>CM062928.1:11691977-12941977 GCA_031878705.1 Tapirus indicus
TGAATTTTTTTTCAGTTTTAATTTTTAAAATGGTATGTATCATTGCTGTAACCCATATAAGCAGAAGTTCTGTGGGGTCCTCAGTAGGTTTTAGTAGTGTAAAGTTTGAGAACCACCATCCTAAAGGTAGCTCTGTAAAGCAGGTAAGATTTCTTGGAGGAAAGACCTAGAATTCTAACAAGAACCAGTACAAGCTACACTGGTTGTGGCTCCCAAGTACAACCGCAGGTCAGGGGTCATAGCTTCCTGTAGCATACGTGGCAGGACAGTGAGTTCCAAATATGAACAAACATAAGTGCACTCGGTGCTCAGGGGGCAGGGCTGTGGATCTGTTAAATCTTCTGTAGTTCGCAGCCTGTACACTTATCAAGGCCATATCATGATTCCACCCTGTGGAAAAGAATGTTTTTCCCCTTCAGGTTCTGGTTTTAGGAAGTTAGTCACTCTGGAAATATTAACTATCTTTTTAAAAACAGCAATTCTGCCATACATGATTACATAGGAATCGAATGAACAGAGAGCCACCCACAGGAAAGTTGTTTCGCTCCTCAGACTTCAGTCTGTATGTGCTGACTGCCTGGCGGCTGTGGTGGCCGACCAGACTTAGGCTCCACGTACCACCTTGGTGACTTACGAGGTGACTGCCCTGAGTGTTTCGACAGTTGCTTCTTTGCGAGGGGCGTGTGTTTCACCTGGAAAGGATGAGATGGTTAGATAGGCCTGGTCCTCCTGACGTTGCTGTACCAAATTTAGTGCCTTAATACAATTGCAGAGGTCAACTTGCTTTAAAATAGAAATAATGGAAGAGAATTAAACTACTCTTCTTGCCTCCTGTTTATTGCATTCCGAGTGGTGTGCTTATTCCATGCCCCTGTTTATAATTGGACTGATTTTGCACTTTGTTTTTCCGTGTGGCTGTCACCTTGTGTCGTATGTGAACCGTCTGCCCCTTTTCCTGGCCTGTTGATGCAGTGGCATCCTGTGCTGCGCGCACTGAAGAACCAGATTGAAGAGAACACGGGCCACACCTTCAACTCCTTGCTCTGCAATCTTTACCGAAACGAGAAGGACAGTGTGGACTGGCATAGCGATGATGAGCCCTCGCTAGGGAGGTGCCCCATCATCGCCTCACTCAGTTTTGGTGCCACGCGCACGTTTGAGATGAGAAAGAAGCCTCCGCCTGTGAGTATTATCTTTTTTTAATGTTCTTCCTGCCTCCTCTTATTCTGTGAAAAAAGCAGAGCTCCTAAAATCTCCTACTTTCAGATAGAGAGGATAGGAGTATGTGTTTTGTTGATGAAATATTTTCAACTGATTGCTTACCCCATGGTTAACTTGACTTCCAAAGTACCCGTTCATTCATCTTCTTATCCAACAGAAATTGCCTGCCATGTTCCGGGTGCTGGGGGCTCATTTCAATTGGTGCAAAGGACAGACGCGGTCCTGTCCTCATGGAGATTGGTAGACAGATATTACTAATTACACAAATAATTGCAATTATGATAAATGATAGGAGGGAGGGCTTATAAAAGGATGGCTCAAGCTAGTGGGGGCAAGAAGGAAAAAGAAGGAAGCTCAAGGAGGATGCCCCTGAGGAAGCCTTTATTTTAAGTAAGTGTTCTTCATGGCACTGTTGCCACTTTCCTGTGAGGGAGCATCACAAGCATCCTCATTGCCTTCTTAGCCTCCTGAAATACAGATGCGTGTGTGATTCTTTCAGAGAGGGGATATTCAGGCCGGATTATCGGAGCTGCTGGTCTGTCCAAGTTCAGGTCTGGAAGCAGTGATGAAACTGGCTGTGTAATACTTCAGTTTTCCGTCCCAGCTCTCACCTACATTACATAACAGTTGAAGGGTACCAGGGCTGTTAATTTTTTTAAATCAAAAAGTGTAGAACATTAGGACTAAGACAGATAGGAAGAAACTAGGAACTCTAAGAAGAGGGCAAACCTGCATCAAGTCATCTCATTTCCAGGGTTCGTGTCTTTTTCTAGCCAAGGTTCTTAGTCGTTCAGCTGATAACATTAAACCAGACCCAGCCAGTGTGAAGGGCCTACAAGGCTGTGTTTTGAGTAATCCAGACCACATAATTGTTAGTCAGTGCTCATGTCTGTTCTTCATCAGATGTGCTTCTCTTAAGAATACAGTTGATGGACTGGGCCATCTTCCTGACATAAATTGGGTTTCCAGGCATGGTATTTTGAAGTGTATTGTGTTGTTTTCCATTTATGCCATTAAGTACCTTCTGTTGGTACCCTTTCCGTTGATTAGGTTTTCCTTGCTTTTGTTCACACGGAAATTCTGTCAGTGTTAGCAGGGGATGGCTGGGGTGCCTCGTTGAGTGGACGTGCTCCCTGAGCACTCTGAGTAGCCTTTGCAGTTTGCTGGGCAGTCAGCCTTCTGTGTACCGGGAGGACCACCCGAGAAGCAGACTCCCCAGCCTTTGCCATATTCCTTTTAGGTGTGGTTATGCTCTTATACACAGGCTTCCCCTCAGGTGAATCTCAGGTTCACACATGAAGAATTCATCCTGCCCTTAGAAAGACTCCTGTTACTTGAATAGCAGAGAAACACTATGGATGTCATTTCAAGGTTCAGACCCTCTTCTCAAGCCAGATGTATGGAACACCAACCATTGCCAGGCGTGGACCTGGCAGCTGGGGCTGTAGTGTGAGTGAGGAAGATGAAATCAGCTTCCCCCTCTAGAGTTCATGATCTCCCATGTTAGTGTCGTGCCTTCCGGAGTTCTCCTTCATCCTTTCAATTGGCAGATAAGTGGTGGTATAGTCAGTATAATCTTTGCTGTAATCCTAGTCTCTAGTTCTCTGCAGTTGTTTTCTTGGTTGCCAAGTATTTAAGTATTCATTTACTGTTTCTTCACACACGTATATTCACCACCACCCCCTTGTAAAAAACAGTTTGGGCCTATTTATAGATGTGGAGCTTAAGAATTCCCGAAGCATGCTTTCCTGGATAATTAGCTTTACTGTAGGAGCAGTTTCCAACTATTAAACACCTAGAGTGCTGTGCCCAGAATACCCCCATTTCTTCCCTCCAGGCGGCTGAAAGTGTTTGTTTTCTCATATCAGTCGTGGATCAAGAGCTATTTCCTGGTTGTTCGCTGCAGTTATGTTGTAGGTTAATGCTTGGGTGGAGATTACCACATAGCATTGTTCCTGAGGGCAACCGTTTGGAACAAGATCTCTGTTTAAGAGAGAGGCTGTCCGTGCTGGCTTCTTCGGGTCAGTTTTGAGGAACATGAGTGAAAGCACAGGCCGTGAAACTAAAAATGTGGTCAAGTCCCTTTAATTATCGGCCAGTAGCAAGGGGATCCACACTGTAACTATGGTAGCTGATGTGATGAAACAGCAGATCTGGTAAGGAAGAAGATTTGTCTGAGAGCTTGAAGCACAGCTGGCCGAGGACGAGGATTTGGGGAGAAAGATGAACGTGTTATTGACTCAGGTTACTGACTCTAACCTGGCTTCCTGCGCAGTCTTAACTACGACCGCGTTTGATGTGATTGAATGTCTCTTTAGTCCTGGCTTCTGTTTAAGAGGGAAACTGGATGTTAATGTATTAGAAATTATAATCACGCATTAGTGGATACAGTTTAAAAATGACTTTTCCCCCCAGAACCTATACATTCCATTCTTGGGTAAACAAGACCCAAGTTTAAACTTTTGGAAAGACTCCTTCAGGTTTCTTCAATAGCTTCTAAAAATCTGGGGCTCACAATCTAGCTAAACAACAAGTGCAGAAGCCTTTCTTTGAGTTGACAGCCTTGGAGCTGTATCTCCGAGTACATCATCTTTGTCTTACTATAATGATCCCTTTTCCGAAGGATTGAAAGGAAATGGTTATTGCAAATCTGTGTCTACTTTTCTTTCTAAACTCCGGTAATAGCTCTGAGAACATGACTCATGATTCATACAACCCAAGGTAAAAGCATAAGTTAAAAAGTCCTACGTAGGTTATTCTTCCACGTGGAATTTGTAGGAGTCTGACTTCCTGTAACTCTGAGGGACCTACCTCCGTATGCCACTAGAGATTGTACTTCTCACGTCTGTCACAAGACGTTTGGAGTGTGCCAGAGGTGGTGGGAGGGAGTCTCTTTCAAACCCCAGTGAGTTTTAAACCTATCAGAAGAGAAGCTAATACCTGTTTGACTTGAGTCAAAGTTTCTCATGGAAAGCTGACCTAGAAGAGTCGAGATTTTCTGCACTTCAAGTATGCAGTTTTGAGACAAAAAGCATCTGTTTGAGGCCACTTTCAAAGAGAAATAGTCTTTTTTTTTTTTCACATTCAAACTCGTCCACCCCTCAGCAGCTGCTTGTTCTGCCGTCTGGCGCCTTAGCAGACCTCTGTAGCCGGTGATGCTCCTAAAGCTGCCCCACTTCCACACATTGCATTCTCCCTGTGCCGAGACGGGGGGATCTGTTTCCGAAGCACCAGTGCCCCTCCGACTCACGCAGTTGGCTCAGTCAGCTCCCCGCATGCATCATCCCCAGCATTAAACATTCCACTCCTCCAAGATGCCCCTCCTTTTTGCACTGTCCTCTAGTCCAAGTCTGCCAACTCCTACTCACTCATTTTGACTTTAGAGTAAATTACCATTTCCTTTAGTGATAGTAAGGTACTTGTGGGCATAGTAGACTTGCCTGATCTTGTTCTTCCATCCACCCCATCCCTTCTTTTGCTAGCTCAGTTAACGACTGAGTGAACAGCACCATATTTTTCTTCTGGTCAGTAGCAGGATATACTGTCTTAAGACAAAAGTAAAGCTTACCAAATATACTTCAGTAGACACTTTTTTAGAAACCAGGAACCTTTTTTATTCTGCCAAGCTGAGCTCATTAAAGCTTTTCTATCTCCTTGTCCCAAACCCAGTTGTACTTTGCAGACTGCATCACGTCCCTGTTGTAGAGATCAGCCTGGTCCTTTTCCCAGCTAGCATTCATTCTATACTGAAAAACAAGCTGGAAAAGGAACCACAAAAGCCATTTGGCAGGCTGCTATTTCTCTGTCGGTTACCATGGAAACAGTGATGGCTGAGTTGGGGGGTGGTTATTAGGTAATAGCAGGAAGTTTGTGATGCACTGGAGGTTTAGATGCCAAAAGCCTTGTTTTTGTAGAAAATTACCCATGGATAAGCTCTGTCCTTCATCAGCTGAATCCTGAAAATGTGAGGGGCTTCTATCCACCTCAAGGTGATTGAGTTGAGGCAAGTTGGGCGTTTCTCTAACCGCTCCTCTCTCTAGCACCTTCTGAAGGGTGTGAACCCTGTTCATATCACCAGAAGAGATGGTTGTAAAACCACTTCTAACGGTAGTGATAGCTCCTGGTGAATTGGAGTTCCTAGTGCCTCCCTTGCTGATTGGTTTGTACACACTACTGGGAAGAGTGGAGGATGAAAAGGTCAGTTTGATCATAAATACTGATATTTTCCAGGACTTTAGAAAAAAATTAGGATATTGGAATCCAAAATGATGTAATACTGACTAGCTGAAATTTGAAAATTGGGTAAACTAGACTAGTATTTCATGGAGTAGTGATTGAACCTCCGCCTTAGCCAGCACGCCCGCTGCTGCTGTTCCAGCCATCCACGCTTCTTCTTGGTCTGTCTCCTGATTACAGCATTTCTTCTGAGAAATTACAAGAATACTTAGAAGAAATTGTTGATAGCCATGTCTTTTTAATACATGCCCTAATGAAATTTAGCAAATCAGGTTTTGGTTCCTATTTCTGTCCCTGATGTTGGTACAAAAGCACTTATCCGCTTCATTTGTACTTACTCCTTTTTTGTAAATGGGGGTGATAATTGGTAACTTCTTCGTGGGAGTAACAGAAAAGTCCCCAGGAAAGGCTCTGTGGCAGCCGTCACAGTGGTCAGTGAGCCTTTGAGCCGTTGTAAATGGTAGACGCTGCGGGGACTTTTCAGATATGGGACTTGAAAAAGGAAATGAATAGCAGCGAAGCTCAACCCCAAGATTCCCCTGGTCCGTGAGATGGCGTTCACTGGGGGACCAAGGGGAGGCGGGGAGGGTGAAGTGGCCCGTGGATCAGGAATGGTGACTGCGTTCTGAGCTCCTATCTCTAGGGTCATTTAATGGTTTGGAGAGTGTGAGTGAGTGGGTAAACGAATGTGTGCAGGTTGAAGCAGATAAAGATTTGAATTATCTTCGGACTTGAGATCCTTTGGGAGGTGGAATCATCATTTGCTTCCTTGGGGCCTTGTCGTAGGCTGGAATCCATGCTGTAACTGCCGCTGGGAATAATTTTTGCAAAGAGCCTCCCAGTTTTGTATTGCCACTGACAGTGCCTTTAGTCTTGGGAGAACAGCCTTCTCGAAAGCGGTTCGTCTTGTTTGTGTGTGCCATGATTAAGTATGGGGTCTGCTTGCACACTTGACTTCTTCAAACCTTGTCCCAGTGGTAGGGTTTTTTCCTCCCCTTTGCCGTACTCTTCAAATCTATTCCTAAGCATTCTGTTGCTTTTCTCATCTTTCACAAGTCACATTTTCATGGTGGCCGAGGCAGAGAAGAGCTTAGTGAGTCTGAGAAAGGAGAGGCTCTGCACTGGGGCAGAGGGAGCAGGTGGGGAGAGTGGCGAGTGGCGAGATGGGGAAGTGGGGGCCGGATCGTGCAGAGACTCCTGAGCGCCAGCAAGCACTGGATTTTGTTTAAGTGCATCAAGAAGCCACTGAAGTGTGTTAAGCAGAAGAGTGACATGATCTGCTTGATGATTTTACAAGGTCAGTTGCTACTGTGTGGAGCCTGGACTAGAAAGGAGCAAGAGTAGAAGCCAGGAGACCAATTAGAAGGCTGTTACACCTTTTATATACCTGAGACCAAGGCGGAGAGAGAGAGAGGTGGGTGGAGCTGAGAGGACCAGGGATGTTTAGGAGAGGCGTGGGAGTAATGGTCTGAAAGTGTTCATGGGGAGTATCGCCTGGCTCTGAGACCCGCTGGATGGGAGAGACATGCTCACCTTCCCAGGGAGAGGGTTTCGCGGAATTTGGAATCTCGTGGCGATAGCTAGGTTTCATGTAGGACAGGGAAGTAGAGGGAACCTTCAGAGTACATGAGTTTGAGGATCTTGGGGTGTTTGCTCATCACTGATGGGAATTCCGGAGGACAGGTGGAAGGGTGCAGGAGGGAGAGAGTGTGGGGATTGTGTCTGATCAGGGTATGTCCAGGAATGGTTTGGGAAGGAGTGTTCTGGTTCTGGGTGACTGGAGACCTTGCACTTCTGCTGGTGACTGGGGTCAGCTGGATGTCAGGAGGGGCGGAATTTGGTCTCATGTGCTCTCAGAGGAAGGAGGACATTTGTTTCTGGTGCTATGGTCTTGGGTGGGAGCTCTTTCAAGATAGCAGTTCCTTAAGTTGCATTTCTTGAGATATTCTCTGACCAAGAATGGAATCTTTGTTACATTAGTCTTCTGGTTTCAAATGCATGTTCAGTGTAGTTAGAATGGCTGTGACCGTGAGTATAAAGCAAGTTTGTTTTTGCATAAATCCAGTACCTTCTCAACCCCGTCCTACCCCCGGTACTGTATCAACAACATATCTAGCAAACACCGTCAGCAGATGTTTCCCTCTAACCTTCATTTGCCTTTCAGCGGGTCCCACCCAGCAGGAAAGGCGGGAGTCTTCACGCTGGGCTGGTCTGCAGGGCTGAGTTTAAATGCCTGCAGGGAGAGCCTCTGCTGCGTTGAACCACTGCTAGGACCGCCCAAACCCTCTTCTATCAGAGAGTGAGGCGTTGGTGAGGGCCTGCCTTATTCAGCTGCTAGGGTCACTGGGTGTGCTGGGATAGGATGACTGATTGCACAGGCCAGTCCCCTGTGCCTCGTATTCTCACTCACCTCACCAGAACCTTCCATGCCAAATCAATGCCAAAAACCAGGAAAGACTTTGGTAAAAACCCAAAGGATTATGTGTGGCAAGTGAGTTTAAACCCGTTTTGAACAGATAAGCTCAGTGATTTCACATCTAGGCTTTTCCAGCCAGCCTCTTACTTTAGCAGATCTTACTTCAGAAGCAGCGGCTTCTTTTTCTAAAGTAATGTATTTCAGATCGATGGTGAGGATGACACCATGTGAAGTGTGGTTTCCGTCAGCAGAATAACTCTGTGGAGATGACTTTGTGGGCTCCTAGCTTTGTTCTCTTTCCGTAATTTCCATAACTAATATGTTTTGTTTATGTCAGATTTAAGAAACGTATCACCACGGTGAAGGAGTCCAGCTGTGTGCTTGCATCCGCGCCGTAGCAACGACTTTGCGCTGCAGACATAGCTGCAAGCTTAGGTGGTCCGTGAAGCCAGCCAGGTCCTCGGGCAGCGCAGCACCGCTATTTTATTGGGAAAACAAGCGGAAAAGAAATGAGTTTTAAAAGTGTGGGGGAGACATTACTGACATAGTCGTAAGTTGGGAGCTAGGGCAGGTAAAGGGACAGTGGCCCCCAGCAGGTTAAGCAGCTGTAGCTCGGGGCTCGCATTTAGTTTTCATGCAACGTTTCAGTCTGCAAAAAGCCTTGACCGTACTTGTCAGGCAGCTCCACCGCGTATCTGATTCTTGGACCAGAGAGCTAGAGGAATCCCTGTTATCATTTATCTGTCACCGTCTTGAGAAAACCTTTTCCTTGACCCTGCAGACATTCTAACTAACTTGGTTTTTCTTCTTGCTTTTGAAGCACAAATTCTGGAATAAGCTGTCTACGTCTGCAGTTCCCCTTTCCTCACAGCTTAACTCACTCTTAAAACACCTGCTCCCTAGCTGCATCCCCACCCTCTGCTGATGTTACCCCGACACCGCGGTCCCGGGGAGCATGTGCACTGGCCTTTTCTCGCTCGTCATTCTCTTCTTGTCCTGTTGGTCCCCAGTGTCCATCACCTCTCTGCTTGACGCTCGACCATCTATTAGCTGCCTTTTCTTTCTCCTATTGGCTTCTGAAATCCTGTATTATTTTAGCTATTCTCACACTTTTCTCATTGCGACTTCTCTGCATCCTTTGAGGTTTTTTTCTTTACATTCAGCCCCTTAAATATAAATATTCAAGATCATCTTTGATTCTGTTATCTTTGTCACATTATTTTTTAGGAGATTATGAACTGACAGTAGATTGTAAACGCTATACGGGCAAAGCCCATTTCTGTCTCGTATGTCATTATGTCCCCAGCATTTAGCACCGTGTGTGCGTGTGTGTGTATTTTGATTGAATAAGTAAATAAACAGACTTTCATTTGCTCTTATTCCTTCTTTGGTGGAGTGATTTCTGAATCTCTAATCTCCAACTTTGACTTTTATCTCAGTTTCTAGCCATCATTTTGTACATGTTCACGAGACATGGGACTTATAACCTGAAATCATAAAGTCACATTTATTAGTGTTCTCCCAGAAAACTCCACAGTTCCACCTGTGGTCAGTCCATTTGTGTCCGTGATATCACTGTTCTCTTGGTCAGGTTCACAGCATCACTTATTTTCACTTCTTCCCTGTTCTTTTATTTTAGTTGTTTCAGTTCCCAAATCTTCTTAATTCTTTCTTGAAGTGTCCAAAGAAGTCATCCCTCTCACAGCGGCTATCTTCCTTCAGGCTCTTCTTATCACGTAGCTAAGATACTAAAAGGATCTTTTTCCACCCTGAAGTCATGAATTCCAATCTTTTCCCCCTTAGTTCTCTCTGATACCCAGATGCCAGGTATCTCCAGGAACGGTTCCTTCTCTCTCCTCTCTCCCCTCCCGCAAATGATAATTGAGCACCTACAATGTGTCAGGTACTGTGCTCACCTCCAGGCGGTAGCAGTGAACATGACCAGTGTGGGCCCTGCGCTCGTGGAGGTCACAGGAGCTAGACAGTCATAAATGAACAGAGAGGAATAATTACACCTGTGGTTAGAGCTCTGGCATGTGGACTTGACTCTAAGTGCAGTGGGAATAGATGAGGCTGTGACATGATCTGGTTTATATTTTTAAGATTGCTCTGGCTGCCGTGCGAAGAATAGTTTGGGGAGAGGCCAGAGCAGGAGACTAAATGAGAAGCGGGTGCAGGATTCTCGGTGGGAGACTGCTGGTGTGGACTAACATGGTGGCAGTGGGGGAGGAGAAGTGAATGCATTTGAGGTTTGTTTTTGAGGATGAACCAACAGAAGTTGCCAGTAAGGTTTTGATGTGAGGGTAAGAATCAAGAACGACTCCCATGCTTCGGGCTTTAGCCATCAGCGGGTGGAGGTGCTGCTTACTCAGATGAGGAGGAGCAGGGGTTTTTGCATTGGACTTGGGCCTTGTTTGAGGAGGATTTGTAGAGGGGATCAGGAGTTCCTCCTTCTGCATGCTGGTTTGAGGTGCCTGAGACTTCCAGATGTAACGCAGGCCATTGGCTATACAAGCGGGGTTCAGATGAGAGGCCTGTGCTGGAGGTATCATATGGGAATCGTCAGAATAACAGCAGCAGTAAAGTGATGGTGATGATAAATAAGAAATGTATGGTGCTGACTCTGCCTGGCTCTGTTCTCAATGCTTTACGTTCAGTTCTCCAGTCATGTCGTGACGTCGATCCTGCTGTTATCCCCATTGTCCAGATGAGGCGACTGAAGCACCTTGCCCAGCATGGCTCAGACAATTATTTGTTGAATTGAACTGAAACTAATAGCAGCGATAGTATGTCAAGCTATGGAATTGCACAGTGTCATTCAGGGCTGGAGAACAGAGAAGGAGGAGCAGAGTGCCAGGACTCACTGCTTTCATCACTTTGTTTCCAGCTTAGGCTCTTCCTGGAACAAAGGATAAAATGTAAACTCGTTGCCAGACTGTCCAGTCCTTACGTAAGCGGCGCCCAGCCTGCTTTGGCCTCTCACTGTCCCCTGTGTGATTGCTCCTCAGGCCTGCTTTCCACCTTCTCGTTAACCAAAGTCCCCTCCAGGCTTCAAGGGCCCACTGTCACCTCGGATCCTTCCCTGACACCTCCAGTGCAGAAACTATGATAGTCACTGCGTGTCGAGAGCTTCCTGTCAGCTTGGGAAATGAGCGCCAGGTAGCAGGCTTCTGCTCTGGTTTTTCGTCCTTTCTGCTCATTTGTGTTTTGTTTTTGTAAGCATCTTCTTTGTAAAAAGATGGAAAATTTTTTAGACAAGTAGCTCATTTAAGGGATCAGAGATGACTTGGAAAACCAAATGTATCACTATTGACTGAGATGATTCATCTGGAAGCATATTTTGCTTTGAACAGCCTTTTCTGATTGAGTTGGGGTCGCCGAGATTAAGAATATGATACTTGAAGAGGAGGTGCATATGTGTCCTGAGCTTTCTATCAGGCACTACCATGTGGAATGGCAAAGGGGATCAGAGAAGCCCAGCAGATGACGTCCGGCCTTGTTGGGGAGCTTACAGGTCAGAAAGGATGGCAGGACATGGGCGTAAAAGGAGTCATGTGATGAGTCCATCAGCAGCACGGTTGGGTAGCTCTTAATCTGAATCTGGTCTCAGACTTGTTTTGTTTATACTACCCAGTGTTTTTAAAGAAACTGAATTAGTTGCCCAAATTTATAACTCAGGAGATCTTACATAAAACCCCCATTTATCAGCTTCCCTGGAAAACCCAGAAGATCAGGCAACCCTGGGGGGACAGTGAACTGGAGCTGCAGATGACTACCACCTGTTTGCAGGCCTGCGTTCTCTGGCTCTCCATGGTCCCCGCTCCCTGCTGCAGTGCATCCAGCCCATGCCCTCATTTATGCTACTTGCTGATGTTTGTGATCCTTACAGTATAGTCAGGGTGCCATATAATTAGGACAGGAAAGACTACAGGATTCCAAGAGGAATAGAGATCACTTTGGAGAGCACAGTACAGTGGAAAGAATACAGGCTTTAGAGCCAGGCAGATCTGAGTTCAAATACTAGCCCTGCCTGCCCCCTGCCAGCCCTTTGCCTTAGTAATGTACTTTCCCTCCAGCTCCCTTTGCTTATGATAAAATGGAAAATGCCACCTCCCTTACAGGGTTGTAGTGAGAATGAGCAGTACTGTATATACGGTACCTAACGTGCCTGGCCCCTGAGCAGCTTACTTCGTGATTGATCCTGTCGAAACACTCGAGCAGGATGGCTTGGGTTAGGGACCTGGAAATTGTTATAAAAAGAAGCCTTGGGGGCCAACCTGGAGGCGTAGTGGTTAAGTTGGGCATGCTCCACTTCGGAGGCCAGGGGTTTGCAGGGTCAGATCCCAGGTGCAGACCTACGCCACTTGTCAAGCCATGCTGTGGCAGCGTCCCATATACAAAGTGGAGGAGGGTTGTCACAGGTGTTAGCTCAGGGACCATCTTCCTCACCAAAAAAGAAAAGGAAGCAGCAGCCTGGGGGTGGAGGGAGCCAACTCCAGGTGGATTAAAGAGTTAAATCTAAAAAGTGTAAACTTTTTTTAAAAAATTTAGACTAAAAGGCAGTTGTATGTTTAACCTTTCTCAGAATGGGAAAAGACTTTCTAAGCAAAAAACCATGAAGGAGAGCCAAAGAAAGGTCAGTAGAGTTGACTCTCAAAATTTTTGAGTTACTGTATGTTAAATATCATAAATGCAATTAAAAGACAAATAACAAGTAAGGAAAATATTTGCCAAAAGTATGACAGACAAAGGGAAAATACCTTATTATCTCCCATTACAGATCAATAGGGAAAACACTAATACCCTGTAGAAGAATGGTCAGAGGACACGTTCACAGCAGAAAAAAAAAAACCAACAGTGAGCAAACATGTGCAACACTGTTGAACTGGAGTAGTAATTAAAGAATTCTGTTTTTGAAGAATGAGTTACCATTTCTCCCTAAATTTTTTTTGTCATCAGTTGATAATGTTCATATTGGTGATGTGGCCAGAAGATCGATAATGTCATATTTTCCTGATGGAATTATAGATGGCCACAACCTTCTTCAGAAAGCAGCTTGGTATAAATCAAAGAGCCTTAAAGTTCATACCCTTGAATCCAGTCATTCCATTTTTAAGAATATATCCTGGAAATATACTCAGAAATGTTTTGCCCAAGATCTACTTGCAGTAGCTTTTTCTTTCTTTCTTTTTTCTTTTTTTTTTTTTTTAGTAATACTGGTATATTAAAATCTCAGTCTCCAACTGTGTGTGCCTTGCTGCTACATCTTCAGCACTGGCACAGTGCCTGACATACACGGGTGTCAGGAAATATTTATGAGTTTAAAGAAGGAAGGATGTGTTCATACAGAGAATTATTATACCACATTTGTAAAATATTGTATATTTAGGATGTAGAAAAAGCTCACAATATGATGTTCAACACGTAGAGTACCTGGTTGTATATATAGAATATTCTGTCTGTGTGTGTTGTCTGAAGTCTGGACAATAGGATTAAAGTGATTTTTATATTTTCTTGGTGCTTTCCCTCAGTCATTTGCACATATTTGTTGATACGTGTGAGAGGCACTGAGCGTATTTCTAAAGAGCAGGACAACAGTGTCCTCCCCCCATGGAGTATCGGAGAGCAGGAAGGCAGGCACTAAACAGGGAATTACAGATGTGTCATTTACTTTAGTGAACTTATGTTGCTTTCATAATAGAAAGAAAAAGTATGCTCATGATGATATTGAAGCATCGATGGTTGGTCGTAATTTTTAAGACACCTTTTTAGGAGAAGAAAGGAGATGAAGTGAAAAATCTACATAGATCTCATAGAGTGTGCAGTTACCGTTCCAAGGAGAAGAAAAATGTTTAGATTTCCTGTTTGTTGGGTGGTTAGTAATGACATAATAAACAACCCAGATTTTTTTTCCTAAATAGCATTTTTCTAAAAGAAACTCAATAAGCTCCTATCTTGGGGAGGTGGAGGTGAGCTGTGGAATTTTGGGGAGCTCCAGCATTCCTTGGAAATCATACTTAATCATTCACATGAACTGGCTGTGGTTGGGGAGGGAGTGAGAATGTTGATCAGCGTTAATTTAAAACTGTATATTTTTTGCTTTTTCCATCTACTTGAGAGGTTTCGAGTGTGTGGAAAACCAAGAACATTGACAATAAAACCCCCCTGTAGACTGACTGGGACCCTGAAAGTGTCTTTTAACTGGGATCAGGAATGGAAAATTTTATCCTAAGCCACAGTTTTTTAGGGATGTGTTTTTGTTTTGTTTTGTTTTGAAGAAAGACCTGAGTAAATCAAAAGAGTTACAGAGACGTGTTTTGGTAACTTAACCATGCTTTATGGCTGTGAATGGGCTCCTGCAAACAGTCTGACCCCCCGTCTTTCTCTGCTGCTTATCCGTTTATCAGCTTGAGCCTTTATGCACTGCCACGTGAGCTCCTGCGGCCTTTTCCCCACTTCCTAAGTGGAAAGAGCCTCGTGCATCCTGGTTAGGTTAAAGGGTGGCCCTGCGGTCCGTTGACGCTCTGGCCTTGAGAAGAAGGCGGCATTTGTGGGCTCGGTGCTGCCCTGGTAGAATGCCTTGCCCTCTCTTCTGTCTACCTCCTTCTGCAAATTAGGAATGCGCTTTCCCAGCCAAGGGTATTGGAAGGAACAAATAACAAGCAGCAGGGTGGTGACGTCACCCCTCACAGTGGGTGCACTGTGTGTGTTTCCCGGCTCCTTTGGGGACTGATTAGAGCAGCTTCCTCCCACGTGAAGGCTCACCCCCTTCTGCTTTTTGGTACAACTAATGTTTATATTGGATGTAACGTGTTTAAAATCAACCTGAGTCCTTCTCTCATTTGGAAACTTCAGATCTCGGGAACGTTAGTGAAATGTGGACCTGTCGAACATCCCTTTCCATCAGCGCTGGTATTTCCCTCTTGCATTTGAAATTCTTCACTTGCTAGATCTGTTCCGGCTTCATGTTCCCAGGCAGAATCACAGTGTTTACCTCTTCTCCTCATTGGCCGTTGCACCCTCCTCCCCAGTTATGTTGTTGATGTTCCACTAGGGCCTCGCCTCAGGCTCAACTGCAGGTGGTGGTGAAGTGTGTTTCCTCCCTCCCTCGTTTCACTCTGCTGTCCTGCGTGTCTGTGCTTGATTTCTAGGTCGAGGCCTGTTGCACAAGCCCCTGATTATGTAGAGCGCAGCAGAAGTCCTGCGTCTAGCTCTCTTGAACCTTGATCTGGTAACTGACTTCACCGCCTAAATCAAGGAGCCTTGGGCCCTCGGATCTCATGGACGCTGCCCTCCCTTCTGATATCTTTTCTCCAGTAGGACGTACATCTCCTCTGCCTGTGATATGTATTTCAGAGAGCAACCCTTTGCTTTTCTGAGATGGAGCTGGGTCCCCCGAGGACAGGGTCACCTTCCCACTGCTCTCTGGTTGGCTGAGGGGGTCAGAGGTAAATGCTTCGGTGCCTGCTTACTCCTGGAAGAAAAAAGGTGGCAGACAATTAAACTCAGTCACTGAAACCAAAAGTTACTTCAAACATTGTGTCTCTCTTTTGCCTGTAAAAGTTACAACTGTGCTTGGCAAAGTCCCTGCCAAGAGTTGGGGCCTGGAACTTAGATGTTTATGCAAGTTCATTATTGTTTTGATTTTGATTTTCCTGGGGGAAATCACTGTAAACAGTTACATTCTCAGAAGCGTCCCTGCAAGAATAAACATAAACACAGTACTGCAGTGAGGTCAGTCCTGCAGGAACCCAGGTGTAACCCCGTGCGTTGGCAGTGAAGCAGATGAATGGATGGATCTGCCCAGAACAGAGGTGAGGAAATGAGGAAGCTTGGCCTGTCCCGGTCTCAACTCCTGACGGTCTCTTTGTTGCTGTGAGCAAGGAAGTAGTTTCGTGCCCCGCTCTGTCAGCTGGGAAGGAGTGACAGCGCCTGTCGCTCTTTTGCAGGCCATGGACATGCCTCATTACAGCCTTGGACATGCATTGACTGAGCTTTGGCTGAAAGGGCAGTGTAAATCCCAGGCGTTTGTGTCCCGTGTATTCAGGAGTTGCAGTCCATTCTCAAAGGTTTACCCAGCCAGTCTCAGCTTGGCCGCACTGTTCCGGTCAAGCCAGAGCTCCCTTCTTTGAGGACATCTTGCTCTTGACTGCTCTGAAAAGAAACAAGCATGTATCTCCAGAGTACCTATAGGAGGATTGTGACTAGTTGTAACATAGGTACCGATTAGTGAATTAGCATAAATTGTGAAAAGGTGGTCAGAACTTGGCACCCCGTGGCTTGTTTAAAGCCCATTTTCCCACACTGTGTCAAAGCACAGAGCACAGGGTAAGGCAGATATAAAGAGTTCTTGTAAAAATGCCTTTTAATTCCTTCATAGGCCGGAATGGGCGTTTCTGCATTTGGATGCTGACAATATTAACAATAATAGGTGGCACTTACACTGGACTTCATCTGTGCCTGTCTCCAAGTGACTTACATGTGTTATTTCAGTTGAGGTTCACCACAGCCCTGTGTGGCAGGTACCAGCGTCATCCCCACTTCACAGATGAGTAAACTAAGGTACAGAGAGGTGAAACAGCTTGCCTAAGGCCACACAGCTGCCCATGACAGAGCCAGTAGAGAGCCCCTGCAGGCTGGCTGAGTAGAGGTTTGCGTCTCTCTGACCAATGTCACCTTCTGCTGCATCTTGATCACACAAGCAGGAAATCCAGTGCAATGAATGCTGTTTTACAGGAAGAGAATGGAGACTACACGTATGTGGAGAGAGTGAAGATCCCCTTGGATCATGGGACCTTGTTGATCATGGAAGGAGCCACCCAAGCTGACTGGCAGGTGAGGACATGCAAGTAATGTGGGTTCACTGTCATGTGGGGGCACTTTCCCGACTGGTTTACAATGATTAATTTCTCTAGGAAACGTGGTGGAAAGCAAGTTGCTTTTATAATGAACAGGAGGCAATAAAGTGGCATCATTTCCAAAGAGTTTCGATACTACTGATGATCACAATGGCCCTCTCCAGCAGCGGTGTCCAGTAGAACTTTCTGTGATGATGGAAATATTTTGTACCTGTGCAGCCGAGTGTAGTAGCCACTAGACACGTCTGACTGTTGATCTCTTGAAATGTGGCTAGTGTGCTGAAGAACTGAATTTTCAATTAATTTAACTAGCGTCAGGTAGCCAGTGGCTGGCATATTAGGCCACACAGCTCCACAGCTTAGGCTGGGCCATTTTGAAGCCAGGTCATTTTTAAGGTGTGCAAAGTAAGGTCAGAACACTTAGCATGCAAGTGGAATCTCATGCCTCTTTTTGGTCTCAGCCATTTATGTGTTTTCTTATGAGATTTGGAAAAATGGCAGGAAGCTGAGAGGAAGAGCAATTAGAAAAGATGAAAATATGGCACTGCAAGGGCGCTGGCATATTGTGAGGGTGAAGGTGGGATTCGTTTCAGAGAAGGAGACCTTGCTCCACAAGACTTTAAAGGGCTTATTGCTGCTCATTAAAGGGGAGATAAAATCGAAATATGTCTGTGTCCTCATGAATAAGTTTTAAATTGTTTTGAAGTGAAGTATACGTGTGTGTTTATGTTTCCATTTAGCATCGAGTGCCAAAAGAGTACCACTCTAGAGAGCCGAGAATAAACCTGACACTTCGGACCGTTTACCCAGACCCTAGAGGGGCACACTGGTGACGTGTTTGCCAGAGAAGCCACGTGAGACCGAGCAAACCTTCCACCATCAAGAGACTTCGATGGCCGGCTCAGCTGGTCTCGTGGTGTGGCTGTTTGGGAGATGAGGAGGACTGGCTCCCCAGCCTGGAGTCCTAGTAAATGAGAGCCAGCAGTTCCTGCTCTAGTGTTTACTGTGGGAGCAGGAATCCCTGACCCCATCTTGAAGTCACGTAGTTTCTTTAGGCAAATTAAACACTGCTGTGGCCATGCTCACAGAGGATTTTGCCCCCCTGCCCTCCCCCGCTTCATTTGGAGAAACGTGAATGGACTTTGCCTCCAGGGTAGACCCGCGTGTGTTTGTTCCTTGTGACTTTAGGGCAGAGGAGATATAAATATGCGTCAGCGACTCTGGAGCCTTCCGTAGGCAGACAGCTGCTCAAACCCAAACAGAGGTGTTTCACAGAGCCTGTGGAAGTGCGCCTGAGTCCTCAGCGTCCCCGCTGTGCGCTGTTGCAGTGGGGAGCTGCAGGTTCCGGGAACGCTTCATGCACCCCTTCTCCGGCCTGTCCGCCTTCCCCGACACACTCAGACAGGTTCTAGGCCTCCAGATGAAGAGCGAAGGCGGCTTTGTCCGGTCCAGCCAGCTCCAGGCAGCACCTGGACCACTTGTAATACAAGAGAAAGCTGTCCCCTCAAAGGGAGGACTAATTGAGTGATGTCATGAGAAATTTAGGCTGAAGAGCAGCAAATGCCCTGCTAGTGACAGCTGTTCCACATAGATTAGTTTCCCCTGGAGAGTGACTTGAGTCATTTAAACCCAAGCCAGACAGACGCGGGAGCGGTCCTGCAGGGAATAGACTCAGTTACCTAATAGTTGTGTTCCCTTCAGATGCCGGTAGCCCGATGACTAAGGCTTTCTTCTGACCCAGTGTTCTCTCAGACACAAGTTCCCGAGATTCAGGGGTTAGTCCATGATGTCACCGAGGTTCCCAAAACAGAACCGAGAGGCTGCCCCTTATTGCCTCATAAAAGCTCATGTCATCTCGATCTCCTGACTTAGGAGCAGTGTGTCAGGTTAATTCCAACCAAGATAGGGAAAGTCAGAGAAGGAAAGAAAATGGATTTAAGTGGATGAAAACAAGGCGAGAGAGTTAAGAGTTTCCCAGCTGCCTGTGGGGAAAACTTACAGAGCCCGCTTGCTTTTGCTCTTGTTTCCATTCCTGCTGTAAGATTGATGGTCCCCGTGATCGTGGGCTGGTGCCAAAGGCTGGGCAGGCTTTTCCCCAGAACTCAGACTGAACGCCGTGCAGGGCCCGGCTCTGGCTGCTTCCACTGGAGCCCCTTTTTTCTCCTGTTGCAGCATATGTATAGCTCCTTTCTCTAAGAAATACTAAATACTTTGTAAAATCTGAGCATCATACTAAGCCTTTCTGGAAGGAAGGAAGATACAAATCACCATAAAAATAAAACCTCTATTTAATTCCGAGCTTTTCCCCTATTAAAACAAACAAAACCTGGCATGGGTGGTACAGCCAGTTTTGGTTACGAGTTTGATGCACGACGTTGGGAAATTCCTCTTCCATTCCCGCAAATGAAAGAACTGGCAGAAGGCTCAAGCCTTACGCATCCCCCCTAATGTCGGGTCACGCTGTCCCCCGCGTCAGCCGCAGAGTTGATCCTTTCACTCATCGCGGCCGTGTCTGTCAGGGCGCGGACTCCCGCCCGTCAGCAGACAGCTCGGCCACCACCGGGTGTCTTCATCCGAGCGCGGCGGTCTTAGGTATTGTTTCTTGCTGTCAGATGCCACGCCTGTCACCACTAAGATAATGTCCCTTCTGAAATGTCAAGTCGGTACTTGCCATAGGGAAACGGTGCAGGGTTTAGGACTGGACAGGAATTCCAGCCCCCGGCGAAGGACAGCCAGGCTCAGGGACGGCGTCAGCCTGCTGCTGTGTTGCACTGGTCGTAGATCTCAACAAGGAATTAGGGGTGAGGCTGTTTTTGCCAACATTACTTACAAAGCAGAGGAAGCAAATACAAGGGCTGTAACACAAAGAAAAACGGGTTGGATTTTTTAGCTGCCCTTTTATTTGAGCTTTAATAACCTGCCAGGCGCTGTCCTAGGAGCTCTTTATACATAATCCCTAATCCTCCCCACAGCCCTGCAAGCAAGAGATACTAGTCCCATTGTGGAGACCGGGCAACTAAGTTTCTAAGAGGTTAAGTAAGTAACAAGATTTCTAAGTGGCAGAACCAGAATTCAAACCACAAGCCAATCCCTACACTGTCTGCTTTTTCCTCTGCCGTGGTGCACTGAGGCGGGATGGTCTGGGCATCCCCGGGGCCCTGAGCCTCCGGGCTTGCTCCTGCAGAGCTGGCACCGGGCTCACCCTGGCACTCCCTGGGCAGAGCTGACTCCCAGGCCACCTGGCTTGTTCCCTGGCTTTCCTGTGCATCAGGGCAGGCACTGGCTCCTCGCCTCTCCTTAATCAACATTAGCATCTCCTAGTCAGAAACTGCTGCCAACTGGACTAGTCACTGGCCATTTGTACTGGGGAAGCTCATTTTGGGGGGACAGAATCCAATTTATGGCGAGTTAGACAAATTGTCATCCAACCTTCCTGGCAAGCGACTGAGAACAGTGTTTCCTGACCACATCCAAGGAAAGTTCCAGAGGTAGACAGTGGTCCCTTCATTCTTACCGGTGAGTACATTTGGGGACTCTCAGTGACACCCAAACTCAGCGTCAGGCTTCCTCACTGTACTAACCAACATGACTCCAGTCGGCAGACAGCCCAAAGAGACAGGGCAGGCTGCACACAGGAAATGACAACAGGCAGCGTGCCTGAGAGCGTGGTTGGAACAGTGTGACCCCTCGTGTCACACAGTATCCCCAGTATTGAAATGAGGATCCATGTTGTTACTGGCTGAACCACTAACTCTGGTGGCATCGACAATTCCCAGTAAGTTTGGATCCCAGCTCATAAACCTGCCATTTCCTTGTGGCACTCGCCCCCTGCTGCCCCTGCCCTGGTGGGTGGCATGTCTGTCTGGACCTGGTAAGTGGCACTGTCTCCTGAATCGTGTCATGAGAACCCCAAAAGAGTTAAGCGGGTGCTGCGAGGAGCAGAATGCTCCAGCTGGAGGGCGTCAGAGAAAGCCGTGACACATGACGGGGCCCTGCCCTGCTGGGAATATTTCTTCCTGGAGTTCTGGCGGCTTTTACTTGGCTGCAGAATATCTGAGACCCACTTTGCCTTTTCTGGTCATAAACACTTGTAGTGTTGAATCTGAAGTCCTGATTGCTTTATTAGCAATGCCTTTGAAGAAGCCGAAGTTCCCATAGTGATGCATTCTGCTTGTTTAAATCTTATACAGGGTCCCACTCACACGCTCTCCTCAGAGAGACCTAGACTACAACTGTCCCCTCCCCCCTCCCCATTTTCTGTTTGGGAGGACCCTCCACAGGAGACCCCTGTCGGTTTTGTGCTGCTGGAATCCATTCTTTGATATGACATCTCCTGTGTCTGGGGGTCAATGGGTAAATGGGGTTGATGTTTGTTTATTAGCGTGGAGCACAGACTAATGGTGCCTTTTCCAGCTGGCTTAGTTAGTGCTGCTGTGCGGAGTTTGAAAAGCTTTCCCCAGCCTGTGCACCAAGCCCCATGTGGGGCTGGGCTGCTTTTTAGTGTTCAAGCTGGGCGTGGGGTGTGGGAAAACAGGGTAAATGAGGCAGTACCTCTACAGACAGCATTACCCAAAAGATCATTTTTTTCAAATGAGCCAACTTGGAGCTGACCAAGGTTTGTGTGACAGTGTCATCTTATAATTATTCCTATGCTCTCACTCTGTCTCATCCTGATGGTGATGTCACACTCCCTGAACACCAGGGACAATCCCTGCTCCCATGTGGACATGCTTAGGCAGGATCCTGGCTTCTGAGCCCACAAGCTCTTAACTCCAAACACAAATTCTAGGTTTCTGCAGGGGAAGGGAAGGTGCAAGCCAGGAGGGAGGGTGGAGTCTTTACTCTCTCGGGCCTATTACATCCACAATCTGACATGTTCCCAAAAGCAACCCTGTGAGGTGGGTGCTGGTTTTTATTGAAACAGATGAGGACACTGAGGTACCTCGAGGATGGATCGGCTCCTGAGATCGGGTGTCCCGGGTGGGCTGGGAGAGCCCCGCGTGGTTCCTTGTCAGCAGGCATTTAGTGCGATCAGACCCTCCCCTAGCCGCGGCGCAGGCAGTGCGGGCGGCTGCAGCCAGTCTCCTGGGACTGGAGGGCCTGCTCTCGGCTCACGGGGAAGCAGCCGGCAGCCTCGGGAGCCTGGGAGCTTACCCCGGTGGCGCGGGAGCAGGAGGAAGCGGTGGGCCGGCGCGGGGCCCTCGCGGGCCGCGTGATCAGGTTGCAATCGGCCGCCCACCGCAGGAAGGGCGTGGGCGGGCGCGGTGACAGCGCCTGCGATGAGCCAGATGCCCGAGGAGGCAGCGGAGCCTTCCCTGCGGCGGTCAGAGGAGACGGAAGGGCCGCAGCGGGAGGGCGCTCTGACGACCGAGGCTGTGCCTCTGCCGCCGGCTCCCTGCTGCCCTGCTCGTCTGCGCCTGGAGAAGGGGCACGGGTGGGACCGTCGAGGAAGGGAATCCGTACCCTGGAAAGCGCTTCTCGGCAGAGGGCCGCATCCTCCCTGCCTCGCGTGTTTGTGGGATGGGCTTCCCAAACTCTGGCCCAGGGGGATTCAGGCTGCTGGGACCACCCAGGCCGGACCCAGGAGAGTCAGGGAGAGGAGGGGAGCCCCACAGAAGTGTGTCCCTCATGCCCTCCTTGGTTAGAGGAAACTTCTGGAATGTTTCCTCTGAAAATGTATCAAGGGGTTAGCCACCCATTTCTTTTCTGCACCAGCTCTCCAGCGTTAGTCTTTAGCCTCTGGTCACCTGGAGTGAAAGCGAAAGGAAGACGGCTAGCGTGGAGGTAGACATCAGGGGGGGTCTGTACGGCTTCCCTCCCACCGCCCTGTCCTCCCCCATCTGCCTCCTGCCCTATCTGGGAGGAGGGGCCAGAGAGGAGAGCTGGTGAACTCCTTGCCCTTTTGTCTCCCAAAGCCCTGGGAGGGTGTAGGTTAGGAACTACTCTCCCGGCGCACAGATGAGAACATGGAAGCCCAGAGTAAAGTGCTCATCTGAGGGCCACCCAGGGAGTGAGGCAGAACCAAGATGAAGACCCATATCACGTCCCTAGGCCAGTGTTCTTTCCCCTGCTCTGAGGTTCTTGACCTCCTCTGAGATCCCCAGCTAGAAGCAGAACCTGGTGACGCGAGGGAACACGGGCACAGACAGTCCCAGAAGGTCACAGTGCCTTTGGAGGCAGCCCTCCAAGGAAGGGTATTGATGGTCTCGGCACCAGCCGGTGGCTCGATAAGTGGCAGGGCTCCCTGCCACAGCTCGAGGTCGCATCCTCCTGCCGAACAGTGCAAGCCAGCTCTGCACCAGCTGCTGGGGGGTGAGCTGGGCCGCTGGCCCAGATTCACCTTTGCAAGGGGGGCTGTGCCCCCTCCTACGGTCACATTGCTGCCTGTAAGGGCGGAACTGGGGAGCAGCCATGACACCCCACCCCTGCCCCAGCCTCCACCTCTGTCAGAATTACTGCAAGAGCCCTTGTGGGGTAGCCTCGGCTTGAGTCAGGCAGACCTGGGCTTGAATCCCACTCTGCCCATCCTAGCTGAGTCATCTCGGACCAGTCACCTCCAGGCCTCAGTTTCCTGAGCCGGGAAACGGACACAAAAGCAGCCACCTCTCCTGGGTCTCGTGAGGGTTGAGACCATGAATGTCACAGGCCTGACAGTAACGTGCTTAGTAATGGAATTGTTTTAAGTGGAACATCCCCCATGCCCTGCTAACCCCAACCCTAACCCTCACGTGGGTGGGTGATCCCTCTGTGGCCGATGGATGGCCCTGTGACCCTGACCTTCCCCTTGGCAGGCCTCCCCGGTGCCTGCACCTCTGTCGCAGTCACCAAGGGGAGGCCCAGAGGCTTTTGGGAGGATGGCCAAAATGGAAATCGTGCACGAGTGAGGGTGATCATATTAAGATGCAGCTGCACTCAAGTGTCTCCTGGGAAGTTCTTTAGACCAAGCTGAAGAGAGCTCCCAGATGCCAAAGTGGCCTCACAGCAAGGCTAAACGTGCTCCCGGCAGCCTCACCACATGCTCCCCAGGTAATTGGACTCGTAATGCACCGTCCCCGCCTGATTCCACCACCTCTTCCCCCTCAGGGCAGTTCTTGGCGTCTCCCCGCCGGTCGAGCGGGTCACTGGCCAGGCTCAGAGGCACCCTCGCCAGTCACGTTGTTTTGTTGTCCTTGTAGGTCATTTCCAAACTCTGTGCAGAAGGCCTCGGCTTGGAAGATTAGACAAGATTGCCAGGCTGGAATTCTGTTCAAGACCAGGGCTTTCATGTCCAGAGATTATGTACTAGATGTGGTGGGTCATATATAAAAGGGAGACAGGATCCCTTCTATTACAGATAGAAGAAAACCAGCGTGGCTTTCATTTTCTTTCCCCAAATCAGTTTTTACTCCTAACGACAAAAGGAGGACGTGTTCTTTGCAAGAAATGGTAAAGAAAGATAAAAAGAAAAAAGGAAATCATTTGTAACATCACAACCAGAGATGACAGCTCTTCACATTTTGCCATGTACTTTTTTCCTACACATTTGTATACTTTAAAAAACCCAGTAACTTCATACTGAACTCATCATCTTATAGCCTTTTCCTACTTATTAGGCACATTGATGTGTGACCTTAATTACTGTTCCCTAACGTGGTCGTGAGTGGCTGCATAGTGTTGTGTGTAGTTGTGTCCTTCTGTAACCAGCCCCCTTGTGTCAGATATTTAGAATCTTGTTGATGTCAGGGTTGTTGTTGCTATTAGTAACCGTTCTGTTGATTTTGGAAATCATGAGATTGGATGGTGGGAGGCGGTGGGGGGTGCGTGTAGCTAAGAGCCCAGGATTTGTCCTCATTCAGACCTCAATTCAAATAAATAAAAAGAACAGGTAACATTTTTATAGAGCCTGACTGTGGTGCCAGGCACTGTGTAAGTGCTTTGCATATATTAACTCATAATTTATTAATCCTCCCAGTAGCCGTGGACTACGCTCTATTTTTAAGCCCATTTTACAGCTGAAAAACGGAAGCAAGGCCCCCCCGCCTCATGCAGCTGTGCTGTAGCTAAACCTTTGTGCACGTCTATGACTGTTTCTTAGAATAAATACCTAGAAGCGGGGTCGATGGCCCGGATTCGGAAGGCTATGCATATTTTTAAGGCTTTCAATACATCATGTAAATGGCTTTCCAGAAAGGTTGCGCCACCTTCTCCTCCTACCAAGAGTGTCTGAGCGTATCTGAGAAACTTGTGCTGTGCTTCAAGCAGCAGTAATGGCCCAGGCCCCAGGCTCAGGATTCTATGAAGCTCTCTCCTTGAAGGAGAAGCTGTCCCGCCCTGCACAGAGTAAGCAAACTTACTCAGTACATCTTAGCCAGTATCAGCACTATTGTATTTTGTGTCATTTGTTGAGAAAACAAGACATGCACTTGAAGAACCTCATTTGTGTCTTCTTGTGTCTCCTGTCCACAAGGCGGACAGGAGACAAGGGGTCCTGACAATGAGTGGGACAGAAGTTGCAAGAACATGAGACGGAATTTGGGGCGGTGGTCAGGGAAGGCTGCATGGTGGACGAGGCACCTGGAGAATGGGGACGAGGGCCCTGTGAAGTGACAGCCCAAAGGCTCGTGAGCAGTGGGCACCCGAGGTGGCTTGTGTCCATGGCTTGTGTAGGGGCTGTTGAGCTGGAGGAGAGGCAGTGAGAGAGGAAGACGGCCCAGATCAGGCCCTGGGGCCATCTAGGGCAGAGGGCTCTGGGGTGGGGAGCCACTGAGGGCTGGGAGGGTGATTTTCAGGAAAGTGCGTCTACCAGGAGGGAGTGAGGGGGTGGGAATGGAGGTGGGAAGACTTGTAGCAGACCATGAGAGGAGCCCAAGCAGAGAGATCTGTGTATGTAGCTGGGAGGTACCTTGGGAGAGGCGAGGAGAAAAGATTTCCTGGTGTCGGTAACGTCCCTTCTTGCCTTGAGTGCTGAGGCAAGAAAAACAACACAGGACTCAGCTGTGAGGTCAAAATGTCAGTGTCATTACTGCCAAGGCTGGATGGGGGACCTTGGCTCATATCCGTGATCCCAGTCAAATCCTTGATGCTCACTCCCCCTCCAGTCTAGGCCTAGGGGCACTCTGTTCAGGGAAACAGCACAGCAGGCCCTGTCCCTGCCAGCTGCCGGAAGAATCATTGCCAGCCCCGCCGGGCCTGTGAGTGGGAGCGGAGGAGCCTCCAGGCCTGCTTCCAGCAGGTGGACGCTGGCCTTTCCCAGGTGTCCCTCCCTCCCGGGTGGGGGACACAGGAACTGAGCAGCGTGCACGCAGGCAGACCTGAGAGTGGGCAAGAAAGGTTCCCCATCCCCCAGCCCAGGTCCCTCTCCCAAGCTCCCCTATCAGAGAAGTCCATCCTCCTCTGTGGGGGAAAGAAGGGGGTTGGGAGAAGGTGGGTGTTGCCTTTCCAATATTCTTCCCTCCCTGGGGGGGAGCATTCCTTTCCTCACTGCAACAGAAGGTGGGAGATCCTTGCCCCCTCCCCCATCCACGCTGTCATCCTCCCCCCCAGTCCAGGATGCTCTGGAGGAAAGGCTGCCAGCAACCAGCCAGGCAGGGTCGTGCCGCGGTGTCAGCGTTGACCTGGTTAAAATATATATTTGACCTGGATCTAGAGCTGCCTCCTTCACTTACTGCTGCGTGGTCTTTGGCAAATTTCTTAGCCTGAGCGTCTCCACCTAGAAAACGGGGTGGTTGAAAGAACTGAGTGTGACGGTGCATATCTGTCTCACTATGGGTAGCTATTATTATCAAATAGTGCATGCATGTGAAGGAAAGTCCTCCCACCTGGGGGTGGGGTGGGGCGGGGCTCGCACAGGACTGTGGGCAGATCTCACTGCCACGGAGATGGAGTGACTTCTGTGTAGACGGGTCTAGGACAAGGCCTTGGGGGAGAGTGGACCTGGCATGGCCAAGAGAGACTGGAAAGGAGTCTGCACAGCGGCCATTCTGGAGGCAGATGGGAGGGAGGTGGGAAGGGACCTGATTCTGGGGTGTTCCCACAGAGCGGGGCTGAGAGGAGGGAAAGAGCCAGAGAAGGAACAGCCGGGAGGAAGGAGGACCTGAGACCGTTCTGTCCCAACACCCATGGCCCGGCCTCCCATGAAGCTCTGGATTCTTCCCATTCTGTCCTGGGAACAGCATGGGATAAGAGTTGGCACGGCTGATTGTGTCTGAGGTTAAAAGATGAGTAACAATCTGGCCTCTGGAAGGTGGCCTGCGGGTGCCAGGATCGGGAGACCGT
The DNA here is from genome assembly GCA_031878705.1 of Tapirus indicus. NCBI lineage: Eukaryota > Metazoa > Chordata > Mammalia > Perissodactyla > Tapiridae > Tapirus > Tapirus indicus. Next base: position 11,718,963 of record CM062928.1, read on the forward strand.
CTGGGTTCTCGTGCTGCCTCTGGCCGCTGGGCCCAGCCTTTTCCTGCCCTTTGCCCCAGTCTTCCCATCTGCAGAATACAGGGGTTGAACCAGCTTCATATTTTTTGTAGCTTTTTTACGTTTGGTAAAATAAAGTTTGCACACACCTACATAACTAAAGTTTCCGGAAACAATACTTGATGACATGTGTTCACGCTGATGTTTTCTGTTCTATCATGTATCCTTAAAAACTGCTGGTCAGGGCCCCCCGACAAATTGTATGGCCCACTAACAAGTCACGCCCCATGGTCTGAAAACACTGACCCGGCCCATTTGGAAGGTTCCTTCCTCCTCTGGCAGCCTGCAGTTCTGTTCCATTTCCTCCAGTCTCACAGCCCCCATCAGCTGAGCCTTTGTGGTTTTCGCCTCTGTGTCAGCAAAGGGTGGTTTCCAGTCTCAGAGCCGGGGCTCCTGACGGAAGGCGTGGTCGTGAGGCCGCCTTGTGGAACGCCCTCCTGCCGAGTTCACGTGTGGGGTCCCGGCTCCTCCACTGCCAGGCTGGGTGCTGCCTGCTCTGTCTCGATGCTGGGGCATCTGTGAGTGGGGAGGGCCCCCAGGCCTTCTCCTGCCATCACCATGGGAAAGGGGGGTGGGATGTCATCCACACTCCCCTCCCCACCCGACTCTGCTGCTTGGGCCAGAGGGCACCAGTCTTCTCTCTGGAAAAGTTGTTGGGAAGTGGAGCCTGGTTCCCAGTTAGAATTCCACACTCTTCCCCGGGCCCAGCCCTCTTCACTCTGTCCCTCCTTCCACTGAACCCCTCCCTGGACAAGTCCAGGAGTCACCATCGTGGGAGCTGGCTGATGGATGAGAAGGGCTTTGGCAACTGATGGACCTGGGTTCAAATCCCAGCTCCGTCTCTGTGTGGCCTTGGGAAAATTTCTTGACATCTCTGAGCCTGTTGCCTCAGCTAAAGCGTGGAGATTATAACACCCGTCTTGGAGGATAAACTTAAGGGTGTGATGAAAGGTACAGAGTGCCTCATGTTGGTGCCTGACGTGAGGTAGTCTCAGGAAAAACTCATTCCTTTAAATCCTGTCCCCTGTGGGTCCCTGTGAGGGGACGGCTGGCGGAATGGCAGCTGTTGCCACCTTGAAGAAAGAAGGAGACGCCTTCCATGGGCCAGTGACAGGCGGGGCAACATCAGAGAGGGGCTGCCTTCAGTTGGGTGCCCAGGGAGTAACCCCCATCCACCCACAACGTGTCCAAAAGGTGCAAAGAGGCAGGGCATGGCAGGTGCCTCGTGTCCACTGGGACGCCTGGGGCAGTCAAGGAGGAAGACGGGCAGGGCTTGGGGAGAACAGACTCTCTGGGCCCCAGAAGTGGGCCAGTAGCTCTTTACAAGGGGTGTCCTGTCTCCAGGCCAAACCCAGGACATTACATGACAGGGCATCTTTTCGACCCTAATTTCTTGGAATGCATTTAAAAATTCCCCCTCCTACAGGCAAGTTTCACCCCAGTTTGTTCTCATAAATCATCTGTTTTGGTCCTCAGAACCACCGCCCCACAAGAAGGATGGGGCAGGCACGAGGCTTCCACAATCACAAGAACTTTCTAGCAAACACCAGAACCAGGTGTCCGAGGAGGCAGTCTTGAGATGCTGTTTGCTTATTCTCGCTGTTACCCATTACCAAGGCGGCATGAAAGTCATCTGTGCGGGCTGTCTTCAGAGCCCACAGCGCTTTCTTTTTGGTGCCCCCGCCATGAGGGTAAATAATTGAGAGGTGGGGCTGAGCCCGGCTGCAGACGGCGCGAGGGTCCCCCTATCGTCGGGGAAGCTGTTCCGGGGCAGCTGCTTCCCAGAACTTGGAAAGCAGGCCTCCCCAGGGCTCCCGTGCACGCTGGCTCTCGACTGCTGTGGAAACTGGGGCTCTGAGAGCTGACGGGCCCAAGGCCACACAGCTCCAGTAGCAGAGGCTAGGGGACCCCTGGCAAGGCTGCTTTACGCAGCTGGGGATTGACACCACCCAGGAAAACCTCTGCCCCCCTTGCCTCTGTGTTCCTGGCCAGCTCCGCCTGCCCTCTGCTCTGTTTCAATAACCAGAAGACTTCTTCCAAGGCGGACGCTGGCACTTTAACCTTGGAACTGAAGTCTGTCCCCGGGGCTTGCTTGAGGGAACACAGGGGCCTGGCTCGTGGTTCAGGAGAGGCAGTGAAAATTCTCAGGATCTGAGGCTGCAAGCCCTGGCTTTATGCTTACTAGCTGGGGAATGTCCCTGGGCCTCAGTTTCCCTCTTCATTTATGAGGGGGTAGGGCCAGATGGGCCCGTTCGGAGAACCTGTCTTCCCAGAGGGTAGCAAGGGGGGGTGAAGTCCAGGACTCGGTTCCATCCTTACTCTGCTGCCGCCTTGCTGCTTGCTGTGTGACCTTGGTCTAGTTCCCTCCCCTCTCTGGGCTTCTCTGTCCTCACCTCAAAAGACAGCAAAGACATCCCGGCTTTGCTGAGGTGACACAGGGGAAACAGCTTTGCAAAGCTCAAGGGCCACAGATGGTGCGGGATTTTATCTTTATCCACGGAGTGATTTTCAGACCAGTGGTCCCAGGAGAGGGACACTCAGACCTGCAAGGAAACATGCAGGCAGGACAGAGCCGCAGACCGGGGGCTGCCGAAGCTGTGCCAGGAAGCAGGCCCTTGGCGGGAAATACGCTCCCGTTCGTTTCCGCGGCATCGCCAGCCCTGCAGGCGGGGCAGTGTCCTCGGGACGTTCCCTGGACTCCAGCTCCCTCTGAGAACCCACGGCTCTCCCCGCCCCCACTGCAGCCTGCTGTTCCCTGGGGCTCATCCTGGGAGGCAGGGTGCCGGGGTGTCTCCCCTGGTGGGACCCGCCCCACCGTGCCAGCCCCAGCAGCCTGCGTGCCAGCAGCTAGTGTCCCACTGCCTGGCGTACAGTGAGGCCCAGAATAGACACTGAGTTCATCGGGCATGAATGGGGCCACTGGGGGCGGGGCACTGGATGCCAGAGGTCTGACTGGGGGTTTCCCTGGGGTCTCCCTGGATCCTCTCCCCTCCTCCGTGTCTCTCAGACTCTTGTCCTCTCTGTGTCCCTCCCTCCCTCCCTCCCGAGCACACACTGACACCTCCGCTTGGAGCTTGCCGGGGATCGTCATGGCAACCCTCCAGCAAAATTATCAGAACACGTTGATGCTCAGAATCCTGCCAGGCGAAGTGCTAATTCTGAGTGAGGCAGAGCCGTTAGGAGGAGGCTGAAGTCACAGGCTTCGTGTGCAGGGCTCCCTGGTGGGTAGAGTGGGCCCCTGGGGGAGCCGAGGGCGGGCCAGGAGGCAGGACCACCGGGAAAGGCCCTGTCACTCGCCTGCCACAGACATTGTGTTTGTTGCTCATCCCTCCCTACCCCTTATGCCACATTCACGTTTGCAGATGTGCGCGCACGCGCGCGCGCGCACACACACACGGTGGCTGGGCCAAATATACCCAAAGTGCAGAGTGACCCAAACAGCAACATCTGGAATAACCATCACCTCATTCAGTGCCTGAAGGCCCGAGATCCACTCCAGAGAGACTTCTGGGTGAAGGTGGGGGACAGTCAGCTGACCAAGGCTTCTAGCTGGCAGTAGGCCTGTGCCCGGGCGGCAACGCGGCCACAGGAAGGGGCCTGGCCCTTTTGTCCCCACAGCCCCTGGTAGCAGGGGGGGCCTGTGCACAGAACTGCCCCGACCTGGTTCTTCCCACCTTGTTGGGCGGCCTCCGCGGCTCCCTGCCTCTCGGCCTCCCAGGACGGACTCAGCATCCCTGCTCCCACCGCCCGGGGCTGGGGTGCTGCAGGCTCCCTTGGAAACGAAGCCCTGCTAATAGCTGAAGAACTGGCAGTTACTTTTTTTAAACCCTGGCTCTGCCCAAAAGCCAAAGTGTGGGTGGGCATGGTGGAGGAGGTGGTGGCACAAGCCCCGCCCCAGTCTGCTGCCATCTTCCCGCCCCATCTGCTCCCCAGCACCCCCTCCCTGGAGGAGAGCCTTCTCCCGCAGCACAGCCTCAGCCAGGCTGCCCGCCACCCCCCAGCCCAAGAGGAAGCATCTACCTCCTGTGAACGGGTCTGCTCAGTCCTGCATCCTCCTGAGGATTCTAGAATGTCAGAGCTGGAGGAGCACCCAGAGTCTAGCCTCCTTCCCTCACAGATGGGGAAGCTGAGGCTCAGAGATGGGAAGCGAGGGGTTGAAGGCCCCAGAGTGGATGATGGACCTGAGACTGCAGCCCGGGTGTCTGACTTCTAGACGGTGCAGTGCTGTCCCCACCACATCAGAGGGACGGCGAGCTGAAGTGGCACGAGTGATGAGCACTGATTTCTGAGTTAGGCTGACCTGGCTTTGAGCACTGGCTTCGGCACTTAGCACTGAGGTGCCCCTGCTCATCTACAAGCACCTGAGTCCTCATCTGCGAAATGGGGGTGATAGCAGGCCCCCCTCAAAGACGCCATGAGGATGATGGAGGTGGGGCCTATGCGAGCACCTTGGCACAGTGCCAGGCACATGGGGGTGTTCAGCAGATGACATTTCTATGTCCCTCCTCTGTAGTCCCAGGGCTACAGGCCTGCTAAGAAGAGGGACCATCCCCAGAGTGGCCAGGGGAGGCAACTCAGCCGACACTGACCCTGCAAACTCAGCAAGCTCCAGCAAGGCCCAGAGAGCACCAGGCGCCAGGCGCCCGTCCCCGAGTGCCCACCCCCCCAGATCTGCCCCCGCCCCAGCACTTGCAGTCCTCACTGGCTCCCTCGCCCCATGCATCCTACAGAGGGGAAGGCCTTGGGTCTTTGGGGGAAGGTAGATATGTGTGCGTGTACGGGCAGGGGGTGGGTAGGGGTGTCTGATGAAAGAGGCTGATGTCTCCCGAAGCCCCTAGGGCCCCCCTTGGCCGCTGGCCATACCACCCCACGGTGGTTCACCTGAAATTCCATGCTTGGAGCGTTACTCAAAATTGCTCTGTCAGGCTTCCTCCTTTACACTGTGAGTCAGGCACAGGGGTGAGCCCCCCCAAACCCCCAAATGCCGTCCGGAGCAGCAGCCCCTCAGCGTCTTTCCCTGACATCCTCTCAGGCACGTGGGGGCGGGGTGGGGCATGAGATAATGAAAGAAAAAGGAACTTGTATTTCATGCCAAAGACGCACTGGGCACCACACTAGGCGCCTTCCATACAGTGATTGACTCCCAGGGGCGTTATTTATGCTTTTGAGGTGCAGAAACCGAGTCTCAGAGAGGGTGACCTGCCTGCCAAGGTCACAGACTGAGCCCTTGGCCGGCCGAGAGAGGTTAGAAGTTAGCTCTGTGTCCTCCTAATGGGACTTTGGCCCTTGGCTGACTCCCGTGGGTCAGGAGGGCACAGAACGTGGGAAGAGGCCAGCTAGGGTTGGGGCTGGGCCTGCAGACGTCCTGAGGGGAGGGAGCGTGGATGGGGGGTCAGCGGTGGGACCGGGGAATCTAGGCAGTGTGGAGCTCGGATCCCATCATCTCTGCACCCTCTTCCTCAAGCTCCCCTGCCGCCCCATGAGCAGGACCCAAGGCCAGACTTCCAGGGGGAGCAGGGGTGAGGGGGGCTGATCTGATGGCTACCTCGGGACCCTTGCTGTGAAGCGCAGGCCTCCTTTCCTGCTTTCCTCTCCCTGGGCCGGGGTGCGGGGGCTTCCATCCAGGGAGGCTGAGGGGAGTGACCCAGGGTACCCTAATCCCCAACCTGGGAGTTTGGGGTCCAGAGGAAAGGAAGCCCTGGTGGAGAAGGGGTGGCTCCCTCTCCAGCTGCTGGGAGCCCTGGGAGCAGGGGTCAGGGGGAGAGAGGGAGCAGGGTGGCGTCCACTCAGCAGGAGCCATGAGCTCCCACCGTGCGTCAGCGCTGGCCTGGCTGCTGGGGAAAGGTGGTGGCCAAGACTGACAGTCCAGTGGGGAAGGCGGACAACACTGATGGGAACACAGAAATGAGAAGGCCTTTTAGATAGTGGTCAACGTGCTAGGACAGAAAGAGGATAGGGTGACCGAGGGCAGCCTTGAACAGGGCGGCCAGGGAAGGTCGCTCTGGGGCAGCAGCATTTGACCCAAGACCTCCACAGTGCAGAGACAAGTGGCTTGCTCCAGGCCACACAGTAAGTTCAGGTAGAGCCAGGCTAGGACCTACCTCTGGACTCCCATTCAGATGGTCTCCCTCCTTCTAGAAACATCCTTCTCTTGGATTCTGATAGGTTCTCCTGGTTTCCCTCTTACCCTGTTGGGCGCTGCTTCTCTGCGTTCTTGACCGGCTCATCCTCCTCCTAGTGTTGGCTGGTCCCAGCCCTCCTCCGTCTGGAAGGTGGGCTTCCCCCCACTCCCTGTCTATACCCTGATGACCCCCAAACTGCCACCTCCATCCCTCACCTCTCCCCCAAATTCCAGTATCCTGCTTGACCTCTCCCTGGGATGTCTTATGGTTCTCTTGGTTAGGACAACGCTAAGTCGATATAATAGAGACCAGAAATTAGAGTATGAAACTATTCGGGTGACTGCTCTCTCATGTCATAGTTCTAAGGGAAGTGTGTATGTTGGTAGATAGCTCGGCTCCACAGGGTCATTTAGGGACCCAGACTAATGATGGCACTGCTCTCCTTAACACGAAGCTTCCAGAGTCTTTCTGGTTATCACTCTCCCAGCAATGTGAGGGGAAAACATGGAGATCTAGAGAAGGAATTTCCTCTTCGGCAAGTGAGGCAGAAGTCAAACCCCTCACTTCTGCTCACATTCCACAGACGAGGGTTTAGACGTATGGCCCCACCTAGCTGCAAGAGAAGCTGGGAAATATGACCCAGCAGGGTGGACAGCTAGCAGTCTCGGCCACAGTCCACCCTCTGAGACAGTGAGGGCCTCCCTGCCCTGGTGGTGGAGGAGGCTCTCTGGGGTGACCCTCCCGACCTGTGTCTCCCTGGCCTTGGCTCTGCCCTTTGAGAAAGCCCGCTTTGTCCCTCAGTCTCCACTGCCACCCAACAGGGTGTTGAAAGCCTGTCCTCTTTGGGCACTTACTTGGGCTGGAATAATCCTGGGCTTTTGAAGTCCAGCCTTGCAATTTTGTTGGTAATAACAATTCCTTCGAAGACTTAGTAGGCTTCGGGCCTGTCTGCTTCTAGTCGGTTCTGTGTGCCATTAACCACGCCCAAAGCTCCTTTCTTGACAGAGTTATTAAAAGTCTGTCTGCCTTGCCCAGTCCATCTCTTTCTCTCTCATTTTAAATGAATGTTACCCTAAGGACATCTGAAATAACAGACTCAGAAGACAAACCATTACCCCTAATATGATGCTTTGTCACGGGGTTGATCCCTAAGTTTGGCTTAATGTCTGACCTAATAGACAGGCTTCGAGAAAGGCTCTGAGCCAGGACGGTCTGATCTGCTCTTTGGACAAAACCAGTTGGTTTTTCCAACCCTGAAGACAGCAGTTTTCTAGACTCTTTTTCTCTCCATCTCTTCTTGCAAATGAGGCAATCTCTTCTTTGTATTATCTTGCTAAAAGCAGCGTTGAGCAGCCAACACTTGTAATGTTTTTCTAGAATTTTCCTAGAATTACAGGCTCAGCAGGCATGTGGTCTTTCTTCCAAATTATCACAGGTAGTGTTTTTAATAAATGTATTGTTGCAGCATACCAAGGGTCACCAGCCCTCCATCCTCCAATGTTGTTTCCGTATTGCTCCCCACCTGTTGGCTAAGCCAATGCCACATATTTTAGGGGTTTTATACATGACAGCTTCCCATTCCTGATACCAATTTCTACGTTAGAGTGCTACTAAGCTTCTGTTAAAAGGAGCTCCAAAATACAGTGGTCTTAGGATGATAGAAATTAATTTTCCTCCCACATAATATAGTTCTGATATGAGCATTTCAGGTCTCTCTCCGATGGGTTGACGAGTAGCCAGCATTGGCCCCATCCCTCCCCAACCTTCTCTTCCCCACCACATTCCCCTGTCGATCAATGGCACCAGCTAACCCTTGTTCAGGCCAAACACCTGGATGTCAACCTCGATTCCGCCCCCGTGCCCCCAGCAAGGCCTCTCAATTCCATCTTCAGACAAATCCCAAATCTGACCATTTCCCTACCTCTCCGTTGTCTTCACCCTCATCCAAGTCTTCTGTGTCTTGCATCTGGGGTCACGTAACAATCTTCTAAGCGGGCTCCTGGCTTTCTCCCCGGTCCCTTTCAAGTCTACTCTCCATGTGGCAGCCACAGTGACCTTTTGAAAACATACACTGGAACATGTAGCCCCCCTGCTCCAAACCCTCCACAGCCCTGCCACTGCCCTTAGGGTAAAATGCTTCTCCCTAACATGGCCATGGTCAAGGCCTCCGTGGCTCCTCACTTCTCACACCTCTCACCCTCTCTGCTTCAGCCATGTGGGCTTTCTTGCTGTTCCTTGAATAAACCAAGCTTGTTCCTGCCTTGGTGCTTTTGCGCTCACATTCCCTCTGCCCGAAACACTCTCCTCCCACTTGGTCACACACTGGTTCCTTCTGTGTCCTCCACAGGGCAAATGGCTTCAGTGTCGTGGATGAGAGTGAGGGCTTGGGAGCTAAGTCACCTGACGTGAAGCTCAGCTCTGCTGCTCACTAGCTGTGTGACCTTGGGCAAGTTGCTAAGCTTCTCTGTGCCTTGGTTTTCCTATCTGTAAACGGCGATGATAAAAGTACTTGTTACCCGGGGTTGTGGAGAGAATTAAATACAATTAAATACACATTAAGTGAAATAAAAATACCAAGAGCATGGCACATGTCCCTCAGGGGTCACCTTAAATGTCACCCACTCTGAGAAGCCTTTCCTGGCCACCCCCTCTGCACATCTCTCCATCTGCATCCCTATCACACCCCCCACAATACCTGTTCTTGTTCAGGTGTTTATTGTCTGTCCCTCCTGTGAGGATGTGACTTCCAGGAGGGCAGAGACTGTCCTGAGCTGGCACATAGTAGGTTCTCAAGAAATCTTTGTTGAAAGGCAATGGAAGGAATGGAGGCCAATCCCATTGATTCCCTCCTTTCCCGGCGGCCCTGTGAGCCTTGCTGGGTGCCTGCCTGCGTGTATGTGTGTGTGTGTGTGTGTGTGTGTGTGTGTGTACTGCTCTGTCCCCGCTGCACCTCAGGCGCACGTGGTCAGGGTGGTGCTCCCAGTTTCCTCTTGGGAGTCGGGTGACCAGGGCAGGGGACCTGCTCTTAGAGGCCCTAGGGGCACTGGTGGCTATCAGCCCTTAGCAGGGGTTCTAGCAGCATGGACTCTGGAGTCCGGTCCACGTGGTTCCAGCAGTTCCTAGTGGACCAGCTCCTTATCCCCTCGGTGCCTCCATTTCCTCGTATGTAACACTGGGAGAATACCGAGGACCTCACAGGGCTGCTTGAAGGTGACGTCAGGTAACACATCAAATAAAGCTCCCTGGCCGGCTTGGAGTAAAGCTCTCCGGATGGTAGTTATTATTATTGTTGTTGTTGTTAGTACCATATTCAAGTGTCATTCGTCTGAGCATGACTGGGGTGCCCGAGAGACTTGGCGGGGTGTTGGGGGAAGAGGGGTGGGGAGACAGAGAGAGGACATCTAGGGAAGGGTAGAACTGGAATGGAGTGATCGGTGTGTGTTTGTATTCCTACGTGCCTCTATGCGTGCGTGTGTGTTTATGTATTTGGGGGGGTTTTGGGGTGGCCAGGATCCAGAGACGAAACCCAGCCCTTCCTGCGAACTCAGACCTGGGGAGCCGGGTGCCCTGGCTCTCCGCGCCGCGTCTCCCCCTGCAAGGAGAGCTGGGAGCTGCCTGCGCCACGCGCGCCCCAAGCAGAACCCGCGGTGGAAAACCCAGCGTCTCGAGTGTGTGTATTTGGGATTAGGGGGCGGGGGAGGGCCCCGCGCCCCGCGGCCACCACGGTTGGTGCAGACTTGGGGATGCTAGGACGGACGGTGATAGCTCAGTCTAGCCGATCCGAGGACCCCCGCTCCCTGGCCGCCCCTGCCCCGCGCGCGCTCCGGGGCCTCGGATGCTCCCGGAACCCCCGCGGGCGGGGCCCGCCTTCCGGAGCCGGGTTGGCGGGCGGCGCTGGGAAAGGGCCGTTACTTTCCCAGAGCGGCGGGCGACGTCAGGCGGAAGGGCGCGGGGCGCGCACGCTTTAAATGGCATTCGCTGTCATCCGAGCTCGCGGCCGTGTGGGCAGGAGCGGGCTATATAAGCGGCGGGCCGGGCCGCCGCGGGGCAGACGGCGACAGCGGCGGCGGCGAGCGCCTCGGAGCGCAGCTGAGCAGCGCCACCCGGTCCCCGCGCCCCCCGTCGGGCCCTCCCGCCCGCCCTCCCGAGGAGCGCCGACCCGGGCCCGTGAGGGCCGCCGCCACCCCGCAGCAGATTTGGATCCCCCGCCCGGCGAGCCCCAGGCTGCTGCCTCCCGGGGGGCCCCGGCGCAGCGGCCGCCCCCGGAGAGCCCCGGCACCCGGCCGCCCGGCCCCGAAGACGCCGGCAGCGCCATGGCGGCCGCCAAGCCCGGCGAGCTGATGGGCGTCTGCTCCAGCTACCAGGCGGTGATGCCGCACTTCGTGTGCCTGGCCGACGAGTTCCCGCAGCCCGTGCGGCCCGCCAAGCTGTCCAAGGGCAAGGGCCGGCTGCGGCGGCCGCGCCAGTCCCGCTTCAAGACGCAGCCGGTGACCTTCGACGAGATCCAGGAGGTGGAGGAGGAGGGAGTGTCCCCTATGGAGGAGGAGAAGGCCAAGAAGTCGTTCCTGCAGAGCCTGGAGTGCCTGCGCCGCAGCACGCAGAGCCTGTCGCTGCAGAGGGAGCAGCTCAGCAGCTGCAAACTGAGGAACAGCCTGGACTCCAGCGACTCCGACTCGGCCCTGTGAGGGGCGCAGCCCGCGTCGGGGACTCGCGCGCCTCCGCGGCCCGCCCGGGGACCAGCGTGCGAACCCCGAGAGGGCCCGCGCCCCGGGGACCCCCGAGGACCGGGGACCGCCGCCCCTCGCGCGCTTGGACTCTCGCCCGGCTGCGAACCGGTCGGTGCGCCCCGCGCTGCGCTCCCTGGGCCGGAGCGCGCGCGGGGGCGCCAGGGAGGGGGGCCGCTTTCTTTGCCCTTGTAAATGTTTATTTTTTAACTCTTCCCAGTACGAACTCTGCTGTGAGTGTGTGCGGGGAGGCAGGCCCGCGCTGAGTCGGCGCGGGGTCGCCAGGGCTTCCCGGAGAGCCGCTCCACGCCCTTGTCCGATGGTTTGCAACTCCGATTTTGCACACCGCTCCACCGTGCCCCCCAGCGCACACCCGTTCACACTCACGCCAACACACTCTCGCTGAACACTTTTCTAATTGTTAGGCGCGGCTGATGGGACTTGGGGCGCAGCGCAGCTGCTGCTGCGGCCGCAGGATTGATATTTATTTTTGCATTGCGATGGCTGACGGCCTTTATTTAACGATCTTTTTACTTGGATATGTCTGTGGGGCTCCCGAACGGAGACAAATAAAGTCAATATATTTGCACAGTGCATTTCTCCAGGCTCTTGACTTCTTGAACCTTCGATGCCCAAGCTCCCAAGACTGGGGGAGGTGGGGGAAGGAAGTAGCTGGAATGGGGGGCCAGGGATCCCGGAGTGGAGGTAACTCCACAAGCTTCAGTCGCCGGAACGAGGTCGCGCCCCCGGTGCGCAGATCCATTACTCGCGTCCCCAAGTGGATCCACCCCCGGCCCAGAGCGCTCCCGCCTCCCTGGTCTTTTCCCTATTGCCGGCGTCCGGGATGGAGTGAACCAGGTGGCGAGGCGAAGGTCGGTGCTGTGAGGGCAGAGAGCGCCTTCCTTAGTGCGGCTGACCTCTCAGGGACGCCGGGGTCGGGGTCATCGCCGCGCACCCACCGCAGAAGACCCCACTCACTGTGCGCCCTTTCTAGGCGACCTGAGGAGATGCTCGAGCCAGCAGTGGGAAACCCAGGCGGGGATAGTTGCGTGGTGGGACCCGAGGGAGGCCTGGGAGCCCCCCTGGGCTGGGCGACAGTATGGGTGCCCACTCACTGTCGAGTGCAAGTGAGGGCCCCGAGCCCCCCGCGTTGACTCAGCATAGTGCCCTGCGCCCCTGCGCTGCGGGAGCAAACAGCGGCTGTTTCCGTTCTTTGGTCCCCTTCTCCAGCCTACTTTGCCCTCTTTAGGGTTCCTCAAGGAGGGTGGGGCATGTCTTTGGTAAGAGCCCGAAGGGCGCCTGGGTACCCTCCCCCACCCCCCCGCCTTTGTTTACAGATGAGAACCTAGCAGAGAGGGAAGGGTCACAGGGAGAGCAGTGGCTGCGCAGCCAGCTCTCCTGACTCCCGTCCAGCGCTCCTTCCATCACACAAGTCTGTCTTCCCAGTGCTTTCCAACAGAGGCCCGCATCCCTGCCTACCCTCTAAACCCTCTGGGTTAGCAGTGTAACACCGTCACCTGACAGCAGAAGGCGATCGGGGTAATAACATTTGGTTGAGGAGGGCAGGTCCCCCCCCAGGATTACTCCAGAGTTGACCCACCACGGCCAGGCTTTCGGCTGAGTGCTTCAGAGGGACGCGGAGAGCTCCGATGCTTTTCTTCTCCCTCTCCGGGTGGCCACGTGGCTGCGCTCGGGTGCCCTCCGGTGGTGGGGGCTGGTGCTCAGCTCCGCCCGGCCCTGCTGGGGATCTGAACTACCTTGTACTCGTCACACAGCACCCCTTGCAGCCTTGGACTCTAAAGAAAACAAGAGAGCAGAGGAAATGAAATAAAGAAACAAAAAACAGAACCCACAGGGCCTGAAAGAATGTCCTCCCCACCAGCTCAAGAGAGGGGAGGCCAGGCACAGCGCCTGGGGGTGGGGGTCTTGGCCCTGTCCTAGCCCCTGGGAACACACTGGCCATTTCGGTCCCCAGCCGCAGTTCCGTTGTGGTGGGGGCAAGTGACCGCAGGCCCTTAACTGCAAAGGCCTCAGCCTGGTGAGGAAGCCACGGGGCGGTGCTGAGATTCCAGTCTCTGCAGCTGCCATGGCTCGGCTGGTTTGAGCTCCTTGGGGTGGAGGAAGGTGACTGAAACCGGGAGGGTGGATAAAGAGTGGGACCCCCTCCCTCACTCTCTCCCCTCATCCTGCTCCCCTCCCCCACCTTATCTTACATCTTCAGCAGTAGCTCTTGTTTCTACTCTTCAGAGATGAAGTCCCAAGCCTTCCTGGTGGGTTTCACACCCATGGGACTTGAGGTCCTGGCCTGCCAGGACCCTTCTTCCTGCTGGAGAGCCTCCTTCTCCTGCCTGCCTGCCCCTTCCCAGCTGAAGGCCCACCCGAAGGGTCTCCTGCGGTCAGAATGGCCAATATCTGGGGTTGTCATGGGACCACATCCCATCACTCCAATTCCCTTCTCAGCCTCTGGCAGGGCTCAGTACGGAGCAGGTGCTTCCAAAATGTTTGCTGGGTTACAACGAAGAACAGGGCGGTGAGGAAGATTAATGCCCACCTTGCCTACTTCCTGGTTTGTTTTTAAATTATTCTAATATTTTATTACCCAGGAAATATTTGTTCTTTATACAAAACAAGTCACTCATATTCCCACCACCAGAGATAAATACGTCAACATTTTGGACGTTATGCCTATACATGCATATTTATTTTCTTTTACAAAATGGGTTTATCCTCTAAATACTGTTTTGCGGGGGTGGGGGTGGTGAGGAAGATCAGCCCTGAGCTAACATCTGTGCCCATCTTCCTCTATTTCGTTTATGGGACGCCACCACAGCATGACTGACAAGTGGTGTAGGTCTGCGCCCGGGATCCGAACCTGCGAACCTGGGCCGCCGAAGCGGAGTGCATGAACTTAAACCACTCGGCCACAGGGCCAGCCCCCCTACATACTGTTTTTTAAGATGCTTTTTTTAACTTACTTGGATTTGTATTTAATATCTGTATGTATGGATCTACGTCATGATTTTTATAAAATTCTATTGAATAGGTACTCCACATCTAGTTAAGCTAATTCCCCACTCTTTGGTGTAAAAGTGATGTCCTATTTGTCCCAGTTTCTTACTTTTGCCTATAGCTGGCAGTTAATTCTAAGGGTTGGACATAGAAAGAAGTTTGGAAGAGGCAGTGACACGGAGGGGGGCTGGGTGAGGGAGGGGGAGGCTGGGATGTGGCAGTGCTGGAGGGAGCAGGCAGGGCCTGGGGTCCCGTGGCCCCTGGGCTACACCGGGGGACCCTCTGGTACTGAACATCTCTGTCCTGCGCAGAGGAATAAGGAGGGGAGACGGAAGGGGCTCCTCTGAGGTCCCTATGGAACTTCTGGGGTTCAGCTCCTCCCTGCGGCTTGAAGGCATTCCAAGACAGTGTGCAGCTCCAAGGAGGAGGCTGGGCTGGGAGGCCAAACGGTGGGAGAGGAGGAAAGAGAGGGAGAGACATACACTGAGGGAGCAAGAGAGCATGAGAACCAGAAAGATGGAGAGGAATGAGGCCCTGGGGGAGACAGGGAAACTCAGAGACAGAGAGAGATGGGGGAGTACAGAGAGAGACGCTGTCAGGAGCCGGAAAATGTCAAGAGACCAGGAAGAATAAAGACCACCCTCGGAGAGGGAGAAAGAGAGGAAGGGGCCCACAGAGAGTAGGAGGGAGGGAAGGCAAGATAGAAAGTGCCCCGGGGAAGGGCGCTGGAGGAGAGAGAGTCGGGGGAGAGCCTCTCCAGGAGCGCAGAGCTGGCGTGTGCCCGGGTAGGGGAAGCCTGCCCAGTCTGTATTTACAGCCGTCTGGACTTACAGGCTTGTCCAAGCAGACGCCTCCTTCCTTCCCTTCCTGTCCTGGGACGTAGCCACTGTCCTAGCCTGGGTGACAAGTTTTCAAACAAGCTGGAGCCCAGACGAGGTAACAAGTAGCCATTCCAGCCCTGGCTGGCAGCCTCTTCTAAATATTTCTCTTTGGCTCTGGGGGAGATATTTATCAGGGCAGTTCTTAAAAGCCAGCTTGGCCTCTGCAGCCCACTGTAGAGGGCCAATTCTGGGCCCCTTGGTGTGGGCTGGAGAGGGAATCGGGGTCAACTGTGGACTTGAGGGGCTCCTCCTTCAGAGAGCGCATTTGGGGTAACCCTAGGCCCACTGGGCTCTGGCAAAGTGGGGAGGGGATAAAGGCCACCCTTTAGTGAGCACCTCCTGTGGGTCCTCTGCTTTCATCCCCATAACATTTCCCAGCCATTTTACAGACGAGAAAACCGAGGATCACGGGGCTGAAGTTTCTTGCCCCGTGCCACACAGCTAGTCAGTGGTGAGCTGGTTGCAACCTAGCATTTTTTTATTCCAAAGCCTGTGTTCTTTCTAGAATATGAACCCCAACCTCTTACTGTAACCCCTTCGGCAGCTCTGAGAAGGACTTTGCTGACATCAGGTTATGGGGGCTGTAACTGACCAGAGCAGGGCAACTCTGGCTTTGAAATCCGTCCCATGCCTGCTCCCCACCAGAGACTGTGTGCACGGCTGGGGTACTAAGGCAGAACTGTTCCTGGGAGACATGAGGTTTCTTTGTTGGTGGACTTTGGCTCAAGGATTTCCGGATGGCTCTGCTGAAGCTTTCTTAGACTGCAGGACCGTCCACGATACCTTCTCTCCCTCTCTCCTTTGCTCTAGGTCACTCTTGCATCGCAGCCTGCTGGCTTCCCCTCTGTGTCATTTCACACAGGCATGTCTCCTAATGGAGTCCTTGCACACTTAATCCCGTTTTGGTGTCTGCTTCTCCGAGAACCTGGGCTAGCACACCCATCCATCTCCCAGCAGGTTTCCAGTGCTGTCATGCATCCCCCTCAGGCCTCCACTGGCATGGGGGAGGATGGTGGGCATCACTTTAGAGAGGACTTTAGGGACATGGCGAAGTCTACCAGGCAGATATGTGTCGTGATGGTCTGCTGGCCCTGTGTCCTGGCTGGGGAACAGGCATGTTATGGCCTGTGTGGATATACGGGGTGGGAGGGCCGGAGGCTCCCACAGCGACAGTCATCCTCTCAGCCTGTGCTCAAGGCTATACGACTTGTAACGACCATCCTTTCAGCTCCCAGGCCGTGGTGAAGACTGCTAATTGTCCACCAACGTTGATTTTCCCCTCCTTCCAGGGCACACAGCCAGACTCTGTGTCCCAGATGCTCTTGTACTTAGGTCCATCAATGTGATTAAGTTTTTGCCATAGGATACATTGGGAAGAGAAGTGTGTTCTCCCAGGCCTCCTCGAGGTGTGCCTTCCTCCCACCCCCATGCTCTCTTTCCCCTTCCCACAAGTGGGTACATGATGTGCCTGTGACCCAGCAGTGATCAAGCCAGCAAGGTCAATGGCCTAGGGGACGGCAGAGAAACAAGATGGAAGGACCGCAGGCCCCTGAATGACCTCATGGAACCCAAGAGCCTTCCAGTCTGGAATGATCATCATGGACTGTTACCCATGAGAGAAACATACTTCTATCTTCTTTGACCCACTCAATCATTATTGAGTCTCTTTATTATGGCAGCCTTTCTTACCCTAAATAAACAAAAATTAGTCCTGGCAGTGTGGTACTGTCCTAACAAAACCCCTAGATGTAGGGAGGGTATAGATATTGTAGGCTGGAAAGTCGGAGGCCCTTGTTATACCTTGGAAAACATTGGTAAAACCATTTTTATGACACTTTGGAAAGCTGATCATGTATTGACTGAGCCCATAGTTCTAGCAGAAGTGGTTGGAAAGAGCCAGAATATTAGTGTACATTGGCTGCCTTTTGTGTCTTTTAGCAAATTATTACCAGAAAGGAGAGATAGAAAGGAAGAGGTGAAAACCACCCCCCTTTGTCACCCATACAGAAGACCAGCAGTTGTGGCCCAGAGCCTTCTGGAAGGCCACCTAGGAAGCCCAGCAAAGGATCCAGCCCTGGAGCAAGGTTGGATTAAGGGTATTGTCTTCCCACTCAAACTTAGTGTTTTAGAATCCGCCGAGGTAGCCAAAATTAAAGCAAGAGGGCTAGGCCAGAGCAGGAAACAAAGTAATAAAATCGGCTTCAGAACTCTGTGAGAAAACATCTTTGGATATAGTTATTGGCGCCTGGAACTTTCTAGAAGCACCTATGCCAGAAGCCTTTTGAGGGAATTTTATTGCCAAGGGAAGTAGGAATTGGCCGGTGATTAGGATTGTTTGAGCCCCAAAGCAACCCCCAGGGAGGCCAGACTGCTTACCACCCACTTCAGATGTGGCCACAGAGGATGACGGGCAAATGAGAATCTTCCAGAACTGGGTTGGCCAGATTAGCCTCCTCTCCAGAGCACGTCCTCACTGTTCACACCAGCATGATTTGCCTATTGCTGTGCCCCAGTGACTTCTGGGTGTTTCCCTTCTTCCCTTTTCCACATTTTTGGAGTTTTTGTTGTGGTTCTCCTATCCCTGTCCACCACTGTATTGGGCTGTGTGTGGAGGGGCAGCTGGGGTGGTGGTGGCAGTGGTGGGGACACGTGACTTGTCTTGCAGTTTCTATGTCGCTGGACCGTGAGGAACCATATGTTGCTCTGGAGAGGATGTCCTTTCCCCCAGACACCCTGCACTTTGATCTGGAAGTGTGACTAGGTGGAGTGTGGATCGACTTCGTTGGAGCAGGGGTGAGTGTGTTCTGTGTGGGAGGAGATCACACGGGTATCTGGGCCCCAGTGGAGCAGACAGCAGCACAGACTGCTCAGGGTCCACTGGAATCCGTTTTCCGCATCTTCCTCAGCACAGGGCTGGACTGACTCTCTCAGCCTCCTCTGCGGTGAGCATGGCCATGTGCCCAAGTCCTCTGGAATGAGCGAGCAGGTGGTGCTCGCCACGCTGGGCCTAGGCCTTAAGACGGTGGGCATGTGGCTCTTGTGCCTCCAAAAAGACAGAACATGGGTGTACCTGTGGCCTGCCTTTGACCAAGGGGAAGGCAGTGCCTGGGGACTTCAGGACATTCAGCTGTCTCTGGAGGTGTGATGTGAGCTCAAGATGGGCTGTTAGCTGAGAGAGAAATGGACCCCTGTCTTCCTTAAACCACTGCCTTCCTGCTGGGTCTCTTTGTATGAGCCTGAGGAATACAAGTCCTTTCCCTCAGTCTGCAGCAGAGCGGGTGGGTGTACTCCACCAGCCTGACCTAGAGCAGGTTTGCCTATGTCAGGAAAATGTTCCATTCTCCTGCCTGGAGTGGGGACATCAGACTTACACCCCAGATGTGCTCCAGCGGTGGGGGTTGGGGATGATGGACGTGCCAGACCTTGCTGTGTGGCCTAGAGCTAATCACTTCCACTCTCTTTCCCCGAGAGCCCTCCCAGCTTTAAGTTCTGGAGTTTATAAAAGACCCATAGCACCTTAGAGCCTTCGAGTCCTGGCCGTGGGAGATGTGGAGGCAGGTAGTGTGCACAGAGACCAGACATTTGACCCCTCCTGTACAGACAGGGAGATGGAGGCATGGAGGGACCAGGCAGAGGCCTCTCTGAGACAGCAGCGCCTCCAGCCCACTCCTCTTTCCCAGCCTTGGGGAGAGTCCCAGAAACTCTGGGCTGGGTTGTTCTGTGCTGAATAATGCATGCCAAATCCAAAATAACAGCCTGGGAGACATCCCGCTGCAGGCTCGGGACCCCAGCCAATGTACCGTTGCCCCACGGCCCTGCTCCTGTCCCCACCAGGAGCTGTTCTGGACCAGCCTGCTGGCCTGTAGGTAACCTGTGACCTTCCCTGTGATCTTCTGGGAGGATCCTGACAGAGCTACTGCCTTCCTCAGTTGTCCTGAATGTGTGAGATATTCCTGGAAAGGCCAGTCCCCATGAGCCTGGTACCCCCAGATCCAGGCCCCATGAAACCCTTTTTATTGGCCGTTCTACGTGTTCTGAGGTTTATAGATGAGCTGTTCTTTGGTCTGCTATAGGATGCAGTCCCAGGTCAAAGTCCAGGAATCTCCGCATCTAGATTATATCCAAGTTTGATAAGGCTCATTGGGTGCAGTCCCTCAGGTGCAGCCCCCAACATATAGTTCCTCTCCGTCTGAAGACCTGCGAGCTACAGGAACAAGTTTTCTGTCCCTCCCACACCTGACATACAATGGTAGAATATACGTAGGATAACTGATATAGACCCTTCTGTTCAAAAGGAAGGAAAATCGAAGGCACGCAGAAGTCACTGGTCCATAGCTATTCTGAAATACAGCTTCTCCTAACAGAGTCTTTAGGTTTTCACTGTCCAGACGGTCCTTCCAATGTCTGTGCGCTACTTGGCCCCAGGGCTACTCCAAAATATTTAGGTTTTTACTATGGCAGTACCTATTCCAGTTACCAAAATCTGTATTGCTGTAGAACTAGTTACCCCAAAACTTGGGGGCATAAAACAGCAATAATCACTTACTACCTCTCACAAGTTCTCTGGTCCATATTTGGGAGCCTTATCTGGACTGTTCTGACTTGGAGTCAGTCATGAGGTTCCAGTCTGACGTCAGCTGGGGCTGCAGCCGTGTGGAGGCTGGACTAGAGCTGGCGGCTCCATGATGGTCCGCTCACACGACTGGCAAATTGGTACTGCCATTGGCCGGAGGCCTCAGTTCCTCTCCACGTGGGCCTTTCTAGAGGGCTGCTTGAGTGTCCTCATGAGAGGGTGGCTGGCTTTCCCCAGAGTAAGTGATCAACCTGATTCAGTGTGGAAGAAGTTGACACAAGGTGTGAATCCCAGCAGAAGAGAATTGTTAGGAACCGTCTTGGAGGCTGGCTGCCATACGATCCCTCTCTGTTTTTTAAAGTTCTTGCCATATTTACAAAGTCAATTGCAGCATGTTTTCCATTAGCAAAGGACTGGAAACTATCAGCAATAGAGTTAAATAAATTGTGGTGCATCTGTTAAAATGGAATAGTATGCAGCAGCAAAAAATAAAGACGAAGTTATATACTGATATGAAAAAGTCCTGAACTGAAAGAAGCAAAGTGAAGAGCAATGTGTCTATTAAGGACGCTTAAAGATTATATATGCATAGAGTATCTTTGGAATAATGTTCTAGAGGTTGGATAATGCTGCTCAGAGATAGAGAAGTGGAAGCACTGGTCAGTTAATTGGCTCTTCTAAGCAAACAGTCTTCAGACGGTTGAAAACCAGGACTAACTGGGCTCAGTAGCCTGGATAAAATGACCCCATGTCCTTGATGAGGCCAGAAGACGAAGGCTAAATTGCAGGCACTACAGGGGAGCCCCGGTTTCTCTTGGCTGGATCTGCGATATATTTCTCCTCAACCGGGAAGGGAGAACCAGAGACTGGGAGATGAGAGTGTAGGGTCTTGTTGTGTATTTCATATTTATGCAGATGATATGCAAATTACACAGGGGATGCTGCCTCTACTCCTCTTTCTTCTTAGCAGAACCAAAAGCTCTGGGAGATTGTCAGCCAAGATGGAGCAATAGGTACTGGGTTTATCTTCCTGCCTGAAACAGCCAAAAAAGTCAGACAAAATATATATGAAACAACAATTGTCAAATCACTGAACATTAGGCAATGAAAGACAATGATCCTTGACATGGGAAATAAATGACGTGAGCCTTACATTGCTCCAGATTACAGCCTTGAAAGAGTTGCAAGACTGTGACTCAGGAAGGGGGACCCAGGTGGAGCCCAGCTGAGTCCTCGAGTTGAGAAGAGGGAGCTGAGAGGCCAGGGAGACCAGGGTGGCTAGAGTTTGCAGGATAGAATGCCTGAGAGGAGGGAGCTGCAAAAAGAACGAATTCCAGAGATCTGCGGAGGGTCTCCCTCCAGGATTCAACAGAACACTGATCAGCACGTGCATGTGAGGCTGGGGAGAGAACCGCCTGAAAGGATTAGAGGAAACCACACCTGAGAATTATACCTCTTCCTGCCAGCCAGACTGGGAAACCTCATAATTCTTGGGGCATTGGGAAGAGTACTCAAGGGGCTTCCCTCAGTAGTGGGAATGATTAACCTGAGACCAAACATGGCTCTGGTCCAGTGTGAAACATCTTCTGGTCTCATGTAACAAATCCTACTTTAAAGAAAATATCCAATGATTCTTATTTTTTTTTAATTGTTTTATTGCGGTCATATTGGTTTATAACATTGTGTAATTTCAGGTGTACATTATTGTATATCAGTTTCTGTATAGACTGCATCGTGCTCACCACCAATAGTCTAGTTTTTATCTGTCACCACACATATGTGCCCCTTTGCCCCTTCGCCCCACCAATCTGTCCTCTTTGTCCATGTGTTTATTTATCTTCCACATATGAGTGAAATCATACAGTGTTTGTCGTTCTCTGTCTGACTTATTTTGCTTAACGCCATACTCTCAAGCTCCATCCATGTTGTTGCAAATGGGACGATTTTGTCTTTTTTATGACTATTATTCCATTTTATATATATACACCACATCTTTATCCATTCATCAGTTGATGGGCACTTGTGTTGCTTCCACGTCTTGGCTATTGTGAATAATGCTGCAGTCAACATGGGGTGCATAAGTCTCTTTGTATTGTTGATTCAATGATTCCTATTTTATTGAATGCTTTAATAAAGAATGGAGGTGAATGTTGGCATCCATGGATATGACCATGTGATTTATTTTCCTCCCTAGATCAACTAATATATTAAGTTATACTAATAGATTTGCTAATATTGAACTATCCTTACAATCCAGGAGAATATTCCTACGTCAACACTATGTATTGCTCTTTTGATATGCAGCTGGATTCTGTTAATATTTTATTTAGATATTTTGCATTGTTACTCGTAAGTGATAATGGGTTGCAATTTTCTTTTGGTGCTACCTGAAAATGATAACCCTTGTTGTAGTTCTCTGTTTCTTTGATAGAAATTATCTGTTTAGATTTTTTTTCTTTCTTTTTGGATCAGTTTTGGTACATTATTTTTGCTTAGAAAATTCTCCATTTCATTTGTGTTTTCAAGTTTATTTGCATCGTGTGGAACAAATTGACCTCTTGTGAGCCTCTTGATCTCTTCTATTTCTGTGGAATACCCCCTCATCATTTCATATTTTATATATTTGCATTCTCCTGCCTTTTGCTATTGGATTTTTTTTTAAGAACCAGCTTTTGAGTTCATATATTAGTCATATAATATTATCTATTTTATAACTCCTATTAATGTCTGCTTTTATTTCTATTAGTTCTTCCTTTCCTCATTTTTCAATTCATTGCCTAAATTCACCCCGTTCTGTCTTTGTTTCTTGATACAGATATTTAAGGCTATGAATTTTCTTCCAAGTCCTTCTGTAACTATATTTCACTTTCACTTTCTTATAGGAATACTGAAGTTTTAGTTTGTATTTCCTCTTGGACCCAAGAGTTGTTTAAACGCCAGCTTAAAATTTTTCCAAGTGGAGGAGTTTATTTTTTTCAGATTTAGTTATTAATGTCTTTTCTTTAATTTCATTGGGGCCAGGTACTGTTTTCTATAATATTTCTCTTTCGGGGAAGTGTTTGAGACTTTGTGACTTTGTGGAAGTTCCATGGTCTCGTGAAAATATGTTGTGTTTGCTATTTTCATATGTCAGATCTGCCTAATAAATTCTATTATTACCATCTTCTGTATCTGTGACACGGACAAATAGGCACTCACTGAAATCCATTCTCCTATTTTTCCTAGGGACAGGCTAAGACTATCTTTACCAGACCGTCTTATAGACAAGTGGGCCCGTGAGACTGAGTCCCGTCCAATGGAACGTGAATAGAAATGTGTGTGCCGTTTCTGAGGTCCTATGACTGTCAATATGCCTCTTCAACATTCCCTACCTTCTTCCTGCCAGCCACCTAGATATGGTGGTGGCTCAGTTTCTACCATGCTGGTATCGACGCAAACAATCCATAATCAATCCATAAATCACAATTGGGATGAGTTTGTTGCGAGCCAGATTTGAGGACTATAGCTCAGGGCCTTCCTCCTCCAAGGAAGGAAGGGCACCAAAGAAGTGGGGTGTACAGAGTGGTTATATACTGTCTTGGAACAAACAGCATACATCGCATATGACAGGAGTGTCCTTTTTACAGTAGTCACGAGATTGCTTTGCTGGCGTAGCAGGTCAATGGTCGCAAGGTGAGCTCAGCAGGTCAGTAATTAATCCTTAGTTCCTCGGAAGAGATGCTTATCCTTAAGGAAATGCCAATATAGGAGGAAGCCACATCCCTATCTTTAAGGGCATCATTCTTGCCTTTGAGGCATTGTAAATATTTAAAGCAGATGTACGATGCATGCTCAACAGGCCACATCAGGCCCTTTTGGAAAAACAAGGTCAGGCCGAATTAGTTTTCAACCAAATGGCTTCCTCATATACTCCAACATATCCTATTGCTTTTCGTTTATTTATCACTGATGAAGACACAGCCCGAGAGCTGGTGGACTAAACGTTTGGAAGGAACCTGCCAGCCTGGAATGCTTACTTCTTTCTACTACATGAGAAAGAAACTTGGTTCTTTAATTCACCTTCTTGAGCTCTCTCTCTCTCTCTCTCTCTGTCACACACATAGTCAACAAATCCTTACCCTAATGAATATGAAAATTGGTACCAAGAGTGGGGTGCCACCATAACTGAAACCTAGGGAGCAGGCAGTGGGTGGCAGGAGCACAGATATTGAAGTATTGTAGGCTGGAATTCTGGGGCTCTGGGCCCAGTAATAGGTCAGTTATCTCCTTCAATAGCCTGAAAGGCAGATCTTGTGCCTTCCAAGGCTGTAACTGAAGGAGAAGTTGGGAAGATCTAGAAGGTGAGCGAGTATTGACTGCTCCTGTTACTGAGTCAAAGGGGGTTCGCTTCCTGGTGAGTTAAAAATCAAATTCTCCACCAGAACTTGTTGTCACGCAAAGTAGGGTTTATTTGCAGCAAATAGAAGGCCACAGGGAATCATTTCCAAAGTCATGGTGAAACCGGCAACCAGTTAGCCATTGATGATCAAGCAGCTAGTAACAGAGGGAATCGGAATTGGCCACCCCAAAATATGTCTGCTGGAAAGACGCTTTGATCCCCACTGCCACTAACTGATCCAAGGAGTTTGGGAGAGGAGATCTGCCCCCAGAACAGGCCATCACCATAGACATCTCCAGGTATTGGGGAGGGTCCTTGCTAAGCCCATTCTTAGTTCTGGTTACCCTCTGTAAGAGACATTTACATTTGTAAAGGAAATCTCCATTTGTAAAGGTATCTTCTTCCCTGTACCAGGAAGAAGGGGAGGATGGCCTCACCTAGAAATTTATCAGAACATAAGGTGAGGACTTAAATTTGCATGATAAACTTACCCATTGTTAATTGTGCTGTCCAGGCAATATGCTATCTGACTCCCACTAGGTTCCTACAGACAACGTCTCCCAGAAGCCTGGGTCACCATGGTAATGGGTGTTTGAGCTATCTTTTCAGGCATTGGAACCCCTTGCCCACTTCAGGCCAGTTGAGACCACCAACCATCAACTGGGCCCACGCAGATGTCAAGAGGTCAAAACTCCACCCTCAGGGCATGCTGACATCGCCATTCTGTAGACACGCATCCTACGAGGAGGCATGAAGCCTGACTACGCTTGCGCAGATCATCAGTTACCTCATCTCTCCTCACCTCCAATCATTTCAGACCACCTTGCTCTCTACCCCATAAATATCCCTGAGTCACTACTTTGGGGGAAGTGTATTTGAGATTCCTTCTCCCGTTTCCTCACTTAGCTGCCTTGTGATTGTCAAACCCTCTCTCTGCTGCAGTCTTGTCGTCTCAGTGTTTGGCTTTCTGGGTGGTGAGCAAAAATGGACCTGGCATGGTAACAATGGTTCTCCCTGAGCACAGGACAGCAGGGGGCTTTTATTTCAGATGGGGCATGAATATTCAAAAGGCAGAGGTGGGCATTCGCTGGCACAGGCTCAGTTGGAAAACATGCTTCCACAGACACTGCAGGTTCTGGTAATGAGGCCTAAGCTCCTCTTGGAGAGATCTTAGCATTAAAAATGAGGCAAAGGTCATCTCTTGGGCCTTTTTGGCTAATCTGCACAGGCATTGCTCTTGTGGTGGGGTTTGGTCTGGTTCAGGGTGGTCGGTGATTACATTTCTTAACCTAACAAAAAGAAAAAAACAATTTAGGGAAACAGTTAAGTGCTGCCGAAACTTCCCTTGAGTTCCTCTGGGCAATTAGTCGGTGACACTCTTTGTTAGTAAAGTATTCAAAGAAAACAGATGACATCTCAAGTATTGGCCAGATTTCACATGGAGATGAAAGGGAATAGCAGTGAAGATCCGTCTCTACTCCAAGTAAAAATGTCCAGAAATGTAGGGGCTCCACAAGGTTGAAAAAGCCACTTGCTTCTGTCACCCAAACAGCAGGAGATCAGAGAGTGGTGGCTCAGAGCCCTTCTCAAAGACTATCCAGTAAGCAGAACATCCATGGAAGGGATCCAGCCCCAAGGCAAGGATCGGGCTGGGGTATTGCTTCTCACTTAAGCCTATTATTTCAGTAGGCCTCAAAATAGCTGTCATTAATGTGAGGAAAGAGGTGTGGCTAGAGTGAGGAAGCAAAGATACAAGCAGGCTTGAGAGTTATGTGAGAAAATAGCATAGAGTGTGGTTACTGGCTTATGAAATGACTGGAAGCTAATAGACTGATCCTTAATAAATCTTCCAGGGAATTGTTTTTCCAAAGAAATTATAAAAGCCCATAATTTCTTAGGCCCCAAAATAGCCCTCAAGGAAGACATATTTTCTGACACACACTTTGGATGAGGACAGTAAACAAGGGACTCTTCCAGAGCAGCCAGAATATCCGCTGCCAGGGAAGGGTGCTCACAATTCCTGTCCCGGGACTACTGTGTGTTTCCAATGCTCTCTCTTCTGAATGTGGGTATTTATTATGGTCTCGCTTCCTCTCTTTCACCATTGTCTATTGGTCAGGTGGGTGGGACACATGAATTGTCTCTTAGCTTCCAGGTCATCGGACCACGAGGAACCACATCTGAACCTGGCAGAGAGGTCTGGGCATCACTCAGAGATCACCGGTGCAGTAACTTGGGTGTGTCCCCATGGAGAAGGGTTGAGTGTGTCCCACTCATGGGGGAATGAGCACACCCAGGTGTTTAGTGGCTAGAGGGGTGGACTGTGGCACAGATTGGTAGTGATCCTCTAAGATGTGATTTTCTGAAGCTTGAAGCTAGAGCATTCCCAGCCCTCCTCACTCCTTGGATTTAGGTTTATCCAGTGACAAGTTTTCTCCAATAAAATGTGAGTGCAAGTCATATTTGCCACTTCTGGACCCAGGCCTGAGACTGTGGGCATTGTGTGCTCCACAAGGTCTCCTCCCTCCTACCGGGACCAAACTGGATACACGGTGGTAACTTGACTCCTACAAAGCAGATAATGACGGGGTCTTAGGGGATGATGGAACCACAATTTGGAAGGAACTTGGGTCCCTGAACTACTGAATGAGCAGAGCTGGCTACCATCCTGGACTGTTACAGGAGAGGAAAGTAAAGTTTCTTCTTTCAGGTCCTGTGGTATAGGTCTCGGGTTGCAGCAGAGCCACCTCACTTTACACACTGTCCTGATCTTCCTGTCCCTGAGATCTGCCATGAGAGAGATGAGGTCAAGTCTCCTAGGACTCATTCATTTCCCTGCCCTGCTGCAATTAATTCTGGTGAATGGAGCTACCAGGTTATCTGCTGCACAGATCTTCCTAATAGTCGTACCTGCATTTGAGTGGCACCCTGATACCTACCATAGCTCCTTTTCATTTTGTTTAATGCTCTTTAGCCTGAATTGCACTTTGGTAATTAAATCATGACTTCTGCTAATAATCATTATTATTTTTTATTTGCCCGGTATGCCTCTGCTTGTCTTTTAGTTTCAACCTCTTGAGTTTGTGTTAGGTATGTCTCTTGCTTTATTTTGAGATTTAATCTGAAAAATTTTTTAAGAAATTAGTTTAATACAGACCTATAACAAATAGAGAGATTGAATCAGTAATCAAAGATCTCCCAATGAAGGTCCCAATGAAAAGTCTAGGGCTAGACAGTCTCAGTGGTGAACTCTACCAAACATTTAAAGAAGAATTAACACCAATACTTCTCAAAATCTTCCGAAAATTAGAAGAGGAAGGAACACTTCCTCACTCATTTGATGAGGCCAGTATTATCCTGATCAAGGCCAAAGACACCATAAGAAAAAGACATCTTCAGACCAATATCCCTTGTAAGTATAGATGCAAAAACCTTCAACAAAATGCTAGCAGGCCAAATCCCACAGCATATTAAAAGGATTATACTCCATAACCAAATGAGATGTATCCAAGGAATGCAAGGATGGTTTAACCGATCCAACACCTTTTCATGATAAAAACACTCAGCAACTAGGAATAAAGAGGAGCTTCCTCAACATGATAAAACCATAGCTAACATCATACTCGACAGTCGAAGACCAGAGGCTTTCCCTAAGGTCGGGAACAAGGCAAGGGTACCCGTTTTCCCACTACCGTGCAGCACTGCACTGGAAGTTCTAGCAGAGCAATTAAAATCCTTATTTAGGAAGGCTTTCTTTTCTCAAGTGTTTACATCCACAACTATAGCATTGTATAGAACCCTTAATCTTGTACTTGGTTAGACAGTATCTCTTGGTGTTCCAGAATGAGCAATGAAAAAATTGGCACATTTCCCATCCCCTGTCCCTCTCCTCAATGCAATGCAAAATGATCTCTACACGTGTTTACCTCTGTGTCGTTAACTATGCTATGTTAAATTTATTAAATATACTTCTTTTACTTTATTTCTCAGCTTTGGATGATGTTCTTTAACTCCTGGCTATTACAGACAGGCCCATCAGGGAATGTACTCTATTTTCATCTTCTTTCCAGTTTCCCCTCCCATTTTTCATTAGATATGTCATTTCTACATGTCATAGCATATACAAACATATTCAGATGTCCACATTTCTTTTCGCCTCTGCTCTACATTTATATATATTCAGTGCTTGCTACAGGTCCTCTTTTCGTGTGGTTTCCCTAGTCACCTCTTGGTGGTCTGAAATTTGTTGTCTGGTAGTTTTTTCGAGAAATGTTCATGGGAACAATACTCCCTGAGTTCTTGTGTGTCTAAAAATGTTTGTATGTAGCTTTTATACTTGAGGAACAGCTTGACAGCATATAAAGTCATTGGCTCACACTTTTTTGCTTAAATATCCTATGAGTGTTGTGCCATTCTTTGGCATTAATATTACTGGGCTAGCCTGATTTTATCCTTTATGAGAGACCTGATTTGGTTTTATTTGCCTGGTTGTGCAAAAGATATGGTTTTTTATCTTTAAGTCTGATAATTTTGTTAGGGGAGTCTTGGAATTGACTGTTCTAGGTCAACTTTCTCTGGCACCCATAGTACCTTTTACATGGATTAAAATCTTTTATTTTAGGAAAGTTCCCTTTGATTTTAAGTATTTGTTGTATTTCATTGTTTTGTTTTTCTTGTCTAGAGACTCCAGTTATGTATATGTTGTCTCTCTTTTGTCTTTTTTCTATCATTTTTCTCTCTAATTTAAAAAGCCCACTTTCTTCATTTTGTCTAATTTTATTCACTTTCCTTATTTCTATCCTCCATTTCTACATTCTCTAAGTCCTCCTTCCAATTGCATCCTCATTTCTGAAATTATTTTATTTTTTCTTATCCCTCAGATCTTCCAGTTATCATTTTGTCCCCTCCATTGCCTTTCCATCTCTTCATGGAGTTGTTATATTTCTGCTTTGTGTTCTTCCCTCACAGCGGCAATTGCTTTATTAAGATTTGTTAATTCACAGCTGGCCCCCTGGCCTAGTGGTTAAGTTTGGCATGTTCTGCTTTGGTGGCCTGGGTTCGGTTCCCAGGTGCAGACCTACACCATTTGTCAGCAGCCATGCTGTGGCGGTGACCCACATACAAAAAATAGAGAAAGACTGGCACAGATGTTAGCTCAGGGTGGATCTTCCACAGCAAAAAAAAAAAAAAAAAAAGATTTATTAATTCATAAAACAATGTTTGGCCAGCTTGTTCATCTAGTCCATGGTAACATTTTTTCCCTGTTCAATGTTCTTTATCTGGTAGGTTTTCCTGACCTTTCTCACTCTTTTTCTTTGGCATCTTTGTATTGATTCTGTGCTAACTCAATTTAAAAAATTACATGCAATGGAATGAGTTGGATTTTCACACCCCAGCTATTTGTAGAAGGTTCTTTCAGGGAGTGTAAGTTTGGTGGCTCTTCCTGAGATTTGCTGCCCCTGGGCTATTGTGCTATTTTCTCTGCACAATAGTTGCCTCATCCCACCTCCCACACCCACAATGAGGCTTCTCCATCTCTACTCTGTGCTTCTCAGATTTGTAGCCTGTGTTGTATACGAGGGATCTAGTTTTATTATTTTAGAGTGGTGGTTCTCAACCAGGGGCAGTTTCACCTCTCAGGGGATATTTAGCAACGTCCAGAGACATTTTTGGCTGCCACAGTTTGGAGTGGAGGTTGATGCTATTGACATCTAGTAGGTAGAACCCATGGATGCTGTTCAACATCCCACAGTGCATCAGCCCCTGCGACAAAGGATTATATAACCTAAATGTCACTAGTGCTGAGGTGGAGACACTTTTCTTTACAGTGAGCCCTCAGCTAAAGTAAAGTATTTTTGCTGGAGTTTTTTGAAATTGGCCACTCCTGGGCTGGTTGCTATCCAGTTCTCCCCCAGCCCCCGCCAAGCAAATTCTAGCACACTTCACCGTCACAGCTTTGGTGTGACATCTTTTCTTTTGCCAGTCTTTACGTATTTTTGAGTCTGTGGTTTGTATCATGGAATCTGCCTTATTTTCTCTGTTTACCTTTTTGCTTTTTGAACAACGAGGAAAAGAAGAGGGAATTTGCTGCTTCCTGTTTCTACGTTCATACCAACATCTCTGGGGGTGCTTTGATCTAAAGCTTAAGCTTGAGATGTTTTTCTTTAGCCAGGGAATGTGAACTCAGGCTTCAGAACTGCTGACAGCTCATTTGAAGTTATGAATTCTCAGGGAAAAAGCTTTCCCCCTCAACTCAGTGCTGAGATTTCTGTGTCGGTTCTAATGGGGATGGTGATGGTGGGTTCTGCTCCTAGTTTCTCCCTAACCTGATGGGGGAGGCCTCTGGAGATCCAGCTTTGTGTAGGGATGGGGTCTTCCTTTAGTCTCCCACCTTGGGTGGGCTCTGGACCCTTGTGTTTCTCGTCTCTATCAGCCCATGAGTACCAAAGCCAAGGTTCACAGGATTTGGCAAACACCTTCCAGGTGAGAGGCAGCCTCCTGCCCTCCTGGCCTCTCTGGGTTCCTTCTTTCACTTAGTGTTTGGCTTCTGAGTGTTCCGTAGCTTCTCACCAGATCATTGGCTAATTTTTAAAAAATTCTTATTTTAACCAGCTTTGTGAGTTGTTTTCAGCATCAAAGTCAGCTAACGTATTGATTCCACTGTACTGCCCAAAGCAGAATCTCTGTCCTTATCTGTCCAAACCTCTATTTCCTCATCTCTAAAATGGGAAGAATAATAGAGATTATCTCAAAACTTTCCATGAGGATTAGTGAGGTAATGTATGTAAACCCCCCAGAATAGTGCTGAGCAGATAGCAGGTGTCTTGTAAATGTTAGTGTTTTCCTTTCTCTTCTTTCCAGTCTCTTCTCCCCTCCTTCCCCTTTCTCTGTGCTGGGAGAGAGCCCTGGGGCAGTGAATCCCTGGTCCTCAGACAGCCCTGCTGACCCACAGATCCCGCCACGACCCCACCTCCTGCCCACCCCTCCACTTCCCTGCATTAGTCCTCAGGGACTAGCTCCTCAGCCTTACAAAGCTTTCACTGTTTCCTTCCACACTGGAAAAGGGCCAGAAATAATGTTTCCTGCTGTCAGCACCCTTCCCCAGCCAGGCGGAAACAACTCTGTCTAGAGAGAGGCACAGCCAGCGGGCGGGTTTGCCAATTCTATAGATCCGGCATCAGATCTCTCTCTCATCCCCCAAACAGGCATGGGGGAGGGTTGAAGTTTTTCTTAATGTTTTGATAGCTTTTAATTTTTAAATAACTTCAGATTTAGGGGGAAAAAGAGGCAATAGTACAAAGAACTTCTGTATATCCTTAACCTAGATTCCCCAAATGTTCACATTTTACATGTTTGCTTTACCATTTTATCTAATGACTTGTCTATATGCACACACACTTTCATTACTATCATTATTATTTTCTGGACCATCTGAGAGATAGTTGTGTCAATGCAAAATAACCAATAATCATTCTATAGATAAGAGAGATAGGCGAGTTTTACTTGAGCCATGCTGAGGATTATAACCTTGGAAGCCCATTTCAAGAAAAGGGGAAGCCATTTTCCAGAAAAGAAGAAAGTGGTTTTGAGAAACATGGTTTTCAGTAGTCTTATACCTTTTTAGAACAAAGAACATACGTTAAACACACCCAGGATACATATTCATCAAGTTTCAAAGAGGTATTCAGCTGCAAATTACTAGGTCAACGTGACCCTGATGTAGGGAAAGGAACTAATACCAGTGTTACCAATAGGGTGTAGGAGGGGAAGTAGGCATTCTTATCTTAAGAGAGTGCATTCTTTACTTTAATGGTGAAAGCAGATGTACAATGTATGTTCGATAGTCCATAAGTCAGGCTTCTTAATTCAAGTCAAATCAGTTTTGAACCCAGTTACCCCATCTACCTCAATATGTGAAAACCTGTTGTCAGTTGCAAATATGAAGCTCCTTTACCCCTTAGCACCCTTAGTGTTTATTCCTAAAAACAAGGACATTGTCTTTCATATCCACAGTGTAGTTATCAAATTCAGGAAATGAATATCAATATAATACTCTGATGTCACCTGTAGACATTCATATTTTTCCAATTGTCCCAATAATATCCTTTATAGCAAAAAAAAAATTTTTTTTCTGGTCCAGGATCCTATCCAGGATCACATGTTGTCAGGTTTCTTAGTTGTCAGGTTTCTAATCTGGAACAGCCCCTCAATCTGCCTTTGTCTTTCATGAGCTTAACATCTTTGAAGAGTACAAACCAGGGATTTTGTAGAATGTCCCTAAATTTGAGTTTCCCTGCTGTTTCTTTATGATCAAACTCAGGTTATGTGTATTTGGCAGGAATCCCACAGAAGCGGTATTGTGTCCTTCCCAGAGCATCAGATCAGGAGGCACAGGATGTCAGCGTGTCCCGTCACTGGTGATGTTCACTGTAATCCCTTGGTTAAGGTGGTGTCTGCCAGGTTTCTCTACTATAAAGACATGATTTTCCTCATTGTAATTAATAAATATTTTGAGAGGATGTAAATATCCCATTCCTCATCAAACTTTCACCCTGTGGTTTTAGCATCCACTGACAATTCTTGCCTGAATCAGTTACTGCTGTGATATTTGCCAGTTGGTGATTTTTTAAAAGCTCCACCATTTCGTCGACATTCATTAGTTGGCATTCTAACATAATAAATAATTCTGCCCCATTTATTTATTTGTGCATTCATTAATTTATATCAGTATGGACTCATGAATTCCTGTTTTATTCAACACCTTATAATTGTTATTTACATGGAAGCTCAAATTGTCCAAGACTTGGTCAGTGGGAGCCCAGTGGTATTTTAACTATTCTTCCAGCATCTAAAAGCAGGGCCTGTGTTTGTTTTGCTCATTGCCTATCCTAGCTTCTAGCGCAGTGCTTAACATATATATTTTGTTGTTGTTGTTGTTGTGTTGAGGAAGATTAACCCTGAGCTAACATCTGTTGCCAATCCTCCTCTTTTTGCTGAGGAAGATTGACCCTGGGCTAACATCTGTGCCCACCTTCCTCTACTTTATATGTGTGACGCCACCACAGCATGGCTTGGCAAGCAGTGCGTAGGTCCACGCCTGGGATACGAACCTCTGAACCCCAGGCCACCAAAGCGGAGCGCACGAACTTAACCAGTACGTCACCCGGCTGGCCCATTAACATATTTTTTAAATGAATGATAGAACCCCTATCTATAAAATGTCAGTAATAATAGTAAGTATTATAGACTGTTTGCAAAAGTTAAATGAGCTATTACATACAAGGTGCTTAGAACACCAGGAATTTAATAGCTAGCATTTATTCCCATGGACCAAGTACTGTTCTAAACCTTTGACACATATTAGTCATCATACAGATCCTGTGAGGTAAATAATGTCATGTCCTTATTTCATAGAGAGGAAATTGAGGCTGAGAGATGGAGCATCTTGCCCAAGGTCACACAGGCAATCATGCATTGGGTCCAGGATTTGAAACCAGGGCTGTTTGCTCCAGCACCTGCATTCTGACCCCTGCGCCATATTGCCCCCTTATACCTGTCATGAGAGTGAGACAGAGAAACTGATGAGTATACAAAGGGAAGGGTTTTGATAGATTGAGGACAGAAAGACACCCAGAGGGACCAGCAAGAGGGATGGCAGAGTGCAAGGTGTGAAGGTCCGGACCCCTGGATAGTCCTCCCCACCCAGCTCCCTGGGCGTCGTCTTGTGGACCTGAGTCTCTTCTAGCCTCGCCCTTCCAACCTCTGTGCTGCCTCCTACCCACCCTGCTACCTCTGCCTTCCCTCAACCAGCAGCACTTCACTCTGTCAGTAGCTCTGGGGCGTAGCCCTCTCCAGTGCTCCTTGACAATTAGCTCCCTGCCCACTGGCCCATGACTTTGACCATTGACCCTCTGCCTCTTAGCACTGATCACTGTTGCAATTTCACAGCTATTTATTTGATTAGTCAGTTCATGTCTGTCTACCCGGATGGACTCTGAGTTCCATGAAAACAGACGCTACGTCTGCCTTTGTTGCCATTGTATTTCCTGGGCCAACCTGATGCACAGTAGACATTCAATGAATACTTGTTGAATGTATGAGTGACCACAGCCCTCTACTTTCTCATCCACTCTTTCATTGACTTTTCCCAGAGTCCTGCAAGGGTGTCCTCAGCTATAAAGAATGAAGGTACTCTTGATAGTTCAGAGAAGGAAAGAACCTGTTTCCAAAATCCCACACCAGGCAAGGAGCAGAGCGAGAACCCAGGCTCCTTCCACCTTCATGACGGTGTCCCCCAATGCCCTTCACCTCAGTGAGCAGAGTCCTAGGTCCACGGAAGTAGCTCTGGGATTCTGGAAACCCAAGCAGAGGGACACTGGGTGGTAATAGTTCTCAGGAAAATGGAGTTATTTATATTCCTAATACTTAGTTTTGAAATTTATGTGATTGAGGTGTTTCTGGTGATTCACGCCGATACCAGGAGTGGCCTTAGAACCCATCTCAAACCGACAGCTATGATTGGCTGTGCAGTCCTGCAGGTGATAGATGTGACCTTTCTAGGAAGACAATCTCCCACCTCCCGGGAAGTCTGGACCCACCTGGTAATAGTAGGTGTCAGGGCTAAACCCAGCAGATGAGGAGATGTACCTTACGGCGCAGGTGATTTGCTGTCACTCACAGGCACAAGAGAGGAGTTTCTGTATCGGGTTTACCAACAGGGCCAAGTAGAGGGTGAATATCAGTTAAAAGGAAAAGGTTATGTGTAACCCAAGCAACGAGCCAGGACTGGGGGAGAGCACCCGGGAGCAGGGTTTCTCTGCATCAGAATCACCGTGGGAGCTGGTTAAATGCAGACACTTGGGCCCCACCTCAATAGTGCTAAATCACAACCTTTAAGAGGAATTTTCATCTTTTATAAGCACCCACCCATTCACCCAAAGTGATGCTGATAGATACTGGACTTTGAGATCCAGTGTCTTGGAGAAAAGATTGTACAACATGACGTGGAATGAAACACGTTCAGTGACAAATATGTGGTGGGACACAGATTTAGTGAGTTAACCCAACACTGTTTATCCCAGACAGCTAAGTGATTGTTGTGTAATCAACAATCATGATTGTTGTGTGTTTGTGTTCTGCACACAAAATGATCTGAGTGGTGGTTTTAACGTGTGTGTTTCATTTTACGGATTCTATATGCATATACATCATGGAGGGTTTTTTTTTTTAATGTAGATGCCCTGTTCTTTGGTTGGTTTTGATATATGTGCTGGCAAAGAAACCTCAGTATGTGTAATAATAGCTTGCAAGGTAATAATGATTCATCACATACCATCCCCCTGTTCTTTTTATTTTTTTGGTGGGGAAGACCAGCCCTGAGCTAACATCTGTTGCCAATCCTCCCCTTTTTGCTGAGGAAGACTGGCCCTGGGCTAACATCCGTGCCCATCTTCCTCCACTTTATATGGGACGCCACCACGGCATGGCTGACAGGCAGTGTGTCGGCGGGCGCCCGGGATCCGAACCTGTGAACCCCGGGCTGCCAAGCGCGGACTAAACCGCTGCGCCACCGGGCGGCCCTATCATCCCTCTGTTCTTAATAGTCTAAAATGTTACTTTGGTCTGCCCTCAACCCCTGTGGTGGGCTAGGGTAGGGCAGTTGAACTGTAGTTGATATAAAAGGGGGATGTCAGATCAGGAAAGGAAAGAGAAGCATCTAATGAGAGGGAAAAGGTGGAGGAGCATTGAGGTAGTTTCAATGGGTGTTGAGGGAGCCGTTCTTGAATCCTTGCTTAAAGAATGGGATCTTAAGGATAATTCAGTCCTCCTGTTTCTCTTGAGTTAGGCAAGGTCACGGCATTCTGGATTTCTTCATTTATTAAATACAACCTCCCACCCCAGAACTTTTTATCTTAGTTTTCCTCCAGTGGATATATAGGATCATTATAACATGAGGAATTTGAAGGAGCCGAAGTATTAAGATATCGAACTGGTATTTGCTAGAATGGAAGTTCTACGAAGACAGAGATTTTCATCTCTTGTTCACTGTGATGTCCCCAGCACTGAGGTCAGTACCTGGCAAATGGTAAGTGTTCAATACATATGTGTGGAATGGCCACTATGAGATTCCAAGGGCAAAGATAGGAGGAGGCTTCCATCTCAAGGTACATACCTTTGAATTCAGAGCGAGGATCACATTGATGGGCTGACTTCTTGTGATAGCCAGCTGTGTTAGCGTCCTCCAGCTGCGAAATCAACGTGTTGGTTACTTCTGAAGGCTCTGAGGGAGAATCCATTCCATGCCTTTCCCCTCTCCCCTGGTGGCTTCCAGCCATCCTTGGTGTCCCTTGTAGACACCTATCTCTAAAATTCATGAGAATGCAGATAAAATTCCATTTCTGTTAATGGCAAGCTAAATAATTTGGATAAATCCTCCTGTGGTAACAACTTAAAAAGCTGGGTGAAATATAAATTCCTTTTGTTAAAAACATTAAAGAGTTGACAAGATAGGAAGTATTGGGTCAAAATCTAGAAGGTGAAAACTCAGAGAAGTAAGCCCAGCACTCAACGCCTCCTTCACCATGAAGTCATTTGCCAATCTAGCAGAATTGGTTGCAAAACTGATAACTCTTCTCCTTTAAGTTGGAACTTCAAATATCTATAACTTCAGGGTAAGAGTAAACAGAAAGTAAACAAGTCCTCATGCAGACTTGCAACTCAGGTTTGCTTTACCTGGTGGCCCAGGGAATCACAAGCTTCGAAGTCAATTAAGGGAGCACCAAACTGTTAGCACCTCCATCTGCCCAGCAGAAATATACAAAAAAATTTTCTGAAGAGAAATCTTTTATGAGGAAGAGTACTGTCATACTTGTCTCAAATTACTCCTACAACTAATTCTACATATACAATGTCCAGCATGCCAAGATAACTGAGCGCTGAAGGCAATATGAAACCATGAAGGAGAACCCACAGAAAGAGACTCCCCCGCACCAAGACTCGAGATGTTGAAGTCATTAGATCCAGAGAATAAAATAACAATTCTGACTGTGTTTAAAGAAATAAAATAGCAGCTTGAAAACATCTGCAAGAAGTAAGAAACTATAAAACGTATGATAGAATACTTTAAAAAGAACCAAATAGAAGTTTTGGAAAGAAATAAACACAATAACGAAAACTGAGTAACTCAATGAGGAGTGTAATTATACATTAGACACATCCGAATAGGGAATTTGTGAACTCAAGGTAAGCCAGAAGGAAATATCCAGAATTCAACAAGGAAAGATGAAAAATATAGGAGTAATGATCAGAGATATAAAGGGTGCAGTTGGAAGATCTGACATATGGTGGGGTCCTACAAGGATAGGAAGGAGAGAAAGAATAGAAGGCAATATTTGAAGAGAGAATGGCTGAGGATTTTTCAGAAGTTATGGAAGATATCAACCTACAGATTCAAAAAGTCCAAACAATTTCAAGCAAGGTAAATAAAAAGAAATCTCTACCCAGACATATCATAGTGAGACTGCAGAAAACCATCGAAAAAGAGAAAAGCTTATTAAGCAGCCAAGGAGAAAAGGCAGATTACCTTCAAAGCAGTCTCAGTGAGACTGAGAGTTGACTTGCCAGCAGTAGAAGGACCAGAAGATATTTGAATTACTTCTTCATTGTGACGACAGAAAGTAAATGTCAACCTAGAATATATCCCCAGTGGAAATACATCTCAAGAACATGGAAGCAACATTCTTCAAGCAAAATAAAAAAATACAAAAAGATAAAAGCCTTAGATTATTCATTGCAGTACTATTTGTCATAGAAAAGACTGGAAACAACCCAAATTCCATCAATAGGGGACCAATTGACTGAACAATGGCACAGCTACACAATGAGGAATATCTCTACATGCTATTCTTGAATGATTTCCAAGTTGTATTCAGTACAAAAAGTATGTGTAGTATGCTACCTTTTATCTGAAATTGTGGAGTACACACATATATATGCGTTTGTTCATATTACAAAAAAGGAAGAACCATGTTTTTTAAAAAAGGTTACAATACAAATATCAAATCATTTAAAAAAATACCTCCATTTAAAAAAAAAAGATTGCATATAGGGACATAGAAAGAGGGAACAGAGATGTAGATGGAAGTTAAACGTCTTTGAATGAGCTTGTTTTGTAGATTTGACTTTGGAACCATGTAAATCTCTTACATAATTTCAAAACAGGATTATATTTAAGAACTAACCCTTAAAATTAAAATCAAACATGAACCCAACTGTGTATCAAGTTGGTGTCATAATGATACAGAAAGGAATTATTCCAAGTATTAAAAACATAGTAATTTTCTGCACATTCTCAGCAGAATACAACCAAGGAATAAAGAATTGCCAAAACACCACCACCACCACCTTAGACTGTTTCCTATAGTCATATTGTTGGTGCGAGTGTTGGTGGCGTTCTTCTGAGACTGTTGTGTGTATAGGGTGAAATTGGAGTCAGAACTATGGGTGAGGCCAGTGAGACCCTTAGGGCAGAGAATCTAAGGAGGCACCCAAGCACCGGCACCATTCCAAGACTGATGCCTCCTTAAATTTTGCACAACATGTGCCTCCCTTGCCTTCCCCTAGTCCTGGCCCTGTGTAGGATGAAGCAAATGAATAAATATGTCAATGTCATTGAGAACCACGATTTTTGGTGTAAGCATGATTGATGAGATTAAATGAAAACCCAGTACTCTTAAATTTGAATTGGAAGTATCAGCATCAATTCATAATATTTTTCTTCTTCTGATATATTTTACCTTAAAAATAAGGACACATTTCCTAGTCTGTCCACTGAAAAGTCCAGAAACAATGACTAACCCAGGAATAAGGAGCACCCCTGGTGCCCAGATTGTGATCTCTAAATATCACTTGCCACTAAAAGTTACCATGGATCTTCAGAAAAATGTACAGAGTGGGCCTGGAATATCTTTTCTCTCCAAATCCAATTTTGAATTTATAGGAAATAGAACAGAAGACTGTGTTAAATGACAGTATAGAGATGCAATTCACAAAATCCAGACTGTTTCTTCAATAATGACAGCAACAAAATGCAAGCAAAAGAAAAGATGGAGGGGAAAATCTATAGCATAGAAGAAACTTAAGTGACAAATTAACCAATAACAATATAAAGAACTCATTTGCATCCCAGTTCAAACAAATAAACCATAAGAAAAAAATTAATAGGACAATTGGGGAAATGTGAACACTGACAAGATATGTGATAATATAAAGGAGTTATTGCTGATATTTTTCCCCTGACTTCTTTTTCCCAGTTTTATTGAGATACAGTTGACATATAACACTGTATTAGTTGAAGGTGTACACCATAATGATGTGATATATGTATATATTGAAAAATGATCACCACAATAAGGTTAGTTAACACCCATCACCGATATTTTTTTGGTGCGTGATGTGGTTGTGTTTGAAAAGAAAGTCCCCTGGGGCTGGCCTGCTGATGTAGCAGTTAAGTTTGTGCACACCGCTGTGGTGGCCTGGGGTTCGCAGGTTTGGATCCTGGGCGTGGACCTACACATTGCTTGTCAAGCCATGCTGTGGCAGTGTCCCATATAAAGTAGAGGAAAGTGGGCACAAATGTTAGCTCAGGGCCAATCTTCGTCAACAAAAAGAGGAGGATTGACAGCGGATGTTAGTTAGCTCAGGGCTAATCTTCCTCACACACACACACACACACACACACAAAGTCCCCTTCTTTTAAGATATATATATATTAAAATATTTACAGGTGAAATGGTATGATGTTTGCTGCTGAGTAATTCAGGATGAGGAGACGTGGAGGGAGACCAAGAAAACAGGATTGCCCAAGAGTTGGTAATTGCTGAAACTTGTGATGGGTAGATGGGGTTCGTTATATTGTGTTTTTTTCTTTTGTTTATGCCTAAATTTTTTATAATGAAAAGTTTAAAAAGAATAAAGATTTTTCAGACAAAAACCGCTGCAATCAAGGAAATTCTAAAGGAATTTCAGGCAGAAGGGAGATGATTATAGCTGGAAGGTTAGAAATTCCAGAAGGAATGAAGAAGGAAAAGGGTAAAGAAGAGGTAAATCCAGATGAACATTGACTCCATGAAATGATAATAGCAATGCCTGATGTACTCTTTAAATGACAGAATAAAGACACACACCACAAAAGTAGCATGTAATTGAGGAGCTGAATAAATAGAGTTAAAGAGGTCCAAGGTTCTCGCACAGTCTAGAAAGAGTCTAGTAAGTTGCACTGGATCCTGGCCAGTTTTCAATGCATGTTACAATTTCTAGAATAATAACTGAAAGAATATGAGGAGTGCATAATGCCAGATACTCATTGTGGGGCAGGAAGATGGAATGATTAAAAAATTGCTCAATTCCTCCAAGGGCAAAGCAGAAGAAAAATTAAAAAGAAACATAACAGGTAGGTTAAATAGAAACACAAATAAGACGGTAGATTTAAACCCAAATACAATTGGTAAATATATTAAACATTAATAAACTAATTACTTTAGTTAAAAAATAAGAATGTCAGACTAGAAATTGAACTGTATGCTCTTTTACAAGAGATGAATCTAAAACATAGAGTCACAGTGGAAATAAAAGAATGAAAAAATTATCCCACGTAAATACTAAACAATAAAAAGGAATGGGTGTAGTTATATTAATAGCAGACAAAGGAGGTTTTAAGCAAAAAATATTAATAAAGAGGGTTATTAAAGAATGATCAACATTTTGATTAGGGTGAGAGTCTGCACAGTGCTCACCTCTGGGTGGCAGCTGGGAGGCGAGACAGGTGGCTTGTGGTTGCCAACCATGTCAATTTCTTTGCCAGAGAGGGAGTGTATGGGTGTTTGCAGTACAATTGTTGGATATAGGATATACTGTACCTTTGCTTTATGCCCTCTTTTGTGTCATATTTCACAAGAGTTTGTTTTGTTTTGTTTTGTTTTTGTAATGTATGATGAGGGCCTTTCTATTCCAGGCAGCCTGACATCAAAGCATAAGCCCTTAATCACATTCATTCTATGCTTATAAATTACCTAATAATAGATAAAACTCTTTGTACATGTTAACTTGTTTAACCCTCATCATGATGCTATTTTTCATCCCCATTTTAAGATGTGGAAACTGGGGCATAAACACGTTAAGTTCAAGGTCAGAGAACTAGAAAGGGACTGAGCCAGTTCCCAAGCCTCTGTGTCCCCCCACTCTTCTACCAGATCACTTCGTGTTCATGACAACACTCTGATACAAAAGAAAGAGGCTTTTTGGATGTACTGATAGTATTTTTTCATCTGTAAATAAATCTTTGCTCTCTGATTGGGGAAAAATTCATATTAAAGAGCAATATTAAAATTCACATTAAAGAGCTCTTAGAAGAGCAAAGACAATTTTGGAGAAAAATGGAGAAATCTTCCTATAAGATACTAGTATTTACCAAAGCAATAATAATTAAGCACTGTGTTTTGGGGGGCAGGGATAGACAAATAGATCAGTGGAATAGAATTGAGAACCTAGAGGCAGACCCACATAAATATGGGAGGATAGAACAAACAGAGAAGCATTACAGATCAGAGAGGAAAATATGGACAATTTAATGTAGTCTGTAGGGAAAAATGGCTATCCATATGAAAACACATGAAACTGAGTTGGTACCTCACACCACATGTAGTCATAAATTCCAGATAGATTTAAGACTTTTTTAGAAGAAAACATAGGAGAAATATCTTTATGTCTTATGACTATATTGAAGATTAAAAAAAAAACCTTCTATATGACAAAAGACATCATGTACCAAGTAAGAAGATGTGCCATAGAGGGGAAGGGAATATTTGGAACTCATAAAACTGACACTTATGTCCAGAAGGCCATCTCCCAATTAATAAGGAAAAAAACAAGTCAATAGAAAAGTGATCAAAGTATTTGCATTGGCAATTCACAGAATTTAACAAATAAAAATACGGGATATAGAAACAACAATTTTTTTGAGGAAGATTGGCCCTGTGCTAATATCTGTTGCCACTCTTCCTCTTTTTCTTTTTTTCTCCCCAAAGCGCCCAGCACATGGTTGTGTGTCATAGTTGTAGAGTTGTAGCTCTTCTATGTGGGATGCCACATCAGCATGGCTTGATGAGTGGTGAGTAGGTCTGCGCCCAGGATCCAAACCAGTGAACCCCAGGCTGCCGAAGTGGAATGTGCGAACTTAACTACTACCCCACTGGGCCAGCCTGCAACTAATTATTTTTAATATAAGTATGTCCTGTATCCCTAGTATATGTATGTGCTAGGAACTGTTATAAAAGTGTTCCTGTATTTTATCTGGCGACTTTACTGAAAAAGATGCTCGACTTAACTAGTAATTAGAACATAAAAATTACAGCCACAAAAAAATGTCACATCCATCAATTTAGCAGAAACTGATCAAATCTAATATTTGCCTGTGGGCGTGTAAATGGGTACAACCACCTTAGAGAGAATTTTGCAACACCTACTAAAGTTGAAAATGTCCGTTACACTATGACCCAACAATTTTACTCCTAGGTGTCTATGGAGAAACTTTCTCATTCATGCATAAAGAAACAAGTGCAAGGATGTTAATTGCACACTATGAAAGCACAAAAAATAAACCAAAACCAAAACAAACAAAAAAAGATGAAGACAACCCTTTTGGATCAACCCTTAGTGGGTTAAACCTTTGTGGTTTAATTATATAACATAATCGTATCATCATAATCATATAACAAAAAGCTAAACAGTAGTTAAAAAATGAATGACCTAAGGCTGTACATTTCAAGATGGATAAATGGCAAGTACATTATACTGCATGATTAAGGCAAGTTAAATGGATGCTTATGGTAAAACTTAGATACTCAAAATCATAGAATATGCTGTTTATTAACATGTATATGTATCCTGGAAGTAAAAGACTACGTGTGAGTAGTCTTGGTGGTTACCCCAGATGAAGGTGGGAGAGGTGAAAGTGTAGATGAGTTTTTAGCTGCATTTGTACTGCTTCCTTCTGAAAAAAAAAGCAGCAAATATGATAAAATATTAAATCTGTTGAATCCAAGTAATGCAGTATAGAGGTAGCTGTTTTTTTTTAATTGCGGTCATGATAGTTTATAACATTGTGAAATTTCAGATTTGTCAGTCACCATATAAATGTGCTCCTTTACCCTTTTTGCCCACCCCCAACCCCCTTCCCCTCTGGTAACCACTAATCTGTTCTCTCTGTCCACATGTTTGCTTATCTTCCCCATGTGAGTGAAATCATGCATGTTTGTCTTTCTCTGTCTGGCTTACTCGATTGACATAATACCCTCAAGGTCCATCCATGTTGTTGCAAATGGGATGATTTTGTCTTTTTTATGGCTGAGTAGTATTCCATTGTATACGTATACCACACCTTCTTTATCCATTTGTCAGTGGTTGGGCAGTTGGGTTGCTTCCACATCTTGGCTATTGTGAATAATGCTGCAATGACCATAGGGGTGCATAAATCTCTTTGAATTGTTGATTTCAACTTCTTTTGATAAATGAGGTAGCTGTTTTTAACACTTTCTTTATATTTGAAATGATTCAAAATTAAGAGTAAGAAGTAGTTTTTTAAAAGGAAGGAAATGGTATGGCAGGTCCTTCAATGCCCAGATGCGCTTCTAGCTCAGAGGTAGGATTTGGTGTCGTCTCTGGCTCAGGTTATCAGTCTTGTGGCTCTTCTTGGGTCACCTCCAAAGGGAAAGGTGTGATGTCTCCAGCGGCTGCTATCAGTAAGCCAGGTGTGTGTCTGGGCGAGAAGGGAGCATGGATTGCAAGGACAGCATCGAGATGCCTTTCGTGTGTATCAGTCCTGCCTGAGCTAAAGATGATGGATGGTGTTGGGAAGTCCCTAGTTCACACCTAACCTGTCTCAGCAGGCTTTAGCAGATGGCAGGGGCTATCAACCCAAGGGGCTGTTCTGACTTGTCCTAACCCATCCCAAGCCTCGGTGCATTAAGCCCCTGCTTGGCCTCACCGCTGCCAAGGCCCCTTCTGCCCATGCCTACAGGTGGATTTTGTTGCCATTCAGGCAGGGAGACACCATATCTCCCATCACCCCACCCTTTTGAGGTGGGGAAACTTGTTTTTCTTTCCCTGCTTGAGACATTTCTCACGGGGGTTGATGAAACACCTCGTCTACTTGATGCCTCAAACCCCCACATGAAATG
This sequence comes from Tapirus indicus, assembly GCA_031878705.1. NCBI lineage: Eukaryota > Metazoa > Chordata > Mammalia > Perissodactyla > Tapiridae > Tapirus > Tapirus indicus. The sequence goes on from CM062928.1 coordinate 11,762,941, forward strand.
GATGAAACTTCTTGATGGAGAAGGAGGGGTTTTTTCCCAATAAAAAGGACGACTGCTCTTCTCCCGGCTCTGTGCCCCTCCCGTTCTCCAGCATCCACTGGTCTGGTAAGGAGTCTTCATTCCTTTAATTAGCTGGCCCAACCTCAACCCTGATTGGGAAGGACTGTGATTTGGGGTTTAATTGGGACAGCCTTTTGGTGCTAATTGTTGTTGTTATTATTATTTCTGGGGAAGGAATGTTTTCAATTGTTTTCCCTTCGGTCTGGCTAAGGGACCAGGGAGGAGTCCTCATGAACCGATTCTGGGTGGTTTATATCTGGCCAAGGTAACATGGCTCCTGGGTTTCTATTTCATCAAAACCTCATCCAGACTGAAGTTTCATGAGACACGGTGCCATCTCATGGGGACTGGGAGGTGAGATCCCGGCTGTCTGTGGCAGTCCTGGCCTTTCATAACAAGAAAGAAGCTTAGACGCCCCTAACGTGTCCTCTGTTCGGTCTACATATTGGTGTTAAGAAGCCGTTTTCCAGAACATTCTCACTTTATCCCCTGAAAGGTAAATCTCTGCCATAGCAAGTTGGGACCACCCCAACCTGATGTCATCTCTTTGAAAATTCGTATGCTTTGCTTCTAATTATAAAAGAAATATTTGCTCATTGTAGAAAATAGGAGAAATACAAAAATTTAAAGAAGTAGAAAGAACAAAACAGAAGTCCCCAATGTACCACTCCTGTTAATATTTTCCTCTTTTTCTTCTTCTAGTTTTTTTCCTTGATATTAATAGTTTTATATCGTCACCTTAGGGTGAATGTTCTATTTTGTGATCTTTCTTCACTTTAATGATACTATTGTAGGGGCCAGGCCTCTTGTTGGTGTCTAGAATGACACAGCCTGTCCCATGTGGTCTCGGGGGGTGGACTGGTGATGCTTGGCAGGTGTCCTGCTGGCTCAAGAGAAATGGGAGAGGGGATTGGCATAGATTCTTCTGATTATATCAGAAATGTGTAACTTAGATGTACAAAAACCCTGTAGTTCCAAGCCTCAGAAATAACCATTACTACTTGGTATATGTTCTTTCCAGATTTGTCTGTGCGATTACAAAAATTTACAAGGCTATATAAAAGTATTATTTAATCAGAAATAGAATCTTGCTGTCTATAGAATTGTGCAAGTTCTTTTTCTATCTCATAATAAATCTCGTCTCCACAGCACATGTAAATCTCTCCTTCTTTTTATTGACTGCCTAGAATTCTATTATTTGGATATATCATAATTGATTAATTTAATCCCCAGTTGACCATCATTTGGGTTTTTAGAACTTTTTCTTTACATAACGTAGTAATGAATATTCTTGCACCTGAAACTTTTTGCACAAGTGTGAGATTTTCTGTAGGAGAAATTCTAACAAGCGGTTTGTGAATTTGAAATTTGGATAACAACTGCCAAACTACCCTGCAGAAAGATTGGAGCAATTTATGTTTTCATCAGCTGCCTGCTTTTTCTGCACCCTTATCACCAGAGGATATTATCAGTCTCTAAGGAATGTTGCTGACTGGATCATTTTTACATGATTGAATTTTGTTTTCTTAGCATTTCTTTATTAATGAAGTTAAGTTGAACATCTTTCACTATGTGTATTGGGTACTTTCATTAATCCTTCAGTGAATCACCTGTTTATCTCCTATTCTGCAGGGTAGGTTAGTATTTTTCTTAATGATTTTTAAGAGTCTTTTGTATATTGGGGATAATCATCTTCTGCTTGTCGTTTTTTGTAAATATTGACCCCCAGGTTGTCTGTCATTTGGCTCTCTGTTTTTGGCCATCTATTCATTATAGCTAGTAGTTTTTGAATTTTTATCAAGTACCAGGTACCGTGAAAATTGCTTTCCATGAATTATCTCATTCAGTCCTTTCAACAAACTATTGGGATAGGTACTGTTATTATCACGCCCATTTAACAGGTGAAGAAATTGAGGGTCAGAAGTTTAAGTCACCCGGAGAGTAGAGGGGGAAGCCAGGACTTGAGCCCATGTGGCTTCCTTACAGGACGTCATCTATGTAGTGGCTTTAGGTTCCCCCCGAAGTGAAGCCTTAGACAAGGATTTGAGTACATTTATGTGGGATGTGATCCCAGGAATGAATAAGGAGGTGGGGAAATGAGATGGGACCAGAAGGAAACCAACACAGGCTGCACCTGCGAGCAGGTCACCCCTGTGGGCAGCGGGGCTCAATCGCGCTGCGGACTCTGGGGGACTGGGGGGCAAATGCCTTAATGTGGACCCACACGAGGGGCAGCAAGCAGGGTATTTATCCACCAGTCCCCTGTATCATTGACTGAGATTGGCTCTGAGAGGGCATTAACGCGCTGGCATGTCTGACCTGCCCCAAACAGTGGACGAATGCTCTCCTCGGGGCTGGAGGAAACCGCCAGGCAGGGGACCACAGAGGCTGGCTGTAAGGAGGTCCAAGTCAGAGTATATGGGATACAGGCAGGAGAGGACAGGATCGGCTACAGTAGCCAAATTTCTTTCTTTCTTTTTTAATAGGGGCGTTTTTGATCAATGCTTATACATTAGAGAAAAACTCCTTTCTTCCAGTGCAACAGTATTATGCCCCTCCCAACTTTAGCCAACTCCTCCTTCCACCACCCCACTGTCCCCGGGTACTAGATAGGAAGGAATTTGTCTTTCTGTTCATATTCTGGGAAGTTTGCCTTCTGAGGTCCAGGAGGCCAGCCCAGAAGCCAAGCTCTGGGGACCCTTTGCTCACGAGACCTTCCCGGGATGTCTTGGCAGAATGCCCAGGTGGGAACAAGTATAGTTTTGGTGCCTGTGCCCACAATCAGTTTGGGGCAAGATTTTGAGGGAGGCGAGGCTGGCTTTCCTCTGCCCCAGCCCCTGTCCCTGCTGGGGACACCTTCACAATCTCCTTTTCTCTTTCCACCTCCACTCAAAACGTTCTCCCTGCAAAGGAGCTGAAAGGAGAGGGTCAGTTGATGGCTCCTGGTCTGTTTGTGACTTTGATGGTGTGGAGTAGCCAGAATCCATTTGCTGAGAAAGATTTGGTGACGTATTCAGCTCACTGGAGCATAGGGGAACGGTTGGTGGGCCTGCGGGGGGTGAGGGGGGGCTCCAACAGACCCCTTCCTAATTCACAGGGTGATAGAGCCTGAGGTCCACCCAGCATGACCATAGCCCGAGAAGTGTGGGCCACATTGGCACCCTCAGCTGACCATCCTTCCCCCTCATCTCCCTCAGTGAGGCCATCCCAGGACCACCAATCTAACCTGCTTCTCCCACCCCAAGACTCTCTCGACCACTTCTCCCTGTTTCTAAACTTTCCTTTATACAACTTACCACTTTAAACTGTCGGCTTTCTTTATTGGGGTGTGTGTGTGTGTGTGTGTGTGTCTGACTCCCGCATTGGGGAGGGAGTAGAGATGCATCTTCTGCACATACGAGTCCCCAGCACTCAGACCTGGCCCTGGTGTGGGGTCGCCTGAGCCCTCAGAGTCGGGGGTCTGGTCTTGACTTGGCCATGGAATTGCTGGAGGACCTGGGAGTCCTTCATCCTGTTGCAGGTCCCCTCCCCCAGGAGCCAACTCTGAGAAGGAGATACGTGTGTGGGGCCATAATTAGGGAGCACTCTCAGGTTCCACACTGGGGGAGGGGAGGGAAGGAAGCTGGAGGCACAGCTGTGGCACAAGTGACCACCGCCCAGGTCACTCTGAGGATGGAGTGGCCTTGCAGTGCGGTCCCAAGTAGGCGCCGAGGGGCAGGCCTTTACTCCCTTCGTCAGTCAGCCTTTGGGTGTGGCTGCCCAAGAAGGGGCATGAGGCTGGGGAGGAGGCTGTCTTCAGCTGAGGTGTCCCCCAAAGAAGGCTGACCGTCACCCCTCAGCCTTGAAGGGGGTCTGAGCGGGCATCGCAGCATCCACCACAGCCTCTCGTGCCCCGTTGGGCCCATCTCTCAATGGGGACCATCATATCTCCTCTCCCCCAAGCTCTCAAGGGACTTGAGCAGGCACATAGGAGGAGAGTGTAGGTTCAAGGGTCTTAGAATAAAGGTGCTCCAGGAAGAACTCAACTACTTGCAATTAGAGAGAAGCGAGAGGCCAACTTTGAATGATAGAACATTCTTAAGAAAAAAGAATTTCATAGCTTTCACTTATTCATTCATCCAGAAATATCTCTATCCAGGACCTACCACGTGCCCAGTACGTGGCGATGGTCTTTGCCTTCGTGAATGTACCTTCTGGTGGGGGAGACAGACAATAACCAAATAAATACGCAGGATCTGTTTGGGTATCGGTCAGCGCTGTGGAGAAGGGAGAAGGGAAGCAGAGAAGAGGGTGACGGGCTGGGGAGCTGTTTCAGATGGTGAGCAGAGAGGTCTCTCTGAGGAGACCCCAGTGCAGAGAGGGAGGGACCCGGGGTTCCATGGGGAAGGAAGCAAAGGCAGGAATGGGGTGGGTGCTGGCGGGGAGGGAAGGCACAGAGGATGCTATTGGGCTGAAAGTGTGAGGCGATACCTGTATCTTGTTAAAGAACACACCGAGAGATCAGGGTATTATGCCTGGGTCGCTTACATGAGTCACACCTTAAATGATGTTGTTCTTAAAAACAATCTTGAGGGCCCGCCCGGTGGCGCAGCGGCTTAGTCCGCGCTTGGCAGCCCGGGGTTCGCGAGTTCGGATCCCGGGCGCCCGCCGACGCACTGCCTGTCAGCCACGCCGTGGCGGCGTCCCACATAAAGTGGAGGAAGATGGGCATGGATGTTAGCCCAGGGCCAGTCTTCCTCAGCAAAAAGAGGAGGATTGGCAACGGATGTTAGCTCAGGGCTGGTCTGCCCCACAAAAAAAAAAAAAAAAAAAAAAAAAAAACAATCTTGAGGGTCCTGGTGGGGGGCAGGGAGACCTGGTTTGGATTCCGGCTCCTCAGCACACTATATCTCAGGGGATTCCGTAATCCCGTGCAGCCTCAGTTTCCTCATCTGTGAAACTGACAAGAAGAGAGAACACACATTCCCAACATCAGGAATGCAACAGTGGACATAACAAGAGATCCTACAGATATTAAACAAGGAAGGGAATATTATGAACAACTTGATGCCAGTACATCTGAAATTTTAGCAAAAATTCTTTGAAAGACATAAATTGCAAAAATGGATTCAAGAAGAAGTAGAAAACTTGAACAGCCTTAAATCAATTACAGAAATTTTTTTTTTAAATTTGCCTTGCAGAGATGCTGTGAGAATGAGAGATGACGTATAAAATTCCCAGCCCAGTTTCTGGCACATGGGAGGTGCCCAATATTATGCATTTATTCCAAACAACAATGCGAATATTTCGTGATCTTCAGAATCACCTTATATTATTCAAAAAAAAAATGCTCTGTATAGCTACGCCGTTAAAATCTCTCCCCAACCTCTGCCCCTACTAGCCCCAAACATTATCTGCTTTATTTATTAGCCTTGATCTACTAGCCCCAAATATTATCTGCTTTATTAGCCTTGATACAAAGTGACTTTTATTTGTTACTGAAAATATGTTACTTGCTTGCTCAGATACATTACATACTTGCTAACAAATGCCTTACTTGCCAGGCACTGTGCGCCTAGACCACCTCTAAGCACAAACAAGAGGTTTGGGTGTGCAGAAGGCAGAAGGGTAAGTTATCCACTGCCCCTGCAACTCCACCTGTATTTGACAATGACCTAGCAAGTCACTGTATTTGGGGTTGCTGCTGAGACACGACACTGCAGCCAGGCTTTGAATAAATTTGCAGTGACCGAGAGTTAGTGATGTCCAAAAGGACATTTCTCTGTGAGTCTTGCCAAGATATTCGTTTCAGAGAAGGCCCTGGCTCCTAACAGGCAGCCTTTCCCGTCGGCCACGCCCCCCCCCCCCCCCCCCTTGCAGGATGGTGTTGCACAACTGGTTTTCCAAGCAGAGGTCAGGTCCTGTCCCTTTCCTGTCACAACCTTGCCCAACAGAGGGAAATTGCTCCAAGCAGGTGGCCTGTATCTGCTGGACTGAGCAGAGGCTGCTGGGAAATGTCCAGGGGCTCCTGTGGGACCCCCAGCTTAAGGCCACCAGAGGGGTGGCCTTGGGCAGGTGTGGTGGGGGTAGAGGGAGGGCCTTCATGTTACAGTCTTTGGATCCCCTGCGGGGGAAGCTCAGAGCGGGGGTCCAGGGACTTTCGGATCAGAGAGAGACTCACGCAACTGCCAAGCTGGAAGGAAACCATCAAATTTCATCCAACTTCCCATTGGTCAGATGGGGAAACTGAGGCCCAAGGAGAGAAAGGGAGTTGGCCAAGGCAGCCCAGTGAGTTCTTCCCAGCTTCCTCCACAGAGCCCTCCCCCAGAACTCTTGGTGGTGGTGTCTGGTCAAAGGTGAGCCTGGAACGTGGAACATTGTGGAACATGGAACAAAGTAGAAGGAGGGTGGCTTTCCTATGGAATCCTATCCAAAGACAGGGAAGGACTGTGGAGAGAGGTTCCCCACTCGGCCCCAGGTACCCAGGGCTTTCCCATGCCCTGCACTTTCCTTTGTCCAGGTGTCACAAGGCTTGCAATGCTACCTTTAACAATCCTGCTTTTTAGGGGCTTCTCCGCTGTTCTGTTTCAAATGCAATGTCCTTGGGGAACAGAACACTCCCGGACTCTTCTTGAAAGAGGGTGACAGGAGAGCTGGGTTCCAGTCCTGGTTGCGCCAGCATCACTCTGAATGCTTCTTCCGCTGTTTCCTGTCTGTAGCAGCCCTCGAGCTGGCCGCTGCCTCTGCGTACCTCCTGGGGCAGCTTCAAGGGCCATTCAAGATAATGGAAGGCAAAGTGTTTTGAGAGCTGACGTGCAGCTGCACCGTAAGAGGTGATTGGAGTTAATGATTTATGCCTGGGGGCTGTGTTTCCTGGCAGGAAGCTGGCAAGAGGGAAGAAGACCAAAGGGAGAGAGGGGAAAGCCAGAAGCCAGGGGCTGAGTTTCCCAGAGGGCCATCCTGGACCATTCTCTTAGGCAGGGTCTGTCCCTGGGGCCTCGAGTACCCCCTCCATCTACACCCCCGGTGGCCTCTGTTGATTCAGTTGTGCCTGTGACAAACATTTACTGAGCCTCCCCACCTCCTCGCCCACCAGGCCCCCCGCGCAGCACTGGACTCAAGGCTGAGAACAGGTTAGGAGCACAGCCTGCTGGGAGGGCACAGTGCAAACAGGAAAATAGAAACAGATCATGTGTGATCATCACGATCAATGTCATCGTGTTAATATCCAGCTGCCTCCCGACATCTCCCCTTGGATGTCCAGGGGCATCTCTCACTTCACTCGTCTGAAGCCAAGCATTTCATTTCATCCTCCCCAATCTTATCACATGGCCCCCATCGGTTACTAAAGCCAGGAACCTGGGAGCCGTTCTTATTTCTCCCTCTGTCACAGTCATCGACCTCTTCGGCAAGCCCTGTCATTTCGACCCCCTGAAGCTCTCTTTAAACAGTACGTGTCTTTCACCATCAACATTGCCCCCTTTCAAGTGACATCATCTCTCACGCTGACCATTGCCACAGCCTCCCAACCCGTCTCCCTGCTGCCTCTCTTTCCCATCTCACCCCCATCCATCCTTTATTCACAGCAAAATGTGGTCTTAAAACATAAACTGGATCCCATCAGCTCTATGCCCTCCCTGGCTCCCTAGTGCTTTCAGAATAAGACCCAAGCTCCACACCCTGGTCACGAAGCCCTGTGGGACCTGGCTCTGGCCAACCTTACAGACCTTATTGGGGCCGACCCCCTACTCCCTCACAGAGCTCATCACCCGTTGTGGCCTTTCATTGGCAACAACGAGCTCTTGCTCACCTCAGGACCTTCGCACCTGCTGTTTCCTCTGCCTGGAAAAGCCCTTTTCCTCGAGCTTCCTTTCCTAGGCTGGTTCCTTCTCATTCTGTGGGCTCAACCTACATGCCACCTCTTCAGAGAGGCAGTGTGGACCCCTGCCCAGCCCTACTCTTCACCAAGCGCGTCCCAGCACCATTTGCTTCCATCACACGGGAAACGCAATTGGTCCTCATGCATTCCTTTGCTTGTTGGTCATTTATCTCCCCACAAGTGACCTTGTCTGGATGGTTTACAGTGCAAATTCCATTGTCAGCATATAATATGCTCCCAATAAACTTTTGTTAACTAAATGAAGGGATGTGTTCCCTCACCGCCCCCATCCCAGAAGACATGAAACAACAACAGCTCCTTAGAAAGAGCTGTAGAAAGTGTGGTTACAGGACTCTGGAAAGTAGGTTCTGGCAATGCCCACACTCCAACTACAGGCATGGTGTGGGCACCGCAGCCCTCAGGACCCTCTCCCTAGATTTTTCTTTAAGAAGAGCAGTTTAATGGGTCCTTGCTTCCCCTTTTACTGCTATAGGGGCACATGCATCAGGATGTTCATACCGTCATTCATTCACTCATTCTGAACTTCCTAAGAACCCGGAGTCAGATGACCCAGCCTAAGTGTGACCTCTGCCACCAGCCCACTGTGTAGCTTTGGTCAGGTCTGCCCCGTCCTGGGGCTGAGTTTGTTCCTGTGTCAAATGGGAGGTGGGGCTGGGCTTGATGCACTAACTCCCAGACTCCAACAGGAAGGGCTTGGGTTCGAGGCCCAGGTGGGACCCTGTGGGCTGCAGGATGCGAGTGAAGCCCGGGGCTTGGCCTCGCTCACAGCAAGGAGACCACAGTTGGTTTCCTGCTGGCCTGTGGTCAGTGTCTAGCCCCTGCTGGTTCTGGAAGGGAGGGAAGCGGGACCGGAAGTGAAATCTGGGTCACTGGTCTACCCAGCCTCCGCCTCTCCTCACCCATGTTCCCACGCTCGCCCTGCCTCCCTCCAAGCTGAGCCTCCTCGCAGGCCATGGAGGTGGCCCAGGCCCCACCCAGCGACTGTCCCAATCTGGGGGGGGGGGAGCACAGAGCAGGAGGTCCAGCCGACTTCCCAAAATAGGTCCAATCTCTTCCCAAGTGAACAGAATCAAAATAATCCAGTGTTCTGAAGGACAAGGCCCGGGTGGGACAGAAGTCCCGGCAGAAGTGGGTCTGAAGCTGGGATATGGCGGGAACAATAATGTGCATTTGGCAGGCAGGGATTTTTCCTTTCAGGCACTTCAAGGGAGCAAGCAAGCGGATGCCTCTTCCCCCTCCCCCTGCAGGGAATTTCCTTGGGCCAAGGACCAGCAGACCCTGGAAGAATCTGCATGGAAACTGATTTCCCTGGTTTCTGTCCCAGGGGTCAGATCTGCCTCCCCACCCCCATCCCAAAAGAACAAAACAGGATGGATGAATTCCCCTGCTGCTCCAGCCTCAGGCAAGAGTTCTCCATGGTGTGAAACCCTTTCTCCTAAGGACTTGGTCTTCTCAGTAGAAGTCTCCTTCCCCTTTCAAGGACAATAGTTTATGAAACTAATTCATACTAAGGTGTGAAGAACCTTCTGCTGGCTTTCACCTGCTCTGTGTGTTTGACCACGAACTCCTGGAGCTCAGGGGCCCTACTTTATTCCTCTTTGTGGTTCCGTTGCCAAGCACGAGGCTTGGTACAAAGTCAGTGTTGTGTGGATAATAGTAAAGATGCAGCAACAGCAATAATAAATAATCAGAGCCAACAATTACTGAGGGTTTTCTAAATGCCGCACAATCTGGTGAGGGCTATCAGGGTGCAGTACGTCTTCAGAAAATGGTGTCTGTTCCTTTGGGAGCCGGCCCTGAGCCCAGTGACCCCTCCTGTTTCCAGCCTCTCTGGGACCCCAGAAGCTGGGAAGAGGGTCATGACTGGGATGGTCTTTACCTAGATCTCTTATTGAAAGGGAAAGCCTGCAGATGCAGCCTAAGCGTGTGTGTGCCCGCAGAGACTGGCGTGCCCTGACCACAGCCTCCCTGCCCATCTCCATCCCCTGGGTCCTGGCTCTCCTCCTCCGGGGAGCCCTCCCTGGTGAGCCCCACCCACGTGCACTGCTTCAGCGGTTCCGGTTCCAGGAGGCTCTGCGCAGCCATGCACCCCGTGCTCTCCTGCTCTGGGGAGAAGACAGGAGAGAAAGACTCAGGCTCCTTGGGGTTCAGAACTGGGCTGCCAGGTCAAGGCCACAGTTCCCCTACTCTCTCTCCTCTATTTCTCATACAGAGTCTCGCCATTTATCTTTCCTTCTCCCTCTCTTTCTTCCTTCCTTTTCTCTTCTTGCCTTTTCCCTTCTTCTTCCCTCCCCCCCCTCATTATTTCCTTCCCTACTCCCACCTTGTTCCGTGAAGGGTTTGAGGCCACTGCTGTCTTCAGTGCATCTCCAGACCTCTGTGTGTCCAGACTGGCCCCACGTCTGCTCACAGGATGCCAAGGGCACCCCCCGCCCTAGGTGCTGCTGGTGCTTCCCCTAGGCTGAGTGTCCCGGCAGGGTGGCCTCAGGGGTAGCACCCAGCCCCAGGACCCCCACACCCACCACCCACCCTGCTGGGCCCAGCACTGGCACCCAGCTTCCCCGGCGGGGATGAAGCCACCCCTCCTAGGCTGGTGCATGGGGGAAGCCTGGAGACAAGGAAAGAGCACTGGAGTGGGAGGCCATGCGTGCATGGCCCCCATCTATATCCCCTGGCCACCAGGCACCCAACAAATGTTTGCTGAGTGACTGAATGAAAGCCACAGACTGAGTCCTGGCTGGCTGCCTCACCTAGGACGTGTCCCTTCACCCCTCAGGGTTGTCTTGGTTAAAATGGGGAGGAATCGCCCTGCCCCCATTCACCCCCTCCAGGCAGCTGGGAGGAGCAGGTGCCGAAGGGCCTCGAGTTGTGGAGCCGGTGCCGGCAGGTGTGTGCGTGACGGTGGGAGCAGGTAGGAGAGGGTCGAGGCGGGTCCCGGATTTGGGGGTGGAAGAAGGGCCTATGGAATCTGCAAGGTTTGTGTTGGGGTTCCACCCTTCCTCCCAGGCAGAACCCCAGCGGGGTCTGCCCGGAGTGCCCAAACTACTCTCCCCTGCTTCCTATTGCCGGGGCCCTCACCGGCAGCCACAGGGCAGGCGAGCAACAGACTAGTCAACCCCGGGCTCACTGGTGAGTCCAAACTTGGCTTTCAGGGGCAGTTGGTCTAAGGTTAGATTTAGCCAAAAGGTAGGAGACGAATAGCAGTTTCCAGGGTATACAGGTTGCAGGCCTTGCTGCTCTGCCTATGGCTATGGGGATGGCTCAGGCCTACCCAGCTCTGCCACTTTCCTGCTGTGTGGCCTTGGACAAGTCACTTCACCTCTCTGAGCCCCAGCTTCCTCATTTTTCAAATGGCAAGAATCCTTGCCTTACAATGGTGCCGTAAGAGTCCGTAGAAGACGAGCAGAAACCTGGCAGGGAGAGGTGCTGGGTGAGGGTGGGCGCCTGCTTGGCTCAGGGCCGACAGGCAGGGAGCCCATCCGCACTCCGGCTCTCCCCTCCCCCGCCTCTCTTCCGGCCTGGGCTGGGCCAGATGGTGGGAGCAGGGAAATGCAGCAGGCTGCACGCTCCTGGTCTATTTTGAGAAGCCTCCTGTTTCCGTTCCTGCCTGGGGCCATGTGGTGGCTGCGGGTCTCTGCTCTCAGGATGGGCTCCGAGCTAGACCTCGTCCTTCCTCTGCCCCTCGCTCCCAGCCCTTCCCTTCCTCGTGGCCCGGGCTCTGTGAGCCCCCACGTCCTGGCTCCCAGCTCAGGCACCTATCCAACAGAGGCGGAGGTCAGGAGTCCAAAGGGGATTTGGGGAGGGGTGGACACTCGTCTGCAGTATTGGGGAGCTGGCGCTGGCCTGCCAGCCAAGACCCCACTTCTGCACAGCCTCGTCCTCAGAGGCCGTCAGCATCCTTAGTCGCCCAGAGCAGTTATCACTGCTGGGGCTGAGGGATGGGTGGAGTCATCTGCATCCCACACACAGCTTCCCTCACAGCCACCTCGGGGTCCTGCAGACAGACACGGCCACCCAGAACGCTGGCCCAGCCAGAAGATCAGGCAGTCCCCTGGCTTGGGGCCTGCTCGTCTGAATTTCAGGCCAGCGGGGGAAGCGGAGGCCCCACATCCCTCCGCCACCACGCCAGAAGCCTGGCTGCCACTCTTGCCTCCTCCGTGCACAGGGCTCTGACCCCACCGTGCCTGGCTTTGAGCCATGTCCCTCACTTACTAGATCTGTGACCTTTCACCTCTCTGTGCCTCAATTTACTCGTCTGTGAAATGGAGGTAAGGAGCATACATAATACTTCCTGGGCCTGCAGGGAAGAGATATGAGTTGATACTGGTAAAGGGCTTAGGCACATAGTAATTGCTCAATAAACATTACCTCTTCTTATCTAATGGGTCAACAAAGTCTGCCCACTCTGATTCCTTTACATTGCTTCTGTCTCCTCTACCGCTGTCCTGGTCCAACCTCTCCTGGGGTGCTGCCAAACCTTTCCTGCTGGCTTCGCCACCTCGGTTCTCCACCCCACTGAAGTCAGAGGCGTCTTTCTGAATAAGAAGTCTGATTAGTGTCGCAGGGTTTTGGAATCAGACAGATTCATTCATTCACTCCACAAATCTTTGAGGGCCTACTATGTGCTACAGCAGTAACCTAAACAAAGTATGAAGCCTATATCCCAGTGGGTTCAAGTCCCAGCCCCACTACTGGGTGTTGGGCAAGTTCCTACCCTCTGGGAGCCTTGATTTTGTCATCTGCAAAATGGGGTCATAGAGAACCTGCGTCGTGGGCTCGCTGCGGGATTAAGTGAGACGTGGTTTGTAGAGCACACAGCATAGGAAACATTTCCCAGGTGGAGGCTCTGGGATGAGGAGATGAGGATGGTGTCGTTCCACTCCTCAGAACCTTCCAAGGTTCATGCTGGACTTGGGCGTGGCGTTCAAGGCTCTCCATGATCTGGGCCCAGTAGATAACTCCGCCTCCCCCACCAGCCCCGTCTCTCTCACAATGCTCATGACACTGTCTCCACGATACTCGGGCCATCCTAGGACCTTTCATCCCCCTTGCCTTTGCAGACACTGTCCCCCTTCTTGGAATTTCTCACCTCTTCTCTTTCTTTTCTTGAGACACCCCTCCTCATCTTTTCAAGGCAGCCCCGGTTATATGCCACTGCTAGGTACATTCTTTCCTGCCCCCCAGACAGGACGAATCCCTTCTAGATCTGGCTCTTCCTGCCAGGTGTCCATGCCTCCGGTACATCCCTCCCCGTGGTGTGTCATTACTGTCCGTCCCCTCAGCCTCTGGGCAGGAATTTACCTGGTGCCCCCAGAGCCTAGCACTGGCCCGGCATATTGTGGGTGCTCCTTGGCGTCCAATGAATGCACGCGTGGATGCTGACGTACCTCTGATGATCAACCTCGGTTTAGCCAAGTGGGCGGTGGGATCGGTGTTAGAGATTCACATTCCACTAGAAGGAAAGCCCTTGGGAGATGCTGTCCCCACTGCCAGCTGCAGCAGATATGACCTGAGGGTCACTACGTGCTGGTGTCATGGGATGTACTAGCTAGCGCGGGCTGCAGTAGCAAATAAACCACAAAATGTATAATGGTGCAAACACAACAGAAGTCGGAGATGCAAACACGTGGGTCTGAGACGAATGTCCCCGGTGTGCACGTGGCTTTCCTCCACACAGTGATTTGGGGATCCTGGCTGCTTCCATCTTGAGGCCCCACCATTATTTAGATCCTTGTCATCTGCACCCAACAGGCAGAAAGAAAAGTGAGAATGTGGAGGAGGTACAGCTGCTCTTAAAAGCCTTGGCTCAGAATTGGTACATGTTGCTTCTACTCATGTCCCATTGCCTAGAGCTCAGTCGCATGACCATTCCTGAGAGCAAGGGAGGTGGGACATGGAGTCTAGCCATCTGCCCTGGGAGAAGGGAGTATGGATTTTGGTGAATACTGACCGTCTCTGCCAATACAGTCACCAATTTGACTTTGTTTTTCTAGCTCCTGTGTGTGTAGAGCATAGGGCAGACCCCCAGGCCACAATGAAGGGGGTTGGGCTGCTGGCCTGGCTGCCCCCACTTGCCAGACCGTGCCGGACCGAAACAAGCTGAGCGATTCCTGGGTTACAGCCGCTCCTGGTCTGCTGGGCAGATAGAGACAGAGGTTGACCCCTGGTCAGGACGGGGGTGGGGGTGGCTCAGGGAAGCCCATGGGGTTGCAGGGTGGCTCAGGTCAAGCACTCTTCTCGAGGGCCTGAGGGCTTCCTCAGGGTTCTAGAACAGGTTTTTGCAGCCGTGGGAGTCCAGACCCGGGCAGGCTGCAGCTCTTCTCCCTTTGACAGGAGGGGGCTGGGCTGTGTCCTGAATAACATCCTGGCCTCTCAGATGGTCACAGCTGCTCAGCGGAGAAATATCTGTGGCCCCAGCACCACCCAGTGGGCTGAGACCAGGTCTATTGCCACAGCCAAGTGCACTCAGCTGCAGTTTGAAAGGCTCCTTGAAATCCGTGCCTCCCTTTCCCCCAGTGCTTCCAGCCATTGGAAGCAGAAGCCAGCCCCCTGGCCAACCCTTGCTGGGATGAGCAGCATCGCTCAGCCAGAACACCTTGCCAGCCCCCTGGCTTCCTGCCCTGACTCCTGCCCATTGGAATGCCTGCCCCCTTCTCAGCCAGTCCCAATCCAAGGTCAAGGGTCTCAGGAAACCCGAGCAGGGAGGATCCTTATGGACCATCTGGTCCAGTGGTCCTCAGCGGGGATGTCTGGAACTTAGTGGGGCCATCTGAGATTGCTGCCAAGACTGGGGGGCTCACTGGCCAAGGACGCTACAGATTCTGAGACGTGCAAGAACTGTCCTGCATCCCACACAACTTCTACGTACTAGCTGCACGTTCCTGTAGGGCTATGCTTCTCAAACTTGAGCATGCAGGGTCCAAAAGCACAGAGTTCCCAATTCCGCAAGTCTGCCGTGGGCTGAAGAATGTGCATTTCTGACAGTTCCCAGGGGATGTTGGTCCCGCTGGTCCAGGGACCACACTTTGAGAACCACTGTTGTAGGAGAAAATCTGTTTTGAAGCATCTGAGTCTAGAATATTATTCTCTCGTACATCGAAATACAAGGTACTTTTTGCATTTTTAATTTCACTAAATTTTTCTGGATTGCAACTACTGTTTCGATCGATCTCTTTTGTTCTGTTCGGAACTTGACCAGGAGTTTCTCATCATCTCAGAAAATAGAGTCCTCTCTGGCCACGCCCCTGGGAGGTATCCAAGTCGCCAATTTATCCCCCTGGAGCAATCTGCATCTGCAGCTGTGATGTTTCCCATCTCTTGAATGTGTGCCAGCCTCTGACTGTGTCACCGGGCCTTCAGTGTGGTCACACCATTCTTCAGATAGTATTGAAATGCCTGTGATTTTAGTATAAAGTATTTTCCTCTTGTTTCTCCCTTATATTCGAGTTAGAGCATTGTGTGTGTGTGTGTATTTACACACAGCATTGTGTAGTTTCTTGTTCCTAAGAATTTCATTTTGGGAGGTAAAGGGGGCATTACTAAATATTTATTATAAAAAAGGGGGCGCTGGTGGCGTAGTGGTTGGGTTTGGTGTGCTCTGCTTTGGTGGTCTGGGTTCGTGTGTTTGGATCCTGGGGGCAGACCTACACCATCAGCCATGCTGTGGTGGCGTCCCACATACAAAATAGAGGAAGATGGGCACAGATGTTAGCTCAGGGTGAATCTTCCTTGAGCAAAAAAAGGAAGATTGGCAACAGATGTTAGCTCAGGGCCAATACTCCTCACCAAAAAAAATTTTTTTTAATTAAAAAATTTAAAAAAGGGGGGCATTGCATCTGTGAGAGTTGAGACCACTGATTTAGTCCAACTCCCACACTGGACAGAGTAAAATACACTCCTGACAGGGGGGTGACTTGGGCCCTGTGGCACTGGGGACCCTGCCTCTGCCCTGATTCCTACTTCCATGCCTTTTCTCGGCAGAGGAGTATGAACCTCCGTGACAGCCTGCTGCACGTGCTGGGCACTGTGCCAGGTGTTGTGGGGGAGGGGATGGTGTCATTAGGCCCATTTTTCAATGAGGACTCTGTGCTCAGGAAGGTTGGATGACCTGCCCAATAGGCAAGCAGCTGTTGAGTTGTTGGGATTCCAACCCAAGACGCTGATCCCACAGGCACTGGGAAGGCTGCTCCGCCTTCTGTTGAAGGAGGACATCTTCAGAGATGGCTGTTCTCACTAAGCAGTTGATCATCAACACACAGTGAGGACGTGCATGAGACCTAAGATGACAGCTGTCAACAGAATTGATTTCATGTCTGTCCTCAAGGGGCTTACAATCTGGTGGAGAAGACAGAGCATAAACAGTTCCTTGCAACATAGAGGTTCTAACCAGGTGTGGAGGACAAGGATGGTTTGTCCAGAGAACATGACCGGACCTAGCAGTGAGGGCAGGAGGGCTGGGATGGGGTGGGGGAGGGCCAGAAGGAGTTGGTAAGTGAAGAGGCAGCAAGAAGAGAGTTCTGTGTCCAAGGAGACAGCGGTAGATGAGCTGCAAGGAATGCAGTGCATTTAAGAGGAAGGAGGCCAGAGAGCAAGAGAGAGAATAAAGCAGGAGAGGCGGACGGGCCAGACCCCACAGGACCAGGATGGCTGTGGGAACAGTCTGGGTTGAATTGCGTCTCCCCGCAAAGAGGGATGTTGAAGCCCTAACCCCCAGCGCCTGTAAGTGTGACCTCATTTGGAAATAGGGTCTTCGCAGGTGATCAAGTTAAGATGAGGTCGTTAGGGTGGGCCCTAATGCAGTAGCACTGGTGTCCTTACAAAAAGGGGAAATTGGGACACAGAGACAGACACAAACAGAGGGAAGACCACGTGCAGACACAGGGAGAGCCATCTACAAGCAAGGAATGCCGGGGCCACCAGAAGCCAGGGGAGAGGCCTGGAACAGATTCACCCTCACAGCCTCACAGGGAGCCAATCCTGCCGAGGGCTTGACCTCAGACTTACGGCCTCCAGGATGGTGGGATGATCCTTTCTGTTGTATAAGCTGCCCAGTTTGTAGTACTTTGTTTAGCAGCCCCAGGAAACAAACACACCATGGCTTTTGGCAGAGGAATACGTGACTAGATTTGGTGTTTTCAGATGGTCTTGCTGGATGTAGCATAGAGAATGGACTGGCTATGGGGAGACCTGTCAGGAGGAGACTGACATGTTCTGTGACAGTTGGTGGTAGCTTGGCGTGTCTGGGGCAGATGGAGGTGAACGAAAGTGGCCAGATGTGGAGATGTTCAGAAGATAGAGTTTAAAGGGCATGTCAAGGATGAATCCTAGGATGCTGGCTTCTGCTAAGGAGTGGATGACAGTGCCAGTCCCTGAGATGGGGACACCAGGGCCAGCTTTGATGGCAAAGATCATGACTTCGTGTCTGAATCTGAGGTGCTTTTAAGGCATCCAGTGGAGCTATAGGTTCTGTCCTTCAGGAAAGTTTGGATGAGAGAGAAAGTTTGGTTCCTCATTCCAGATGTTTCCAGAAGCTTCTGTCCTCATTCCAGATGTTTCCAGAAACTCAGCTAGGGCAGCTTTGATGGGTCTTGGTGGGAGAGACTCACGTCCCTGAACAGAGGTCCTCAGTCTTGGCTTCAGATTATACTCATGTGGGGAGATTTTAAAACCCCATTGCCTAGGCCATATCCCAGACCAATTAAACTGGAATTTCTTGCGGGGGGGGGGGAACCCAGGCATCAGGTTTTTTTCCTTTTTTAGCTAAACAGAGGGCTCCATGTTGCTGCTTCATTGTGGGGTGGTCTGGCTGAACTGTTTTGTGAAAACTTCTGGTGTCAGTTTCTTTGGGGCTGTCGGAGTTCCAGAGAAGATTCTTCCAGTTTCCTCCCATCTTCTGCTGGGGTGGGGTTGGGTGGGAGGGGCTGAACGGAAGGAGGGGGTGCCCACTGCTAGGAATGGAAAAGGAGATCTGACTTTTCTAAAAACTTTCAAGCAATCCCCTTCTCTACCCTCACCCCCCACCTCCCTCTTCCAGATCTCCCAAGAACTGTCAATTCATGATCCTCTGGGGGATTCTGCAGTGCAAATCAGGTTAATTCTCTGTTTTTTCCCCAAGTGCTGGCTTAAGATTCAGTTTTCTGGGGTCTGCTAAGTCAGCTGTAACCTGTCTGGCTGCTTCCCAGCTGCGGACTTTTTCAAGCTGTTTTTTTCCTCTCCTGTTCTTTCTATCCTTGTAGTTTTGTGCCTTAAAAAACATCCCCTGACTATTGTTTTCAGCGAGGTTTGGGGAAGAATCAAAAGTGGATGGGTATGTTTACGCTTCATCCAGCCAAGAAGCGTGTGTGAACACCTTGAAATACAGATCACCTGTTGCCAGTGGATCATCAGGAAGGCTTTTGGCTGCGCGTAACAGAAACCCCAGAAAACTGGCTAAAACAAATGTGGCTTTGTTTATCCCACACGGGAGCTAGAATTTAGCAGCTGAAGACTTTGGTTCAGGGGCTCAACGGTGCTGGCAGCTGCACTCTGCAGTCCTCTTGGCCTCGCCTCATGGGAAGAGAATGTCTCCCTTCTCCAGCTTCTATGGGGGGAAGAGGCAAGGGAGAAGGGGTGTCTCTCGGTCACCAAATTGCCATCAGTATTGCATGGCGATTAAAACCGTAGTGTTTGGAGTTTGACAAAGCTTGATTCAAATCCCAGCTCTACAATTTCTTAACTGTTTTGAACATCATATTCCCCATCTGTGACAAGAGGATGGCAGTAGGCCTCACCACACAGGGAATTGTGATGGTGGAATGAGACAAGGTATGTAAATAGCTTAGCCAGGGACTATCACATAGTAGGACTACATAAATGCAGGTGAGCCAGTGGTCATCACTGTCGTGTCTCCACGTGAGCCAAGTTAGAATTGGCTTGCCACAGTCATTTAATCCTCTGCTTGACCCTGCGAAGTAAATACTATCAGCCCATTTCTCAGATGAGGAGGCTGAGGTACCGAGAGATTAAGAAAACTGAGCCTCCAGCCAGCTCTGACGGCCTAGTGCTGAAAGTTTGGCGTGCATCTGCTTCAGCGGGCCGGGTTCGGTTCCCGGGCACGGAACCACACCACTCGTCTGTCAGTAGCCATGCTGTGGTGGCAGCTTACATAGAAGAGCTAGAGGGATCTACAAGTAGAATATGCAACTTTGTACTGGGGCTTTGGGGAGGAAAAAAAAGAGAGAGAGAGGAAGATTGGCAACAGATGTTAGCTCAGGGCGAATCTTTCCCAGAAAGAAAAAAAGAAAGAAAGAAAATTGAGCCTGGATTAAAACCCAGGCAATGAGATTCTGGAGCATCTCCTTATAACCTTTCCACTAAGCTGCCTCCTTGAGATATGGTGCCCACGATTATTATTACTCAAACACTAACTGAGCACCTGTTTGTGCTGGGTCCAGTCCTGGGCCTGGGATCACAGAGATGTGTAAGATACCATCCCCACCCTCAAGGAGCCCCTGGTCTTGTTGGGGAGACAGAAACATAAACAGACACATAATCCCAAGCCATGTGGAAACCAGGAACAATTCACCAGCATAAAAATTGGCGAATAATCCTCATTATTTGCACGCAAAATGAAATCACAACCAAGAATTGTGCTCGCATTCAGGAGCAGAGCAAGCAGGGCAGCTCTGGGTGGTGGCTGGTTTTCAAGTTCCCTCCGGGTTTTTCCAGCTGTTTCTGTTCAGTCTTTTGCTCACAGACAGCAGCAACAGACTTCCAAGGTTTTGGGAAAAAAAGGAGGAGAAATATTAAGATTATTAGAATTGGGAAATGTTATAAGATTTGAGGGTAAGTCTAGGTGGAATGGAAAGGAATGGAAATCGGTGCCTCCTCTGCTGGTGACTCTTTGGGGGCAGAGTCTAGCCTCAGTTTGTCCATCTGTTAAATGGAGATTGATTCATGGGTGCCTGTATTCATTCAAGAAAATATGAGAGATCCTGCCTATCTGCCTTCGGAGCTGAATTATAAATATAAACTCTAAGTGGAGAAGAGGAATTATAGAAAATAGAATCACGGCTGGAGTGGAAGGATGGGAGGAGTGGGGATGAAGGGGTGAGCCCCAATGTGTGTGTGTAAGAAGGAGGTGTGGGGATCAGAATTGGCTGCCTCTCACACTGAAGGGGACTTTGACCCGCCCCACCCCCACTAACTGTCTGAAGGGACTTGGGATGGAAGGCCTGTCCCCGGGACCGGGCCATCACCGTGGATAACTCTGGGTATCCACAGACTGGGAGGGTCTTTGCTGGCGTGTTCTTGTCAAAGTTCTGTTTACCAGATATTTACATTTGTAAGGGAAATCTCCATTTGCAAAGGTATCTCCTCTGTACTGTGAAGAGCGGGAGTGACTTCCTCTCTAGAAGCTTGTCAATGTGAAAGACGAGGCCACAAATCTGCATAATAACCTTACTGTGCCTTTCTGGTAATCTCCCATAACTGACCCACCCTCAATATCCTCGTTTGTCTATTTAAGAGAACCTCCGCCATTCTGGTGAGAGATCTCAGTTTCCCCGAGTCTCTCCCATGTATATATGCTATAAAGCTTTGTTTGATTTTTCTCTTGCTGTCCGGCCTCATGTCAATTTAATTTGTAGCCCAGCCAGAAAGGACCTAGAGTGGGTAGAGAATGCTCTTTCTCCCCTTCAGAGGCCAAGGCTTGCTCCCCACAGGCTCCTTCCCCCACCCCACGGGGTTGAAAGGGCCCAGGATGCTCGAGTCTCTTTACCCCCAGCATCCCTTCACCCCCTGCACTCTGGTGACAGGTCCTCTTGGAGCCAGAACGGCTTGTTCCCAGTATTAATGGCTCAGGGAGGGGCCCTGGTGGCAGCTGAGGGCGAGAGGAAAATGGGTTTGCAATTATAGCCTTTGTTTTGTTGCCTCTTTCATTGGCAGGCAAGGAGGTGGGGAAAGCGTTTGTCCCTGCTCCTTTATCCCTGCTCCTGGGCCAAGGTGACACAGGCCCTTCTCCCTCCAGTGTCCTGTGGCCAGACCAGCTGCGGGGCCCGGGTGGGGGCAGGAGAGGGGGCTGGGTTTGGGGTCGAGCCTCCCCACACTGCTCTGGGCTTTGGTGGAGCCTGGCCTTGAAGGACTCATCCCTTCGGACTCCTCCCACCCCTCCCCACCGCCCTGCCACCCCCTCCCCACCGAGCTGGCCTGCATGCACCCAGGTGAAATGCAGAAGACCCCCCGGGAATGACACATTCTTTGGAAGAAGTTGCAGCCCGAGATGGTTTCAGGGAAAGCTTATGATGCGTGAGGGTCTCTCTGGCAGTTAAGCAAACAGGTTTCCTCTGGCTTCTGTTTATAACTAGTCCTGATGTCGGAGGGCCAAAGTCAGCCCTGGGGCCAGCTCATGGTTTTACCACTCACTTCCCCAAAAGACTAGGTGTCTGGAGGCTGTACTCAGGTGATCACTCCCCAGGGGGCCAACATCCCCTTACTCAGAGTGGGAGGGGCACTCCCAGGCCCTGATGACATCTGGAAAAGGGCAGTTTGGGAATCTGCCTTCCAGGGGTCTGAATGCTGTGTGACCTCAGGCAAGATATTTAACCTCTCTGAGACTCAGAATCCTCATTGGTAAAATAAGGATAGACACCTTACCTGGCAGTGATTTTTGTTGTGGAGACTAAATGAGATAATATGCAAAAGCCCCTGGCAAGGCCGCTGGTGGAGAAGTTACTCCATAAATGTAAGTGGCTGCTCCGGCCTTGCCCAGGGCTGGAGGGGTCTGGATGGGGCACTGTGATGGCGGCCCCTCTGGGATTGGGGAAGGAGATGTGCCCCCACAGAGGGGAGGGTTGGTGATGTTTTATTGTTTAAGCTGGTGGGGTACATGGGTAAGATTTTTTGGGTTCATCTGAATTATTTCATAATAAACATTTAAAAATGTAAACGGTTATTACGTTTTGCAGAAAAGTAGTTCAATGACTACAAACCTGTTTTTAGAAAGAGTGAGAAAGAAAGAGAAAAATTAAAATATATCACGAGGTTCTGGGTTTCAGTGGGGAAGGGCCCTGGAAGGCACTTCTGAGCATCTTTTCAGCCATTGCCAGATTCTCCCCTCTGCATTTTCACCTGCCCTTCAGGTTCCTGGCACGGAGGGGCAGGCCAGGAGGCTTCCAGAGCTCCAATCCCGATGCTGCCCACGGGCTGTGGGTCTGGCTCTGCCAGGGGGCACCTGTTACCCGGGAGATGGTGGATGCCTCACGCTCTGGGCAGCTGCCAGCAGCAGGGAGCGTGGTCTGGAGAGAGGAAAGCCAGGGTTCCTGGGAGCGAAGCCAGGCGCCTGTCCTGGGAGGGGCTGGGGTCCCTGAACCGGGCATCCGGGCCCCTGAGCAAAGACGGCCTAGTTACCTGCGACCTCTAGTTCTGATTGGTCCTGAGGACCAGGGGTGGGGCTGAGCCTGCTGGTGGGAGGGGGAAACTGAGGCCAAGGGGCTCCCAGGAGCGAGTCAGGTGAAGGGGCAGAAAGTGTCCCCGAGCCACTGCACAGAGGCTTGGAGCTGAGAGAACCCGGAGGAAGTCAGTCAGGAGTGCAGGTCAGGGTTAGCGCACGGAGCAGGTCTTCCTGGGCTAAGCTCTTCTCGGTGTCTGCGCACTCACGTGTCCCCCTTGGAGACCCCCAAACCACCCACGGACCCCAAGATCAAGAGGTGAGAGAAGCAGGTTCGCCAGCCTGCTCTGACATTTGAGCTCGGGCTGATCCCCACCCCCACCCAGGGCTTTCTGGGCCAAGCTGAGGTCCGGCCCTCTCCCCGTAAAAGCCAGTCTGCAGCTCACAAGGGCGCGTTCAGCCGTTTTCCCCTTTCTCAGCGCGCGCCGCCCTGTGATGCGGACACGGTCTCCTCTTTTCTGCATTAGGATAACGAGACTCTGGGAATTGAGGGGGCTTGCCCACTGTCACAGAGCAGGAAAATGACCCCTCCCTGGTGCCCTCCCCGTCCCCAGAGATGCACTGCAACCTCGCTCCTCGAAGTGTGGTCCAACGAGGCCATCGGGAGCATCTGGGAGCTGGTTAGAAATGCAGAATTTCGGGCCCCTCCCTGGACCTCCTGAACCAGAATCTACATTTTAGCAAGAACCCTGGTAATTTGCAAGCACTTTATAGTTGGAGAAGCACCGCTTTAGAGAAATTCTCTCCTGTTTAGATGCACCTTCCCGACTGGGAAAAGAGACCTCCTTCGAGAGGGCGGACCCCCAGTGAAGGACGTACGGACACTTTTGGGAGGTCCATTGTGTGGGGGCGCACTGGGGTGACGAGGGTGGCCTTGTCTTCAAAGACCTTCCCTGCCCGCCCACCACTTCTCCCGGCGCCAATCTGCTCTGCGCTTTTTGGTTCCCAGCAAGGGCACCCCGACCCCTTCATTGTACCCGGCAGCTGTAGAGGGGGTGGGGGTGGCCGTCTCAATGGCAGCCTCCCCGAGACTCCAGTCTTTCTCTGCCCCCAGCCCCCCGCCTGGTGAGGCTGATTGTTCCATTCAGCACCCCTCCCGCAGCGGCTGATGGGTTTTCAAACCCCCTTAGCTGCCTAATTACCGCTATGGGGGGAGGGGCTGCACGTGCGGGCTTCTGTGAATAAGTGATTCTGTAATTGCTGCTGGCACCCGGCCCGCCTCGGGCGGGGGAGGGAGGGTTCTGAGGACAAAGGGGTTCCAGTGCGGGAGGGGGACCCTGAGGGCAGCCCCGGGCTTTGTTCTGCTCCAGGGCTGGGGGGGCGGGGGGCTCGGGGTGGCAAATCGCCTGCAGCCGGGTAGGGCGGATGGAGGGAGCCCCAGCTGAGGAGGGACCCTATTAATGCAAAAGCAGTTTTTGTGCATGGAGGGTGTTCTGGGCCAGGCTCTGCGCTCCATGCTTTGCATACTAGATTTCACAGGCTGGCATCCTGATGTCCCCTGGGACGTTCCCAGTTTTAACATGTCCACAGAACCCCCGTCTCCCACCAGTCCCAGGCAAACCTGGACGGATGGTCACCTGCATCTAATTCTCTCCACAACTGGAAGAGATGGTAGACCCATTAACCCCATTTTACAGATGGAGAAACCAAAGCTCAGAGGGGTTGAGGATTTTGCCCAAACAGCTGCTAAGTAGCAGAAGCGGGCTTTGGACCCAGGTCTATCTGATTCCAAAGATCTACAGTGCAGGGAATCTGCCCCAATGCCAAAGTTCCCCAGGAGGGCTGGTCCTCGGGCCCAAGATTGCAGCGTGTCCCCCCGGCCCCATCTTTTCTCTGAAGCCCGGCCTAGGCCCAAGGACGCCCCCCGCCCCGCCGCCTCCGGTTCTGGTGCCAGTGGGCTGCGCTCATCCGAGTGGCTGAGAGCCCACGTGCCCGGCTTTGCAGCCCCTAGCTGACTGAATGGCCTTGGGCAAGTTATCTAACTTCTAGAAGGCGCGGTAAAGAGGGGATCATGACGTTGCCTGCCTCTTTAAGGTCTTAAAGATGCCGTGCATGGAAAGCTCTTAGTATCACGCCTGGTGAAAATAATAGTTGCGATTCCTTTTGTTATTATTTTTAGTGATCTCCTCTCTGAGGCTGGGGACTCAAGCTAACGCCCCCATCCTCGGGCTGCATCCAGGGTCCTGGCAGGCCTGGCTGATGTTCGAGCCAATGAGAGCGGAGGGGAGAGACCCACACCACCCCTGGGGCCTAAAATAGAGATAAAGCTAACTGCAAAGCAGGCCTGGCAGGGTGATTTTGCCCATAGAAGGCCAGAGTCCATGCCACCTGGCAGCCCCTTGGGGCAGGGAGCTGCCTGGCAGACTCTGTCAAAGGCCTCTTCTGGTTTTTGCCAGATCTGCCTGGGGCCGCCCCAGGAATGTCACAGGCTCCTTCCTCCTCAGATTGATGACCCTCTGGGGACTGAGTTTTATTTGAAATCAGTTTGAGAGAAACAGCCCCTGGCTCCAGGCCCCCTCCCAGGCAGACGAGCCAGAGCCTGATTGGGGAAGGAGGCCCCAAGGCCCGAGATTCCCAAGATGCCCCTCCCCTCTTGGATGTGGAATTTGGAGCCATTGCTTCTTGGAATGTCTGGGCAAAAGCTGGGGGTTTCACGATCCCCCCTAGAAATAGATTTGCAGTCTGCTGTGCAGTCATGGGCCACCTAGGACCTCTTTTCTGTCCCAGGATGAAGCTGGTCCCTCAAACCAACGCCCTGTTGCCTCACAGATGAGGCCTTGGCTTCAGTCTGAGAAAAGGCACCTAAGTGTAAGGGGGAAAGCAGCTCTTGAAGCTTACCATGCTGGAGCTGTGTGACCTTGGGCTAGGCACTCCACCTCTCTGAGCCTCAGACTCATCCTCTGGAAAATGGGGATAATGATGCACGCCTTGGTGGCTTGTGGCGGGGATTAGATGAGACCGTGGAAAGACGGAATGAGCAAGCCCAGGGCTGACCCACAGTCAGCGTTCTGTACATGCTCAGCTTTATTCCTTTGCTCACAAGACGGTGTGGGTCTTGTGATATAAGGGGACATCCTTATTCTGTCGTTGGCGTGAGCAGGGCTTGACAGAGCCTCGTTTTCCTCATCTGCAAAGGGGAGCTGTTGAGACGGTGAGCACAACAGTTAAGAAGGTGTGCTTGGGGCCAGCCACGAGAGTGTGAAGTGGGGTCCTCCCACGTGTACCAGTGTCCACCTGGGCAAGATATTTAGCAACGTTGGGCCTCAGTTTCCGTGTCTGTAGAATGGCAGTGGTGGTAGCATCTGTCTCCTGGGTTTGCTGTTTAAATGGTCCAGGGCACCTGGTAACACGGGCTGAACGCCCACAGGTACCAGGCAGCTCCCGAGCGAGTTGCCCGGATCAGCGAGTCCCATCTTCCCGACAACCCTCGGAAGTAGGTGCTGGTATTAGTCCTGTTTACAGATGAGGAAACTGAGGTCCAAGGTCGCATAGCTAGTAAGTGTCAGAGCCGGGATTCAAAGCCAAGGAGTTTGGCTCCAGAGCCCACATTCTTAACAAATAAATCTTAGCTTTTATGGTTATTGTTGTTACTGCTATTAAAATTGAACACAGTCAGGGGCCGCCCGGTGGCGCAGCGGTTTAGTCCGCGCTTGGCAGCCCGGGGTTCGCGAGTTCGGATCCCGGGCGCCCGCCGACGCACTGCCTGTCAGCCATGCCGTGGCGGCGTCCCATATAAAGTGGAGGAAGATGGGCACGATGTTAGCCCAGGGCCAGTCTTCCTCAGCAAAAAGGGGAGGATTGGCAACAGATGTTAGCTCAGGGCTGGTCTTCCCCACAAAAAAAAAAAAAAAAAAAAAAAAATTGAGCACAGTCAGTGGCTGGTGCTGCATAAATGCGAGTTAAAAACTATTATTGAACAGGACAAGAGTGATGTGGTCTCAGTGTCCCCAGGCCTTTGTTTGAAGTGGCTCAGTTTCTCCCCTTCCCCACCCACACAGGAGGGTCTCCGAGTGCCAAGACAGGTCCCCGGGCCTCGGCTAGGACCTGCAGGAGAAGGATTAGGAGAGCTGGGAGAGGGTGCCAGAGAAAATAGGGTGTGACACAAAATTGGGAGAAGAAAAAACTGTGCATGAAGTGTTGCAAAGAGCTTATGAATTGAGTCCTCTTAAGCACCCTTTAAGAAATGTGAGTTTTCTAAAAAAATCTATTAAATTAATGGTGAGCTGTTGAATTGTGCTATTTGAACCCAATACCTCTTAGCGAATGAGCCACACGGGTCCCGCCACGAACAGGGTGACTTGGTGCTATGCCCAGGCTGCAGGGGGAGCTCTGAATGTCTAGGGAAATGAAGGGAGAGGGCTGACCCTTTGATGCCTCAAAAATACGTGTGAGTCTTGATGCTGTGCCGGATGCCTTCCCTCTGGATGAGACTAAACACCCCACCTTCCCCTGTTCTCGGGCCTTCTGAGGTCTAGAGGGGACTCAAGGGGGATGGGAAGCATGAAGGGGTCTCACTGCATCCCAGTGAGTTCTGAAGCAAAGCCCCTCCCCAAGCAGCCCCTCCTGGGCTGTGACGCTGGAGACCAGGGCCGCTGGGGGGAGTGGGGACCCTCATGTCTGGATCAAAGGCCCAAAGAGCCGTTGTTCTGAAAGCTCTGGTGCAGCCAAGTGGGGATTGTTAAAGCCACTGGGCAAGCGTGGGGCGTGTGAGTGGTCAGGGGAGCAGAAAATGGGGGTGACCAGTAGGGCCAGCGTGCCCGCATCCCCAGTGGAGGGGCAAGATGTCTTGTAGGCTTGTGATGCGGGGCTAGGGTGAGGGTGAGGGTGAGGGTTAGTGTTGGGATTAGGATTACGGTTAGGACTGAGTGAGGGCAGTGTTTTTCAGATGAATCTACTATATATTTCTGTCAATTATAAGACAAACCATTGACTTTATCCTGGCTCTTTGAGGGATAAAAAAAAATGCTGCCTTTTAAGTGTGCCTATAAAATGAAGGCCCATTCAGATATCCAGATGATGAAAACGTGAACAAATTGTGTATCTTGGAATCAAGGGACTCTGGCTGCTCTCACACAAGGCGTCCCGGGTGCTCTGAATGGACAAGTCGCCCTCCCAGCCCTCAGCTGTCTCCTCCCTCCATCCTTCCTGTCCTAAAGGTCTTCTCTCTTATTAAGCGATGCTAAATGTGAGACAAGAGTTGCCTACTGCAAACAACTGTTTGGTGATGGAAGAGCTAGTCTAAGGGGATTGATATATAAATGAGAGATAATCAAGCATCCTCTCGTTCATTCATTCAACAAACATTTGCTGAGCATAACATGTGCGGGCACTGCCCTGCGAGCTGGAGATACAGGGAGGAATGTCCCTGAAATAGAGTGGACATGTGGCCCAAGTTAACTCGAGTTTCAGAGGGGACTTATTATGTGACTGGCAAAATCTAAATCAACCCCTCTCACGTCTAGGTGGATAATGCGAGGGGAAACTCGCCCTTCTCTCTCGAGCTGTCCCTGCGGAGTGGTTCTGCCCTGTTCCTGTGTAGCTCGCCAGGGGGTCGCAGAACTATACGCTGATGGTGCCTCCCCGTCCCAGGGAGTCAAAACTGAAGCTGAATCAGACCGGTCTGGTGATGACAACGAGGAGCAGATGATTAACTTTGCTATCTAAACTCAAAACCCTTTCCCATGTCTTCTGAGATGTTGTCTGGTCTGGAAAATGGCAAAAGAAAATTGAAAAATGAAGAGGGAGCAAGAAGTACGGACAACCGAGTAAGGTTTGGCTGACATGAAAGCCAGGATCGAGGAGTCTGCACTGTATTGTTAACAAGAATTTGTAAACATCTCCATGCAAGTTACCTCTATCCTTAGGCAGCGGGGGTGACTCAAGTTAGGCAAATTGCGTGATGGAAAAGCTGGGAAATAAAAGTCCAAATAAGTTAAAATATGGTGTTGCATGCAGAGCCTGTAAGCTGGGCCTCTTCCAATATTTCCACCCCTTGGAGAAGGCTCCACCATGAGCCAGAACCCAGGAGTCCCCTACACCTCGCTCCC
The DNA here is from genome assembly GCA_031878705.1 of Tapirus indicus. Lineage (NCBI taxonomy): Eukaryota > Metazoa > Chordata > Mammalia > Perissodactyla > Tapiridae > Tapirus > Tapirus indicus. Next base: position 11,791,352 of record CM062928.1, read on the forward strand.
CTTGGCCCGCTGTGATTTTACTTCTTAAGTGTCTCTCAGGCCTGTCTGCGCCTCCCCCTCTCTCTTGCTACCTCTTTAGTCCATGCCTCCCTCACCTCTTGCCTGGACCTCTGCTCAACTGCACATCCTCTCTGACCTTCATCTCCCAACCCCCAACCAGTTAGGTCAAATCCCCCGCCACTGCCTCCGGCCCTGGCACTTCATCGCGGACTCATTGCAGCCCTAACTCTGGATTTATTAGCCAGCTTGTGTAGGTAATGGCTGCCTCCCCCAGTTCGTTACAGCATCCTTGAGCACACAGGCTCATCTGGTTTGGCTCATCATTCTGTCCCCTGCACTCAGCACAAAGCTAGGAAGGAGTTTGAAACGTATTTTGACTGCAACTTTGTAAACGTCTCCGTGTAAGTTAGCTCTCTCCTCACACTTCCCCTCTCTCTCTCCTTATCCTCAGCCACGGTAAGTGCTCAATAAATATTTGTTGAATGAATGGATAAAGGAATTTTAAACATAAAAGAGATATAAATAATTTTTACACGTATGAAATCAGTTGTTCTCTTCCACCAAATGAATGCTGAAGAAATATTTCAAGGCTGTCCATTTGGAAGGACATGTTGGCCTGTTGAGAGCTTATATGTGGGTGGAGACCCTTACAAACCCTGGGCCTGTGTGTGTGTGTGGTTGAGAGGTTAGAGAATATTCCCTGGGGAAGACAGAGAGGATTCTGTCTGATTACCTATCAAAATACGAATATATCCAACCAAGAGTCCTAGAACCTTATACCAAGTAAAAACCTGCTCAATAGTTGTGCAGTGAGCACAGGTGTGAGGGAATCACTGCCCTGGTGCTGATGCTGTGAGAAGATGCAGGAGAAAGGACAAGAGCCTCCCTTACAGCCTTTGCTCTCTCCCTCTTGCCAGGGTCTTCTCCTGGATGATCCTGTGGGCTCCTGGGAGGAGGTGATGACCCGGGAAGTGGTCTGCTGTGGTCAGTGGGGCTGGCGTTTGGCTCTTGGACACAGTCCCCCCTTCACACGCACTTTGTGCTCAGCCTTCCAGCGTGACCTGGTTCTGTCCAGGTGTGGAGAAACAGTCTCTCTTATACGCTCTTTTTGGGAGTATAAATTTGATCAAGTTTTTTGAAGGGCAATTTAGCAATATCTATCAAATTTTAAAGACATATGCCCTTAATGGAGGCAAATTCCCTTCCAGGAATCTCTTCCGTGGATGTACTTGAACTTGTGTGCAGAGACGGATGTATGAAGACGTTCATTGCAGTGTTATTTATGCTGGGAAAAAAATCAAAACAATTAAATGTCTAGCAAGAGGGAAATGGCCTAATAAATTGTGGTCCATCCACACTGTGGAATGTTATAAAGCCCCAGGATGACTTTGTCCATAGCACACCCTCTTTGTTCTTCCTGACTCAAGACTGTTCCTTCTCAGGGTTCTTTTCTGAGTTCACTTCCTCCCAACAACAAAGAACTGTCCAGCCCCAAATGTCGCTAGTTCTGAGGTTGAGAAACACTGGGCTCGAACAGTCCTGGAACATAGGAATGCTCATTAAATACGTGATCACTGAACAGAGCCCTTCACATAGTAGGTGCTCAATAAATGATTGTTGAATGACTGAAGGAGAGAGAATGAGGTAGATCCATATGCACTAATGAGGAAAGAAGTCCAAGATACACTGTAAAAAGAAAGCAAAGTGCAAAACAGTGTGGATATTACTACCACTTTTGGGCTAAAGATAGACATTAGCAAATGAATATACTTGTCTATGCATGGGACATTTATATAAAAGAACATAAGTAAGTCTTAAGAATGGTTCTGTCTATGAGTGGGACAGAGTTTGGAGTGGAGAGGAAGGGAAAACATTGGCTTTTCATTTCATAGGTTTTTGAACTGTTTTAACTTTATGTCATGAGCATATAGTGATTCTAGAACAACCACCACCATCACCACAAGTAGTTTAATTAAAAAAACAAAGACAAAATTAAAAAAAAAGGACTGCGTGGTTCACCTCGGTTGCAACAAGACTTGGATGTAAACAGTGACATTTGGGCCTGGTGGATGGAACCTTCTGGATGTGGGTTTTCACAGCCGGCGGTGAGGCTGCCCTTCCCTGTAAACCACCCCTGGCTCTGAACTCATGTACATGGGTCTTAATTCAACCCTGAGAAGAAGGCCTCTCTGTCCCCATTTTTACTGCTGAGGAAGCTGAGTCCCAGAGAATTACAGTGCCTTGCTGAAGGGGAGACAGCAGGAAAGTGCCCTTTTGCTTTCACCCCATGGGTGCTGGCAGGGGAGGGGCACGTGTTAGTTATCTATTGCTGGGAAACAAAGTATCCCAAAACAGCATCTCAAGACAAGGAACATTTATTCTCTCACAGCTTCTGAAGGTCAGGGTGTCAGGAGTGGCTTAGCTCGTGGTTCTGGTTCAGTTTCTCATGAGGTGGCTGTCAGGTGGGCAGGGGCTGCTGTCATCTGAAGGCTAGACTGGGGCAGATGTACTTCCAGGCTCACCCTGTGGTCACTGGCCACAATTGCCTCAATTCCTCAATGGCTCTTAGCCAGAGGCTCAATTCCTCACCACGTGGGCCATAGGCTGCCTGAATGTCCTTATGACACATCGGCTGGCTTCCCCTAGGGCAGTGAGCTGAGGGAGAGAACCCAAGACAGAAGCCACAGTCTCTTATAACCTAATCTCAGGAGTGACATGCTATCACTTCTGCCGTATTCTATTGGTCACACAGTACACTGCGGGAGGGGACCACACAAGGGTGTGAATACCAGGAAGTGGGATCACTGGGGGTCATCTTGGAGGCTGGTGACCACAGGTCAGCTCCTGGCAGAGTCTCACTCGGAAAGCCTGGACTTCATCTCTGGGTGGCCCCTGGGGAAGGAGGGTAGGAGGACCCAGCTGATGAATCCTGTGGTGCAGTGGGAGGCACCCTGGAGAGACAGCTGGGGGGAGGAAGGGGGGGCCTGGGCCTCCAGAGTACTTCCCTGGCTTGGGCTTCTGCTTCAACCCCAAGAACTCACAGGCAAGTCATTGCACCTCTTGGGTCTCTGCATCCTCCATCCAGGGCCAATAGTGACCCGCCCACCTTCCGCCTTCCCTCCTCTTGGGGAGGTGGTGCTGTAAATGCAGGGGGTGCCCAGGAGCCAGTGGACACTGTCAGTGCCGTAATCACAGGCGTGAGCGAACTGCTCTGGACAAATCGTCTCAGCAAGTGGCCATGTGGTACATGCTTGGTAAGCTGTTGGTGATGGGCTAATGGCTCTGTTTCTGAATGCATGTATTGAATGCTTACTGTATACCAGGCCCTTTGCTAGGCACAATTCATACATTATATTGGTGTTTGCCCCCAACACACACTCTAAGACTGGTAACAACATTAACCCCGTTTTACAGATGGGAAACTGAGGCTGTGAAGGTTAAGTACACTGCCCAAAGCCACACATGACTTACACCCAGATCAGCCTGGCTGCAAAGCCTCTGCTCTTGCCTCCGACGCTACACTGCCCCCTCCCCTTCTCCAGTGGGAATCAGGGCCGTCTAATAGGGGGGACATAAGCCTGGGACCTGGGAGGCACCCTATAGGCCTCCAGTCCTCCCTTCCTCACTAAAAAGGTGGAGAAGGTGCAGTCCCCAGACAAGAAGCAACCTACCTCCTTGAATGGGGGGCAGAGCCCAGACCCAGAGCCCCCTAAGAACCAAACCAGTGGTCTTTCACGTCTATCTGGAAGCCCAGTCCTCATACCAGCTCGTGCAAAAATACTTCTGCAACAAGCAAGAGCCTAGGTTCATTTTCAAGGTTGGAGCTACTTCCCAGCAGGGTGCCATGCTAGGAAGAGCCTGGGCTGTGGCAAGAGGCAGATCTGTGTTAAAATCCCCCTCGCCTGTCCTTGGGCAAGTATTTAACCTTTCTGAGTCTCAGTTTCCATGTCTTTAAAATGGGGACATCACACTAATTTCTAAGTGAGTTGTGAGGATTAGGTGAAACATAAGAAGTGAAAATACCTGACATGTAGTAAATACCAAATCATATTTGTTTGTTTCCTTTAGTCCTTTTTGATCATGTTACAGAAGCTTCAATTCTCTGTCCAATAAAACCGTTCTTCATTGGATTGAAAAAGAGGCTCTCAGTCTAGCCTGCTAGGTTTTTGTCCCCGTGTGGCCCTGATATCCCCAAACACTTCTTCCAACCCATGAAGACCTTCACAGCATTGATGGGGTCTTTCTCTGCTGTGCCTTGATAAAGCCAGACCTGAAACCCCCAGGAAAATGGGGCCTTGATACAGCTGGCTTAGCTTCAGCCAACTGCCCCTCTGGTGGGCTGGGCCAGGGGAGGTTCCTGCAGTGTTTCTGGAGTGGAAAAATCCCAGGTTGCTGGGTGGTGGCTGCTGCAGTACTGCTGGCCAGCTTAGTCACCAGGGGCAGGCCTGGGAGTTGGTTGAATTCCAGCAACTGAGGTCCCTTGGGAAGTAGCTGCTTCTGTCCTAGCTGAGCTAGGGGAGGGAGCATGGGAGAGCAGACATTCTAGAGACACTCAGCTAGTCCCCAACGAGATTGCAAAGGAACCTAAATCCTCTTCTAGCTACTCTGGCCTGAGGTTTTGGGGAAAATCAGGCCCCTGTAGCTTGCTCACTCACAAATGGTTGATTTAATAGAACCAGAAAAGGATGGCATCCATTCAGGTGGGGAGGCCGGCTCTGGGCAAAGGGCGGGTAGTCCTCAGGAACTGAGAGGTGGTCAGGCCAGGCCTTGAAGGTCCTTCTAATCCTGAAAATACAGGGCTCTGTGATTTGAGACTTCCCTAGAGATCAAGTAGCTAAGCATGAAGGCCAAAGACAGACCTGCTACAGCACTTCTGGGGGAGAAGCAGGGCCAAGAACCAGGACCCGGGCTGGTTAGTGGATAGAGCACTGGACAGGGAGTCAGAGCACTGACTGACCTTGTGACTCTGGGCGAACCACTTCCCTCTCCAAACCTCAGTTTCCCCACTTACAAAATAGGGAGGGCATGCTCTCTGAGAGACCTCTCTGGCTCTGAAAATCTCTGATTCATTTCTGGGTTTTTTGCCTCATTTCTGGAAATCTGGGGACCTGCCAAGGCGCAGATATTTATAGAGCCCTGGCATCTTGTCAGGTAAGGTGGGAGAAACAAGTAATTTCCAAGTCAGTTCTGCCCTCCTGGAGCTCATCAAGGACACTCAGATATACTTAGGCACACACACAGAAGTAGCTACCCAATACCCAGTGGAAGGAGCCTATCTATAGGGGACGAGTGGAAGGGAGATCGAGGTGGCCTGGACTGGTCCAGGAACGCTTCCTGGAGGAGGCAGAATTTGAACCAGGCCTTGCAAGATTGGCAGAATTCGCTAGGTTAGAAGAAGGGAGGAGGGTGTCCAGGCAAGTCCTGGTCAAAAGTCAGGGCTCGCACATACAGCTGTGTGGGATGTGTACTGCACAACTCCAGGAGGCACCATTCACACTGCGGTCCATGTGGCTAGAACTTCCTCTGCGCAACCTACACAGCCTAATGCAAAGCCCTGGAAAAGATGCCAGGCTAGGTGTCTGCCAGGGCTGCAGGAGCGGGGAGCGAGCCCCTGGGCTGCCCGTTGCCTCCCTGGCCTGTGAGGAGGTACTGTTTTCCCGGCCTCGGGGCATCAGCTCTGCTCTTCTCTGAGCACGTCTCCAAGTGTCATGAAAAGAGTGTAAAGAGATCGGGTTCAGGTGTTCCCTCCACTGCTCTGTGGGATCCTGAGGGAGTGACCACCTCTCCAGGCCTCAGTTTCCTCCTCGAGACTGGGCATCATGTGTACCTCTGGGCTTGATCAGTGATGCATGTTATGATGACTGACTCGGGGGTCAGAGAGAGAGGATGGGTGGAGCGGTTTCTGGAAGCTCCCGGGAGCTGGAGGAGGGGTGGGGTGAGCAGGGTGTGGCTGGGCTGGGCACGAGCTGCTGCCACAGAGCGCTGATTCTGCCTTAAACTTTTAGATGGCCCCCAGGGCACCAGCAGGGTCTCCTGGAAGAACTGTTTTAGGAAAAATGATTTGTGGAGGACATTGGAGCCAGGGACTCAAGGGACCGGAGTTCTTTCCCTCGCCCACCAGGGGCCTTGGGCCACTCCCTGCATCTGTCTGTCCCCCACCTGTCTTAGGGGAAGGAACCTCACAGTGGCTGGGCCCTTTGGATTCCCTGGGCACGGCCCCACCGGGCGGGGTTAAGGAGACCGAAGATGCAGGTACCTGGGAGAGGTACCCAGGGAATATCACGACTCCACGCAGACAGCTCAGCCACACTGGGATGTGAACGCACAGCAGTGGGGTCTGTAACAGCCGGTGTTGGCTTCCTCCTGCTCAAACAGCTCTGCAGACACACGGCTGGGTGGCGGGAGGCCCCGACTTATCCCACCCCCACTGAGAGTCGCCCTTCTGACCTGGGATTCTACTGGCATCAGGACAGAAGCATCTCCCACAGGCTTGGGATCAGCCAGGTTCAACTTCCTCTTCCCATTGGCGTGTGCAGCCAGAGGGTAAGGGTCCTTTGCCTGGGGGGGGGACACCGGCACCCCTGGTCTTTTGAGACCCATTTTAGAAGGGTTTCCAGGCTTGGGGCCAGGATAATAATAGAAAAATAATAGCTACTCGTTTTTTAGTAAAACAGCTTTACTGAGATATAATTCACAGATCTTAAAATTTACCCTTGAAAAGTATACACTTCAGTGGTTTTAAGTATATTCATAAAATTGTGCAACCATCAGTCACCATCATCTAATTCCAGAACATTTCCGTCACTCCAGAAAGAAACTTGTACCCATTAACTGTTGCTCTCCATTCCCACGTCCCCCAGCCCCTGGCAACCACTAATCTACTTTCTGTCTCTGTGAATTTGATTATTCTGGGCATTTCGCATAAATGGAATCATACAATATGAGGTCTTTTATGACTGTGTCTTTCCCTTAGCTTAGTGATTTCAAGATTCATCTAGATTGTATCATATATCAGTACTTCATTCCTTTTTATTATTGAATAATATTCTGTTGTATGGATATACCACATTTTGTTTATCCATTCATTAATTAATGAACTGGGTTGCTTCCACTTTTTGACTATTATGAATAATACTGTTATGAACATTTGTGCACAAGTTTTTGTCTTCACATATGTTTAAATTCTCTTCTGTATATACCTAGGAGTGGAATTGTTGGGTCATAGGGTGACTTTAAGTTTAACTTTTTGAAGAACTGCCAAATCATTTCCCAAAGTGGTTGCACCATTTTTCAATCCAACCAGCAATGTATGAGGATCCCAATTTCTCCCCATCCTCACCAACACTTGTTATTGTCTGTCTTTTTAATTCTATCCATCCTAGTAAGTATGAAGTGGTATCTCATTGTGGATTTGATTTGCATTTCCCTAATGACTAATGAAGTTGATCATTTTTTTATGTGCTTATTGGTCATTTTTATATCTTCTTTGGAGAAATGTCTATTTAAATCATTTGCCCATTTTTTAAATTGGGTAATTTCTCTTCCAACCCATGAACATGAGATGTCTTTCCATTTGTTTAGGTCTTTTAAAATTTCTTTCAGTGATATTTTGTAGCTTTTAGTGTCCAAATCGTACACTTCTTTTGTTAAATTTATTTCTAAGTATTTTATTCTTTTGTATTGCAAAACAATTATGGAACTGTTTTCTTAATATCATTTTGAATTGTTCATTATAGAGTGTAGAAATACAGTTGATTTTTGTATATTCATCTTGTATCCTGCAACCTGCTGAATTCATTAGCTCTAATAGTTTGTGTGTGTGTATGTGCGTGCATGCATGCATGTATTTTCCATATATAAGATCATATCATCTGCAAATAGAAATAGTTTTGCTTCGTTTTTTAAATAATATGAATGCCTTTATTTCTTTTTCTTGCTTAATTATGCTGGCTAGAACCTCCAGTACGATGTTGAATAGAAATAGGGAGAGCAGACATCCTCTTTTTGATGCTGATCTTAGGAGGAAAACTTTCTTTCATCATTAAGAATGATGTTAACTGTGGGTTTTTCATAGGCGCCCTTTATCGGGTTGAGGAAGTTCCCTTCTATTCCTAGTTAACTGAGTGTCTTTACCATGAAAGGATGTTGGATTCTGTCAAATGTTTTTTCTGTTTTTATTAAGATGATCTTGTGGGTTTTGTCTTTTATTCTATTAATATGGTATATTACCTTGATTGATTTTTGGATATTAACACAACCTTGCATTTCTGGGATAAATCCCACTTGGTTATGGTGTATAATTCTTTTTCTATGTTGCTGGGTTCAGTTTGATAGTATTTTGTTTAGGATTTTTATGTCTATATTCATAAGGGATATTGGTCTCTAGTTTTTTTTTTTTTTTTCTTGTGCTATTTTTGTCTGGTTTTGGTATCAAGGTAATACTGGTCTCATAGAATGAGTTGAGAAGTGTTTCTTCTTCTATTTTTTGGAAGAGTTTGTGTTGATTCTTCTTTAAATGTTTAGTATAATTTACCAGAGAAGGCATCTGGGCCTGGGCCTTTTTCTTTGTCGGAAGTTTTCTGATTACTAATTTAATCTCTTTACTTATTATAGGTCTATTCAGGTTTTCTATTTCTTTTGAGTCATTTTAGTAGTTTGTGTCTTTCTAGGAATTTGTCCATTTAGTTTAATTTATCTAATTTGTTGGCATACAGTGGTTCACAGTATTCCCTTACGGTTTTGCTACTTTTCAAAGAATCAGCTTTTGGTTTTGTTGATTTTCTCTATTTATTTCTGCTCTAGGTTTTATAATTTCTTTCCTTCTGCTTCCTTTGGGCTTAGTTTGTCCTTCTTTTTCTAATTTCTTAAGGTGGAATGTTAGGTTATTTATTTGACATGTTTCTTCTTTTTTAATATAGATGTTTACAAATGTAAATTTCCCCCTAGGCACTGCTTAGTTGCATTTCATAAGTTTTGGTATGCTGTGTTTTCATATCAAAGCATTTCTAATTTTCCTTGTGATTTCTTCTTTAATCCATTGATTATTTATGAATGTGTTGTTTAATTTCCACACATTTGTGGATTCCCCAAATTTTCTTCTATTACTGATTTCCAGTTTCATTTCACTGTATTCAGAGAACATATTTTGTATGATTTCAATCATTCTAAATTTATTGAGACTTGTTTTATGGCCTAAAGTATGATCTAGCCTAGAGAATATTCCATGTAGGCTTGAGAAGAATGTGTATTCTGCTGTTGTTGGGTGGAGAGTTCTATAGATTTCTGTTAGATCTAATTGGTTTATAGTCTTTGTCAAGTCTCCTATTCCATTGCTCATCATCTACCTAGCTGTTATATCCATAATTGAAAATGGGGTATTGAAGTCTCCAATTATTATTCTTAAATTGTCTATTTCTTCCTTCATTTCCATCATGTTTTTCTTCATGTATTTTGGGGCTCCATTGTTAGGTGCATGTGTGTGTGTAATTGTTGTCGTCATGACAGATTTATCCTTTTATCATTATAAAATGCCCTTCTTTGTCTCCAATAATTTTGTCACAAAGTATTTTGTCTTGTTTTAGTACAGCCTCTCCAGCTCTCTTTTAGGTACTCTGTGTATGGTATAGCTTCTTCCATCTATTTACTTTCAACCTATTTGTGTCTGAATCTACAGTATGTCTCTTATAGACAGCACAGGGTTGGATCGTGTCTTATATCCTTTTGAGTGTTTAATCCATTTACATTATTGTAATTACTGATAAGGTGGGATTTACATCTACCATTTTGTTATTCATTTTCTATGTGTCTTATGTTGTTTTCTTTCTGTGTTCCTCCATTACCGCTTTCTTTTTTGTTAAATAGATATTTTCCAGCCTACAATTTTAATTTCCTTGTTGTTTCTTTTACTATATATTTGAGTTATTTTCTTAGTGGTTGCCCTAGGGGTTACAATTAACACCTTAATGAAACAATCTGGTTTGGATTAATGCCAACTTAATTTCAATAGTCTACAAAACTTTGCTCCAATATAGTTTCATTAACTCCTCCCTCCTTTCTACTATTGTTGTCATACAACTTACATCTTTATACATTATAAGACCACCAACAGTTTTGTAATTATTGCTTTATGCAGTTGTCTTTTAAGTCAGATAGTAAAAGAAAACAATTACAAACAAAAAAACTTTATATTGTTTTTATATTTACCTATATAGTTACTGGTGCTCTAAATTTCTTTGTGTGGATTTGAGTTACTGGCTGGTGCCCTTTCATTTCAACCTGAAGGATTCCCTTTATTATTTCTTGTAGGGAAGGTCTGTTAGCAATGAATTCTGTTTTGTTTGCAATCTAGGAATGTCAATTTCTCCTTCATTTCTGAAGGATAGTTTTGTTGGGTATAGAATTTGTGTCCAACTGTTTTTTCCTTTCAGCACTTTGAATATGTCATCCCCTTGCCTCCTGATTTCCATGGTTTCTGATGAGGAGTCAGCTGTTAATCTTATTGGGGATCCCTTGTATATATGAGTCACTTTTTCTTATTGCTTTCAAGATTCTCTCTTTGTCTTTTGACTATTTGGCTATGATGTGTCTAGGTGTGGAACTCTAAGTTTATTCTACTTTGAGTTTGTTGAACTTTTTGGACGTGCAGATTAATGTTTTCATCAAATTTGAGTATGTTTCAGCCATTATTTCTTCAAGTATTCTTTTTGCCTCTTTGTCTCTCCTCTCCTCTCAGACACCCGTTATGCATACTTGACTGTATGCATAACATTGGCTTACTTGATGATGCTCCACAGGTCGCAGAAGTTCTGTTCAGTTCTCCTTGTTCTTTCTTCTTTCTGCTAATCAGACTGGATAATCTCAATTTATCTGTCTTCAAGTTTGCTGATTCTTTATTTTGTCAGTTCAAATATACTGTTGAGCCCCTCTAATGAATTTTTCATTTTAGTTATTATGTTTTCAACTTCAGAATTCCTATTTGGTTCTTTTAAAAATATACATAATTTCTATCTCTATTGATATTCTCTATATGGTGAGACACTGTTCTCATACTTTCTTTTGATTCTTTATACTTGGCTTCCTTTGTTTCTTTCACCATATTTATAATCACTAACTTAATGTCTTTGTCTAGTGCTATGGTCTGAATGTTTGTGTCCTCCCAAAATTCGTATGTTGAAATCCTAATCCCCAGTGTGATAGTGTTAGGAGGTGGGGCCTTTGGAGGGTGATTAGCTCCTTAGGGTGGAGCCCTCATGAATGGGATTAGTGCTCTTATAAAAGAGACCCCTTAGGGCTCTCTACCCCCTTCTGCAGTGTGATATACAACAAGAAGTCTGCACCCTGGAAGAGGACCTGCCCATGCTGACACCCTGATGGACTTCCAGCCTCCAGAACCATGAGAAATAAATGTTTGTTGTTCATAAGCCATGCAGTTTATGGTGTTTTGTTATAACAGCCTGAACAGACTAAGACATCTAGTAAATCCAACATCTGGGCTTCCTTAGAGATAGTTTTAATTGACTGCTTTTCATTCTTGTGTATGGGCCGTACTTTCATATTTCTTAGGATGTCTTATAATTTTGTTGTTGTTGAAATGTAGACATTTACAATAATATAATGTGGCAACTCTAGAAATTAGATTCTGTCCCCTCACTAGGGTTTGTTATTGTTGCTGTTTGTTTGCTTAGTGCCTTTGCTGAACCAATTCTGTAAAGTCCGTAACTTTATCATGTGTGGTCCTGAAGTCTCTGCTTGTTAGCCCACTGGTCAGCTAATGACTGGACAGAGAGTTCCTTAAATGCCTAGATCCAGTAAGTCTCTCCACCTTTGCCAAGGGGTTCTGCATGTGTGTGTTGGGGGTGTGCATTCAGTGTTCTGGTGCAAAGTATACAACTTGGCCTTAGCCTTCACTTCCTTCTTGTGCAGAGAGTTGAGTCAGCCAGAGGAGAGATTAATGCCTTCTTAGATCCTTCCTGGGTATGCTGGCAGCCCTGTGCAGGCATGTGGAATTCTAGATTCCCAGGAATACATTGGCACTTTTCACAGCCCCCTCTGGACATTCCATTCCTGCTTTTACTTTAAGTTTTGGGCCCTGAGTGGGGCGGGCGGTGGGGGGAGGGGAAGGAACTAACATTTGATAAGCAGTTATGATGTGCCAGGCTCAGTGCTAGCTCTCACCATAAACCTCTTTACCTGAATCTTATAAGAACTCAGTTGGTCCTTTATTGAAACATTTACTTTACAGATGAAAAAACTCAGAGAGGTGAAGAAACCTACTCAAGGGCACACAGCTGGTTAGATGGCAAAATGCTTTTCTGTTGCCAAAGCCCACACCACTCTACCATACCAGTGTCTCCCAATCACAAGATGATTTGAGGTTATTTATAGGCAATCACTTAACAATTTAACTGTATGTTTGTGTGTGTGTGTATAATTTATATACCCCATCCATGACTTTGTGTTTAGGACAAGGCATAGATCAATATTTAACTTGAAAAAATTAGTCAGTCTAAAAACAATGACTAAGTAAGATATGGCACAAGTAGTATGTTGTCAGGGCAAAAGTTGGGAATGAGGGAAGTTGGCATGACACCACATTCTAGCCATAAGCCCTCCACTCTGACATTGGGATTTAGGGTGAGGGAGGCATGAAGGGTTGTTTGGATAGCACTGTCCAGAAGAATTTTCCACAATAATGGAAATGTTCTACTATCTGTGCTGTTCAATACGGTAGCTACTGACAACACTGAGTGCTTGAAATATGGCTAGTGTGACCAAAGAACTAAATTTTTAATTGTATTTAATTTTAATTAATTAAAATTTGAATTTAAACAGCCACATGTCACTAGTGGCTACTGTATTGTCCAGTTTAGCCAGACCAAATTCATCACAGCTGCTCCAAAGGCCTGCCAGCGTTCTCTGGTCATCCTCGAGTCCGGCTTCGTTGAGCGGAGAGTGTGGCACAGGAGCCCATACCCAGCGGGCAGCAGGCAAGGGTTCTGCCCCCACCTCCCAGATTGTGTGTCTGTGCAGCCTTGCTCAAGGGACTTAGCCCTTCTGTGTGTCAGTTTCCTCATCTGTAAAATAGGATAAAACCTGCCACACATATCTCATAGGCTTGTGATGAAGGTCATGGGGAATAATGCAGGAAAGAATGTTTTGTAAACCATAAAGTAGAAGAGAAATGAAAGAATTGGTTTAAAAAATATTTTTGGAAAGGATGAATCCCTTGGAACAAGTGTGCTCAGGCTGGGCTGGGGTGTGGAGATCTGGTACGAGTGAATTTGGGGTAATGGAATCTGACTTGTAACACAGCCTTGACCTAGGCTGTTCCTCTCGGCCACACAGTCTGGGGCTGAAGTCGGGTGTGGGCTGTTCCAGACGAAATGCATCAGGTGATCCGATGACAGGCCCCCAGGGAACTGGTTCTGACCAGAGGCTGGATCCACACATTCAGTCCTGATCTTCCCCCCCCCCACCCCGATTTACTCCTCCCATAGTTTCCTCACCTCAATAAACGGCAACTCGATGTTTCCAGTTGCTCAGGCCAAGGCCCTGGAGTCTTCTTGATGCCTCTCTTCCCCTCCCACCCCTTGGCTGATCAAGCAGCAAATCCTGTGGGCTTGACCTCTACCCAGAATCAACCGCTCATCACCATCCTCACAGGCCCACCCGGAGCCATGTTATCACCACCTCACCCTGGGGTTAGAGCGATGTCCTCCCATCTGGTCCCACCCTTGACCCTCTAGAGCAGCATCTTTTCCACATTGTAATCAGAGGGATGGTTTTGTTACCACCCAAGGGGGGGTCGCTGCCCATCACAGGACATGCCAATAGTCGAGAGGCAAGGTGGTAGGAGAGAAGGGGTTTTATTACAGCTGGCCAGCAAGGGGGAAGATGGCCGACTCATGTCCGAAAGAACCATCTTACAGAACAAAGACTGCAGGCCAGTTATATAGGGGCTGGTCTCTGGGTAGGGGAGGCATCTGGTCTCTGGGTGGGGGCATCCATCTGATCTCCTGGTGGAGGCAGACATCTGGTCTTAGTTCCTGATAATCTTTTGTTTTACTTGACATGCATCAGAGACTGGAGCAACGCCCTATACCCAGATCTTTCAGTTGTCATAGATGATGGCTGTCAGCATAGACTCTCTGCCCCGGGGGTCATCACATTCCCAAGGAACTCAAAAGAACAAAGTTATCAACATCGCAGCTGGGAGGAGCCATAAAATCTACAGAGTACTATATCTCCTGGAGGGCGCATATCCAGCTGGGTCAGTTAATCAGGTCAGTCAAAGTTATAATATGGTTTCTTTTCTACAATATGGCTTCCCTCATGGCAACCTTGTGTTGAGCTGGTATCAGTTTTAAATCCTAAATCAGATCAAGTCATGCTCAAAACCCTGCATAGGCTTCCGGCCTCCTGGGGGAAAGTCAACGTCCTTCCAGTGGCCTACAGAGCCATCCTATTCCACCTCTGACCTCATCTCCAAATACTCCACTCCAGCCATCTAGCCTCTTGCTGGTCCTTGAACATGCTAAGCCTCAGGGCCTTTGCACTGGCTGTTCCCCACCTGGAATGCTCTCCTGCCAGAGAGCCTCATGGCTAACCCCCACTGCCTCCAGATCTGCTCGAACATCACCCTATCAGAGAGGCTCTGTGTGCACCTGACGTGAAACAGTCGTTGCCCACCTGCCTGCCCACCTACCCGCGACCCTGCCTGGTGCAGAGTTGGTGCTCAATCATTCTCGCTGGATGAATGACATTCTGGGCAGACAGGATCCCTGGCAGCTCTGAGGTGCAGCAGCACTGGACAGGGAGTCAGGACACTTGTGGTGTGACTCACCCTCTTGGGACTTCAGATGCCCCATCTGCACAATGAGGCCTACATAAGGGACTGGACAATCTTGACGATTCCTCTTAGTTTCAAAGAGTCCGTGACCCTAAGCTCCTTAGAGCTCCCTGACTCTGCTTGCCTGACGGCTCGGTGAGTGGGCCCCCAGAGGAGCGCTGGGTCCTGGGCTGGCCATGGTTCTGCTTAGGAAGAAGGATGGAGTCTAAACTGGGGTCCCTGGGGCAGGGACTGAAAGGCAAGGGGACAACTTCTGCAGAACTTGGGCCTCTTGGAAGTGGCTTCATTGGCCTGAGTTCATTTCAGATACTCAAACCAGGGTCCCCTGGGCCTTAGTGGTTTCTGTGTTCTTTTTAACCTACTAAGGGGCTCCTCCTGGTCTTTCTTGCTTGGTGGCATGGTGGCCTGTCTCTCTCTCCTCCTGGTCTAAGACTAGCCCCCGCCCCTTCCTTTCCTCATTCCCCGAGTAGCACATCCACAGGATTCTGTGGCTCGATGAATCTGGGGAGCCTTGACCTGACCGTTTCCTCCTCCTCTTCAACAGGAAGTCTCATCCCCTCACCTTCCCCTCAGACCCCCAAATGCAGAGCCCCACTCCCCCTCCTGTTTCCCGGGAGCCAAGGCCCCCTCCTCTCCATCCCTCCCGTCCTCCTCTCTGAGCCCCAGACGGGGCGTCTGCTGCTTGGCTATTTTTATCCCAGGAGCTTTCTCAAGGAGAAAGCAGCGTGGTCCCTGAGCCAAAGCCCCGGGCTATGTCCCTGTGGAAAACCTCCCCTCATGGGGAAAGAATCCAGGGGAATTTTTTGCGTCCTGGCTTGGAGCCTTCAATTTTTGTACATCCCTTGCTAATTTATCAGGGTTTTCGTTGTTGGTGAGCTGTTTTTTATGGAGATAAAGGCAACACCGGATTATGAATCAGTCCTGGACATTGACTCGGGTTTGGGTTTTAGAAAAAGTCCGTATCTCGTTTGTGTCAATAGCAGAATGGAAACAGCGTGGTGTAATGGAAAACTGGCCTCCCGGGAGGCAGGGGTGGGGTGGGGGGCAGAACAGCTTAGCACCAGACTCCATTCTCTATGCTTACAAGGTCCCTAGGAAGAAGGGACAGTTAGTGTCCAGGTGTTACACATGGGGAAACTGAGGTTCAGAGAGGTTAAGTAACTTGCCCGAGGTCTTCCTGGAGCACATGAAAGAGCAGGGATTTGCATCCAGGATTTGGAAAGCAACTGACGGCTCAGCTTCCCTCCACTGGGGTTAAGTCTCCGCCGTGCCACATGGGAGCTGTGTGACTCGAGGCGAGTGGCTTCACCTCTCTGAGCTCCTATCCTCACCTGTAAAGTAGGGATTGTAACACTGGCCTTAAGGGTATTTGGGAGGATTCAATGAGATACTGTGTGTAGAGGGCGTGGGACAGAGAAGAAAATAATTGTTAGCGTGTGCACCCCCTCCCATCATTCCTTCCTGTGGTGGCTCCTGGGTTGGGTCAGTTCTTCAAGAGCCAGGTGTCTGTCTGGCCCCCCAGGTGTGTCTGTGGAGGTTCCTGCACCTGTTTTTCTTGTCCTTGGAGTTTTCCTTGTCTGTGGTCTTAGAGCTTCTGGGGTCTCTGTGGTAGCGACCTTTGAAGATGCCTATTCTTTCCAAGAGGAAAAGTGTCTGGAAAGAAACAAAGGAAAACATCGGGCAGAGGTTCCACGGGTTCAGTCTCAGCCTTCTCGCTGTTTGTTCACGTCCTCTGAGAAGCAGACACCAAAAGGGGAGTCAAAACGCAATGTATTTATTGGAGGAAACACCTGCGAAGGATAAACGGGAGGAGCAGGAGGAGGCGGGGAGAGCCTTCAGACTGTGTGGTCCTGGTGGAGGAGAGAGAAGGAAGGGAGATGGGAGCGGGAGGAGCCTGTGCCACAACACAATTCCAAAAAAGGCTCCGCCAGGCCCATGGGGAGTCTTTGAGCCAAAGTAGGCTGATGGAGGAATTCTGCGTCTCCTGGGAATAGGCCCCCTGCGTGCCCAGTCATTGGCTGGGAGCAGCCTGGGGAAGCAGGAAGCATATGGCACTGAGAATGCAGTGGTGGGTCCAGGGGACAGACAGTAGCTGGAGCTGCAGTCCATTAAGCTCCCCCATGCAGATCCAAGTGGTTCATTTTCACAGCCGCCACATTTGCTTACTCCCTGGGCAAGCTTGGGAAATGCAGTGAAGCTCTCTGAACCTCAGATTCAGCACCTGTAAAATGAGGATGATAAGAGCCAGCCCTGATGGCCTAGTGGTTAAAGTTTGGCGCACTCCACTTTGGTGGCCGGGGCGGAACCACACCACCTGTCTGTCAGTTGCCATGCTGTGGCAGCAGCTCACATAGAAGAACTAGAAGGACCTACAACTAGAATATTCAACTAGGTACTGGGGCTTTGGAGAGAAAAAAAGAGAGGGGAAGATTGGCAACAGATGTTAACTCAGGGCGAATCTTTCCCAGCAAAAAAACAGTTGGTGGGGGGTGGCCCAGTAGTGTAGTGGTTAAGTTTGCACACTCTGCTTCCGTGGCCTGCAGTTCGTAGGTTAGGATCCCGGGCGTGCACCTATGCATTGCTCATCAAGCCACGCTGTGGCAGGCGTCCCACATATAAAGTAGAGGAGGATGGAGACAGATGTTAGCCCAGCACGTCTTCCTCACCAAAAACAAATAAATAAATAAGGGGGATGATAATAACAGTATCTGGGTCTTGGGGTTTGTTTCAGTTTTCTGTAGCCATGTAACAAATCATCCCCTTAGCTTAAAACAACAATGCTTTATTATTTCTCAGGATTCTGTGGGTGAACAGGGCTCCGTGGGGCGGTTCTTCAGCTTCACGCGTTACTGCCGAGGTTATTCACGTGGCTGAAATAGGTGCTCGGCCGGGACTGCAACGTGACGATGCCCGTCGTCCTCTAGGCTCTGTCTCCACATGGCCTCTCATCACTCCACAGTCCAGCCTGAGCTCCTTTACACCATGGCAGCTGGCTCCTAAGGGCAAGCCTTCCAAGAGGACAAGCCCCAGGGCTCGAGCACTCGTGAAGCCTCTGCTTGCATCACGCTTGCGAATGTCCCATTGGCTGAAGCACGTCACACGGCCAACCAGAGTCGGTGTGGGAGAGGACCACACGTGGGCATTCATTGTGGCCACTAGTGTTCCTGGCTGCCACAGGGCTGTGGGGGTGAAATGATAATTGCTAAGTGCTCACTGTAGTGTCTGATGTGTCTCAACACGTGTGCCCAGTAAACAGCGGCTGGGCATGATGACATTGCGTTCTGGAAGGCTCTGGGGGTGAAAGGAGCCCTCTCTGGCCCCGAGGAGAACTTAGCAGAGTGGGCTGATATGGGGGACACTTGGGCCTTGTCCCTACTCAAGAATTCCTAGGAAGAAGGGACATAGTGGGAACCAACTTTGCAGAGTCTGCTTCTGGGGAAGACCCAGGTCAACAGAAGCCCAGTAAATCAGGGCAGCCTCTCAGGGGACAAGGAGAAGACGCCCTGACAGGAAGTTTCCCAGTGGGAAGGAGCTCACAAATGTGTAACTGGAAGAAAAAGTCCTGTGGAAACTCTCAACTCGTCATTTCCTAGGTCTCCCAGGTGAGAATACGAGAAGTCAGCTCCCTCCGGAGTATTCCTTGTAACTTCTTCAGTCTCGGGAAGCGGGTGAGCGCATAGTAGGGCTAAATAAAAATGGACTGAAAGAAAGGAAGTTTAAATGATCAGGTGGAGGAATGGTTTGGTGCATGGCTGGACAGAATTTGGAAGAGGAAGGCTCAACTTTATCTTTGATGTTTCATATAATCCTCTCAACCCCGCCTCCCCTACGCCACTTCACAGATGAGAAGTTGATGCCCAGAAACTCTTGATAATTTACTTATAGCCCCACAGTTTGTAAGTGGCTGAGCCGGGAATTGAACTTGTGACTTGAACCCCAGACCCCTGACAACAACTCTATACAGTTCACACCACACTACACCATATGCCATACAAAGGAAGGGACATCTCAGGGGATCACAGCACACAGGTCCACAAAACAAGCAGATGAGTTCAGTGCCTGCCAGGGGGGTCAGGTCACCCAGTCACCCCACTGCTGCCGGCTCCTGCCCGCTCTCCCCCAGTACACCTGGGGCTGAGGTCCCTCGGTCTCCCTCCCGGGACCAGGGCTCCTGAAGGGGGCCCCTTGGCTTTGAAGTGTGACAAGAGTAGATAGTGTTCATGGCAAATGAAACAAAACTCTTTTCTTTGTGCCCTAAGCAGTCCTGTATGCCGAGTCCGAGCAGGGGGGAACAGGGGAGCTGGAACAAACTGCTCTTTGACAGTCGAAGCAGGAAGACCTTGGGGAAAAGCAAACAGAAAGAGCCAAGAAAAGACTGACTTCACCAAGTCGCAGCTCTGGCAAGAACAGCTTATTCATATTTGAAAAGGTATTGAATGCTGGCAGCATACTAAGAGCTGGAGGGAAGGGAGACGCTGCCATCAGAATAAATCTGGGCACAGTGATGAGATAGAGGAGCCAGAGAAGGCACTGGCAGGAAAGGGAGGTGGGCGTGGGGAGGCAAAGAACGGGAGGGCGAAGGGGTCGTGAACACCCTGGGGCTGTGGGTTGTGATCTCCCTGGCAGACCCACCTTGTTTGCCTTGGAATAGGATTCTCGATCTTTGGAGGCTTCTGATGAAAGCTGTGGTCCTTACCATCCCTCTAACACCAAATGTACATGCAGACAAAATTTGGGGTGGGAGGAGAGGGCCCCTGAGGCCCATCCCCGGTCCCTCGGAGACAGTGGTTCTTAATGAGCGGCATTCATCCCCGTGGCCCGCCCCAGATACTCTGGGTCAGCGAGGCAGAGGTGGGGCTTGGCATTGGTTTGGGGGAAAAACTTCCCAGGTGACCCTGATGTGGCCTCCGGTTGAGAATGTTGTCCCGGGGCTTCAGGAAACCCAGATGAAGACCTTGGGCTTTCAAGGAGCCAAGATGTTCTACTTTAGCGATGAGAACAAGCGAATCCGAGCCAGGAACACATGTCACACAGCTTGAGATAACCCGACTGGTGTGGGAACCCCCAGCCAGCTCTACAAGGCAGTGACTAGCTCACATCCCAGCTCTGGGAGATCTGTACTATCTTCCCATCATGCTCAGAATAAAAGCCAAAATCCTTATCAAGGTTTACAAAACCTTATGAGACTCTTTCCTCAAATACAGCAAATACATGCTCCCACCTCAGGGCCTTTGCACTTGCTGTTCCCTCTGCTAGAACACTTCCCTCAGAGAGCCACATGGATTGCTGCTTCACTTCCTGTGGGTCTTTGCCTACCTACCCCATCTGAACAACACCCCCTTTGCTCTTAATCCCCTGCCCAACTTGAGCTCTTTTCACAGCACTTATTCAACTGTATTTATTTATATATGTTGTTCATTTTCTGTCACCAGCAAGAGGGCGGTGCCTGTTCTGATGCCTTCTGTGTCGCCAGCACCTAGCACGGTGTCTAACACATGGCAGGTGTTCAATAAATATTTGTTCAATGAATGAATAATGCTAATTCATTCCTCTCTGTTGTCCAACAGGACACAGATGTTGTTTTTAAGTTTGGTTTAAAACTCCCTGGAAACAGAGAGCTGCTTTTTGGATCCGTTTTCCCATGTAAACAGTAAATAAGTAAACAAAATGTAGCTAGCTGATACCTACTTTGTGCTCAACCCCCCTAGGCTAAAGGGAGGTACAAGTAAAGAGTTCGTCTCTTTCTCCAAGGTCTTTACAGTCTAGGTGGGTATGAGTGTTAAGGGCAGAGGGCACCTAGGGGGACAACTGCCCAGAACCTTGAAGGACAGTGTTGGAGCTCTGAGGGGCTGGAGCATCAGAGACCTTCTGGAAGGGGAGCACCTGCAGGGCCCTTGGAAGAGCAGGCCCTGCAGGGTAACCGGTTGGAAGAAGAATGTTCCCCAGAGTGCAGCCAGGCGGCAACCCACGAGCCAACTGGCCCTCAGGTCCTGCTGGAATAAGATGGGTTGGGTGGGCCGGAGCCACTGGACCCCAACATTGTGGCATCCCCACTTCAGGTCACCTCATACAACCCAGACACCAGGCCAGACCTAATGGGATTGCTGTGGCCCAGGAATCGGGAAGAGAACATGCTGGGCCTGGATTCAGATATGCCTGGAGTCAGGCCAACACAAGCAGCATGAATTTGGACAAGACAGAGGAAAACTTGCTGGGCCTCAGTTTCCCCATCTGCAAAATGGGGCCAAGGACACTTTCCTCCCTGGATTGTTGGGAGGCCCAGCATGTGGAACTCTGGACCCATTTTGACAGAGAGAGCGCCATCAGTACAGACTCCCAGGTTCTGGCCACAAGTGCGCCAGGGCCGGGGTCCTCTCAGGTAGGCCCCCCTCTCCCTGGGCCCACATGGCGGTCTTTCTCTGGGATGGTCAGGGGACCCTCTGCAGGCTCTTCCCCACTCTGCCCTCACCTCTGTGCTGCCACGCTGCTCTCTTCTAAGTGAATGTGTGTGTGGCCAAGTGGCTACTTAAAAATCAGGGGAACTGAAATCAACGGAGCACGAGTGACCCATACTGGGGGACAGTGGGAGCTGAGGGCAGCTGGGTCAGTGTCCTTGGGGGAGGGACTCTGCCTTTTCCCCACCTCCACTTTCCCCCACCAGGAAAGAGAAACCAAGGGCCTTCTAAATCAGGCCAAGCCGGACATGCACTTGGAATCTCGCTTTGCTTTTGGAGCAGAGATGCCAAAAGGAGGTGGGGAGGAGAGGGGGCTGGAGGGAGGGAACAAGAGCGTTGCCACATCTAGATTCTAATCCCACCTCTGATGTTTTCTAGTTGTGGGACGTAGGCCGAGCCACCGAACCTCCCTGAGCCCGGGGTCGGGTCTGGAAGGCGGAGATCCCAGGAGACCTCAGCGCTCAGGGGTTGCGGGAGTCAGAGGGCACTGTGGCTGGCCGCGGTGTCAGCGCCCCGGAGCCCCGCGGTCGGCGTGGGCGGCTCGGTCCCCGGCCCCTCCGCGGTCGCGCACCACGCCGATGGCCCGCGACGAGGACCCGGCCTTGCCCGGCCTTCCCTTTCTTCCTCCGGCCCGCGGCTTCTCTGCATCTGCACTTGGCTGCCCTGCTTCCGGGCCGGGAGGGAAAATAAGGGCGCAGCGACCCCTCTTGGCGAATCCATGTTACAGCCGCTGTGGCCGGAGGGGGCCCGCTGTTAGGAGAGCCGCTCGGGCTGAGGCAGGTGGTGGGAGATGGGGGTGTTCCCGCGGGCAAACCTTCACTCCACCGTCAGCATTCACCTGGTGCCTACAGCTGACGATTCCTTCATTCGCGTCCTCGGTACCCATTGATTAGTTACAAAAGAACATTCGACAAACATTAACCAAGAACCCCCTCTGAGCCTTGAACCTATGGCAGAACCTGAGAAGCCTACAATCCCGAGGGAGACCCAGACCTTAGATTATTGCATTATGGCATTCATTCGTTCATTCATTCATCCGTCCATCCATTCATTCGTTCACAGACGTTACAGAGCTGCCCTATGGACCAAGTACGGTTCTTTGCATTTCAGAAACTTTAGTAGAAGAAACAATCGAAGACCCTTGCCCTCGTGAAGTTTCCGTTCTAGAAGGGAGGACTGAAAATAACGAGGCATATAATAAATAAGTTTCACAGCATGTTTGAAGGAAAAAGGGCTATAGAAATGAAAGGTAGAATGGGGGAAGGGGAACTGCACTCCCAACCGCGGTGTGGGAGGGTGGGAGCAGGTTGTGGAATTAAGTGGATGGTCACAGTGGGCCTCTGGGAGAAGGTGAGATTTGAGCAAAGACTGGAAGGAGGTGAGGGAGTGGGCCAAGCAGGCGTCTGGGGCCAGAGTGGTCCAGGCATTGGAGCCCGGCTAGAGCAGAGGGCCGGCAGCACCGCCTGCCCCGTGTGCTTTATACCGTAGGCATGAGCCAAACGCATGGGGACATAGGGCATGGGCCCCTAAACCTGCCTGAGGAGTCAGGGAGGAAGGTTTTGGAGGAGGTGACGTGCAAGCATAGACTTGAAGGAGAAGCAGGAGTCTGCCAGGTGGGTAAGTCTGTAAAAGGGCTTTCTGAGTGGAAGGAACAGCACCCTAAAAGGTCTGGAGGAACTCGAGTTCACGGTGTTCTGGGAGGATTCCAAGAGGCTCAGTGTTTTGGGGTTGTTGGAGGGGAGGAACAAGGGAGAGATGTGCAAAGAATGAGATTAGGGAGGTAGGCTGTGATGGATTATTCTAGACGTCTGATATGCCACATGAAGGAGTTTGGATTCAGAGGTTGCAGATTGGTGGCTGGAGGGCCGAAATTAACTGGTAAAACCATTTTGCTCGGCAGTGCTTCCTTTTTTTTAATTTGAATGTATGTGGGAGGGTATGCAGGCTGCTGTTAGCACGTCCTCCCCAGTCTTTAAGCCAGCTTTGTATGTTTGTTACCATCGTGTCCCTGGAGGTATTTGAGTTTGTATCCCCGTAAGGTCAAGGATCCAGGGCAAATGAAAGATGGGATCAGACTTTTCCATTGGAAAGTATATTCTGGGGTTCCTTGAAGTCAAGGATGTTTTTCTTCATTTTGATAGTCCCAGGTCTAACACAGTGCTTGTTACGTCATAGGTACCCAGTGAATTGTTTTTAGTTTTTTTTAATGAATGGACAGATAGATGACAGAAGAGATGGGCTGTCAGTGCAGCCCAGGCTGGGACATATGTGAGGTCCTAACCCTCTGGGGCGAAATGCCCGCCCACAGCTCATGCTTCCCCTCCCTGTGGGGTCCACAAGGGCAAGGTCTCTCCAAGACTAGTCCAGGATCAAGTGCCATACTTGTTTTCAAGTGCAGACTGCTGGGCCCAACTATAGACATACTGAATCAGAATCCTAGGCATCTGTATTTTGAACAAACAGCCGCTAAAGTTGAACTGTCACCAGACAGGGTATTCTCAGGCCACAGGCCATGCTTGGCCTTGCTTCTGTCTGTCGACCTTCAGGGAAGGCAGGACAGGAGCCACCCAGCGTGAAATCGAGGAACCCCCACACACGGGTATGTGGCAGTTCTGCCTGCTCTGTCATTTGGGTGCGTACCTTCCCATTTAGCCTTCACATCAGCCTCTGTGAGGCAGGTTTCATGACCTCCCCCTTTAACAAGGAGAAACTGAAGATTGGAAGTCTGGGTGGGTTTGCCAAGGACACACAGGTATGGCTGGGGGGATTGGGATCAGTCCTCCTGGCCATCACTCTAGTGCTTCCTTGTCAAGTTGTCCTTCCTGCCCTAGGTTAACCCACTTCAGCCTGCTGTCAATCATGGCCTCCCCAGAAACGAGGAATGTTAGGGGCTCATTTGTGCTTTCACTGAGATTCGCTTACTCGAGGTTCTCAAATGTTGGTAAGTGTTTGAATCACCTGGTGGTCTTGAGGTCCTACCCAGGCCCAGGTCCTCGCCTGCTTCCGAGAGCCTCTTGCTATTAGCTCTCCAGGTGATACCAATGTCCTTAAAATGTGAGAACCACGACTCCAAAGCGTGGTTCTCCCAGGTGGAGTGTTGCTGAGGCTTTCTCTGTAATGGCGCAAATTAAGGCCATTTTAGGCAATAGGGAGCTCCTGGGGGAGATCCCCTGGGAAAGGAAAAGGTGGATCTTATTATTGCCCTCGAAAGCACTTCCTGCTTAAAAGCAGAGCCTGCAGGCCTAAAGGGGTAAGCAAGCTTAGTGAGGAGAGGAGGGTGGTGGAGAGGTCTCTGAACCTTCGTGGTCAAGGACAATTTCATCAGGTACAGGGTTTTAGACGGGAGAAAAGGTGAGTGGAAACAGAGACAAGGGTAAGTGTGGGTGGCAGGGTCAGGGGAGCTGAGGGATGTGGAGTGAGAGGGGACTTGGGACAAAACACTGTCTGGGACTTCACCTGGCCTCCCAGACTCCCAGTGGTGTGGGACCACTGATGGACTTATGGATCCCCAAAAGTGAATGCTGAGCTTTGAGGGTATGTACGCATTTCCAGGAAGAGGCCTCGAGGAGGGATGGTTAAGAAGGTGGTGGGGCCTGGGGCTGGCAGACTTGGCTTTAAAGCTCCCCTTTTCCTTCCTATTTGTGTGAGCTCGTGGGGTTCATCTTCTTCCTTTGAGTCTCGGTTTTCTCTTCTGTAAAGTGAGGCTAATGGAATTGCTCTCCCGTGGAGCCATTTAAATCAGGCGACGCACACAAAGACCCCAGACCATCGCCTGACTCAAGGCAGTGCTTAATGTCAGCTGTCGTTGATAATATTGTGGTTTCGGAGGGATCGGTGCCCCCCAAAATAGCTTATACCATTCATTCTCATTCTGGATGTATTGAGGGACCTTGTTAAATTCAATGGACTTGCACAAATTATGTCCTTAATTGCCCCACCTGAAACTTGGGGATAATTCTTACCTCCCAGCGGTTAGGATTCAATGAAAATGAAGCTGCACGTAGATGGGGATGCTGGGCAGTTGCTAGCCTCACTCATTAGGTAAGTGATCCACTAATCTTTTTCTCCAGTAGGTTGAAAATGCTGGTCTAGTGTTTACTACCAAAGTTTGGCCTGCAGCGTAGGTGTAGCTGTGTTCCAATAAAACTTGATTTACAAAAACATGAGGTGAGCCCCTATTCTATAACTATACTAAATTCTCTTGTAGAGTGTCTGTTAATTCTCTTGTGTTTCCCAGGAAGACAGTAATAATATGCAGATAGTGATAATCCAAATTCTTGATTTCCAGCTCTGATTTCTTTCCTTGCCTGATATTCTTGTCTGAGACCACTGGTACAATGTTAGATATTTAACAGTGACAATGGGTGGCCCTGTCTTTCATTTAGGAGTTCAAACCCGTCAGTTTCCTGATTGAGTAGGAGGCTGGCTTTTTGTCTGAGAGATGTCTTATGTTAAAGAGGTATCCATCTTATTAAGTTGTCTAAATCGAGAATGGGTGTCTAATTTTGTCAGATGTCGTCTTAGCATCTATAGATAAAATCAAGTGATTTTTTTAAAATCCCCCTAGGAACTATTAATGAAAAGGCAATATAAGTCATGGAATTGAACTATGCTTCCATTCTCCTATAACCCCACTTGGTCATGAGGTTATTTTATGATACTGCTGGATTCTATTTGCTAAGTGCTATTCAACTTTTAAGTATTGATAATCTAATCATAGGTGAGATCCATCCATAGTTCTTTGTATAAATTTTATCAAATCTTTATCGCTGTTTATTTGATTATAAAATGTAGATGCTTTTCCTTTTCTCTAGAACAATTTAAATAGCACTAGAATAATTTACTCCTTTAAATAGATGGTAGAATTCCGCTGTGAGACTGTCTGGGCCGGGTACTTTTTTTAGGGAGTTAGCTCTTTGATAACTTTTATGGAAACTGATTTGTTTAGGTTTTATTTCTCATCTGGGATTAACTAAATTATCCATTTTATCCTGACTTAAGTGTATCCATAGAATAGTCCAAAATAGTCTTCAGTCCATCTTGTTTCTCTGTATGTGTTTCCTTCTATTTTTCTTGACTAAATTAGCTGTGGTCTTTTATTTATTTAAGAACTGGCTCTTCCTTTCTTTTCTATTATAGAATAATTACACAAATATCCCTCTGTATGCTTGGGGCCTGCCCCTATACTAGTCTTTCTACTTGAAGAGCTAGCATTGGAAAAAAAACTTATTTAACTATTTATATCCTAACAGAGCCTTAAATTAGTTATGGCTGCACTTAAAAAACCTATTTAAATATAGCAAAATTTGTAAGTGTACTGTTTGAGTTCTGACAAATGGTCATAGCCATGTAACCACCACCCCATCAAGATGTGGATCATGTCCATCTCCCCAGAAAGTTCCCTGCACCCCATTGCAGTCAGTTTCCCAAGCCCTCCCCTGGCAAATTGTTCTGATTTCTGTCATGATCGATTCCTGCTGCTTGTTCTATAAGAGGGACTGTACTGTATGTACTGGGTCTGGTTTTTTTCACTCAGTTGGCTTTTAAGGTAAACCTACTTGCTTCAATTAGTAGTGTCCTCTGCAGTAAATCCAGCCCCTCCACGGGGAGGAATTGGTACCACCTATTGACATGTTGACCCTCTGATGGCCACTGGATTCTAGGTTAGGACTTATTTTCTCTCAGTACCTTGAAGATAACTTTTCGCTGTCTTCAGGTTTCCCCTGTTGCTGAAGTCGGCTTTTGGTCTATTATTCCTTTAAAGGTAATTTTTTTCTTGGCTGCTTTTGAGATGCCTATCTCTGTGTTGTTTTTTTGTAGCTTCACTGTGATATATGTATCATAGATACAGGCATAGGTTTCTTTATCCTAATTTCCATTTGTTGGGCTTCTGAAATCCGTGCTTTGGTGTCTGATGATTTGGCACTGATAAAACATCTTATTCATATTGCTTCTGCCCCATTTTCTCTTTCTTTGGGACTCCAAATG
This sequence comes from Tapirus indicus, assembly GCA_031878705.1. Taxonomy (NCBI): domain Eukaryota; kingdom Metazoa; phylum Chordata; class Mammalia; order Perissodactyla; family Tapiridae; genus Tapirus; species Tapirus indicus. The sequence continues at coordinate 11,818,643 of CM062928.1, forward strand.
AATATGTATATGTATATGTGTATTTTGGATCTTCTCACATCTTGTGTCTTTCTTTCTCTTGCATCTCCATGCCACATTCTGGAAAGTTTCTTCAGTCTTTTCTTCCAGGTCACTAATTTTCTCTTTAGCTGTATCAAATATGCTGTTAAACCCTCCCAATGAGGTTTTTCATTTTTGCTTATTGTATTTTAACCTCTAGAATTGCTTGTTTTCTTTCCAATCTGTCATTTTAATAATTTCCAATTTTCTGTTGATTTTCAGGCTTGGGTTTTATCTCCTTGAACAGAAAAGCAATTATTTTACAATCTGCTCCTTGTAGCTGGAGTCCAGTTGATCTTTCTGTTGTCTGTGCTGCGTTTAGCTCATGCTGTTTGTTCATGTGTCTGGATTTTCTCTGTGCTGGGTGCTGTATTTGGAAAATAATCCTTTGAGAAATCCAAAGTCTAAGGTAACTACTTCTAGAGTATTTGCTTCTGCCCAGGGATCTTGAGTCATCAACAATATAGGGTGACAATATTGTTGGGTGAAGTTAGTCCATCTTCAGAACTTGAGACCTCCTGGGCATTATGTGACGTGAAGCCAGGCTGCAGTCCATGCAAGGACTGGTTTTCTGCTAGTTCGCTCTTATTCCTACGAGTTTAGGGCTAACGTGGGAGGTCTGAGGTTTTAATCTGGCTCTCCTGTGGGACCCTAGAAGTTACTTGTTTTCATCAAGCTTCAGTTTTATCCCCTTGCGTTAAGGTATCTTCTCATCTTACGTATGGAGAAACTGATCCCCAGACGGGAGAGATCTTGCCACATCCTACAATTGGTGAGTGGCAACTATAGAAGAGAATCTGGGCTTGTCAAGGCTGCTTTTACCTGAGCTTTCAATTTTGTGACTTGTGTTTAGAGATCTCAGTTCCCAAACACCTTGCTTCCTATGCACATAAAGAAGACTCTACAATCCTTATACTTGCCCTACTGACAAGGAAGAATCTGAATTAGGTTAGAGTACTGAGACGCCAGGGGAGGCTGGCACATGGCAAGGGGAAGGAAGGCCAGGGGGCTTCACGTGGTCGTTGCTCCATCTTCCATGGCCAAAGTCCTCAGTCATGGCTCATCTCTTCACTGATTTGGCAACATCCTCGTGATTGTGCCTCTCCTACTGGTTACCTATATGCCAGGCACTGTACTAAGGATATAATGATGAAGGCTGATCTGGGCAGATACCGAACAAGTAACAATATTAAGTGTCACTAAGGAGAAGTATAGGTTGCTATGGGAACATCACAAGTGAACTGAACGTGGTTTGAAGAGGTTGGGCAGAGTGTCCAGTACTTTGAAGTGGTGATGCCATAAAACTGTAAAAGAAGTAACAGGGTTTACAGATGTGGAGGGATGTGACTTAGAATATGGCATTTGGTGGAAGAGGTATGAATCTAGATTTTTCAGAAAGAGAAGTCTCAGTGTCTGGGGATATGAAGATTGTCCTATAAAGAATTAGAGGCAGTTGTTCTCAGGTTTTCTTACCTTGTGGCTTCTTGCTCTCTGATTTTTGGGGCTTTTTTAGGCTTTAAAAAAGTGTTTCTTAGGTCTTATCCAGCATTTTGACTTCTTTTCAGGCAGAAGGTTGGTCTGAACAGTCAGAAGTCCTCCAAGTACAGTCCTAAGAACTTGTTAGAACTGAAAATTCTCAGGCCCTACCCCAGACATACTGAATCAAAGTCTGGTGGGGAGGCGTAGCCATCTCTCTGAACAAACCCTCCCAGTGATTCTGGTGATGCTCAAGTTTAAGAACCACATATCTAAGGCAGCTGTCACAGTGAAGTTGAAAGCGTTCAGAGGAAGCGACACAAGGAAGGAGGGCGGAAGGACTGAGCTTTGAATATCTGGTATGGCCAACCTGGGAAATAATAGGCAAAAGGAACGGCTGATGGGGCCGGCCTGGTGGCGTAGCGGTGAAGTTTGCGCGCTACACTTCAGTGGCCCAGGGTTTGTGGGTTCGGATCCCGGGCGCAGACAGACGCACCGCTTGTCAAGCCATCCTGTGCCGCTGTCCCATATAAAGTAGAGGAGGATGGGCACGGATGTTAGCCCAGGGCCAGTCTCAGCAAAAAGAGGAGGATTGGCAATGGATGTTAGCTCAGGGCTGGTCTTCCTCACACACAAAAAGAACGGCTGATATTCTAGAACAGGGGTTGGCAAATTGTTTCTGTAAAGGACCAGATAGTCAATATTTGAGGCCTTGTAGGCCATATGGTCTCTGTCACAACTACTCAATTCTGCCATTGTAGTACAAAAGCAGCCATAGATAAAACACAAACATGTGACTGTGTTCCATTAAAACTTTATTTACGAAAAGAGGTGACAGGCTGGATTTGGCCCTCGGGCGGCAGTTTACCAATCCCTATTCTAGCAGAATGATTTACTGGGGTTTTCTCTTTTCTTTCTTTAAAGCAGCAGAATCCCTTGTCTTTCTTAGAATCCCATAAAGCAGGAATTGCTCTGGTTGAAGCACAGGATGGAGAACCCAGAGCCTACCTGTTCAGTTTCCCTTTTTCTCACAGTGGGCCCTAAGGCTCTTCCTTAGAACACATTTTAAGGCCATTTAAGTAGGCACTCCGGTGTCTGGGCTTGGGGCCACTTGGGCATGGCCCTCGAATGAGTAAGTAACTCTTTCTGAACCAGTTCGGGCCTATAACAAAGGTATGGAGGTGGGAGGAGCCTGAGATCAGACCTGGACCCTCAGGGTCAGGAAGAGTCCCTTTTGCTGCAATGCATGGTCTCTCTCTTTCTGTGCAGGTTCCAGCCAGCCCGCTGAGGCCAAAACAAGGCCCCAGAGTATGAGTCACCAATCGGACATCACTCCCTGTGACCAGATGAGGGGCCAGGGCCTCAGAAACCAGAGCATCCACTCCCAGCTGATGGAGATGCTGCTGCGCCTGCGGCAGACCGTGGAGGGTTATATCATGCACCTGACGGCCAAGGACGTGCCGCTGGACCTGTTGCTGGAGGAGCAGAGGCACAGTCAGGCCACCAGGGAGCAGGAAGCCTTCCCGGGCTGCTTACTGTGCCAGGTGGTCAACCTCCTACAGTCTGGGGCCATGGGCAGCCTGGGGCTCCAACCGCCTCGCCCCTCCCTGGACTCTAGCGGTGATGCCAGAGGTGGGCAGGAGGCCCAGTCATCCAGGCAGCTTGACCAGCTAGTTCACCAACTGAGTGATTTTGAAGTTGCATTTGTCAGCCATGACCTGTCCAACCGTGGGATTGACATCTCTGCCTTGTACCACTCCAGCTTCCAGGACTATAGGACCTACCTAGGAGACAAATACCACGAGGACAAGAACACCTTGGTGAGGATGGGGGGACATACTCGAGGGCCCCAATCACTAGGGTTTACTGAGTCCTGTGCCAAGTACTGTGTTCTTGCCCTTAGTCTTCCCAACTCCATGAAGTGGGTGCTATTGTCGTGTTATAGCTAAGTAAATGGGCCCAGAAACAAAGTGACATGCCCAAGAAAGTTGAAGAGCTGGGTCTGGACCCCCCACCCCCCAATGCCCTGTATGCTTTGCCTAAATCCCAGCTCTTGCCCACTAGGAGTCACTGTGGTCACAGTGGGAAGTGAGCCCACCCTCACGGAGCTCAGTCTAGTGAGGAATGTAGTCCGCCGTTGGGAAATGAACATGAATAACGTTCCCAAGAGCGCTAAGGGGATGCCTGCTTTGGGTGGTCTGGGAAGGTGTCTTAAAGGCTGAATCAACCAGCCATATGGTGGTGGTGGGAGAGGGGTCCTCCGGGAAGGAGGAACAGCATGTGTGAAGGCTTTAAAATGGGAATGGCTGGGGGTAGGCCGTTGTGAGGGGTCAGTATGTTATCCTAAGTGTGATAGGGAGCCAGTGAAAGGCTTCCAGCAAAGGAGATTCACAGCAGCTCCAGCCAGAAGGTGGAGGGCGGAGGGCAGCATGGGTCATACCTTCCCGTCTGTTTCTAGCTAAGTGATGTGCGGTTGATGGCCATCTACTTCTCCGGGGGCCAACTAAGTCGGGTCTCTCCGTTGGACTCTGAGGGACCCTGCCTCCTCCAATAACTCGAAGGGCCCTTACATAGAAGTGGAAATAGCAGAGATGCATACGAGGCAGGGCCTGCAGTGGTTTAGGATCCAGACTCTGGGGTCAGGCAGGTGGAGTTCTGCCCAAACATGGATTGAGTTGCCCCATGGGGCTGTGAGATCTCCATCTCATAAGATGAGTACTTATTGGCATGTTGAAGGGGTCCATATTGGGCAGGGCAAGAGGACTGATCTCAGATTCCTTTCATCTCCAGGGCTGCATCAACCTCGGTGTCAGTGAAAACAAGCTGTGCATTGATCTGATGACTGAAAGGGTAAGCCAAGTTCCGGGCTGTGCTGGGACTCACCTTCAGGCCCAGTCCTCCTAGAATGTTTCTCAGCATCTGGCAGCTACAGGAATGGGACTTAGGAGTTTGGGGAAGGGAGTGGGGGAACAGCTTCTAGAAAAGCACATCTAACCTCCTGGCCTTGCTGACTATGTTTAGAGTTGTTCTCTGGATCCGTATATGGTGGGTAGGGTGCCAAGGGAGCCTCTGGCCCAAGTGTAGGGTTGGGGAGGTTGTCAAACACTTCCAGTGAGTATCTATTTGTGTCGTGTATGGCAAGAAGATTGGGGCCTCCATTCAATAAGGAGCATACAGCGTGTATCCCCATTCCCATTCTGGGAAGCCCTGTGTTGTGGGGCAAACACCCATATGCATCCTAGAAGTAGGATGAGGCCTGCTGGGCTTCCCTGGTCTGGCTGACCTCGTGCTCTATTTGTCAACAGTTGAGTCGGAGTGACATGAACTACATTGAGGATGCCCTGCTGCAATATTCTGACTGGAGAGGGCAACCATTGTAAGTAATCTCCGGATCTATGATCTCCTGGTCCGCAGGCACCTGTCCTCATCCAGGGAAGGACACCAAGTGCCAGATTCTTGGTTGGCTATCTCCCTATTTCTTTGGGTACAACTTCCAGAAAATGCCTAGAGCAAAACATGGCCAGGAGGCAGCCTGGTGTAGAACTAGCACTGCCCTATAACTCCAAAGGCCTGAGTTCTTGTCCGAACTTTCCCATATATTGTCTGTGTCACTGGGCAGTTGACAGCCTCAGTCGGTAGCCCTGTAAAATGAGGTTGGACACTTTGCCCTTTGGAAAAGACCAAAGTCTAGACCCTGATTGAGAAGGGGCCCCTGGGCCTGGGAACCACAAGGTGTCTCTGGGTCTGTCCACAGCCTGCGGGAAGAAGTAGCCCGCTTCCTGACCTACTACTGCAAGTCACCTGCCAGCCTTGATCCAGAAAATGTGAGTCAGTTTCCCAGCCTTGCTGCCTCCCTGGGAGAGGGCTGTCTTGTTGGGGACTCGCTGTATTTTCTAGAGGGTACAGGGAGAACCAGCGAGACCCTCGGGGCCAGGGCAGAGTGAAGGCCAATGGGTCCCAGCTGAGAAGGTTCCCGGTGCTTGCCCGTCCCAGGGGGAGGGAGATGACGGTTACCCCTTCTCACATGGGGACTGGGTTTTCACTTTTATGCATCTTCTTCAGGTGGTGGTTCTAAATGGCTGCTGCTCGGTCTTCTCCGCGCTGACCATGGTTCTGTGCGATCCAGGTGGTACGTCAATGGGCTCTGCTTTCCCTCAGGGAACTAGCAGCACGTGGGCACTGGGCTTTTGGGAAGAAGACCATCTTGACTCAAGACATTTCCCCTAAAGTGCTGGGGCTTCTACACTGAGTAGAAGATCTTCCTACTGTTTCTGTAGGAGCAAGGGATTTGGATCCCCATTTAATATGGAAGGAACATGTGACAGTCCTCAAGGAGGTATGTCCCAGGAATAGTGACAATAGGAGCCAACTTATTAGCTGTGCTTTTAGTCTCAACTCCAGGACAGGAAGCCCCGGTAAACTGGCTTAGACTATATAGATTTTCTCTCTCTTCCTCCTCCTCCTCAAAAAAAAAAGACTAATGAGTTCTAGACCAAATAAGGCTGAGAGAACTGTTCTCAACCTCCCTCTTAACAATGCCCAGACAAAAGTCTCAGATCTTAATGAGCTCTGGCTGCGTGGGAGGAAGTTACCAAGATGGCCAGTTTCACTCGAAGGAGGGGGGTCCTTGGTTAGCTCATCTATGAGGCCAAATGGATGGGAAGGAAAGAACATACGAGATCACCAGGTCCAGATAACCTGAGCCTTGGACAGAGACAAGAGCCTCCCTGGGCAGGGACCCCGGCCTCCAGGGCTTGGCCTGGAGCTGACAAGACTTGCTGAGTGACCAGTGCTCTACCTGCTAGCAAACCTGGCTTGATTTGTGCCCTGGATTCTGAGCCATTCACAGCAGTTTTCTCCCCTCTCTCCTTCTCTAGTGTACCCCCAAAGAGGAAACGTGACTTTCACTCCCCAAATAATATTTATGAGTGGATAACTGATCTAGAGTCTGAGCCTCAAAGCATTAATCCCCAAGGGAGAGGGATTGGCAAACTACACTTCTCTGTCTGCAGTGTTGCTGCTGGTCTGGGGGGCCTGGCTGGTCTGGGGAGCCTCACCGTTTAACTGAGAGGCCCTGGACTGACAGCTTTGTCTCCCTGTGCTCCCAGAAGCGTTTCTGATCCCCACCCCCTATTATGGTGGCTTCGCCTTGAGTTCCCGCCTGTATGCGAAAGTTGAGCTGATTCCCGCCCACCTGGACAGTGAGGTCAGAATGGGGCCCCTTCCCTTGCTCAGCCCACCTTGGCAATGGAATGTTCTAGGGGCATCTGGAAGGTGTAGGGGGCTTTGCTTTCCTCCCATATAAGTGATGGTGGGGGAAGGATGGAGAAATCAGGTCAAAGAGGGCATGTGGGACTGGCGCCCTGGGTATGAAGGTAAAGGATGGCTCGGGGGTTATAGGAATGGGGAGGCAAGGCTTAGAAGCTTTCAGATGGGCGGTTCTCAGGCAGTATTTGTCTTCCAGATCACTGGTGGGAACACCCGTCCGTTCCAGCTCACTGTGGACAAGCTGGAGCAAGCCCTGCTTGACGCTAGGCTTAAGGTAAGGAGGGAACCACATCTTCAGGATGGATGCTGCTGGCCCTGAAAGAGTACTGAGACTCTGGTCACTAAGACGGCGTGGGCTCCTTCTTCAGAAGAGGCAGTGAACGACCCTGGGGGCTTGTGCCCCTAGGAGCCCTGTCAATGGCAGTCCCCCACAGCTCCTTCCTGCTCCCCCTCTGTGGGCAGTGTGGTTGTTGCTGCTTCGAGATCCTACCTGGCCTTGATTAGGTGTCCTGACCTGATCCTTGGCTGAACTTGAGGTAGATGTGAAGGACTTGGGTTCACTCGGCTATGTTTGGTTCTTTTTAGGGGAAAAAGGTCAGAGGCCTCGTGCTAATCAACCCTCAGAATCCTCTGGGAGACGTCTACTCCCGACACTCACTGAAGAAATACCTGGAATTTGCCAAGAAGTATGAGTTCCACCCCTTGAGACTAGATGAAGTCCCTAAAAAGCGTTCTCATCACTCGTGTCAAGAAGTTAGAACTAGATATAATCTACCCTAAATATTCTTATTGCATAGTATACTTTGCAAAGTTATGTACAACTAACTGAAGTTGAAATGAAGGAAAATGCACCCCTAGGCTCACCACTTCCACCAAACTCTTTTGCCATTTCCTTCCTAGCCTTTGCCTGTGTACAGATTTGTCACCTATGTAACAATCATAATATAGTTTCATTGCTTTTCTACTTCTTGTAGCGTAAGCACTTTCTCCCAGCAGCCATTTCCCAAATTGCTTGCCCTGAGGTGCCAAGGAAGACAGACTCTCAGACCTTGTGGGGTGAAGATGTGTCCTTATAGAACTTTCATGTCCCAGTCCTAAGAAAGTGTTAACATCAGTTATCTCTGGAGTCTTCAAATAGCCTTGCTAATTAGGGTAGATAATCTTCCATTTTCTAGAGGAAACAAACTTATTCAAACTTCATAACTAATCCAGATCAATGAGTGGCAGAGCATGGGGATAAGAGGAAGAATGCTGGAATTCGACAGAACTAGGTTCATATCCCAGCTCTAGCACCTGCTCATTGAGGGAATTAACTTTATACATCAGAGATAGTTTCTTCATCTGTGAAATGGAGACAGCAGTACGGCTCCAGAGGGCTCTGGAAGAATAAATGAGACGATGTGCACACACACTTAGCCCCCCTAATGCCACGCTTCAATTCAGACCCTGGGTGGGAGCTCCTGACTGCAATCGACAAACTCTCTGGGACACCCAGCCCCTTCCCATTGGTCTCTGCTTGATGGTTGAGGGTTAGGTAAGATGTTGTCACACGTGTCTTTTGGGTCCTATTCCTTCCTAGTGCCCCCAAGGCAGGTCTAAAGGTCCCTTCTGATGTACCACCCCATTCTACTTTACCATACCCCTTGAAAGGGTTGGATGGGCTGCTGAGGCAGTAGGGGTCTCTGATCTCTATATCTAGAGAGGACCCTAAAGAGAGTGAGTTAAGATTAGAGAGAACCTAGGTGTTGTTCTCCCTTTTCCACACAACTGCAGGTACAACCTACATGTGATTCTAGATGAGATTTACATGCTGTCTGTGTTTGATGAATCCATCACCTTCCACAGTGTTCTGAGCATGGAAAGGTGAGTTGGTGTCAGCTGGAGTCGGGAATGAAACCATAGGTTCCTGCTTTTGTAGAGTGAGCTTATGTGCCAGAAACTTAATTGGCTATGTGCTAGGAACTCAGCTAAGTGCCACTGGGAGTATGAAAATGAGCAAAGCATCATCTCTCCTCCCAAATGTCTTCTCTAAGTGCCATTTTATACATGAGAGAAGTTGAAGGCAAGGTAGAAAGTGCACTGTCAAAAGTCAAGATAAAGCCCTACTGCAGGTCAGGGTAGGAATGTCTTGATAAGTAGTGCACAAGGAAAGAAAAGAAATAGGGCAGAACTCTCTTAAGGATATTTGGCACTAGGATAGGATCCCAGCAGCTAAAGCAAGGGCAGGGCATGCCTGGCAGAAGGAACAGCTTCACCAAAGCCAAGGCAGTAAGAAACAGATGAGCACGTTTTAGAAATGGTGGGTGGCCCACATGTGTGAAGGACCAGCTGCCAAGGAGGTGGCTTTGGACCAGCTATAAGAAGGCCATGAGACACACTGAGGGTCCGGGACTTCATCCAGTGGGCACTTGGGAGCTGTCCCAAATAGTTCCCCGAGGATACCTTTTGTTGACTTCCTGGCTTAACTGGGGCAACTATTTCTTGAACTTTGGGCCCTGTAGGTGCTTTGTCTAGGAAGGACCTCCAGTCCACATTCCTCTTTTCCCCTCATAGACCCCAAGTCTTCATCCTTCAAGTGTTTCTCCATAATCTTGATTGTACTGTCTCCTCCCCAGTTTGCCTGACCCCAACAGGACCCATGTGATCTGGGGCACCAGTAAGGTGAGTCCCAGCTGCCTGTCCTTGTGTAGGGAAGGAAGGGGAGCCAGGAGCAGAAGGCAGACACCAGGTATTCCCTCCTCACTTCTCCGCCTCTAGGATTTCGGCATCTCTGGCTTCCGCTTTGGCGCTCTGTACACCCACAACAAGGAGGTGGCCTCTGCCGTGAGCTGTTTTGGCTACCTCCATGGCATCTCCGGGGTTGCCCAGCACAAGCTATGTCGGCTGCTCCAGGACAGAGGTACTGAGCCCCATCCCAGGCTGGCATCTTGGCCAGACCTCGTGGCCATGGGGAATTCCTGGGTCTGCTTGGGCTTCTCACATGCCTTTAACACAGAGACCCTGTTCACTGTCTTGGGTTTAACAGTGGCAGAACAGGAAGTTTGCAGGAGAGCAGGATGCAACTCAGGTGGTGCAGTAGGGTGTATATAGAAGAGGAGATGCTGGTCTAAAACATAGGATGGGCTTTCATTTCTGGCCGTCTGCTAGCTCACAGTGTTCTGCCTAGAAAGAAGACAGTCAATTGTACTCTAAGACTTGAAGGCGGGAACTTCGGAAATCAATCTTGATGTGAAGGTCAATTTTCCCTCCCCAATGCCCTGTTTACTTCAGGCAAAGATTACAAAGAAATACCCTGACTCCTTGAATATGACTTAACTTCATCTTCCAAGGTGGCCAGAGGAGGGCTGCCATTTGGGCAAGTTGGTATGGCTACGCCTATGGCACCTGGATTTACTTTCCTCCATGGATCTCCAGTGAATAGTGGCTTCAGAGGGCACGTCTTTCTTTACTGCCATAGCCCAAACTTAGATAAGGCCCCCTTTCTTTAGTTCCCTGTAAAAGAGCAGATGCCGGGCTAGAGGATATAAATTAAAAGCTGTGAAACTGATCAGATAATCTAGTTTAGAGAAAGGGCTGGATAGGAGAAATCCAGCTGGATGCTTCCCTACATGGTACCAGGCCCTTTGCTTTTGGCAGGAACCAGATTCCCAGCCCCTTGAACCCTGGTTCTCAACCTTGGGTGCACACAGGAATTAACTGGGGAATTTAAATCCTCATGTGTGGGCTCCATGCCCAAAGATTCTGATTTAGATGCTCTGGGGATGTAACCTGGTCATCAGGACTTTTAAAAGCTCCCCAGGTGGTGCTAACATCTAGGTTCCTCAAAGTCCATCGTGTGAGGCTCTAAGGCAGGAGGTAAGGGAAGCTGCGTGTGCCTGCTACTTGCCCAGTTGACAACACCAACATTAACCCCATTCGGGGGATACCCCACCTCCTTGCCTCAGGGGTGTAAACTCAAACAGAACATCCCTACTGGACTATTGAGAAGCCCAGTGTCTTTCCCAGAGTCATAGGTAAGAGGTGGGTGTCTTGGGTATGGATGCCATGAGCTCAAATATAATACGGAGTCAGTCGTGGATAGAAATAGCTGGCACGAAGCCCGGATAGAGGGCATTTGGTAAGGAACCCTCTGGCAGATCTCTACCGTGAGATCTGTGACAGCTGTCTTCCCCCACCCCTCCAGAGTGGATTGACAAAGTGTACCTGCCCACTCATCACTCCCGGCTACAGGCAGCTCACGGGTACATCACTAAGAAGTTGAAGAAATTGAAGATCCCCTTTCTCCACCGTGGCTCGGGCCTCTATGTCTGGATCAACTTAAAAAAGGTGAGCTCTGAGAGTGAAGGCAGGTGTTCTTGGGCACAGCTACCAGATGGGTCTTGGGCTCAACTCTGTTCCTCCGCCCTCTGTAGTACCTGGACCCGTGTACATTTGAGGAAGAGTTGCTCCTCCATCGCCGTTTCCTGGACAACAAGCTGATCTTGTCCCGTGGCAAGACCTACATGTGTAAGGAGCCTGGCTGGTTCCGCCTCATCTTTGCAGATAAGCCACTCCGGCTAAAACTCGGTGAGTGGTGCTGACCTCCCGAGATGCCGCATCAACTCCTCGATAACCCAATACTCGAGTCTTCCCCTTTTTGGCCTTTAGCAGCCTATAGGCTTTCTATGCTATTTTTTTCCACTTTCATATCTTTAAGCTCCTTTGTGAACAGGGTGCTTGAGGTGTATTGTACCTTTTGAGCATCTGTTCTGTGCCTGTTGAGCAGGGCCTTGGGACTAGACGCTAATAAGAAGTGGTGCTCTGCTGTCGTGGGGCCTGCAGTCCACTAGGTGAGATAGAAGGTGGGTGACCATGGAGGTCCCTATATGTTATACATATAATATAGTTCAGATCCTTCTCTGAAGGTTATAGAAACATGACATTCATTTCAATAACTATCTATTGCATCTCACTGTGTGCTGGACACTTCTACCTGCTGGGAATATAGCAGTGAATGAGGGAACATTTGTGTTACAGAAATATCTTTTGGGCCAATGTGGAAAATAGACTGAGGGAAGAGTCACTAGAGGCAGAAAGAAAACTTGAGGCCAAGGCCGTAAGCCATATCACAGGATTTGACATAAGTCATGAAGGTGTCTGGCAGGCGGCTGCTTTGGCAATAAAGCTCAAAAAGAGCCACCGGGGATGCGGCAGGCAGGTGGACTTGGAAATCGATCCTAAAGAAGGGAGGGCTGGAGTTCAGCATCTCTGAACAAGAGGCTCTGTGGTGGTCTGCCATGACTGGGTGTATCTGGGGCCCACCTGCAAACCTACTAAACATTTCTCTCTGTCCCCATTTGAACCTTCCAGCCATGCATCGGTTCTATCAGGTGCTTGTGGAGCAGAAGCAGGATTTGACAGTGAAGCAGCTGGAGGAATCAATGAGGGAGTGAGTGGTCTGCCTCCCAACCGGCGGCTCCAGCCATTCAGATGCTCAGGGAGTCCCTGATGTCAGCCCCTGGTCCAGAAGGCTGGGTGTTGACCTGGTGCTGTGACTGAGCAAACAGTGGGCTCCTCCAGGAGTGGGCTCACATGACCTAGTCATCAACCTCCTTAAGCTGAGAGCATCGGTCATTTTTGGAAGCTTTGCGTCTTTTTAGTCTTTGGTGGCTGTTGTGTGTATGCAAAATGTTTTTATGGGGGTTGGGGTGGGAAAGCCTGGAGAGGAATGAAGGGAACTCTCTGGGTCCCTATTTAGATGGGTTTATTTTTGTATTCCATGTCTAATAAATTCCATATTCTCTTAAATTCCAGGTCTGTTTTATTTCTTGTTCACAGTCTTCCTATCACCTTTGGGAGCTAGACAATTTTTTTTCTTTTTACTTTTTAAATTTTAAGCCAGGTTATATGTGAAGAATACTGTCTGGGGCAGGTCAGAAAGGAAAGAAAAAGGTGACCCCTAAGTGATGGAGAACTTTCCAGGTGTTGGATGCGGTGTCCCGTGGGATCCTTACGTGATCAGACCTACCTTACACAAGAGTGTCTAAGTGGCAAGGCGGGGAGTATAATTCCAAATGTTCCTGCTTCCAAATACCAGTTCTTTCCATTCTTGCATTTTCAAAAGGCTTTTAAAAGGAATCTCTGGTGACAAGCCTGGGGTCGTCCATTTTCAGCTCTAGTGTTTTCAGCTGTTCAAATCACACCACCTGTGTGTTTCTCTACACGGCCCTCGCACATCTGAGCTTTGGTCTGAGCGCTGATGCTGTGAAGTGGGCAGAGCAGGGACTGTCACCATTTTCTAGGTGATGAAAGAGCTTTTAGCACCAACTGATGCCTTTGGCCAGTCACTTGGGTTTGTGACCATCCTCCCTCTCTTGGGTCCAGGTTTGGTGGTTCTTGTTCTTCAGTGACAATTTTTCCTTTTTTTTAAATCAACAAAAAGCAGCCTAGTGACAAATGCAGATTCGTCAAGGTTTTTTTTTTTTTTTTTTTTTACACCAAAGTTCTTTAGAAATTGACTTGGCTAATACACACAGAAAGGGAATTCACTGGACAAATGAGGGAGCACTTGGGACCAGAAGAGAAGGTGAAGATGGGAACCAGAGAGGCTCCTGGGATCTCGGTAATGGGAACTATATTCTCATAAGGGCACCGTTCTGGTGCCTTCTGCGGAAGAGATGGGCTGTTTCTGTCTTCCATTCAAGATTCGAATGGTTGAGTGAGAAAAATTTAATATTTTCCTATTCATGAGCATGGAATCTCCTTGCATTTATTTAGGTCTTTAATTTCTCCCAGCAAAGTCCTTGTAGCTTTCAGTGTACAGGTCTTACACATTTTGTTAAATTTATCACTATATTATGCTTATGTTACTTTAAATGTCTTGTTAATTTCATTTTCTAATTGTTTGTTGCTAGTATATCAAAACAACTGATTTTTCTGTCTTGTATCTATCAAGAACTTTGAAGGCTCTGAGATTTTGCCCTACTTGCAAACCAACAGGCTTCATGGATGCTGGCAGAAGGCATGAGAATCCTGGGTCAGAGACAAAAAGATAGCTTGCTACTCACAGCAGTAGCAGTAATCAGAGTATCAGCTTTCCGTTCCCCAAGCCCTGATTGCCACGGGGCAAAATGAGGGGACCAATGGATGGCTGCACCTGTGGTGGGTGTGTCTCAGGAGAGGAAACCCAAGCATAAGGAACCTGATTCTTTTATAATGAGCAGTAAGCCTGCCTGAACTTTGGCCCCTAGGGAGACATTATCTTTATGATACTGAGTAGTAAACCAACCTACCGTTTGCTCCAGAGGGGGACGCTGTAGCTATCGTGAAAGGCTGTTTGGTGTGTGTGTATATATATCCTTGAAGGTAGCTTGGAACATTGTCAGTCAGTGTCCCTGCTTGCAAGAAAGGCAGAAACATGAGAGACCTAGGAGGATTCATCTCCTCATAGTGTCTTGTGACCTTGCTGAATTCATTTATTAGCCCTAGTAATTTTGGGGGGATTTTTTTGAATTTTCAGTGTATACGATCATGTTGCCTGTGAATAAAAATGATTTCCCTTATTCCTTTTCAATATTTATGTCTCATTTGTTTTTCTGTTCTAATTGCATTGCCTAGAACCTCCAGGACAATGTTGAATAAAAGAGGTGAGAGAGGACATTCTTGCTTTGTTCTCAAAAGCAGGATTAAGTTCAGTTTCTTAAGTATAATGTTTCTGTAAGTATTTTTCATACTGCCCTTACAAGATAGAAGAGTTTCCTTCAATTAGTTTGCTGAGAGTTTTACCATGAATGGGGGTTTAATTTTTGTCAGATGCTTTTATCTGCACCTCTGGAGATGATATAATTCTCTTTTAATTATTGTGGTAAATTTGCATTGATTAAAAAAAATTAAACCAACATCATATGCCTGCAATAAGCCCCATATAGTCATTGATGCACCATCCTTTTATATATTGTTGAATTTGGGGGAATTTTACATCTATTTCCATGAGGGATATCGTGCTATAATATTCTTTTTTGTAATGCATTGTTGTTTTTGGTATCAGGGTAATACCTCATAAATGTTTTGGGAAGTGTTCCTCAATTTTCTGAAAGTTTGTGTCAAATTGATTTTTTAAAAGTTTGGTAAAATCCACCTGTAAGGCCATCTGTACCTGGAATTTTCTTTGTAGGAAGGTTTTTACTCACGAATTCAGTCTCTATAACAGATATATGGCTATTCACATTTTCTATTTCTTGTGTCAGTTTTGGCAATTTGTGTCTTTCAAGAAAATCTGTCCACTTTTATCTAAGTTTAATTATTGACATAAAATTGTTTATAATATTCCCATATTATCCCTTTAATATCTGTAGGATCTGTAGTGTTATCTCCTCTTTCTTTCTTGATATTGAAATAAGATTTTGCTCAGTTAATTTAATTGTTTATCAATTGTATTGATCTTTTCAAAGAACCAAATTTGGTTTCATTGATTTTTCTCTATTGTTTCTCGTCTGTTTTGTTTCCATTCTTATCTTTATTTCCTTTGGGTTTAATTTGCTCTTTTTCTAGCTTCTTAATGTGGAAGCTTAGCTCAATGGTTTTAAGCTTTTTCCCCCCAAATGTAAGCATTTAAAGCTATTGATTTGGAGATGCTTGCAGAAGCATTGCTTTAGCTATATATAATTTTGATATGTTAGATTTTTTTTTGTGTGTGTGTGACGAAGACCAGCCCTGAGCTAACATCCATCGCCAATCCTCCTCTTTTTGCTGAGGAAGACTGGCCCTGGGCTAACATCCGTGCCCATCTTCCTCTGCTTTATATGGGACGCCGCCACGGCCTGGCTGACAAGCAGTGTGTTGGCAGGCACCTGGGATCCGAACCCGCGAACCCCGGGCTGCCAAGTGCGAACTAAACCGCTGTGCCACCAGGCAGCTCCGATATGTTAGATTTTTATAATCATTTTTATAATAATTTTGATGTTAGATTATTTTTATAATCAATTTTCTAATTTCCCTGTGATTTCTTTTTTTATGTATGATTTATTTAGCACATGTTACTTAGCCTCCAAATTTTGGGGATTGTTCAGCTATCTCTGTTAATCTACTTTAGTTCCATTGTGACTAGAGAACATCAACTACAATTTCAATCCTTTGAAATTTATTGAGACTTGTTTATGGCCAAGTATATGGTCTATCCTGGTCAATTTTTCATGTGCGCTTGAAAAGAAGTGTATTCTGTGGTTATTGGGTATGGTGTTCTATGTTAATTAGGTTAAATTGTTTTATGATGTTTGAATCATCTGATTCTTACTGTCATTTGGTCCATTCTATCTATCACTAAGAGGGGTGCTAAATTTTCCAACTATAATTGTTAATTTGTCTGTTTTTCCCTTTTGTTTGGTTAGTTTCCACTTCATGTATTTTGAAGCTTTATTATTAGGTCTATAAACATTTAAAATTGTTTGTCATCCTGATGAATTGATTATTATATCATTATGAAATGTTTTTAATTTTTAGTAATTCTTTTTGTTTTGAAATCCTCTATGTCAGATATTATTGTGAAGGCTTCAACTTTCTTATGATTCTTCTTTTGTGTTAAAATACACAACATAAAATTTACCATCTTAACCATTTTTAAGTGTACATTTCAGTGGTATTAAATACATTCACACTTTTGTGCAGCCATCACCACCACCCATCTCCAGAACTCTTTTCATCTTGTAAAACTCAAAATCTATACCTGTTAAACAATAACTCCCCATTCTCTCCTTCCCTGCTTCCCCCAGCCCCTGGCAACCACCATTCTACTTTCTGTCTTTATGATTTTGACTACTCTAAACACTTCATATGTGGACTTTTACAGTATTTGTCTTTTGTGACTGGCTTATTTCACTTAGCATAATCCTCAAGGTTTACCCATGTTGTAGCATGTCAGCATGTCAGAATTTCCTTCCTTTTTAAGGCTGAATAATATTTCATTGTATGTATATCTATTCATCTGTCAATGGACACTTGGGTTGCTTCCTTGTTTTAGCTATTGTGAATAATGCTGCTATGAGCATGGGTGTGCAAATGTCTCTTCAGAACCCTGCTTCCAATTCTTTTGGGAATGTTATCTGGAAGTGGAATTGCTGGCCAAATGGTAATTCTACTTTTAATTTTTGAGGAATCTCCATATTGTTTTCCACAGAGGCTATACCATTTTACATTCCTACCAAAAGTGCACAAGGGTTCCAATTTCTCCACATCCTTGCCAACACTTGCTTTCTGGTTTTTGGATAATGCCACGTCACTGACTAGGTGCCCCGGGGAACTCAAGGGTGGGTTTGGAAGCATTGAATTGTTTTTCTAAGTTGTTCTTCTCTTTTTTCCCTTTTGTTATGTTAAGGAGATGCAATTACCAACCACCCTGAACCAGATCAAGCGTCACCACAGGAGCTGTGCCCATGACCTTTGCCTCACCTTTGATGCTAAGATCTCTCCAGGAGGAGCTTAGGCTTAGGCCTCATTACCGGAACCTGCGGTGTCTGTGGAAGCAGGTTTTCCAACCGAGCCTGTGCAAGCGAATGCCCGCCTCTCTCTTTTGAATATTCATTCCCATCTGAAATAAAAGTTCCTGCTTCCCTTTGTTCGGGGATGCCATGACTTTGGAAATGATTTCTTATGGGCTCCTGTTTGCTGCAAATACACTTTACTTTGCGAGACAACTTCCACTGGTGTAGAGTCTTATTTAACTTGCCAGGAGTTGAGCCCACTTGGTTTAGTAACAGCCATCCTCTTATGATGACTTGCATGGTATATTTTTTCCCATTTTACTTTTAACCATTTGTCTTTTAACATATCTCTTGCAAACACCATACACTTGAATCCTGCTATTTTATCCAGTCTGATGATCTTTTAATTGGTCCTAGTTATTACATTTAATGTAATTATTGATATGGTTGGATTTAAGTCAACTATCTTGCTATTTATTTTCTATTTGTGCCATATGCTTTTAATTTATTTTTTCCTTCGTATTTGCCTTCTTTCAGATTAATCAAGCATTATTTAGTATCACATTTTATTGCCTTTTTTGGCTTCTTAGTTATACCCTTAGATTTTTCAGACTTGTTTGCTCTAGGGAGCACAATATATTTATCCAATGCCCTCAGTGGGAAGTCCACAGTCCTTTTCATGGCCTCTTTACAAAGACGCATGACCTGACCTCTGTTTGTATCTCCAGCCCTCCTCCCAAACCCTGCAGGCTCCAGCGGTATTAGATCTGTTGCAGTTCATTAATGTTCCACACTGACTCCAATCTTCAAGGCCCTGCCAAAGGCTTCCTTCTGCTTCCAACACCCCACCCTCCAGCTGGCTAACTAGGACTCATCCTTCAGAACTCAACCGTCACTTCCTAAGTGTTTAGGGTGAATGTATGTGTGTGTAGGGCTTTCTGTGTGAGCCCGTGCTAATGTTTCTGGGGGTGGGGTTAAACTCCCCTGCTGCATGCTTCCACAGCACCCAGTAATCCCTTTCTTAATAGTCTTTGCATCCATATGTCCTCCTTCTCAAGCAACTAAGCAGGCCCGCTGCTTGTTTTGCCCATCACTGTATCCCACCACTTTGCAGAGATCCGGCACACGACAGGCACTCAATAAGACTACTTATCCGAATTAAATAGAATGATGTGACTTAAATGGAGAGAACTGGCTTATTTCACAGAACATAAGGAGGGCCACAAAAGTCCTGAGAGCTGCTCAAGGTCACAATGTTAGTGGCAAGGCCAAAGTGAAGATAACAAGTGGAGTGGTCAGAAGACGGGCAAGTCTTCCCAGCCGTACTTGTATCGAGGGATCCTGCGTATTTCCTATCACGGGGAGAGAATTTTCCTGCTCAAGGCGTCTCGGAGAGCCTGGGTGGTCTAACTCGCTGCCCAAGCCCCGGAATGTGTAGAGACCGTGGCAGAGTTCAACAAACGTTGCACAGAAGGAAAGGGGGAGAAATTAACAAACTCCGGTGAAAAACGTGCATAGAAGGATGTTTTAAGGATGCCTTCGCCTTAATCCGGAAAGGCTTTTCCGTGGGCGGCAACCAGGCATGCATTTGCCAAGAAACCTCCGTGGCTTTAACTGCCTCAAAATCGGAGAACTAAGTCGGGGAGGCAGAGGGAGGCGCCCCCACGTGCCAACCGGGGAGGGAGGGGACCCCGGAACATTCAGGCCGCAGAGCGAGCAGGTGGCAGCGGGAGGCCCGCCCCTTCCTTGTGGGTCTCCGCCCCCGGCCCCATCCCCTCGGGCTTCTCCTCCGGCCTGAGCGGCCAGTGGCGGGGGACCAGGCACGGGGAGGATCGGAGGAGCCCCGGTCCCCGGGGTGCGACCGCGCGTGCGCCCCCTAACGCTCAGGCCACACGGAAGCGTCCTCCGGCCTCGGTCGCGAGGGGGCGACCTGCGCCCTTACCAGTCCGGCAAGCCCCGCGGTCCCCGGGTCCGGGTGCCCCGGGGCCGGGTCCCCGCGCGAAAAGCGTGTGCGGGCGAAGGAAATGGACACACCGCGCGTCTAGGAGTGCCAGCGCCGGTCGCCTCCAGCTCGGCCAAGTAGGTGCGATCCCCGCTTTGCGGAGAAGGAGGCCTCGGGGCCCCACTTTGTGCAGAGCTCCAGGATTCTCTGCAAAAGTCGGCCCTTCCGTCTCCAAGCCCTGTGCCCCAGTCACACTTCCTCCTCCTGGACACCAGGAGCGTCTCTCGCCAGCCGTCCGCCGCCCTGCAGAGGCCTTTCCGCTTTTTTATCCGCCGGATCCGCCCCATTGCGGAATTCCCAGGCCCGATCGGGCGAGGGTGTCCGGCTGGGGACTCGTCGCCGCCCGGCTGGACGCCCCGAGCCCGCCCTCCGCTCCCGCGCGGCGCGGAGCCGGAGCCCCGCCGTCCTGCAGGCCCCCAGGCCCCGGCTGCGCCTCCCACCCCGGCCTCCGCTCGCGCTGCCCCTCGCAGGCCTGGGCAGTCGGGAGGGACCGAGGGGAGCGCTCGGGAGAGCCCCGCCAAGTGGCGAAGGACCCCAGAGAAGACTTTGCGGAGCAGAATTTAATCGGGGGCCCCCTGGGTTTCTGGGCCGCTGGCTGTCCCCCATCATTTGGTGTGTGGGGCTTGTGTCTCGCGACTGGGGACATCGGTGGGGAGTTAAGATACAATAACATATTGTACTGAACTTGGGCTATGAGCCAGGATTTGTTCTAAGCGCTTTATCTGCATTAACTCATCTATTCATATCCTCACTGCCACCCGGTGTGGGACTTACGGTTATACCCGCCGTGCAGACGAGGAAACGCAGAGAAAGCGGAGGAGCTCACGTCCCCCTCCCTCAGGAGTGAAGAGGGCCCCTGGAGCTCCGCCTGGAGTGCCTGCGCTTGTGGAGACCACCCCGCCCCCACCCAGTCCCCACCCGTGGTCTGCCCCAGACCACCGGAGAATCTCATCCTACCCTTCACCCCTGATTACACCAGTTACCACCGCAATCCCACAGCTCCAGGGTTTTCGGCTTCAAGTCGCAAAATCTTAACCTGGCTTTTTGAAATTGAGGTCAGGGAGAATGGAAAAAGGACATTGGTGACCCCTTAGGCTGCAGAGTGAAAAACTTAGAAGTAAAACAAACTAAAGCAACTATGTATTAAAGTCGTGTCAAGGTAGCAAGTACAGCTCCTGGCACGGAATAGATCCTCAACAGGATTTACTGGTTGAAGCGATTGCACAGGTGGTTACAGAGTAAGAAGCATGAGCATCTGAAATTAAAGGGCAGATAGAGAAGGTGGGGCCCGTGACTCCCAGTCCATTTCTGAAGCTTGGTGCATTGAGTGCTTTTGTCTTTTTGCAGATGTTCGCCCTCCCTGAGAAGGAATCTAAGGCACCTTCCACCTGTTCCGGCCCAGGCTCCACACAGGACCCGGACAGTAACTGTGGGGACGGTCTGGAAAGGGAATGTTCTCGAAAACCAGACCGGAAGCTGCCAGGGCTCTATGGAGTGGGCGATCCCACTGCCAGGTTCACCTCCCACAGCTCCCACCTGTCCTCTAGAGGGAGAATCATTAAATGGTTCTGGGACTCCGCTGAGGAGGGCTACAGGACCTACCACATGGACGAGTATGATGAGGACAAGAACCCCAGTGTGAGTGAAGCCCCCTCCCCACCGGGACTCGAGGGAAGACTGCAGGGCGGGGTACCCTGCCTTGACCAAGAGGGCACTACCCTTCTTGCTCTTGTCAGGCTAGAGTTACGGTCCTCTGACCATCAAGAGGGCTTCTGATGCAGCTCAAGGAGGCCCCACTTTATTACCTGGATCAGAAAATAGCCCATTTATAATTAAGGGGGCCCTGATTCATGAGGGAGGAATTCAAGAACCACGGAAGGCTCTTATATGGATTCTGGCCCGCAGCCTATCAACTGTCCAACTTTAGAGCTGGGGCAGGACTCGGTTTGCAACTGTCTCACATATGGGTTGTGTATTCTTGAGTTCCTTAACCTCTTTGAACCTCAGATCATCTCTAAAATGGGATAATGACACTTCCTGCATAGAATAGTCACAATCAGATGAGATCAGGTATGTAAAGTCATTAGCACAGTGCTTCCACATAGAGCATTCGATAAATGGTAGCTGCTATTATTAATGTTCTGTCCCGATTATTGTAAGTTGTTACTAGTCATACCTTCAGAGGGCAGAGAGCTCTCACAAATAGACGTTTAATAATCTTTATTTGTTGAGCATCTACCAGGTGTTGGGCACTGATCTAGATGCTGGGGTGCAGCAGTGAACAAAAATAAAATTCCTGCCCCCATGGAGTGTAAAGTCTAGTGGAGGAGACAGACAGTGAACAGACAAAAAACCCGTATGATATGTGATGACAAGTGCTGTAGAGAAAAATAAAGCAGGGTAAAGAGGATAGAGAATGATGGAGTGGGCTGGGGATGTTGCTATTTTATGTGAGGTGGTCACAGAAGGGCACTTTAATAAGGTGACATTTGAGCAGAGACCTGAAAAAAGGGAAAGATTGTATTAGCTATCGATTGCTGTATAACAAATTACCTCAAATCTTAGCAGCTTAAAACAAACATTTCATGGTTTCTGGGGTTCAGGAATCCGGTGGGTTCCCTAGGCTGAAGACCTTGTGTGCAGCTGCAGTGAAGCCTGGGCTGTGGGCTCATCTGAAGGCTTCGCGGGGGCGGGAGGGGATCCGCTTCCATGCTCCTTCACATGGTGTTGGCAGGCCTCTGCCCTTTGTCACACGGGCTTCTCCATAGGCCTGCGTCATGACAGGGCAGCTGGCTTCCCCAGGGCAAGCGATCCAAGAAACAATGAGAGACCACGAGTATCCGAGACGGAAGCCGTGGGCTCTTTATAACCTAATCTGGGAGGTGACATCCCATCACTTCTGCATATCCTGTTCATTAGAGGGAGGTCACTAGGTCCAGCCCACACTCAAGGAGAAGAGATTCCACAAGGGCGTGAATACTAGGAGGTGGGGATCACTGGGAGCGAGCCGTGTGGATTTCTGGGGGAAGAGCATTCCAGGCAGAGGGAACAGCCATTGCAAAGGCCCCAGGGTGGAACCATGCTTGATGAGTTCAAAGGACAGCAAAGCGGCCACTGGCTGAAGACTGACAGGAAATGAGGTCAGAAAAGGAACGGGGCGGGGGTGGTGAGAGCTCCTGTAGGGCCTCATAGGACATGGTGAGCCTGACTTTAGACAAGGTGGGATGGAAATTGTTCAAGGGAGGAGCAATATGGTCTGATTTCAGTTTTAAAAAGATGATTTAGACTTGGACTGCTGAATGGAGGTTAGACCCAGGGCGGGCAGCGATTATGGGGGAGTGGGCAAGGAAGGGAGTAGGGGAGGTATTGCACTAATGTAGACAAGAAATTCTGGTGGTTCAGACCAGGGTCTTTGCAGCGGAGGGTGAGACGTGGTTGGACTGTGCATGTATTTTGAAGGTAGAGGTGGCAGGATTTGCAGGTGCATTGGCAGTGGGTGGAGGAGCGTGAAGGAGCACTGAAAAATAAGATTATTTGTCATAATCTTAGCTCATCCAAGTTCTACTTCTTCATCCTTCCTCCCTCCTCACTCCCCCCCCGATAACTCAGGGGTCAGGAGTTATAGAGCATGCGTCTCTCTGGGGACTCTATAAGGGACAGCTTGAGCTGTGCCTTCCCCCATCCATCCCCTATGAGAATACATGCCTTATGGAATGGGGATCGAGGTGCTGTGTGATGTCGCACGGGTCTCCCAGAGAAGCATTTCCACCAGCACAGGGGCTCTTCTTGCTCTGTGTTCACCCTTGTTTCTGTTCCAGCCAGAGCCCCAATTTACTTTGTGCATTCTTTCCTCCCGTAAACATATATTGAGTCCTCCTAACCCCTTGAGACATACAGTGGCGTCTCGGGCATGCATCCGGCTTTGGGACCTTACCACCTAGTGGGGGGATAAGGAATGTACATCAGTCCCTGTGACCTGGGGCAGAAACTGACCAGTGCTCTAAAGGGGGACAGATAAAGAGCTTCAGGGTCCAGAAGAAGAAACAATCCCTTCCAGGTGGGGTTTTGGGGAAGGCTTCCTGGAGGAGATGGCATTTGAACAGAACCTGAAAAATGGGGAGATGGGTTCAGGGAGCTGAGCGGAGGGCATGGCTTCAGCAAAGGCAAGGGGGGATGGCATTGGAAGGACGGGGTTGCAGAGAGCTTCTGCTTTTCTTTGCTGCCTCTGTGCGCTCCCCGGGTCTTTCGTTGGCCCTCTCTGCCACGCTCACCCTGCCTCTGTCCCTTTCGTCTCCAGGGCATCATTAACTTGGGCACCAGTGAGAACAAACTCTGCTTTGACCTGCTGTCCAGGCGGGTAAGTCCCAGTGCGCCCCTGGGTGGCATCACCAGCTCCGAGGGGCTGTCTTCTCTTGGACGTCCCCAGAATTCTTCCACCACAAGAGCCAGCTGCTTGCTTTAGCAGCCCTGGCCTGGGTGTCAAGAGACGCAGATTCCAGATCTGCCTCACGGACGGCTGTCTGTGTGATCTTGGGCGAGTCACTTCCCTACTCTGATCCTGCTTCTTTATCTCTTCAGGCTCTTCCCTCGCTCGGTCCCTCCTGCTCTCTAGGTCCCTGCCCTCAGAGGGGAAACACTCAGTGGTGTGTGGTCAGTATTTCACAACTTGCTCCTCAGGGGGCAGAAAAAGCCCTGACTTGTAGCTTTTGCCAATTCCCATAGTGTAAATATTCCCACCATGGCCAATTTCAAGCTACTGATGTGACATCACTGCAGGCAGAGTTGGGAAGAGAGACGCAGCGTGGCACCCGTTATGTAGTGTCCCCACCAGGCAGACACGGAGACGGAAATAACCTCAGAAGCACAGATGATGGTCAAATGTAGTAACATAATCAGGAGCAATGGTGTGTGAGTACTTATGACCTTTGTTTTTAATATAATTTACTTATATAATTTATATCGTTTATATATAATTTAATTTTTTAAATGGCTGTTTTTTAACACAGCTTGCAGAATTCCTGAAAATTTAGTAAGCAGATTTCTTGAGCTGGTGTGAGCCATCTCTAGCAAACGAGGTGTCTTCCCAGGCCTTGGAGGGAGAGTTTGGGCTTGTAGAGAGAGCAGTACTTAATGCAAAGGAACACGTTTCCAAGGGTGAAATATCCAAGCCCCAAGGGGAGAGGGGTGTAAGACACGGGCTTGAAAGGCCTGTTGCACTGAAAGTCAGCTCCCCACTCTCAGGCAGCTCAACACCGTCTGATAGAAATAAAATGGGAGCCGCACACATCATTTAAAATTTTCTGTTAACTAAGTAAAAAGAAACTGGTAAACTTCACTTTAATAATATATTTTATATAGCCCCATAGATCTAAAATATGACCATTTCGACATGTAATCAATATAAAAAATTATTAAGGAGCTATTTTGGATGCGTTGTTTGGATCAAGTCTTCAAAATCCAGTGTGTCTCAATTCAGACCAGCCACGTCCCAAGTGCTCAGTAGCCACGTGTGGCTGGCGGCCTCCGTGTTGGACAGCACAGCTCTAAGGGATGAAGGAGAGTGGGGAAAGGCTGGATTATATACAAGTGGCTGATGACCTTCCCTCTTTTGGTCCCCCTGCCCAAGGCCCCCTGCCTTTCCTTGACGTCGTGTGTGGTGCTCTGCGAGTCACTGACCTATCGCCTGGTCAGGGTGGGAATGGTCTAGAAACGGCCACGTTTTCCAAAGTGTAAGGTTGAGCTGAGCCTGCAGGAACACAATGTCCTGAGTTTCTCTAGAAGTTGGAGCCAAGACCGAGATGATGGCACCCAATTCTGGGACCTCCTCCATCACCCTGTGGAAGGATTGAGTAGCACGATCTCCTATCGCCGCCTCCACAAATCCGCCCCTCTGGTTTTTTCAGGTGGCAGTGTTGTATAAAGAGCACTGGACTAGGAGTCAAAAATTCTGGATTCTGTCACGTGCTCGCTCTGTGACCTTGGCTGAGTTGCTTCACTTTTCCGAGCCTCAGTTTCCTCATCTGCAAAATGGGCACCAGCATGCCGTCCCTGTGCTGCCGGTCTCGTGGTTTCTCTGATGAGCAGACCAAGCCCTGGCTTTAGAGGCCCTGGTGCTGCGTGGTTGCGGGTGGCAGTGCGGCCCTCAGCCCTGCTCTTCCCTCTCTGTCCCCAGCTGAGTCAGAGCGACATGCTGCAGGTGGAGCCGGCCCTGCTGCAGTACCCTGACTGGAGGGGACATCTGTTGTGAGTAGTTGCCATAGGCCTGTGGTTCTCAGCCCAGGGTGGTTTTGCTCCCCAGGGGATATATGGTGGGTCGGGAGTCACCACTGGGCTTGAGTGTGGGCTCTGCCACTCACCAGCAAGTGACTTGATTCCTTCAAGCCTCAGTTTCTTTATCTGTAAAATGGGAACAGTAATAACAGTAGTTGCATCATAGGGTTGTTATGACAATTAAATGCATAAAATTCTCCGAATAACACCTGCATAAGATAAATGCTCAATAAATATTAGCAATAATAACTATGATAATAGTCATTGTTATAATGATACTGTTACTAGTATTGTTATTATTAGCTAGATCTACATACAGAGTATTACTTTGGATGTCTCTGAAGTCTGCTGATTAGGTGGGGTTGGTGCTCTAGAACTACCGAGAATGAAAGTTTTGATTCCGGGGGTAGTGGGGTGGGGGTGGGGGGAGGTGGGCGCTGAGGAGTGGAGGCAGACACAGGTACAGACCACACCCCCTCCGTGGGAAACCAGAGGAGGGCGATGGCGGCTGCCTGCAGATTCCCCAGAGGAGCTGGGGATGGACTGTGGGTTGAGCCCCGTCTGACAGGCTCTGCCCATCTGTCTGTCTTCTCTCCAGTCTCCGGGAGGAAGTGGCGAGGTTCCTGTCTTTCTATTGCAAGAGCCCCGCACCCCTAAAGCCGGAGAATGTGAGTAGCCCCCCTCTTCTGCTCTGTCCCGCCCTTGCCCCCTCCTCCCCCTGCTTCTGGCTGGCCGGGGTAAGATGGGTTTGGGATCTGCCTTCTACTCAGTTTTGATTTGTTTCCAAGTGGAATCAGGAATATCCCCTCCCTTCTTTCCCCCTCATCCTAGATATTTCGACTTTGGGGATAATTTCTGCCCCACCTTGTTCTGTGGCCTCCCTTTGCCTCCACACTTTTGGGCGAGACTCTGAGTGACCAGCTCCCTCTTCCTTGCTCAGTTGACCCAAAGCAGGGTGCCCAGAAAGGAGCCACACGAATGAGCTTGGCTGTTAGGAGGGGCCTTCGGGCACCTGCTGTGGCTTTGTTGTAACAGAGCCATGGAGGGTGCCAAGCTGGGACCTGACTCTCCCTCTGTGCCATCCCGGGGTAGAGGTTGCAGGTCCTTGCTCCCTCCTGGGACAGAGTCATCTTTGTCCCATGGATGTGTCACCCGCAGGTGGTCGTTCTGAACGGCTGTGCCTCCCTCTTCTCTGCTCTGGCCACAGTGCTGTGTGAGGTGAGGGGTAAGTAGACTGTGCCCCTCAGCACTGGGGGCTGCCCTGTGTCTGCAGTGTCCCCAGTGGCCTGTCCTCGAGGGCTGCATCAGGCTGCTTTCGGCCGTAATAGGCTACAGGGGGCTTAAAAAAGTGGCTCAACAGGACACGCAAGGGTCAGCAGTTCAGGTGTCAGTGTGATGCCAGGGTTCTGGGCTGTCTCTTTCATGCTCACAGATGGCTGTCACATCCTCACATGATAGCATGTCCTAAAACAGGAAGAAAGGGATGAGGTTGTGCCTTGCCTGTCTCTTTTTAGTGGGAGGGGGGAATGGGGCTTCTCTTTTCTAGAAGAGTCCCAGCAGAGCTCCCCTTACATCTTACTGGCCAGAACTGGCTCAGAAACCCATTCCCAAAGCAGTCCTGGCAAAGGAGACCAAGAGAACCATGGTTGGGCTAAACCAAACTTGGTTCATCCCCTGGGGCTGGTGGAGGGCCCACCTTCCTTAGACTTATGGCTGCCATATCTGAACGATCGGGTGCTCTCTTAGTGAGGAAGAACACTGGAATGGCTCTTGAGTAGCAGCCAGTGGTGCCTGCTACAGGAGCCATAGTCCTATCGAGAACTGGTCGTGGGCAGGCATTATTGGTTGCCAGGAACAGCAGCCCCCTCACGCTAGCTTGACTAATGACGGTAATGTTAGTAACAGTGACTACATACTACGTTCTAGGCACTGGCCTAAGAATTCAATCCTCATAGCATCCTATGATATAGGTTCTAGAGTTACCCCCACTTCACAGATGAGGAGATTAAGGCACAGGGGCTAAATAGCTAAGTCATAATCACACGGAGAGATAGTAACCAGGATTTGAACCATAAAAGGAAGATTCCGTGCAAGGATGTATTAGGCAAGTTTCTACACATTCTAGAACAGTCAAGAACGGGATCAAATTCACACTTTCCATCTCTCACTGGGATGTGAAGTCCTCCCACCTTCTTTGGCCTCCCTCTGGACCTTCCTCAGCTCTGTATGGCCCCAGCTCTGAGTCCACATGACCTTGCCATTCAAGTGCACATTCTCAGCTCACAATGTCTGTGCTTCTTAGAGCAAAGTCTTGAGAGAGAGAGAGAACACTTGATGGATTTCTGGCCAGCCAGTGGATTGGTCCCCTTGGGTCATTAGTCTACCTTTGATCCAATCCCCATAGCCGGGGGAGGGAACATGTAGGACAAAGGCTGCCCCTTCCAGAGCAGCGAGTGGGGTGGATCATGCTAAAGGGACAGGTGGGAAGGGAGGCAGCTTGACCTCTATGTCTTCTTCCAAATTGGAGGAGTGCCTGTTGCCCTTGACCTTGGAGGTCATCTCATAACCCCCATCCACAGCTGGAGAGCTAACGGTCTCAGCCTTCTGTTTGTGTGCCCCCGGGGCTGGAGAATCCACTTCTGAAGCAGCACATTCTCTGGTCAATTCTGTATGTTGTCAAGGTTTCCCACTGTTGTGCTCAGATCATCACCCTGCAGTTCGACTCATGGATCCAAGCCTGTCCTTGGAGTGACCCCACATATCAAGCGCTTCAGAAGGATCCTCTAAGCTTCAGTTTCCTCATCAGTAAAGTTGGGATGATGATAGTACCTAGCTCACAGAGTGATTGCGAGGATCCAATCACTCCATCACATCCGTGAGATAAAACACAAATTAATGTTTAGTGCAGTTCTCAGGACATAATAAGTGCTCAATAAATGTTAGTTACTAGTTATTAGAAGAGGGACAGGTCTCAGTGGATCGAAGCTTTAGAAAGAGTTCTGGGAGCTGAAGAAGGGTGCATGCCCCAAATGTTCCCCAAGGACATCGAAGCCTTGGAAAGGCATAGGGCCAATGGACAGGGATCTGAGGTGTCCAGCCAGAGGGTGACAGGCCTGGCCCACTCCTTCCCCCAGAGGCCTTCTTGATCCCTGCCCCTTACTATGGAGCCATCACACAGCACGTCTATCTCTATGGCAACGTCCGACTGGTCTATGTCTACCTGGACAGTGAGGTAAGAATTCCTGGGACCCCAGGGAGGACCAGGGCCTTCCTGGAGGCCAAGACTTTCCTGCATCTGAATTTGAGGGTGGACATGGGTGGGAGTCCATGCTGAGGGCTCTGGGGTTACCAGTGAAGGAGGAGTGGAGCTTTTTGCTGTCCGTGGCTGCCCACGCCTGGGTTTCCCCAGGAGCTCCCAGGGTCCCGGCTCTGAGATCCCTGGGGTTGATGTAGAAGCCAAGTGGTTCCTTTCCGGTCCACTTTTCAAGAATTCATTAACTGGATTTTTTGCTATGATCATTAAAGCTGTACATGCCCGCTGTAGGAATTTTAAAAATGCAACTCCCCCACCCATAATTCTACCAACAGAGGTAACCTCTCCTGGCATGTGGGTGTATTTCCCCCTGGGAGACTACGCCAAAATAGTGGCGTGAGAATGGGGCAGAGCAGACCTCCTCATGGACACCCTTGGACCCCAATCAGAGGACCTCCTGGGGGTCTCCCCAAAACCTAAGAGTGAAGAGGGTATCCCTGAGTGATGGGGCAGGGGCGGTGGCAGTGAGAGGGGAGTGACTCCACCTGTGTTTTTCCAGAGACTGTTCTAAGGAGGCTGGAGATGACGGGGTAGGAGAGACCCCCAGGGTTCAGGTTTTGGGGGGGGGTGGTCACTGAATTTGGCTGGTGGTATTTGTGGATATTTTTCCAGGTCACTGGGCTGGATACACGCCCCTTCCAGCTCACAGGGGAGAAGCTGGAGATGGCCCTGCAAGGAGCCAATTCTGAGGTCTGAGGATCAAATCCAACCTAAGGCTGGGAGTGGGTGGGTCTGAGCAGGGCGTGGACCCTCTTCCTGTGGCTGACCTCCTCCCGGGAGTAGGGTTGGCGCCCGGTGATGGGGACGGGGGAGAGGCCTCGGGTGGTAGCACAGAACCATTCTGGCGGTCAAGCAGGAGCCTGCCCATGGAGGGTCTTCCCACTGGAGCAAGACCCTGAGACCTCAGTGTTCAGAGAATCCACCAGGGCGCTTGATTAAAAACACCACTCCCCACTCCACCCGATTCTGATTCAGCCCGTCATGTGAAGCCTGTAGTTCAGCAGTCTACCTGGTGATTTGAGAAGGTGGTCCCCCCTCACTCTGAGGGGTCTGAGGCCTCCTGAAGACAGGCAGAGACCAGTAATACTCCAGGGGTTTGTTTCCAGCCTACTTTTCAAATGTCCCTCAACTTAATTTGTTTGCTATGGTCATTAAAGCTGTACATGCCCGCTGTAGGAATTTTAAAAATGCAACTCCCCCACCCATAATTCTACCAACAGAGGTAACCTCTCCTGGCGTGTGGGCGTATTTCCCCCGGCTCTGTTCTCTGCATTTGTTGTCTTTGGTAGTCGACGTCGATGCTGCAGATGTAATTCTCTCTCCTCGTTTGCTTCATGTTGGGCTATGAACACATTCCCATCACATTCCCGGGAGCCCGCCCTGCGACCAGCCCCCTCCGGTGGGACCGTGTGGCTCTAGCCTTCAGGAGTTGCTGAGGGTCTCCCACCCCACTGATGGTTTCAGGGTATAAAGGTCAAAGGCCTCATCCTCATCAACCCCCAGAACCCTCTGGGTGACATCTACTCCCCAGGAGAGCTGTGGGAGTTCCTGGAGTTTGCCAAGAGGTGAGCACCCCACACGCACCCCACAAAGCGTCAGGGTGGATCAGGGTTCTGATGCAGGCTTTGGGCCGGTCTTTCTACCCTCTTCACTGCGCTGTGGGCTTCTGCCTGCTTGGACCCCTCCCCAGCAGTGGGGTGGGGAGGTGGGGGTCTGTAGGATGCTGGTTCTCTCTTTCTTTTTATAACAACAGCTGTCATCTTGTGCACGCTCTAGGGGCCAGGCATCCTGCTGAGCACTGTACGTGTTCTGTCTCCTGCAATCTCCCCAACAACCCAGTTCGGTGTAGATGCTGTTACCATCCTGGTTTCCTGAGCCTTGGCATGAGGGGTGGAGCCAGACTCGAATCTGGATCTGTCTATACTTAAGTTTCTTGCACTAAACTGTCCCCTTCCTCCTGAAGTTGCCCAAGGGCCCTGCCTCTCCCCCCCGTGCTTCAAAAGCCCCATTGTCATCTGCTTTGTGTGTGCGGCTTCCTGTGTGTTTGAAAAAAATAGAGAAAAGAAGGGTGTTCCTGGAAAAAACAAGTTTGGTAACCCTGGGCTAGACCGTGGTCCCTCTGGATTTCTGATTCACTGCCCTCCCACCCTGGGGGATGCGTTTGGCCTATGAACCAAGCTCTCTCCTCCCCACCACCTGCCCCCCAGGCATGAGCTGCACGTGATGGTGGATGAGGTCTACATGCTGTCCGTGTTTGAGGAGTCTGTTGGGTACCGCAGTGTCCTAAGCCTGGAAAGGTGAGGCTGCCCAACAGAGCTGCCGGCCCCCCTCCCCCACAGTGCCCTGGTGCCTCTGTGGCTTGGCCCACAGGGCATGGCCTGCCCCAGGGTGATTCCTCTTCCATCCAGCTGCTCCCACTGTCTTCAGATCCCCTAATGAGAAGATGGGAGGGCTGGGCCACATCAGTGGTTTTCAAATTGTTCTGTGGGGTTTCTAAGAGCAACAAGGAGGGGCATTAGGATTCCTTGAGGGAGGGCTGGGTGGGTGGAAAACTGGCCTCCTTTTCTGTTTCCTTCATCCCCTGAGTAGCTCCAGTTTCATTCATTCCTTCATTCATTCACTCACCCACTCACTCACTCATTCATTCATGTGCCCCTTGCATGTGCTAAGTATTTCTGGCTATTTCATTGGATTTAGTTTGAGCCAAGAACACCTTTGGAAACACTTGGACTGGATCATCTGTAATGTCCAAATCTGACATTCAGAGATTCTAACACTCCCTGATAATGGCTCAGACCTTCCAACCCTGCTGAGCCCTTCCCGTTGGTTCTCTCAGCCAGTCCTCGCAGAGCTCTGCACAGTGCCTTGGAGCATGGGTTGTTACTCCCCTTCGTTCATGGATTAGGAAAGTGAGACAGAGAGATAGTGACTCGTCATCTACTCTGTGCCAGACACTGTGTGAGGTGCTGGGGCACCATCACGTGTAAGAGAGACATAGGCCCTTTCTATGTGGCACTTGTATTTCTAGCCAGAAAAGGCCATTTTAGCAGCTAAATACATAGCTAATCATTTGCTGATGGCTGTGATCAGTGCTAAAAAGGAGAAATCTGGGAGCCCTGAGAGGATCTGCTTGGGATACCCGTTGGCCTGGTCTAGTGGGAGGCGGTCAGAGAAGGTCTGTTTGAGGAAGTGATACCTGAGCTATGTTCTAGACCAGGGGTCAGCAAATATTTTTAGGTCAGATGGCAAATATTTTAGGCTTTACAGGCCACGTGATCTCTCATTCGACTCTGCCATCACAGCACAAAAGCAGCCGTAGACAGTACGTATATGAAAGAGTGTGGCTGTGTTCCGTTAAAGCTTTATTTACAAAAACAGGCAGTAGGTGGGATTTGCCCTGCAGGCCGTAGTTTGCTGACCCTGCTCTCAAGGATGCGTAGGAGTTGGTGATTCCAGAGATGAAACCAGGGCTTGTGTTCTCTGCAGGCTGCCCGACCCCCAGAGGACCCACGTGATGTGGGCGACCAGCAAGGTGGGTTCCTGGCCGGCCTCGGGGGTGTCAGGGAGATGAGAGGGCAGAGAGGCGGGGGAACAGGCTTCCTCCATGGAGGGCTGGCCAGCTTTCTCCTGCAGGACTTCGGGATGTCTGGACTCCGCTTCGGCACGCTGTACACAGAAAACCGGGACGTGGCCACTGCGGTGGCTTCCCTCTGCCGCTATCACGGCCTCAGTGGCTTGGTCCAGCACCAGATGGCACAGCTGCTTCGGGATCGTGGTGACTGCCTGGGCCTGGTCACCTGAGAAGGGGGGAGGATTGTAGCCAGTCTGGGACTGGCCAGGAATCATGGGTGGTTCTCCCATGAGAAGAATTTAGGGTGGTGTTTGAGAGTGCCGGTTCTGGGCCCAGACTGGGTTCATACCCTCCTCGGTCACTTCCTGGCTGAGTGGCTCATCCCTTCACCTCCCAGAGCCTCAGTTTCCTTGTCTGTAAAACAGGGATCATAATGGGACCTGTCTTGCAGGGTTAGTGTGATTTGTCATTCAATTACAATAGTACCTGGCATATAATCGGCAGCTTCTCAATGTGAGCTCATTATTATTAGCTATGAGCACTTGAAAAAAGAGCAGAAGCTTCTCGGGGAAACTTTTCTGATGGAAGTACCTCTCTCCATGCAGATCCGTTCTGTTCCCAGGTTCAGACAGTGCGTTTCGATAGCGAAGGTTACCTGTAACTGCCACCATTTATTGAGCCCTGCTGGATGCTCTCAGTGCACCATCTCATTTGTCCCTCCCCAGAATCCTAGGAAGCAGATATTCCTGTATTTTCCCCATTATTTTATAGATGAGGAAAATCAGGACCAGATACTATACACCTGCTATAATAGCTAAATTAAAAAAGATAGTGACAGCTTCAAGTGTTGGCGAGGCTACAGAGCACCTGAAACTCTCGTATACTGCTCGTGGGAATAAAAGATGGTGCAGCCACATTGGAAAACAATTTGGCTGTTGCTTATAAAGTGAAACACACACTTACCAAATGGCCCAGCAATGCCACTCCTAGGTATTTACCCTCATGGTCACTTAAAAAGCTCTACGTGAATGTTTATAGTTGCTTTAATCATAACCACCCCGAACTAGAAACAACCCAAATGTCCTTGCACACGTGAATGGAGAAGCCAGTTGTGGTGCGTCCCACAGAGTGGAATACTACTGTGCAATAAAATCCACGATGACAGGATTAATCTCAAAGGCATCGTGCTGAGTGAAAGAAGCTGGTCTCAAAAGGTTACGTCACTGTATGATTCTACTTACATGACATTCTGGAAAAGGCAAAACTATAATGGCAGAGAACAGACCAGTGGTTGTGGGGAAGGAGATGATGTGACTGTAAACAGATAGGACGAGGGTGATCTCTTGGGGGAGGGACCTGGTCAGTATCCTGCCTGTGGTAGGGGTTACGTAGATCTATCCATGTGTTAGAATTCATCGAACTGGACCCCCCCCCCAAAAAAGATCAGTTAAAAAAATGAGGATCAGGGAGTCGAAGTTGCCCAAGGCCCCACCCCTTGTCAGTGGCCACGCTGGGATCTGAACCTCAGCCTGTGTGACTCGGGAGCGTCCTTTTGTGAGTGGATCAGCCTTTGGTTAGGGTCTGCCTCCTAAGGGACTTGGTGTCTTTGGGAGCTGGAGCTGTCGGGGCCGAGGATCTGGATTTAAGATGCTTTACACCGAATACTGAATATGCCCATTGCGCCCAATCAACCAGCTAGAGGACGGGCTCACCAGTCTTGGCCTTTTTCTTTTTAGCACTTCGACTCGTGGGACAAAGTAGAGGGTGGATGGGAGATTTATCTTTTGGCTTCCCTTTCACCCAAACAGACTGGATCAACCAGGTGTACCTGCCGGAGAACCACGCCCGGCTCAAGGCTGCCCACGCCTATGTCTCGGGAGAGCTCAGGGCCCTGGGGATCCCCTTCCTGAGTCGTGGGGCAGGCTTCTTCATCTGGGTCGACTTGAGGAAGGTATGCTGGTGGAGGGGCGGGTGGGGAGGGAGTTGAAGTCTCCCTCCGGCAGCTGAGGGGCAGGGTCTCATTTGCATCCTGAGCCCCTTCCACCCTCCCAGTACCTGCCCGAGGGCACCTTTGAGGAGGAAATGAGGCTCTGGCGCCGCTTTTTGGACCACAAGGTGCTGCTGTCCTTTGGCAAGGCCTTCGAGTGTAAAGAGCCCGGCTGGTTCCGCTTGGTCTTCTCAGACGAGGCCCACCGGCTCTGCCTGGGTGAGCAGCCTGCCTTCCTGACCCCTCTCCTGACTGCATCCTTCATCCCACCTTGCCTCGTCTGGTTCGTCCCCACCCACCCAGCCATCAGCGCTAACGGGGCATCACTTCCCCTTCCCAGGGATGCAGAGGGTCCGACAGGTGCTCGAGGGCAAATCCCAGGTGGCAGAAGACCCCCCAGCCTGTCAGCCCCAGGAGCCGAGGGATGAGCACAGGTGAGCTGGCCATTGCCTCTTGGCCGCAGGGCCTGGCAGCCGCTACCTCCTGGGCCGTTTGGGGCTGTGAAGACTGATGGTGGGTGAGCCGTTTGCCAGGAAGATACTCACTTTGGCCTTGACCCTGAAGAAGAAGAACTGTTCCTTGCCTCTCTCGGTGGCAGCGAGAGAATCAAGCTGTGGTTCGACCTGGTCCATCCCCCGCCCCTCTATTAAACAAACCTGGGAGAAGCTGGAAGCGTCTGTTTTGAGTAATTTACAGAATAGAGGAGTCGTGACTGCTGCTAACCACACCCCTCACCCCCTGAGGATGTGAAAAGAAAACAAACAGGCTGTACCTTCCTCTGGTAGCGCCTTCATTCTTCCTCTGTTGCCATGGAAACAAGTCACAGGAACAACACATATAAGAGGGAGTATGCCCCCCTAAATTGAAAAGAGTGATAATTTGCAAAGTACCAGGAGAAAGGAGTTAATTCTACATAGTCAAGTTGTTCTCCACACACTTAGGATGTGTAGGCCCACAGCACACCGGGGACCTGGGACAGGCCTCTACTTGGGACACAGTGAACAGGATGACGTGGGAGTCAGGAGGGGCTTTTCTGTCTGCAGGATGATCTTCCTCCTCCTCCTCCTTCCTGGCAAGGAGCTGCCTCCCCTGGTGATCCCAAACCAGAATGACCTAGCCGTGACTGGGCTGGACCTTGAGCCCAGGCTGCTGTGGGGATGTTCTGATCCAGGCTGGCTTTTCCATCCTAAGCATGCAAAGGGCCACCCCCCCATCCCCGAGGGTGCTTTAGTTCAGAGCCCAAATGAGCTTTCGATCCGAGCTTAAAGCTGTGTGCTGAGGACACTTCTCTGGTGTGGATAAGAAAAGCTGCCTGTTTCTTGTTCCTCTTTTAAGAGTATGTTGGTGAAATCAGCATTTCCCTTCTGTAAACCATGCTGTTTGATTTGGATTTGTTTTCCTCTTTCTTTCTGCCTTTCATTCATTCTTCCTCCCTGTCTTTTCTTGAATTCCTTCTATATGCCAGACTCTCTGCTGGGTAATTTACATGCGTTATTTCTAACTCTTAACAACCCTGGGAAGCTGACATTATTATCCCCATTTTACAGATGAGGAAACTGAGTCTCAAAGAGATGGATGACATTCCCAAAGTCACCTAGCTAAAAAGTGTCAGGGCCAGGATTCAGAGTCAGGTTGGTTTGGTTCAAAATCCTGTGCTCTTTCCACTCTGCCAAACCAGGTCCCAACCGGATTCTTTGACTCTTTCTAGTCTTGAGAACCAGGCTTTACACTGTCATCGCCATCATCTTTAATTATTTTTCAATGTCACTGGCTCAGTGGCACTCTTTTCTACTCCCACTTCCAGGAAATGTTGGTACTAGGATTTCCTTTCCTGGCACGCTTTCAGCTTTTGCAGAGGATGAAAATAAGAATGGCTGCATTGAGAGCCCTCTGCATCCTTTCCGAAAACCGTTATGAGACTGCCATTGTTGTTCAGGGAGCCCCTGGAAGGATGTGATAAATTCCATTTGGAATTCTCAGAAGAACCACTCCTATTTCTTCTTTAGCGGGAATCCAAGCTGACTTCCCAGCAGAGGCTGAGTGAACCAGGAATCTGGGCCCGAACTGAGCTCACGTGTTTGAGTAGGCAGAAGCGGGCCTCCAACCCCAGCTGGCTTGTGCTCTGCTGAATGGAGGGGTCCATATGGATCCCTTTATGGGGTTTGGGTCAGATGTATGCTACACCCATCTTGCATCCTCTCTGCTCACCTTTCTGCTTTGCCTGTTACTGCAGCCAGCCAGCTGTGTGTGCGTGTAGCCTGACAGCACCTCAACTGTGTGTACATGCAGCCCCACAGCCCCCCTAGCTGAAGCACATGTCACTTTATGTCCCAGGCTTCTCTCTTGCAACCCCGTACAGCACTTGCAAACCAGGAACTCTGAGGAATTAACACTTCTGGGATGATCCTTGAGCAATGGGGGACAGGAACCAGTGGACAAATATCCCTGTCCTCCGTGCAGGTGGACAATTGCACAGTAGACAATTCTGACATTCTGTATGGCTCCTCAAAGAGTCCCTAATGGGATTCCGCAGGTGCCCCCAGCAGTGGCCAGCTCTATAATGCATCCTGGATAGCTTTCTCTTTTCTCTGGTTTACTCATTCAATCTTCTCACCTTTCCCTAAGCTTGCTTCCCAGAATAACAACCTGCATTTGTTACCGCGCAAGGGCCCTCCATCCGATGCATACGAAGAGCCAATTATTATGGCATCAGCCTTTGGGAAAAGAAAAGTAGCTTCATTTGAGAGATCGATTTCCAAGGAGGTAGGAGTCATATGCTCTCAGATCTGTCTCCCCGATCCAGGGCTTGGGGCACAATTTATGGGATGAAGGGCAGGGTGGTCTGAAGTGTGGAGATGGATGATTGGAGGGAAGGAGAAGTGAGGTAATTGATGATCTGGGCAAGCGTAGTCAAGCTTCATGCCTCTCAGAAAATGCATGATCACAAAATGGTGGTATTAGCATGATCTGAGGGTGGAGTTTTCAGCCCTTTGACATGAAAAGGGTCACTTATCAGGCATTTGCGCAGGCCCACTTGATGGGTTGGTGGTCTCAACCAGCCAGAATTGGACAAGGAATTGTTTCTCATTTCCTGAAGAACTGCTCTTAATTACTCTGTTGATAAGATGGGGTCAGTTGAACTGGTCCTAGAAGGCCTGTGATTTTGCATTGAGACCTCTCTCTCTCAGGGAACCAAGCAAGGCAGAGTATAAATGGTAAATGAACAACATCCATCATTTGTTCTCTGGGCTCAAGCTACTTTCCCCAACAACCCTGAGATGCAGGTCTAGGTTTGTGCACCAAAGTGATTGGACGCTTTCCTAATGATTTCTGTGAATCCTTGCAAGAATCCTCTATTGTTGACAATTAGAAAAATTTTTTATAGAGAAATAATACATTTCCTTTTCTTCATCAATGAGAATTCCTAAGCTGTTATAATACTGAAGACTCTTTTGTTTACATATGACCCCAAATGGTAGAAATAGCTCACATTTAAATAAAAAGGGGGGGGATTTATTGAATTAACATAATTAGGAAGAAGGACAGATGTTTCAAGCATGGCCGCAGCCAGGAGTTGAAATGATGCCATCAGATTTTGTGCTCTCTCTTTCTCGTTTCCTCCACATGGTTTCATTTTCAGATATGCTCCACCATCTGCTCATCCAGGGCAATGTGGTACTTGGGACCCACATTCTTCTCATCTATCCACTTTGCCTTCCCTAGTGTGTTGGCTTTTCCCCCTCAAGCTTATTTCCTCATGGTCTCAATATGGCTGCAGAAGCTCCAAACATCGTCTCCTCACCAACCACTTCCAGAGACAGAAAAGAGAATATATTTTCCTGGTGCATCCTTTTCATTGAATTTCATTCATTTATTCACTTGTTCATTTAAAAAAATATTTGTTAAGCCTCAGATTTATAGGAGTTCTTTATATATTCTGGAAATGAGTACTTTGTCAGATACTCTTAAATTATTAACATTCATACTTTTTATCATTTTCTTTATCCTCCTCCTGAACATGGAAATGACCTTGGAACATTTAACTCTTACTCCTTTATTTTCATCTCATGTGATATGGTTGACTAGTATTTTAGTTAATGCCTAGTTTTTCTTTTATTTCTCTTCCTCTGGAAATTGTGCTTTGAAAAGTCATGACAACCCCAGTTTGGGTGAAGACTTCCTGGTCAAATAGAACCTCCAGTTAACAATTCTAGTGACATTTCTAATACTATAATTTCTAATAACAGTTCTGATGCTACACAACTATCAACAGGATATTTAATGTTTTACACCATTTTCTTGGACTCCATCACTCTAAGAGAAAATTTAGGGCACTTGTTTTTGCATAAAGAATCTGAGGAAGAATTCATAAGAAACTGAGCACAGTAGTTGCCTACAGGGTAGGGAAACTGGGAGGATGAGAAACAAGGACAGGAGTGAGGATTTTTACTGTTTCTTTCTCTTTTTCTGTTTTCCTGTTTTGTTTTGTTTTTTTGCAGGGAAGGATTCACCCTGAACTAACATCTGTTGCCAATCTTCCTCTTGTTTTTTCTTTTTCCTCAAAGCCCCAGTGCATGGTTGTATACCTTAGTTGTAAGTCCTTCCTGTTCTTCTTTGTGAGCTACTGCCACAGCACGGCAACTGACAGACAGGTGGTGTGGTTCTGCGACCGGGAACTGAACCCAGGCCACCTATGTGGTGAGAGCGCCGAACTTGAACCACGAGGCCACTGGGGCTGGCCCATGCTTTTTGTTTCTTAAACCATATAAATGTAAAAAAATATAAATTTTTTAAAATTCTGTTTAAAGTAAGTCCATAGAACAGTTACAAACCCCACCTAGGTTTGGTCTCAGACATCTTTGGAACTTCTGCTAAAACATTGCTTTCTATTAATTTTTAAAAATGGAGGTAAAGTTTACGTACAATGAATTGCACAGATCTTAATTGTAAGATTCAGTGGCTTTGATGAATATATACATCTGTGTAACCAATATCTCCCTCAAAATGCAGAACATTTCCAATACACCAGAAGGTTCCTTCAAGCTCCTAAATCTACCTTAATCTCCTATCGGCAACTGCTATTCTGATTTCTATCTCCGTGCATAAAATTTCCTGATCAAAGGAATCATATAGTTATTCACTTTTGTGTCGGGGTTATTTTGCTCTACTTAATGTTTTGAGATTCATTTACATTGTTGCATGTATTGGTAATACATTCTTTTTCTTTTCCCTTCTTTTTTTTTTTTTTTTTTTGGTGAGGAAGATCAACCTTGAGCTAACATTCGTTGCCAACCTTCCTCTTTTTGCTTGAGGAAGATTGTTGCTGAGCTAACATCTATGCCAATCTTCCTCTATTTTTCATGTGTGGGATGCTGCCACAGCATGGCTTGATGAACGGTGTGTGGGTCCGTGCCTGGGATCTGAAACTGCCAACCCTGGGCCACTGAAGCAGACAGCATGAACTTAACTGCTACCCCACTGGGCTGGCCCCTCTTTTTTTTTTCTCTATGTAGTAGTATGCCCTTTTCATTCCTGATATTGGTAACTTTGTTCTCTGTACTTTTATTTTTGTCATGAGTTGTCAGTCTTGTAATGGTTTTATCAATTTTACTACTTTTATTAGTTTTTTACAATGA
Source organism: Tapirus indicus (assembly GCA_031878705.1). Lineage (NCBI taxonomy): Eukaryota > Metazoa > Chordata > Mammalia > Perissodactyla > Tapiridae > Tapirus > Tapirus indicus. The sequence goes on from CM062928.1 coordinate 11,858,659, forward strand.
AATATTACTTTTGTTAACTCTTTCTCTTGTATATTTGCTTTCTAATTTGTTAATTTTTTTAGATGTTTATATAAGTATATGTGAACTATGATTTTGTATCAAGGAAAAATCATTATTTTTTGCTCCTTTCTTCTGCCGTTACTTTTTTCCCATCATCTGCCAAAACTATTGTTATTCCCTGATGTAAGGAAAAAATACAAAATGTGAGCACCTTATGGTACATAAATTTTATCTCCTAAGAAAAAAGGAACTGTAAAATATTGACCTCTAGTTAATGATGTGCATTCAATAAAATATTCAGATGTAAATACTGATATCTGCAACTTATTTGAAATGCAGCAAAAAATGATGAATCAACAAATGGATACATGGATATGTGATAAGTATTGTAAAATATTAATTGCATAATAAAGATGGTTAGATATATGGGTATTCACTGCAAAATTCTTTCAACTTTTTTTTTTTAATCTTTGACCCCTTTCATCCATTTCTCCCACCCCCACCCCACCTCTGGCAACCACCACACTGTTCTCTGTATCTATAAGCTTGGTTTTTTTTTTTTCAGATTCCACATATAGGAGAGATCATACAGTCTTTGTCTTTCTCTGTCTGATCTATTTTACTTAGCATAATGCCCTCGAGGTCCATCTATGTTGTCACCAATGGCAAGATTCCATTCTTTTTTTATGGCTGAATAATATTCCCTTGTATATATACACTACAATTTCTTTACCCATTCATCCATCGATGGGCCCTTAGGTTGTTTCCATATCTTGGCTATTGTAAATAATGCTGCAATGAACGTGTGGGTGAACGCCTAGTTTTTAATCTTCAAATTTATTTTTATTTTTATAGTTTTATACAGTCAGTATTTGTTTTGATTTACCCACGAGTTTATCAGTTTCATTGTTTGCCATCCCTACCTCATCTCAGTACTTTCTTCTGGTTTTAATATTCTTTTTCCTGAAATACATCTTTAAGAAATTCTGTTAGGAAGGGTTTATTGATGGTAAATTCTTTCTATTTGTGTTTATCTGAAAATATCTTTCTTTCTTTCTTATTCTTGAGAGATGGTTTCACTAGGTATACAATTGTACATTGATTGCTGGCTTCTCTTGGCACTTTTCCCGTTATCTTATGACTTCTATTTTGTTGTTGTTGAGAAGTTTGCTGTTAGTCATATTGTCTGTTTATTATAGGTGACTGTCTCTGCCCAATAATGGAAAGTTCTCAGCTATTATCTCCTTGGAAACTGCTTCAACTTCATTCTTTCTAGTCCCTCCTTCTGGATATACGCTGAGCTTTCTTCCTCTATTTTCTCTCTTTTAACTTCCTGGTCCTATATAGTCCATCTCTCTTTTCCTCTTTAATCTGAATTCTGGTAATTTATTCAGATCTATATCCCAGTTTATTAATTGTGTCTAATTGATTGTTTAATTTATGCAATGAGTTTTTAATTTCAAGTTTTATATTTAGTACTTTTTCAATCTTCTTGGTCTTTTGAAAAAAATATCTTGTTTCTTTCTAATGTTTGCAGTTCTGTCCTTGAGCAGCACAAACTTACTTATTTTATATCTAGTTCTCATTACCCAACTATCTGTAGTCCTTGGGGGTTAAATTTCCGCCATTTGCAGTTTTTGCCGACTGGTTTGTTTTTCACATGCTTTCTAACTCTGGATTGTGAGCCTATGTTTGTCAGAGTTTTATCTGTCGCAGGCCTAGGCAGCTTGTGTGGAGGGCATGACCCTCCGGGGGGGAATTTATATTTCCTTCTCCAAGGGCCTTCAGGTGCTACCATCCTGGGCTGGTGACACTTCATGTTACTCTCTAGTCTTGGAGCTTCCTGGACCATCAGGTGGTATAAATCCCAGTCCCACGTTGTTGTGAAGCTTGATGTCCAGGATTCCCAGCAGAGATTCTTCTTTTTCCACTCTGACAAGACAGACAAGTTTCTTTCGTTTGTCGTTACTGATGCTGAGTAAATTTTTCCAGACTTCCATCTCAATATCCTAGCTCTACGTGGGTTTTTCTGTATCAGCTCCCTAACTTGTATACCCCAGTTGTAGCTTTGACACTCAAATTTCTCACTTCAGCTTCGTTTTTGGCTCCTGTATATTTTCTTCACTTTTTTTGTGTGTGAGCTCAGCTATCCATTTGAGAGAGTGTTCATTATATTTGATCTGGTACCGATAGGTGTTTCTAGTCCACCAGGCTGCCTGCCAGTGTTGTTTAAGCCGAGTCAACATAAAATACACAGAACAATTTTTTCACGGAGTCTTTTTCCTTGGACAATAGAGGGTCGTCCCTCGGTATCCGCGGGGGATTGGTTCCACGGCCCCAGAGGGTACCAAATTCCGCGGATGCTCAAATCCCTTAGTCGGCCCTCAGTACACGGGGGTTCCACTTTTGTGGATTCAACCAACCGCGGATCCTCAACATACCGCAGAGTCCGCGGTTGGTTGAATACGCAGATGTGGAACCTGAGGATACACAGAGCCGACTGCACCTTTCTCCATTCTTACAAACAACTATCATTAAAAGGAAGTGGTAAATGTGGGATTCAACGCCACGCTAGTAATTCCTCCTAATTGTAAACCCGCTTTCCCCGATGTGGCCACTTTCCTTGAAAGCCACGCCCTTTCTAACTCCATTTCCACTTTCCGTGACTCACTGGGTAAGCGGGTACCTGTTCGGTTTCGCTTTGTCCTATAGTTTCAAAGTGAGTGATGTAATGTCTTTCTACAGCCTCTCCTCTTTTAACACTGACTGCTAGGATACTTCACCTCCTCAGAGGTCCTGTCATAGTTTTCTTTCCCACTCTTCTCTGCAGCTGCATCGTGCAGCTTCTGGTATCACAGATACTTTCTCACCTCCAGTTACTTGCATGGTTTCTACTCCTGGGAATGTGGCCACACTGGATTAAAAAACACTTGCTCTTCCTGATTGCTTCTCCTTCTTTACCACATCTGTGCCTTCGCTCATGATTTTTGCTCTGCCTGGAATGGCCTAGTCGCCTCTCTACTTGTCAAAATCCTAAATATCCTCCAGGACCTGCAAAGATATAAACTCTTCTATAAAGTCTTCCCATATCTTTCCAGCTGGGTGTAATGGCTGGAAACGCTGTAGCATTTTAATATTCTCCTGTGCCACTTTTCATCCTCTGTTTTGGCTAGTCTTACTTGTGTATTTTTCTTCTTTTTACTGAACTCCTTTCAGCATCTGGGCACCCTTTATTCATTCAAAAAATACTAACTGAGCACTTACTGTGTGCCAGGCACTGTACATGCTTAGGGTTATAAAGTGAGTAAGATAGGCAGGTTCCTCAAAGGCTGTGCCTAACACAGGTCTTAAACACAGAAAGTCCTCATTTAATGAAAAAATGAATGATTAATTAAAAACATATTTTTTAATATAGAGAAAGACAAGAAAACAAAATGCTCTCCACCTATCCAGTTCTCAAATGGACTGTATGTGTGCTAAATTTCCTATTATTTTGGGAGAAATGTGGATTTGGAGGGCAGAGCAATGCTTTCTTGGATGTGGAGAAGCAGAATGTGTGTTTCCCATCACTCCAAAATACTCTAGTCCTAGTCTCCTTGGATCTGTGACAAGGAGGCATTAGCTCAAGAATATTCCTGGTGGCGGTGTCCCATATAAAGTAGAGGAAGATGGGCACAGATGTTAGCCCAGGGCCAGTCTTCCTCAGGAAAAAGAGGAGGATTGGCAACAGATGTTAGCTCAGGGCTAGTCTTCCTTACACACACAAAAAAGAATACTTCTGGAAGCCCCAGTGTGTCTCCAGACTCAGAATCATCCCCATGAATATTTAAGCTGTAAGTGACAACTTCCACCAGATGGTGCTAAAGTATAGCTGGGAGCAGAATGAATTGGTTTCCGCAGCCAGTACCAGTTAATGAAATGAGTGGGGTCATTTCATTAACCTCTCAGTAACATCACTCTGAATTTTGACTGAATTTTTTAGACTCCATTTACTGCCTTATGACAGGGATTTTACTGTGCATACAGAAAGCTAGATCATGTAAATAATACAGAAACAAAATGAAAATGAACGTCTCTCTCTTCCATTTCTGCCTCCATAATTGCTCTCCCCAAAACTGCTAATTGCTTCTTGGATTCCTTCCAGAAAAAATATTGTACATGTGCCATATGCCTGAAAATAAGCATCTAGATATATATTTTATCTCTCCTGTTTTTGTGTACATATATTTACAGAAAAGGGATCATATTTGCCCACTGTTTTGGACCATGCTTTCACATTTCCATACCGACCCACATATATGCATTTTTGCATTATTCATTCTAATCATGTTCCATAATTTATTTTGGTTGTTTCCAGTTTTTCGCTATTATTAGAAGCAATACTGTAATGAATATTTTTGATGAACATTATGGAGAATATTCACAGGGTAAACTCCATGCGGAGGGATTGTTAACGGCATTTTATATTTGATGGATACTGCCAAATTGCCCTCCAGGAAGGTTGCACGCTCACCAGTACTGACTATAATGAAACATTTACATTTTTGTCAGTTTCATAGCAGTTTTATAAGTGAAGCATGGCGCCTCATCCTTTCCGTTTGCAGCGTCTTTAGTTTTGAACGAGGCTGCCCGGCTTTGAGTGAGTTTCACTGTGGGAACTGTGGAAATCGCGCGCCGGCCTGGGCGAGCCCCTGAGCGGTGCCCTGACTCCTCCCGTCCAGCAGGGGGCGCGGGCCCGGGCCGCTCGCGCATGCGCAGTGCGCTCGGGGGTCAGCAGCCGAGCCCGGTCCCCACCGCCGCGCTCCCCGCTCGCTCGCGCAGCCCCGGCGCGATCCCACCCGGGCGGCGGCGTCCCGCGTCCCGCGGCATGAGCCGGTGAGCGCGCGCGGGGCCGCGCGGGAGGCAGCCGTGGCCGAGGTAAGCGCGGCGCGGGAGGGCCGGCGGGCGCCGAGGGGCGGGCTCGGGCCTTCCCGGCCGCGCGGAGGCCCGGGGGCTGCGAGGGGCGACCCCCCACCCCGGGGCCGCGCACGGTGATTCTCGCTGCGGGGGCGCTTTGGTCCCCGCACCGCCTCTTCGCCTGGCCCGCCCCACCGTGTTCCCACCTGCCTCCCTTGCGCGCTCCTATCCCCTCGTGCGCCCCTCTCATTTCTCCCCGAACCCTGCGGCCCCCTTTTCCCGCAGGGCCACCCTCCCCCGGTCCTCTCCCTTCCCGCTGCCCCTCCTTCCCTCCAGCTGCAGGGATCTGCTTCCTCCCGCGGGACTCCTTGCGCCCTGGGCTCTGCCGTGGCCTGCGGCATCCCAGACAGTGCTGGCACAGTTGGGACGCTGTGCCCCAGCCCGGGACCAGGTGGAGGACGTGGCCCTGGGCATCCGCCTGAAGCCCAGAGGCATTTGGAGTTTTCCTCCTGGCGGTGGGAACCAGATTGCTGTGTGCACTTCGGACACTCAGATCATTTGCTTGGTGTAACTTGACGGGAAGTGCCAACCTGGAAGGGTCCTTATTTGTCTGAAAATGTCTTGAAATAGAGTATGTCAATTTTCATTCTTCTTTGAAGTCAATTGAGTGCTCTGGGGACTTACACTGGGCTTGGTTGGTAAGTTTCAGAGCTCAAAGGCTATTCCCGGTCATAAAATAGATGACTCAGTTTCCAGCATTCGTCACTTCCGCTGATTAAACCTCTTGCTTGCATACCCTGGTGTGAGTGGATAGATATGGGTCTGTGAAGCTACGCTGGCTTTGGTAATTGAGGAGTGAAAAAAGTATATCTAGTCCAGGCTTTTAAAGGTCATCAGGGGAGGCAGCTTCGCACGGGGATAAGAGCGTAGGGTCCAGAGCGGCTGCGATCTTCCACATCCTGGCTTTGGCATTTTCCAGGTGTGGGACACTGGGCAAGTTACTTTTACTGTTCCTGTCTGTAAAAGGAGGGTAATAATTAGCTTGTCACGTGGCACTGATAGGAAGATTAAATAAGTTAACTCAAAGTGCTTAAAACAGATCCTGGCAGGTAGTAAGTCCTCAGGACTGTTTAGTTGTTAGTTATTTAATTATATGCATTCTATTAATTTATAGTATAATCCCCACAATCAAAGGATGCAGTATTTTTTTTTTGGTAAGGAAGATTCACCCTGAGTTAACATCCGTTGCCAGTCTTCCTCTTTTTTTGCTTGAGGAAGATTAGCCCTGAGCTAACATCTGTGCCAGTCTTCCTCTATTTTATATGTGGGACACTGCCACAGCATGGCTGATGAGTGGCGTAGGTCTGCACCCGGGAACCCGGGCTGCCGAAACAGAGCGTGCCGCACTTAACCACTACGCCATGGGGCTGGCCCCAAAGGGCACAGTATTTTTTTTATTGGAAACCATTTTTAGGAGTGGTTAGTCATAATGTAACTTTAATTATAAAGAACCCTATCAGGTAAGACAGTGAATCACAGATTTTCCTGCTTTTGCTAATATTTAGTTCCTTTGGTTTCAGGCACAGTTGGGTGAAATTCCAATGTAGCAGTGGCCCTGGGAGTTCAGCTGTGAGGGCTTCTCTAAAAAAGGTTAAAAAGACAAGAGATTGTGGCTCAAAACGTTGGACTAAGTGGATTGGATACAGCCTGAAGCGCTGAGGAAAGGTTATTCAGGCAAATTTTGGGAATAAATAATTCCAGGAACAGAAAATGCATCTCATCCTGACAGTAGAGTGGGGTTAAAAGATTTTTCCAGTGACTCAGTGCTCGACAGCTAGCCAGATGCTTCCAGTGTTTCACAGGACAGGTTCGATGTGTTTCAAGGAGGATACAGTTTGTGGGGTTCTGCTGTGAAATTCTTGTTTTGATCCAGGTAATGGTATTATACGGAGCAAACAGTCATTAGTAGGAGGTTTCTTTTGGTCTGTCCTCTTCAGGGAAGCTCAGTGTAAGGAGAAAGGAGGGTGTTCAGGGGTGGGTACAAAAATTCAGTCTATGGAAGTACCTAGCCATTTTCCCCCCTTTGGAAACTCTTAATTCAAGAAAGAAAACAATCAGAGTTCATCACCATATAATAACTCACAACGTGGACCCTGAAGAGTGTGTGCACTGATGGAACTGGGAAGGGTAGGGACACTTATTCATTCAACAAACATTTTTGTTTATATGAAATGTGATCTAGGCATGGTATTAGATGCTGGGAATACTGAGCAGAGATGAAAACTGACTACCAGAAGGTCACAACCAGGAGAGGAGACAGACTTGAAATTACTGAACAATTAATATAACATGGCAAGTGCTGTAAGGAAATGTGTAGCACGTATGTGGATGCTCACAGAGCGTCTCTATCCCTAATGCACTTAGTAGGGGCTTTTTTTTGCATTTATATTTTCTTCATTTCTCATCCTTTCCTTTTTCGTTTAAGGCTTTTCCCCTCACCTCTTTTATTGAGTTTTTATTCTCCCTCAGATGCTCACCATATCTCTCAGCTGTTTGGCACAGACTTGTGGGAGCTCATTTCGCCTGTGTCAGCGTGCCTCAGAAACGTCAGTCTGTATCTCTGGAAAGAACCCTCATCCGGGGTGGATGGGCCTTGGTGGGTGAGTGCCATGGCTTCCTAGTCTTCAACGGGACAGTAATGAGGTGCGTTTTTCAGAGGGACCGTAGCAGGACCGAGTCCAGCTCAGTAATGCCCTTTCCTTTCTTCCCTGGCTCTTCTCCATACTCCCTCACTCTGGGTTTCCAGATTCACCTTCTGTGAACTTGCACCCAAGTCTCTTTTTCTTAGTTTGGCAGAACAGACACTAAGACAGCTGGTGCTAGAAGTGGCTCTAGAAAGCAGGCCCTGAGAATAGTATTGTGAAACTGGGACCACTCACCCTCAGATGGCAGCGAGGACCCCTTTGCTGGTGGTGAGGTGTGGATAACCCCTGGGACTCTCTAGCCTCACAGTTGTAAGAGTGGCACCAGTGGTGGGTTGGGGTGAGCTTCAGGTGGGAGGGAAGGTGTTGGCTAGTTCAGTGGCTCTAGCACTAGAACAGCACGTGGACAATGGTAATGATAAGGATAGGGGAGCTGGCTGGCTCTTATGTCCCTCAGAGGCCTTGAGGTAAATCAGGTCAGATCAGCCAGATAGGAACGCAGGACACACTATGAAAGACGGCAGGCTTGCTGGCAGCGTCTCCTGCAGCTGGAGGGCAGACTGAGTAAAAAATCAGGCCCAGAATTTAATGACAGTTGTGGCAGAACTGCAAAGGAAGCTGAATGCACAGCCCTGACAGGTTACTTCACTGAAGTCAGGGCCATGTTAGGGGAGAAATGGGACCCTGAGACCTGGGATGGAGATATGCGGGTGGAGACTCTGAGAACTTTGAATTCCCAGATTTCCTTAGATCCACTTCTCCTTGAGGAGGAGAGCATCCCCTCCCTGCCTAGATACTGTGCAGAGACCTCACTGGAGGCACATGGCCTGCAAGATGGTGTTTATCCTCCTCAAGGTCTGCCTCCTCCCCCCGCCCCATCCTGACATTGCCTAAGTGGGGAAGTACAGTCCCTGCTACTGGGGAAATAGCTTTTGTGCTGAAAGAGTTGCAGGACCTGGCTCACGTGGACCAGCAGGAACCGGGGGAACATGTGTGGGAGTGAATCTCGAGGATGTTAGACAAAGAGTGGGGTAGTGGTGGACTGTAAAGCTGGGTGGGAGAGACTCGGTTGCCTCGGGAGCATTCTCTTGTGATTCAGGATTTGAGGACCCAGCAAGGACACCTAGAGGACCTAGAGCTGGTTCTCCTGTGCTGCTGGGCAGGCTCCTTGAAGCTTGGACATGGCAATGGCTCATACCATTGGTTCTCAGCTGGGGGAGATTTTGCCTCCCCAGGGGGTATTTGGCAATGTCTGGATGTATTTTTAGTTGTCACACTAGGGGTTGCTTCTGGCTTCTATTGAGCAGAGATCAAGGATGCTACGAAACTTTCTGTGTTGTGTAGAACACAATGGAAAAGTTTTCCCCGTGGAAAAGAATGATCTGGCCCCAGGATTGCCGTTAGGAGATGTGGCTGTGGAACTGGGTCCCCAAGTATCTATGAGGATGATGGGATTTTGAAATAGCAGAGGCCAGGTGGCCTCTAACCATCAAAGGCTGGTGGACGCAATACCTGTGAGGGCAGCGAGGCCCAACCTTCAACCAGCATGTCCTGACCCACTGCGCTGCTAATGGAGCATGGAGTTCCTAAGGGCAGTGGAGGTGGGCAGTCAGCTGGGGTATTGCTTGACTTGTGTAAACACAAAAAATCAAGAGCTGGCAAGTAGAAGGCTGATGTCAGCCACTGCAATGGAAAAATCACCGTTCATTGTCTTGTTTTCGGAAGCGAGCTCTCAGATCCATATCCCGTGGATTGAGAGGGAGGCTGGATCACTTTGAAGAAGTCCTTTGCAATGTCCCTGCAGGTGTTCACAGATGTTCCCCCAGCCCTTCCGCGAGGGAACCGCAGCTCTTTATCAGACTGTCGGTCAAGGAAAGGATAATACCCAGACCTTCTGAGGGCTGCTTGACTCCAGGGTCTGAGCTGATCCCGGTACCAGGCAGCCTTCTAGCACTAGTGGAGAGGAGTTGGGAGGTCAGTGCCCTCGCCTCTCCTTCCTAGGGGCAAGGCGTAGACTCCATGGTTCTTCAGGGGGTTCCTGGCAGCCCTAAGAGCCCCGCTGCCCACAGCAGTGACCAGCTGGATCCCCTTCTCCTTGTTGGCTTTCCCTCGTTGCTCATCTCTCTCTTCTTGCTCCGTCACTCCAGCTTTCTGAGGTCACCTCCCAAGTAAAACTACCTGCGCCCCCATCCTTGTCTCCGGCTTTTTGTTTTTTTCGGGGGGAAGAGGGAGGCCCCAGACTATGACAAGTAGGAAGCAAAGTGTGATGCCAGGACTCGAACATAGTGGGTGTCAGCCCCGCTTCTTTCCAGCCCTCTGCTGACCACCTGGGACTCTGGCGCGGGGTCATGCTCCTGGCAGGGGAGTTCCTGCGGTTCCAGGTCCCTGCCAGCACTTGCCGGTGTCTGACGCTTACCGTTTCCTGTGCCCATGGGTGGCAGGTGTCTCGTGGTTTTACTTCCCTGACTGTTAATGAGACGGAACATCTTTTCAGATGCTTCTATCCCATTTTTGTTTCCTCTTTTGTGAAATTCCTGTTTAAGTTTTTTGCTCAGTTTTCAGTTTGTTTTTATTGCTTTGTAGGAGTTCTTGAGTCTGGTTCTAGTCCTTATTGCTCATATGTATTGTCGTTATCTTCTGGCTTAATTGTCTTTTACTTCCTTAGGGTGTCTTTTGATGAACAAAAGTTCTTAATTGTAACAGAATTTATCATTTTATCTTTTCATGGTTTGCATTGTTTATATTTTGTTTTAGAAATCATTCTCTGCCCAGAAGTCATAGATATTGTATTTTAAATATTTTATAGTTTTGCCTCTTATAGATAGCATTCTAATCTTCCTTGGGTGGATTTTTCTCCCCTCTGGCTGCTTTTAATATTTTTCTTTGGCTTTCTTTTTAGTGGTTTTGCTTTGACGTATCGAGGTGGGGTTTTCCTTCTGTTTATTCTGCTTGGACTTGAGCGTCTTGAATCTGTGAGTTGATATCTTTCATTTTGTTGGAAAAACTTAACAGAAGACGGCTGGATTCTCATGTCTACTTCTGCATTCAGTCTTTGCAATAACACTGGTCATGTAGCCTCTGGAAAATGAAAGTGAAAAAGTAATGTCAGTATTATTATGAAAACAGTCCAGACCCTTTGAAAGGGTCTTGGGACCCCTGGAATCCCCAGACCATTCTTTGAGAACCGCTTGTCTAAGATTTTGGTATTAAGGTTATACTAGCCTCTTAAAGTAACCTGGGGAGTGTTCCCTCTTTTTTCTGAACTCTGGAATAATTTGTGTAAAATTGGAATTAGTGTTTCTTGACTGTGTAGTAGAACTTGGAAAATCTGGGCCTGGAATTTTCCTTAGAGGAAGATCTTTACACTTTTGATTCAGTTTCTTTGTTATAAAACTATTCAGATTTGCTGTTTCTTTGTGAGACTATTTTGAGAAGTTTTATATATATAGTTTTAAAATTTTTATTTATTTATTTTTGTGAGGAAGATCAGCCCTGAGCTAACATCCATCGCCAATCCTCCTCTTTTTTTTTGCTGAGGAAGACTGGCCCTGGGCTAACATCCGTGCCCATCTTCCTCTACTTTATATGGGATGCCGCCACAGCATGGCTGATAAGCAGTGCATCAGCGGGCGCCCGGGATCCGAACCCACAAACCCTGGGCTGCCAAAGTGTGAACTTAACCGCTACGCCACCGGGCTGGCCCCAAGAGGTTATATTTTTAAAGAATTGTTCCATTTCATCTAAGTTTTCAGAAGTATTGGCATAAGTTCATTGATATCATCTTATCTTTTAAATATATGCAGCGTTTAGAGTTATGTTCCGTTTTCATTCTGGGTATTTATTTGTGCTCTTTTTCTGTTTATCTTGGTTAATCTTACCAGAATTATATCTAAAGGCAATTTTATTTGTCTTTCTTGAAAAACCAACCTTTATCTTTGTTGATCCTTTCTATTTTGTTTTTTAATTAATTTCTGTGTTTTTATTTATTGCTTATTTCTTAATATTATGTTTGGGTTTATTTTGTTGTGATAATGCCTTTTTAATAGTTAATCTGTAACTCATGAAAATTTGTAAAGCTCATGTGTGGATGCTATTTTTATTCCATTAATCCCAGTTTTGTTGTATGTGAAGCTGGTATTTTTCAAACTGTGGGTGACCCATTATTGGGTATGTGTATAATTGATCTAGTAGGTTATGGTCAGCATTTTAAAAAAAAAGCAGTAGAAAAACAGAATAGAAAAATACAGTGTTCATCATATGTGGCAAGTACTAAGTACCAAGGTGAAACCTTTGTTTCAAATACACACACGCGCGCACACACACACACACACACACCTGTGTTTGTATTGGGTTATAATATAAAATGTATTTCTTATTGTAGGTTTTAGTTAAAAAAAATTTGAAAGTCACTGTTAAAAGATAGTTTGTCTAATTTTGGTAAAGATTTCAAATCTGATTTCACAAAATAAACACACGAAGAGCTGGCTAACATGACAGATTCTGTGACCCTATTTTAGACCTGCTGGGGCCAAGGACTCGGTGTCATAACACGTTCCTCGTGGATTCTCACCATCTGGGTGTTTGAGAACCACCGATTCAGGATGTCAATCGACCTTGAGAGCCTGTTGGGAAGTTCTCACTTGGGGCAGTGAGGGTGCAGCTCCTTGTGTGCATTCATCCTGACACCTCTGATCTCCGAACTGCAGGAGGGACACACAGGGTGGCAAGAAAGCCTTGGGGGGGCCTGGACGTCGTAGGGGGTGGGGGGCAGGCTGGGAACACGCCGTTGGTTGTTAGAATGACAGAAGAAATGAAATAGCTCTCATGCCCGCGTTTCTCTCGTAGAATCAGCATATGTTGAATGGCTGACGTATATACCCCAAAGATGACAATGTTTAAGCTTAAAATGTATGGATGTTCATACATTAGTCTGTGACAAGCAAACCTCTACCGTTTCAGCTCATGGTCTTAGAGATACAAGTCGAAATCATTCATGACTGTTAAGCACATTTTACCCAAAAAGCTCTTAGTGACGGCGACATTCAAGCCTTGGCAACACCCCACCAGCTAGTCCAGTGTGGGCAGTGACTGGGGAAAGCTCTTTTTAGCCAAAGTAAAAATGGTTGATCAACCTTAGATGGTCTAGGAGCTTTTCAGTTATTTCCCTTTGTGTTAATAGCTTCTCTGAAAGATCAGTGAGTAGGATGAGGCCCTTTTGTAGATTGGGACTTGGACACGTGGAAGGCCAAGGTAGCTTGTTGCAGTAACGTGGTGCAAGCACACACAAGGCTCTGTCCCCCCTCGACAGTATCTGGGCACCAGACGGGGCAGGTTCTTAAGTTGTGATCTACAGGGGAGCTCTGCGTTTTCAGTTGAGGACAAAGAATGCTCATTGGCTGTTTCATTGTCTATTGCTGTGTAACAAACCAACCCAAACTTAATGGCTTAAAACAACAACAGTCGTGTGTTTGCTCACGATTCTGCAGTCTGCGCAGAGCTGGGTGGGGATGGTTCGTGTCTGCTCCACAGTTTCCGTGGGGTCTCCCTGAGGTTGCCTTGCCCTGGGAACTCAGCTTCCTTACGGCGTGGCAGCTGGGTTCCAAGAGGACGGAAGCAGCAGCTACAGGAACTCTTAAGGCCTGGGCTCAAAAGCCCTAGAATGTCACTGCTGCCACATTGTGTTGGCCAAAGCAAGTCACAAGGCTAGCGCAGATTCAGGGGGAGGGGAAACAGAGTCCACCTTTTGATTGGAAAAGTGGCATGCACATTCACCAGTGAGAAGTGTTGGCATCGGAAATTGATCCAGCACGCTGCTCTCCTTTCCCTCCCTCCCTGCCTTCCTATCCCTTTCTTCATTCCCTCCATCTAAATGTGCACACTGTCACCTTTGCTATAAAACATCAATATGTATTTAAAGATCAAAGATTAATCTTTTCTTCTCTGGTACCTCTTGGCACTTAATTGAGACTTTCCTAGTGGTATTTTTACATTTTGCATTTTGTTGTAGTTCTGTTTGTCTTAGCTCCCTCGTTAGAGTAGAAGTTCCTCTAAGGTAAGGTCTTTGCTTCTTTGTTTCCTTCACTGTGCACAGTGGGCGCTCCATAGAGGGTTGAATGAGTGGATGAAAACAGATTTTAGAATAACAAGCGTTCAAGAGTAACTTGGTTTAGAAGAACCAAGTTTGTCCAGATGAGACAATTTATGTTGGGCAAGTGTTTAAAAACAAAATGAAACCGTTATCTTGAGCTATTTCTCTTTTGATTTTTCTTCCTTGGTCAGCACCCATCTTCCTAAGCCCCACGCATTTACCAGCTTATGCTTTGAGCAGCCCTTCAAGTGCCCTTTGCCACCCTAAATACTTCGTTTTTCTCGTGTCTGCCCCCGGTAACCAGGAGCGTGAGGAAGAGGCCGTCGGTGTCATTATGTGTGCGTCGGTCAAGTACAATATCCGGGGTCCTGCCCTCATCCCAAGAATGAAGACCAAGCACCGAATCTACTACATTACCCTCTTCTCCATCGTCCTCCTGGGCCTCATTGCCACTGGCATGTTTCAGTTCTGGCCCCATTCCATCGAGTCCTCGAACGACTGGACTGTGGAGAAGCGCAGTATCCGTGACGTGCCAGTGGTCCGGCTGCCGGCCGATAGTCCCATCCCCGAGCGGGGCGATCTCAGCTGCAGGATGCACACGTGTTTTGATGTCTACCGCTGTGGCTTCAACCCAAAGAACAAAATCAAGGTGTATATATACCCTCTGAAAAAGTACGTGGATGACTTCGGTGTCCCGGCCAGCAACACCATCTCCCGGGAGTACAACGAACTGCTCACGGCTATCTCAGACAGTGACTACTACACTGATGACGTCAGCCGGGCCTGCCTGTTTGTCCCGTCCATCGACGTGCTTAACCAGAACACACTCCGCATCAAGGAGACAGCACAAGCACTGGCCCAGCTCTCTAGGTATCTAGGACTTTTGCAGACCGGAGCCAAGTCCTTCAGGGAACTCCAGGGAGGGGGAGAGGAAGGGGGCAGGGGAGAGGTTCATCTCTGAGCTGTCTCGTAGGAGGGGATGTGGATGAGTGACTGACTGGAGCGTGAGGCCAGCGCTGTGAGCATCTGGCCTCTGAACCGGTGAAAAGCAGTCTGCCGTCGTGCTACTGCTGTGGGCTCCCAGCTTCTTAGAATTTAAAAACTGAGGATGGCTCATCTTCCCATACTTTTCCTTTTAAATTTAAATACCTTTCCCCTCCTCTTTGTTACTTACAGAATACGTTCACTGCAAAATGTCTGAAAGTACAGATAAGCAAAAAGAAGAATGTAAGATTCATTCCATACGAGAGAATCATTATTAATATTTTGATGTTACTTTTCATTCATTTTTGTATGAAAAATATATACATATGCATATGCATAAATACATTTTTGTATAATAGTATATGCATATGCCTGTGTGTATATATACATTTTTGTGAAGAATGGGGTCACACAGTACATACTCTTTTGCTGCCTTTTCCCCTTAATATATCATGAATATATTTCCAAGTAATTTTGTATTTTTATTATATAATTTTGAGGGTTGTACATGTATTTGAGGGTTGTTTATGTTATATATGTATTTTGAGGGTTGTATATGTATACACATGTTCCATAATGTATTTAATCAGCCTTCTATGTTTTATTTATTTTTTTGTTTCTTTAACCAAATGGTGAACATTCAGATAGTTTTCATTGCCATGAGCACTTCCGTAGCGGACACACTTGACGTTCACACCCACCCATTTTTCCTTTCAAGGAGCCAGGCTAGCGCCTAATGTACCGTTGGGGTTTCTAGGACTTCTCTTTGCACACCTGAGAAGTGGCCCCATTTTGGGTCGGGGATACTGGCTGCTTGTCAGCCACTAACCGACTCTCGTTTTTGTTTCTTCAGAGTTGACATGTGAGTTCTCCTTCATGTTTCATTTCCCAATAGGTGGGATCGAGGTACAAACCACCTGCTGTTCAACATGTTGCCTGGAGGTCCCCCAGATTATAACACGGCCCTGGATGTCCCCAGAGACAGGTAGGTGTATTGGGGGGTGGCCCTGTGATGGGTTTCTGAGGATTAAGTCAATGCAAGACCCTCTCGTCCGTGTGAAATCACTTTCCGAAGCCGACTGGGACGTACTTTGTAATCAGAATTGGTTGTTAAAACAGAGCATTGCCCTCCTCCAGACTTGGAAGTGTTGAGACCTGCTTAAATCTGTTGTGGAGAACCAGGTAGAGCTTTCCTTCCTTCCTGATAAAACCTTCCAAACAGGCAGATGTGGCAGGAGGTGGCCGTGATTGCACGGGTGCAATTTTGGGTTCACTCACTGTGTTTATCGGTCCTTTTGTACATGGACTGAGCCGCTTTGGCTGAAGCCTTCCTGGAAATCTCGGGAATGAGGGGCCGCTTAAGGCTCCTCTCCTAGTACTTGGTTCAAGGCTTTGAGGAGAACAGAAAGCTTGGGCCCAAGATAAGAGTCCTGGCCAACGCTCAAGGTGTAGGATCATTATGAGTTTGTATATGAACCCATTTATAACCAGTTTCACGGCAGTCAGTGTTTAGCTCTTGAAGTCGTTGTTACTGAAAAAGGTGAGAGACCAGCCCGAGGCCGCTGTGTTCTCAGCTTCTTGGAGGCTGACGTTGTCATTCATGAAAATCTACACTTGGACCGCTTTCCCCGGAAGATGAAATCTAAGCCCTCTCCGCTTTAAGTGATTATCTGGATTCAGTGTTGAGTTTCTGTCTGGAAATACCGTCATCGCTAGAAGAGACGTACCCAGGCCACTCCTCAGCTTTGGTGCAGAAACCGTTTTGGACGATAGAGGGCAGTCGGGCCACACAGATTCTATAGAAACCGGCTACCACAAGGGATCCCTGATCCGGCCCTCAGCCCCGGTGTTCCTGAGGGGCTACTGCTCTACGGATCTGGTTGTCCTGGGAAAGTGAAATTCTTGAGAGAATAGAGGAGGCAAGGAAAGGAGCCGCTAGGAATGCAATGTCTTCACCTGCTGTTCTGGTTTATCTTGAGAAGGGCTTGTTTCTGTTTGGGGCATTTCACTTTTTGCTGACATTTTGGTATATGTATCTGCATGGGAGAAGGACTTTATTTTTATCAAGTGCACATGTTAAGTGGGGTTTCATTTCTCTGCAGGAAAGTGTCAAGCAGTCAGGAGAAAGTTTAAGTTCTGCTGGGGCTTAGGTGTTAAGGATCTGGAAGGTTAAATCGTTTTCCCTGTGTGTGTGTTTTTGTAAGTGATTACAGGCAATCCCGTAGCAAGTAATGAATCACCATGGAGTCCTCCTTTATCTTTGCACGTGGGAAATTTCATTTTGAAACCTATGTATTCTTCTGGTTGGGGTGAGGAATAGTAGATTTGTTTGTTAATGTTTCTTATCCTTTGTGCTTGCTCCTGGATTCAGAGGAGGCAAGAACTGTGAGCTGCATATCAGATTATTCGGAAATTAGAAAACAGACAGACTAGATTAGGCTGCATCTAAGATCTCCTGAAGTCTAAAGTCGTGGGTGTGATTACCTAAGAATTATTTTACTCAGGGAAATGCAAGGACCAGGACTGAAGGAAATGTCTGCTCAGCAAATGGATCTTTTATGCTCCTTACACCTGTTTTTATTTCTCTTTCAATTTTTAAAAATTATACATGTGAAACACATTTACCTTCTTTATGTAAGATTGGGACAGTATGCAAGTATATAAGGGGTAAAATGTAAAAATGTGCTTTCAAACCCTCCTCTCTTTTCACTCCCTTATTGAGAGGTAATCACTTCTATCAAATACCATGTATTTTTCTAGTCTTTTTTCCTACGGATTTACACACAAACACACACACTTATATATATACGCACACATATACCCATTTTATCTTAAGTGGGAGCAAATTATACCTCTTTGGTGCCTTACTTTACTGATCTTTGTTTTCTCAGATATATTCTATAATATTATTACTTGGATTTTTATTATCCTTTCTTTGCACACATCTCTCACAAATTTCTACTTTTGTGTGGGTGTATATTCATTTATTTACACTTGTTAGGGAAAATTTCAAACCTATATAAGAGAGACTAGTCCAGTGAAGCACAAGTACCCCCGTCCAGCTTCAGCAATCAGCACCTCGAGGCCAGTCTCCCTTCCTCTGTCCTCCTGCTCCCCACCAGGTTATCTAGAAGCAATCTCAGATGTTATGTCATTACATCTGTAAATATTTCCATTTGAATCTCCACACGCTAAGGGCTTTTTAAAAAACATAACTACAGTTACTATTTTCATACCTAAAAAATTAACAGTAATTCTTTAATATCACCAAATATCTAGCCGTTTTTCAAGTTCACCTGTCTCATAAACATTTCTTGTGAGTTTGATTCAGTAAACAAATAAGGATGACCAATAGAATTGGTCAGCTTTTTTTTTTTTTTTCCCAAACCCTGAAGCTTTATATTTAAGGAATTTGCAGGCCTGATTACATGCCTGGTTTAAAAGAAAGCAAAGGATAAACTTGCAGAGGAAGTGTGTTCGGGCACTGTGAATACTCAAAGGAGGAGAATGACCCGGAGTAGGGATGGTGGAGTGCACGAGGCATGGGGAGGGCTTGGGGACAGACGGGAAGTCCCAGAAGGTGCTGAAAGTGCTGGGGACACTGAGTCTGATTGTCATGTTAATTCTTTCTTAGCTGCAAGGTTTTTATTCAGTCTTGCAGTTTTGGAACTGGTCTCTGATTTGGGGCTACATAAGGGGAAAACAGAATGTGCTTCTCAGAAACTCACTTTCAGTCAATGTCAAACACGTATTCTGTAAGGCAAGGGATACTTGCAATATTTCCTCCATTATAATGTTGTGGAAACCTTGGGAGAAGAAGATACAGCGACTTAAAGATGAAGTCTTGTCGGTAGCAGGGCTGACGTGGGTCTGTTTGACTAACCGCAGGCGTGGCTCTTTCTGAGCTCACACATGGAGATCACACGTGTCTGATCTGTGACATAAGGCATACCTCGGATTGCAGGCCTTCCCACTCCCAGTGCATAACCCCACCCACCCCCGGAACAGAGTAACAGCATGGGGCCCCAGGGACGGAACAGCAGTCAAAACTGGTGTAAGTCTCCCCATGTCCTCACACCCCTTTCCTCTGGGCCATGGGTGTAATTACCTAATCATCCCCTCGCCCGGCTCCCCGGACTCCCTGGAGCCTGCATGTTGGATCCACGTTTGCTTCTCTGCACAGCGGTCAAGGGGGCCCATGTGATCTGCTTGCCATCACCGTTATGGAACCTGCCCAAGTTCAAGTTGGATGGATTCCTTGCTGAATGCTCATCAGGAAAATAAGACCGCATGTTGGTACTGAGGATGGTCATTAAGTTTACAGAGTAGACTGGCAGCTGGAGAGGTTTTTAGCCTGTACGTTACCTTGCCAACAAGTTCTTGGTTCCATAAAGTTTAAACAAACAGAGTGGGATTGCCAGGGGTGGTTTGAAAATCTTTGAACTTAAACTGATCATGTTAGAAGGGGACGTAGGCTGTCGTCAGGGCAGGGAGGGGGTTGGTAGCTATCAATATTGCAAAAAATGTGGTTTGGCTCAGACTGTGCAGTGCGTGGGACTGGCAAAACTCAGCCCCAGTAAGTGATTTCGATGGGTGTGGGGCCCCAGGGACAATATAACAGGAAAAGTGGGCGTGGTATACTCCTGCTTCCTCTCTCTGATGAAGTGTCGGTGTACTACTTGCTGGATCCAATTGCAGCAGTGTGCTCACGGCTTTCTAATTAAGGAGAAGAAAAGCTAGTGCATGCAAGCTGCAAGAGAAGCACTAACGGTCCAGTTCTAGATTCTGCTTCCTATAGAGGGAGTTGGGCTAATAAGACAGTAGCTGGAATGATGGTGAGAGCTGGCAGAGCTCACACATGGCTCTGGGACCACAGGGGAGAGAGGTGAATGGGGCAGGAATTGGAGAGGGGCTGGGGCATGTACAGCGCAAGATCTGATACTTGATTGTCATCACTGCTTTCCGTGCCCATTGTCTCCTGAGGTTGTAGTCGGTGGTTCGGTAATGAGCGCCCCCATGAGTCCTCCTGTGCAGACCCTTTGTTATTCCTGCTAACGTAAATGTGTTTAAGAGAAGGACATGGCTTTTGGGAGAGGTGAATGGGATCTGAGTAAGGTAGCAGAGGGGCTGTTCATAGGGTGCCCTCTGGGCTGTGATGTATTTAAAAAAAATGAAAAGTAGGGGGGCCGCCCAATGGAGCAGTGGTTTATTTCACGCTTTGGCAGCCTGGGGTTCGCAGGTTCGGATCCTGGGCACCAGCGGACGCACTGCTTGTCAGCCATGCTGTGGCGACGTCCCATATAAAGTAGAGGAAGATGGGCACAGATGTTAGCCCAGAGCCAGTCTTCCTCAGCAAAAAGAGGAGGATTGGCGACGGATGTTAGCTCAGGGCTGGTCTTCCTCACGAAAAAAAAAAAGGAAAAATAGGGAAAGACTACTTAGGATCCCAGAGGAAGGCTGGTGACTCTGGGATGGAATGCAACCGACGTCCAGGAGATGTGAGTGTAAAACAGTTAGTGGAGTGTCTTTACAAAAAAGTGACTCGGTAAACATTAGCTGTTGTTGATATCATTAAGACTCAGGTACTCCTGTCCCTTTCCACAGAGCTTATCAGAAGGAAGACGTTTCTTTCTCATTGTTTGACAAAATCCTTTGCTTTCAGGGCTCTGTTGGCTGGTGGTGGCTTTTCTACGTGGACCTACCGACAAGGCTACGATGTCAGCATTCCTGTCTATAGCCCGCTGTCAGCTGAGGTGGACCTCCCAGAGAAAGGGCCGGGGTAAGGTGCCTTCAGCTTGGCCAGGTGTGCTGTGAGATGCCCAGGTCGGCGTGGTGGGCATCACAGCAGCCAAGCATCTGTTACAGGCCAGGGTCCTTAAGTCTCCTGTCTTTCCCACCCCACCCCAGTGCTGCTTAGCTTCAGTTATCTCTGTCTTGGTAAATTTACAATGCTATCTACCCAACTTTGCAAGTCAGAAATCTATATGGTGTCCTTAACTCCTTCCTTTCCCTCCTATATCAGAAGAGGAAGTCCTGTTGGTTCTACATGTAAATATTTCTTAGCTCTGTCTACTCCTCCATCCCTCTGCCCCCACCCTCTGCCAGGGTACTGCCATCTCTCCCTCGGATTGCTGAAGCGCCTCCTATTGGGGTTCCCTGCCTCCAGTCTTGCCCCCATTCTGGTTGTTGGCTTCACATTGCCCTTTGGATGAAGCCCAGACGCCTTAAAACGTCTTTCAAGACCCTCTATCCCACGACCGCTCTCCATCTCCAGCTTTTATTTTTTTCTTTTAGTTTTTGGAACGAGCTTGGTTCTCTGTTTTTCTGGACTGCAAACACTCTCCACTGTCTGGAAATCTTTTTCCTCAGACTAACGGCCTGCTTGTCCTTTAGGTTGCAGTTTGAATACCTCTTACTCGGGAGGCACTGTCTTAGCCCCTGGAATGGCTCCCCTGCTTTATGCTCCCATAGCAGCCTGCACTTCCTGTGTACCACTCATCACGCTGTGTGTAATGACACGCTCACAGCCTCTGCTTCAGATTTGGTTTTTTTTTGAGGAAGCTTGGCCGTGCGCTAACATCTGTTGCCAATCTTCCTCTTTTTTCTCTCCCCAAAGCCCCAGTAGATAGTTGTACACCCTTGTAGTTGCTCTACGTGGAATGCTGCCTCAGCGTGGCTTGATGAGTGGTGAGTAGGTTTGCGCCCAGGATCCGAACCGGCGAACCCCGGGCTGCCGAAGCAGAATGTGTGAACTTAACCACTATGCCACCAGGCCAGTGAGATTTGGGTTTTTTTTTAAGTGCAGTGAAGCTGGGGCCAAGTCTGTTTTTTAACTGCCATGTCCTCAGTGCCTGGCACATAATTACCTTATATTTTTGATATGTAAGTGAAAAGGGCTGACAACATGGATGTGCAGGGCATTTTGTCTATAACCTTTTTTGCCATAGTCTGTTTAAAAATTGTGGTAATTCATGATGAGAATCTCAATGAGCTTTAAACAAACATGACAATAATGGTATTCTTTACTTGTGTGACAAGTGCTCGTGTATGAAGGGACTGATTTGTATATTGCCACACAAGAAATGTCATATTGGGTGAGATGAAAAAGCCCCCACATAGCATTTGGTCTCAGAAATGAGTCTCAGGGAAAGTCTGCTCAGAGACCATGAGAGCCATTCCCTAAGCCTCCAAACTTCCCCTTAGAATCCTGTATGGATTCTTTGAGAAGTGAGAGAACTTTTCCAAAGAGAAAACGTTTCTCTCCTGTGTATGTGTTTTACCATGTGGCCTGGTACCAAATTCTGAAACTTACTTTAGGCATAGCAAATTTTGTTATTTAGACAATGTATAAAGCCCATTAAACATTTTTAAAAACACTCAACATTTTTTCCTCTAGCCTTAGGGCGGCGCAAAGAAAAAGGTTCGTGAACTTGTTGCTTAGATCATCTTTCTTGATTTTTCTCTGTTAGTGGACTCCCAGAGTAGACTTATTTTATTATTTTTTTATTGAAATACAATTCATGTACCATAAAATTCACTCTTTTAAAGTGTACAGTTCAGTGGTTTTTAGTATATTCACAAAGTTGCACAACTGTCATCATCACTACTATCTAGTTCCAGAACATTTTCATCACCCCCAGAATTAACCCAGTGCCTGTTAGCAGCCTCTCTCTGTCCCTACCCCCAAACCTCACACCCCTGCCCTTAGCAGCAATCACTAATCTGCTTTCTGTCTCTGTGGATTTGCCCATTCTGGATATTTCATATAAATATAGTCATACCATATGTGGCCTTTCCTGTCTGTTTTCTTTCACTTAGCATAATGTTTTCAAGGTTTATCCATTTTGTAGCATAGAATCAGTACTTCATTCCTTTTTTGGCTGAATAGTATTTCATCATATGGATATACCACATTTTGTTTATCCATTCATCAGTCGGACATCTGGGTTATTTCCACTTTTTGGCTATTATGGATAATGGTGCTATGAACATTCATGTACAAGCTTTTGTGTAAACATGTTTTTAGTTCTCTTGAATATATACCTAGGAGTGGAATTGCTGGGTCACATGGTCAGTCTATGTTAAACTTTTTGAGGAACTGCCAGACTTTCCCAGAGTGGCTGCACCATTTTACATTACCACCAGCAATGTATGAGGGTTCCAATTTCTCCGCATCCTCACCAACACTTGTTATTGTCTGTCTTTTGTATTCTAGCCATCTTAATGGATGTGAAGTTGTATCTCATTGTGGTTTTAATTTGCATTTCCCTAATGACTAATAATACTATCTTTTCATTTGCTTATTGGCCATTTATATAATCTCTTTGGAGAACTGCCTGTTCAGATCATTTGCCCTTTTTTTGTGTGTGTGAGGAAGACCAGCCCTGAGCTAACATCCGTTGCCAATCCTCCTCTTTTTGCTGAGGAAGACTGGCCCTGGGCTAACATCCGGGCCCATCTTCCTCTACTTTGTATGGGACGCCGCCATGGCATGGCTGACAAGCAGTGTGTCGGTGGGCGCCCGGGATCTGAACCCATGAACCCCGGGCTGCCAAGTGCGGACTAAACCACTGCGCCACCGGGCTGGCCCTCACTTGTCCATTTTTAAACTAGGTTGTGTTTTTATTGTTGAGTTGTAAGAATTCTTTATATATTTTAGATACTAGACTCTTATCAGATATATGATTTGCAAATATTTTCTTCTATTCTGTAGGTTGTCTTTTCAGTTTCTTATAGTGTCCTTTGATGCACAAACGTTTCTAATTTTGATGAAATCCAATTTATCTATTTTTCTTTGGTGGTTTGTGTTTTTGGTGTCATATCTAAGAAACTATTGCCTAAACCAAGTCCACAAAAATTTATGCCTATGTTTTCTTCTAAGAGTTTTATAGTTTTAACTTTTGGATTTTGATCCATTTTGAGTTAGTTTTTGTATGTGGTGTGAGGTAGGGGGTCCAACTTCATTCTTTTACTTGTGGATATCCAGATGCTTCAGCAGTACTTGTTAAAAAGACTGTTCTTTTCCCATTGAATGGTCTTGACACCCTTGTTGAAAATCAGCTGGTCAAAGGTACATGGGTTTATTTCTGGACGCTCAGTTCTATTCTCTTGGTCTCTTTGTCTGTCCTATGCCACAACCACACTGTCTAGATTACTGTAGTTTTGTGGTAAGTTTTGAAATAGGTAAATGTGAGTCCTCCAACTTTGTTCTTCTTTTTCAAGGTTTCTTTTGGCTGTTCAAGGTGACTTGCAATTTTAATTACTTTTTTTTATAATGTGAATTGAATAAGTACAAATGAAAAAATGACTAAACTCCTCATGCTTATACAAATACAAAACTAAAATGAATATACAAATTAAATAAACAAATCTACAAAACTGATCACATTTAGATTGACAGAATGTGACAGCTGAGGCTTTTTCTCTGAAACTGCATTGCATCTTTCACGGTGAACGTGGAGTTAATTGTGGGTCTCTTGGGTTTGGCCTATCTGTGCTGTTGCATGCTGGGTGGTGATGTACTTCTTCCCACCACGTTTTCTGTTTGAACCACTAGGAAACTTCCCCTTATACAGCATCTCGTGACATCATTTATCTTCATCTGGTACAAATGCATGATTCATATTTGTCCCCAATATTTTATTATGAAAATCTTCAAGCAGACGGCAAAGTTTAAAAAATTTTGTGGTGAACGCATGTCTCCCCACCACGTTGATTCTGTCATTAGCGTTTTACTGTACTTGCCTTATGTGCTTTACATTTTAGGTCTTTCTCTCTTCTCTTTAGCCCACTAAATACAAACGTGGACATGGAAAAATTTTTAGCAGTATTCATCGTTAAAAATGAGCAAAAATATGCCTAGGCTAATCTTTTTGGATCATCATCAAGATGAAAATGCAAAAATAATTCTTGTAGAGAATTTGTAGATTGGAGAAACTGATATAGTTCAATGCCGTGTTTTGAGGCTCGATTTCCATAAATTGAGAAAGGGTGATCTGTGTGAGCCCAGCGGGTACCCTTTGGGGCAGTACAAATTTCTGTCATGTAGCCAGCATCTTAATGTGCCACGTTAATGTAGCATTAGATATGGATAACTATAGTAGGTAGAGTCAACTGAAGAAGTGTTTGCTGCTTCTGTGAGCATTTACTTAAATTTAAATCAGTTGTATGCTTTTAAAAAGTTTTTTAACCCTTTGCTTTTTCTTTTCTTTTTCTAAAGTTGTTCTGGAATTATTTAATTAAATTTAGTTCAGTTCACTTCAATTCAAATCAAACCTTTATTGAAGACCCATTGGCCCAAGTGTGGCCAGGCTGGTTGTTCTCAACAGGGGCGGGGGGTTGATTTTGCCCATCTCTGGGGACATTTGGTGATATACAGAGCCATTTTTGACTATCAGGACTGAGGGGATGTGTGTCAGGCATCCCCAAGACCACCTCTAATTTCGATGATTTGCTAGGAAGTACTCAGGGCTGTGATTTATTACAGCAAAAGGATGCAAAGCACAGTCAGCAAAGGGAAAAGGTGCATGGGGTGAAGTCTGGGGAAACCAGGTGCAAGCTTCCAAGGGTCCTCTCCTGGTGGGTGGGTCACATAGGACATGCTTAATTCCCCCAGCAACAGAGTGTGACAGTGTGTGTAAAGGTTGCCCACCGGGGAAGCTCATTAGACACCCAGCACCCAGGGTTCTTACTGGACCTGACCACACGAGCAGTCTCTGCTTGGCACGTGGTGTAATTCCAGGCTCTCAGGAGGAGAGCAGGTGTTCAGCATAAACCGTATTGTTCGTACAGTTTGGACACAGCGAGCCACTCTTATCAGTTCGGGCATGGTGGGAACGTTCCCCAAATCAGAGTTCCTGTACATCAGCCAAGGGCCAAGCTTTTGAAGGAGAGCAGCGAGGCCTGCTGTGTTAACTCTGTTTTGCACCTGGTGTGTGGAGGCCACTGGACCTCCACAGTGCACAGGGCAGCCCCCGCAGAAAGAATTATTGGGTCCCAGTGTCGTCAGTGCTGTAGTGGAGAAGCCTGGGCGAGGCAGAGTGGGCAGGCGAGGATCGGGTCTGTCAGGGCCGCTCGGCTGCCTCGGGGCCTCTGTGCTTCCTAAGACAGCCTGAACTAAATTCCCTTTATTATCTGCTCTCTCTTGTACGTATAATCTAGCTCTCTCGTGTTGGCGTAGGACTGTTAACTCCCTTCAGATTTAGTCCAGGGAAGAAAACACTGAAAAGAAAAGATTTGGCAAAAACAAAACAAAGGAGAACAAACCACTCTGAACAGTAAGAATTACTTTCAAAGGTTTAAACTGTTATATGGGTGGGTATTTTCTTAGTAACTTAATCTCTAATTTTTATGTATAACTGGACTGAAATTAAGATCTTTAACTAGATCACTTCAGGTCTCAGTTAATTTCTGAAGCTCTGTGTTTCAGTAACAGAGGAGCCGTGTGGCTTCAGAGGCGGCAGAAGAAAGGGAAAGGCTGCATTGGGCACATCCTCCCTCTGCTGGCCAGTTGGTGGATTTCTACAACTCGGCTTGGACCCACACTCCATTTCCCACCAGCTTGCAGTGCGGCCCTGCAGTTGTGGTGTTTCTTTTATAAACAACATGCCTCTTCCTCCGGGGGAAAAAAAAAAGAAGAAGAATAGGGCGGCAAAGACAGGCTCCAGTCTCTTCTCCCTTTCCAGGGACTTGGGAGGAGGGGGTAGGTGACCTCATGGCCACGTTTTGGATTTGTTGCTCTTTGTGAGAGCTGCTTTGTAAGGGAATTCCCACATCTCTTGAGGGCTACATAGAGTAGCGAGAGCTGTGTTTTTATTTTTATTTTAAATCTCTCCATATTTTTTCAATGGGAAGTTGAGGATTGTTGCTATTGATAGCTTCTTCTCACAGCTGTGTTGGCCTCAGCTGGAATTCTTGTCATTTTCCCTCTGAAAGGAACTAAATTGGGAGTTTACAACTGTTACTGTTGAGGGAGACTTCAAGTTCTCAGCATGATTCTGCTTAAACTTAGATATCAGCGCTGTTGGGAGGAAACTTGAAAGTAGAGCTAGTAATTCTAGTCCCTAAAAGAAAAACAAACCCACCTCCAAATTTTGTTTGCTTAAAACTAAAATGGGCATACTCTCAGCCATCTGTCAGGTCAGGGAGAGCCAGTATATGAGCAGCGGGAGCATTTTTAGACTCTTGTTCACATCTGCACGTTTGTGTTGAAAATGGAATGGTAGAGTGGGGATCCAGTGATCCTGGTGACCGAATGTCCAAAATAGAACTTTGTTTCTCAACAGTG
The DNA here is from genome assembly GCA_031878705.1 of Tapirus indicus. Lineage (NCBI taxonomy): Eukaryota > Metazoa > Chordata > Mammalia > Perissodactyla > Tapiridae > Tapirus > Tapirus indicus. The sequence goes on from CM062928.1 coordinate 11,885,615, forward strand.
AAGTCTAACCCAGAGGCCTTCTTTACTCAAGAGTTTCTTTGAGCACCACACATTACTGTATTTATTTCTGTATCTATATAGAGGGATCTTTCTCTCTATATCTCTGTGTATTGAAAATCATTCATTCATACTGATATCTCCGGTTCCACCCAACACCACAGGAGCATTCTGGTTTTCTCACTTTCTGTGTTTGTAACTCCCTTCTCTGACAGTGAGAAATTTGGCTCCCATTATCTTCAATATCGACCCTCTTACTTGATCGACCCTCTTGTATGTAACCAAAATTCTGTTGCTACCACTGCCCTTCTCCCGGCACAGATATCCCCTTCACCCCGACTCAGACTCTGATCCCCCCGTTGTGCTCCTGCCGCTCTCTCCTCCCACCCCCCCAGCAGAGGTACCCTCCTCACCCTTCTTGGGTTCCAACACCTCACACTGGGTGATACTACTCTTGCTATCACCTTCCCCACAACTGGGGCGCCCTTTTCAGCCTGCCCAGGCTCTGACACTCTGTTCTGGGCTGCCCAGATGCCCTCCTCACCTCACTTGGTCTCCAGCATCCCATACTGGGTTACCGTGGCTCCCTCTACCTCTGCTCCCAGCGCAGAAACCTGAGTCACCTTTTTAGGACTGTCATAGCCTGCACTGGGCCACCTCCCCACTCTTCCCCAAGTGGAAGCTGTCACCCCACTAGGGCTTCAACACTCCACGTGACCAGCTCCCCACCCCGCCATGCAGAAACACCCCTTCCCCTCTAGGACTCCAACACTGCACTCTCCTGCATGGACACCTCTTGGATGCCAACACATCTGTTCTTATTCTAGACAGTGTAGAGCACCAGTTTTATGCCAGCAGCTCTACTTAAATAGAAAGTCTCCAGAAACATCCAGCAAGTACCAGTGCTCCATGAGATCCGTCACAGAACCAGTATCAGGATTGGAAGGACATTTAGGGGGCATTCAGCCTTAACTTGATGCGTGACTTTTCTCTATGACTTCTCTGAAGGGTTTTCTGATTTGTAGTAAAACACTCCATCCATTTCATTTTCAGATAGCTTTAATTATTCGGGTGGTTTTCCTGCTTGTCTCGTGAGTTTGACTGTAAACCTCTCTCCTGTTTACACAGACGAGTTTGGCTCCAGGGATGCTTTGACTGGAGGTGGTGCTCACTTGGAGATGATCTGAGGGTGCTCCCTCTGTGTGCTCTCTCCATCACGAAGTCATCCCTCTGAAAAGTAATGCTTTTACAAAAGAGAAGTTATTGAGCTCAGGGCTGGGAGTAGAATCCAAGAGTCGGTTTCGGTGTCTATAAACTTCTGGCTATAAACACTCAGCATATTGTTCAGTAAATTGTAATTTAGGGGGAAATTGCCCAGGGTGAGAGGAGCCAGTCTGTGCCACTGATCCAAACTGTCTCCCTGGTGGGTTTGCTGTTCCAGGTCTTTCTCATCTCCAGTTACCTGAACCCTGGCCTCTGGGTTTGAACTACCCTCTAGGGAGCTCTGTCACATGGAACTTTCTGTGGCGAGGAGACGATCTGTATTTGTGCTGTCAGGGACCCACTGCCCACACATGGCTATTGAGAACTTGACATGTGGCTAACGTGACTAAGGAACTGAGTTTTAAATTTTATTTAAATTTAAATTTAAATGGCCTCATGTGGCTAACTGTGATGTGGGAAATACCCTTTGCTTTTAGTTCAGCTGTATCAAGAAATTACCGAAAGAAATGGTTCTGTGGACTTGAAAGCAACCTGGTTGAGGTGTGTTGCTGTTTTCTGGGGTGTAGCTGATCTGGCTGGCTCGGCGAGTGTTCACCTGCACTCATTGCTCTGTGTGTTTTGGACCTGAAGCTTAATGCTTGGTGGAAGATGACGACCTTCTCAGTTAGAGGATGATTATTCTTTGGCCCTGGATGTATGAGTAATGTGTTCCCCAGCTAGAACGTCCAAGTAAGTCTAAGAAACTAAGGAAACACGATTACCCTTCCTTTCTCCCCAAAGCAGGAAAAGGAGAGAGAGAGATGGTTCAGAGTGTAGGTTTTTGGTCCTTTCTTGTGCACAGACTCGTGTCAGCTTGCCTGACGGCGTCACCTGTGAGAGGCAGCCCCAGTATATGTCTAGCTGGTCTGTACCAGCTAGAGGAGATTTGAGTGAATTCTGCTTCTGGGTCTGATAGGTGTTTCATTTCTTCCTGGAACCTGCTTTATGTTATTCTTTTCTTTGACTGTGATCCCTCAACCTGTATAGAGCGTCTGCTCTGTAACCTCTCTGCCTCGTGGGACTCTTGCCTTCCAGGAGGGAATTACTTACCATCTGGTCTCCCCGAAATGTTCCCCTTGACTTCTGGCCTACTAACTTTGTGTTCACATTTTGTCTCTTATGGAGATCTAAATGACACTAGACCCTTGGAAATCCTTTCTTCACTCCATTTTCTCTTAAGCATCTTTGCTATCAAGATGTTAAGACTGAGCCAGCCTCAATGGCCTAGCGGTTAAAGTTCAGTGACTCTGCTTCTGCAGCCCAGGTTCAGTTCCCGGTTGTGGAACCACACCACTTGTCTGTCAGGAGCCATGCTGTGGCGGCGGCTCACAGAAAAACTAGAAGGACTTACAACTAGAATATGCAACTAAGTACTGAGACTTTGGGGAGGGAAAAGAAAAGAGGAAGATTGGCAACAGGTGTTAGCTCAGGGCAAATCTTTCCCAGCAGGAAACAAAAAACGATGTGAAGACTGATTCCATCCTTTGGTGAAGATAGTTTTTTTCACTTGTTCTTCTCAACTACCAATTCGGGCATCCCAGTGTCCACATGGCCTTGACGATGGGCGCTCTCTCTCCCTGGAGCTTCTACAGAGCGTGAGGATGCCATTCAAGAGCCAGAAGCAGTCTTTCACCTCTCCTGGTTTTACAGCCAGTGCTGCCTGTTAAGTTTCCCTGTTCTCCTATTTGAAGGATGCGCCAGCTCTCAGTTCCTTGTCAGATCAGAGACCGCAGATACAATTGATCATAACATGTTGATGTTTCTTCCATATAACCGACCAGTCAGTCCACTTCTCTCTTTGTCCACACACACACGTATTTATGGCATGCTCTCTAAGCTTGGCATAGTATAAGCATTTCCTCAAACCATTAAGAACTTTTCCCAAATAAAATCTTTAATGGTTGCATAATATTTCAGCATGTGGATGAGTCATACCTTTCTTACGGTATATAATATTTTAAATACTCAGCAATGCTACAGAGTGTAATTTCCCCACAAATCAAGGGCTGTGAAGACTAGTGAGAAAACACTTTTTGCCGTAAGTTTAGTATTAAGGTTTGTCTTCCCCTAACTAACATACCAGCTGCGGCTTTCCGGTCACTGTGTTTTCTCCTTTGCAGTCCACGGCGATACTTCCTGTTGTCGTCTCAGACGGCTGTCCATCCCGAGTACAGAGAGGACTTGGACGCCCTCCAGGCCAAACACGGAGAGTCGGTGCTGGTGCTGGATAAATGCACCAACCTCTCCGAGGGCGTCCTGTCCGTGCGGAAGCGCTGCCACAAGCACCAGGTCTTCGATTACCCCCAGGTACTCCAGGTGAGTGTTCCGCATTCCCTCTCTCAAGGCTCAGGAGAGGTCCCTTCCGCCAGGTAACACTGACCCCAACAAACGGTTGTTTTCCGCATGCAACTGGGGGAATTACCCAAGGGGAGAAGACAGTGTGGTGTTGCTCTTTACCAGATTTGTAGACCCTCAGGGGCTTTGGTGTCTGGCATCTTGTTTGTGCAAAGCTATGTGGCCTATGAGTGTCCTTTCAGGTATTCATTATCCTTCAAAAACACAAATCTGTTAGATTTACAAAGAAGTCGCATTGACAAAGCAGGCAAATGTGTCTTGCTTTTACCCCTGTCCTCATAAGCCAGTCCAGAGAAATGTCAGCTATATGGTGGCAGCTCATACCCTATGACTGTGCTGGCCCACAAGGCCATAGTCAGCTTTTTCTGGGAGTGGCAGGTTTTTATGTTTTGTCACTGTTTTGTCCTTTGGTGGTGTTGCCACCCTTCACATGTCCTGCCGGTAGCGTGTCCATTCCTAAATCACGGGAATGGCAGTGTTTCCATAACCGTCGGCAGGGAGGTCCCTCTGGGGATGTTTTATAAGCAGGGATATTTGACATTCCAAGGGCATGGAGGCTAGGAAAGGAGAAAGTGGGTTTTCTTCCCTTAAATATTTAAAATACAGTCAGGTTAGCTCGAGGAGAACCATCAAGGAGCCGGTGTGACTTTGTTGGTCTCCAAAGAGAACTGGCCCACACTGAGATTGTTAAAGTACTTCCTCTCAAGAAGTGCTGCATCTCCGCTGGAATGTGACTGATAACAGCCGTGATGTGAGCGGGAGTATTTATAGTAACCTTTGTCTAGACAGGAAAAGTGGTTATCAGCGCGCGTGTCCACATCTGGACGCCGAGTCTCCGGGCGGCCGAGCTGTCCACCTGCCCCTCCGGGTTCCATGACTGAGTCTCCTCTCCCGCTCTGGCTTCTTTGTCAAGCAGCCCCAGAGGAGCTGGGCAGATGGGGTTTCTTCATGTCTTTTTCCTGAACTTTCCTTTTCTCTAGCTTTAAAGATGAAAGTTTTTTTTTTTTTTTAATCTTTTTTTCTCCTGAAGAGGCAAACACTGGGAGAAACTGAGTATTAGAGGTAGGGTCTTATTTTGCAACTGTTTTTTCTCCTGTCCATCTCTCGTTTGCCCAAATGTTCCCCACGTTGAGTGGGTTTTTGAGGGAGTGAATGGGGAGGAAATTTTTTGAGATTTTGCTTCTTGTTTGATTTATTGTTTCTGAGCAGAACATACCTGTCTTAATGTGTTTTCAAAGGCATTGCATTCATGAAATGAATGTCTTCTATATGCCAGGCATGCTGCTAGACGCCATGGGGAGTAGAAAGATGAAAGGAGATCTGATACCTTCCCTTTAGGGGGTGCTCTAGAGAGCCTGATGTGCCCAGACAAAATAATTCGGTTATAAGTTAGGCTGAGGTCAGGACTGAGCCACGGTGTGTCTGCATAGTGCACTAGGGCTGGGAGAAACTGGTCTCGGGGGCTCGTGTTGTTGAGCGTCCAGATGAAGACCTGGACGTTGGTTTTGAACATTTTCATAATGCCAACAGTGGAGGCGTTCAAGGAACGCTGAAGAGCGGAAATACGAAACATTGCAGCTGGTTAAGCTTTTCAGTTTTATTGGTGTGAGCGGTTACCTTGTAGTATTTTTCTGTCACGATGCCCCAGTATTGCTTGGCTTCAGCCCTTGGGAGAACTCTGTGGTCTGCAGGGATCAGAGTAAGTGGATCAGCAGAACTGGTCTGTAATCCCCTACCTCTGCTTGTATTCCCACAGGAGGCTACTTTCTGCGTGGTCCTTCGCGGGGCTCGGCTGGGCCAGGCGGTATTGAGTGACGTGTTGCGGGCTGGCTGTGTCCCAGTTGTCATTGCAGACTCCTACATTCTGCCTTTCTCTGAAGTTCTTGACTGGAAGAGGTGGGTGTTACCTTCTAGTAACTTTACACTAGTGGTTCTGTGCGTATGAGATTTTAAAAGCCCCCCAAGTAATTATAATGCATCCCTGGGTTTGGCAATTGTCCTTTAGACTGTTTTGCTATATTTTCCATCAGGGGAGTTAGTCCACTGGCCTAGAGCAGAGGTTGGCATACGAGGCCTTTGTGCCAAATGTAATAGGCTGCCAGTTTTTGTAAATAAAGTTTTATTGAAACACAGCCACACCCATTCATTTACATATTGTCTCTGGCTGTTTTTGTGCTACAGTGGCAGAGTTGAGTAGTTGTGACAGATTATATGGCCCACAAAGCCTAAAATATTTACTCTCTGGCCATTTACAGAAAATGTTTACCAACCTGTGGCCAAGAGCAGTGGTTCTCAACTGTGGCTGCACAGTGTCCTCACCTGGAGAACTTGAAAAAATGCCTGGACCTTACCCCAGGAACGCCGTCTTCTAAATCTCCCTGGTATGATTTGCAGCACAGCTGAGAACCACTGCTCTAGTCTCTGTTGAATTTGCACAATGTTACCGGCTGGAGCTGGCATACCTCTATGTGGACGAAAGCTTAGAAGCCTCCCCCTGTGTGCACATGGGCGGACATGGGTTCTGCTGGGCTTTGGCTGTCAATGCTGTAATGAACAGAATAGCCCTCTAGTCTCACGTTGTTTTGTTTCCCCAGGACTTTGGAAGTTAAAGGTGATTGAAAATTAGTTCCTTTTGTGCATACCTCTCAGGCTTTGCTTTGCCTCAAATACTTGTTTTCTTCTCTCCCAACTTTTTTGATATTTCTATCTGAGTCTGATCGCCCCGGGTATTTGAACAGTTTCAGTAGCGTTCGTTCACGCGTGCATTCATTCAGCTCACATTTGTTGGAAAGCCTGCTGTGAAAATACAGTCTCTGCTCTCCAGGAGGCTGGACTCTAGTGGGGAAGACAACCCAACAGCTGTGATAAGGTGTGACAAGTGCTGTAACGGATGCGTGCCCAGGGGCAATGGAGCCGACAGAGGAGGGCGCCTCAGTCAGCCTGGATGAGGAGGGCATGGGGTTTTCTTGATATCTTAGAGAAGTGATGAGCCCCTCCCAGTCGTTTATTCACCCCGGGAACATTTACTGAGCGCCCTGGCCAGGTGTGTGTTAGGTGGGATACAGCGATGGTGAAGGTCAGTCCTCGCCTCCAGGAAGCTCACGGTGTAGAGGTGGAAGGTGGACAAGTGCACCCACAGTGACCAGATGCTGCGGTGAGACGCGGCCCTGGCTGTGCAGGGGACAGTGAGAAGGAGGCACATACTGTTGCTGGCAGGGGGGTTGCCGAAGGCTCCATGGAGGCAGTGACCCTGAGCTGAGTCTGGAAAGAGATCCCTGTGAGACTGTAGCGCTGCCTGGGTAGCTGTACGCGTGGGTGAGTGGTGGAAGGACTCTGGATTTGGAGCCAGCAGGCCGGGGGTCAGGTAACCAGCTCTGTTACTGGCTAAGCGTTGTGACCCTGGCAAATCATTTAATCTCTTTTTGAGCCTCAGTTTTCTCATCTGTATAGCAGAAATCATTTACCTATTAACAAATATTGATTTACTGCTCCGTGTGTGTGCTAGACTGTACACCAGGTGCCCAGGGTGTGCTGGCGAGTGGAACCAGGCGTGTTTACGGCCTAATAGACTAGTCTAGTGGGAGGAGGGGGGTTCAGATTTTATTAAATTAATTTATGCAAATATAATTGCAAAATGCCTGGAAGGGTGAGTCACCGTTGAGTCCTCTCTTTCCCTCACCCCGGTATCTAATCGGTTAGCAGATCCTGCTGGCTCTCCCCTCTCATCCCTTTCATCAGCCCCTCCCTTGTCAGCATCTCTTGCCTGGATTTTGTGATGGTCTCCGGCTGTTCTGCCTGCTCCTGCTCTTGCTTTCTGGAGTTTGTTCTAACGCTTGAGGCAGAACGATCCTGTCGGAACATAGTGGGATCATGCCGTGCTTCGCCTAAAACCTGCTAGTGGCTTTCTCTCACAGTAAAAGCCCAACTCCTTCCAGTGGCCTGCAAGGCCCTAGACACTTTGCTGTGACTCCCCCCGCTGTTTCTCTTTGTTCCCAGTGTTCTCCATCTTTACTCCAGCCTCGCTGGCCTCCTTGCTGTTGCACAACGTTCCCGACATGCTGCTTCCTCAGGCCCTTTGCTTCTTGGTCTTTCTGCCTGGAATGCTCTTCCCTCAGGCGTTCTCGTGGCTCCCTTACTCCCTGGCTGCCTTCGTCTGGTTTGTTCGCTGTTGTATTACCACGACCAGGCACACGATAGGGACTCCATAACCATCTGGGGAATAATGAACGGATTTGAGTAGATAGTAAAGGAGAAGAGTCATTGTTAGTTCAGAATGGGCAGGGAAGACTGAAGGACAGTCTTCCAGGTAGGTGGCATTTCACACCCGTGGTGGGTTTGTTCAAGTGACCGAAAGGTTTCATTGTGGCTGGAGCACAGCGGGGGAGTGGAGGGAGGATGAACGATGCGGGGAGCTGGGGAGAGACCCCTCTCAGAAGGTCAGCATGAGAGAGGGAGAAGGAAGAGGGACCACTCACTGGAAGGCATGTGGGGCGGAAGGAGGTTTTGGGTGGTGGTGTGTCGCCCTGTGAGAATTAGAGACAATGGATGTAGAAGTGCTTTCTGTAAGGGGCCGTACGTGAATAAATTGTTTTGCTATTGTCTCTAGAGCGTCCGTGGTTGTGCCAGAAGAAAAGATGTCAGATGTGTACAGTATTTTGCAGAGCATCCCCCAAAGACAGATTGAAGAAATGCAGAGACAGGTAAGGGGCCAGGCAGGCCTGTTGGGGAGGTCACACGGGTGGTGTGAAAGGGTGGCCTTGACTGCTGGGATACAGTGACCGTGGCTGAGTGCGTGAGGGGGATGCTTTTCCTCCACTGTATCAACCAGAGTTAACAGAGGAAAACTGTGCTAGGCGAGTTGCATCAAAAAAGGTTTGAAATAACTATGAGAGATTTAAAAACGCTCCTTAGGTAAGCCTACTACGATTTTAGGGTCGTACCGTAGCACAGTGTTCTGGATGCAAAGCTGAACCTCTTTGGAAGGTTGTTGTCACAGCAGGGGACAGTTGTAGTGACAGAGACAGCCACGGAAGCTGGGACGTTTCAGCGTGATGCTTCCGAGTAGCTGTTGACCAGGAGAAAGTCACTGTGTGAGCTGGCCAAGGTTCCCGTTGCAGGCGGCCCTCGTAAGTAAGTGGTCCCCTCCTCTCCCTAGAGCGTCTGCCACCCTCCTGCCTCCCTTTCCTGGTCTCTCTTCCACCTCCTGATGCCCCGTTCCCTGGGCTGCTCCCACCGTCTCACGAACCCCACGAGGTGTCCCGTTTAGTCCTGCTTCCCTTTCTTTCTCCTGAAAGAAATTTAGTTGGGCTTAAATGTCAAGCAAGTTGGAAAAAAATTAAAAAGACTATCCCGATATTGGTACCGTGCTTGTTGTTCCTGTGTTGTTTTGTTTTTTAAGATTTTAAAAGTTTTTATTTTTCTCACAATTACCAACGCAGGAGGTGAGCAGGAGAAAAGTTTGGAGGGTTCTCAGGGTTAAGTGTGTGACTGTCCCGTGCACCCTGTTTTCCGTTTGCACCCCCACCCTCAGGCAGAGAGCCTGGATTTGACCTTGTCCGGAGGACGGGTCTCAGGCGTCTGTCCTGGTGAGGGCAGGGCGGTCACCTGGCTATAGGACGGGCTGTGGAAGCTTCTCACTGCTTCTTGAGTACATTTTCAGTCCATCCTCCTGCTTTTAGCCTCGTCCCCACCCCCATGGGGTTCTGGAGCAAAACTCAGATTTTTCTTGGCTCACTTAGGATGCAGCTCTCCTGGGCCTGTAGAGTCGCTACCATGTCTCCTCCTGCTTTTCAACTCCCACATTTTGTTGCTGTTATCTCTTCTCCCATTCTCTTTATCTTAGAGTGATTGTCTTAATTTTAAAGAATTCACCGTCATTGTCATTTAAGGTTTTAGGTGGGAGTGAAAGTTAGTGGAATGGTTCAGTCCACCCTCTTTATCCTGGTACTGAGCTTTTTAAACCAAAGAGAGGCTGCATCACGCAGTCATGAGGTTTCTAGGTTCTTACCTTGGATCGCCTGGGTGGGATGCCAGCTCGGCCGGTTACCAGCTCTGTGCCCTCGGCCAAGGATCTGCCTTCTCCGGTCCTCGGTAACCTCATCTGTAAAATCTTTTGGCATTCTGGTTTGAAAACAAATCGCAGGCTGCTTTCAGCCTTGCCGTCGTTTTTTCATGGCGTACGGAAGTTTGTTTTAAATTTCTCTGCTTCCCAGTTGGTGCTTAACTGCTGACCTCATCTGGGTTTTAGTGAATTAGAAAATCAGTCCAGAGATCTCTAGATTCTTAATCTAAACCTGTGGTTCTTCCAACTTGTGTAGAAGAAAGGCCTGGTGTTTGTGCTCCTGTGTTTCTTTTTATGGCATCCTGATTTATTAATATAGCTAAAGAGAGAATCATCTGCCAAATCAGATACCATCTTTTACCAGACTCTAGTCTAAGGAGGCAAGAAAAATCCCCCCGCTTTCATGTTGGGAAAGAGAATCATTTGGTTTCCGGAGCAGAGCACCTACGGCCAGCTCACAGAACGCTGTTGTCCCACAGGAGCATGGCTGGGGAACCACGGGTCTGAGATAGGCGTGGCTGGTCATTCTCAGTGGCAGGCTCAGAATCACAGCACCGTGGAGACAGAATGGATAAAGGCCATTTAAAACAGTGTGCTTTTAGGTTATTTGACTTCAAAGAGATACAAGACTTGGGTTTGAGCCCTGGGTCTGTCCGTATTAATTGTATGACCATGACAAGTCACCAAGTCCCCTGGGCTTTCATTTCCTCACCTACGAAGTGAGGGGATTGGCTAGACCATCTCTCCTGTTCTGTTCAGCTGTTAAAAACCCTATGGAACTCTTGTCCTTAGCAAGAATATTCCTCTCTTTGACAATGTTGCTAATTAAGGGGTCATCTCTTCTACCCTGAACACCTCCGTCATAAGGGCCAGTTTCCTCCTCTGGTGGTGAGTCCCCTGCATTATGTCAACCTGCAAAAGAAGGGTGGTGGTGGCACCTTCCTGCCTCCCTTTCTATATCTCTCTTCTGCCTTCTGATGCCCTTTTCTCTGGCTGCTTTCAGACCCTCTGAAGCTCTCTACTGCAGTGCCCCATTCAGTCCTGCTCCCCTTTCTCTGCACACCCTGTGTTCCAAAAATGACCTAGCCTGAGCTGATCTCAACTCGAGGTGAGGTTGTTTGGTTGAAGTAATTCCCGGATAGGTATGAGGGATGACTGCGTTCAGCTACTAGATGCCAGTAGCGCACCCCCCTCCCAAGTTGTGACAACCAAAAATGTCTCTCCACGTTGCCGAATGTCCCCCGTGGGGCAGCATTGCTTTGACTGGGAACCAGTGTTCCCCTGATAGTTAGGGCCTCGTCTCTCTAAGATTAGAGAGAGTTCTTGTGTTCTTTAGGACCCTTTCCAGAATATGCTTGTCATTTCACCCTGTCTTTGCCATCCTTCAATTTAACCTGGCAGGAGTAACTGAAACAATAGCATACACCTGCTTCTGGGAGGTTCTTACACCTTAGTGAATTCTCTGTAGGGAGGTCAGACTTGGATCCTTTTGTAAGACAGACATAAACTTTTAGGGGAAAACCTGTTGCATCAATAGTTGATCCCTTAGGGGCCCTGGTTGATGGTCAGAATGATGAGCCGACACCGAGGAGCAGAGTCTGATGATCTTGCTGGGCAACTCAGGACCAGCTGAGGGGCTGCATGGACAGCAGTAGCCAGCAGAGGTCTCCATTCACTTTTAAGTGACTCATTTTCCTTCTGACTGCTTCAGTGTTTCCAAGAAATCCTAAATGCCTGCGCTGCTCTGGTGTTTCACACTGACGTCCTCCTAGCCACTCTCCGGAGACTAGTTCTTTCAGGTGAGGAAGAAACAGTGCTTAGCGCAGGGTTTTGCTCTCCCTACAGTTTCTGAACTGACCCCAAAATGTGGGGTGGGATCTTGATGGTGAAAGAATTGCAGCAACATTTTGCAGCTTAGAGCTCAGTATCAGTTCATGCAGCGTATCAGACTCATTCGATCTGAGTGGTGAACACAGAGGCGAGAGTCCTTCTCACGACTGGGGGGTTAGGATGCACCGAGGGAGGAAGGCGTTTTGCCTGACCAGGAGGAGTAACGAAACGTTCCTCCTGCCTTCAGATGTGATAGTGAAGCAGCCGTGAAGTTACATACAGGGCTAGAGCCTGAATCTGTCTGTCGTCTCCTGAAGGCCCACAGCAGGAGCGCCGCATCCTTGGCGTTGGACAGGCTAGGGGTGGCTTATGGGTTTTTTGGTGGATAAGTTACAAACTGGTTCCTTCAATTAGTAGGAGATAATAGTTATCACAGGATAAAAGGCTAACTTACCCGTCGGCCTTTTATCATCTTATGAGCTAAATTAACTGTTAATTAATTTAGTGAAGCCCTAATTAAGTGGTTTTCCGCAAGGGGAGATGACACGAAATCTGTGATCCCCACCCACAAGGGCCTACCAGCCATCTTGGGGATATATGGGTAGAAGCACAAAGGAAGTTGAGAAGATGGTGCAGATCTTACAAAGCACATTAGGGGTCTGGAATGGAGGGAGAAGATGTGGGCTAACATTGTCAGGGACAGATTTATTGGGGGGGGGTAGCATTTGAGGTAGGCCTTAGATGGAGAGTCCTATCAATCATCCTTCTCACATTGGAAAGCAGGAAGAAGTATGCAGCTAAATATTTTTCTCTAGTCAAATGCAACATTCATATCCCTAGTCTCCCTTGAATCACAATGAAAAAGAAAGCAATCTAGGATCTCAGAAGGCTGGATAGACACTGGACTGTATAGTCAGAAATGTTTGTGTGGACAAGGAGGAAGGTGTAAATGGATCCCCAGTTTATCTGTTGAGTGGAGTTTCCAAACATTCTTTTATTGGTCAGTGGCTCCCCCAGCAGTGACCTCTGACCTCAGCCACACCAGGAGGTGGAAGTCAGGAGCCTGCCTTGCCTTTGAACTCTTCTTTGTACTCGATCGACCAGGAGCCTTTGAGGTGGCAGAAACATTCAGCACCTTCTTTTCTCTCTCGCCTTTAACGCTCGGGTAAGTTAAAATATCAGATTCTTTTCAGTCTTTTCCACTGACCCATCTCAATTTGCCTTCGTATTTTCCTACTAAGCGCACCAAATATTTGTGCTGCAGAGGAGTTCTTGAAGATAAAATGGGCCGAGTAGGAAAAAGACAAAACGCTTCTATTGAAGAAAATAAACCCCAGGCATGTGGTCCCCTCACCTCCCAGGACTGTGGTTAGGCCCGGCTGTGATAAAGGAGAGAGCAGAAGGGACCACAGAAAGCAGATTTGTGTTTACACCAGAGTTCACACACTTTGTTCACGGAGGGCCCCTAAAATGAGGCACTTATTTTGTCTTATTTACACGTGATGTCAATGCATTGAATCATCCAGTTTCCATAGCCATAGTAATTTAGAAGTCACCAATTTGAGGGGGAGAAAGACTACAAGTGAGGGTCTCTGAGATGGGTCATCTGCCAGTCTGGCATGAATAGGGAAGATGGAAAAGCTATTTTGAAAATAGAACTCTCAGCACCTCGGATGTACGGCAGGCAGCTGTCACGTTTCACTATATCCTGGGTGTATCATCTTAAGATGGCAGAATTCCTCGATTCAGAGAAGTATATGTTTGTTTGTTTTTCATATTTTGTATTTCTGACGTCCAAGTGAGTCTTACCATCAATTTGAACACTAACTATAGTTTCTGTTTCTTCCCCCTAAAGCTGTTATTGATGAGGCATCTTAAAATGAGGAAATACAGAAATTGCTATTCTTGGTGATGCCCTTGAATCTTTAAGTGAAGGTTTAAATTTTGTTTGCATATATATTTTTTTAAAATATTGGCTCTTATGTAATATATTTTATAAAGTTTTCTGTCTGAAACGTTCAAGTTTTTATTTTTAAAAAGTGTTGTGTGATTCACATAAAGGTGTGAACCCTCAGATGTCTGGAAACCTCAGCAACCCAGACAGGCGTATTCTGTGAGGGTCCCCGTGCTGGTGGCTTGATGGTGATGTCCACTGACAGTTATATAGCAGTCTGGGTCCATTTCTCCCTGACTCCTCACCCCACACACACCAGTTTATAAAGCAAACTCTTTAAACAGAGGACTGAGATAGGCAGTTAGAAGAATAATCTGAATTTTTTCATGTGAGGAAACTGAGGATAAAGAGACATAAAGTAATCCTCCCAAGACCACACAGTATGTGAGGGACAGACAGGGAGCACACTCTGTTTTGCTGCCCACAATTTTATTCAAATCACAGAGCTGTGTGGCCTGGACTAAGGCTAAAAATCAGGATGAACTTCCCAATGATTCAAACTAACTGCTTATTGGATCGTCTTCTCAAAAAAGTGATTGCTTGAAACGTTTAGGACTGGACACATCCCTGGAAATACATTATGAAGAATGTGGAAAAGATTTCACTTCTTATTTCCAGGGTCGATATTGTAATGTCTGTCATTCTTATCTCCCCCACTGTGAAATTGAAATTTTTTTTATATACATAAACTGAACTCTCAGGGCTTTTTTAAAAATGCCAGATATTCCTTGTCTCCCTTCCTCTCCCCACTCTCCAGTACCAACATGTCACTCCAGGCTGTGTTTCCCAGTCTCTGCTTTCGTACTTGCCCTAAAAAAAGCTACTGGATCACTTTCTTCAACAGAACACATTGACCTGATCCCTGGAGTTCTTCCTGTGAAACAGACATCCATGGTTCTGATTCCGCGCCAGGCTCTTTGGCCAGTGGGAGAGCCTTGGGGACGAGTGTAATCACTTTATGGGATATTTTGAATTTCATAATTTTTTTTTCAATCGCACTGTATACTCCGTGTTTGAGTTTTCCTGAATGTATAAATCCATACTGTGAAGGAGACCGGTCAACATACACTGTTGAAAGCAGGATAAAATAAGGACTCATTTAATTGGAGCTCTTAAGGAAGAGCATTTTTATGTGTTTTAACTTTTTTTCAACTTTGGTATTAAGAACCTTATTGGAAAAAGACTTTTGCCAAGTATCTGATGGGAAGCCAAGAAAAGCATTTTAATAGAACTGTCTCAAATTTATAGTGCACTGGGGCCTGTAAATAAATTTTCCTGTCTTTAACGTTTGGGCTGATTTGCAGTTATTTTGTATAGCTTCTGAGATTTAAATCCTCACGGTCCAGATGGAGAGACCGTAAAGCTGCTTTCCTTGGCAACCTTGGCATCCCCTGTCCAGGGGCAAACGTAAATGAGCGGTACATGGAACTTAGTCTGTAAATGCCACTTCTTCTTGTGATGCGAGTTTTAATCGGTTTGGTGACTTTCCCTAGCCCACCTAAATATTCTCTAAATTTAGGAGAATTAGAATGCCAATCAACCAAATAACTATATTAAGCACCTGCTTTGTTCCTAGTATTGTGTAGACATATTGAGAGAGATTTTAAAAAAAGGGACACAGATCCTGTCTTTAAGAACGGCCCTCAGGGTGCTGGGGGAGTACTTTCACTAATAGGTAGATTAAAAGGCCAGCAGTGCTGTGGAGTCACGAATGGATCAGGATTCCCTCCACGACGGGGTAGTCTCGGGCAGGAGGAGAAGATGCTCTGTGAGGGTGCCCACCTCTGCCTGGGGGTTGGCTTCTGAGAGAAAGACTCCATAAGTACGATGGAGCAGACCGAGAGGGACTTGGGGTACCAGCAGCAGAGAATTTTCTGGAGACTTAGAAGGAAGGGAAAGTAAATGACAAGCAGAGAGTAATGAAAAGATGTGTGATGAAAGGGGAAAGCAATGTCAATTAAGGAGATTTAGAAAAAAAAAATCAAAGAGCTGGAAGGGACCTTAGAAATTTTTCAATCCTTTCCTCATATTTTATAGATGACAAGTAAGCGCTAGAGTTCAAGTGATCTTGAGAATGAGTTGTTAGGGCCAGAGTTGAGGCTCACTGGAACCCAGGTCCCCTGATTCCCAGCGTGATGATGATTTTTCTTTTTTTTTGGCATCGTCCCCTGCAGTATTTTCCAAACTGAGGGTCATGATTCATTAGCAGATCATGAAGTCAATTCAGTAGGTCATGACTGGCATTTTGCTTTTAAGAAATGAAATATAATAAAAAGGAAAATATCAGCATATTGCATAGTAAGAGTATTTCCTGAAACTTTAGTTTCAGTTATATATGTATACGTGTAGTGAGTTGCAGTATAAAATGTATTTGTGTGTTTCTTAGTGTGGGTCCCAGTCCAAAGAGTTTGAAAAAGGTTGGTAGCGGAGAGCACATGGGCTTTTCAATTCAAAAGACCTGAGTTCGAATCCTTAACTGTGCCATCAGTCTACCAGCTGTGGGCAAGTTACTAAACTTTCCCAGCGTCAATATTCTTATCTCAGACCTAGGGCTGGGATGTATAATACTCAGGCATACTCTCGGGCAGCGGTACTGATGAAGTGAAGTCATACGCTTGTAGCGTCTAGATTCTGGCTGCCTGCTCCATGCTGGCCGTCGTTTGGGAGGCCTGGTCTCCGCCTGGTCTGTGCGAGTATCGGAAGGAGCTTCCTGGTATAAAACTTGGTCTTAAGGAAGCACAGTGAGTTACCAACACGGACGTGTTATGCATTTGCTTCTGAGCTTGGAAACTTGAAACAGCGTTTATTCCCGTGGGTCTGGTGTGCTTTCTACATCTTGGCATGGAAGGAGGTTCACCTCTGTTTTTCCGTTACAATCCGAACGGTTTATTAAAATCAGTGGTTCTCTAGCTGGCCTTTAAAAAAAAAATTCATTGGCACATTTGGATAAAGTACTTCTAAAAAAAATTTTATACTGAGTCTTTTTTCCCTCTTCTGATGTGTTCTCTGCCAAATCATGATTTTATTCGTTTTTTGAACTAAAAAATGAAAAAATAAAGAGAAAAGTTAAAATCAAAATTGACATTTGGGTGGTGAACAGTTGAACAATTAGAGTTTACTAGGTATGAACTAAAAATAAGGGAAGTTTTTCTGTGAATTGAAGAGGGCCGGTCCAATATCTTTGAGAAGAAGCTGTTGTTTGCATCCTACTGAAGGGAGAATGGATTCCATTATATGGTTTTCCTGGTTCTCTCTGCTTCTTCCCTTTTCCTCTTCTCCTCCTGCGACCTCTGCCTCCCTTCCCCCATTCCCCTCTAGTTGGCTCCATCCCGTATTTAAAATCCCAGTGGAGAGTGGAGAGAGAGCTTCATCCCCCAGATGATTTGGGCCAGGGGCTAAAACACCACCATAAATCTGCGGCTCATTTTAATGCCACGTTAAAACAGTGTGAGCGGCTGGTTTCCGTGGCCCCTGCCCTCTTTCTTTATGGGCTTCTTCGGCTCTTCTTTATAAAGAGACCCTGCGGAGTCATTTTAAAGTTCTTATCAGTTTGCTGACAGCTATATGGGCCTCTCAGCCGAGTCTAGGAGCTCGGGCAGGCGTGTGAAACTTCTGATATTAAAAGTGGAGAAAAATGCCAGGCAGAAGGGATTGGGCGATGCAGCCAGGATTTGGAGAGAAAAGAGTAGCAGGATAATTAACCTCCGCAGGACCAGAGCCTTGCTCTCGGCCACATCAATTTCTCGCTTGGTTGGTGGGGGCAGGGCAGAAGGGTTAGGCCAGGGAGAATTTTCCAAGGGCTTTTATTTTTACCCCCTGATTAGAAATGCCACTCCACTGGCAGTTTGTGCCTCCAGGCTTCAGCAAGTGAGTTGGGCAGCCCTGAAGGGTCAGGGGAGCCAGGTTTACAATAGGTTTTTTCCTAAGGGCCGTCTGACTGGCTGGATGTCTGCTCGCATGTCTTTGCCAGCTCCAGCTGCTGTCTCCGAGTCCACAGCCCACTGTTATCACGTTTAAAGGGGCTTTCATCAGTCTGCTCTGCTGCCCCTTTCAGACCAGGTTGCTAACCCCCAGTAATCCTCCTGGAGTGCTTCATGGCCACGCCAGACCCTCTCTGAACGTCAGCCCGCCATACGTGGCCCTTTTTACCCTCTCAGTTACGGAGAAATGGACTGGAAGCTGCTCCTCCCTCCCTCTCCTACCACTTTTCCTTTCTTTCTTTGCGGGAAAACTCTTGCAGCAGACAGCTGAGGGGAAGGAAAAGCCATTACCTGGACCAAGGCCAGCAGCTTGATGGGGGCTTCAAAATCTCTGGCATCTCCTGACCAGAATGTTTTTCCAGGCGTTTCAGACAGTGCATCCTTACACTTTTGGCTTTCCAGCCTGATTTCCAAAGGACCTGCGGTGGGTAGAGTATGCCCTTTCAGCTTTCTGGCCTTGATTTCCAAAGGACCTTGGGGTGGCTGGAATATGCCCTTGGAAAGTATTTTGCATCTGCCTGTTCTTCTTCCAACTAAAGCTCTTAGGAAGAGGTTAGCAGAGATAAGCAAAATCCAGTGGATATATATTTTTAACTGCTCTGCACCCTTTTGGCAAAAACACATTATTTTTCCTTTTTCAAATGATTTTGGACATGAGCTGTTTTGCAAGTGTGTTCAATTTAAAATAGTCACTTAATTTGAGTTTGAGGCAAAAGCAAGGAATTTTGGTAGTAAATTCGTCAAATTAGATAGCTGTTGATCTAGGATCGATGATTTTCATTGAGCAAACAATAAAAAATCCTGGTTTGTTTTATTACTCTTGTAGCTCCTGTGGGGAGAGTAATGAGGTCTAAAAACCAAACGAGCAGTAAAACAAAATAAAATGCCCCAAACTCCAAAGTGATAGGATTACTCTTTTATACATTTCTGGGGACTAAATTGATATCCTGTAATTAGTTAAGTTTAATGAACTGGGTGTTATTTTTTATAGTATAAATTTAACAAACATTAAAAATATTTAACAGATAATTTAAGGATATGGGAATTTCTCAGTAAATATATGATTATGGATGGTCTTATTATACAGCCTTTTCAAGGGGTCAGGGTAGATGGAGTGGCCACAGTTTCCTCTTTGGTCATCTGTTGGCGATCTGAACATCGGCTGTCCCTAAAGTGAGCCAGGGGTTAATCCCTTGTAACGAGGCCCCAATATGGGGCATTGCTTCAGGAAATGGCCTCTCTCATAAAAGTGTTAAATATTAATTTGCAGCCTATATAAGAATTGTCTGACTCTTTGGGGCTGGCTTCCCACAGGGTGGGACTCTTTGCAAAGCATTTCTGAGAAATAATTGCTCATTACAGGAAACACAGTACAGCTTTTGTGAATTCATTATATACCTACTTAGAAAAATATCCAGGTTTTACAAAACAGTAACTAGTAAATTATAAAGTGTTGATATGTTTGGTAAAGAATTCGCTGTTTTCAAGTCTTCAGTAAAGGTTAAGCTGATTCACAGGATATCTGTTTATATTTATAAATATTAATATAGATTATTATATATTTCTATATAGTCTGTCTCCCTCAGGATTGCAGAGGTTGAGAGAATTTGGAGTTGCATAATTATTTTTGGCATGGCATAATTTTCAGTTTTATAATCATACAATTAATCTTATAATTCCATGCTACTGTTCTTGGGAATGTAAGACCATCACATATGTTTATTTCATTTATCTTCCCTTACAGACCTTTAATACTGAATCAGACCAGGACTGGTACAGAAGGAGCTCCGTGTACACCATTTCTGGCAATACCGTTATCTCTTTCCTTGTAACTTAAAGGCTGATTTGTTATATTTGAATTTAATTTTGATGGGGACTTTAATAGTAGGAGGAGAACAGTTCACTTGTTATCTTTCAGATTCCAATACTTTTCATTAAAAGGAGCAAGTGGTTTCTCTTCAAGTATTTGAAGTCCATATATGTATTGAAATATTCTTAACTTTCAGGTTAATTTAACCAGGTCTTGATGATCTTACATATGTATCATTTGTATTTTACAAAGAGTTGAGTTTTTGTTTTAAGCTGCAGACTGAGGGTTAAGTTCAGCAGTGAGGCATTTTGACATTTGGTGGGAAGGAGAGGACCTAGAAGCTGGTGACACACTGCAGGGTCTGAATGACATACTCAGGGACTGAGGTGCAGTGTGTAGGGAACCTGGGATTGGTATTCCCCCCAGATCTCTTTGCCCAGCAAGTTGTAGGTAACTTTACATATGACATAACAGCAAGCATCGTCTTTGGAAATCTTTTTGGTATAACTTACAGATTGGAAACTAGAGAAGAGAAGGATTTCAACTGTCTGATCAACTACTGTAGCAATTTTTAACTGTGAGATGAGGGAGGGATCAGAATTGCCTGTGGGAATTTTCAAACTTTGCATGCCCCTCTGGTTCCCACCCACATTCTTCAGTGCTTTCTGGGGTGGGGGTGGGGACATAGGTTCTCTTGAGAGCGCCTGCCGTGATGAAGCCGAGTTCCTCTCACTCACAGGTGTAGGTCAGGTCATCCTTCAGCTGAGAAGGGGCGGGGGAAAAGTTGAGAACCACTGACACAGCAATTGTAGCTATTTCAGGTTTCTGCCTCTGTTCACAGTCCCAGTTTGGGGAACACACATTGGGGTCTCCACTCAGGATCACCAGGAGAGCTTGTCTTAATAACCCTTAATCAGAAGATGGAGCTTTCCAGCAGCAAGCAGCTTGTAGAGGAGTAACGTGCCTCTGCTCAGGTGCAGCAGTGGTAAATGGCATTGGACCCACACTGTTCTCAATGTCTCTTTTTCTGGGAATGTGTAGGAACAGTGGAAAGGCCTCTCACCTGACCCGACTGCTGAGTTAGTATCCACAGCCAAGAACAAGAACCTGCCAGAGACTATCTCCTTAGCCTTCTCTGGAACTGTTACTGTGTGGGAGACCGAATGAGGAGAGAACATTGCCCTGATATGGCATGACTTGGGGATAGCTTTGAGGCCTTGGAGTTCTGTCCTTAGCCCCTTTGCGTCTTGTGTTTGTGTGTGTGTGTTTTAATTAAAAGGGGCAGGCCTGGCTGCAGAGAGGCTCGTTTTCTCTTTGCCTTCTCTAATCAAACCAACGCTCACTTTCTCCTGGTTTTAGCAAACCTGGGAATCTCGCCCCAGGCGGATGCCTTCCAACTGGTTGACCCGGGTTGTGCTCTTATTTATTTATTTTTGGTGACAGATCTCAATTAAAGGTTTCCAAGCCACCCTTCAGCTGTTCCGGGGAACCAGCCAGGAGAGGGAGCTGGTCAGCCTCCAGTCACTAAAGAAGCTCCCTGATCTGACCTAGGGAGCAGTGGGCTTCAGAGGCGTGGTGACTCAGAAAACTGGGCACAGCAGAAATGAGTCTCGAGTCTTTGCTCAGAAGGTTTGACCAAACACAGTTTTATTGGTCGATGGCTCCTGCTTTAGTAACCTTTCACCCCTGTGGCTCTTGGAGGTGCAAGCCACTGGCTGGCCCTGCCTTTGAACTCCTCGTGGCTCCCACCGCCTCAAAGGCTCCCAGTCAGAGGCTTGTGTTTTGTTTGGGATCTCTCTGCACGGCAGGGGGTCAGCAGTTGGGAAAACTGATCCACCTTAGAGCACTGACATATTTGAAGGTGATGCCCCTGGGACGTGAAACCTATGGCGTTCTGTTTCGGGAGCTGTCTGTCATATGTCAAGAAACACGACGCAGGCTACCCCTTTTCCTCCTCGATCCCTTCTCGTTTCCCATAGGGCAGGAGATCATCACGTCCGAGCATTCCCTACAAGTGTTTGTTCACAAAGTCCTCCCCTACCTTCTAGCTCTTTTACCCCTTTTTCTTCTGACTTGCCCCAAGTAGCATCTATTTTGAAGAAGTTTTCTTCAAATTAGCACTGAAACATGCAAATCACAGCCATCTGTGGTGTCTGGGAGCATAATTAATGGTGAAGACAGGATAGTGTAAGTGTCACAGGTCTTCCATGTTCAGTCCTGATGCTTCCAGATCAGACAGCCTGACTTGAGGGATAGCCCAGCTGCACTTCCACTGCCTTCTCGATTCCATTCTATCTTCTGGAAAAACTAGGTCTTGCAAGAAGACACAGAAATTGCCTGGATTGCCCTCTCACATCTGCTTGGCCTCCTGCCTGAGGAGCAGGAGAGGAAGCTTTAGTGTTGAGAGGCAAATCCAGGACCCATGGATATTAGATGACTTCAATACAGCTTCTTTGGCAAGAAGTCAAACTTTTCATTCTAAAATATTGAGTAGAAAATGCCTCTTCTACTCATGATGCCTTTAGCTTAGAAAAGGAGCAGATGATCTCCATTGAAGTCCTCTGCTTTTCTAGAATTCAGAGAGAATACTGCTGCCAGTCTTCATCAGAAAGGACACTCTGGCAGGTCTTTTCCTCCCTCAGAGCAGAGGTCAGGGTGGGGAGCCAGGCCTGGTTTGACCCCTGTCGTGTTCCCAGTCGTGAGCATTTTCGTGAGTGTGGTCATGAGCCTGCATTTCCCAGCTGGCAAGGGGAAGGGGAGAATTAACATTTATGTTAACTCCTGTGTCTGGAACTATTTTAGGAGCTTCCTCATGAAAACATGATGAGGTAGTCGTTACTCTCATTTTCATAAGGAAGGAAAGCGAACCTTAAAGGCCAGTAGATGGCCTGAGGTTACAAAGCTTAAGTGGCAGACTTGGGATTGGGAAGAATTTGTGGCATGTGATTAAAAAGCATGAAGTTTATTTATAAAGCTCTATTTTTCTTCGTTTAGAGCACCGTTTGAACTATTATAATCATCTAAACTATTTATAAAATGCCCACGTTGGGTAAGAGGCCGTACACGATTCAGAGCTGTGCAGGCTGTGGTCCTTATTCTCACAAGCCGACAGTCTCAAAAGGGGAGGTGTGTAATGTCAGGATGTCTGTATTAGTCTGCTAGGAGTGCAGTAACAGAACACTCCAGAGTCGGTGACTGAAACAACGAAAGTGATTTTCTCGCAGTCCTGGAGGCTGCAAGCCCAAGATCTAGGCGTCTCCTAGCCTTCTCTCCTTGGCGGGCAGATGGCCTCCCTCTTGGTGCCTCTTCACACGTCATTCCTCTTGCACGTGCACCCCTGCTGTCTCTCTCTGTGTCCAAATTCCCCTCTCTTATAAGGACACCAGGCAGATTGCATTAGGGCCCACCCTAATGACCGAATTTTAACTTAATCACCTCTTAAAGGCCCTGTCTTCAAATACAGTCGCACTCTGATGTACTGTTAGTACATCAACGTGTGAATTTTGAGGGGACACCATTCAGACCATAACGGGGTCTGTGTAAGATACGAGAGCCACAGTTAGTGGTTGTCATTTTGTGGCTCAGCTGAGCTAGAAGGGGTTTTGCTCTTTACTGTGGAATCCACTTCTGAGATGCTTCCTCGTAACTCCATTCTCAGTTCCTTGCCAGGTACAAGCAGTGGTAATAGTGGAGGTCCAGAACAGGGGTGAGAGAGGATAGTGCTTTCAGTCCCGCCTCATTCCACTGCGTGGCACAACACTGAGGACTGGCCTGTTGGGCTCAACTCAGACTCTTCCAGGTGGCTCTGCCCTGGACACCATCCAGTGAGGTAGGACATATATCATGGTCCCTAATCACAACAGGACGACATGTATATTATTAAAAGAGTTTATTAAGCCCTATAAAACCTTAGTTTTTATTTTGTTTTGTTTTGCTGTAACAATGGTGATTTTTTTTTCATTGAAATTTTGACTATCACAATTCGTGTTTTAATTACAGAAAGGGAAGGTTAAAAATATAGGATTATGCACTAGGTTGAGAGCTTTAGGATTTTAAAAATGCTTGAGAATTTAAAGATTTAATAACACAGAAAACCTCTTATTTGTGTTAAAAGTGATTCTTCCTTCTTAAGTGTGTGTCACTCAAGATGGTTAATGTGGGGGCAAGAGAAATGGAGCGTGGTGGAAGAAGTAAATATATGAAAATAGTGTATTCCTATCCCTAAAGGGAGATTATTAACTTATCCTTGTAACCATACATGCCTACTGTTTGTTGCCTCACCAAAATACATCATCTGGATCACTCTCCCCGACCCCAACTCATACATGTGCCCCCTGGCCCTCAGAATCAGTCAGGTTGATGGTTAATTTAGTAGTGAATTGTAATAAAGTAGAAATCTGTTGAACAATTTTCTTTTTGGTTTTTAATGACAGAAGCTCTGTCTCCTTGGTCAAGATAAGTTCATGGCCTTAATTAACTACTTCATTTGTGTTTTCCAGAGCGTTGGATTCTTCTTGGCTAATAGCCAGCACACAGTTGTTTAGAAAACCAAGGAGACACAGAGGCTTCTGGTTTATCTTTTGTAAAACATGTAAATACTCTCTTCAAAAATGTTCTCTATTGATCCACGGGTAAATGAGAGTTGACTGCTCCCACACTGTTTAATAGCAAACCATAATATGTGCATTAATTACTAATGGGCTAGGCCTGGGACAGGGGCAGCATATCTATTTTATTGATTTTTTTTTTCTTGTACTCTGCATTGTTTTTCTATAGCAAATTTGTTGACATTATTGGGGCATTTAACATTTTATATTTTTGGACCTGAGAGGTGAGGTTTGTCTTTAATGAAGCAGTTTCTTTCATCTGAGCAGCTAAGCTACTTTTCAGGTGATGTGGGCCCCCCACCCCCACCCCGAGAAAGTGACTCCCAAGGGAACCGTGAGCTGGGCCTCCCTCTTGGGAAAGGCACACGTGAGGACCAGTAACAGGCAGAGGAAGGAGTGCTTGGTAGTGTGTGATTCTGGACAAGTCTCTTGCCTTTAAATGTCTCCATTTTATCATGTTTGTTTTTGTAACCCCTAGTAAGTGTTACAGAAGCGAGTGGGCTCGCCTCCCGGTGAGTTAAATAAGACTCTACTCCAGGGTATTTGCCTTTACACTGAGATAAGTATGTCTTGGGGACATTCCTGTATTGCTGGTGGTTTATAGGTGGCTTCTCCTTGCCTTCATTTTCTGTTTTCCACCTAATTGAGGCATGACTTAGAGAAAGAAAGGAATCTGAAATCCCCGTTCTTCCCTTGCCTCTCTTTGTCCCATGTTCTGGTTCTTTCTCTGTATCCTTTTTCTGATGATAACTCAGGTTTAAACTCTTTATAGGAATCAACCATGTAATCCTATGCCGGGTATGCTTGAAAAGAGCTTGTAAATGCATATTGGCTCTTGTCTGATTAAAAGCTCTTGTGAACTTGAGCGACACACTATTTTGCCACTAGAAAGTATTGCTGTGGACTTTGTCGTTCAGACCTCTTCCTTACATTGTGTTGATCACTAAGGAATATGTGTTGTAGCCACGTTCTCTAGTAACAAGTGGAACTAACTGCACGTAATTCTTTAATTACTTCCCGCGAATATAAATACTGAGACTGGAGATGAACAGGAGGAAATCTTTGCTTCAAAACGGATGACACGTGCTTATATATGGGCCTTTGGGAATCTTCCAGCCAGCTCTGTTTCAGAATAGGATTTGAGTCCTGGTCCATGCACTTGCTTGTTTTCCTAACCTTTGAATGACTCATAGCTTAGGATGTAAGAAGATGTAGAACTCCTCGAAATGAAGCTACACGAAGGGGAAGTTGTGTATTCAACTATTCACGTGGGGGTGGGGCTGCTGCTGCTGAGAGTTCTTCAGAAATTCTTGGGAGCCTGCTAGGGAGACATGGCCTGGAAGACTATGTAAAGACTTCTTCAGCTCAGCGCCAGGAAAAATGGGATTAAATGGGGGAAATTAAGGATAGTTAACAAAAATGCTAGGTGTGGAGAAAGTTAGATTTAAAGGAGTAAGTACTCTGCAGCCAGCCAAGGGGGACGTTTTGAGAGCAAGTCCTCAAAGTCCTGAGAAGGGTGAGCAAGAGGAAAAAGGGCCCATTTAGTGTGGCACAGAGTTTCATAACTGTGTTTATTAATATTGAGGTGATTTGTTTTCTTTTCATTACCTGTGTGCCAGCTGGCTAGAGACTGTTTTAAATAAGACAAAACAGCAACAACAAACCTGCGGATTCTAAATTCTGATATATTTTTAGAAGGCTGTGAATGTGGGATAAGGTAAAAATAAAATTGAGATTAAATCCTAGGAGAGATTAATTCCTCGCAAGAATCACTGGGCCGTACGTGAGATTTTAGGAGAGCAGAAATGTGTTCACTAAGGTGTGATACGTTAGATCTTGCACTGGGCAGCGGCTGCATTTCAAATGGTTCTCAGCTGTTCCCCGGGAGCAGCACAGCTTAAAATAGAGACCCTGCTCCCCAAGCCAAGTCGAGTCCTGCTTTGTTGCTGCTGTCGGGAAGAATGAGTTGTGCCATCGAGGCTGATGTTCTACCTTCTTAAACCATCCCAGTTTTCCAAGACACTAGAGCTTTCCTCTAGAGGAACTGCAGGACGCCAGTTTGAGTAAGCTGTGAGAGCCCACGAGACCCACCGCCCTACGGCTGTAGTATTTATTGGCCGATGTCTTCAATCCTTGCCCCTAAGAGGGGGATAGTAAGTTTTTAGTCTGAGAAGATAAGTTTTTCCCCCCCTTAAATAACAAGGGGGCAAAGAATAGATGCTGACTTGTGTGTAAAAATTGTCAGATAAATTAGAAAAGAAGGCCCCAATATAGTTTAAAGGAGGAGATGAACTTTGAAGTACAGATAGGATTTTTTTTTTGTAATTAATAAACTTTTTTAGAGCAGTTTTCGGTTCACATCAAAACTGAGTGGGATGTAGAGAGTTCCTGGTTACCCCTGTCCCTGCAGAGGCATAACCTCTCCCGTTATTGACGTTCCGTGCCGCAGTGGTGTATTTGTTACAACTGAACCTACATTGACGTGTCATTATCACCCAAAGTCTGTAGTTTACATTGGGGTTCACTCTTGGTGGTGTACATTCTGTGGGTTTTGACAAATATATAATGACATGTATCCACCGTTGTAGTCTCATACAGAATGGTTTCACTGCCCTGAAAATCCTGTGCTCAGCCTCCTGTTCGTCCTTCCCTCCCCCTAACTCTAGGCAACCACTGATCTTTTTATTGTCACCATAGTTTTGCCTTTTCCAGAACGTCGTATAGTTGAAATCATATAGTATGTAGTCTTTTCAGATGGGCTTCTTTCACTTAGTAAGATGCCTTTAAGTTTCCTTCATGTCTTTTTATGACTTAAGAGCTCATTTCTTTTCAGCACTGAATAATATTCCACAATCTGGATGTTCCACTGTTTACTCATCCATTCACCTACTGAAGGATGCCTTGGTTACTTGTAAGTTTTGGCAGTTAAGAATAAAGCTGGGCCGCTGGGGGCCGCCCAGTGGTGCAGCGGTTTAGTCCGCGCTTGGCAGCCCGGGGTTCGCAGGTTCGGATCCCGGGCACCCGCCGACGCGCTGCCTGTCAGCCATGCCGTGGCGGCGTCCCATATAAAGTAGAGGAAGATGGGCACGATGGTAGCCCAGGACCAGTCTTCCTCGGCAAAAAAAAGAGGAGGATTGGCAACGGATGTTAGCTCAGGGCTGGTCTTCCTCAGAAAAAAAAAAAAAGAAGAAGAAAGCTGCTGTAAATATCCATATGCAGGTTTTTCTGTAGACATACGTTTTCAGTTCCTTTGGCCATTCTAATAGGTGTGTAGCGGTATCTCGTTTTAATTTGCAGTTCCCTAATGACATACGATGTTGAACATCTTTTCATTTACTTACCTGCCACCTGTGTGTCTTCTCTGGTGTGGTATCTGTTCAAATCTTTTGCCCATTTTTTTCTTGGTGAAGAAGATTGGCCCTGAGGTAACACCTGTTGCCAATCTTCCTCTTTTTGCTTGAGAAAGAGTGGCCCCGAGCTAACGTCTGTGCCCATCTTCCTCCATTTTGTATGTGGGACACCACCACAGCATGACTTGATGAGTGGCATAGGTCTGCGCCCAGCGTCTGAACCCGCAAACCTGGGCCGCCAAAGCAGAGCGTGGGAACCCAACCACTACGCCACCGGGCTGACCCCCTGTTTTGCCCTTTTTTTAATCAAGTTGTTTGCTTTCGTATTGCTGAGTTTTAAGAGTTCTTTGTGTATTTTGTATAATAGTCCTTTATCAGATGTATCTTTTGCAAATGTTTTCTCCCAGTATGTGGCTTATCTTCTCATTCTCTTGACATTGTCTTTTGCAGAGCAGAAGTTTTTAATTTTAATGAAGTCCAGCTGATCAATTATTTCTTTCATGGATTGTGTCTGTGGTATTGTTATCTAAAAAGTCATTGCAATAGTCAAGGTCATCTAGGTTTTCTCCTATGTTATCTTCTAGCAGATTTTAGTTTTGTGTTTTACTTTTAGGTCTATGATCCATTTTGAGTTAATTTTTGTGAGTTGTGTAAGATCTGTGTCTAGATTCATTTTTTTTGCATGCGGATGTCCAGTTGTTTCAGCACCATTTGTTGAACAGTGTTCCGGCACTATCTTGCTCCATTGTGTTGCCTTTCTTTGCTCCTTTCTCATAGATCACTTGACTGTGTTTATATTGGTCTATTTCTGGACTCTCTATTCTGTTCCATGAATGTGTTTGTCTATTCTGTCACCAATACCACACTGTCTTGATGACTGTAGCTTTGTAGTAAGTCTTGAAGTTGGGTAGTGTCAGTCCTCCAAGTTTGATCTTCTTCAATATTGTGTTGGCTATTCCAGGTCTTTTGTTTCTCCGTATAAACTTTAGAATCATTTTGTTGATACCCACAAAATAACTCACTATGATTTTGATTGGGATTGCACTGAATCTGTAGATCAAGTTGGGAGGAACTGGCTCTTGATAACATTGAATCTTCCTATCCATGAACATGGACTATCTCTCCATTTATTTAGTTCTTCTTTGATATCTTTCATCAGAGTTTTATAGTTTTCCTCATAAAGATCTTATACATATTTTGTTAGATTTATACCTAAATATTTCTTTTTTTGGTTGCTAATAGAAATGGTAATGTGTTTTCAATTTCAAATTCCACTTTTGCTCTTTGCTGATATATAGGAAAGCAATAGGCTTTTGTGTGTTAACCTCGTGTCCTGCAGACTTGCCATACCTGTTAGTTCCAAGATCGTGTTATCTGTGAACAAAGAGTTTATTTCTTCCTTCCCAATCTGTCTTCCTTTTATTTCCTTCTCTTGTGTTATTGCATAAGCTGGAACTTCCAGTACAATGTTGAAAAGGAGTGGTAAGAAGGGACATCCTATCCTTTTTCCTGGTCTTCGCAGGAAAGCTTTGAGTTTCTCACCATTAAGTATGATGTTGGCTGTAGGGTTTTTGTAGCTGTTCTTAATCAGGTTGAGGAAGTTTTTATCATGAATTGGTGTTGGATTTTGTTAAATGCTTTTTCTGCATCTGTGATACCATCATGTAATTTTTCTTTTTTAGCCTGTTGATGTGGTGGATTACATTAATTGATTTTTGAATGTTGCACCAGCCTTGCACACCTGGGATAAATCCTACTTGGTTGTGGTATATAATTATTTTTATACATCGTCAGATTTGATTTTCTAATATTTTGTTGAGGATTTTTGCATCTATGTGTATGACAGATATTGGTCTGTGGTTTTCTTTTCATGTAATGTCTTTGTCTGGTTTTGATATTAGGGTAGTGCTGGCCTCATAGAATGAGTTAGGAAGTATTCTTTCTGCTTCTATCCTCTGAAAGAGATGATAGAGAATTGGTATAATTTTCCCTTCAGTGTTTAGTAGAATTCACAGTGAACCCGTCTGGGTCTGGTGCTTTCTGTTTTGGAAGGTTATTAATTATTGATTCAATTTCTTTAATAGATATGGGCCCATGCAGATCATCTATTTCTTGTGTGAGTTTGGCAGTTTATGTCTTTCAAGGAATTGGTCCATTTCATCTAGGTTATCAAATTTGTGGGCATAGAGTTGTTCATAGTATTCCTTATTGTCCTTTTAATTTCCATAGGATCTGTAGTGATGTCTCCTCCTTCATTTCTGAAATTAGTAATTTGTCTTCTTTTTTTCTTAATTAGCCTGGCTAGAGGCTTATTGATTTTATTGATTTTTTAAAAGAATCAGCCTTTGGTTTTGTTGATTTTCTGTATTGACTTCCTATTTTCAATTTCATTGATTTTTGGCTCTAATTTTTATTATTTCTTTCCTTCTGCTTACTTTGGATTTAATATGCCCTTGTTTTTCTAGTTTCCTAAGGTAGAAACTTAGGTTTTTGATTTTCAGTCTTTCTTCTTTTCTAATATGTGCATTCGATGCTATAAATTTCCCTCTAAGCACTGCTTTCAGTAGATCCCACAAATGTTGACAAGCTGTATTTCCCTTTTCATTTAGTTCAAAATATTTTAAAATTTCTTTTGAGATTTCTTCTTTGACCCAAAAGTTGTTTATAAGTGTTTTGTTTAATCTCCAAGTATTTTGGGGTTTTCCAGTTATCTTTCTGTTATGATTTCTAATTTAATTCCATTGTGGTCTGAGAGCAGACATTATATGATTTCTATTCTTTTAAATTTGTTAAGGTCTGTTTTATGGTCCAGAATGTGGTCTGCCTTGGTGAATGTTCCATGTGAGCTTGAGAATAGTGTAATCTGCTGTTGCTGGATGACGTAGTCCATAGATGTCAGTTATTCCAATTGAGTGATGGTGCTGTTGAGTTCAACTGTGTCCTTACTGACTTTCCGCCTGCTGGATCTGTCTATTTCTGATGGAGGGGTATTAAAGTCTCCAACTAGAATAGTGCCTTTGTCTCTTTCTTCTTGTAGTTCTGTCAGTTTTACCTCACGTGTCTTGATACTCTGTTGTTAGCTGCATCTACATTGAGGATTGTTACATCTTCTTGGAGTGCTGACCTCTTTATCATTATGTGATGCTCCTCTTTATGCCTAATAACTTTCCTTGCTCTGAAGTCTAATCTGTCTGAAATTAATATAGCTACTCCTGCTTTCTTCTGATTTGTGTTAGCATGGTGTATTTTTCTGCATCCCTTTACTTTTAATCTATATGTGTATATTTAAAGTGGGTTCTTGTAGACAATATTTGGTTCAGTCTTTTTTTTTGGTGAGGAATATTAGCTCTGAGCTAACATCTGTTGCCAATCCTCCTCTTTTTGCTGAGGAAGACTGGCTCTGGACTAGCATCTGTGCCCATCTTCCTCTACTTTATATATGGGATGCCTGCCACAGCATGGCTTGACAAGTGGTGCGTAGGTCTTCACCCAGGATCTGAACCTGCAAACCCTGGGCCGCCGAAGTGGAGCGTGCGACCTTAACCATTATGCCACCAGGCTGGCCCCTTGGTCTTGTTTTTTGATCCATTGTGACAATCTCTTTCTTTTAATTGGTATATTTAGATCATTGACATTTAAAATGATTATTGGTATATTTGGGTTCACATCAGCCATAGTTGTTACTATTTTCTATTTGTTGCCCTTGTTCTTTGTTCCTCTTTTTGTCTTCCACAGTTTTTCTGTCTTTTGTGGGTGTTTTTTTTGGTGAGGAAGATTAGCCCTGAGCTAACATCCATTGCCAACCCTCCTCTTTTTTTGCTGAGGAAGATTGGTCCTGAGCTAACATCTGTGCCCATCTCCCTCTATTTTATACGTGGGACGCCTGCACAGCATGGCTTGACAAGTGGTGCGTAGGTCCACACCTGGGATCTGAACCTGTGAACCCTGGCTGCCGAAGCGGAGCGTGTGAACTTAACCACTGTGCCACTGGGCTGGCCCCTGTCTTCTGTGGTTTTAATTGAGATTTTATATGATTCCATTTTCTCTACTTTCTTAGCATACCAATTACCCTTTTTTTTTTCACTTTTTTAGTGGTTGCCCTAGAGTTTGCACTATGCATTTACAACAAATGCAACTCCATTTTCAAATAACACTCTACTACTTCTTGGATAGTGGAGGTACCTTATATTAACAAAATAATCTTAATTCCTTCCTCTCATCCCTTGTATCATTGTTGTCATTAATTTCATTTATACATAAGCATAATTTTATTCACAGGCATATACATAATCAAATACATTGTTGCTATTATTTTGGACAAAGTGTTATCTATTAGATCAATTAAGAATAAGATAGAAGTTTTTATTTTACCTTCACTTATTCATTCTCTGATGTCCTTTTCTTTTTGTAGATCCGAGTTTCTGACCTGTATCATTTTGCTTCTCTCTGACGACCTTCTTTTAACTCTTCAAGGCAGGATTACTGGCAACAAATTTCCTCAATTTTTATTTGTTCAGAAATTCTTTATTTCTCTCTCACTTTTGAAGGATAATTTTCTGGGGTACAGAATACTAGGTAGATGGGTTTTTCTAATCTTATTGCTTTAAATGTTTCACTCCACTCTCTTCTTGCTTGCATGGTTTCTGAGGAGCAGTTGGATGTCATTCTTATCTTTGCCCCTCTGTAGGTAAAGTGCTTTTCCCCTCTGGCTTCTTTTAAGAATTTTTTTGTCTTTGATTTTCTGAAGTTTGAATAGGATATGCATAGGTGTGGTATTTTTGGTGTTTATCCTGCTTGGCACTCGCTGAACTTCCTGGAACTGTGGTTTGGTGTCTAACATTAATTTGGGGGGAAGTTCTCAGTAATTATTGCTTCAAATATTGCTTCTCTTCTTTTCTCTCCTTTTGGTGTTTGTATTATATGTATGTTACACCTTTTGTAGTTGTCACACAGTCCTCGGATGTTCTGGTTTTTGTTTTTGTTTTCCGTCTTTTTCCTCTTTGCTTTTCAGTTTTGGAAGTTTCTATTGTCGTATCTTCAAGCTCAGAGATTCTTCCCTCAGCCTTGTCCAGTCTGTGGCCTTCTTCATTTCTGTTAGTGTTTTTGATCTCTTAGCATTTCTTTTTCATTCTTTCTTAGCATTTGCATTTCTCTGCTTACATTATCCATCTTCTCTTGCATGTTGTATACTTTTTCCATTAGAACCCTTAGCATATTAATTATAGTTGTTTTACATTTTTGGTCTGATAATTCCAGAGTCCCTACCGTGTCTGACTCTGGTTCTGATGCTTGTTCAGTCTCTTCAAAGCGTGTTTTGCCTTTTAGCAAGCCTTGTATTTTTTGTTGAATTCCGGACGTGATGGACTCTGAGTGAAAGGAACTCTGCTAAATAGGCCTTTAGGGGTGTGGTGGTAAGGTGTGGGGAAGAGGAAATGTTCTATGGTCTTACTGCGATTAGGTTTCAGTCTTCTGGTGAGCCTGAGCCCCTGGACCATGAAGTTCACCAGTGCTTCTCAGTTTTTTGTTTTTCACTCCTCTGCTTAGGTGGGA
Organism: Tapirus indicus; assembly: GCA_031878705.1. Lineage (NCBI taxonomy): Eukaryota > Metazoa > Chordata > Mammalia > Perissodactyla > Tapiridae > Tapirus > Tapirus indicus. The sequence continues at coordinate 11,918,372 of CM062928.1, forward strand.
CAAGATGGCATGAGGGGGCTGGAGTTGGGTATTTCCCTCCCTGCAGATTTTGGAGTACCTTAAATGTCAGGCAGAGAAGATGAGTCTTGGAATACTGGGAGACACTCAAAATTTTTAGGTAGAGGAGACAGAAATCTGGCTGGAGAATCACTGAATTTCAGGTATTGAAGAGTCCTTAAGCATCATTTGGTCCTATTTCAATTTTAAGGTATGGAAATTGAGATCCAGAAAAGCTAAATAACTTGTCAACATTTATTTGCTATTGGATGGCAGAACCCAAAGTAGAATCAGATCTGTCCCACTCTAGTGCCCTTTCTACTACATGTATTAAAGTTGGTGTTACAGACAAGAGTCTAAGTTGTAGGCCTCCTCCAATGGATGCTAATTTCACAGCACAGTTCCTAGTTTCCCTGGGAAATATGTGGCATTCATACACTTTGGAATCATTTAATCATCCTTGAATATAGAATGCCTCTCTCACTTAATTTGAACTTGTGGTGTTACTAATGATACTGCCTTGAGGAGATATTTGAGAATCACGTTCTGTTTAGTTAATGACATTCAGAGAAATCTGTGTTGGAGAAAGGCTGTAGTAGTTAAACCCAACGTGATCCAAAGTCTCTCTGCAGCTCTGTATTTATCCTTTAAGGCAGTTAGGGGGCAGCGCTGTGACAAAAAAACACGGACCTTAGTGTTAGATGGAATGGCTTTGAGTTCTGGGTCCGTCAGGTATACACTTTGTGACCATGAGCAAGTTACTGTTAATTTTTCTGAGGCTTATTATTTATCTGTAAACTAGACATATGTTAATTACAGGATTATTGTGAGAGTCAAGTAAAAAAGTATCTGCAGTAGTCCCCCCTTATCCACAGTTTCACTTTCTGCAGTTAACCGTGGTCCAGAAATATTAAATGAAAAATTCCAGAAATAAACTATTCACAAGTTTTAAGTTGCACGCTGTTCAGAGTAGCATAATGAAATCTCCCTCTGTCCCGCCCAGGAGGTGAGTCATCCCTTTGTCTGGCATATCCTTACTGTATATGCTAACACCCCCTTAGTCACTTAGTAGCCATCTTGGTTATCAGTATATTGTTACAGTTTATTGTTATAATTGTTCTATTTTGTTATTAGTTATTGTTGTTAATCTCTTACTGTGCCTAATTTATAAATTAAACTTTGTCACAGATATATGAATAGGAAAAAACATAGTTTATATAGGGTTTGGTACTATCCATGCTTTCAGGCATCCACTGGGGGTCTCGGAATGTATCCCCCTCGGATAAGGAGGGACCACTGTACCATATTTAATTGATTCTAAGACCCATATTTTTCATGTTTTAAAATCTCTGATGTCAAGATGGTGTTACAATTGATATAGTTTTAGCATTGTGTCATATCTTAATTGAAAGCTTTTTCCTTCTTAGTGTCATATAAAATAATGGTGCATCTTATAATCATTGGTGTCAGGTAGCTGTCTCATATTAACATAGAAACACAAATCCTAAATCAAATAATACAATTGGATCCAGTAATATATAAAAAGGGATGATATATCAGACTGAGATCAGGAGTGCAAGGTTGGTTTAACATCTGAATATTTAATCGATGTAAATTAACCATGTTAATAAAATGAAGGAGAAAACCCATCAAATTATCTTATAAATGTAGAAAAAAAAATCATTTGATAAAATTCAACAACCATTCTTAAGAAAAACTCTCGGGCTGCCCGGTGGTGCAGCAGTTTAGTTCGCGCTTGGCAGCCCAGGGTTCGCGAGTTCGGATCCCGGGCGCCCGCCGACGCACTGCCTGTCAGCCACACCGTGGCGGCGTCCCACATAAAGTGGAGGAAGATGGGCACGGATGTTAGCCCAGGGCCAGTCTTCCTCAGCAAAAAGGGGAGGATTGGCAACGGATGTTAGCTCAGGGCTGGTCGTCCTCACAAAAAAAAAAAAAAAAAAAAGGGGGGGGGCCGCCCGGTGGCGCAGCGGTTTAGTCCGCGCTTGGCAGCCCGGGGTTCGCGAGTTCGGATCCCGGGCGCCCGCCGACGCACTGCCTGCCAGCCATGCCGTGGCGGCGTCCCATATAAAGTGGAGGAAGATGGGCACGATGTTAGCCCAGGGCCAGTCTTCCTCAGCAAAAAGGGGAGGATTGGCAACGGATGTTAGCTCAGGGCTGGTCTTCCCCACAAAAAAAAAAAAAAAAAAAAAAAAAGAAAAACTCTCAGCCAAATGATGACTAGAAAGAGCTTCTTCAATTTGATAAAGGATATTTACAAAAACCTGTAGCTAACATTATACTTGATGGTGAAATATTCCTCTAAGATTGGGATCATGACAAGGATGTTTACTCTTACAACCTGTATTCAATATTGTACTGACGGTGCTAGACAATGCAAAAGAAAAAGAAATAAAAGGCATAAAAATTGGAAAAGAAAATCCGTCCTCATTTGGAGATGACAAGGTTGTGTACTCAGAAAAGCCAAAGGAATCTACAAATAATAAGTAATAAGTAAATTTAGGAAGGTTGCAGGATACAAACTGGCCCTAAAGAAAATTCAGATTTTTACTTTGTCCAGTGTTTTCTTGCTGTGGAGCAGGTGGTCATCTTTTGCAACCTTCTATAACTTAACTAGAGGTGGAATCAAGCTGTTGATGTCATTATGTAAATTTTGTAACTATCTACTTTCTGGATTCTGTAATTATTTTGCATATTTCTAGTTGATTCTCTTGAGTCTTCCAGATATAAAATCCTATCATCTGCATATAATGGTTGTTTTTGTATTTAAGGAAACGGAGTCCAAATGGTCTTCACTTAAGAGGAGAGTGTCAGGAGGATATTTAGCTGAATATAAAAGAAAACTCCACTAACCACTGCTTAAAGAAATAAGGGCTTATTTGTCTCACATTAGAGGAAATCTGGAAGTAGGTAATCCAGGACGGTGTAGTGACTCAGTGATGCCATCGGGGGGGCAGGGTTCTTTCTAGATTTCTGCTCCATCGCCTTCAGCATGCTGGCATTTTCTTTTGAGTTACAATACATCTGCTTCACCTCCAGCCGACCATGTCTGCATTCCAGGCAAACAGAGGGAGAGGCAAAGGGAAAAAACCAAAATGCTTGTCATAGCAAGACTTTTATTTAGGAAAACTTACATGTCCAGGGACACACTTCATCGGTCAGTATTGTGTCACATGGTCATCCATTGCTGCAAGAAAGGCTGGGCGATCTAGTATTTTAAGTTGATTTTGTTAGTAAAGATGGAGAAGGTAATGGATGTTGGGGAGGCGGCTAATGTCTATCAGAAGGACTAAGAATAATCTGGACTGTGAGAAGTTGGGGTAGTAGGAAGAGCTTTGCCAGTAACTCTTGTGTGTGTATTTGTGAGTGTATCTGTGTGTGTGTGTGTGTGTGTGTGTGTGTGTGTGTGTGTATAAAATCTCACTGGGTATTGCTGGGATATAAGAGTTTGGGGCTTTATTTATTTATTTTAAAAATTATTTTGTAGCTGGCTACTTCACTGAACTTCCATATTAGCTCTGATAGGTTTTTAGCCAGTTCTCTAGGATTTTCTTAATAGCCAGTCTGTGGAAAGCTTGTGGATTTATATTCAAATTCCTTTCTTTTTTCTTATTAATTACTTCCACCAGTTTTCTTAGGTTTATTTCATTCTCTTCCAAATTATCAAATTGGATACTTACTTTACTTTGTATAGTAATTCAGTGTATACACTAAAGCTAAAGTGTGAGACTAGAAGCAATTGAAATTTCAGAAATATTTGAGGACTCAGTAGATTTTATCTCTGAGATTTTTAATAAAAAGTGTCTATGTGCTTTTCTGTTTTAAATAATGAGATATGTTATCAGGCTTCAACTTAACATTTAAGGCCAATGTCAGATTTTTTATTTTAGTGAAATTATTAATGAGGAAGGAAAATGTTTTAATATTTTCTACCAGCCACAAATCCCAATAGGTTTAAGGATTTTAATAGAATGCCAAACTATGTACATAAACTAGGTTGAAAAAAATTGTAATACTCCGTGAATACAATTTCATAGTTTTCATTCCTTTCAAAATACGCTAAAAGTAGTGTGCTAAATTCTTTGATACTGTTTTCTGCAGGAGGTGGAGTTTAATTATCCTCCCCTTAAATATGGACTGAACGTAGTGACCTGCTTCTAACGAATAGAATATGGAATGGGAACAGTCAGCCTTATAATGGAGAGGGCTGGCGGGCCCCACCTTAACCAGGTGATCAAGTTTAACTCCACCTGCAGTAAGTCGTGTTGATGTCGTGTGTCCCTGATAGGATGTGAAGAGAAGGGCACGTCACCTCTGTAGTGTTCTCCAAAGTCCATAACCCCAGTCCAGTAATTAGGAAACATCAGACCAACCCAAACTGAGGGCCATTCTACGAAGTTTCTGACCAGTACTATTTAAGAGTGTCAAGGTCATGAAAGACAAGGAAAGGCTGAGAAACTGTCACAGATTGGAGGGGACCAAGGAGACATGACAGCTAAATGCGCTGTGCTGTCCTGGATTCCATCCTGGAACAGAAAAATGGTCCTAGAAGAAAACTGGGATAATCCGAAAAGAAAAAAACAACAACTGTAGTTTAGTTAATAGAATTCACTAAATGTTAACTTCTAAGGTTCAGTCATTGTAGCTTGGTGATACAAGATGTTAACTTGAGGGGGAGCTGGGTGAGGGGTATTTGGGAGCACTCTGTGCTACCATGGCAGCTGTTCTCTAAGTCTAAAATTATTTCCAAATAAAAAGTTAACTACAACTTGGCATGATAAAGAAAGAAATATTTACACCTACCAAACAATTGTGACGTGAACTCTGCTACTGTTATGTGTACAGATGTCTGTGGCTTCGTGTAAAATTCCAGTGAGTATGATGAATGTGGGTTCCTAAAGGTCCGTGTTCAAATAATTGTGATGTTGGGGCTGGGAAAACTGTACTAGAGGATGGAAAAGTGTCTCCAGAGGAATCAAAGCCTTTGAGGCGGAGGATGCACGTGGAGAGGACAAATAAAGTAGCTTCATGAGTAAGGGAGTGAAGGAAAGCGCTTTCATATTTTATATAGTAAGGTATTTGAAATGTAAGTAAAATTAACAAAATATTTTAAGAAAAAGAAATGGTGTGCTGATAAATCCCAGGTTTATTAAGCTTCTTTGCTTCAGAAATCCCTTTTTATTCTAAAGAAGGAAATTCTGTTTATTGTGTTTATTGAATCCTCGAGTAAAGGTGTTTCAGACGTTTGTGAACTTCCTCGACTCCTCTAGAAAAGCTGGTAACTTGGGCATAGCACATTTTATAAAACCTGCAGTCCATGAGAAGTGCTCTGAGGGATTTTGTTGATATTTGTTCCTTCTCTAATTTTAATTAAGTTGTCATGTAACCCTTATGTTTATAAAAATGGAGTAGGCAAAAGGATAAACAAAACCAGCCTTGCTTGCTGTAGCTCTCAACTAGAAATCAGGATGCTCGGGTTATAATTTGACCTCCCCATCGAGCTTTTTTTCAGCTGTCAGACAGTGGTTGTTAGAGCCGATCTCTGCTCCCTCCAGCCCGTTGTGGGGTCATCCGTGAAGGGCATCGGGCTCCCGCTCTTCCGCTGTCACCCTATAGCAAGGTCGTCCTCATGCGCCAGTGTAACCCTGAGGAGCCCGCTGCCTCGGTGGCTTGGAAAGGTAGGAATGCTCCTTCGTTCTGTTTTGTCAGAGCAAACAAATGAAAAGGAGATAATGAGCTCTTGGTACGTGTGTTTGGAAAGACTTGGATCCCTTTGGAAGTTTCCAGATTCATCTTCAGACAGAGCTTTGAAAAATCCATGAGGCGTGGAAATACTTTGCAGCCCTTCACCTGAGATAAATGTTTCTGTCAGTGTCCGTGTGTCGGGAGAAGATCTCCTGTAGATCAGATCTCTTCAGTCTCCGGGGTTGCTCAGAGGCAGAAGTACTTCTGCATCCTTCACGGCGCAGCTGTCTTCTTAAACTTCTAGAGGGAGAAGGGGAATACTTTGCTTAATCTGTCTTGGTTCTCTGAGCTTCTTAAGTCTGTTTTGTTGTGTTTCATTAATTTTGGAAAATTCTTAGCCATTATTTCTCTAAATATAACCGCTGCAGTGTCTCCCACCCCCTCTTCTGGGCCTCCAGTGACAGGTAGGTTGGAACATTCAATATCATCCTACAGTTCTTGGCGGCTCTGTTTGTTTTCTTTCGCTCTTTTTTTTTGTCTTTGCATTTCGGTTTGGATGATTTCTTTTTCTGTTTTCAAGGTCACTGTTTCTTTCCTCTGCTATATCTAGTGTGCTGATAAGCCTGTCGAGGGAATTCTTCATCTGTGATATTCCGTGTTTTAATTCTAGCATTTTCATTTGACTATTTTTTATAGTTTCCATCTCAAGTTGCCCACCTTTTTCACTAGATTCTTTAACATATTGACTATAGTTATTTTAAAGTCCGTGTCTAGTAGTTCTAACATCTTGGTCATCTTTAGTTCTGGTTCTAGTGACAGCTCTATATTATGATGGTAAGTTGTTTTCTCTTGTTTTTTTGTTTGTTTGTTTCTGGTAAATTTTGATTGAGTGGTGGACACTGTGTGTAGAAAAGCAGAAGAGGCTAAGGTAAATGTCATATCCAGAAATGGGCAAACCTCTCCTTCTGTCAGGCCATGAGTGTGGGAGGTTGACTCCATCTAGTGTGTAATTGGGGTGGGTTTGGGCTTTTCTGTTGCTGGATTCGCCTTCACACCACAGACTTCAGATGGTGCCTGTGGTTAGCGGCTACCACCTGTTCTCAGTGTGGACCCGGGGCACTGGGGTTTTCTCAGAGTTCCAGCCTCCCCCTCCACTTTCAGCAGGCCCTGCCTGCCTGTGCCACACGGAGGCCTTTCTCCCCTCCGTGTTGACTGCCATGGCTGTGTGGGCCATGGGATTCTCTGTTCCCCCGGTCCAGCCCCCTGGAGGTCGGGCTTTCTCAGCGTGCCTGCTCCTCCCCTGTGGCAGCTGTCATCTGCCCTTTATCTGTGGGGGTCTTGGGTTGGAGACAGTTTCCCACACCCTGCTCTGTGTCAGTGCAGGATGCTGACCTGAGCAGGTTTTCCTGCGTGTCCTTCAGAGGCAGATGGCTTTGCTTCTGCTCCTACGGGTGGTGTACCTTTGTCTGGGATTGCTGGGGGCGGTGTCCTGCCCCCCCACTATGATAGAAGTGGCTTGTTCCTCAGGGCAAGGCTTGGGTGCCGTCAGGGGGCGTGTCCTGCCTCCCTCTTGGACCGGAAGGCTTCTGCTTCCTCCCCCGCCCAGTGGTGGTCTGGAGGATTCCTCCTCTCCCCAGTGGCAGACTGCCTTCTGCTCCTCTCCCAGAGGTGGTAGATCTCTCTGGACCTTGGGGATGGGAGGGTTTCCTGCTCCTCCCTGGCAGTTTAAGGTTTTAATTTGGATGAAAAAAAGTCCAAGAAATGGGCGGGCTTTGTCCCTGTGTGCTGCTGGGGGACTCTCTGGTTTCCCTCCCCACTCCAGTCCTTCCCCAGAACGTCCAGCAGAAAAGAGCTTGCAAGTGAAGGCAAACTCCCCTGTGTCCAGAGCTTCCTGCCCTGCTAGCCCACGCTCAGTTTTCAGAATTTAAGTTTTAGCTGTTTTCTTTAGGGCTGCTTTTACAGCAGCCACCTCTGCCCTGTGTGCTCTCTCAAGGCTGAAATACTTTGGGTGTCCCATCGCTCCTGGACGAGCTGTCACCTTTGAAATCTGGTTCCCCTGATTGCCGTGTGGTCACAGCCCTCTGATGGGCCCAAGACAAGTTATGATGTTCGTGGGTTTTCCGGTGGCCTTTTCCCATTGTTCTGGTGGAGTCCACGTTCTCTTGTGGTGTCTTCCATCCTCAGCAGAAGCAGATCCTTGATGTTGCCTTGGGGTGGGGACGTACAGCAGTGTTCGTGCAAGTACCGACCCACAGTCGCGTGTCGCTGTCACTTGTTTGAACAGCGTTACCACTTGGAATCTGGGACAGAAGCAGAGCTGGCTGGTTTATTGTTTTATTTTGTGGTTTTGTTTTTAGAAAAATCCTTTAATATGCTAAAATGAAGCCCATTGACCTGGGTCACATTCAGGTTCTGAGGGAAAGGGCAGTGCCAGGTTGGCCGATGGATTAAAGGGCATCGGAGAGCCGTCACTGTGATCTGGGATGCAGATGCTCTTGGACTGCTGTGGGGTGGTTGGGGTTCTTATGTATAATCTTTGCTCTGTTAGATGTCCTGGCCACTTGTAGGTGGCAAACTCACACAGTGTAATTTCAAAAACTGTCTCTCTCAGAGTCTACACGTGCATAATGTAAGGGGCACTGTTAGCCCCATTTCTGCCTTGCTGTTCCACCCAGTGACAGATTTTCCTTCTTCTCCCTCAAATCCACTTCCCCCATCTTTCACCTTTTAAAATTCTGTATACAAGATGTGATCCTTATTATTAAACGGTGGTTTTCCCCCTTTAACCTCGTGGGTTGGTGTTTAGAAGATTTGGAAAGTTCCCTGAGATGCCTGTGCTGCCCTGTCCTGTGAGGGAGTGTTGTCAGGTGGATCCGTTCTCCAGCACACGTTTGCCTGCCTGCTCTTTGACAGGCATCGGGCTGGAGGCTGGAGACGAGTGGTGAGCAAAACCAGATGTATTCCCTCTCGCGTGGTTTCCGGAGAAGTACTGTCCTCTTCCTTGAGGCTTAGAGATGAAGGTGGTTGCTGTACTTCTCAGTGTCAAGTTCTGTCACACTCCCGTCTGATGTATTTTTATTATTTCTAACTCTGTTCTCTGACCAGTTGCATTTCTTTACTGTCTTCAAGCATTGAGATGCATGGAGTGTAACATCGAGATCCCATCTGTCTCTCCTCCTCCCCTTCTCCCATTCCCGCCCCAAAGCAGTGTTGACTGTGTTCTGATGTAAGTGACCAAGACCCTAAGGGGGACAGGACGGGTGCAGGTGTTGAGGAGAGAGCTCACTTTCTGATGGTTCTGCGCTCCCACTGAGCAAGGAGCTGTGTAATCCTCGTCTCACCAAGTCTTCACAGCTCCGTGAGATGGGTGATATGATCTCCATCTTACAGATTCAAAAAACAGAGTTTAAGTAACTTAAAGTTGTGCGAGATGCTCATAGCCATGGCTCTTTCTACTGTACTGCACTGGCTTCCTTTAACCACTTGTTACTGCTAATCCTGGTGGCTTTATGTTCCCGAAAATCAAAGAAATTAATCACATTTAATTGATGTATAAACTGAAGTCGCAATTTCAGTTTGAAGTACTTACTTGCTTGTGATAGTTTTAAGTTGGCCCAATCCTTGCCCTTTAGGAGCTTTATAATTCTCCTGTTCGAAAGTGTAGGAACTTTGTAGTCTTTATGCTTTGAAATCTGCAATTTGTATAAAATTATGATGGTGTCTGTTTAATGAGGACAGGTTAAATGCTTTGTTTAAGGTTATCTTGTTTTGACCAATTCACACGTGACTTAACTCTTCAAATGTATAACTTCTGAGGTTTAGAGTGACTTGGGAATTTCCTAGCGGCTGAAGAATCCTCATTTGAACGTTTCAGATAGAGATAAGAGTGGCCCATGTTTTAGGAAAAAAACAAACCTTCAAATGTAATAAGCATGTGCGTTTGCTCCCTGGGCGAGAACGGTGGTGCTAGCGTGCGTTGCCAGCATACCGAGAACACCCTCCTCTCTGCGGACGAGTGGCTGACACTGAGTCCTGGAGGGGCTGTAAATTGTAATGCCTTCTAAACACTTGAGGGTGTTGCGGAGGTCCTGCAGAAACAATGACGCCTGAGAAGTTCGCTTATCCTTAGGCGGAGACACTTGAGCTGTGATTATTGGCAAAGCCTGCTTCCTTTCCGAGTGAATTGCGTTCGGTGGACAGGGTGGGATGATTTGAGACATCTTAAATTAGAAGCTCCGTCCTACAGTTGTGCCTTTGGCTGGTAATCTGGGAGGATTTGTTACCACTCCTTGTTTCTTGTATATCCCAAAGACTGCTGTCTTCACTGTGATCAGATGTGAACAGAAAGCTTTGGAATGCTTAAGTCTGAGTGTGGCTAACTTTAAAATAAAAGAACGTATGATGATGGACCCATTTGGGTAGAAAAGGAGGTAAATATTTAAGATGTGTGTGTGTTTATGTGTGGGCCCACGCTTAGTGAACTTGTACACCTTTCAACTTGGAAAAGGACCGCTTCCTAAAACTTACCATGTGCTGGTGTTAAAGTACTCGAGAATGGGGTGGGAAAGGTCTGAATTTAGAGTTAGGGTTCATGGGTTTGAGTTGTGACTCTGCCCCTTAACAGCTTTGTGTCTCAGTTTCCTCACGTAAAATGAAACTTGTATCTGCCCTGAATAAGTGACAAGCTGGTTATAAAGAGCAAATGAGATCGTGGATACAAAATTGCTTTGCAACAGGTAAAACATTCTAACATCTGCAAGGATGCTAATCCAAAAATCTGAGTTTCTACACCCAAGGAACTCACAATCTAGCTGGAGAGAGAAAAATAATAGTATAATAGTAAAATAATTATAAAACAGTGTATGACAGAACTAACCTATAAGGTCAAGGCTGTAAGTACTGTGGGATTTCATAGTAAGGGGAGACTATTGATATTTGGGGTGATCAGTGAAGATTGCACAGAGAAGATAGATCCTTTCAGGTCTCATAAAATATAAATATTTTGGCTGGATGACGGGAGGGAAAGCAGCAGTGTGACTTTAAGCAGGAATGAGATTGGAGTAAGTGCGGTGTTTCTCAGAAGCAGGAGCAGGCATCCATCAGGCCCTGGGCTGTACCCAGATGGCAAATACAGGATGGCTTAGGTCAGGTGCTTTTGGAAGCTAAGCCTATTTCAGCTTCTCTTTGAGTAGGAGAAATTCTCATTGTGAGGCTTTGCCTTCTTCTAGCTAGGGGAGACGATAATCATCACATCATTCAAAAGTTATCCTAGGCTTTAACGAATAGAGGACTTGCCCAGGAAGCAGAACTGAAGTTGGCAAGTCTAGACTGGAGAGTGTCTTTTCCTCTACCTCTTTGGTTATGCTTCCAATTTTCATTTTAAATTTTCATATGTTCACCCCCTTGCATAAATCCTAATAGCCTCTGATTTTGAGTAGAATCAGATCTGACTGAAGCTGGAGAGGTCATCTAGACCAACATCCTGCTTTGTTAGAACTGAGTTTAAACTCTGCTTGGATAAGAAACTGTCTGAAGATTATAATAGACTATGACAGAGTAGCTGATATTGGGGTAACCCTCCTGCCAAAAGAAGAAAAAGAAGCATAGAAGCTTATTAAAACAGACAAACAGTAGTTTAGACCTGGAGAGTAACCTGTGCTGTCGGGACCTGAGGGACGTGGTTCCTGAGGGAGCTGTGTGTTCACTTCGGCTTTCCCTGAGGGCACTCTCTGATGTGCAGTTCGAGGGAGTGAGTCCTAGCAGGGAGCAGCAGTCCACGGGGCTGAGAAGGCCGAGTTTGGGCCTACCAAAGAATCTGGGATTTGAAGGACAAAGTCCCAGGAAAGAGGGAACCACAGGAAAGTAAGCAAAAGATGGGCATGCAGTCTTCCCTCGAGGTGTTTGCCAGCTCCTCAGGTGCACGTGGTCAGAGCAGGATTCTTGGACAGAGAAGGGCTGGGAGCCTAACAAGTGGTGCAGATATTTTATCAGTTATACAGAGTGCTGATGAGATGAAGGTTGGTGTCCAGGCCGGCCAAGATGGAGGGGTCCTGGTCAATACCCCAGGCTTTCATTGAAGGCCCCCAAAGCCCACACCTTAAGAGTAAGGGAAGCTGAAAAAAGTTGGCCCTAACAAAACTTAAAACCAACCACTGACAGCATTGAAGTGGTCCACCTGCATTCCCTGCACCTGCCACTGGGAGGAGGCGGGCAATCTGGGTCATCCAGAACCTCAACAGTTTTAATACAGGACATCTGGCATCCAATAAAAAATTAAGAGGCATGCTAGAAATTGAAACCAAATGACCAAAATGAGGAGTAAAAACAGATCATAGAAAGAGGCCCACGGGTGATTCAGATACTGGAGTTACCAGCCAGGAACTATGTTCAGTAAAAAAGAGGAAAAGGAGAATTTCAACAAAGATATGAAATCTACTTTTAAAAAAGTCAAATGGGAATTCTGGAACTGAAAAATAAAAGAAATGAAATTCAGAATTCCACACATGGGTTTAATAGCAGTTTAGACACACGGGAGTCCTGGAAGAAGAAGATAGTGTGACTGAACCAGTACTTAACGAAACGTTGACCGAGAGTTTTCTAAAAATACGGTGGAAGACATCAAACCACGGATTGAAGAAGCTCTACACCCCTCAGTGGGATAAATACAAAGAGCCATACCAGGTGCATCATAGTTGAACTGCTGTAAGCCAAAGACAGTGAAAAGCTTAAATGCAGTCAGAAATAAAAGGCATGTTATCTTCAAAGAAGCACCAGAAAGGCTGACAGCTGATTTATTAGCAAAAATTGGATGAAGCCAGAAGACAGTGGAGTTATATTTTGAATGTGCTGGAAAAAAAAATTGTTAACCTAGAATTCTCTACCCAGCAAAAATATCCTTCCAGAATGAACAGCAGGGAGCATGTGCCATAGGCTCCCCTCTCTTTGGGAGTAAAGGAATTATGCAGACCCAGAGTGGACTGTGATGGGGCATCTGGTTCTTCCACTCTGTCTCACTTGCTTGCTCACTTAATACAGTGTTGTTTTCTTTGCAGGCCCGGTGGTTCTGGGAAGCATACTTCCAGTCAATTAAAGCCATTGCCCTGGCCACCCTGCAGATTATCAATGACCGCATCTATCCATACGCTGCCATCTCCTATGAGGAATGGAATGACCCTCCCACCGTGGTAAGTGAATTCTGGTGCTAGTCATGTCAGGCACGGTCCAGCTGCTGGGGTGGGAGAGAGGAGAATGCACTGAAGTTGTAAAGGTTATTGCAATTCTGGCTTTCTAAGATGAGAGTGTGCTTTTTGTACTTGGGGTCTGATAAGGCCAGTTTAATTTTGAAATGATGACAAAAGTAAGAAATACAGAAGCAGCAGCCTCCCGTTTGTTTTAAATGTGCTTAGGAAGACAGTATGTTTATTTATTGCAGAGATAAATGGGGAGGCCTGGGTCTTGTTGAAAATCAAAGACTTCCTGATGACTTTAGCAGTTATAGTGCTTAGAACTCTTGAGAAGGTTCTGTAAGCAACTTAATAATAGCTTGTATTTTGAGTGCTTACTCTCGGGCAGGGATTATTTCAATTAACATTCTGGCACCCCGCGAGGACAATTATCAGCAAAGTGATCTAGAGGCATTACGGATTGCCACGGTCACTTGCCCAAGAGTGTCCCTGAGGCCCCTGGGTACTTCCAGCAGAGAGATGGGGTGGTCAGAAGATGCTCCCAGGGCTTCGTCCTTCTAGAAGGAGTCACTAGGCACTTGTGGCGCTGGAGGCATTGTGGCAGTGGCCACGCCTCCTTTCTCAGTGAAAGTGCCTGAAGCTCTGGGGCTGGCAGTTACTGCTTCCTAGCTGCTCTGGTGCGTGCCTGGCCGTCCAGCCCACAGACCCCCAGGCTTTACATGAGAGAACTAGACTGCCCTCTTCTTCACTGTAATCATCGCCCTGGCCAGCCCTCCTGTCTCCTGATTCTACCTTCTCTCAGTAGTGCTGTCTCCTGCCGGCCGGTTAATCTTCGTGCAGGACTCTCCTTCCCTCCCTCCCTTCTTCCCTTCCTCCACCTTTGTCAAGTCATTATCATGTCAGACACCCCACCAAGTGCCGAGAATGTGGAAAGAGAGGCCAGTCTTGCCCTCACAGGAGCTCTCCACCAACTTGGGAAGCCAGCGAGTAGGGCACCGTGGCAACAGTCGTATGATAATTCCTGGAGTAGAGTGGGGTACAGGGTGCCGTGGGGGCATGGGGGCGGGCAGCCCTCCTCCCTGGGGGGGTCAGGACACCTTCTGAAGCAGAGATGCCCGAGAGGAAGTAAATACATGCTTTATGGAAAATCAGGCAAAACAACAACAAACACTTTTCTGTTTTGCTCGAGGTAAGGTTTCCTCCCTTGAGTCCAGTACCAAACGTAACCTTCCAGAATGTTCCTACTCATATGTAAGCATAACTCTATACTTTTATTTTTTTTTTATTTTATTTATTTTTTTTTTTGTGGGGAAGACCAGCCCTGAGCTAACATCCGTCGCCAATCCTCCCCTTTTTGCTGAGGAAGACTGGCCCTGGGCTAACATCGTGCCCATCTTCCTCTACTTTATATGGGATGCCGCCACAGCGTGGCTGACAGGCAGTGTGTCGGCGGGCGCCCGGGATCCGAACTCGCGAACCCTGGGCTGCCAAGCGCGAACTAAACCGCTGCGCCACCCGGCAGCCCCCAATATACTTTTAGAACACAGATGGGATCACACTACACATACTACTCTGCACCTTGCCTTTGTTATTTTGATAGTAGATCATGGACTTATTTCCATTTCATTCTGTGTGAGTATACTTCAGTTTTTAGGATGGCTGTATAGTGCTCCATTGTTTGGGTGTATCTTACCTAACAGATCTATTACTGATAGAGGTTCAGATTGCTTTTTTTTTTTCTGTTTTCAAACAGTAATATAAGGGACTTACTTTCAAATATGTTTACACATAAATGTGTGAATATATCTACAAAATTAATTCCAGCTGAGAAATTGCTTAGAGTATACACATTTTGAATGTTGATAGATATGAACAATTGCCCTTTCAAAAGACTATACCACTTTATGGTTCCACCAGTAACGTGTTGGGTGTTCCGGTTCTCCACGCCTTCTGTAACCCCGAGTACTTGAGTGTTTGCTCATCTGCTGGGTAAAAGGTGATCTTCCACGTGTGCATCTTTCAAGTGGAAGGCTGCTCTCTCTGTCAGGTTTCCCCAGAGGCCTGTCGGTGTTTTGATTGGTCACATGGATGTTTAGATCGTTTTGGCATTTATTCACTCAGTGGGTATTTACTGAGCACTCACTGTGTTCCGGGCAGTGTTCCTGGGAGTGAAACGTGTCAGTGAACAAAGCAGAGAAAGATCCAGGCCTTTGAGGAGTTTGCACTGCAGTGGAGCTTGTTGTCAGAAGCAGGATTTGTCTTCTAGTAGAATTTTAAAGTTTTCTTTACATAGGTCCTTCACAAGTCCTGATTAATTTTTTCTTAGATATTTTAGGAATAGAGAAAGGAATACTTTCTTGACATTATAGTTTCTAACTGGTTATCTTTTATATAAAGACACATTATTGGTTTTTGTATATAAATTTTGTAACTACTCTTTTACTGAATTCTACAGTTGTTTCACTTGTTTTAGTTGATTTATGTTTTCTAGATATATAGTCATATCTACAAATGTTAATTTTTCTTCCTTTTTCCAATATTTGAACCTTTTTTTTTCTTTTATCTAATTCCATTGGCTAGTACTTCCAGAACAGTTAAGTGTTGATCCGAGTGTTAAAAGAGAAGGGTAAGTGTTATCTAGTCAGAGAAAGGGGGAAGTTAGGTTCCATCCAGAAGGAACAGCACATGCAGAGGTGCAGAGGGCAAGGGTCCTCGGTGGTTTCAGGAACTTCAGGGAGGTCACTGTGGCCCGAGTGAAGGAGGCTTGTGAGGCATGAAGCCTGGAGAGGACCCAGATCATGGGACACTTGTCATCTTACAGAAGGTGTTGGAGGATTGTCTGTGGGTGATGGGAAATCACTGAAGCATTTCAACAGGGAGGAATGTGGTGATATTGCATTTTGGGTCAATCTGACATCGGGGTGGAGAATGGATCAATTCCAGCGGGACAGGACCGCAGGCAGGAGACTATTTCAGGAATCCAGGTGAGAATTAATAGAACACAAGTCTGAGTGATATCTGGGGGAACTGACTGTTCTAACTGGTGAATGGGGGAGTTTAGGAAGACGGGGGTATATGATGTAGTGTATGCAGGTAGGGACTGTGGGTGCATGCGGGCTGTGGGCAAGGATGGTATTGGAGTCCAAACTCAGTGTGACTGCAGGCCTTCCACAGCCTGGCTCCAGTCTGCCTCTCTAGCTTTATTTCCTTCTGTTGCCTCTCAGGGAGTTCTAGATTTCTGGCAGCACAACTTGGTCCTTCCTGTGTATGCTCCCTGCTTTTCCTTCTCCGTGCCTTTGTGACGGTAGATCCTTTCACTGAACTGCCTTTCTTCACCATCACCTCCAAATGTCCATGTTTTATCCAAATTCCTGTGGCCTGTTCATGTACCTTTTCCTCCATGAGGTTTTCCTGGACCACCCAAGCAGGAAGTAATCTTTCCTTCTTAGAACTCTTAGAGCATGTTATCTGTGTTTCTTTCCTATCACCTAATATGTATAGAAGTGTAATTTCCTGTAAAATTTTAAGCATCTCAAGGGAATTTCTGAGTTATCTTGGTATTCGTCATAATACCTAGGACAGTTTCATTCAGGAGGAAGGAAGGAGGGAAGGAGGAAGACTGGGATCCCAGGACTTGAGCCATCCAAGGCTCACATACTGATGTGACATCCATTATTTTATTTGACCTTCACCCTGCTGGGAGGGTGGCAAAAGTGACAGATTCTTTCTCATCCGTAAAGCAAACATAATGAGACCCACAGTGCCTAATGACATATCTGAAGTCATATGATGGGCAAGTTGTGTAAACCATCGAGAACCCAGGTCCACCTGCACGTTATCTTGTTATCTTGAGTTGCTTATGGTGTTTTATGGGAGCCCTGGAGCCTCCTCCAGGCTGAAGCATTTCCACTATTCCAAGCATATGGCACAAGCTGGAGACAGAGAGTATCACCTCTCTTCCTCTGCAGGAGAATTCGCACAGGTGGGGTGGTCACCACCGAGCCAGGAAGTGTGAAACAGTGGGACTTGATTCTGTACTTTTCTCTAAAGCTCTAAGAAAAGTTTAATAAGAATAGATGGTTGGAATTTCGGTTTTCTGTCTTTCATAAGAACATAGACAAGGAGAAAAGAGTATGTGAAATTTTGCAGTTTTGAAGTGGATGTTTTAATTTGGGGACAAAATGGTCAAAGTGCTGGATTCTATCAATTTGGAAAAGAACATAATCATAAAAAGCATAAACTACGTATGCAACTGGAAAATATAGTCTAGATCTTTTTTCTTTAACTCTTTCTTAAGCAGTCTTTTTTAGGGTAAGTTCATGTTGACCGCAGTTCTGGGAGCTCAGGTGATGCGGGTCGTCATTTAAAGCAGTGCGTCTTCCGTGGACGCCACGGACAGGAGGCCTGAGCAGTGCTGGTTTATTTATAGTTAACTCCCCCCGCCCCCTTCAGAAATATTTAACCTGCTCGAGATGTGATGACTGTGAACCCAGCCTGCAGGGGAGCCTCCCCTCTAGATTCCATCAAATTGACAGTATCAGACACACAGAGGTGGGAGTAGGTGTGGATCTTGGTCATAAATCAAGGGATGGGGTGGTTTTTTCCAAGATATGCTGTCAGGGCCTCCAGCCACGCACTGAGCTTGCTTAGGCTGGAGAGGAAGGGGTGAGGGTGGAGAGTCCTATTCTGGCCAGATGCCGCTGCCTTAGTTTGATGTGAAAAAAAGGCCTATGTGTGTGGATTCTGAAGACGGTGAGGGGTGGCCTTGCAGGAACCTTGTGTTCTTGTCACCAGATGCTTTGCCGTTCTTATCTGTAACCAGATAGGAGGCCGATGACGTTATCCATGTTGTGCCACATCCTCAAGATTTGAAAAAGTTTGGCAAATATTCTTGAGCATAAATTTAAAGCAGCAGATCTGTCTGCTTTGGAGAGATTGGCCCTTTGTTTTGAATCTTCTCCTTGGAAGGAATTTC
Organism: Tapirus indicus; assembly: GCA_031878705.1. Classification (NCBI taxonomy): domain Eukaryota; kingdom Metazoa; phylum Chordata; class Mammalia; order Perissodactyla; family Tapiridae; genus Tapirus; species Tapirus indicus. The sequence goes on from CM062928.1 coordinate 11,936,231, forward strand.
TCACCAAGTTAAGGATCTTTATGGGGGGACGATGAGTTTATGTTTTTATCATTAATTTTCTTAGCTCCTCATGTCAAGGCTGCCTGTATTTTACTACCTTTTCAGTCTCTCCATGCTTTCATTTTTCTCCCTTTTTTGCAGATATCAGCAAAACTTTATCGTCACCCCAAATACTCCACACCTGTATCCATTCTAACACTAGCGTCATTTCTGGTCTTGCCCCTTGGCAGACCTCGTGCCTACATCTGGGCCTGGCGTGTAGAGTGAGGGGTCTCCTCGGACACCCTCCCTCGTCTCACCTCTGCTTCTCTGCCAGATGTGAGCGTGTGCAGGAGGACAGAGACTGAGACAAGTGAGCATTAAATGTCACATGTGTGACATGTGGAGATGGAGATGGCCAAGAACTGTGAATTTTTGGCTTTTTGCCATGTGCCACCGGAACTGTATCCTCAGAGTGACGATTTTTTAAAATCTAAATTAGTATAGTTCTGAAATCACGTTGTAGAGTGGAATATTTTCCCATGTTATTTTTCTACAACGTCATCTGAAAGATTATACCCCACCTTATCAATATGTCATAATTTTACTTACCCAGTCCCTTTTGACAGTTTTTTTTCAAATTTGCTATCATAGACAACACTAATAAAGATATCCCAGATTTTTGTGTTTTCTGCATTGACCATGCCAGACCTAGAAGAAAAAGGGGAGAGAGTAGGAGTCCGATGGCCATTGACAAAAATTGATGAGAAAAATGGGGACGTGCCTTAAAATGGATTATTGTACCCAGCATAAGAATGAGGTTGGAAAGCAAGAGCTGGTTCCTATGAAATCTAGCCAGAGTGGTGACTGAGCTGCAAGCAAGGCCTCAGACGACGGTTGTATACTCACCTGGACTTCCTGTAAACCTCATTCCAAGTCCAGTTTCTGAAGCTGGAAAGGGAAGGGATGGGAGGTGGAGGTGTTGGGTAAGAGCACTTGATGGGCAGTTATCACCCACAGGGAGCGGGAATCAGAGTTGTGGGTAAAATGTAGCCCCGTAAGTTCTTGGAGAGCTGGCTCTCCACTGTGGTATGCATCAGGGTCTCCCGAAAGGCTTGTTAAAAAACAGATTGCTGGCACTCCACCCCAAGTTTCAGATTGAGCAGGTCTGGGGTGGGGAACCTAGAATTTGCATTTCTAGCAAGTTCCCAAGTGGTGCTGATGTTGCTGGTCCAGGGACCATACTTGATGTGAGGTCCATTCGCTGTGTGTGTCCTGACTCACTGACTGGAGAAGGCTCTCCCTCTCTCCCCATCCGGTTCCTCTTCTGGACCCCAGGGCTTGGATTAGAAGCATCCACAGGCGGGTTCAGACTACGTCCCTCTCAGCTGCAGGAAGAACTCGGGGCTGCCCGTGCGTAGTCCAGACGGTGGTTTCACTCACGAAGGTTGTGGTTGTACAGCTGCTGAGACTGTCACTCAGCTGTAAACGCTAACTAGCAGTGACGCAGCTGCAGGCTGAGGAAGCACCAGCTCGGATGCGGGAAGCAGGACTCGCAGTGGAAAAGGTACCACGTTAGCAGCCTGTTTCGTTCGGCTCAGGGCCCTTTAACTTCCAGGTTGTGGAATGTTTCTCTGGAATTTGAAAGCCTGCCCTGCCCCCCAGGAGGTCTTCTTGGCTTATTCTCCCCGCCTCCTCCCACTGCCCAGATATGACTGAAGTATGTATGGAATTTAGAAATTTCGGCTTGAATTTTAAGTAAGTTTAAGCTTTTTGAAGTCTTTTGTTTTTAGAGGTATCGCATTGATAGGGTCACAGTTGCACAGGCGGTCAAGTATACTGCCCTGCATTCCAGACCTTTCCTCGCGTAGCCTTTCTTTGCCTTTGAATTGTTGCGTGTCTGTAGTTGCTTCTGTGGAAACCAGTGAGAAAGTCTCAGGTCATCAGCAGCCAGGGAATAAAGAAAGCTGAGTTGGGTTTGTGGATGGAGAGGTGCAGAAAGATCCAAAGAGCTTGATCTGGGGCCCCAGTCAAAGAACTTGGCCGATTCCGAGGGTCAGATAGAAAATGGAAAAGACGAAGTCACGAGCCAGATCCAGCTAGGGAGGATGTGTAAGGAATGTGAAAAGACGAAGTTGGGGGTGTTGCTGAGATGAGGGTGTCAATCAGGTCTTCTGCACGAGCGTTCTCGATCCTTCCTGGTAGAGAGGTACCTGCTAGTACCCGTGTAACACATCTGCACAGCAGCTGCAGTGGTGGCGGTGGGTGGATCGACACACACTGTTTCCCTGGATGTAGTCCTGCCTCCGTCGCTTTCATGGAGTCCTCTTTTATGTCTCTGGCTTTCGTGAACCAAAACCTGACTGTGTCCTTACGTCACACGGCTTGTAGGAGGGCAGTGAGTAGAAAGGTTTTTCGGAGACTCTGGGAGCTTGCTCTGGCAGCAGATTCATTAAGAACACGTATTGAATGTCTGGCAGAGTCATCCTTCATGCCCCAGCTGTCACTTCTCAGCGCATGCAATTCCCTTTCCCCTTGTTTCAGAGGCCATTTTACTTCTCCCTTGAGGTCTCCTTAAACGATGCAGCAGCAGAAATTACAGGAAAATGTAGTTGTTGGGTATCACAACATCAGGATGATGAATTTTGTTTCCATTTCTAGTATCCTATAGGAGTTACACGCCTCCCAATTAATTAATATTAGAGTGTAATTTTCTAAGAAATGGGTCATTACAGTTGCAGAATAGAAAAATTTCCACATTGCTCCAACTAGAGGTTGATTCTTGATTTTTGCTTCTCTTTTTTTATCTCAGCTACATTTCTTAATTTTATATTTTAAAAAGTGATATGTCTTAACACGTGTGTGGTTTAAAAATTCAAATAGTAAATAAAGCATATAACTGAAATTAAGGCCTGTTCCCAAGGGGCAACTGCTTTCAGCTCTCTTAGCTTTCCTCTGATGTGTGTGTTCCTGTCTCCTCATAAAATGCTTATGATGCTGTTTCTTGATTTCTCGATCATAGACATTATCTGTTACTTCCCTCGAGTTAGCGCTTTGTCTCCTGTTCCCTCTTCCTCTGCACATTTCCCTTCTCCCATCTTACCAGTAGGGCTGTGTCATCGTTTTTCATTAAAGCAGTGTCTACTGTTTGCATTATTAGGACTATATAAATACTGTTTTCAACTGAACCAGGTAGTAAGCCATGATTATGTTTCCTTTCTTGCACAACATTTTATTTTCTAGGGAGTTAATAACTGTCTCTTATTTTTCTTTTAGTTTTCCATGTTCCTATCACTAATTAAGTTTTACTAGATTCTTAACCAAAGAGTAAAATGGTCAAGCACAAATAAACTATAGGATTTCCCTCCCTCCCTCCCTCTATCCTTCCCTCTCTCTCTCTCTCCCTCCCTCCCCCCAACCCCTCTCTCGTCATCTCTCCTGTTGCCGTCCATCTTCAGCTCCAGTCTGGATTGACTGCTCTCTAGGTCTCCTATACAGTGGGCATCCTAAATTCTTTGTTCACCTCGATTCTGGGAATTCCCTTTTTCTCTCTGTGTTGGATTCTTTAATTCCAAGTTCTAACATCTTCCTCTTTTTTGGTTTATTTTTTCCAGTAGCTTCCTGGAAAAGGGACTATGGAGAGAGAAATTTGTTGTCACCTTACATGTCTGAAAATGTATTTACTCTGTTTCACATTTGATTAATAGTTGGGCTAGTGTAGAATTCTGGTTGAGATGGGTTTTTTTCAGAATTTTGAAAGTATTGCTTCATTGTCCTCTAAGCTTCCTATTTTAATCTCAGAAAGTGGGTGTCGTTCTAATTCTTGATCCTTTTCTGTGACATTTTTGTCTTCTTGGGAAATTCTGTGTTCTGAAATTTCGTGATGGTATGCCTTGGTACAAGTGGTTTTTTGTTCACTGGATACTGATTTGGGCCCTTATAAGCTGGAAATTCATGTCCAATTCTGAGAAGTTTTTGTGTTTTGTATCTTTGATTCTTTTCTGTCTCTGTTTTCTTTCTTTATGGAACTTCTGTTACCTAGATGATGAATGTGCTAGATTCATCCTTATTTTTTTATCTTTTCTGTCTTATTTCTCTCTTTTTGTTTTAATGGTCTTTTTGTTCTAATTTCTTAGATATTGTCTCATTTTATCTTCTAATCTTTTGATTTTTAAAGTTTGGTTCACTTTTAATTTCTAAGAGTTTTTTCTTGACTTCTAATTAATCTTTTTTTATAGCTTCCTATTGTTTTAAGGATACTTAAACAATACTTAAACAAACAAACAAGTACTTTCTCTTCCTGAAGATATTTGTGGTTTTGTTTTTATTGTATTGTTTGTGTCCTTTGAATTCCTTTTTCAGTTCTTTATTTTCTTTCTTTCATATTGGAAACTTTCTTCAAATATCTGATGACTCTGGGCAGTCTGCCCTTATTTAAGAGTGAGGCCCTGAAAGCTGGTTGGAAGCTCTGTGTACACAGGTAAGGCTTGTCGACTGATGGGCTTTACTTAGGTTAAGAGGACCTGGTTGTTTGCCAACTGTTGGTATTCCTGGGTTATTTCTGCTGGATTGGTTCATTGATCCAGATGATGATCTTCCTGCCCTTGGGAGTAGGGGAGAGGATGGAGAATAAGTCTGGGCTGCAAGCATTTTGGGAGCTGAGTGGGGGGAGGAGTTGGGTTCCCATCCTGTATTTTCTGGGTGATGACTTCATCTGCTGTGTTCAGTGTGGTGTCTTGCTGTGCCGTCCATGCCTGGTGTCCGTGAGGACGGAATCTCGAGTTCATTTTCTCCAGAGAAGAAACCTCCCTTCTCCTGCTATAGGGGCGGGGGGAGGGAGGACAGGGAGACGGTTGGACTGCGTGTGCATAGTGGCTTACGGGGTCTTGGAACCAACTGTTCCTTATTCCTGTTTCCGGGGTCCCTCCTTCCTGGACACCTGGCACCTTCGATTTCTGTGTCTTCTTATCATCATCCGTGGAAGGTTTCAGTGTTTTGCCTTGCTAGGTAGTTTTTGTTCCTCTGTCTGCCTTTTGCTTGATTGTTTAAGCAAACCTAAAATTCTGTCTCTCTCTCTTTTTTTTTGGTGAGGAAGATTGTCCCTGAGCTAACATCTCTGCCCATCTTCCTCTATTTTGTCTGGAGGTCACCGCCACAGCATGGCTTGATGAGCAGCATGTAGGTCCACACCTGAGATCCAACCCGTGAACCCTGGGCCGCTAAAGCAGAATGCACAAACCCAACCACTATGCCACCAGGCTGCCTCCTATACTTTTTTATTTTAACTTTTTATTTTGACATAATTTCAGACTTGAAGTTCCAAAAATAGCGCAGAGAGTTTCTGTACACTCTTCACCCATATTCCTCACTTAATAGTTTACCCCATTTCCTGTATTCTTTTCTCTCTCTGTGTATATATGTGTGTGTGTATGTGTATGTATGTGTGTGTGTGTGTGTATATACATGTGTATTTATATTTATGTATTTTTTTCCTGAACCTTTTGGAAGTTTCAGATATGATGCACTTTTACCCCTAAATACTTCTTGTGTAGAATTACAGTACAGTTATCAAAATCATCTGGAAATAAACATCCATACAGTATTATTATTTGTGTAGATTTTCCCAGTTATCCTAATAATGTCCCTTACAGCAAAAGAAAATTCTAGACCATGCATTGCATTCAATCATGTCTCTTTAGCCTCCTTTAGTCTAGAGCAATATCTTTGTCTTGCATGACATTGACATTTTTGAAGAGAACGTGTCAGTTATTTTGTAAGATGTCCCTTGATTTGGGATTGTCTGATGCTTTTGCATCAAAGTATGCATTCAATTTCAAATTATTGAAATTCAAATTATGCATTTTTGACCGAAATATCACAAAAGTAATGTGTTCTCGGTGTATCACACTGGAGGACGCATGAAGTCAGTTTGTCCCATTACCAGTGATGATAACTTCAACCGCAGGTTTCGCTGGTTTTCTCCAATGTAAAATTATTATTTTGTTTTCTTTTATTTATTTACTTTTTGTGAGGAAGACCAGCCCTGAGCTAACATCTGTTGCCAATCCTCCTCTTTTTGCTGAGGGAGACTGGCCCTGGGCTAACATCGTGCCCATCTTCCTCTACTTTATATGGGATGCCCCCACAGCATGGCTGACAAGCAGTGCGTTGGCAGGCGCCCGGGATCTGAGCTGCGAGCCCCGGGCTGCCAAAGTGCGACCTAAACTGCAGCGCCACGGAGCCGGCCCCTGATGTCATTTACTTTTTGTAAAGATACCTCTAGCTGCTATATGGTGAATAGACTGGAGTGGCCAAGGGTGGAAGCAGGATGGACCTTAAGGTGCCCTGCAGTCATCTAGGGGAGATATGAATGAGGGTGCTTTGAACTAGGGTGTGGTGCTTCAGGGGATGAGAAGTTCTTGTGTATGGTATGTATTTGAGAGAGAGAGTAGATAGCTCTTATGAATGGATTGCACACAGGATGTGGGAAAGAGGAATCAAAGCTGACTTCTAGGCTTTTGGCTTGAGCAACTGAATGAATGGGGGTCCTGTGGGGAGTTCTGACAGAGGACCAAGCTTGAAGTGGGATCAAACATTTTATTTTGACCATTATTAAATTTGTGATGCCTACTATGAAAATGAGATCAATGATGATAAAAGCTCCTAAAAGTGAGATTATTTTCATCTTATGGGTTTTTTTGTGTGTGTGTGTGGGGAAGACCAGCCCTGAGCTAACATCCGTTGCCAATCCTCCCCTTTTTGCTGAGGAAGACTGGCCCTGGGCTAACATCCGTGCCCATCTTCCTCCACTTTATATGGGACGCCGCCACGGCGTGGCTGACAGGCAGTGCGTCGGCGGGCGCCCGGGATCCGAACTCGCGAACCCCGGGCTGCCAAGCGCGGACTAAACCGCTGCGCCACCGGGCGGCCCCCGTTTTCTTTTTTAATGTGTCTTGTGGGGAAATATTTTGAGACTATGTAAGTATCCTAAAACTCCTCGAACTTTCCGCCACTGGTTTTAGCATCCACTCACGATTTCTTGCTTGAATCTATTGTTAAAATGGTTGCCAAATGGTGATTTTCTAATTCCCTTTCTCTATCTGCTTTTGAGAGTGATTTTTCTTCTTTAACCTGAGGGTTCATGTCTTTAATCAATTTTGGAAAATTCTTAGTCATTTTCATTTTGAATATTACATATCTGTCATTCTCACTAATCTTTCCTTTTGGAATTCTATTAAATATATATTAAGCCTCTTTCATTCTGTTTTCTCTCTCAGTTTTTTCCCTCACGTTTTCCACATTTTTATCTCTCTGGGCTGCGTGCTGGATAATTTTTTCACATCTATTTTGCTATTTTCTTCAGCCTGGCCAATGTGTTTTTTTTACCCATCCATTGAGATTTAAATTTCAGTGGTTATTTCTAGAAGTTCTGTTGAATTATTTTTCAAATCTGTCTGCCTAGTCTTTTTTTTATAGTATCTTTTTATTCATACGTTTTCAATTCTTTCTTTTATAACTTTAATTATTTGTGATACTTACTTTATATTCTCCAGTTATCCAATATTTACTTTTCTTGTAAGATCTAATCCTGTCATTTGTCTACGCCTGTTGCTCTTGTCATGTTGTTTCCTCATAGGTTTTATAATTTTGGAATGTGAATTCCTCTTCAGTAAGGTTTTCTCTGGAACTCTTTGCCACCTGAGGTGAGGGGGCGTTTCTCTGGAGAGTTTGTTTGTTGGTTCTTGGTTTTTTCTTCTGCCAGGTGTTCCAGAGGTATTACAGAGGTAAATCGCTTTTTGACATTAACTTCTCAGTTGGAGGTTTCCATACTACAAAGGTAGAGTTCATTTAAACCCCAAACTTGTCTGAGTGCTGGCCTCTGTTGAAAGCATCCCCAGCCCAAACTCAGGTTGAAACAAATGAATGTTTTTTGTTCCCTCCATGTCATGGGGGCTGCCTTTGTGGACCACCTTCTCACTGATTGGCAGGCCTTTACGAGTTCTGGCTTTATGTGCCAGTCTCGCTTCTAGCTCCCCACTTCCTGTGCCCAAAGCCACGTCCCTTGTCCAGCGTGGACCTTAAAACCAGAACCTCTGTGTTATAAGCCCAGCAACAACCTGCACCCTCCCCGGTACCCCAGCACCACCAGCTCCTGTGCTTTCGGCTCTCCTTTGCAGTGTTCTCTTCATTTTCGGTCCCTGGGGACTTCCCGTTTCCTGTGCCCTCAGCAGGATATGTAAAAGGATTTCGTTATATTTTATCCTTCATTTCTACGTGTTGTACAGCAAGAGACTCCATCTGCTTCTCCTCTCAAATGTGTTGAATTCCCGTCCACTGTTGCCTTCTCGCCTGTTCTTTTTGCCCTCGTGGGTTCGTGCCTTTTTTTTTTTCAGGAGGAAGCAGAGATAAAACATGGTAGACAAAACATATGCCTTACTGGAATTCCAGAGAAATTAAGAACTCACTACATTTTAGGGTTTGTTCTTTCCTCCTTGTGTCAACTTTAATGATGGAGTTACACCCCTGTCAGCTCCACACTGTATAAAAGCTTTGGTGTCCATGGTCATCCTTGTGTTGGTGTTTTGAGCTTGGATGCCACAAGCTGTAACTTAATCTTTCCCTAGAGTTTCTGTGTACCAAGCTCCATACCGTAGCTGACCTGCGTAATACAGCCAGCAGACATTTTTATTGATGCCCAGGCCAGAGAAAGAGCCTCTCTTTCAAGCTGTCCGAGTGTTTCAAGTATGGGATAGTCAGATGAAGTTGTAAATTTGTTTTACCTCTCATGAGAAGTAGTAGGTTAAGCCACCATTAACATTCTTGAACACTTAGGATTATAGATCAGCCTTGTTTGTTTGGATCAAATAAGTTACTGAAGCATTTCTTTTAAGTGTTTTCAGTATGCTTATTAAGTAACAGATCCAGGGATGATGACTGTGGTTTTGAAGACCATGATCTAAGAATAATCCAAATCTTTGGCACTATCAACCAGCTGAACTGTTATTTTTAATATATCAAATTATGAACCAGTAAAATCAACGATGTGTTATTTTTGCCCCTACTTTATTGTATTCATCCATTCAATTGATTAGACATTAGATTTAAACCATCTTACCATGGATATATTTACTGAAATTTATTACTTGCAGACTGGTATAACTCATGAATTATTAAAAGCATCAGCATCTGGAAGCTGCTCTTTCCTTATTCCAAATTCTTTTAATATGGCTTTTGTTGAGCCATTTAACTGGCTTCTCTCCATCCCACTGATGGAAGCTGCAGCCAGACAAGGGTTCTTATAAATGACTGGCTTCCTTTCCAAGCAAGAGGAGGATGAAATGTCAACTTTTTCCTCTACTACCTGAAAAGCAATCAGTGGCAACCCTTCCTGCTCTTCTTGACAGTAGTTTGGCTTTATAGAAGAAGGGTGGGCCTTTAGCCAAATGTGAATTTCAGTGCTATATAAAGAAAAAATTTAAGTAGCTGAAACTCAGATAATAACTGGAATTTTCAAAGAGGCATTTAGATGGGTTTAACCCATGAGCCTTCAGGGGGCTAACCATAGCTCAGAAATTCCCAAACTGCAAGTTTTAATCCCTTCTTTCCTGGTGATGATTTGAGTAATTTGGGGTTACTTACCGAATCTCTCTCTGGAGCAATTTGCTCATCTGTAGACTGGATTTAGGGATGATAATAGCTTCAGAAGAATAGCATAACAGTTAGTGACTGATTACCACTTACTAATCAAGGTCATTGAAGAGGACATTTTGGAATCAAACCTGAGTTCAAGACCATTTATTAGCTTGACTTTGTACTTTCTTATCGCTTTGAAATTTGTTATCCTCATCTGTAAAATGGGGATATTACTTATTTCACAGGATTATTATGAGATGGTAATGAAATAATATATGTGGAAGCATTTTGTAAGTGCTGTAGCACTATGAAAAGTAAAATGTTGTTAGTGTAAGGCTTTATCACATGAGAACATAAATTTTAGAATTGGATGAGAGTCTGGAGGGGAAAATTGAAATTTACAAAAGGGCGATTTTTGTACCCACATAGGCTCTATTGTGTATTTTCTGTTGTTTAATCCTTCCAACCCCAAGAATAGCATTCTGTTGGCTCCATTCTTACAGATGAAGAGAGTGAGACTTATTTATTTTTAAGATCCACCTCTTCATCATCCTATTCTATAAATGAGGAAATGGAGGTCTGAAGAAGTATGACAACTTGTCTGATACAGAAATTCTCAGTCCATCATTCCATCTATTATAATGTACTGCCATATTTTTATAATACTTGTTTTTATCTTGCACATAAACTTGGCCCCACAATTAAATAGGAAACACAATAGCACATAATTAGATTGATATTGTAAGTATGGAAAGACTTCTGTCACTGGATCTATGATGGATTAGATATGTGAAATGACCTTCTCAACTGAACAACTGAAATGCTGAGTGAAGTATTATAAAGCAATTTTAGCCTATTGCTAAGCTGGCATGAAAGTAAGATATTTGCTGACTCCCTAAACACAGTGAAACTAGGTGTCCTGGGAGGTGAATGGGAGCCAAAGCCAGCTTTTGCTCTGGAGATTTTTGCAGAGCTTGGTGACCTGGGGCTTCTGCCTAAAAGCTGTGTGAAGTAGGGGACAGGGCGGCAGGATTGAAAGCCTGTGGCCTGTGTAAGTCGGAGGCTCTAACAAGAGCTTCCTGGATGAAGCCAGGAAACGAAAAGACTGTGTCTTCAGTGAAAGGGTAAAGAAAAGTAGGTCTGTATTGACCCCGGAGTTGAGAACTGCCGTCATAAGCCACCTTCCCCTGGTTTGTGGTCCAAATTCATACTACAGGTGTGCTCCAGATAAACCTTAAGAGAAGGGTTTCGCTGAAAGTGGCCCTGAGTTGACAGGGGCCAGCATGAGTAGACACACACCCTCTCCTGAGGAACTCCTCTTCAATCTGGGCCTCAGTTAACTCTTACAAATGCAGCGTCTGAGGAAAACGAGCAGCTCACAGTCCCAAACTACAGAACCATAAAGAAATAAGGCAATATCATGAGTAAGAACCAGCAGAAACACACCTGCAGGGACTTCAGATTGTTAGATGAGATTATCAGATTCAAAGAAATTGTTCAGAATGCAGCCCAAAGAGACAGATGGAAAATCTGAAGGAGCGGTGAAGTCATGTGGAGAACAGAGGGACAGGTCCAACATCTGTCTAATCAGAGTTCCAGAAGGAGAAGAGAGGCAGAATGGAAAGAGACCCTTTTGAAAGGATAATAGCTGAGAATTTTCCAGAATAGTTGCATGACACCAGGCCTAAGATCCAGAAAGACCAGCAAACCACGAGCAGGATAAGCATAAAGAAGCCGCAGAACACGAAGAAAAAGAGAGGATCTTAAATGTGTCTGGAGGAAAAAGACAGACTAACAGTAGAAATACTTTGCCTGCTCCTGTGACTCTGGGTTAGTCTCTATGGCTCAGTTGCTTCGGATGTCAGAGTCGTAGAACCTGTTACTCCAGGACCCCCAGATGTGGTTAATGCATTCCAACTCCACCCTATGGACAACTGATTTATGAGCAAATCACTGTAAATAAATTGTAGGAATTCTAAGTTGATAATTTACTCTCTCTCTTAGCAAGTCTACAGCACTGAGGGAACTTTTAGCCTTTGATTTGCTTCATCTTTCGTGTCTGTTTAACGTGAAGTCAGATTTTGCCATCCGTGTTCTTGTTTTTCAGAACAGTCAGTTATTTTTTGTGGGTGGAATGAATTAAAGACGTGACACAGCAAGCAGACTTCAGACTTGTCCCCACATCTTGTCTCTCTTGATCTGAGAGAGCCTGCTTGAAGAAATCATTAGGCCTCTAAATTCCCCGGGTTCCTGAGTCTGCGCATGCCCAGTTGAGTGCCATCTGAGTAGTTGGGCCTGTAGAGGTTTAATGGTTAAGGCAACAGGGGCCACATCACTGATTGCCCCTTTCAAAGCCCCCAGTAACCATTAACATAAATATCATCTCACTGTTTTGGACAGGGGACACCACCCTTATGCACATAACTAATGTGATGCCGGTGCTTAACCCATTTGTTGCTTGGCTTGCTTCAAAGGCCTTGCCCTGTATCCATCGATGGGGCGTCTGTGGAACCCAGAGGAGAAATGAAAGGGTTAACTCCTTTTGGTTTTGCCCTTTGACCACTTCAGGATGAGAGGCATGATGAAATACTTTTCAAAGTCTTCAGTGGAAACACATCATGCATAATTGGAGCAAAAAAGAATAAATCAAAGCTCTTTTCCCCCTTTTAGTCTGGTAATTCATAATTGAAACCACATTGAGGTAAGGGCTGATAACTTCAAAACAACCAAGAAAACTGCCCTTTCTATCAAGGTAGGGATAGGTGAGGCTGCTCATTACCAGGTGCTCAAAAGCTTCTGTGTAACAGCCTGTCCTCTCCTCTCTTCCTTTCTTCTCTGACTTCTCACTTCTGCTCAGGCAAAATACCTTCACTTAAATCATCTGTGGGTTGACTCCAATATCTGTTTAATTCTTGTCTTGTCACGTGAAGTTATACATGGTGACACTTAAAATCTCTGGTGTGGTGACTAATAGCAATTAAATTTCGAATCATCCCGCTTTGAGCTTGATTTCTCCTGTCCGAAATTTGGTTGGTTTAGGTGGAAAGAGTCCTGTAGTTGGTAATGGAATGTGATTTTCCTCGCTCTTCATTTTATAATCCTCGGGTAGTTCCAGCAAGAACATTTCAGAATGGTTAGCAGAGGCCGTTTGCCCACCCCCTCCCTCCTTCACTTTCTGTTTGGTGGGTAACCTTGGCTAGAATGGTTTTGGTTAGGCTCATATAGGGCTACCATGACCTTTCAACTAAAAGAAAGCAAAACAGGATTGCAGGAAGGGCCCAGACAACTTCCTTTGTGTGGGATTGCCACAGGCACACCTAGTTGTTTGGGTTTCAGCCTCTTTCTTGAAGGAGGAAACCCCTTTGAACTGGTAATTGACTTTAAACCTAGTCTCCCAAGGCCTTTCTTTCGGGGCATCCTGAAACCAGAACCCACCAGTCCCTCTTGCTGGTTTGTCTGCTCGCTGCTAGCTCATTCACCAGGGCTTTCCAGAATAAGTGATATGAAAGAACTTCTCTAAAGCTGGCCTTGTGACCTGACAGTTTTCGTGGTGATTATGGAATTCTTTTATGCGATTGCAGTTTAACAATCGGGATTTCTTATTGAAGGTTCTATGGCGAATATTTGTCGTAGGAGAAGTGAAGGGTGGGAGGATGGGCAAGAGAGGAACAAGGTATTTTGGCTCAATGCCACAGCTTTGTCAGAATGATGCACACTTCTCCTCCTCTTGGTATCTCCTCCTGTCCTTGGGTGAAGTTGCACTGAGTGTATTTGAGGTTGCACTGATAGCCACAATTCCAAAGCTGTAGCCGCAGTGGATGGGCTTGGCCCTTTTTTCAGGTCTCTGTTGCCGGGTGCCTGGTTTCATGCCCTCTCTGGCCGTGATGGAGATTTAATCAGGCAACAGAGTTAATTGCCAGTATTGTTTGCCTTCTCCCTGGCAGAAGTCAGAGTCTTGAGTAAATTATGGAGGTTTAAATTTGCTTGATTTCCTGCAGAAAGTGGGGTCAAGAGGTCCCAGACTGTAGACACTCTCTTTGGTCAGCCAGCAGGGGGTTGGTTCTTAGAGGTATTTCAGAGGTGACTAAATGGCGTTTTTGAAATGTCCTCCTCCAGTAAGTTTTTTCTCTGGGAGTTCCTTTGTTGACCTTACCCCAGTGGAGGGGAGCGTCTGTGTGGAGGCACGCACCCCAATTAAAGCTGCCTTTCTGCACGCCGTCGCTGTGCTCCAAAGGCAAATGGGGTCGTGTCTGAGGAGGGAAGGGGCCATTGGCACAGAAGCCCAGTTGCAGTTCAGCATTTCCTATTTCTGATTTTTTTTTAAATAGAACAGAAAGGTAGCCGTGTTAATTTATCAGTGAAATAATACTCAGGAAAAGAAAGTTTCAAAAGAAATCAACAGAAAGCTAATCATGTGACTTAAAAAAACTTCTGTCATGCAAGGGTTTTCGTGATGGCTTTATCACGCCCGCCTCTGCCTTCCTCTCACTTCTGCTCTCCTTCCTCCCTCTTCCCAGCCCCATAACCTGGTGGAATCTGTCCCTGTCTTGTCAGCATGTCTAGCACGGGCTGCTCCCTTTGCCATTCGGCTTCTTCGGCCTCACTCTCTGCGTGTCCTGGGGGACGCGCGAGGGCTCCCTGCTCATTTCCTCCAGGGAGACAGAGGTGATTGTGTCGACCTTTGTGTTGCCACAGGACCCTAATATCTTGTCTTAGTATTTGTTATTTTGCATTGTAATTTATCTTTTTAGCTGGCTCTCTTCCCCACCAGATTATGAGCACTTTGAAGGGGAGAAATCTGTTCGTCTTTGCATCTTTAACACTATTCTAGGCTTATCGTATGTGCTCAGGAAATGTTAGCGGAATGCATGAGTACAAGAAATAATATTGGTAGGAATGATTGCTGAATTGCTAATACCATTGTTTTAGCAGGCAAGAAGAATGTGAATTGGGGAGAGCTGGAAGTTTTTTGTGTTTCTTTTAAACCACAATTCATGGAGTTCTGTGTTGAGCCATCTGCTCAGTGCTTATGTGCATAATCTCATTTAGTCATCGTCACCCTAGGAGACAGGTGCTGTGATGCTCCCCGCTTTACAGACAAGGAAACTAATACTCAGAGAAGTAGCTTTCCACATCACAAGACTAGTAAATGACGGGGACCAGATTCAAATGCTCTATTAAATATCCTAATTCTGTACTTCTTCAGAATAGTTAGCACAATAGATTCTTGGAAAATACTTTAATGTGAATGTGAATGAACTAAGTTGGAAATCATTTCAGAACTCATGATGTCCCTCATTTAAGTGTACATCAGCTGTTCACATCCAGGCATAAAGAGGACAGAAAGAGCATGACCTGGAGCATTTGGGTTTAACTTATTCATTTTTAAACAGGTTTTTATTGCGTAGCACTAGGCACCGTGCTGGGTGCTGGGTGTTATAACAGTTGTGGCTCCTGCTCTCATGGAGCTTTCTAGATGGTTAAAACAAAGAACAGGAAGGAAAAGAGAAAACTGTGAAAGCAAAACAGTATATTTGGAGAGGAAGAAATAGAGGCAGAGAATCCAGGTAAACCAGGACCCTAAAGCATGATAAGGTAAAGGTAGAGAGGAAGAAGGATTTCCTTTAGAGTTCCTGGTGCTGGAAGAGGCCCCATGATTGCTCAGGCTACCCCCACCCCACTTATGTGACACGTCGAAGGTAACGCCCAGAGAAATGGTTCTTCCCTCAAGATGGACTGCTGGCTGCCATTTATCGAGTGCTTGTACCTGTCAGCTACTTTACCTGTATTACCTGTTCACTTTTATTAACAACCTCTAGGTTGTTAAGAAATGATAATAATTAAGAAATTATTGTGTTTAGTAATACCACCTAGAAAAGTAGCAGTGTTATCACGATTTTGTAGATGCGGAAACTGAGGCACAAGAGAGGTTAAGTACTTTGCCCAGGTCACACAGCTGGTAAGTGAAAGAACCTGGATTCAGATGAAGGACTGAAGATTCCAAAACTGACTCCAGACATGCTGACTCACTTTTTGGAGTCATCTGCAGCAAGCCTGCGGCGTATCCTGCAGTAGAGCATCGAGCCTGTGTCATAGTAAATACGTGCTCAGTAGCGTGTTTGTTGCTTCTGCGTGCATCTCAGCGTTTGTATTTTATGGGGAAGTGTTGGCAAGACTTCAGTCCTTGTTATGCTCCTTGACGTGCTGTCTCCCCAGTAGGCTGCGTTTTCTGCTTCCCAGTTTTCAAGCCCTATTTGGTCTGCAAGTGGGTAGTGTGGAAAAATTGAACACCAAGACGAGTTACTGTCTGCTTCCCACCGCCCGTTCCTTCCTCTCCTCCCCCTTCTGTAACCATCTACTTCCCGAATGGCGCTGGCACGCGGGGCGAGACCAGATCTGTGGTCTTGCCAGCGGCTCTGGTTCCCTCTCCCTGGCAGCACCTTGAAATCAGAGGTGGGGTGCCTTTCAGGGGTGCCTCGCTTCCAATTCCAAGGGATTCATCTTCTGAAACCAAGCTTCGTGTATCTCAGGGAATTTTCCTCTCCTTTTAACGTCATGAAGTGTATTGGCATTCCCTGCTTCTCCCAAAGAACAGACCTCATTTTGTTGACGTTTTAATAGTTTTTCCCTCTGTGTTAGAGGTATATTTACCTTTTTAAATTTATGTGCTCCCTTTGTGTCAGTGTTATATATTTGGTGCGTTTTTATTCCATGTACCCTCTGAAATCATAGTGCTTGGAGTGAACTCTTGCTTATTGGCCCAGATTTGATTATCAAGGATAAAGAACTTTCAGTATTTTTGTCTCAGAGAAGAGTAGAAATAGTGAACTCTGGAGTTCCCCACTGTCCCAGTTTCCAAAGTCTATAAAATGCTGATACTTCCACTGGACTCGGAGTGGGAGGGCGTGGGGAAGGCCATGAACCACCATCTGGTGTCCTGGAGTCGGATGGCCCGGGCTGTTCCCACTTCCATCACCTACAGGTGATGTAACCTTGAGCATCATTCACCTTTTCTTTCTCTCTCTTTGACTGGTAAAGCAAATGATTAGGAATCATTCACTATTTCTAATTCTATAGTTTCATCATCTGTAAAATGAGAATAATGACTGTATCTGTCCTGGGGGTTGCTGGGAAGCACAAATGGGATAATACATGTAAAGCATGGTGCCTGACCTTCATGGGTACTCAGTGAGTCTTGACAGTTTCAGCATCACACATTAGATTATTTTACACACTTCTTTTAAAAATCTTTTTTGTTTCTTTTCCATGTAAAGTGGTGTTTTTCAAGCCTAAGAGCGTAGTGTGTCGGGAGGAGGAGATGAGTGAGTTGGGATGGTGATGGCAGAGAGACCGTGAACCTTGGGGAGTAACTGTGACTTAAGCACAGGGCTGCTTACTGATTTCAGTTTCCAAAGAAGTCAGGCAGGTATGAAGAATAAGATTTGGGGTGGAAAACTAAAAGGGGTTCCTACAAATGTCATCAGATGCTGGGCACCAATACTAAAGTCCAGGCACCTTCCTAAGACTGGAGCTTGATGTCAGAGTGTGATGTCATGGAAACAGAAAGTCAGCAGTGAGAAGATAGCCTTTCCTGTTGTGTCTCTTGGTTGTGAAATCTAATTACGGCCTGTGCGGACATTTTGGCTTTGATATCCTGATTACATTAGGACTCCAGGAATCCCATTCAGTCTCCTTAAGTTCCCACCCCATGTGTATTCCATGTGTTTGTGTACATTTCCTGTCCCACACCGTTACATCTGGCAGACAGCTGTTGTCATGTACGTAGTGGTGGGCGTCCATCAGTGACCCGGATGCAGGTGATGGAGACCTTGGGAATCCCAGGGTGTGGAAGACTCTAGGGAAGTGTAAGCAGCCGGAGTCACAGGTAGGATGTTTCATGTTCAGCCACCTTCTAGCAGAGATGAAGTTAGGTCTTGGGCTTTTCACATAATAATGTGAATGTAATCAATGCCACTGAATTGTACATTTAAAAATGGTTAAAATGGCAAATTTCATTTTATATTTTACCACAGTTTTTAAAAATTAACAACGTAATGTACCAAAAACCACTGTATACTTTAAATGAGTGGATTATATAGTATATGAATTAGATCTCAACAAAGCTGTTCAAAAGTGTAAGAATGTTTTAATAATCTTTTTCTATTATCAGTTGAAAAATATTTTTGCTTATATTGCTGCATTAAAAATTACTTAATATTTTAATGGTAGGAAAGAAATTGAATTTCCTTCATTGCTTTTTATAGTTTATTTTGAAAAAATTTCAAACTTACAGAGAAGCTGCGAGAATTGTACAATGAACTCCCACGCTCACCATGTAGATTCACACATTTTGTTTATTCTTCCTCTTTATTCGCAGTATTCAAAAGTGATGTGCTTTGATGTGGCTGTGGTTTTTGTTTCATTGTTTTGTTTTTTGTCTTTTTTATTAAATTCAGTGTGCTGATCTTTTCAATCTGAAAATTTGTGTCTCTCCTATCTTCTGTACCAAGAACTTATTTAATTTCTTTGGTAGTTTTGTTCCTTCCATATTCTGTGTTTTCTGTTTCGGGGGCCTCCTATTGGGTGGATGTTGGACCTCCTGGGTTTCCTCATTTTTTCTGACCTGTTTCTCATGTCTTGTTCACCAGACTGGAATATGTTATTATCTTTATCAATCCAGCCTTTTTAAAAAAAATTTAAGCTATCATATTTTTAATGTCCAAGAGTTCTTTCCTGTTCTTTGGTAGATCTTTTTAAATAAAAATAGCAATTTATTCTTATTTCATGAATGAAAAGTCTTCTCTCTCTGAGGATGTAATTTGTCGCTGATGTTGTCTTAATTTCCTCCTGCTGCTTCTGTTTCCTCTGAGTTCCTGTCTTCCTATTGGTTTGCGTGGTTTCTCTTGTTCATGCTGAAGATGTTGCTGAAGTGTGTGATTCTGGGATCTGTTCATGATTGAGAGGGAAGCACGAAAAACCTGATCAGAAGTGCTGTGTGTGAGGGGAGCCGAGGGCTTCCCTGTCAGATGACCGAGTGGCAGGCGGGCCACATGGCTGCCAACGCCCTGGGAACTGGAGGGGAAAGAAGGCTGCAGGGATCGTCATTCAGAACACAGATGTTAACCTGCATCTTCTGCTCAGCCGTGCCTGTGTTTCCACGTCTAGAGCTTCAGTTTCCTCCGAGAATAACCCCCTTCTCCAGCTGCGGGGCCGGGAGAGGAGACGTGTTCTGGCTGAGTGGGCAGGTGGAGGGAAGGTCTCTCATGCTCCTGACCCGTATTTCAACCAGTCCTCCTGTTTTCACCCCCATGCCCCCCTTACCCCGCGAGGGACCCACTGAGCTTACTTCCCGAGCCTTTGTGGGCTCAGCAGTTTGAACTTGTTTGCCTCGTGGGCTCCCCCCTTGTGGGTACTGAGGTTTCAGCGCTCACTCTCCCTCTCTGTTACCGCTGCCCTAGCCCCTCCAGTCTTCCGGAAACACATTAATGCTGCTCATCAGCTGTTGTCTCCTGACCCATTTCATTGCCATTGTAGGTTTATATGTCACCTGTCTTGACTGTCATTTTTGTGGGTTTGGGGAGGGAATGGAGGTAAGTGCATGTGTGTTTAATCTGCTGTGTTTAACTAGAAATCTCGTCTCAGCGGCAAAAATTCTCTGCTCCTTTTCAGTGGTATTAGCCAAACTGAATTAACAAGAGTCCATACAAATTTTGAGGGGAGGACTATGAACAGCTGCTTAGCTCTCGGGTCGGTCGGGGTGAAAATCCAGCCGTCTCCCACGTTCGGGATCATTGATGATGTGGGAAAGAGACCCACTGCTGCCAGCTCCTCCTCCACCCGCATTAATCTGTTCTCTCGCAGAAGTGGGGGAGCGTGAGCAACCCGCTCTTCCTCCCGCTGATCCCACCACAGTCGCAAGGGTTCACGGCCATCGTCCTCACCTACGACCGCGTGGAGAGTCTCTTCCGGGTCATCACGGAAGTGTCCAAGGTGCCCAGTCTGTCCAAGCTGCTAGTCGTCTGGAATAATCAGAATAAAAACCCGCCAGAAGGTGAGAAGAGTGGGGAAATGGTGTGTTCGGGAAAGGCCTCGTTTGGGCGTTGGCGCGACTCTCCACTGGATCGATTTTGGATGTCCGAATTATTTGCGCTCTTTGTTTTAAATGAAATTTCCTGCTTTGTCAGAAATAATGCCATTTCTGAGGCAGCGTGACCCCAATTTTCTCAGTCATCTCCTTCTTGTTCTGGGGTGGCCCATTTAACTCCAAGCCCGTGGCATGCTCTGCAGCCACGAGTGTTTGAGGGCTTAGGAATGAATAGGATCAAAGGCCATCAGCCTTGGGAAAACAGATCTCAGCTTCCCTCAGCCATCTCAGCTGATTTGTTTACAGGAAAACTCAGTTTAAAAGGCATTAGTTTTCTCCTTCCTTATCTCAGCTCTCATACTGTGCCCTTTTTCCAAAAAAAAAAAGCACGGCCTCACCTCTGATTGGGAAAGTCAGCAAAGCATGCCCTCTCCAGGCTTCTCATCAGTTCCTTCCAGTGAGCACTCACTGCAGGTTCCCGTGGGTTCATCCGTAATCGCCTTGCTCCTTGCCTCGGCCACCCCGGTAATCTGCTGGCTGGCAGCTAGGGCTGAGGGCTGTTTGATTAATTGGATTTGTTTTTAATTCAGGACGCATAGAGTGTGTTCCACCTGCATTTGGTTTCTCGTTCGGTCTGTCTATTACTGATCCTAATCCCGGGGCCTTCAAAGCTCCTGCCCTTTACAGCCTATTAAAGCCAGGAAGTTTCTGATGGCTTAGAGCAAGGAATGGGTTTGAAGTTTGTAATGCACGCCACTGTCACCGATAAGGGCTAGTTTATGGCTGACAGTAGTATCTGCACTTTTATGGCTATCCCCTTTTAATTGGTTATACTGAAGTCGGACAGTCAACCCTGGAAGCTACCAGTAGGAGATCTGTAGTCCAGGCTGGAGGAAGACCACAGTTCTGTCTGTGAGGCAAGTCAGAATTAGCCTCTAGGAAATTCTTTACTTCTGAGACATTTAAAAATGTTTACTTAGTGGGATTTTTGTTCTCGGAGAGAATCATCTACTTTCTTTTTAGCTTTAGGAAGCCGCAGTGTGTGAATAAACAAAATCATAGCTATTTTGAATGAAGGTCCTATATATGCCCCGAGGCACATTTTTTAAAATTATCTTTTTATTAACTATCTTTATATGCCAAGTTTTTTTCCTTCTCAACATCTAGTTTTGTTTTGTTTGTTTGACGCTCAATAAAGGAGAAAGGGGTAGAAGAAAAAGGAAGGTGTTGGCAGCATCTAAGAAGGAAGGAGGACGAGACTGACAGGGAGGAAGGAGAAGGTAGAGGAAATGAAAAGGAGCTGTGTAGGGAGGGACAGCGTGAGGACCTCTGACAGCTGGCGTGGATCCATCAGTACTGGTCGCCTTTCCCCGGAGTGGAGTGGAATGGATGGGACCACATCGCTAACTGGTCTCCACTTATAAAGGATGGGCCATGCTTTAAGGCGGAAGGCTATGTATCCCTCGTGGAATCCCGACCAGCCCGTTGTGTCACGTTGCATTCACACGCATATCTGCTCCTGCACACAGAGGGCACCCGCCTTCAGAGAGCCTCTCAGCCACCCCCGTCCTGCCCCGAGAGGCAGGGAGCAGATTCTGGTGCTAGATGCAGAAGAGGCTTTTCCTTAGAGACCGTGGTTAACTCACCTCGGGCTTAAGGTGCATTATTTATTATGAATTTGAGTCACTTCTTTTGGGCAAGTATTGTTGCAAACTATGAGAAAGGAGAAATCCTTTTCTTCCTTCTTGGTCTAAGCTCCTCCATCAGCATAACTAAAAGCAGTAGCCCAAACCTAAGTCTTAGCGCTGAGTGTTCAGTTTTAATTTTTGGTATAGATCCTACTAAAATATAGCGGTTAATTTTATGACCAAGAGTTTAGTTTATTTTTGAAATATTTTGGCTCTAGGGAGGAAAGAGAGCCCTCAACTGATGAGGCCCTAATTTCGACACGTTTAGAGACTGGACCAGCTTTTGCTAACAGTGGTTTTTAGGTCAGGGCTCTGGCTGTGGCGATGAGGTTGTTTGGGGAGAACATGAACTGTGTTTAATCTTCTGTGGGGTGCTGCTCAGTTGGTAAACGAGGCTGTCAGCTCCGGCCCTCGTGCCAGCAGAGGCATCCGAGTTTTCATGTACGGCATTAGTAACATATATGTTTTTAAAAAAGCAGATCCAAGGCTTTGAAATATTAGAGGCAAAAGTGATGTTTTTCACTTTCTCTACATTTACTAAAATAAATATTGTGGTTAACATGTCTGCTGCTGGGAGGATTAGCGTAGGCAGAGATCCCCCCCTCCCTTTTTTTCACTCTCCACCCCAACCAAATACTTTCTCTCTTTGGTTACATTTAGGTCTAAATTGCTGGGTTTGAAGTTTAAGTAAATACTTAGACAAGGCCATAGAAATTTCCACGAGCTTTCGTCACGTTGGTTTTGAGCTCCGTCAGAAAAAAAGTCAAGCCACTGCCTTCCTCCTCCCCAGCTCTTCCATTGCAGACTTGATGGATACGGAGGTTGTTTGTCCTGGCCCCTGGCCTCCCTCTGAAGGAAGCTGTTGCATTGTACATTTCAGATAGGTTTAACTCAGCCTTCTGTTATACCCGATTTCAGTTTTAAATTTGAATCGATCTCAGGAGGCCCCCAGCTTCAGATTGCGACTTGCATCATTCTTAGGAGGCGGGACGGGATTGGTTGAGCATCAAGATGGGCGACCAGAAGAGAGAACAGGGAAGTGGAAGCAGCAGCTCCCCTCCTTTTGAGCTGAATCCAGGGACTGTGGGAGTTAGGGTCACAGGGACCGGAGGCACACCAGCAGCTCGGGCACGCCTGAGGTGAGTTCAGGGTTTGTGTGGAGAAGATCTGGTCATTTATTTTGTGGATCTGTGGTCAACCCGAGCATTTTGTAGTACCTTTGCCAAGTTGGAGAAAAATTCTCCTTGGTCACATCTCTCTTGGCATCCAGCATGGAGAAAACCGTTAATCAATACACATGTAAAAAAAAATCTTTAACACAAGGAGTTCTTTTTCTCCTTCAAGCTGGACTAAAGCTCACAACTGTGGAGTTATCAGGCCACTTGGCTCAGCTGTTTGTTTTTCATAAATTCAGCAATGTGTTTGAGAAATCCTGTTTTTCAGACTACTCTGTGTGAATGGAAGGTGACATTTCCATTTGGCCAACTGCAGACTCGCAGGATGAGACTCAAGGTACAATGGCGTGCTGTTCCATTTAGAACTGGAAGGGTTGAGGAGCAGGAGACCCCATCTGGGCTAAACAGTGGAATTAGAGCCTGAAGACTTCCAGCCAGGACATTGTTTCCTTCTGCATCCTAAGGGGTCACCCCATATCCTTCTGTCTACACCTCTGCAAGTTGTCAGTAGAGAGGTGAAGTTCATAAGACTTTACAAGAGTCCGTTTGTGAAGATTAATGGTTCTGTGTATTGTGTACCTTTTATATCCCAGGACAGGATCTGTGCCAAGTGCTTGATTTTTTTTCCTTTTTTTTTTTTGTGAGGAAGACCAGCCCTGAGCTAACATCCGTTGCTAATCCTCCTCTTTTTGCTGAGGAAGACTGGCCCTGGGCTAGCATCTGTGCCCGTCTTCCTCTAGTTTATATGGGATGCTGCAACAGCGTGGCTGACAAGCAGAGCATGGGCAGGCACCCGGGATCCAAACCCGCGAACCCCGGGCTGCCAGAGCGCAAACTAAGCCGCTGCGCCACCGGGCGGCCCCTGTGCCAAGTGCTTTACCAATATCACCTCTAGTCCTTACGACAAACCTGCAGGGAAGCTGTGATTGTCCCCATTTCACGAAAATGAAACTCAGATTTGTTGAGTCATTTGCCTGAATCACAAAGCTGCAGATGGCAGCGCCAGCAACAAACACAGGCCTCTCTGGACCCAGAGCTCATGCCCTTTGCACTAAGCCCCACTGTGTCTCTTTATTTTTTTATTTTATTATTTATTTTCTTTTGGTGAGGAAGACCAGCCCTGAGCTAACATCTGTTGCCAATCCTCCCCTTTTTGCTGAGGAAGACTGGCCCTGGGCTAACATCCGTGCCCATCTTCCTCCACTTTATATGGGACGCCGCCACGGCACGTCCGACAGGCAGTGCGTCGGCAGGCGCCCAGGATCCGAACTCGCGAACCCTGGGCTGCCAAGCGCGGACTAAACCGCTGCGCCACCGGGGCCAGCCCCCCCCCACTGTGTCTCTTTAGATGGCCATTTAGCCGTAGGAAAAGCATTGTGCTTTGTTGGTTCTCTGATTGGGATTATGTAGAAGAGCCAGGTCCTTGTCAGGGACTGAGAGAGACAGAAAAGTAAACCTATTCTTTCTAAAATACTAAGGGAAGGAAAAAAGACTCGATTCCTTCTTACTGGTATTTTTTCTTTCCTACCACGCGCTCCTGTCCTAATTTTTAAACAATTAAAATCCCGTATCAGAATTATGTGCTTGAGGGCAGGGAGTAATCATAATGCTTATTCTATGGTTGCTGCCCTGTTATCCCTCCACAGAAGGGATGCTAAAGCCTGAGAAAATGGTAGTTCCCTTTCTTGGAGGCCTGTTTTATTTGAAAATGTGAAAAGAAGCAGCTGGGAATTCTATGGAGAGTCCTGTTTTGTGGCAACGCTGGTTCATAGACAGCTGATCATTGAGATGGACACTCCTGCCAAAGCCGACCTTCGGCTCCCCAGACCTAACTCAGAGCAGGGAAAGGTAGTCACATTTCAAAAAAAAGTGCATTCTCCATTCCCGTCTGCACCCCGTATCATCCTCTTCGGCCTTCATCACTCTCTAAAACTCCCCCATCACAGACGTTACAGGGACACGTTGGTTCTGTATAGACATGGTCTCAAGTAATTCTTTGGAAATATGTAGGTGAAGAACGTGGAAAGCTGTCTGTGTGTTGAAATGCTGTGCACACTGCCCAAGGGAAAGTCCAGATCTCCTCCAGGGTAGAAGAGTGTTTGTACTTCACCGAAGCAGCTAGCCTGTTTTCTATATATATTATAAGAAGAGGAACTGTTTGTTGCCTCGTGAGATTAACATGGCAAAAGTTCTTTTGTTTCATTAGTCTGTTAGATTTTCTCAGTTCTAGAGGAGTAATGGCAGGAATTCTGTTTATCTGAAAGTAGACATGGAAGGTACAAGCCAGGGACGTGCCCCTGGACTGTCAGAGTGATGTACTGGATCTCACATGCACCGCTTGCCACCACCACCCAAGGTTCGAAAAAAATCCTTTGGTTCTGTAAACAGACACGAACCTTCAAGGGAAAGCACAGCGAACATTAGTGGATGCCTACCGTGTGCCAGGCACTGTGCTGCTAAGTGCATTCGTGTTCCTTCTCACAGTCAGTCCTGGGAGGAGGGCGTTGCTGTTCCATCTTCATAGCCAGAGAAGCAGGTTCAAGGTGACTGACTCACTCAAGATCACCTGGCTAGTGAGGGGTGCACCGGGGATGTGAAGCTGTTTCCCAAGGCTGTGTTCTGTCTGTGATGTGTTACCGCCTCTTGCAATCCTAGGACCTCAGAGGCATCCTGTTTGGTCTCTCATCTGATGTCAAGTAGAAATCTGACCCATGTCAGTACATTTCAAGTAAAAGGACATGTTGTGTTGCTGAAGGCCTTTCATTCCTTGAGGAGTTGATACCATCAGAAAATTCTTGCCTATCTTGAGTCTAAATCAATTTCCTTGTGACTGTCACCCAGCCATTGGTTGTGGTTCTAGCTTCAGAGGCCATAGAGAACAATTCCCAAAAGTCTGATAACCCTTCTGGTATCCCTAGTGAATTAGTCAAGGTCCAGGTAGGAGTCAGAAACCACCCAGTAACTTGAACGGGAAAAGTTTAATATAAAGAATTATTAACAAATAACAGGAGATTGGTGACTAAAGGGTAAAAAGAACTCTAAAGATTACAGGAAATAAATTTGGGAGAGCCCTTCCCCAGCTAGGTCTGAGATGCAGGCCTTGTTGGAGAGTGTGGCTGTAGCCCACTGCACGGTGAGGGTGGCTGAGGAGCCACAGGCCAAGGCTGGCAAGCAAGAAACCAGCCGCCCCCTCGCTTACCCGCAGAATTCAACACGAAGCTGCCCAGGGGGTGTTACTGAACTTGCCGAGAAACTGGCGAGGTTCAGTGGAGCTCCCTCAGAACCACCTGCGTGGAGAGCCTCACCTGAGCTGCTGGTGGGGGTGTCCACAGAACCTACTGGGAAGCTGCCCCGGGGGCCACTTAAACTTGCTGGAGCCGAGTGCCACTGCCTGCTGGCCAAGTAGTGAGGGAGCAAGAAGTAAAAGAGGCACGCCTGAACTGGGGAGAAAAGCCCCCTTGCTCCCCGTGTCCCTCCAGCGCCCTCTGCTGACAAGGCTGTCGTGCCAGCTGGCAAAGGGGCCGTGTTTATAGGGCCCAGTTCCAGTATCACAGACAGAGCAGTGAAGGGTGGATTTGAAGCTGAGAGGCAGTAAATCAACAACTGGCACGTTTAGTTTCATTAAGCACTCTATAGAAATCCTGGGTTCACGTGCCTGCACTATCCTCGCAGACTCTTTACCAGTTTGTCCATACTCCTCTGCTATTGCAATACCCACATCTGAATACAGAGCCTAGGACAGAGGTTCTCCAGGTGTGGTCCAGGGACCCCTGGACATCCCTGAGATCCTTTCAGGGGATCTGTGAGATTAAAATTATATTCATAATAATACCAAATCACTTATTTCACACGTGTCCAGTGGAGGTTTCCAGAGGCTGCATGACGTGGGATGACATCGTCACTCTGTTGGCTAATGGAATGTGTGCTTGTGTATTTTGTGTTTTAAAATTTCCTCAGTTTTAGTTTAGAATACAATAAATTGTGTGTGTTTATACGTGTGTGTGTGTGTGTGTATATAAATATATCCCCCACATAAACAAAACCTCTTTGGAGTTCTCAACAGTTTTTAAGGGCACAAAGGATTTTGGACAGTAGATTTATGACAGGGGTTTTATTTATCTGGAAGAGGGAGTGGGAAGCAAACAAGAATAAAGACGATTACTGGCAAAAATTATTGAACTTCATTGTTTTGTTCCAGATCTAGAGAAATGAGATTTTCAAGCTATAATAAATAGTACAGGTCCTATTTGGTCTTTGATGCTAAACAGGTTTAGATTCATTTATTAGCCTTATCATTTGTTAGCTCTGTAACCTCAGCCAAGTTACTTAACCTCTCTGAGCCTTGTAAATACTACTTTGTACATAATTTCCAGGAGGTTGTCAGGAGGATTGAATGACATTGCATCTATCGAGTGTCTGGCATGTACTAGTTGCTTGATAAAGGTACCCTTCTCTCTCTCTGCTTATTCTTACTTGAGAAGAAGGGGCTTGCCTAAGTGCCCATGGATACTGCAGAACCCAGGTCTCCATCTCTCAGTCCTGGAGTCCTCTCAGCCATCCATTTATTCCAAAGATAAGTATCGATTATGTAATTCTGTGGCAGGAATGAAACAACAATTATCTGTTACCATTGAGTAAAAGGCAGTGCCCGTAGGATCATTTCTTTGGTCTCTGGTTCAGTCCTTTCCCGAACATGCTGCTTTTGGAGTTGACCACCTTTTCAGGCTCTGGGCTTATTTAAGATTGTAAATATCTCCTCTCCCAAGACCCTGGGAGCACCCCAACGATGTATTATATGGATATATGGTAAAATATCCAGAAGTAAGATATTTTATCTGCAGTTGGTTAAGATACCCTTTTTCCCTTCTGATTTCGTACTTCTCCTTCAGAATGGTGACTTGGGAGTGGCCACAGGCATTCTGGGGCTTCAAGACCCACAAAAACTCCATCTTCCCACAATTACGCGATGGGCTTTTTGGAAGCAGTGTGATACCTAGCTTTCCTAGTCTCATTTCACAGATGCTGTGTGAAGAACAAACCGCCCTCTGTAAAGAACCCTGAGGTCTATGGACATGGGTACTGCACCAAAGAAGGATTAATTTCAGGCTGTGCTAACTGCAACGCTTAAAAATAAGGAACCTGCGGTTGAATTGCTTCAATCATTTCAAAGTAGAATGGGAAAAAATGTAAGGCCAGTCATGGGTTGGTGTTTCTGCAGTATACTAGAAAATCCCACATAATTGGACCTAGAAATTTGATACTTACTCTGTAAATTGGTCATGATGAGAAACCAAGCCCCGTGCACCAGTGGGGAGGGACTGCCGCGGGGATAAAGTGCTAAGTTAAGAAAGCTGTACTCGTTCGGTGGAGCAGCGTTGTGAGGGGGGTTTTAGCAGCATTAGTAGCTGTTTGTGACTGTGTTATGGAGGTGGGCACGCTGGGGCAGACACCCTCACATATGCAGTGTCTTTCCTAGCACAGCTGCAGGCACGTTTTGAGCTGGGTGTACCTACCTGCAAGCATTTTGCAGAGAGGGTAGAGTTCTGATGTTCAAACCATGGCCCGAGAATAAGGCAGTCCAGATCGATTCCTGCCATTGTCACTGTGATCTTGGGCAGGTCATTCTGCTTCTGTGTCTGTCAGTTGTGAGCTGAAGCCAATTCGTACATTCTGGTTAAGACAGTACTGAGAATTAGTAGTGTTGTAAGGACTTGGGATAGAAATATTTATAGTATAAAATACTATGAAAATGCATTTGTAAGACCCCTCGCGCAGTTGTGTGTGGATTTAGTGAGATCCGTGGATGTAGGTTGATTCTTCCATCTCACTTGTGATATGAGGCTTTCACTGCTTTATCTCCTCACAAAAGTTAGAAGAGTAGTAAATACCTTGGTTTTTCTTTTTCTAGATTCTCTCTGGCCCAAAATCCGGGTTCCGTTAAAAGTCGTGAGGACGGCTGAAAACAAGCTGAGTAACCGTTTCTTCCCGTACGATGAGATCGAGACAGAGGCTGTCCTGGCCATCGACGATGACATCATTATGCTGACCTCTGATGAGCTGCAGTTTGGTTATGAGGTAAGGGGGTTTGAAACGGTACATTTATGTGTTTAGTATTTATTGCCCATTATTGCTTGTCTTTCCTAATAGTCTTATATTTCATTCTCTAAAGTCATAATCTCTAAATTCTCAGAGTCCAAAAGCCATGCATAGGCGTGTGGGTTATGACGCTGTTCTTTAAAACTTTGGGGAAACCCTATTCCAGCACGGCAGCTGGGCCCTCCACCAGTTCTGAGAACTCCCAAGAAGAGTCCCAGGGGACATTTTCAAAAGAGCGTCCGTAGCATTTAACAAGCACTTAATTGATGTCTCCTTGAATAGCACTTCCCCCGACTCAGGCAGCTGGGCACGGCAACAATAAAAACATCAGTAAGTGAAGAAGCTGGCGACACTGACAGACAGAAAGCAGACCCCGCTGATGGCTTTCTTTCTGGGTTTTAAGTGGAGAGGCTGGCTGCCTGTCTTCAGGGAGAAGCGTCCTCTATCACCGTTCATTCCGTGCGGCTGATGGATTAGGCTGGGTTCAAGGGTTAAGTATGGAGACCAGTAAAGGTCTCCCCGGGGGAAAGTGCCAGAGCCGAGGCCTGGTGAAAAGCAACAGGAATTGATGGGTTCTGTCAGGGAGGATGCACATGAGATACACGATGGCGGCAGGCAGGGGCCCACGGCTGCAGCGGTGTCACGGCCTGTCAGACCCAAGCGAGACAGAGTGTATGAATCAGTCGGCCGCAGCTGGCGCTGGGGAGAGTGGGGAAACTTATCCCCGAGAGTCACCCTGCCCCTGGGGAGAGGAGCCATCTCCTTTAGACTCAGGATTTGCTGAATTTGAGGTTCTAAGAAATCATGAAATTTTATTAAATGAAGCTGTGTGTGGTACATATATTTATTACAGAAGTTTATTTTCTAACCCGTAAATTAAAAGTGGATTTTAGTGGGAAGAAATAGGAATACCCCTATCAGTGCCACGAACAAAAATTAAAAGCTCCAGTTTTCCTAGGGATATATTTATATAGCTCCATGTGAGTGTAAAAGAAATTGTTGAGAAATAGGCTGAAATGTGATACCCTGGACAGTATAGTTACTGGCCAGTGAAAGACATGAGAGTAGCTAATAAAACATACTTTCACCTTTTTGGATTTATTTTCATTCATAGAGATGTCTTTTACATCATCACATCTAGGGTGTTGGAATAAATGACTATCATTCCCCCCCCCTTTTTTTGTGGTGAGGAAGATTAGCCCTGAGCTAACATCCATTGCCAATCCTCCTCTTTTTACTGAGGAAGACTGGCCCTGGGCTAACATCCGTGCCCATCTTCCTCTACTTTTATATGTGCGACGCCGCCACAGCGTGGCTTGATAAGCAGTGCACAGGTCTGCACCTGGGATCCAAACCCGTGAACCCTGGGCTGCCGAAGTGGAGCACACAAACTTAACCACTCCGCCACCGGGTCGGCCCCTCATTCCTGTTTTCCAAAAAAGCAAATTACCTTGTTCCTCTAGCCAACTCATGGCAAAAAGACTAATTCTTTCTGCCAATGTTTTCTCTCTTCATTGCTTGACTGGCTTCAAACTACACCCATGTGTTTATTCTTGTGGTAAAAGGGAGCATTCGGAATGATACAGCCGAGACGGACAGAGTTCTGTCTTCCGTATTTTCCGCTGGTCTAAATGAGGTGTAATAAAAGGAAAGAAGAATAAATGTATTCCTTTCAACCTTGAGATCTCATGAGTGTTGAAACCCGGGATCTCCTTCACCCCTGAGTTGGTTTCAAGCAGCAAAGACTGTGTTCATGAGAGGAAGTGCAAAGCCCAGAGGGACTGAGCTTGGATCTAGACCTCTTTCCTCTGGGGACCTGTGTTGGATTCCACATTACCTCTACAGAAGTAATTGCACATCACAGGAGTGGGGGCAGGAAAACACCTCATCTCCATTAATCAGAATCTTCTCCAGATGCTCTAGAATGTGCAGCTCTCATGACTACCTTCTGTGTACAACTGACTATGTTCCCATCAATTCCATGGGTGTTCACATACCTTATGCGCGATCTTTTCCCAAACATGCAAGGCAGTTGTTGTTTTTCTCCTTCTTTTCTAAGACTAAGCAAGGTAAGATAACTTGCCTACAGTCACACAGCTAATCAGCGGAAGAGCTGGGATTTAAATCCAAGTTTGCCTGATACTCTGCTGTCTTCCCTGAGGCGTCTACCCTGTCAGAGACTACGGCTCCTCAAAAGTAGTGCTGAGAACCATCAGCCTGTCAGTTGTCCATCACTAAATTATCTTGACGCTAAAGAAAGCAGATTTCTCAGGCATCCCTGCCATTGGTGCTTTAGGGTAACTTTGTAAAGTTATGTCTTACATAGTAATTAATATTATGGGCAAAGGATAGCTCTGGGCCCAAATTCCTGCTCTGTCCCTGACCAGTTTATGGCCACGGACAAGTTACTTAATCCCTCAGGGTCTTAGTTTATTCTTATATTAAATGGCAAGAACTATATGTACTGCATTAGGTTCTCATGTCCGTTGGATAAAGTTACGTAGTGCCACCACACAGAAGGTGCTCAGTGAATACGCTTTCTGCGTGGTGGGCAGTACTCTCTGCACTTTTCAGGACACCGTGTTAGCTGCTGCCACCACGACCACGACGATTATTCTCATTAGTCCACTCAGGAGTCTGCTGTGATTCACGAGAAAGGTTGTCTATTGTTTTCATTATTCAGAAGGGACTTTTCTCTTCTGGAGAGGGTACCCAGTTTTGTGTTGAGTCAGAAGACAGAAGATGATGGTGCTCCTAAATCCTGTTTTTTATGCCAAAGCCTAGGATTATTTTCACCCAGGAATTGGGAGCAGCTTGACTGGTTAAGTGAATAAATAAATCTTTTCACAAAAATGTATGTCATGGGGGAGTTATGTTGGAACCTAGGGCAGCTTCTTTGTTGCACTTACCACGGTGTGTTAGGATTGTAGGTGTCTTGTTCATTGCTCCTCATCCTTTAGCGCTCGGCTCAAATGTCACTGTCTCAAAGAAGCTTTCAGAGTCCCAGACGAGGTTAGGTTCAGAGCACTCTGTACCTCTCTGTAAGCAAATAATTAATTGTAAAGTATGTTGTCGAGTGTCTGCTTTTCTTCTCGGGTGGAAGCCCCATAAGGGCAGGAACCATCGCTGTCTGGTTCGTTGCTGTATCCTCTGTGCCTAACCCAGTTCATTCCATTCAGCAGTTACTCAGTAATGTTTGTTGAGTGAATAAATCTTCATTACCCAGCATGCATATGAAAGATATGAAACAAAGTATTTTGGCCTGCGTGCCTTTCCACTTGACTGTGATCCATATCTGGATATAGCCATTTTGGAAGACAGTTGGGGGTTTAAAGTGTTAAACATGCATCTACCATGAGATGCTGCCATTATTCCCATGGAGATTTGCCCTAGAGAAATAAGAGCATGTGTATACACAAATACTTGTATGCTAATATTCATAGTGCTTTTATTTGTAATAGCCAAAAACTGGAGGGATAAAACCTAATGTCTATCAAAAGCTGAATGAATAAACTAATTGTGGTATATCCATACAATAGAATACTACTCAGTAATAGAGAGGAATGAGCTATTGATACATGCAACAATATGGATGTATTTTAAAAATAATTCTGAGTGAATGAAGCAAGATGAAAAAGCATATTTTATGATTCCATGTATATAAATTCCATGTATATAAAATTCTAGAAAATGCAAACTAATCTTTAGTGATCGAAAGATCAGTGGTTGCTGGAGAAGGGGTGGGGAGGGTCGAGCTGCAAAGGGCAAGAGGGAAGAATAACAAGGAGCACAACAAACTTTCAGGGGGAGTGGATATGTTCATTATCTTAATTGGTTGTATACAGATGTCAAAACATTTCCAATTATACACTTTAGGTACAGTTTATTGTATGTCAACTAACTCTGTTTTCAGAAAGCTGTACAAAATTATACTCTTGCAATAGCATTAGAAATGAAATGCTTGAAAAATTTAATAAAATGTCTGCCGGATATTTTCAGTAGAAACTAAAAATGTTGCTGAGAGAAATTGAAGAACAACTTCATAAATGAAACGTTGTGTCATATATAAGGATCCAAAGACTCACTATTATTAAGGTGTAAATTTTCCCCAAATTATTCTGTAGATTCAAAGCAATCCCAATCAAAATCCCTGAAGGCTTTTTTTTTTTTTTTTTGATTGAAATTGACAAGCTAGTTCGAAAATTTAAATTGAAACACAATGGACCTGAAAAAGCCAAAGCAGTTTTGAGAAAGAACAAAGTTGCAGAACTGCCTTATTTTAAGACTTAACTATAAAGCTACAGTAATCAAGATAGTGTGGTATTGGTGTAAATTAGACATATAGATCAATGAAACAGAATAAAGAGTCCAGAAATAGACCACACTTATATGGTCAGTTAATTTTCAGCAAAGGACCCGAGTCAGTTCAGTAGAGATGGGACAGTCTTTTCATTAGCTGGTGCTGGAACAATTTGATATCCATATATTAAAAGAAAATATGAGCCTCACCTCACACTGTATATAAAAATTTAACTCAAAGTGGATCCTAGTCCTAAATGCAAGAACTCAAATTATGAAACTTCTTGAAGAAAACAGGAGAAAATCCTAGTGTACCTGGGCTAAGCAATGACTCTTAAATAGGAGACAAATAGCATGACTTACAAAAGAAGTCATGGATAAATTGGATTTCATCAAAATTAACAACACTTTAAAAAACACTTGTAAGGAAAAAAAAAAGGCAAGTCGTAGACTGGGAAAAATATTTTCAAAACATATGTGATAAAGGACTTGATTCCAAAATATATAAAGAACTCTGACACCTCCATAATAAAACAAGTCAATAAAAAAACGGGCAAAATATTTGAGCAGTTACTTCATGAAAGAAGATATAGGGATGTAAACTAACATTGGAAAAATTCCTCCACATCGTACTCATTAAGGCGATTCTGAAATGAAACCACAGTGAGTTACTCCTGTATACCCACCAGAATGACTAAATAAAATTTAAAAGACTGACAATGCCACATCTTGCTGAGGCTGTGGAGCAGCTAGAACTTTCATACATTGTTGGTAAACATGCAAAATGGTACAACTAGTTTGGAAAGCAGTTTGGCAGGTTCTCATAAAGTTAAACATACACTTTTCATATGACCCAGCTTCCAAAAGAAATAAAAACATGTCTACAAAAAGACTGTACTCGATGTTCATAAGATCCAAAAACAAGACACATCCAATGGCAAATGGAGAAACAAACTGTGGATTATCTATGCAATGGAATACTACGCAGTGGTAAAAAGGAATGAACTACTGATACATGCAACAACATGGATTTAAACCTCAAAATCATTGTGTCAAGTGGACAAAGCCAGATGGCACAGTGTGTGTCCATGTATATGAAATTCTAGAATGTGAAAAACTGTACTGTCGGGTAGGGACGGGATTGGCAACAAGAGCTAGAAGGAACTTCTCAGAAGATGGGAATGTTCTAGATTATGATTGTGATGGTGGTTATATGACTATACACACTTGTCAAAACACACTTAAAATTGATGATTTTATTGTAAATAAGTTATATTCCAAAGCTGAAAGTTTGTGGGATGCAGCTAAAGTGGTCCTTAGGGGGTATTTATAGCATTAAGTGCTTATGTTAGGAAAGAAGAAAGGTCTAAAAGCAATCACCTAAAGTTTGTTTCATTTTGAGGAGCTAGGAAAAGAAGAGTAAATTAAATTCAGAGCAAGTAGAAGGGAAGAATAAAGATAAGTGCTGATAAAATCAGTGAAGTAGAAAATAGACCAACAGAGAAAATTAGCAGATCCCCAAATTGGTTTTTTGAAAAGATTAAGAAAATTGATAAACCCTTAGCCAGACTACTCAGAAATAGAGAGAACACAAATTATTATCGGGAATGAAAGGAATTAAGGAAGGGTTGTCATTATAGTTCCTACAGGCAGTAAAGGAATATTAAGAGAATGTTATGAAAATTTATATGAAATGGAAGAATCCTTTGAAAATTACAACTTAGATAAAATTAAACAGAATATGTAGATAACCCTCTATTAAAGAAATTGAAGTTATCAAAATCTTCCTACAAAGAAAACTCCAGGCCCAGATGGTTTTACTGGTGATTTCTTGAGAATAAAGTGATAGTTTCAGGTTGGAAAGAAACTTAGAGATAATCTAGTTTGCTCACTTTTACTGTGGATAAGTCCCCTCCATAAGCCATATGAAGCCCAAAAGTGACTTGCCCAATATCACCCAGTTAGTAAGTGGCACTAATAGGGCTTAAAACTCATTTTAGTGATATTTTCCACATACCATGCCATCTGTAAAGACTTCATTATATAACTTCTGATTTTCGCCTCTGTACCGTTCAAACCCATTTGTTGAAATCTCTTTGGTGAAGATAAAAACACTTGAGCATTTTCTTTCATAGAAAGAAGGACCTTAGACCTTTGAGGAGGGGCCGCTGGCTGGCCAGTGCTAGTTCTTCCGGGGAGGGTGGGGCAAGATGGGGCTGGTTCTGGAATGCTGAAGGAGGCTCGAACCACTGCTGCTGCTGGGGTGAAATGCCACGGTGTTGGGAAAAGCAGGCAGGCAGGAGGTAACTCCGTCTCCATTTCTCCAGTCCCTCTCTAGTGCCCCTATTGACGGGACCTAACAGGAAGCCTCCCAGCAAAGGGGAAGTATCTGCAGAGTCTCGGCCCCAGCATCACGAGACAGGGTGTAGAAGCGGGAGTTGGGGCTGTGAGACGGTAGCTTAATAAGCAGCACCACCCACTCCTTTGGCCGCTCAGCACCCAGACACACCCTCTACACGTTTGCGTTCACATACGGCATTGCTAACAGCTGTTCTTCTACTAAGAAGAGCAACTGTTCTTTCTAGATATAAAGATCTCTCATTCTCTCCCTCAAAAGAGGAGACACAAAGTCCCACTAGTCATAATATCAATCTCTGGGTAATTATTCTTTCTTTAATGTAGTCACAATTCTACTTGAATATTCTATAACTTAGTAAATTGTAGACTTCCAATTCTGGACAAGATCGAGGAAGCACATTTCACCCTATTCCTGGAAAAAGAAGACAGACTGTCTGGGGACCTCAGGACTTGAGGGGTGCCCCAGCAATGAGTTCCCTTGGGTTTCTTCCTCCCTCCCTCCTTCCCTCCTCTCTCCTTTCCTTCCTTCCTTCTTCCTGTATACCTTCTTCTGGTATACAGAAGACCATACATGTGTGGTCTATTTCTGGACTCTAGCCCCAGTGCTAGAGAAGGCTGTGCACTTACAGGCACAAATTAAAAACAAACAAAACATGGAAAACCCACTTTCTCTTGCTAAAGGACTGGGAAGAGGGCAGCCCTGCAGATGGAACCCTTTTGAGTCTACCCACTCTACGCTAGGCAGATGCCACTAAAGAAGCTGTACGTACCCCTGCCAGGCAGATGCTGTGACTGTGGAGGTGTCATACAGATCCCTGTTGACCATCCCCGCGCTGCACTGCCAGGAGACAGGAGCAGAGACGACACTCCTCCCCTGCCCACCTCCCCACTGTGGAGACGGTGGTGTGGAACCCAGTTAACCGTCCATGCCCTGCACTAAGTAAAGAGGCAGCTGCAGAGACTGCTGGGGAGGAGTCCCGTCCACCGTCCCCAGCCTGCACCAGGCAACAGACAGCAAAGAGGCAGCACCTCATCCCTTCCCGACTGGAGACTGGAGGGAAGATTATGGGAAGGAGGAAGCTGAAAAAGCAGTCCTTTAAATCTGTGCATGAAGTCTTGGGCACACTCTCCGCCTCTCCCTCCAAAGCAGCTCATGCATGAACCTGACTAGGAATAACACAGCAAAAGCTTTGAGAAATAAACTGTGGTGTAGAATACCACCCAGGTTTCAAGTTAGCCCCTATGCAGCTCACAAGTTGGGCAGACTAGAAGAGCACTATGAAGTCTGAAAACTAAATTGATATGCAATCCACAGCCCACAAAAGTGGGCCAGAACGTGCATTCTGAACCTAAACTCCCTGCTAAAATAGGAAATTTAAAAGAAAGCAACATCTCGTAGTAATACTCAAAATGCTCAGGATACAATCCAAAATTACTCATCATACCAAGAACCAGGAAAATTGCGACTTTAATGAGAAAGGATAATTCGACAGATGCCAAAACCAAGATGACACACATGTTGGAATTATTGGACAAGAATTTTAAAACCCCTATCATAAAAAAATCCTCTAATAAGCAATTATGAGCACTGTTGAAACAAGTGGAAAAATAGAAACTGTCGGTAAAAAATGAGAAGATATAAAGAAGAACCAGATGGAAATTTCAGAACTGAAAATTCCAATAACCGAAATTTAAAACTCACTGGATGGGCTCAATAAGTGAATGGAAATAACAGGGAAGAATTGGTGAACTTGAGGATAAATCAATAGGAATTATTCAATCTGAACAACAGAGAGAAAATAGGTTGAAGAAAACAAAATGAACAGATCCTCAGGGACCTGTGGGACAGTCACAGAAGATGAACATGTGTGTCATCAGAGTCCCAGAAGGAGAAGAGAAAGAATGTGCGGCTGAAAAAATATTTGAAGAAATAATGGCTGAAAACTTCCAAAATCTGGCAAAGGACATTAAACTTACAGACTTAAGAAGCTGAGGAAACCACAAACATCTAAAGAATACGTTGCATAAATTTATGTACATTGTATAAACTGAATAAATTGTAGCAATAATTCTTATATCAGATAGTAATTGGAAAAGAAGAGGAGACAGATAAGTCGATGTATATATACATAAGGGAAGGAGAAAATATACACAGTGCCACATTCTTTGCTTCTGTAGCTTGGTCATGAGACCATAGTTGATATTTATAACCTTCTTCTTAGCACTGCCCATTCCATGTGCCCTTTGTTCTCAACCAGCTCACCAGTGTATTTGTTACAGACCCAGTTCTTTCATGGCTCCAGTACTATTTAGACTTTCCATTTCTCCTTGTGTTAGTTTTGATAAGTTGTATTTTTCAAGGAATCTGTTCATTTCATCTCAATTGTAAAATGTATTGCTATAAAGTCATTTATAATATTATTTTATTATTGTTTAGAGTCAGTAGAATTTGGAATGGTGTGCCCTTTTTCATTCCTGATATTGGTAATTTTTGTTTTCTTTTTTTTTCTTCATCAGTCTTGTTGGAGGTATTTCAATGTTCACATCTTTGCAAAGAATCAACTTTTGACTTTGTTGATTTTTCTTTATTGTATATTTGTTTTGTATTTCATTAACTATTTTCTTGATTAACTTCTTCCTCTGCTTTTGTCAGTTTAAGTTGCTGTTATTTTTCTAGCCTTTTGACTTGATAGCTTAAGTCATTATTGATCTCAATATTTAGTTTTCTAATATATTCTTTTAAAGCTGTAAATTTCTCCATAAGTACTGCTTTAGGTGCATTCCCAAGTTTTGGTTTGTCATATTTTTATTATCCTTAAGTTTAAAATATTTTCTAATTTCCACTGTAATATCTTCTTTGACTCATAGTTATATAAAGGTATATTGCTTACTTTTGTCAGTTTTTAAAGTTATCTTTTTCTTATTGATTTTTGATTTGATTCCACTGTGGTTAGAAAATACGCTCCATGTTATTTCATTATTTTGAAATTTATTGAGACTATATGGCCCAGTAAAAGGACTGTTTTGGTAAATGTTCTATGTGTACCTAAAAAGAATATATATTCTGCAGTTGTAGGTTTAATGATCTTACGAGGTCAATTAGGTAAGGTTAGTTACCTTGGCACTTTTGATTTCAATATAATCTAAATATTCCCCTGCTTGTTCTTCTCTAAAATAGGCATCTCCATTTCTTCTGTTTTTTTTTTTTTCTATAGCCTTTATCCTTCCTATAATAGTTAAATTCATTATCCTAGTTTAAATAAAAAATAGTTTAAACACATATTTAATATGTGAGAATCAAAAAGAAACCATGCAACAGACCATTCTTACTGTGGCTCCAAAGAGTTTTTAGAGAAATCTGGAGAAACAGAGGCATCTCCCCATTTGGGAATCTTCCAGAAAGGGGAATCCAGCAGTCTTCCAGCATCTAGAGTGGTTTCACTGGTCCTGCCTGGAGACAGAAGAGACCAAATGACTTTCTGAAATCCCTTCGGGAGTGATGATTCTAAGGGATCAGAAGTACACGCAAGCCCATGAGGTGTGGTTCCATGAGAAAAGGTATCAGACTTCTAAGCATAAAAACTGTCAAATTCCTTCACTTTTCCTGTGAGACCCAGCAAGATTGCATGTGTGGGCATCCAAGGATATCTGGGGGCGATGGCCAACAGCATAGCAGGAGTTGAAGGGAGAAGACAGCAGTTCCTCTTGTGGAGGCCGACCAGAGCAGAGTATGGTGAACCAGGGCCTGTGCTGATCACGGTTCTGCTGATGCCTCTTCTGAGGCTTAACGCGTAGACTCAGGCAGCGGACTTCCAGCGTGTCTTTCACAAACCTGAGGGCATTTTGAGGCAGTGCTTTCGTTGGAGGGTTGGAAGCTTTGATTTACAGGGAGCACTCTATGTGTCAGACTCCATGGCCTGCTTCTGGGACGCAGAGCAGAGACTAAAGGGCAGCTCCCAGACTGCACACTTCCCACAGCACTGAGAAGGAAATGTGGGCCCAATATGAGTCAGAGACATAAGAGGAATGATGATCGGCCTGGACCGTTAGCTTGAAAATGATCGTGAACTCTAGAATCCCTTTCCAGGAGGAAGGTATTAGAGCCACAACGGTGCTTCCCCAGCCTTTGTCAATCCATAGCACAAACAGTAATGTTGATGCTGTGCACTGGGGTCCGTAGATGTGACCCACCCCCGGGCCTCCCTGCTGATCTGGCTGAGAGAACTCTCTGCGTGCTTGGTTTTGTTTTTTTTTTTGGTGAGGAAGACCAGCCCTGAGCTAACATCCGTTGCTAATCCTCCTCCTTTCGCTGAGGAAGACTGGCCCTGGGCTAACATCCGTGCCCATCTTCCTCTACTTTATATGGGACGCCGCCACGGCATGGCTGACAGGCAGTGCGTCGGCGGGCGCCCGGGATCCGAACCAGCGAACCCCGGGCTGCCAAGGCGGACTAAACCGCTGCGCCACCGGGCCGGCCCCTCTGCATGCTTGTTAATCATTCAGAGCACCCCAGTCAGAAAGCTGATTTAAAGAAACACAGCGTCAGAAGGAGAAGGGATCATCCTGTTACTTCGTGCTTTATTGCTGAGCAAACTGAGGTGCAAAGAGGTTAAGTTACTTCTTTAAGGTGCTAAATGGACATTGACTATAACCCTTAAAGGTGCATCATAGTGAGTTCCTGGGAATGAAAGGCCAGACCACGCAGGAACGGCCTGTTTCCTTCCAGTATCTGTGACTTGAGCACACAGACATTTGGATTCGAGACCTAAAACTGGGTATCATTATTTATTTAATTGGAAGAAAACACAGGGGTCATCTGCCTGTTTAAATGGGTCATACTCCCTGTTGGAAGGCAGGGAGTTTGGGGAAATGTTACATTCCGTCTCCAGCCCCGAAATCAGGAGCTAAACCGTGATCTTCTCTGGCCCTGTGTGTTTCTGACTTGTTTGACAAGCTCTAGTGAGCTACCAGATGTGGAAATTCTTTTCAGCCTGGGATAATTTATTTATCTGTTTATGTATTTTACCAGGAAAGTATCTATTGAGTTCTTGATACTCATTTGCAGGGAAGTCCTGGGGGAAACAGTAGCACTGTATAGTGTTACTTGAATGTTTGATTTTTTTCAAGTCTGTCTGCTTTTATTTCAGACCTAAAGAGCTGGGAAATAAAATGCAACTTGTTCCTCCTCCCCTCCCCCGCCTTTAAGAGAGACAGTTCAAAACATGTGGCAGAAAATGAGCCATGCAGACTTGGCTGAATGTAGGAGCCCGTGAATTTATTTTTCCTTCCATGCTTTGATCCTCATTTCCAGCCATAAAAGTTATTAGTAGCACTTAAGCACTGAACATTTTTCACCTGAGAGATGTGAAACACTCTTAGCTAAAAATACTGGTTATGAAGTCAGTACTTCATGTGGGGATGGGAATTGACCCAGAGCGACTGTGTGTTGTTAGGCCCACAAAATGCTGATCCTTCCTTTGCTGCCTGGGTATCCCGTAGGTGGTGGAGGTGGGTTACACCTCTTCAGTGCTAATAAGTTATGAGAATTTGTATTATTTTGTACACAACTCCCTAAGGTAATGGCAAGGATGCACTCTCAAAGAGTCATGGGAAGACAGCAAAATAGCATGGAATGCCCTACTGTTTTTTCAGGAGAACATAAAACCATCTCTGGGTGGGTTTTCCTGATATAGAAAGGCAGGAGGGAAGGCACCGAAGTGAGGATGAGCTTGGGGTGTGTGGTTGCAGGGGGCACTTTGTTGGGTTAGCAGTGGGAGCTGGGCTGGCTGGGCAATCTAGGGCCAGTGGATAGACAGGCTAAGAGGCCAGACTGCAAGCTGAAGGCAGTAATGGAGGAGTGTAAGTTTGTAGAGAGTGGTATGGTCAGAGCAGTCAGATCTCAGGGTGACTTAGAGATGACAGAGACTGAGGACGGGGAAAGCCAGTTAGATAGTGGTAGTGGAGAGTCTGTAGATTTAATGTGCAAATGGACTGAAGAACCAAGAAGGAAAAGACAGACTTACCCATAGCTCAGATTTAATTTGTGGTGAGCGAGCTCAGCTAACTGGAGAATTCCAGAGCCGAGGCTCTCTGTAACAGTTACATTTGAAACAAAATTAGTAAAATTTATAGCTATCCATACATTCATCCAGGGAAAGATGATATAATCTGTGATTCTCAATAAACTGGTCTACTTTTTCACTTTGCACTAGAAGAGCTGAAAGATGGAAACAGCCTATCATAGGGTTAGACTTCATAATAACCTCTTTTGAAAGCTAAAAAAAACACTATCTCTGTCTTTTTGTTTGTCCCTCTCCAAGCCGTCTGCTGGTGAAAGTGCCACAGATACTGGGTCTGGGGAACAAATAAATGTGGAACCAGTCTTGGACTGGGTCTAAAGATTGTATCTTATGAACTGTGGTTGTGATCCTTCTGGTGGGAAATTAACTGCTTTCCTCCCCAGATTTAAGGCCTCGGGTCCTAAATCTGAAAATGTGCTCCGGTTTGTTGGGAATCCAGGACAGCCTCTTCAGAAGGGTTTTTCTTTATGGTACGTAGAACCACCTCTGTCACCCTGCCATGGGCTCTGGGGCAGGGTCACCCTTTGAGGCCATCAAGGGCACCGAGAAACTCAGTTCTTATGTAGCCAAGACCAATAAAAGAGGAACGTCCCTAAAGGAGGACCCAAAATGCAAGGGACATCCCTGCTGTGCGTGGGTAATCTAATTATTGGAAGTATCTCAGCCTTCAGTGAGAACCAGCACCTTAGGTTTCCATTCCTTGACCTCTTTGGCCGACTCGGATCCTTGAGCCTGTACAGAGTCTGACCTGATGGGTGACTGGAAAGATTGGGAATTCGAGCATTTCCTTCTCTTCTCTGGATGATGGACTGCAGCAGAGGTGCACCGTGGCCCCAGTCCAGGAGTTAGTCCACCTGGTGCCAGTCTGCCACAGGCACTGGGGTTCACACTTCTCCGTCAGCTTTGTGCTGGGTCTGACTCTACAGTGTGTTAGAACCATTTTGCCAAAGCTGAGCTTTTGGAAAGCCGTAAATGTCTTAGGACTTGTGGTGTGCCCTCTTCATCAAGTGTCTGAAGAAGCTGATGCCTGTAATCTGTCTTCGAGCCTCGTGTGTCATATCTGAGTGAGTGACTGTCCCCTCTGAGTACCTTCTCTGGGCCTGGCCATAATATCAGTACAGTATTGACTATTGAAGAGGACACCTGTCTGTCTTTACCTCCGTTTTTCACTTTTCTTAACTACCTGAAGAGTTGCCGTTATAGACTGTTGTCTTCGGAAGAAGGAATGGGCCAGATGACTTATCTCTGTGAGTGTCCCTGCCCTTAAGGTATAGTCCGAGCTTCCCTCAAAGGGGACACGTGGAAGAGTGTGGTCAGAGGAGAGTCGTCCCTTCTGGGAGGATTATCTCCCTGGGGTACTGTCCACACCCTTCAGGCCCCGTGTGCCGCCTGGGGAGAGCCGCATCCTCTGTTAGGTCTATCCTGTCTCCAGCCTGCGTTGATTTACACCCAGGACCCGCGGGACTGCAGGGAAGATAGTTCATGTGTGCCGCGGCGGCAGCAAGAGCTGCTGAAAGCAGATCCAGAGCAGCGGGCCGGGAGCCCCCGAGGTGCTGAGAGAAGCTGCAGTGAAGTCTGACCTCTCCGAGCTCTCCTAAAGCACCCAGTCCCCACCGGAGAGTAAGTCAAACAAATACTGAGGGAAGGAAATCGAGTATATATGCTGAATAGTGAAATGACATCTGATTGTGTAAAAAGCGCCCAGTTGGGAATTACAATAGAGTCACACTTTTTTCTTCCCCACTGAGCAAATTAAAACAAGCTCAGAATTTGTTTACGTAGCCGTTAATGAAACATCAAATGTAGGAC
Source organism: Tapirus indicus (assembly GCA_031878705.1). NCBI lineage: Eukaryota > Metazoa > Chordata > Mammalia > Perissodactyla > Tapiridae > Tapirus > Tapirus indicus. Next base: position 11,979,432 of record CM062928.1, read on the forward strand.
TAGGGCCCCGCTGTCCCCACGAGGAGGGAGCCCACTTCCTGCTGGCGCGTCTTCCTCCGAAGGCGTCTCCTCCTCGTGCACCCCTGTCCCAAGTCAGTCAGGTGCCATGGTTTCTTCGTGTTTTCCATAAATGCTTATTTTGTGCCCAGCGGTGCTGGGGAGGGAAGAGCTGTCCGGATCTTTCCTCCAGCCCCATGTACTCCCCACCGTGCCTCAAGCTCCCTCCTGTCTGCAGCACCGTCGGCCCCCTGGCCTTGTGAGCTCCAGGCCTCGAGAACTGATGCTTATACTCTGGGATAGTTATTTTAAAGAGGTGTTGGTACACTTGATGGTTTGAAGAATGCGCCTCCCCTCCCCCCACTCGAAAGGAGCTATCTGCGATGATATTCCAGCCCTGAAAGGATCCATATGTCCGAGGGTTCTTGTTCCAAGAGCTGCCTGTTGTCTGGGGATTGATTACTGGCTTTGGCTGCTCCCGGAACGCCGAGCTGCAGGATTTGCCATAGGACTGGGGGATATGGGGAGTTTGTCTCGCATGGGCTACTTATCTGCCTTGATTCTGATAGAGATGCTTAAGGGAGGTGTGTGGGCAGGCCTTGACACAGGGCCAGGGGAAACAAAAGCCATGGCAGCATCCAGGCCCTGAACCCCCCCAGCAGCTCTCGCAGGCGGGCAGCGCCTGTGGCTTTCCAAGGAAAATTCTCTGCTGTTCCCACACATGAAGCTGCACGTGCATTGCCAGTTGTAGAACTGCTTGCAGTCATGAGTTTGAGGCAGTGGCTGGTGATGGCTCTTGCATTAGACACAGCAATTCCGTGTTTTAGAAGAATGAAAAGAAAGAAAACTTAAAGGATCAGAGTAGTGCCCTGAGCTTGGAAATGGCGCTCCTGGGAAAATGAGTCTCTGGAGAGCAAGGTGAACCAGTGAGAGTGGTACTTACAGCTCACCTCTTAGACCTGATGTGCTTCTTGGTGCTCGCGTGATGGCTTGGGTTCCCGTTACTCGTGATTCCAGGATATCTGCTACTCTCTGTTGGTTGGTGTAGATCAGGAGGTGGCAGCCTTTAAAAGTAGTATTTCTAAGTTCCCAGCCAGCCTTTGGGGTGGGCTGAAGATTTGAGAGGTGGGCAGAGGTCCTGATCAAATGGTGACACTCTGCTCTCGGAGAAGGAAGGAAGGAGGGGGCTCACCTCTTACAACCAGGGCCACTAGTTGCACCCACAGCATAGAGCTGGGGCTGGACTGAGAAACTCACTACAGCTGCCCACCAGACAGGGTGGTGATGGCCTGTTCACTTCTTTATGCCTAGCATTTGGCACATGTGGGTGCCAGTAAATATTTATTGACTAAAGAAGTGGACTTAATGTGTTTGGACAGTGAATTTCCTTATATTTAGTTTCTGTGAGTAAAATTGTAAGGAGTTGTGCAGAGTTAAATGATTCCCTGTCTATATTAGGTGCGAGAATCCTGGTCTACTTGCTGCCCTGCTGACCAGGCAGCAGAGAGAAATTTCGTACTAAGGTGGCAATGGGATCTCAGTCCTAACTTTGTAACTTAACTTTTTTCTTTTCCTCCCTTAAAATGAAATCCATGAAACATTTTCCTTATTTCATGCTTTCCCACCGCCAATCCAGAAGTACTCTTATTCTCCTCCTAACTCTTCTTTTTGTACTTTTTCCTGCATCCTTGCTTTGTTTCATGTCTAGCCTTTTACACATGTCATTAGCTTTTCTAAATGGAAAGCTTCTTAGTAACAAGATATATGGTTTATTTTTGTATTCACTCTGAAGTGTAAGGCAGTCTCTAAGAAATAGTTGGGGGCAACTGATTTTTGACAAAAGGTGCAAACGCAATTCAGTGGAGGCAAGACAGCCTCTTCAGCAGATGGTGCGGGACAAATTGAACCTCTACAGGCAAAAGTTTAACCTTGATCTAAACCTCACACCTTATTGAAAAATTAACTGAAAGTGAATTACGGACTGAAATGTAAACATAAAGCCTTAAAAATTTTAGGAAAGAACTTGAGAAAATCTTCAGGATCTCAGGCTAAGCAAAGAGTCCTTTAGACTTGACACCAAAAGCACAGTCCATGAAAGGCAAAATTGACAAGTTGGAGCTCATCAAAATTAAAATCTTTTGCTCTGTGAAAGACCTTGTGAAGAGGATGAAAAGACCAGCTGCAGACTGAGAGAACTTGCTTGCAGACTACATATCCAGAAGGGTCTAAGCAGCATCTAGGATATATAAAGAATTCTCAAAACTCAACAGTAAAAAACAAACAATCCAGTTAGAGCCTGAGCAAAGGACGTGAACAGACATTTCCCTGAAGAGGATATACAGATGGCAAATAGCACCTGAAAAGGTGGTCAGCATCGTTAACCATTAAGGAAATGCAAATTAAAACCATAAATTATATATTGCTATACACCTGTCAGAATGGCTAAAATGAAAAAAAAAAAAAATAGTGACACCACCAAATGCTGTTAGAGATGCAGAGGAACTGGATGGCTTGTTCTTTGCTGGTGGGAGTGTAAAATGGTACAGCCACTCTGGAGAAACAGTTCTGGCAGTTTCTTATAAAACAAAACATGCAACTACCCTATGACCCAGCAGGTGCACTCTTGGGTATTGATCCCCAAGGAATAAAAATTTATGCCCGCACAGATTCATAGCAGCTTTATTTGTAATCATCAAAAACGAATCAGCCCAGAGGTCCTTCAGTGGGTAAACGGTTAAACAAAGTATGGTACACCCATACCACGGAAGACGACTCAGCAATAAAAAGGAACCAACTATTGATGCATAGAACAAGCTAAGTGAATCTCTAGGAAACTTTGCAGAGTGAACAAAGCCAATCCCAAAAGGGTGTATCCTGTATGATTCCATTTATATAGCCTTCTTGAAATTACAACATTTTAGAGATGGAGAACAGATCAGTGATGGCCAGAGGGAACCTGGATGGGGGAGGGTGTCAATAACTGATCAACAGGAGGGACCCTTGTGGTGATGGAAACGCTCTGTGTCTTGACTATATCAAAGTCAGTGTCAGGTGGTGACATCACACTATAGTTTTGCAATGTGCTGCCGTTGGGGGAAACTGGGTAAAGAGGACACAGGATCTCTGCATTATTTCTTACAACTGCTTTTGAATCTGCCGTTTTCTCAAAATGTTTAATTTTTAAAAAACTGGTAGCTCAATAAGTATCTGTGAGTTGAATGCATAAGTTAATTAATAAATAGGAATACTCAAATGTCTCCCTCCCTAAACTCTATGACTTTAGCTTGCTCTTGGATTGCCTTTCTAGAACTTGATATCAGGATTAATATTTTTAAGATAAACGGAACAATCTCTGGATTAAAAAAATGCCATTGAGGACATCATCTGTTTTGGTGATGTCCAATAAAGTTTGGACTTTATTCTAGGTTTTGCCTTTTCTTGTAAGCCACATCCTTTTTTGGAAGTAGATGGGATATAAATAAATAAGTAATTTGGAAGAGTCCCTTTGCTGCTTGATTGTCCACCAAGAGATTGTGGGGTTTAGCCCACATATAGGGCACCATGATGAATTAACTCATTAAGTAATTATTTTGGAAGCACACTTATCTTCAGAGTCAGCCGGGATTACAGAGTTGGTGGTCAATGCCATTTCCTCCCTTTCTGCAGTGAGAAGAAAACAAAGAGATTTGGCCAGTTCTGCTGCAGCATCCCTGACTGCAGTGATGGAAGTCACCAGGGCAGTGACTTGAAGCAGGAAGAGCCGTTTCCTCCTTACCGGACAGAGCTAATATCTTTGGTCCCCAGTCATTTTGAAGGCTCAATAATGGTTATTTATAAAAACGAAAGTCTCTGTTTCCACTCGTGCAGTATTTAAAGAGAATAGCCATTTGGCTTATGATCACTATTCTTCTTTTAACTTCATTAAGCAATCCCCTGGGACCAGACTTAGAAATAGTGTGTCCCCAACGGAGTTGAGCTTATGGAAATAAAAATGATTCCATGTTTAGTGGGTTTTAAGGAGCACAAAATTAGAAAACCCCTGACCCGTCGCTTCCTCCTCCCGTCCCCTCAGACTCCCGTCTCTCCTTCCCTTCTTTATTATCTCCCAAGAGATTCATTGCCTCGTGAAAAATAGTAGTTGAGTTTAATCTTCCCTTCAGCTACTTTTTGCTTGTATTTCCTTCTCTGCCTCTGAGCCTCATAGGTTATGAGGTTCCACTAGGCGCTCGGATGTGGTGCATGGAATCTCACTGGTTTGCCACACGGCTGACGGGAGTTGCTTCTTTGAATGGTGTGAGCATGTGGCTTTTCTTTGCTAAATGGAAACACACTCATGAAGAGCCTTCAGCTCTTAGAAGATGGTTATTGATGGGAGCAAAGGTTCTGTTACTTCCCCACCTCCTCTCGCTACTGTTCTAGCCTCGACTGGGTCGTTCAGCGTGCTTGCGTGACTCTTACCATCTCTGCTGCTAGCATCACAGAGCTGACGAACACCAAATGTGATTTTAGACACATCATCTACTTCTTTGTTTTATAAGTGAGGGACTGAGCTTGGGGAGATGAGGCACTTTTTGGAATCAGAAGAGTGGGAATTCGTATGGTTCCATGAACAGATGACTGGACTGGGAGTGAGGACCCAGCCTCGGCTTGAACTGGCCATGTAACCCTGGGAGATCCACTTCCTCTCCAGCCCTCCGTTTTCTCATCTGCACAGCGAGGGAACTGAACTGAATGAGCTCTGCCTTCCAAATGGTCCCTGGCCGCAAATCTCTGAGATCCACAAATCTCCTTACCATCCACAGCGGGCACATAGTTAGGCCATCTGGTGAGATGGTGCAGATCCAAGGACGAGGTGAATGTTTTAAAGCCGCTTTCTTCACTACTGTCTTCCTACTAGTGGTAATCGTTGAAAGACGTACTAGCACACATTCGTCTATCAACAGTGGCCAGCCCCGGTCTGTGTCTTTGCCTTCATCACTGCCCCAGGCCTGAAGAAAGAATTTGAAAGGAGTAGAGATCATGTCCCCCAGCACCCGGACACTAACCTCCAGCCAGACTGGGGCAAATAGGATTGCTGCCAAACCCCAGAAGCCTTCCCGTGATACTGGTTTTCCCGCGGGCTTATTTTAAGCAGAACCCGGCCTTGGGCTGGAAAGGTCTCTCAGGCAGACTGAATGATCTAACAGATAAATGCGAATACATAACTCAGCATATACCTGTATCTGTCACGACCGGTCAGCGTTAGCGAAGTCCAGGTGACAACTGCAGGCTCCCTTGCTCTAGATGTCCAGCATTAGCATTTAGTTGTGTCCCAGGTGTGGACAGAGCCTCTTTGGCTTTTTGCAAAGCACCCCCTTGACAAAAACTACCAACCACCAGTGTAATTAAAAGCATGAGCTGACAATGAAAGCAATCAGTCCCTCCATTCCACTTCGTTTCAGGAAATTCCAAATATAAAAGGTGAGCTTTGTTCCCAGAGGGCTGGGAGTGAATCTGAAAGCTGGCTCCTAGGAATTGGAGTCTAGCCAACTACCCCTTTCCCATCTGGGCAGCATGCAAGACAAGCCTGAAGGGAAGAAGGGCCACTCATTCAAAGACATTTGCGAGTGGGTTCCTTGCAACTCTGCCTTGGCTGGTCCAGGCACGTGGCCACAGGGTTTGGGCTGGTTCATAGAGTTCTCTTCCACTCTGAGGATTAGGGATTGACAAACCCCGGGGATGTGTGTGCAAGGACAGAAATGAAACCCTGGCCAGTTTGATGCGCCTTGGAGCCGTATCCCCCTCAATTCCTTCACCAGTTTGTCCGTCTTGTGGCTCACGAATCCTAATACATGCAGCATCTCTCTCGCCCAGTAGCAATGTCCCTGTGAAACTACGCCTTTGAAAGCGGGATGACTATAGCAGCCACTTCAGAGAGTTCCCTTTCTCCTGGGGCTGACCCATGATTTCCTAATCGTATATCCCAGATGGGCACCACCTGTTGTTACACCTTCCCCCTCTCACCCCACTCTGTTTCCTGAATCTGCCTGTGGTTAGCACACACCCTGAGTTCAAAATGCACTATCTAAGCTGGCTTAGAATATAGTGCATTATCCTCTTTTCAGGAACGTTTATTGGGTACCCATATGTGTATGGCATTTTAGACAGAGTTAAACAGTGCAGGCTGTGCTATTTAGAAACTTACAACTTGCGACTAATCACAGCTGATGAGTTCGTTTCCTTGGGAACAGGTTGGTGAGGAAGAAGATATGAGATTTTAGCTCTGAAAGGACATCAGAGGTCACTCAATCCGACCCCTTATGTTGCAGAATGGAAGCAGGACAGCGTGGATCGGTCATTTGCACAGCTCCTCAAGTGGCCGAGCCAGTTCTGGGTCTGCTTTAACCGTGTCCTCCCGGTGCACTTTCTGTAGGAGGTAATCCAGGCCACCTCCTGGGCCTTGTAGACAAAGGCAGAAGGTCCTAGTGTGATCCTTTAGTAACGGGAAGCCACGAAAGACCTGAGGAAGTTTAAAAAGAAAAGAAAAGAATAGATAGATAACTCTGAAAACAGGCAAGTGAGCACAGCTGGGAGTCCAGAGAGGAAGAAATTTCCAGGATCCAGGTAAGAGGTGGTTAGGACCAAGATTATAAAAATTAGAAAGGAAGGAAACAGTTGGAGGATGGTATCATGTTATTACAATCTCTGTTGGAATAGTGTTGTGGACTAGGCCCCAAATGTAAGGACTATTCAAATTACTGCTAAGCCCCTAATCAAGGCATAGAGTTCATTATAACATAGACTTCTGGCTTCAAAGATGTGCGTGATGAGAAATAGATGAGGACACTGTATATGAAGGACTGCAGTAGTGCGGGCAAACTGGTGAATAATGGCTTTGTGACTTGAAATAGCTGTGGAGGCACTATTACTAGAACTACAGGGATGTAAGTGGAGTTTCAGATGGCCGCGCTACAATACATAAAGGCATCTGTTAGTCATGACAAAAGGCTGACCCCAGAGCATTTCCCTGAGGTAAAGAGAAAAAAGTTGAGTTAGAGTGGGAGGTGGATAGAGTTTGAGTTCTCGCTCTTCCAGCTGAGAAAATGCTTTACTGTATACATAATCGACTTCCTACTACGCCGGGGCTCTGTTCGAGAGGGCCCGTTCCCATTCTGTTCCTCCCCGTTTTGATCCTGTAGTCAGCTGCAGAGTTATAGATGAAGTGACAAGGATGGTATCTTGATTGTATCCAGCTGCCTGGAATAAGTCAAGGGCAGAGAGGCCCCATGTGAGGAGCAGCGCTCACTGAAGGCTCCAGAGGAATCTGAAATTCAGGACACCTCTCATGCTTTTAGAGCAGCGTAGTTTAGCATTCTGTGACCCAGTGTCACCAAATTAAGTCCCTCTGGAGAGGAGTCTGATAAGTGGCTTCAGCTAAAAGAAATCTTAACGGCGTTTAACCCTAAAACTGAGACAATATTGTTATTCTTGCTGCAAACGGGGGCTTGAAAAGAAGAACCCCTTGGGAAAGTGATTGGAACTTCCTGTGCGTGGATTAGAAGTCTGTGTCGACTCAAAGTAGATATGGGGTGGGGGGGGGGAGTGCAACTTCCATCTAGCAGAGGCGCCGACTGAATGGATGCCTCCCTGCCCCTCCCTGCCCCTTTTCCTCCTCCGTGCCCATCCCTGGGGGTGAGTGCAGTTACTTGTGCTTGTGGCCCTTCAGAGGCCTCTCTGGTTCCATCAAGGGGAATCGGCGATTGTGTACGCGTGTGACTTGGACAGGCAGGTGCTCGGTGCTGAGAAAAGGAACCTGGCGGTGCACTACTGCAGTCTGCCCCGGCCCACAACCAAACAGCAGTCATGGCTCACAGACGGTGTTGTTGCTCTGGGCTCCATAAAACTGTAATAGTATCATGTTATTTTAATCTGCTGAAATACAAGCCCCAGAGTCGTGCACACAGCAGCACATTACACGTCTGAGGAAATGCTTGACATGGGTTCATTTGTCTGCAGCTAGTACGGTGATGCCTGTGGCCGATTAACTGTTGGTTACAACACGGTGTTAATGAGGCCAAGGTTGTGGGTTTGAGAGGCCTGTTAGGTGAGCTGGTTTCACACAAAGGAAAGCTCCTTTTTCAACCCCAGACCACGCTCAAGACCCAGGTCAGACATCCTGTAAAATCATGAGGATGATCACAAGGAGGACTGGGCAAGACAGTGTAATGACTCAGCAAATACCCCTTACTCGCTTCTGGAAAAGCCATTTAAAACACGTGCTTTATGGGGCTGGCCCGGTGACACAGTGGTTAAGTACACATGCTCCACTTCAGCTGCCCAGGGTTCACAGGTTCAAATCCCGGGCATGGACCGATGCACTGCTCGTCAAGCCGTGCTGTGGTGGTGTCCCACGTACAAAATAGAGGAAGACTGGCACAGATGTTCGCTCAGGGACAGCCTTCCTCAGCAAAAACAAACAAACAAAAATGTGCTTTAGTGATGGTGTAAAAGGTCTTCGCACAGAAAGGACATCACATTATTATTAGAGACAACTGTTGATCCATACTGTAGCAGCTCAGGGTATACTGGGTCTGGCTGTGAAGAAGAGAGCAGCATCTTTGGTCCCCTTCTGTCGTCCTCAGCTTTTTGCCTGCTGAGATTCTGCCCGTCCATGCACTCAACAGGTGTGTAAGGGACGCTGTCATGTCCCGGGATGCCGCAGTGAAGAAGACAAAGTCTCTGTCCTCACAGAGTTTACATTCTACAGGAGGAAAATCGATAATAAATAAGCAAACAATAAATAATCAAAACAGCTTCAAAGAATGAAGAAAAGCGCCGGGTGAGTGGATGTGGTGAAGAATGGCTGGTTAGGGGATGGTGTTTACCTTGGACAGGAAAGTCCGAAAAGGCCACTCAAAGTAGGTGACATTTAAGCAGAGACCTTACTGATGAGCAGGAGCCAGCCTTTTGAAGAGCTGAGAGAACATTCCAGTCCGAAGAAATAGCAGGTGCAAAGGGCTTGAGGTGTAGTCCTGTGAAAGAACAGAAAGGCCACTGAAATGTGGGAGAACATGGTAAGAGAAGAGTTTGGAGAGTGGGTTGGCCCCTCAGGTCATGCTCAGGAGTTTGGATATTATTCTTAGTCACTAGAAAGACATTTTTTGTTTTGTTTTGGGAGTGGAACATTTCAGAGATTTTTGAGGGGATCTTATGGGTTAGAGTGTGTCCCCTTAAAAAAGGTATGTTGAAATCCTAGCCCTTAGTAACCTTATTTGGAAATAGGGTGTTTTCAGAGGTAGTCAAGTTACAGTGAGGTCATGAGAGTGGGCCCTAATCCAGTTTGATTGGTGTCCTCATAAGAAGGAGAAATTGAGACACAGAGACACACACCGAGGGAAGATGGCCACGTGGAGACGAGGATTGGAGTGAGGCGTCTCCAAGCCAAGGATTGCCCAAGATTGACAGCCAACTTCCAGAAGCCAGGAAGAGACGAGGAAGGGTCCTTCCCCTACAGGTTTCAGAGGGAGCGTGGCGCTGCCAACCTTGATTTCGGACTTCTAGATTTCTGTTGTTTTAAGCCACCCAATTTGTGTTACTTTGTTACAATGGCCCTAGCAAACTGAAAAAGAGGGCGTGCTGGCACACTGGCTGTGCCCTGGGGAAAGCACTGAAGCATCCTCCTTGGACTCAGTGACACTGGGTGTTGGGGAAGCCTCTGGTTGCTGTAGCATATGACCATATGACTTTTATATATATGTGGGTAAATATATAATGAAAATAATATTAATTAAAAATATATATATGTATAATAGGATAGAGCCCACTGGTTGAATTACCCTCCATAGAATACCCTAATATTCTTTCAGGAATGGTCCTTTTAGGAATGCTCTCTAATGGTTTGGAAGGGCAAGAATGGAAACAAGGAGATCAGGTAGAGCCTGTTGCAGTAATCTAGGTGAGAGATGGTGGTGGTTTGAGCAGGAGAGATGGTCTAGAAATGGTAAGAGGGAGTCAGAAGTAGGGCCAGCAGGACTGGCGCACGGATTGGATGTGGGGAAAGAGGGAAAGGAAGGAGTAAAGGCTAACTCCTAGCTCTGGGGCGTGAGCAGTCGGGTAGATGACTTACTGAGAGGGAGAAGATTGAGAGACGGGCTTACGTGGGGATGTGGAATCAGAGCTGCACTTTGGACGTGTTAAATTTGAGATGCCTATTGTTCATCCAGTTGAAGATATTAAGTGAGTAGTTGGTTATCTCAGGAGCGTTTGGGGCCAAACATAAATTTAGAGGTTATCAGATTATAGACAGTATTTAAAGTGTTTGAAACCAGATGAGATTACTTAGAGAGCTTAAAGAAGAGAACGGGGCCCAGACTGGGCCCTCAGGAGCTCTTGTGTAGAGGTCTGGTAGAGGGTGAGGATTCAAGGTGCTGAGAAGCGGCGCCAGGAGCAGCTGGTAAATCGTCAGTACTGATTAATGGTATGAACTTCCTGTCTTTTAAAGGTTAAACTAAATTTTACAGAAGTACCTGGGGAAAGGTCGTGGACGTGCCCACCGATATACCAAATTCTGTTCAACAAAACCGTATCTAGGAACCTTTCCAAATATGGACATCAAGTGTTTGTTTTCAGTATGATACAGATTGTAGAATCAGACAAATCTCTATACTCGAGGCTTCCAAAAGGTTTTAAGAATGGCTGTGTGCTCTTGAGAAAGACTTTTTTTTTAAGAAACAGAGACTTTATAAGTTTTCACAGGCACCAAAATTTGATATAAATCAGGACAGTTGAGTTGCAGGGCCCCATTGATTCTTCATTTGTGCCTTCATTAAGAGTAAAACCTACTTCATTAATCATATGTTACGGCATGACCTACCTTGGTCCAGTTCAATAAGCTATTACTCTACACTGGTTGAAATTTCTGAGCAAGCACAGGTTTTGGAGGAAATCAGAATCAACGTCTGTCCTTGAATGTTGGCAGGGAGCTGGCACCTGTCCGACTGAGCATCTTCAGAAGCCCATTCTGAACTTAGTTTGTGGAGACTTGAACCTAGGGAGCCGTCGATACCACTTTGATAACTCAGCCCTGGGCTTGGTTGTCGTCTGAACTGGGGGTTGATCGTCGATGTGTTTCTGTCCTTAGGTCTGGCGGGAATTTCCTGACCGGCTGGTGGGTTACCCAGGTCGTCTGCATCTCTGGGACCATGAGATGAATAAGTGGAAGTATGAGTCTGAGTGGACGAACGAGGTGTCCATGGTGCTCACGGGGGCAGCCTTCTATCACAAGGTAAAGCGGGGCAGGCTTGGGGCCATGGGTCTTAGTTGACAAAACTGAGAATGTGATACTCCTTTATTTGGCCCAATTTAATTTTTGTGGAGTTTAGGAAAAGTGTTCTACTTGGAGAGTGAGGAAGGCAATGTTGTGTGATATTTTTTTTAAAGTAAAGTAATTTTTATAATTATAAAAATAACATGTGCTCATAATAAGAAATATGGAAAATTCAGAACAAATTTTATTGTATAAGAAAAGTCACTTGTAGTCCTGTCACTTAGAAATAGCCGTTATTACTGTTTAGATGTTTTTTCCCAGTTTGCCTTTTATTTCTTTACTTATTCACACATACACACAGACAGTTGTAAATTTTCTCATTAGCCTGCTTTTTGCATGTATTATATTGTGAGTTTTTATGTCATTAACATTTCTTCATAAACAATTTCCTCATAATATAATTGCTGATATACCATTATATTAATAATCCATAAATCATGTATAACTGTTCCTTTATCCTTGGATATTTAGATCGTGTCTATTTTTTTTTTGCTATTTGAATAATGCTTAATATCTAATGCTTCAAGGTGAGCAGTATCCATGTTCATAACTGTTAGTAATTAGTGATCTTTATGATATATTCCTAAGTAGAATTATATCAAAGGGAATGAACATTTTGGGGAGGTTTTGATATATATGTGTCTGTTGTTCGTGCCAATTTACACTCCCACCAGAAAAATATAAAACTATCTTGCATGAACTATGTGGGGGGAAAAAAAGAAAATCAAACTTACCTATTTTGATAAGTGAAAATTGGTCTTATTGTTTTCACTTTGATTGGATCCCTAGTAAGGTTGAAATTCCTTTTGTGTAATTTTTAGCCTTTTGTATTTCTTCTCCTGAGAATTGTCACTTCATGTTTTTGCCTCTTATTAGGGGGAGATTGAAGGGTACGCACTGGACTTGGGAATGTTCGGTTTGATGATAGAGTGGTCCCTGGGACTGTGTGGTTTAGTTAATAGCTCGTCCACTGTCAGCAGTGGCATAAGAACTGGTGTCAGGAAAAAAGTCTGTTGCATCCAGCGCGGTGAATTTAACTCGGCTGTGTTTATACTGATTGCCTGATGTTATGTCAGCCCTGCTCCACTCATACGTTTCAAGGCTCTAGATCCAGAAACGGGTTTTTGTTCTGAGCAATAAATAAGTAAATAAGGTTTACAGTTCTTGGGGTTTACGGTAATAGACCGTGTATACTTTTTTTTGCTCGTGAATTTCTACACCTGCCGCGCACATGTAGGTTATGGTAGTGTTGGAGTTGCCTCATTTTTGTTTTACTGTAAAAAGCACATACCTTTGCAGTGTCCCTCCACCATTAATTTATCTCTGTTCCTATTTGCAGTCTGTGGAAAGACTATAGGAAACAGGATCGAGCACTGCGACTCCAGGGGAAGGATTTAGTAAAGATCAGTATGTAGTGTGTCTCTGAACAGTATTTATTAATCAGTCCGAAGGGCCGGCATCCTACAAGGCTTCATACCGTCTGTCTCCTCTGCTTACAATAGGTGGTTATTGAAAGAATGACAATATTAAAGATGCTTGGTCACCTAACCAAAGCATTCAAATACTAGACAGCTTGTCCCCATGCCTTGACTCAGTTGCCCTTTATATGTCAGCCACAGGGAACTGGATTTGAATGTTTCTTCTCTTTGTCTCACCTGACAGTATTTTAACTACCTGTATACCTACAAAATGCCTGGCGATATCAAGAACTGGGTGGATGCTCATATGAACTGTGAGGACATTGCCATGAATTTCCTGGTGGCTAACATCACGGGGAAAGCTGTCATCAAGGTAGGAGGCATCCTTGTCCAGCTCTGCCACTAACCTGCTTTGTGATCTTGGGCAAGTCTCTATTTCTCTGAGCCTGAGAAGTTCTTGTAATGACTATAAACAAAGTGTTGGATTAGATGAACTTTAAGTTCCCTTTAGGCTTTAAGATTCTGTGATTGACACTGTCACATCGTAAAATTGAAGCTCGGCTTTGATAATTTAAACAGATTTTCTTTTTTATACAGTTTTAGTTATAATTTTTAACCTCCAGTATCAGAGATAAAGGCTACAAATTGTGTTTTTTAAAAAAAGTTAATTTTATTCTCAAAGCTGATTGCATCTAGTCCTGTTAGTTAAAGAGTGCAGTTTACATCTTTCTTAAGGTAGCCGATTTTTTAGTAGATGTTGAGAAGGTAGTACACTTTGTACAATTATAACTGTAGTTGTCCTAACTGTTGTTTTAATGATTGATTACCAATTTTTAAAAGTACCTTTCCCATAACATATTAAAAGCTGAGAGTACATGAAGATCACATGGGGGTTTTGGTATCTGTAATAGAGGTCTGTTTCTGAAAGGTCTGTTTTGCTCAAATCAGATCCCTAGATTTGTAGAGAGAGTACACTTCTTTATATGTGTGGAATCGTCTTGACCTTTTTCCCTTCTGGATTAGAATTCCATGTATGAAAATGGGTAATCCTTCTAGGCCAGATTCCTATACTGGAATCTTCCCGTACTAGAAGCTCATACTGGAAGCCTGGTGTGGCATTCCCCACTGATTCCTCATGTTATTAATTGATGAGAGAAGCCGGATTAAACCAAGTGACTCAGGAAAGAGGAAGAGTCACTATCTGTGCTCTCCAAACTTGACCCATTCTTCACCCTGTCCCCCAGCTCTGAATAACTCCGTGAACAGCTCACTGCAAGGAAAATTAAAGAATGTAAATCGTGAAACTAGTTTTAAAGGAACCCCCCTTATCTCCAAATTTACTTTTTGACATGCTTCAAGATGTTTTGAGCTGTGCCTGCTGACTCTGGACAGTAATTCCTGGTGTCTGTATGCTTCTTACCCTGGCCTTAGTTATCTAGCTTTCTTCCCTTCCCATCCCTCTACTGTTTACTTATCTTCGCTGGGTTAGGAGAGCAGCCTTCCTGAGTTTACTAGAATAATCATTAGAAATCTAAGGTTTGGGAGGGTGGGGGCGAGAGTCAGGGAAAAGGATTCAGAGGGTTAGGGACCACTGGATTTTTTTCTGACTCAAGGGAATTGCAAAATAACCTGGCATCTTCAAGAGCCTGGTGCTGCTCACAGCATTTGCCATCAGTTGGAGGAGGGAGCAGGAGCGCCTGTTGGAACTAAGGTTATGGTGAAAGTTATGGGAAGCTGTATTTCATCGCCCTTATGGCTGCAAGAACAAATGGTGTTTATACAAGGACCTTGGCAGTGAGAAAACAGTCATTAAACAGGAATTAAGGAGCTTGTCATCACCACTTCTTTCCAGTTACAGAAGGCAAAAGCCCTCCAAGCCTCTTTTATTGGGCCCTTGTGAGTTCTGCCGTGGGCCGAGCCAGACGGAATTGAATGGAGGAATGGCGAGGTGTGTGCGTACGCATGCGTGCACGTAGAGGGAGCAGGCATCCCAGCTCACGGAGCAGAGGCACGCAGAGTGGGGTCATGAGCGTGATTTTATTGTCCTTGGCACTGACAGCCAGGTATGTTTTTGTGCTCCTCTGGCAGGTAACACCACGCAAGAAATTCAAGTGTCCCGAGTGCACGGCCATCGACGGGCTTTCGCTCGACCAGACACACATGGTGGAGAGGTGAGTGAGCCTCCACCCAGAAGTCTGCCCTAGCCTCTGATCCCGATTTCCTGCCCTGCGCCTGTTTATGGGGCTTTGTCGGAGATATAAGGACAGCAGCTGGTAGCCATAGTCACCTCCCTTTGCACTGTGGGAATTGGGTTAGTTCAAGCCCAGGTCACCCAAAGAATTAATTTGGAATGCTACTCACTCAATTTGTAATGGCTGGAAGGGTCTTAAAAATATAGCTGGCCTTAAGCTCCAGAAGCCAGACTCTCCATGCGGACTAAGCAGTTAACCATCCAGTCATTTGAGTGGAAGCTGGTTAATTCCAAGGAAATACTGGATTGTTTTTCAGGGTAACAGCTCCGTGTCACAGTAAAAGTTTGATTAGAGAGAATTAAACCAAACCCACCGGAGACAAATTACCTTTGCTGACACAGCTCACACACCCACCAAGAACAGAATGGAAAGCACAGCTCTTTCCATTACAGAGAGAGCGGAGCAAGGCAGCTCTGAAATCCTCCTTTTATTTCAGTTCGGTCAGTTACTCGACAGCAAACCTTGGTGTGGAATGTGATACTAGGCCTTGTCGGTGAGTACGAAGAAGTGGGAGGTGTGTGTCTTCCCCTAAGGCCGTCATAATCGTACAGGAGACCTGGTCATTCTCACTTGTATCCCAAAGGCCCCCACACTTCAAATCTCCTGCATCGAACCGAATTCCAAGAGGCAGCTCCTCACACAAGACAGCCAGCTCTGACGTCCGGGAGCACATCAAGGGACCAGAGTGCACGCGGAGAATGTGATAGGAGCCTATGGACTGAGTTATCTAGTTCAGGTGTCCGCAGGCCTCGTGTGCATCTGCTCACAGCATTCATGTCTGAAATCTACCAGCCGTATTAAAATCCTTCAAGCCTGGAGGATTTTTTGTACAGAAAGTTGTTTCAAGTGTCCTGGATTCTTCTCGAATGCTTTACTCCTTCTTACTCTTACTCTCTAAATAATCTCTTTATCTCTTTCGTGTATAAATATCTTACGCATATGACATGACTTTTACCAACTGTCAATGTGAAATAATATGTTATTGTGATTTTAGAAATATCTGTCACTGTATCTAAGTATTACAGTCAAGGGCAGTGACATTGACTGTCATAGCTCGTTTGGAAGAGACCCCAGTTATTGTTCTACTGGAGTACATGAAATTGTTATTTAAAGCTACTCCCATTCTCTGTGTTTGGGGAGAATTCATGGCATAAAGCAGTTGGTGGTTGCGTGGGTGTAGTTCAAATGGTGGGGCTCCGTGGTTCAGGAAGGAACTGTCGGGAGAGCAGTGGACCTGGTGGTGGCCTAGAAGTTATGCTGTGGCTCAACAACTCGTCTCTGGTGCCCCTGAGATGATGACAAATGTAAAGAGGCCTCAAGTGCAGTGAGAGAGATTTAAGTTAGACATAATTGTCGTTAAACACTGAAGAAAGTAAGGGAGGTGTGGAGGCTCCTCCTGGGGAGAGGCTTTTGAAAACAGAATAGGCGACTGCCCCGATGTTAGGCTTGAGTCAGAGTCTATCAGGGTTCATAATTAACAACAACAAATACATGTGTGTATATAATGTATGTGTGTGTCTGTATATATATGTGTATAATGTGTGTGTATATGTGTATATAACGTGTATATGTATATGTGTGAATATGTGTATATAATGTGTGTGTGTATATGTGTGTATATAATGTGTGTGCATATATGTGTGTATATAATGTGTATGTATATATGTGTATATAATGTGTGTGTGTATATGTGTATATAATGTGTGTGTATATGTGTGTATATAATGTATGTGTGTGTCTGTATATATATGTGTATAATGTGTGTGTGTATGTGTATATAATGTGTGTGTATATATGTGTGTATATAATGTGTGTGTGTATATGTGTATATAATGTGTGTGTATATATGTGTGTATATAATGTGTATGTATATATGTGTATATAATGTGTGTGTGTATATGTGTATATAATGTGTGTGTATATGTGTGTATATAATGTATGTGTGTGTCTGTATATATATGTGTATAATGTGTGTGTATATGTGTATATAATGTGTGTGTATATATGTGTGTATATAATGTGTATGTATATATGTGTATATAATGTGTGTGTGTATATGTGTATATAATGTGTGTGTATATGTGTGTATATAATGTATGTGTGTGTCTGTATATATATGTGTATAATGTGTGTGTGTATATGTGTATATAATGTGTGTGTATATATGTGTGTATATAATGTGTGTGTATATGTGTATATAATGTGTGTGTATATGTGTGTATATAATGTGTATGTATATGTGTATATAATGTGTGTGTAAATATATGTGTATATAATGTGTGTGTATATAATGTGTGTATGTATATGTGTGTATATAATGTGTGTGTATATATGTGTGTATATAATGTGTATGTATATATGTGTATATAATGTGTGTGTATATATGTGTGTATATAATGTTTATGTATATATGTGTATATAATGTGTGTGTAAATATATGTGTATATAACGTGTGTATATAATGTGTGTATGTATATGTGTGTATATAATGTGTGTGTATATATGTGTGTATATAATGTGTATGTATATATGTGTATATAATGTGTGTGTATATATGTGTGTATATAATGTTTATGTATATATGTGTATATAATGTGTGTGTAAATATATGTGTATATAATGTGTGTATATGTGTGTATATGTTTATGTATATATGTGTATATAATGTGTGTGTAAATATATGTGTATATAATGTGTGTATGTATATGTGTGTATATAATGTGTGTGTATATATGTGTGTATATAATGTGTATGTGTATATAATGTGTGTGTATATATGTGTGTATATAATGTTTATGTATATATGTGTATATAATGTGTGTGTAAATATATGTGTATATAATGTGTGTGTATATAATGTGTGTATGTATATGTGTGTATATAATGTGTGTGTATATATGTGTGTATATAATGTGTATGTATATATGTGTATATAATGTGTGTGTGTATATGTATATATGTGTGTATATATATGTGTATATAAGTGTATATAATGTGTGTATATAATGTGTGTGTATATGTGTATATAATGTGTGTGTATATATGTGTATATAATGTGCGTGTGTATATATGTGTATATAATGTGTGCATATATATATGTGTATATGATGTGTGTGTATATACTGTGTGTGTGTATATATGTGTATATAATGTGTGTGTATGTGTGTGTATATATGTGTATATAATGTGTGTGTATATATGTGTATATAATGTGTGTGTAAATATATGTGTATATAATGTGTGTGTATATAATGTGTGTATGTATATGTGTGTATATAATGTGTGTGTATATATGTGTGTATATAATGTGTATGTATATATGTGTATATAATGTGTGTGTATATATGTGTGTATATAATGTTTATGTATATATGTGTATATAATGTGTGTGTAAATATATGTGTATATAATGTGTGTGTATATAATGTGTGTGTATATGTGTGTATATAATGTGTGTGTATATATGTGTGTATATAATGTGTATGTATATATGTGTATATAATGTGTGTGTGTATATATGTATATATGTGTGTATATATATGTGTATATAAGTGTATATAATGTGTGTGTATATAATGTGTGTGTATATGTGTATATAATGTGTGTGTATATATGTGTATATAATGTGCGTGTGTATATAATGTGCGTGTGTATATATGTGTATATAATGTGTGCATATATATGTGTATATGATGTGTGTGTATATAATGTGTGTGTGTATATATGTGTATATAATGTGTGTGTATGTGTGTGTGTATATATGTGTATATAATGTGTGTGTATATATGTGTATATAATGTGTGTGTATATATGTGTATATAATGTGTGTGTATAGTATGTGTATATATATGTGTATATAATGTGTGTGTGTATATATATGTGTATATAATGTGTGTGTATATATGTGTGTATATAATGTGTGTGTGTATGTGTATATAATGTGTGTGTGTGTGTGTGTATATATATATATAAAGAACTTAATCCAAAGCTATATGTGATAAGTGCCATAAGGGAGGTTCAAAATGTTACAATTAATCACAAGAAAGAAGTGACTTCTTGCTAGGTTGATTATTAGGAATAATTTTAAGAGATGGCACTTGAAGTGAGCCCTCAAAGATCACTAGGATCCCAGCCAGTGAAACTCTGGGCAAAAAGAGGAACTCCTGGGCAGGGTAACTGGATGGTCAGCAAGTTCAAGGTGTATTTGGTAAGCAGTTAAGAAGTCCATTTGGGCTAGAGCATAGCATTCTGGCCCATTAGTGCCAAACTGCAAAGGGCCCCGGATGCCCAGTTAAGGAGGCTGAACTTTTCTCTTCAGGCTCTGGTGAGCCATAGAGGGTTTTTGAACAGAGGAGTGGCTTGAGCAAAGTATTGTTTTGAGACTAATTTGGAAGTCGTGCATAGAATGGAATGAGAGTGGAGAGAATGAAGAAAGAACAGTTAGAAGGCGTGAACTATAGTAAGTGTGGAAAGGAAGGGAGGAATTAAATTGCAAGAGATGTTTTCATTCCCCAAAGGAAGATGTGCTGGAACTTGATTTCCAACTGAATAGGTAGGGGGAGGTTGTGGAGAAGGAGGTGACAGAGGTAACTTTTAGGTTCTGAGTCAGGAAGAATGGTAGTACCTTTAACAGGGTAAAGGATAGAGTTAGGAGGAGACGCTAACGGGGAGGGGTGGGGTGAATGGTTGTTCCTTTAACAGAATAATTACTGAGGACAGGAGGAGGTTTTAATCATGGGCGAAGTGGAGAGCAATAAGGTAGGTGATTTGGGGGTCTGGCCCTCTGTATTTGCAGATGTAGATAAGGAGCAAGCAGTTGGAGATGTGGAACTAGAACTTTAGGAAGAAGATAAAACAAAGATAGATATTTGGGAGATATCTGCCCAGAGTGGGCAGTTGACTGAAGAAAAGCCGTGGGCAGAATCTTGAGAAATTCTGACATTCTGGAGACAGAAAGAGTAACTAAAAACAGAGGAGCCACCGTGGAGGGGCCGGGAGAGACCCAGGTCCTACAGTGCTGGAGCAGGAGCATGCAGACTGGGGAAACGTCTTTGCATTAAATGGTCATCGGCGACTTTGAAAAAACAGTGTCATAGAGTGATGGTGGGGCTCAAGGGTTCTGGAGTGTGGGTCCGTGGTGAAAAGGTAGAGTTAGTGAATGGAGACTACCTTTTTTGAGAAATTTGATAGGGAACAGGAGGAAATCAACCTTGAAATCAGTTGGAAACTGGGAACAAAACTATTCGGATTAAAGACTGAATCACTGAATTAGTGAATAGGGCACTTAGATTGGGAGGGAGGAAGACGTGATGTAAGCCACCTTGGGCAGACGAAGAGATGGAGATACAACCGTAGAATTGTTCATTTGTTTTATATTTTTAATAGTTCCCTTTCTAGAATACACATTTTGCACAAAACAGTGAAAGGAGTTGACCACTTTGCAAATTATGACCTTCTGTTGGGTTTTGTGGTTCAATAAGCTTATTTTTGGGGGGGTCTGGGGTCAGAAATCTCGGCTGTGCAGGAGAGTAGCTTTTACTCCCCAGCGTCCGTTTCCAGGATCTGCTGTTAGTTCTTTGAGAACCAGGAGACTTTGTCACTGCTCGTGTTGACCAGCAGCTTTACCAGGGTCAAGGCAGTGTGGCAGACAGACAGGGCTGATTTTAGAAAAAGAGCATTGTATTTTGATTCAGGCCAATCTTGGTTCAAATTATGAATTTGCCACTTATTAGCTGTCTGACTTAAGGAAACTGACTTACCTTATCCTGAACTTTATAATCTTTTCATGGCTTAAAAGAGGTATATTAATATCTATCAAATTACAATCTCTGTTCATGGGTCCAACAAATATTTATTGAGCATCTTGGTACCAAACACTGTTACATGCTGGGGATGAACGAAGTAATAATACACGAAAGCCCGTAGCACAGTGCCTGGCAGCAGCAGTGTCCTCAGTTTCCCCAGCTTTAGTGCTGTCCAGGTTACTTCAGGTAATGGTATGTGTTTGAAAGGAAAACAGAAAACCGTTAGTCCTTTCTCCCCCAGACCCTTCCAGCACTTCAGAGATAAACATTGGAAGTTCTCAGCCTGTTCGTACTTGATTGGAAAACCAACCCAGGGGAACAGTTACTGACAGGGGAGCTGGACCCCTGACACAACTCAGATGGGCCACCAGCAACCAGCCAAACTCATTATCTGCCCTAACCTGTTGCCCAACCCAGATCCCCTGTGTGTAAAGAAGGTAGGAAACACTGTCGGTACCTGGCAGGAGAGTGAAGGACCTTGACCTTTCAGAGTGGGCCAGCCGCTTCTCCGGTGCAGGCTGTGTGGAGAGAAAGGAGCACTCACAGACCTGGGTTAGCCAGGGGCTGCTGTCAACAAGTCAGGCTGGCCTGAGCCCCAGTGGCCTCTTGCCTGTGGCCCGGCGCTGTCGGCAGATCTAGTTACAGAGGAGACATTGTCCTCAGTACTCTCCGGGGGGCCATGGAGCCACTGTCCTCTGCCAAGAAGCACGATTCTTCTTTAATACACTACCTGTGCTGGGCACGGCTGGGCTCTGCGGCCAGAACCTGCGGGCGTAATAACTGGAAACTAGAAGAACCTATGCATGTTTACAGGCAGAACAACTGTCGAGTCAGACCTTGGAGAGGTTTGTCTGCACTGCCTTCACCCCGTAATTTGAGGGGAGGGAAGCTGTTGTCCAGTGCTGGCTCCGTGCCATTTTCTTGCAACTCCTCAGGTTTTCCCCCAGTCTCCCCTCAGTTTGGAACCTAGGACTACCGTCTCCTGAGTCTCAAAACTCTGCCCGCAGGAGGGAAACGCAGTTCCCGCAGGAAGTCGTAGAGTGTGACGCGAGGAGCAGAGGCTCTGCTGCCAGGGCAGGCCTGGGCTGGAGACCTGGCTCCCCACTTTCTGACTCTGGGTCCTTGGGCGAGCCAACCTCTGCCAGCCTCCATTTCTCCTCCCGTAACAGGGAGCTCCTGTAAACCGACCCTGGGCGTGTGGAGGAGGATACCTAAGGAGTCGGCGAGATGGCGTGTGTCAGTTACCTGGCACGTGTTCGGTGCTCAGCAGTTAATTTCCAGCCCCTCCCCCTGGACCCGAGAATTATGCTAATAAATAAATCTGTATCATCTCATCATTAAGACTTTAGCCTCAGGAGCCAGAATGCCTGGCTTTGGCTCTGCCTCTTACCAGTTATTTGACCTTTGGACACGGTACTTAGCCTCTCTGTGTCTCCGTCTTCCCGGTGTAAAATGGGAATAGCAGGACCTACCCCGTAGGCTTGTTGTGAGGGTGAAGCGGGTTACAATACGTGTCGAGCAGCTAAACACAGCCTGGGACGTATAATAAATATTAGTTGTTGATTTGTGGTGGATGAACACTGTCCTGTTATTAGCTAGAAGAGCTCAAAACGAAATAGTAGCACATTTTTTTAGAAACATGATGACCAAGAGAATTGATAATGGCCGGCTTCTTTATTAATTGGTTTCTTCCTAAAGCTCAAAGGACTCGAATAAAAACTTCATTAAAATGGTTGGAAACAAGACTCATGGTGTCTCTGCGGACAGAGGAGACTTCGGGTCTCTGTCCTGAAATCCAGCCCCGTCTCGGTACACGGTTCTGCCTCCGCCTAGTGCGTCCTCATCGCAGCGCTCAGGTGCCGTGGGCCTGACTGAGGAGAGGGTTGACCTCTCTGAAATCCACCCCTGGGGTCCCCCTCACATCAAAAGCGGCTTTTGTGGGCTCGTTTCCCCCTCTGGTCTGATGCTGAAGCGTCCTCGTTACCCAGCGGTCACACTCAGTTGGCCTGATGGACCAGAACCATTTCCCGCCCACGGGCCCGACCTGCTCCCCTCTGAGGAGGTTGCTCACTGGGCTGGGGGTGGGGTGGAGGGAAGGACACCGACCCTCCCCCTCCCCCAGCAGTGCCGGGCTGTTCCCTCGCTGGGTTGGATGCTGCTGCTGGTTCTAACACGGGAGTGGCTAGAACAACGAACGCTGTCCTCTGTGGACTTTCGTAGAAGAGCTCACGGAAGCTGCCTGACAATTCCCAGAGACTGCCACTCAGGGGCGCTCAGTAACTGTTGGTGGAAAGAATAAAGTGTTTATTGTCTGCCACTGAGGTTCATTGCCCCATTACCTTCTTTGGGCTTCCATTGCTGCGTGTGTCAGACTCTCCCTTCTGCCTTGTAAACAGGCAACTGAAGCTCAGATCCAAGTGGCGTTCTCCTCTCCACCCTTTGCCTTCCCTTTAGCTGGCAGAGATGGGGTTAAGAATTGTTGGCAGCTAATCCACCTTGGTTTGAGGCCTGCTTGTACTGAGCTGGAAGAATGACTGGAATTTGAGGGGGAGGGGAAGAGATATTCTGACCTCTGCAGGCCCGTGGCCTCGAACAGCATCCCCTGTTCACTTTCTCCCACTGAACTAATAGTCAGGAGACCCCCGATCACTTCTTTGATCCACAACCTCCCAACCTTTGTAAGAACCAGGGAGCAGGCTGGGCATACGTGGATTTTTTTTGTGGATGTTGAATCTTATGTATTTTACTCTCATTTCTCAGCCTCTTGAACATTTTCTCTTTTTTCCCCACCCCCTCCCTCTGGTCTGCTCAACTGCCCTCCCCCCTCCCCAAACCCCACAGGTCTGAGTGCATCAACAAGTTTGCGTCCGTCTTTGGGACAATGCCTCTTAAGGTGGTGGAGCACCGAGCCGACCCTGTCCTGTACAAAGACGACTTTCCTGAGAAGCTGAAAAGCTTCCCCAACATCGGCAGCTTGTGAAACAGGCCGTTGATGGCGGTCTGGATGTTACGCTTGAACAAAGGAAGAGAACACAGTCTCCCCAGCACTCTGATATCACAGTGGGGGATTTTAAAGTGGAAGACTGACCTACTGGATCTTGGCATATACCCACCTAGCCTACTTCCTCAAGAACAGGAACCTGGAGAAACTGTCTAAGCACCGTGAGCCGTGCATCCTCCGTTCCGGTGTTTCTCATGGTCTCCGGTGGGTTCTTTGTGAAAATGCCAGTGGAACCCTCTGTGGCTTGCTGCCCGACTGAGTCCAGCTCGGGCTTCCTTTGTCCGCAGGTCCCATGTAACTCTCACTGTGAGACTGCCGAGAAGAGAAACCTACCAGCCCATTAAAGATGTGGGGACGCGCGTAAAAGGTACCCATATCTCACTTTGGTTATTTCAGATCAGTGAGATCTTTGAAGGAAAAGCCAAGCCCAGAATTTGGTGCAAAATCTAAACATCTTAGCAGGATTTGATATTTGCCTTTGGACCTGGGGCCCTGGACTCACGCAGAGGAAAAGCATCAACTGCTGAGCTGGGATCTATGAGTTCCATGAACTAGTCCTCTTTGGTTTGGCTTTTTGATATGATTAAAGTTATTTTTTATTCCTTTTTCTACTGTGTCTTAAACACTGATTGTTGGTAGTCCAAGGAACTTTCTTCTTTTTGTGTGTGTAACTCCATCTTCTGGACTTCACTCCAGCCTACTGCCCGTGTCTGGGAAGTTACTGGTGCATGTGCCTCACTCAGAGGGAGACCCCAAACTGTAAACACTCTAAGGGAAGATGTCTCCCCAAAGCTCCGAAGGAGTCTGTCTGCTTCCTGATTAGATCCCATCTTTTCTAGGGATTCTTGGGGGGAAACAAAGGGCCTCTGGTAGCCACACTCCTGACTTGCTCTAGCTAGTACCATGTTGTAAAAGTGGGGGAGCTGTGACCCCGCTCCAAGGGGACGCCAAAATCCCCTCATTCTTTTGGCATAAACCTCGTGTTAGCCAGGCAGGTTCTGGCTAATGTTAAATGCTGCTAGAACACTGCTTTGCAAGAGTTGCTGGTATATTTAAATGGTTACATTTCAGCGTTTTGTAATACTGCACATGTGTGAATTATACCTCTGTAAGCCCAGTTGATGAACAAATCTACTCTGGCAAATGTTAGATGTTATGGATTTGAAACAGATTTATCTGGCTCTAATATTAAGATTAGCCACAGTTTGGGCTTTAGCCATAACATATGTCCCCAGAACACAAAATACATAACAATTTGCTTGGAATATGGATATAATTACTGAAACCCCGTTGTGTGCCAGTTGAAATCGCTAATACACCACCCATTGTTCTGTTGAGTGACGTGGAGGTGAGCGATGGTTGTGCTGTAGTTCTCAAACTTGTAATTTTAACAAGAGTCGCTTCAAGTGTGTCCCCACAGACTTGGAGACGTCAAAGAAAAATTCTGAAAGTAGCGAAATTGAAAGTGGAAATCATGGGAGTTTCATCTTCTTTCATATGAAGGGGTGATAGACTCGTGGACTCTTACTGGTGGAAGGGACGAGAGACCCCCCTCGTCCAGTTCATTCACTTGGCAGAGGCAGACACTGAAACTGAGCCGTTCAATGCAGTGCAGCTACAGACACAGGTGCTTGGCGCATACTTTTGATTTGGGTAATTATGGACCGTCGGTAAGGGATATGGGAAGGCATTTTGGTCTCATATTTATAATACCAGGGATGGCATGAGAGAAACCAAGAGGAAAGGATTTCTCTTGTCACACAGGCACCAGCAGCTGACTCAGTGACTACCTCTCACTTTTCTCGGGGTTCTGCAGCTTTTTCCAAGATGTAGGGCAGGTGGAGGTGGAGGACCTCACATTTAAATCCCTGCTCGAAGCCAAGAGCCGTGCTGACGTGTCTGTCTGTGATGTCCCCTCGGTGTTCTTCGGCACTCAGCCTCTCTGCTTCCGATATTTCTGCCCTTTGTCACTTCCCCGAATCCACTGCCTTAGTGGCTGGTTTCTAATCCAGTTCTCCCTTGCAAAGGGTAGATTTTTTCTTTTCTTCTTTTTAACCTCGTTAGCCCTTTGGTTTTGGAAGAGGAAGGCTTCAGTCTGAGATCACTGGGAGCCCCAGGGACTGGGTAGTGTGACTTGTCACCTTCTTAGGGGTCGTTGGGCTTCTAAGGGCATTAAAACACCATTTAAAGTCCCTCACTACCCCCAGAAATATTGGGGGGTTAGACCTTGTAGCATGGCATAAAAAGCTTATATTATAGAGTGAGTATTATATCCTCGGCACTTGAGACAAATCTCGAAGTTTCTATCCTATGAACAGACAGACAGGTGGTGCAGGTCCCAGGGAGGAATTCAGGACAGGAATATAGCAAGTGATCGTGATTCGTGATTCAGAGGGGCTAGGGACTCCACCCCTTATTAGTGTATTTCTGAGCCACTCACCAGCAGGCCTCACCCATAAGCCTGGTTTGGGATCATCTGCCCTGGAGCCGCCAGAGGGCCTGGTTTCAGAAGCAGAACAATAATGCTAATTAAAATGTCATGTTTTGGCCTACAGCAGACAACAGCTGGTTTTAGATTAAGAAATCTTTTTTAAGAAATTGCATCCTACCGGCCTGTACAGGAGATGAACCCATAATGGTCACTTTTTTCCAAAGGCGGCAGAGAAACTCGCCCCTAAAACCCACAAGTCTGCAGTACAGTTGGAAGTGCATAAGGCTTTGGCAGAGACGCCAGAGGAGTCAGCCTGTGCTGACCAGGGCTGGGAGCTGGAGGAGGCCGGCTGTCTCTTTGCTCTGAGTCACTGGAGGAGTTGCTGATAACTGTGATCCCCGCTTCTTCCTGGGCTGGTAGCCTCTGCCTGGAGTATCCTCACCACCGAAAAAGAGCAGGTTTCTAGCCACAAGTTCTAAAGATGTGATTGCTGGGTTAGAATCCAAGACCCTGTGATGCAGAATTAAGTCGATGAAACAGACCAGGCCTGGGCGGTGGTTCAGTTCTGGTGAAGCTCTTCCTGGCTCTGCGATCAGAAGACCCCATGGGAACCCAGTGGAGAGGGGAACGTTTTGGGTGTTGGAGCTTTCCCATCAGCCACCCATCCTGAGCCTGGTGGGTTTCCTTTGCTTTGGGGACAGTAGCTTCTTTTTTGGGTAGGATGCTTTTTCCATTTCTCTTGGCTCAGGTCTTCTGTTGCAGCAGAAGCAGCCACAGCAGGCTGTTCCCCGAGCAGCCCTGGCACGAGGACACAGAGACAGAGGATGCGAGGCTGGCCCCGGCCTCTTCCAGCCACTTCCTGAGCAGCAGTGCTGGCAGGAGTGCTGACCATGTTGGCAGGCAACAGTCATCCAGGAAGACTCTAGAAGCAACTTGAGCTTTCCACCACAGGGCCTGGAAGGCCTCTGAAACCTGCGGGGCCTGTCTGCTCACCTCACCCCCAAGCTCTGCTCCAGGCCCTGGGGCTCCCGTCCAAGGCCAGCGTTTGGTCCTCACCGTTTTCTACTTCTGAGTGAAATCGGAGACAGCTTTGGGCCCCATTACGCCAACCATGCGTGATCAGACAATCTGTGCACAGGCTTCACCGCGTCTCCTGGCAGAGGAAGGTGAGGCAGGCAGGACTCCACTCTCAGTGTTAAGATTCCCCTCTTCCTAGGGTGGGAGCATTCTGAGCTCCCCACAACCTCTCTTCCGCCTCCATTCAACGGGCTCTCAGTGATCCCTAGCCTCAGGTTTCCCAGGGAGGACCTGGGGCTGCACGCCAACTCTGTGCCGTGGCTTTTTTTTTTCTTTTTGATGAGGAAGATTGGCCCTGAGCTAACATCTGTGCCCGTCTTCCTCTGTTTTGTATGTGGGACGCCACCACAGCACGGCTTGATGAGTGGTGTAGGTCCGCGCCAAGGATCTGAACCCGCGAACCCTGGGCCACTGAAGCCGAGCTTGCAAACTTAACCGCTACACCACCAAGCTGGCCCCTGTGCCATGGCTTTTTAATGTCAGGCTCACCCTTGCGGACAAAATAGGGAAGATGACTTGGGAGAGTTTGGCTTCTCTCCCAACTGTCAAGGCCTCTTTTGTTTTTTTTTCAAGAAAAAGTTGAGTGACTGTCATCTGTGTCTGGCGTTTCGTTTCCTCAAACTTACCACCTTTCGGGGCAGAGCGTTTTCCTTTCTTCTCCCAACTGGTTGGGCCCCTGGTTGCATTTCTTCCCACTCCCCTTGAAGGGCACAGAGCTGTCAGGCAGAAGACACAGAAAGGAAAGATGCCCGGGTGGCTCTCAGGTACCAGACAGCTGTGTCTGCTGGAGGCTTCCTCAATGTGGCACCATCTTGTCTGCAGCCCCTCAGGAGCAGCACGTGGGCTG
This sequence comes from Tapirus indicus, assembly GCA_031878705.1. NCBI lineage: Eukaryota > Metazoa > Chordata > Mammalia > Perissodactyla > Tapiridae > Tapirus > Tapirus indicus. The sequence continues at coordinate 12,007,564 of CM062928.1, forward strand.
AGGGTGCCCACAGGAACCCACATGTCTTAGACCCAAGGCACCAGGCAGTGTGTGCCACCGTAGAGCCTTTCCTTCAGAATATGTCTATTTGGGCTTTTATTTATAGCCGCCAATGTGTATCATTGGCTACCATACCCAAGGATAAACTCGGTGACGTCTAGTTTTGTGATAATCACAGCCGAAGAACAACCAACTGGTTACTGATCCAAGTGACGTGAGAGCAATCGTTCATGCATTCAGTTTTTTCTCACTGTTCATTCATTCATCAAAATATACTCTGCCGGCCGCATGCTAAATCCAGGAGGTAGAGAGTTGAATAAGACACTCTGCTTATCTCAAGGAGCCCCAGTTCTGGCAGGAGTTCTTGAGCTCTGTCCGATGGTGTGAGCGCATCAGTGGCCTAGAACTACCCACATGCGTTGTAGTCCCAACTGTAAATGAGGATTCCATTCACACCATCCTCTCTGGTGCCTGGAGGATGCAAGGATTTTTTATTTCCTCTTCTCATAGCCCCATTCCCTTGAGTTGTACCCTGGTGCTTCCTCACCCTGGAGGGAGTCCACTCCCGTCTTGGCTTCCTCAACCAGAAATCGGAGATAGCAAGAGCACTTGGACGCAGGCTGGTGAGCTGCGGTGATGTATCGGGTCCTTCCCCTTCTCTTAACTGGGGCCTTTCCTGATTGTACCTGGTGATGCTGGCAGCCAGTCCTCTACCGGCCCCTATTTCTGCTCACCCTGTTACCAGAGAGCTTGCGGGTCTGGATCCTATCTGGCCCGTCAGGGTGGATTACCGAAGGAGCGGTTCTTTTGCCCCAGTCCCTTTCCTGTGCTATAAATAAGCCCCATGTTTATTTTCTTATGTTATTGAAATGAGCACTTGGGATTTGGGCCCTTTGACGAGTCCGGAGAGCGTCCATCCGGTGCCTGGGGAGGGCCCTGCATGGCTGGCTGCTGTCTGAAGCTATTTGGAGTCCTCCCCCTGTGTTTTAGATGTGGCTTAATTTCACTCGTAAGGGCTGTATGCAGCCCCGTATCTGCTGATTTTCAGGTTTCAGCTTTCTGCCAACCTCACTGCCTGCTTAGAAGCAAAGTTGTGTTTCTCATTAAGGGGATAACAGCCACAATTGAGGTAATTAACGAAAATTGTGCATTGGTGGCAGCAGCTCCTATAGGATTTCCAATGATCTTTCTCTAGTAGATCCTGCGGGGCTCACCTTCATCCCTCCTTCCTGCCTGCCCTGCCCTCAGTCTCTGTCCTTGTTTTCTGGCTAGAGTCCCAATAATTTCTCTCCGAACAGCCTTGTTCTTGTCACCAGTTTGGGTTGAGGTATTGACAACTTGGCCAAATGAGGGTTCCATTAACTCCATCTTCTCCAATGTGTGGAAGATGCAAGGATTTTTTTTTTTTTTTTCAAATAGCACCTTCCATTTGCCAGTTGTACCGTGGCCCTCCTTGAGAATTTATAAGGATGAATACCCATTAATAACAGACTGATGCTCCTTTAGTCCCATGGCTGCATCATCTCAATGGAGAGGGTGACCTGGGACAATGTTGGGATGAAAAGGAAACATCTGGCATCCCAGCACAGTGTATTATTATATGCTCCGTGGAAGTCTGGGAATTAGAAAATGTTCCAAGTCAGGACTTCTTAAGGAGTGATTTCTGGCTCCTTCAGGCTTTGACAGCACGTCAAAGGCTCTAGTGAGACCATAAGCAAGACACACAGCATTGTCCATCAGAACTTGGGCTAAAGGTCACTATCTACTTCTCAGGACGGGTTAGCCTGGTATGTCACTCAGTAGAGAGATCTTTTTGTGGACACAGCCTGAACCTGAAATCTATTAATGAAGAGAATTGCATCTAACAACCAGATTTAACTCACTTTCAGAGAAGAGACCAGGAGAAAATAAATTTTCACTCATGTGTTTTTGGTCTATTGACTCCTAAAGATTCTCTTCCCTTAAAAAATAAAAAGCCTGATGTGATGGATTCATTCAATCAAAAGTATTCACTGAGCACTTATGTGCCAGATATGGGTCCCAGTGTGAGGATGCTGCACTGAACCACACAAAGTGCTGCCTACTCTCATCAACTTTACATTCTAAGAAGGAAGACAACAAATGAATATGATTTCAAATGGTAATAAATGCTATGAAGAAAATAAAGCAGAGTAAGAGGGGATTGTGACGTGGGCGTGAGGAGGAATTTTGGATGGGTTGGTCAGAGGTGACATTTAAGCACAGATCTAAATGTTGAGGAGTGAACCACGAGGATACCGGGCAGAGGGAAAGGCCCTGAGGCAGAAACAAGCTCAGCTTGTTTTAAGAACAGCAAGACCTCCTGCGTAACTGCAGCATAGAGTGGAGAGCATGGTAGAGATGATGCCAAAAGTAGGCCAGGGCTAAATTGTGTTAGGATCACTTAGGCCAAAAGGATTCTAAATTTTTATCCTAAGTGTGATGGGAAGACATTGGAAGGTTTTAAGTAGAAGAGTGACATCTGAATGGTGTGTTTTGTATTTTAAGATCATTTCAGCTACTGTGTGGAGAATAGGCTGTAGGGAGTAAGAATGAAAGGAAGGAAATCCAAGGCTATTTTAAGGAGCCCAAGTGAGAGATGGTAGTGGCTTAGTTAAACTAGGATGGTAGCAGCAGAGGTAGAGAGAGGTTATATTGGGAGTAGAATCTATTGGATTTACTGATGGATATTGGAGATGAAAATAGAAGATTCACAGCTAACTCCTAGGTTTTTGTCCTGAGTTACTGAGTGATACCATTAACTGAAATATGGCAGACTGGCAGAGGTGAGGGCAGGGAAGTGTTGAGAGGGAAAATCAAGAGCTCTACTGTAGACCTGCTAAGTTTGAGAAGTCTATTGGACATCTAAGAGGTAGTGTCATTTAAGCAGTGAGATATCTAGAGCTCAAGGGAAAAGTTAAGACTGAAAATATAGATGAGATTTAAAATCATAGGACTAGATGAGGTTACCTAGAGAGTCAGTATAGGTAGAGAAGAGAAAAGGACTGGGGCCTGATTGTTGGGCCCACTCTAACTTTTACAATTAGAGAAGAAAAGGAAGAACCAGAAAAGGAGACTGAGGAGTTTACATTGAGTTAGAAAGAAAACCAGGAGGATGTCTGTAATAGACTGTGATAAATTAAAGATGCACATTGTAAACCATGGAGCAATCACTAAAAACATTTTTAAAAGAGACAAAGCTAATAAGCCGATACCGGAGATGGAATACCAGAAAAATATTCAATCAAAAAAGAAGCAGAACCAACGCTGATGGCCTAGTGGTTAAAGTTCCATGCTCTCTGCTTCGGTGGCCTGGGTTCATTTCCCGTTTGTGAGACCACACCACCCATCTGTCAGTTGCCGTGCTATGGTGGCAGTTCACATAAAAGAACTAGAAGAGCTTACAACCGGGATGTACAACCAGGCACTGGGGCTTTGGAAAGAAGAAAAAAAAAAAAAAAGCAGGAAAAGAAGAAAGTAAACAAAGAACAGATGGGACAAATGAAAAAGCAAGAGAGTAGACTTAAACCCAAACATATCAACAACTATGTTAAGTGTAAATGGTCTAAACATTCTAATTAAAGGGCAGAGATTACAATTCTGAAGGAGAGCAGCAATTATGTGCTGCTCTTGCTGAAGCAGCAAGAGCAATTATAAGCTAGCTACAAGGAAAACACTATAAAATACAGTTTAAAAAGTAAAAGAGTAGAAAAAGATATATTAAACATGAATCATAAAGTGTGAGTAGTTATGTCAATAAAGGACAAAATAAATTTCAAAATGAGGACTATTGCCAGGGAGAATGAGGAGTATTTCATAATGATAAAGGACTCAGTCAAGAATACAGAACAGGTAATCCTAAATATGTAGGCATTGAATAACAGTGCTTCAAAATATATAAAGCAAAAACTAACAACTGAAAGTGAAATAGAAAATCTACAGTTATATTTGGATGTTTCAACACTCCTCTCAGTAAATGAAAGGACAAGTTGATAGAAAAATCAGAAAGATATAAACAACCTGAATAACACTATCAACCACCTTGGCTTAATTAACAGTTATAGAACACTTCATCCACCAATAACTGAATACACATTCTTTTCAAGTGCACATGCAACATTCACCACAATTGTGTTGCACCATAAAATAAGTCTCAGTAATTTTGGAGGAAATGAAAACATAAAAAGTATGTTCTCTGATGACAATGAAATTAAATTAGAAATCAATAACAGATATCTGGGGAAATTCCCAATAGTTGGAAATTAAAAAACATATTTCTAAATGATGCATGGGTTAATAAAAACACAAAGGAAATTAGAAAATATTTTGAGCTGAATGAAAATGAAAACTGTATCTAAATGTGCAGGCTGGAATACTTGGAGATCTACAGCTTGAAGTGCTTATATTAGAACAGAAGAAAGAACTAAAATCAATGATCTAAGCTTCCTCTTTAAGAAACTTGAAAAAGAAGAGCAAATTAAATCCAAAGTAAGTAGAAGAAAGGGAATAAAGAGTGGAAATGAATGAAATAGAAAATGAACAAACAAGGGAGGGAAATCAATTAAATAAAAACTGGTTCTTTTGAAAGATCAATAATTGCTCTAGACTGTTCAAGGCAAAAAAGAAAGAAGATAAAAATTAACCAGTATCAGGAATCAAAGAGGGGACATTGGTACAGATTCTAAAAATATTAAAAGGAAATACATAAGAACAACTTTATAACAAAAAATTTTACAACATAGATGAAATGGACATAATCCTTGAAAGATACAAATTGACAGAACTGCCCCAAGAAGAAATAGAAAACCTGAATAGCCCTGTATCTGTTAAAGCGTTCAAATCCATAATTTATAATTTCCTGCAAAGAAGAATCTTAGTCTACATAGTTTTACTGGCAAATTCTGTCAAACAAGAAATAATACCAATCTTATACAAACTCTTTTCAGAAAATAGAAGAGGAAGAAATAAGTCTCAACTCATTTTCTGTGGCCATTAGTACCCTGGTGCCAAAGCCAGACAGAAACATTACAAGAAAAGAAAACTGCAGACCAGTACCACTCCTGGACATAGACACAAAATCCTTACAAAATATTAGCACATCTAATCCATCAATGTACAAAAAATGATGATACAACGTGTCTAAAGAATACAAAGTTGGTCTAACATTTGAAAATCAATTCACAATATTAATAGAATAGACAATATCCACATGATTATCTCAATAGATATAGAAAATGCATTTGACAAAATTCAACACCCATTCATCGTTTAAAAAAATCCATAGAAAACAGATCTCCACACAAAGACTTGTACACAGATGTTCATAGCAGCTTTATTCGTAACAGCCAAATACTGGAAACAACTCAAATGTTCAATGGCAGATAAATGGGTAGACAAGTTGTGGTGTATCCATACAATGGAATACAACTAAGCAAGAAAAATAACGAACTACTGAGACACACAACATGGATGAATTTCCAAAATAGGTGAGCAAAAGAAGCCAGATACAAAAGAATACATACTTACAGATGTACTCTTACATATATAAATATATTCCACTTATATGAAGTTTGACTACAGGCACAACTAATCTAGAGTGACAGAAAGTCGATTGCTGGTTGCCTGGGGCTGGAGGTTGAAGGATGAGGCACAAGGGAACTTTCTGGGGTGAGGGGAAGGTTCTATGTTTTGATTGTGGTGATGGTTACATGTGTATATATCTGCCCAACTCATTGAACTCTACACTTAAGATTGGTGCACTTTATGTCATGTAAATTATACCTCAGTAAAGATGATTAGCTTTTAAATGATAGTTAAAAACTGTCACCTTGCCCAGTTCCTTGGTTTCGTCATGTGCTGGTGTGGTGTCCCTTTCCCTCCTTGACCTGGATGTTTGCCCAGGGTCTCAGGGTCCAGGCTGCCTCCAGTTCCAGTGCCTCAGTTTAGTGTCTTCTGTCATGTTCTTGATGTGGAATGCGGACCTGCCAGTGACCCAGCTGACGTTTATTAAATACGTGCTATGATACTGTGCCAAGTGCTACAGATAAATAGTGAGGAAGATGCCATTTCCACCTTCGAGGAGCTTATAATTGAACTAATAAGTGCAGGAGATGAGTCACTTACAGTCCTATCTACTGTATGAGATGATGCACAATTGAGGGTGAATTGCACACATTCCCTGCTGTGGAAAGAGTGCGATCACTTCTGACTCGGTGAAGGAGGAGGCACGGGAGGTGGGCTTTGACAAATTGGTAGGTGGAGATGGGTGTTAGGTGGATAGGGGTGTGTTGGGAGGTTGGGCAGGCAATTGGACCTGAAGGGAATGGAAGGAAACAAGATGGGATGGTATAATGGGTGTCCTGGGTTTGCAGGAGCACCGAGTCCAGGTTGGGGAGGAATTTAGGGCTGAACAGAAGAGCTGAAATGCAGGCAGTGTGAGAGCTTTTCAGATGATTGTTCTGGTCAGGGATGTGATCGGAGCTGGTCCACCACGTTTGGCCCCATCACGTTGGCATCAGGGTTGATGATGGAGTGGAGCAGGGAGGGACCAGGAATGGGGTGTAGCCACTTAACAGGTAGAAAGTGACAAGGCATGAACCGGGTGGTTGCTGGACCCATTTGGGAACTGGCTGGGACCTGCTGAGACCCTCTGGGATATGGGGATGGGGAGAGCAGCCGCTTCTGTGCCTTCCCCTCACCCTTATAACACATACCAGCCACATTGCTTGTTATGGACTGAATTGTGTCCCCCCACAAAATTCATATATTCAAGCCCTAACCCCCAGTGTGACTGGGTATGGAGATAGGGCCTAGGAGGCAATAAAGAGGTAATAAAGGTTAAGTGAGGTCATAAGGCTGGAGTCTTAATTTGATAAGATAAGCGGCCTTATGAGAAGAGGAAGAGACACCAGAGTGCACTCTCTTTCCACGTGAGCAGAGAAGAGGCCATGTGAGGACACGGTGAGAAGGTGACCGTCTACAAGCCAGGAAGAGAGACTGCACTAGAAGCTGAATCTGCCAGCACCTTGATCATGGACGTCTAGCCTCCAGAACTGTGAGAACATAGGTATCTATTATTTAAGCTGCCTTGTGTGTGCTATTTTGTTATGGCAGCCTGGGCCGACTAACACACTGCTCACCACCAGATCCCTCACCACCTCCCTTGCCAATCCCATAAACGTGGTATCGGGGGTTCCCAGTGCTTCCTAGTATGGGGACACACTTTGTGAAACAGTACCCCAGCCTTTGGCATCCTGCCCTTAGCCCCTCCGATGGACGTCAACCCCCATGGCCCTTCCCGACCATCGGAGCACATGAATTGTCCTGTCTGTACAGCTCGTCACTACTTTCAAATGTTTTAACTCTTTTGGACTTCATAGCCACCTTGTAAGATAAGCAGGAAAGAGTTGGTTATCCCCATTTTACAGATGAAAAAATTGAAAATCAGAGAGTTTTAGTGTCCTGTCTAAAATAACTGAGCTAATACGTTGCAAAGTCATTTCTTGAACCCAGGTCTCCTGTCCCTCACTTCATCTCGTGGCTTCCTGGCCAGCCCGTTTCCGTGCTCTTCCATGAACAGAGCTTTCTGTCCAAACCTGTCTTGGAGAGGAGATGTGGGCTGCCTTTGTGTTTCATCCTTCCTCAGGCTCTTATCCCCTGCCCTTGTACTCCCAACACACACATGCACACATACACGCATGCACACACAGGCACTCATTTATGTTCATTCTTTCTCCATACTGTAGGTTGGTCTTAATGTCGTAGCATTAGGGAGCTCCTCTCTTCTACAGAGCCTGCAAAATTAGAGGTACAGTGTGGGTAGAGGACAGAGAAGGGATGGGGAGGGGGCTTGTGACACAACCAAAAGAGAAATCCCAGGAGGCATGAAGAACGCTGTAGATCTGAACTGTGCAGCCATCAGGGCCCCAGGGAGATCCCATGCAGGCCCTGCAGTGGGTTTGCTCCCAGCTAGTTATGGAAATACCTTAGCACATGGTGAGCACATGGTCGTAAACTGAAGCTCCTTTCGGAAGTTTGCCCTTCCTCAAGCCTGTTGGTCTGTGTTGAGCTCAGAAGAAAAAAATCTGTTTGGAATCACAGAATTCCTGGGAGAATGTCAGCTCTCACACCCCATTGTCTCTGGAGCTGGCATGCATCTTCTCACTACTGAACACATAGGCAGTTTGCAGGAAGCCCTATTTTGGGGAATGGGCTGTTTGTGGAGGGTCTATTGTTCCTTAGCAGCTGAATATGCAAGTCTGGGCATGTGTGAGGAGAGGACCACCACTGCTGCACCCCCCACTCCCCACCGGCCAAACAGGATTTCTGCTGATGCACGGGCCAGCCAGCTCCTGGCGCCCTGAGGTTGGCAGTATTTCTTGTAGCAAGACCTGGGACAGTGGGATTGGTGGGAAACTGAAGGCAAGAGCAGCTTCTGCTGGGGTGGCACCAAAGCATGGAAGAAGCTCTCGGCAGACTGCTCCGAGGCCGGCTGGAGCTGTGGAGGGTTCAGGGGCATGAGGATTGTCCAAGGATGACTCTGGGAGAAAGCGGGGTTGGAGCCCAAGGCTATGTGGGAAAGGTCTAAGATGAGCACTCTCGGACACAAGACCTCTTGGGCCATCTTGGGGAGCTGGCCTTGTGCTGGACCAACCCCAAGAACACAGAAGGGGTCAGGCTTCCTGTCCTGCCCTTGGCTCATCACAAATGCACGTGACCCCTGGAGGAACGGGGTGGGCAGGGTGCACAGCCAAGCAGAGGCTCTGAGTTCACTCCAGGCTGATCTCTAGTGGCCTGAGCGAGCTCTGGCTCTCTCTAACATGAACCCCTGAGTCTTCTCTGACCTTCCTCTTCCCACCATGAACCAAAACGGAGCATCCCCTCATTCCCACCTTCCCATTCACTCACCCAGTGACTCAACGTGCATTCAGATGTGACCAGAACCATCCCGTCTCCTCTTGGAGCGTTTTAGGCATGGGGGGCAGTCAGGCAGATAAATAGGTAACTTACACGGTATTATGTACTGAAATAGTAGTATAAACAGTTCTGTGGAGCAGGGAGGGGCAACAATTGACCTAGAGGAGGAAGTTGGGGTGGGAGCATGAAGTTAAGAAAGAGCTTCACAGAGGACACTATCATTTGGAGGAAGCCTTCGAGAATGAACAGTTCTCCTGGTGGAGGGGTCTGCAGAGAGGGTACAGGCATTCGAAGCAGAAGGGTGGCAAGTCCAGTAATGTGGCCAAGTGAAGGCCCCACATGGTCCTGGTGGCCAGACAAGGAAGAGCTGAGCCACAGTCTATATTCGAGAAAGCACTGCTGGCCTGGTCCTCCCAGACACTCTACTCGGCACAGGCCCCAGGGAGCGACCTGAACAACCCTATCGAGCCGCCCTCCCCTTTGGCAGCAGCACCCACCCGGACTCGGGGTATTGGGGTTGCTCAGCTCCCACAGACAAAAGCTGGGGCGTGAGGCAGACAGCACCCCACACACCTGGCATTGCCCTCTCCCGGCATCGGGTCCTGCCCTGGGACTTGCCAGCGATTTGGGCTAGAGAGTCCATGTGCCACAATGACCCTGAGCCCTACGTCATGACAGGGGTCACTTTGTAAAACAAGTTCCCTGCCCAGGCCAACCTAAAACCTGGCTGGATCTAGACGGAATGTGAACTCTCCCTCCACAGGCACCCAATTTGAGATGTGGCTTCAAGAGAGCAACGTTTCAATAGATGGAAGGGGGGTGAAAGGGAGTTCCTATCGGATCACAGCCGGGAGCCAGAGGGAGATGTCTTTCTCTCGGGAATAACCATGGTCCTTTGTGTTACTGTGCCACATGAGCCACAAAGCCCGTGCACATGTACTGTCCACTTACTCCTCCCCCCAGGTTGGTAAACTCGGCAGGGACAGGGTTTATTCCCTCTTCAGATGTGAGAGCTGAGCGTCAGGTCATCTGGTGAACAAAGACAGCTCCCCCATCTGCACAGGGGTCCCTGGGGGCTAACTGCCTAGTCCTTGAGTCACCTCCGTGCTGGAAAGCAAGGGAGCACCCCTCCTGCAGCAGGACCTGGGCCCCTCCGTGCTTCCTAATTTGTTTTTAGAGCTTTGCTTTAAACATCATCGGGCCATCCTCCCTGCAAGTTCCCTTGGCCACTAAGTACAGAGCCAGGGCTGGACCTGCGTCTCCTGGTGGCCCGTCCTGTGCTCTGTGCCAAGCAGCCAGGCCTCCACGCCCCGGACCTCCATGCCCTGGCTCTCCCCCTGCTTTCAGAGCAGCCCCTGGAGACACAGACCAGCCCTCAGTGACATCGAGGAGCTGTAGGAAGGGCTGTGCTGAGCGCACCCGAGATGCACGGGGCCGACGGAGCTGCTGCTATGACCCTAAGCAGTGGACTCTGGGGCCCTTCCCCGCTTCTCCCTCTGCCCAGCTCGCCTGCTGCACAGGCAGGTCCTCCAGGATAAGGGGCGGGGGGGGGCATCCCAGACCCTCACAGGCCATGCACCCCCTCTTTGTATAGAGGCCTTGGCCGGCCACCTGTTGTTAATCTAGCCCTGGTAATCCATTCTGTACTGTGTCAGCAGTTCAAAAGGGCACTGTTAGTATTTTTTGCCGACTTCAATTAACGTGAGATTTCAGAGGCCCCTCTGATCACATTTCATCTGTCACAAGTCAGGAACAAAACAGACAGGTTCCAGTTGAGAGGAGGAAAGAGAAGGAGTTTATTGCAAACAACAACCAAACACACAGTTTGGACCATGCCCAGCAAAGGGTGCTCTGGGAACGTCCAGCTGCTTCCGCTCTCCGTTCGGCCCCACGCCTAGGCCCCTAAGTCCCCTTCTCATCAACACACCTCCCCTCCCCAAAAAGATGTAAGTGCAATAACTTACTTTCAAAGGCAAGAACGTTTCCTTTTAATATTTTGCTATAGTGTAGTTACATGGTATAGGCAGTAAAACTTGACGGAACCGACCTCAATTTTTTTATACATTTTTCTGAATTTTTAATGTATTTTTAATATATATTTTTAATATTCCACCCCAGGCCATTAAGCTAAAGGAAAGGTTGCATTTATACAGGGTTAAAATATCTTACAATGAGAACAGTCAGTACTGGTTGAGGTTCGTGTTCCTTCTGGGTACTTAGCTGTCTTTTCAACCACTGCACACCCAAACAGATTATTAGACTCTGAACACTGTCCTTCAAAATCAGTAGTATAAAGACCTAGCTCTACGTACGTAAGTGAGGGGGGAAGGGAAAGGGCAAGATTAGGTTGTGTCATGTTTACTGGAATACCTTTCCTCTCTACAGCATCCTTGAGGAAGTGTCTACGTGACTTGGAGAAGACAGATCTTGTCATCTTCTCATTTTTCTCTCTTATGGTCATGGATTATTATCCTGGGGGCCACTTTGCCAGCCATCCTTCCCCAGCTGGACCAGTTTGCCTGTCAATCATGGCCATCAAGGAGACCAGAAGTCCCAGAGCATCTTGCAAGATGGTCTCCCCAGAACCCAGCCCAGAGCGAGAATGACGTTTGCGTAAGGAGGGTACATGGAAATTTTCATGGAAAAGCTCCTCTTGTCTACCCAGCCGAAATGAGGGCAGAGGGGACATTGGGGCTGGGTCCAGTGTGGCCACAGCAATGTGTGCTGCAGACCCACCTCACAATGCTGCCCCCCACCCCGTTGCAGTGTCTTTGAACTAACCTGGCCACCGTGCTTCCCAAAGCTGGAGGCACAGTGGTGAGAGCTGAGGGTCAAGTATAGTTGAAAGAATTAAGGAAACTCACAGAGCCCGTGTTCTCCAAGTGCTGATGAAGACTTGGAGGACAGCCTCTCCGGGCGCCCCCAGAGCCCCCTCCTCCCGTGCCCCGGGAGTGGTGATGGCATCTGAGGGTGGTAGCAGCACCTTAGCGTCAAGCCTTGGCCGCCGAGACCTATTCCCAGCAGGGATCACAGGCTCTCAGTGTCAGGGAGGCTGCCCGTGGATCTGCCAGCTACCCATCGCTCCAGTTGTGCATCGCCGCCTCTGTTGAAATCTTAGGCAAAGAGCCAAAGGCCATCCTCACCTCCCTTAGCTTATTCTCTTAGCAGTGACCCACGGAGCAGGTGGATTCTCCTCTCCGCCTGCCTTCACGAGACCTCGCTCCTGAGGAAGCCTGCCGGCCCGGAGAGTCCCCCACGCTTGCTTTGTTATCAAAGGAGCTGCTGTCAGGGGGAGAAGCCCGGGCCTAGCCACCCGCCTGGGAAGGAACCAGAGGGAAGGCTGAGGAGAGGAGGGAGCTCGATCGGAGAGCTGAGCGGCTGAGTGAGTGAGTCCCGGCTCCTTCTCAGCTTTGCCTCAGGTGAAACACGACTCGGGACGGTCACTTCTCCACTGGGGGCCCGGGGTCTTCTCTCTGTTGTGAAGCCATGGGACCAACTGGAGGGTTTCTGATCCCTCCCAGCTGGGCAATTGGTGATGCTGAGAGTGTTAGGCAGGACCTAGAGGCCTGGGACAGGGCAAGGACAGGCCTGGGGGTGGGCAGCTATGGGGAGATGAACGGGGGCCTTTTGCCCTGACATTTTAATTGTAAATACTTGGCTGTGTTGCTGGGACGGGCAGCCAGAGCCACAGAACCTTCTTCTATTACAGACATTTTCTTCTCAAGCTTTTTGGTTGAAATTTGCCTGACTTAAATCTAGCCCAGCCAGAAAGCAGACACACAGAGGAATTGAGCTCCAGGGGTCCCTTCCAGAAGAATCCACGTAGAGCCTTCCCTCTCTGCCCCCCCTCCTCTGGGGCTCTCCTAGTTCTCTTTCTCTTTGTACCAATTCTCTCCAGGTGAGAACATACCTATGGTGACAGTCCCTCTCGTGTCCCCAGCCACTAGAGCACTGATGGAGGAAAGAGAGGACTATTCCCAGCCTTAAGCAATTTCTTCCTTTCCCTTCCTAGATTTTGGGGCATCGGAGTTATCTCAGCAAACCTTAGAACCGGAAAAGGCTTCCAAAGAGCCATTCCAAGATCCTCCAACATATGAAACACTTAAAGCCAAGCCTTCAAGAACATTTAATTCAATCTCCAAGACCCTTTTCACTTCTAGAAGATGAATTTTAGAGTGACAGTTCACAGAGAGGTCTGACTCATTAAGGGAGGCCCCAGCCGGATCCCTCTCCAGTCTGGTTTCCAGAGCAGATGAGGACACGAAGCAGAGGTGGAGGCCACAATGCCCTCTACACCGTGAGCAGCTCAAGGGGAAGATCCCACTCTCCTCCCAACCCGAGAGGCCGCCCCCTGCGTCCAGGACCCTGGGCCTGGTCGACCTGGCCCTCCTCACTGACAGGCTCAAGGTGGAAGGAAAACAAGGCAAGGACTTCTCCCCAGGGGCTGCCTGCTGGGGGGACCTCCCAGGGCTCTGAACGGCCTGCCTCGGAGGACTGGTACCATGTGCCACAAGCTTAGGTGACAGCTGGGACCTGGTGCCAAAGCCCAAGCTACAGGTATGAAGTCAGGCAGACGTGGAGCCCCTTCCTGCAGGCAGGGAAACTTCCAGAGGGCATCCTGCCCCAGCACACCTGGAACAAGGCCAGTGACCCGGAGGAGCTCAGCCCCACGAGCCCTTCCAGAGGCCAGAGAGAGGGGCTGAGATTTCCGACTCCCCGGGGAAGAAGCGTCAGGGCAGGCCCTGTCTGCTCTAAGCCTGGAGGAACACGGAGCCCCCACCCGCATGGAAGGCTCTGGACAGGTATGCGCTGGGTCGGAGACAGCTGACAAGGGGAAGGTAGCCTGAGGCAGCGGAAGGGCCAACCTGCCTGCCTGGAGGCAGAACGTGGGCACACGTCCTCTAGCAAATCCTGCTCGCTGCTCTTGACCCGCTACCACTGTGACCCCAGGCCCTAGCTCGTATGTCCGAGGTGTAAGTCCTTCCATACCAGGACACTGCTCAGCAGCCCCAGCGAGTGACCGGGATGGGGATGAAGGACGAGCATCTCCAGATCCTCCTGGAGGGGCCTGGCTGGACAGAGAACAAAGCTGCCCGGACCCGCCCACTGTAGCTGTCATCCTGCCCGGAGAGCAGAGGTGTGTGCACGACCCCTGCCCTCACCCAACCCCTCCCTGCAGCCCTTCCTCTTTCTAGAAGCTTCTCTTCTCCCAGCACCGTGGGTACCATGGATGGTCTGCGTCCTCCCCCTGCAGCGTTTACCCAGAATTGGAGTCTCCGGGGTGCGAGGGACTGGAAACACGTCCCCCTGGGGACTGTCGGTCCTCCATCCAGCAATGCGACTCCAGCTCCTGTCCTCTGCCCACTCCCTCTGGGTGTGTCCAGCACCAGGGACTCCTCGCCATAGGTGAAGGCGAGGCGGGTGCCTTGGGTCCAGGAGGTGGGATTCTGTGGGCTTTTAGGAAAAGGAGACAGAGGGCGGGAGGCCGACGCTGCAGGGCAGACTCTTCCTCAGATGCAGCCACGAGCCTGGTGACCAGGGACCGCAGGGAAGAGGGAAGGACGGACGCCACCGCAGTGTTGCCGCTGCTGGGTCTGGGCGGGATCTAAACTTGACTCAGCGGTCAAACCGGGCAGGGCAGAGGAGCGGAGTGGGGAGAAGGGGTCTTCAACTTATAATGGATGCAAAGCTGCAAAACTCGGCCACCTGGCTTCCCCCGCCGCCTCTGGCCAGGAGCAGGGGTCTCGGCCCCAGTGCCAGGGAGGGGCAGGGGTCTGCTGTCCCCTCCCTCCCTGCAGTGCGTGGGACCTCAGACGTGGCGTGGCTGAAAGTGCTGAGGGTCAGGCCCCTGGCCCAGGCCAGGTTCCTAAGAGGAGAGTCGAGTGGGAGGCTGGGGGCCTGGAGAGCATGGGCGGGCGCGGGGAGGGGACGGAGGAGCCCTGTCATGTGGCCCAGGAGATGGCCGCACTGTGCTCCTTGGCCTTCATGCGCAGGGTCGCGATGCTGGAGGTCCTGCGGTCCGGCTCACTGTTGAGCTCGTAGCCGTTGAGCCCCGGGCTGAGGCCCGCGGCCCCAAACAGGCTGCCCATGTGCGTCTGGCCCACGTGACTGCCAGCCCCCGAGACGCTCAGGAAGTCGGTGACGCCGCTGGCCCCAGAGCCAGGGGGGTGGGCATGAGGGGACATGCAGGCAGGCACCGGGTCGCAGGGGACCACGCAGGCTGGCACTGGCGAGGCAGCCCCATTGTTGCCGATCCAGGACGGGTTCTGAATCTGGGGAGAGGGAAGGGAGAGATGTCACAGGGTGGCGGGGGCAGCACGTGAGGGGCTTCCCTGTCCCCTGGGTGACCTCTCCCCACTTGGGAGCCCTCGTTATGACCAAACCATTCTTGGGTGTTTCTTTGGGAGCCTCTCACGGCCTCTGAGGCCCTCCAGATACCCCCAGGAGGGTCCGGGTTCTACCCTCTGGCTCCTCTCTGCCCAGGGCCAGGCCAGCAGCGGACAGAAATTCCATTTTAAAGATTGAACTTCAAACTTCATCAAGGATCCAGTAAAAGGGCTGCCCCGGGGGCACCGCTCACCAGCTGAGGACAGCCCCCACCTCAGCCAGCTGCAGGCTTCGTCTTTTCACCTGTGGACTCCTTAGGGCCAGCGACTGTGTCTTACTCATCTCTGGCTCCTCCCCAGCCTGGAGCATCCTAGGTACCTGATAAATGGGAGCTGACCCCAACTCAGAGAACTCTGGCGTTGGGAACATGGGATGGGCTCTGGCCTTGCAGGTTGTGGCGTGGAGGCAGGGATGGGGGCTGTGGGGGCCTAAATCTCCCAGGAGCCAAGATCAGTGGCCGAGGTTCCTGGGGCTGACGCCCTTGAGGCTTCAGAACTAACTCAGGACGGGAGGGGCTGCCTCGGGAGGCGGTGAGCGCCCGTGAGCGGATGGACAGAGCCAGGCTGGACGCCTACATGCCTCGGGCGTGCAGGATGCTCAGACAGCGGGTGTGGTTGAACTGGACATCTTATCTTCCATCTCTGAAGCTGTAATCTCTTTCACCTCCCCAGCTTCCTCCTCTGGACCCCATTTTCCTCTAAGCATTTATGAGGAGGGAGAGCTGAGGACTCTGCAAGCCTCCTGGGTGGAGGCGCAGGGCGAGCGGGAGGAGCTCGGAGGAGGAGCTGGTGCACTTCTCTGCCCCGTGCATGGGATTCTCGGGGGCCCTCCAGCAGCTTCTGCTGGCCTGCCCCCCGCACAGTGTGGTACACTCAGGGAAGGCGTCTGAAAGCAGAGTGAGGAGGGAA
Organism: Tapirus indicus; assembly: GCA_031878705.1. NCBI lineage: Eukaryota > Metazoa > Chordata > Mammalia > Perissodactyla > Tapiridae > Tapirus > Tapirus indicus. The sequence goes on from CM062928.1 coordinate 12,023,793, forward strand.
CTCTGCGCCAGACCCCACGGGACATTGTCACGGCAACAAGAACGCTCGCAGATCCGCCTTGCCACATTCCTCCTGGGGGTTGTTCTGTGATGGGGAACCGGTTGGCCTTCCCCCACCCCTTCTTTCAAGGGGTCTGGGGCATGTGCTGTGTGGGACCGCAGGGGAGAGGGAGAGCACCTCCCCGTGCTGTTTCTCTCCCTCCAGTGTGTGAGCTCGGCAGCGGAGATCAAGGCCAAGAAGCCAGGGCTGGAGGTCCATCCTCCGGGGGACAGAGGGAGGCTGGGTTTGGGCAGGGAGAGAGGGGAGAAAGGGAGGAAACAGTGTAGCGGGCGTTGATGCAGATGAGGTTCGTGCATGAGACACCCCACAGTCCTCAGTCGCACCCCTGGGCCTGACCCCTGACCCCTTCTGCGTGAATCCCAGGAGGGGGAGGGGCAGAGCTGGTCCAGGCAGGACATCCAGGGACCATGTGCTAGCATGGCCCTGGGACAGCGAGAAGTAAGGGAGACTTAGGAAGAGTTTGAGAAGGAGTGGGGGTGAGGGGAGGGTGAAAGGGGTAAAGGGGCACATGTGTATGGTGACGGATGGAAACAAGACTTTTGGTGGTGAACACGATGTCTATACAGAAGCCGAGATATGATGATGTACACCTGAAATTTACACAATGTTATAAACCAATGTGCTCTCAATAAAATAATAATAAAATTTTTTTAAAAAAAGGAGACTTAGGAAGGCCTGTGCCACTGACTTGCTGCTGGGTGGAGCCAGACTTGGAGTTGAAGGCGGAGGCCATTCCAGAACAAGGCTGAGAGGGAGGAAATGGCCACCTCTGCCATTTCCCTCACCCATAGGTTGAGGGGTGTCAGGAATGGACTCGGCCAAAAATACATCTCTCCCAGCATCCTGGGTGCCTGACATTACTTCTTGTCCCTTTGCATCTCACTGAGAACTCAAATGCCACTAGAACGGGGGACTGGCTGACAGACATCTAATAAGATGCTCTGGAGGAATGAAAGGAGAAGACGGGCCACAGGAGCGTGGGAGAGCAGAGAGCACGCAAAGCATCCTTTTCGAAACTATAGAATTCACAAGGTACTTTTGCGTTGTCTACTTTAGACCTTACAAAAGGGCGGGGGCAGGTACTTTTATAATGTCCCATTTACAGGTGACAAAACTGAGGCTCAAAGGCTGTGACTTAGCTGGAGGCAGAAAGATCTGAAGGTGGGGCCACAGCCTTAGTCTCGGGACTCAGAATCCCACACTCATCCCAGCCTTGCCTCAAGTCCTCCAGATCCACGGTCCCTTTCCTTGGAAAGCCTCATGGTTCCTGGCGGCCTTCAGCCTGCCTCGGGCTGTGCCCACAGCAGAAGTGGCAAAAGCAGCAGAGGAAAAAGCCACTCTCGCTGCCCTGCCTTCCCTTCCTGAAGGTCCAGCCAAGCCTGGGTCAACACTTTCTGTTGGACAGAAGTGGCTCTGGGCCTCCCACGTTCGGGTATAAACAGGCCCACACCTGGATTGGGCCTGAAGGGCAACTTGGAGCCCCGAGTCCCACCCAGGGGACCAGGGCCTCCTCTGAGGTGCCCATTCTCAGAAGTCGAGGGGCCGGGGGTCGGGGCAGGGGCTTACCTGGGCGTAGTTCTCAGCTCGGGTGAGGAGGGGCAGCTCGTAGGCGGTGGAGAAGTGGGTTCGAACCTGTTGCATCTGCCCAAAACGCTCCCTCTTCCTCCACTTGGCCCTCCGGTTCTGGAACCAGACCTGCAGGACGGAGCGGTGGTCACAGCGGTCAGCCCCGAGCTGGAGGCCTCGCCTTCCACAGTGCAAGTTGGTCCCTTGAGCCCCCCAGCAGGCCATGGGTCTACAGATAAGTGTCTGCTTCATCTTTACTCTCAAGAGCTTACAATCTAGAATGTTCGAGGCTGAGAGTTGGGAAGGCAGCTTACCCCCAACCAGCCGTGGGTGTGACCTTGGGCCCGTAACTTCCTTTTCCTAAGCTTCAGAATCTAGAGCAAGCAAGCGTCGCACACACGGGAACCGCGTCACTGGTCATCTTAGCTGCCATTTAACCAACCCCAACGTGGTGTGGCCTAATCTGCCGTGGGCCAGACTCCTGTGGAACCCTGATAGAAGCTGTGAAGTCTCCTCCAGAAAATCGTTCTACTGTAGGATCACACACAGTTTTGCCACATTTTTCCAAAAGGTTCCTGGCTCCCTGGGGCCTGTCTATCGGCCCAGGGACAGAATGCCTCCCTTCCTGAATCCCATCTGCAGCCCTCTAGTTGGAAACTCTCCCAGCTCAGAACCCCCTGTGTGAAAGGTCCGGTGGGGTAACAGGGGTTCAGCTGGGCAACAGAGGCAGTCACGGAGGGCTTCGTGGGGAGGAGGATGGAGCTGGCCTCGAGGGTCGGCTGGAGGGGGAGAGTCCAGGCCTGAGTCTACAAAGAGCAGGGCGTGTTCAGGAGATCTCAGAGGCCACGCTGCCCCGTTGTGGGGAGTGGTGGCAGGGAAAGAACTGTGGAAGCAGGAGTCAGACCGTGGAGGGCCTCGAAGGCCAAGGAGAGGTTTGCCCTCAGTGCTGTCAACAGAGTGGGGGGCCTGATGCGGAGAAGGAGTGGAAGCTCATCTGCCACTGAGCATGGGTGGGGGAGGGGTGTTGACCTGACTGGGGACCCGACGGGTGTGTGAGCGGGGTCCTCGGCGGTGGGGGTGGGGGTTTGGGTCCTTTTCCTTTGCAGGAGCATCTCTGGCACGCTGAGCACTGAGCACTCTTCCCAGGCCTCGGCACTGAGGCAGCCTGCTTCCCTCGGGACGGTCCCTGCTCTCCGGGCAGAAACACTTCCGTCCATCACGATCAGCGCGCTACAGAGCCGATGCAAGAGGAGTCATCTCCCGAAACCTCTCTCCACCCAGAGCACCGAGCATCCTCGGAGGAGGGAGACAGAGATGGCTCCCCAGAGGGTGACACAGAGGCTGCTGGGCCTGTTCAGGCTTCAAGCATAGCCGGGGACCAGAATGCCCATTGGAGCCAGTAGCTTCCAATAGCCTCAGTTTCTGAATCTGGAAAATGGGTCTAATATCTGTATTGCTGTCCTCACGGGGTGGTGCCTCATAGAACAGCAGGGGAGGTAATGAAAAATGCCGTCACAGAGTTTTTAGGGAATTCACACTTGTTTATTTATAGCTCCTGACCTGTCTTGCTGTCTTTTGCTGGAGGAAAGTGGTCAAAAGAGATGGGGTATGTGTGTTGCATGTTGGGGGGGGTGAGGAGGGAGTGTGGGGCTGCACCTCACTTCCCCCCGAGTCCCGAGTATACATGGGTGTGTGCAGGCGTGTGTGTGCACATACACACACGCCTGCACACGTGCTGGCCGACACCTCAGTCAGTCCATTCCCTCCTCTGGCCTCTGGTGTAAGAGAAGCCCTCTTCCTGTGTCCTCCCTGGAGACTAGCCCTCTCCTGGGCTTGGGGTCTCAGCCCCTGCCCCACAGCTACGGGGGCCCCTTTTCCTCCAGGGGCTCCTGGGGTCCAGGCTCAGGCCACCCGCAGGGAGCCGAGGGCGGATCGGGTCTCCTCTCTGCACCGCTGAAATGGGATCCCCCTTTATCAACGGCCTGGACTGGGGACTGGGGCGGGATGAGAGAACGAATCAGACGGGCTTGTTTTCATTTCATGTTTAATTTCCTGCAGGCTTAGCTCAGCCTTTCCGCTCCTTCCTTAGCCTCCCAGGGTTTTCTGTGGGGGGAACGGGGGGAGGGGAGAAGCCCCCTGGAGGCATCGAGATATATGCCTTCTCTCTTTCTTGGGGGTGGGGGGAAGGCGAGAAGAAGTTACGTGGGTTTCCCTGGAGTCAGTGGGGGCTCTGGGTCCCAGGGGGTGGGGGAGTGGAGGTGGGGAGATGCAGGTGGAGTTGTCCCACAGGCTCTGGATGGGCCAGGAGGGACACAGAGCAAGGAGGGGGCGGCCAGTGTCCCGAAAGGGGCCTAGGACCGGGGTGGGGGGGCCGGGGGGGGCAATGGAATGTGGGGGGCCTGGAGCTGAGTGTGGGGGAGGAGGAGGCCGGGAGAGGGGAGCCCTGGGTTATCTAGGAAGATAGATGAGCCGGTGGGGGAGAGGCAGCAGAGATAACACCGGCTCTGGGAAGGGAGTGGAAGAGGGTCAGGCTGCAGGATTTATTGGGGGCTAAAGATGGAGCTCGGAGGAGGCGGCAGCGGCTGTGGGGGAGCAGGGCGATGGAAGCAGAACTGCTCGCCTCCTCCAATTCCTTCCTCCCTGGTCTTACCCTGTGCCCAAGGGTGAAGCTAAGTGAGCCTCTCTGGTCTTCAATGTCCTTGCACACAAACTGGGTGGTGGCAGAGCATCCTCATGGGGGTCTTCTGTGCTCACATTCCAGGGCCCCGAGGCTGGGAGCGCCGTCCCTTTCTGACCCCTGCAGGCCTGTCTCCACTGTACGACCCCAGGGAGGAGAGCGGACCACGAGGTCCCGGCCTTCCATTCTGCATGTCGCGCCCCAGGACCACCCCGCTCCCCGGCCCACCCTGGCCTGGGCCCACTCAGCACAGGCCTCTCCCCAGGGAACCAACCGTCTTGGCAGAGGCCTCGCTAACCTAACCGCAGCCCATCTGGGGCCAGGGCGGGGTGGCCCAGGGCGGGGAGGCCTCTGTCTTATTGTCTTCAGACACCAGCTGCGGAGATTGGAATCCCAGACAGCAGAGGGAGGCCCCTGCGGCCCCCTGGAGCAGGGCCAAACCCCGGGCTTCTTCCCAGGAAAGGTCCATCTCGGGGGCCCCCATCGCCTCCTCCCTGTCCCCATCACCACTCTAGCCAGGCACCTGGCTTCCTACCAGCTGAGTATGGGCCCCGAACAAATCCAGCAGAGGCAGGCAGGGGGTCCCATCACCACTTCCTCCACCCACCTCCCAGGGTACTGCCAGACTTACGGCTCAACCCAGAAGTCTGACGCACATGAAGATCCCACCCACCCTGCTGCCTTGCTACAAAGAAAAGTCCCAGAACAATCTGGCATGTGTCCCTGTACAGCAAACTAAAGTAAAAGAAGCACTGGGCTGGAACTCGGGAGTCCTGGATTCTTGTTTCAGCACTGTCACTGAGTCACTGTTCCTGAGTTGCCTGATCACAGGCAATCACTTCCCACCTCTGGACCTCCTCTTCCTCGTTATCAAATGAGAGGACCAGGTGATCCTTTCTAGCACTAACCTTCTGTGATTCTACGATCCTCCCCTTAGATGATAAGATATGCAATACATCAGGGTTTCCCTTTTTGCCTTGGCTGCTAGGAAACTCAGGGTTGAAATTAGTGCTCAGTGGCAACTATGATCCTAAGCCTAGACTCTTGACATAATTACCTTCCCATTTCATGACATTCTTCTTGTTCTTAGATGAAAATAATAAATCCTTAATTGCAAGCTGCCTCGCTTCCTTTTTGGAAGTAGGTGTAAATGTGCGTGTGAGCAGAGAGAGCACTCTATGTTAGCTGTATGGTGATTGAAAAATACTGGACGTGCCCCAGTGTCATTTCCATGTTTTGAACTGGAAGGGCTGTCCTTTTTCTGATACTAAGTGAATTCTACTCCTGGGCTCTCCCATCCATTTGTTAGAAAGCGTGGGTGCAACACACATAAATGCACACATATGCACACGTACAGAAAATGAATGGGTTCAGCCCACACCAGCACAGCACCTACAGGAATGTCCCATGAGCTCAGGCCGGATCCTGGGGTTCCTGTCCAGACTCTGAGCCCCCTGGGGTCGCACGGCGGGTTATCCCGATTCAAATAAGATAGTGGGTGTGAGGGGGCTTCCAGAATCCCAGCCAAGCCTCAGCTGCCCTGCCTCCCTTCCCCGAATATTCGCCAGGCCCTGAAGAGGAACCAAACGGGCAGCCTGCCCTCGGGAATTTAGGATTAAACGTCGTGACTGTTCAGAATCACTTCGGGGACCCGCATTTTCTGGAAGGCGACATATTAACTGATGACTGCCAGTCCGTTTTCACATTAGCCATGTTAGAAGACGAGTTTCCGGACTCTATTACACATGCCTCTGCCTTATTAAGCAGAACGTGGTGGAGACCGATGGAGCTTTTCTTGACGTGTTAGAAGCACCCCTGCTGAAGATTCTCCAGTGAACTAATGCAGCGGGGACTGTCCTTGGGGCCTGCTGAGTGACACAGGACTCTTGGTCCTGGCACTGAAAGACCCAGACTGATGTACTGAGCTATGCTGCTTTAAAAAAAATCCTTCTTTTGCTCTCAAGTTATTGATTTCCCTAGCCACTGGAAGGAGGAAAAAATGCCGTCTGACAACACCGTGTTTGCTAATTCTGACACGCTTTGGGTTGGAAGAGCAGACAGAGCATGACATTTATTTTGTGTTAAGCTGACGCTTGAGTTTTAGTGCGTGGATTTTGTCACCTGTATTTTGATTACCCAGAGGTCTTGGCTTCCTTTCTGGTTCTTTCTTTGCTGTAATTTCACACAGGGAGGGGGGGACACACCTCTCTGGACAAAGGAGTTAATTGGTCCACAAATATTTATGTGTTGCCCTGTTGCTCTGAGTTCAGCCTTCCCTAATGGGTAAGAATACAGTGATGGACAATCAGACAGTACAGGGAGGAGGCAAACAAGATAATTTAAGCCAGTCATAAGTTCTGTAAAGAAGGTAAAGTAGGACGAGGTAATAGAAGGTGACCTGGTTTGGTTGTAATGTGTTGTGTTGTATTGAGTTGTGTTGGGTTGTGCTGAGTTGTGTTGAGCTATGTTGGGTTGTGTTAAATCGGGCTGTGTTGAGTTGTGTTGGTTTAAGTTGTGTTGAGCTGTGTTGAGTTGTGTTGGATTGTGTTGTGTTGAGCTGTATTGGGTCATGTGTTGGATTGTGTTGAGCTGTGTTGAGTTCTAATGTATTGTGTTCTGTTGTGTTGTGTTGAGTTGCACTGCACTGTATTGGGTTCTGTTGGGTCGTGTTGAGTTGTGTTGGGTTCCATTGAGTTGTGTTGGGTTCTGTTGGGTTGTGTTGAGTTGTGTTGGGTTCCATTGAGTTGTGTTGGGTTCTGTTGGGTTGAACTGTGTTGGTTTGGTTCTGTCGGGCTGTGTTGAGCTATGGTGGGTTGTGTTAAATCGGGCTGTGTTGAGTTGTGTTGGATTGTGTTGTGTTGAGCTGTATTGGGTCATGTTGTGTTGGATTGTGTTGAGCTGTGTTGAGTTCTAGTGTATTGTGTTCTGTTGTGTTGTGTTGAGCTGCATTGGTTTGGGTTATATTGGGTTGTGTTGAGTTGCACTGCATTGTTGTGTTGGGTTCTGTTGGGTCGTGTTGAGTTGTGTTGGGTTCCATTGAGTTGTGTTGGGTTCTGTTGGGTTGAACTGTGTTGGTTTGGTTCTGTCGGGTTGTGTTGAGCTATGGTGGGTTGTGTTGGCTTGGGTGTTTTGGTGGTTCAGTGGTGGTAGGGGGCTACTGCTTTAGCTACAGTGGTCGGGAAGACTTCTCAGAGGAGGGATACCGAGTTGGGACCTGAAAGATGGAGGAGGAAGCAGCCCTTGTAGGTAGAAAGAAGCGCTGATTGTTCTCTGTTTCTGCCCATTGGGCTGCTGGAATGTCTTTACGTTTATCCTGTTTCCTTTCTAAGAGAGAGGCCCTCCACTGCACAGACCAGTCATCTCCTCCTTCACGAAGGGCCTGGACCCTCACACGGTGTGGAGCCCAGAAATGCAGCCAAGAGGCTGCCTGCCCCTCCACGGGGCCCTCCTTCCTTCGCCCCTCCCACAGTGCAGAAGCCCGATAGTGAAGTGGATAAGAGCAGACTCGCTCTGGTTGGAGCAGGAGCATTAGGAGCGGGCTGGGGGCCTCTCAGGCTCTCCTTGGACTGAGGTGACAAAAGCCCTGGTGTGGTCAAGGGACCATTGAAGGTCCCAGCTCTAGCCACGAGCCCAAGGGCAGGCCCTGCTCTCCCACCCCACCCGCAGGCGCCCCACTGACCTGCACGCGGGCCTCGGTGAGGTCTGTCCTCATGGCCAGCTGCTCCCGCGCGTACACGTCGGGGTAGTGGGTCTTCTGGAAGACCTTCTCCAGCTCCTCCAGCTGGTAGCTGGTGAAGGTGGTACGGTTGCGTCGCTTCTTGCCCTTGTTGCTCTCTGAGTCAGCCTTCTCCAGCGGGCTGGGGAGGTCGGTGCTGGCCCGGTCCTGGGGCCCCTTCACCCCAGCCTCCTTCACACTGAGGTAGCTGCTGTCCATCCCCACGGTGTCAGAGTCGGGCGGCAACTCTGGCTCACCCAGGGAGCTCTCTTTGGCTGAGGAGGGAGGAAGCAAGGTCAGAAACCAATGGCTGAACCAAGCAAGAGAGGAGAGATGGAAGGGGGAGCCATCCCCTGCCTTTCCCCTTCAGAGCTACATTGGATGTGAGGTCAGGAGACCCAGGTTCTAAGCCTGGCTTACCGTTCACATGCTGTGTGATCTTGGGCAAGTCTCTTCCCTCTCTGAGCCTCTTAGCCATCGTCTCAGAGTGGGCCCCTTTCAGCACCAATGTTACATGACTGTGAGTCAGCCAATCTGACCTCGATGACCTTGAATCTCTACCCCACTGACCTTGGACTCCTTCTTCTAGAAGGACCCCCTTTGCCAGAACTTCTCTGGGCATCAAGGATGCTGACCCAGTGCCTCAGACTCCCGAGGTGGAAGGGAAAACTTATTCAGCAGCCCTGTCTGGCCCAGCTGGGCTGGGGGAGGAGGAGAGGCCGGCATCGAGGCAGACAGGAATGCCCCTCCTTTCCCGACCTGGGCTCGGGTGGGGTTCAGCGGGAGCTGAGGACACTCTGCCCCAAGAACCCAGCGCTGACGGGTCACGTCACTTTGCCCTCCTCACTGGTCTCATCTATTGTCCAGGCAGTGTCCTGTCCCTTCTGGGCAAGGACTGTGTTACCTGAGGTGGCCGGGCACGCCCACGATGCTGACACACGGGTCCCTGTAGATTGACACAGACACAGCTCTCGGCCTGGGCCCACAGCCACAGAATGGGGCTCCTCCGGCCGATTCCTAGAGGCTCAGAGCGGGGAAGGACCAGCCACCCCACGCAGGTCAAGGATGCGGAGGTGGAGGATAGGACGGGAGGGTGGGGCAGGGGAGTAGCCTGTCCGCGTCCAAATAGCCCCGTTAGCACCCTGGACAGACACACCCGTCTCCCAGCTTAGTACGGGCTCTGGAGCCGGCGCCAGGTGTGAATCCACAGGTGTGATGCTCCAGCTGCGGGCTTTGGACAGTTCACTTAACCTCTTCATGCCTCAGTTTCCCCTTCTATACGATGGAGATGAAGAGACCTGTAAGACCTTCCTCACAGGGTGGTTGTGGGATTAAAGAGCTGACATGTAAAGGACTCAGCACAGTGCCGGCTGTGTAGGTGTCTGCTGGCATCGTCTTCCCCAGTTCTGGTCTGGACTGGTGAGCATCAGGGGACTCTGACCTCTGACCCTGGAGAAGTCCTCCAGGTGGGCAGGCCCTCCCTGCACCCGAGTGCAGGAGCACCCGCAGGCGCTGTGGGAAGGTCGCTGGGCTGGTGTCTGGAGACGGGTGTGAGCCCCTCTCTGAGCCACATCCCCTTGTCTGACTCTTGGAGAGGGAGATAACGTGCAAGATGAACAAGACATGCGTGGGAGCATCTGACAAGCCCTTCCATATGCACGAGCTCTGATCATCAAAAGCATGTGTGGTTGGTGTGAGCACCAACCACTCTGACCCTCGGTTTCCTCTTCTGGGAACAGGTTCAAGTGGTGGGCATTAAGTGTCAGGATGACGCCCCTAGCCCAGGTCTCCTGACTCCATCCAGGTCCTGGGGACCAAGGCTTCAGGTTCGTTCTCATCTCTGGCTTTCTGTGTCCACTGGGGGCTGAGAGGGACATTTTGCCTCTGTCACTCTCCAAGACATCGAGGAAAGGAGGTGGAGGTGAGCGCCCAGCGTGGGCCCGGAAGCAGCTTTGGGAGGCCATTCCTGAGGCCACTGGCAATGTTGACGCCACGGGGGTGGTGGGCTGGCCAGCAGGCGTCACGCATGACAGCTGTGGGAGCCCAAGCACAGCAGCCCACCACAGCTTCAGTGACAGCATTGTGCAAACTGCAGCTGGCAGCTGGGCCAAGAGCTTTCAGCAAAGATATTTATCTTCCTGGCAGACAAATAAGTTTTATGTTTTGGGTTTTTTTTAAGAGAAGAAATCCCACCCAGCCTCATCAAAAATAAACATCTCTGTTATGCAACTTCCTGGAGGCCAGATTCGGGGGGGTGGCCCCTGCGCCTCCTGCCCTAACGCTGCTCCCCGGGCCCCATCCCATGACCCCGTGGACCTTTACAGCATCCTCTGGCGTCCAGCCTGGACTGGGACCCTCCGCACAGCAATAGGGGCTGAGCTGTGCAGGGGGAGCTCCAAGTGATAGAAATCGAGGGCTGGTGGGACCAGCCCAAACTCCTCGTTTTAACTGGGGGGAAACTGAGGCCAGAGAGAGCAGGGAAGTCACGCTAATTGGCGACAGAGCGTGTCTTTCAGCTCCTGGGTCGTTCTCTACTCCTATCCTGTGGTCTTGGGCCCTTTTCCCAGGGAAGGAGAGGGGGAGGGGAATCCAGGGACCTCACATAACCCAGGAGTCCTGCTCTGCTCATTCTGGGGGCAGAAGGACCGGCCCCTGAGGATGAGGGAGCGAGGATGCGGCCCCTGAGGGAAGCCCCTCACTGCGGGGCTGGTTCTAGGCTTCGCCCGTGGGGAGGCAGCAGAATGGCTAGTCTTCCGTGGGCAGAAGTAAGAATCCAGCTTTCCCCATCTGCAGCCACCCACTGAGACCCAGGGAGTGGGGGAGAAATGGGGAGACAGCACGGTGGGTGCAAAGACCGACCGAGAGGTGGGAGACCTGCTCTACCACGGTCTGCCCCCGGCTTCAGATGACTCGTTTCTCGTCACAGAATCTCTTTTGCAAATGGGAGCGGGCATGCCCCATCTGGGGCGAGGAGAGCAGGCAGGGCTGCTGTCCTGTCTCAGCCCAGTGGAGCATCCCTCCCGCCTTTGTCACCAGGGGGACCTTCCCTTAGGGTCTGGAGTGAGGAGGAGAGGGGAGACGGATGGGGGCACGTCTGCGTCCAGGCAAACGTCTGCTAACTGGAAAGGCTTAGAAATGGAAGGATTTCTGGCAAACTGATGCTCCTGGCTCCTTGAAGACAGAAGAAAGCCTTCTAATCTGTCTTGATTATTGGTCATCTTGCTTTATATCCTGAGGCTGGGTCCCTAAGTTAGACAACAAAGAAAAATTCCCCAAGGCTCTGCAGCCCACCCAACTGGTCAGAATGACAAGCCAAGGCCCTCTCAGGTACTCGGTCGAGGATCCCAGACGCGGGGGCATCTATCTCAACCTCCTTCCACCCTCAGCATCTCCACCAGGTGCTGTCATCCAGGCTCTGGGGACAGAGGCTCACTGCCCCAGGACAGCTGGACCATTCATCCTCGGGACCAGCCCATGTCTGTCTCCTGTAGGTCTGGCTCATCGGTCCTGTCCTAACCCTCCAGGGTCCTTCCCCAAGACAGCCCTGTGGACACTTGGCAACAGCTGCCACCCGTCTCTGAGCTTTCCATCCTCCTGACTAAGTAGCTCCAGTCCCCAGCTGGGTGATTTCCTCAGGTGGCCTGAGTTTACCACACCTGCTCGAGACAGGTGGGTGCCAGGCATGGGATGGGTGATGGTGCTGGGCCCTCGGCAAAGCCAGCAGATGGCTCTCCAATGACCCCAAGGGGCTGGGTGGAGAGTTGGCATGGGGGCCCGAGGCCGGGGAGCCAGTCAGGATCCAGCTTGCTCTGCAGAGGTCCCGCCATGCAGGCTGAAGGACTCTTGACCCAAGGAAACCACTGACCTCCTGGGTCCCCCTCGACCTTCCTTCCAGCTGACCTCCAGGATCCAGCCAAGCACCAGCTCCTCCAGGAAGCGCTCCCAGATTGCGACAGCCACACAGACCCCTCCGTCCTGGGCTCAGCCGCTCCGATTACTGCCTGTGTTTCTGACTAGGATGTAATCAAACCCTGAATGTCCATCTCCTCCTATAATGGCAGTTCCCTGAGGGTTAGGACCGGGCAGGTGGCAGACACGCAGTAAGAAGTTGCTAAAGAATAAATGAACAGTTTTGAACAGACATCACTGCGCACTCATTCTGTCAGCTACCTTCGTGTGCCTGCTGTGTGCAGCGCCCCACGGCACACCTGCAGAAAATGTTGAGTAAACGAATGAGCCAATTCATCCTGCTGGAAAACGGGAAAAAGGGTGGATAGGATACATGAAAAAGAAGCATGCCATAACAAATGCATCCTTTGAAGGCCGACAGCTGAAGCAGGAGAAGGAGATGAGATCATCGAGAGAGGGTAGAAGACCAAGACACACACTGAGGGGTTCTCTGCGCAGGGAGCAGGACGGAAACAGGGAGGGTCCGGGAGGCAGAAAGAGAAGCAAAGAGATGGGATTCGCTGAGGGGGGCTCTGGAATCTAAATGTCCAGGAAACCCCGTCCAGGATCTGCCAGTAACCAGCCCTGTACCCACCATGCTGCCACACTGGGAGACAGAAAAGGCCACTGGGAACTCTCGGGTTGCCCGGCTGCTGGGCCAGCCCTCTGCGGGACCCAGTGGCACCAGCACTGCCCAGCCTGGGGCCAGGCCTCCTGCCCGTGGATCTGGCTTCTCGCTCACCCTCCCTGGGTCAGATCCCACGTGGACGCTGACTGATGCTGACGCCCTCCCATAGCGGGGAAGGGAGGCCTGGGAGGGCTTTGTCCCAGGCTGTGGGGCCCAAGACAATGTAATCCCAACCTGCAGCTTCCCAGCAGAATGTCTTGATCGGGAAAAAACCCCAGACTACCCAGAGGAGCCAAGCAACGTGCAGACATAAAGCGTCAAGAGCAACCAATGCCTGCCCCACGGAAGGTGCACGTAACGGCGGTCACAACGGTGTCGCAGGCCCTTTAGACAATCCTAGGTAAATATTCCCACCGACCACTTCTGATGGAGTGGACGCGTTCAAGGTTATATTCCTAATCAGGAGAACCGAAGACCCTTCGACCTCTGCCTGAACTCCCCAGGGAGGAGGCCTGCACCCCTTCTAGGAGCCGCCTGGCCCACTGCTGGTCAGCCGTGGCTCTTGGATTTCGGGAAATGCAAGAAATAGAACTCTTTTCTCCATTCCCTTCCGCTCCACCTATATGTCCTGCTTCAACCCGATGTGTCACCTTCATTGAGTCTAACCTTGTTTTGACACGAAAGCCCTTGAGAGAAGTCCGAAGGTGAATGTGATTTTTTTTATGACTATAATTTAAAGAGAATTTTTTGATGACCATGATTTCAAGAGAACCAACTTCTGAAGCCGTTTGAGGGGAGGGTGCTGGAGGCCTGTGTGTGTCTTCCTTCCGTGGGCTCGGATGTGTGCCCCCAGGCATGTGGCACAAGCCTGCAGCTGTGAACGGGTGTGGGGAGCATGTGTGGCATGTGTGCCTGTGCGATCACATGCGGACACACCAGTGGGAGGTGTGTGCTGTTGTGTGTGGGTGTATCCGTGAGCGAGCAGTATCCTGCAGAGACACACGGGTGGCTATGGGTGTGCGTGGTGTGTGTGACTGTGTGTATGGCGCCGTGCACAGGCCCGTGCATGTGGAGCGAATATCTAAGGGGTCTGAGTAATTTTATCCTCCATAGTTTCAATTACATCTATTTTTCCTGCAAACATCTGCTTTGTGGGGGACAAACCGCTCGCTCTCGGGTGAGCTGGCTCACGTGCCCTGTGGCAGAGTGCAGGGCCGATGGAATCTCCTTAAACAAAACAGGCCAGCAGGAGCCCCTTTCATGCTATTCAAAGGGCACTGACTAAGCCCACTGCTGTCCAAACAGTCATGCGGGGGTGGGGGCGGAGGTGAAAGGTTAGCCATTGATCATGTCCGAGGCCCACCTCATCTGCCACTGGGCTCTGTCCAGAGCGCAGCTTAGATGTCAGCTAGTTGAGCTCCAGGCCCCATAAATAACCACAAAGGGGCAGCGGGACCTGGGTGACATTTCAGCAAACATGCACAGAGTTGATCTGTGTGCACCGGGTGGAGACAGTGTCCCTGCACTTGAGCAGATGCCACTCTGCGGAGGAGGGTGGGGGAGCACGGGTGCTCGGGCCAGCCACCCGCAAGGTGACGCACATGCCCCTGTTCACATCACCCACCAACCCAAGCCCTAAATACGCTTCTCAGAACAAGAAAAGTCCGACATGAAATCAACCATCACAAGAGGCTTATGCACCCCTATGTTCACTGCAGCATTATTCACTATAGCCAAGAAGTGGAAGCAACCCAACTGTCCCTTGACTGATGATTGAATAAAGAAGATGTGATATATACATACAATGGAATACTACTCAGCCATAAAAAAGTACAGAACTGTCCCATTTGCAACAAGATGGATGGACCTAGAGGGTATTATGTTAAGTGAAATTAGCCAGAGAGAGAAGGACAAACAACACATGATCTCACTCATACGTGGAATATAAACGAACACACGGACAGAGAGAACTGGTTGGTGGTTACCAAGGGGAAGGGGGGTCGGGGGTGGGCACAAGGGTGAAGGGATGCATCCACATGGTGACAGACAAACAATAATGTACAACTAAAACCCCACAGTGTTATAAACTATTAAGACATCAATAAAAATGAAAATTTAAAAAAACAAACAAACAAGAAAAGTCCGAGAAACTGCCATAGACCACAGGAGGCTAAGGAGACATGAGGACTAACGTGCTGTCCTGGATCGGGGCTGGAAACAGTAAAAGGACATGAGGGAAAAACCAGTAAAAAAAAAAAGTGGACAAAATATTTGAACTGACACTTCACCCAGGAGAACTACAGGTGGTAAATTAGCATGAAAACAAACTCAACATATTACCCACTGTGAATGCAAACTAAACCCCTGTGAGATGTCACTGCACACCTACCGCACTGGGCACAGAAGACCCGATGAGAGCGAGTGATGGCGAGGGTGTGGAGCAACCGGAATGCTCGTGCGTTGCTGGCGGGAGAGCAGCGCGGCCGCGTCCCATCTAATGAAACACCCACTTACCGCCCGGCCCAGCAATCCCACTGCTAGGCGTCGACCCTAAAGAAACAGACTTATTTTCATTGCAAACCTGTATGCAAATGTTTGTAGCAGTTTTGTTTATAATTGCCCCAAACTGGAAACGACCCAAATGTCCTTTAACGGGTGACTGGATAAGCAAGCTGTGGTCCAGCCGTGCAATGGGATGCTACTCAGAGATAAAAGGAAGAACTATTGATGAAGCAGTGACACAGATGACTGTCCAGGCAGCATCATGGTCCGTAAAAGAACCCAGCCTCAAAATTTACATAATGCATGACACCACTGTTTACCGTATGACATTCTGAGAAAAACAGGACTGGGATGGAGAACTGATCCCTGGTTGCCAGGGGCTGGGGGCGGGGGGGTGGGTTTGACCACAGAAGGCTGCACTGGGGTGGGGAGCCATCCTGTCTCCCAATCGTGGTGAATACGTGAATCCATACAGGAATGTGTTAAAATTCATAAAACTGTATACCTCCCAAATTTTAACTTTACAGCATGTTATTTTAAAAAGAAAAGAGCTATGAACTTTTTTGTATAGAGAAAATACAAAATTGTATTTAAACACATTAAAGAAAAACTAAGTTTCTATGTCTTCACCCAGAAATTCCACTTCTAGGAATTGATCCCAAAGAAATAATTATGGATGGGCACAAAGAATTAACTAGAGAGAAAGTTCATCGTGGGATTATTATATAGAAAAACTGAAAATAGCCAAAATATCGGGTAATAGGAGATTGGTTAAAAAAAGGATGATATTTCCATAAATGGAAGCTCCCCCCTGATTTTCTTTATTCTGCAGACTGTTTCTTTCCGGGCATTTAGCACATATTATTATGTATTTATTTGTTTTTTCCCTTTGTTCATTGTCTCTCTCTCTCTCTCTCCTTCCACAAAATAGGGAATATATCTGAATATATTTGTTTCCTTTATCTCTTCTGTCTAAGAATTAGTATCGTGGCTGGAAGTAGGTGTTAGATAAACATTTGATGGACAAATGGATGAAATTCATGTTATAAAAGAACAGCATTTTAGTACCTGGAAAGATGGTCATGTTATATTGAGTAAATATCATTTTGAAAAAAAAAGGGGGGGAGCGGGGGAAGTATCTGTCCTTAGAAAATACTAGAAGTTTCCAGAAGGTAAGAACAGGTATATGGGTTAAGTTTGGTTCTTTTTTTTTCTGGTCTGAATTAACTTTCTTTTTTGGCCTACCATGAACAGGAATGACTCTTATCATTTCAACATGCTATGTGAAATCAGCGATCAGAATCCAGAATGACACTCGCTTTGGTGGGGCGCCCGTCTCTGCTGTGCGATTTTGGCAGGCTGGGAGATGAACACCACTTGGAGAGGGGTGGAGGAAGGGCGGGAAGCTGCAGAGGAAGCCCTCCTTTGCAGTGGGGATTGGCCACTGTCCTCACGAACCGGCCCCGTGACTGTCAGGCCTCGTGGATGCTGGAGACTCTGGAGCTCAGGCTCAAGTTCAGACCTTCCAGTGGCTTCCTCTGCCTCAGCCTCCCTACCCTCAAACACGACCAGAGAGAGTGTCTAAAACACCCATCCGATCATACCGTGACCCTCCCTCTAAAGGCTTTCACGGACTCCCAGAGCCCTCTTTGGGACCGCCAGATAATGTATAGGTGCTCAGTTAAATTAGAATTTCGGAGAAACACTGAATAATTTTTTAGCATAAGTATGTCTCAAATATTGCCTGGGAAATACTTGTACTAAAAATTACTCATTGTTGATTTGAAATTCAAATTCAGCAGAGCATCCTGGTTTTGTTTTTTGCTAAATCTGCCAACCCTACAAATCAGGCTTACGGTGGCATTCGGGATTCCCCAGGCAGGGCCGGCCCCTGCCTGCCTCACAGACTCACAGCCCCCCACACCCCAACGCTCCACCCCACTTCCGGTCCCATAGACCAGCTTACACCGCCCCGCCCCACCGTGCCCTGCACGAGCAGCCTCAGGCTTACACATTTCTGCACACACTCTTCCTTCTATGTCCTTTTGTCCGTCATCCATCTGGCTAACTACTCTCACCTGTATATCTTTCTCTGTCATTTTTGTGGCTTTTTTTTCTCATTACATGTAGTTATCTAGGTTCTATATGGAAATTAAGAAAAAATCAAGACAAGCCAAAAGAAGAAAACTGTAACACCCACGCAGGGAACATATTTTTTTGTAAAAGTTTTTTTTTAACCTAACATTATCCTGTACATCTTTCCATGCTGTTCTATATTCTTCTACCACATCTTTCTTTTTCTTTTTTGGTGAGGAAGATTGGTCCTGAGCTAACATCTGTGCCAGTCTTCCTCTATTTTGTATGTGGGTCACCACCACAGCATGGCAGATGAGTGGTGTAGGTCCATGCCTGGGATCCAAACCCACAAATCCTGGGCTGCCAAAGCAGAGTGAGCTGGCCGAACTTAGCCACTACGCCACCGGGCTGCCCCTACCACATCATTTTTAATGGCTGTGTAGTATTTCACTTCGTGGACAAACTCTATTTTATTTAATCAATCATCTACTGTTGGGCACAACGGATTTCTGATTGTTTGAAATTAAAACAGGCCTGTGATGAACATCCCCCCGGTTAAATCCCTCAATACATTCATGGTGATCACCTTAGAGGAAGCTCCAAGAACTCCAATACTGAGTTAAATCATATGCACACCTTCAGACCTCCGGTAAGCATGGCCAAACTGTCTTCCAGAAACGTGCCAACTTCCTCAGTGACCAGCGGCATGCCCGCCTACTGCAGGGCCAATATCAGTCACTAGAGTGTTTTTAAAATCTTTGCCAATGCGATGGATGAAAGCAAAATCTTGTTTGAATTTATGTTTTTTATTACTAGTGAAGTTAAACCTCTTATTTGTGTATTTCTCCTTTCGTGAACTGCTTCTATGGGGCTTCCAAGGCTCAGTGCGAGGGTGACCTTCTCCCTCCCTGACCCCCGCTGGGCTTGCCTCTGAAACACTGAATTCTCTGCTTTAAAGGGCTGGTTTACGGGCCTGCCCCCCACCGGACTGTGATCCCCGCTGGGTCCTGAGCCTGGGCCCGGGCTCCTTCTGCCTGTGGCAGCACTGGGGCAGCTCCACACCCTGCTCAGGGGGACAAGGGACCCAGGCCACGGGGCTGGGCTCCAGACCCAGGAGGGCCTCGGGGCCTCAGCACACACTGCTTCTGGGGGTGGCTGGGGCGTGGGGGTGGGAGAGTGGAACTTGGGGGATGAGGGGGCTCAAGAAAACCAGCCGCAGGGCAGGGCATGCAGGACCAGCAGTGGCCCTGGTGCTGCTGTGCCCTGGACAAATCTCTCGGCTTCTCTGCTGCCTCAGTTCAAGTATCGCCCGAATCCCTGCCAGGGAGAGGGGTGAGGAGGAGTTATTGAGGGGCACAGCCCCAGTGGGAAGCCGAGACTGAGGAGGAGTCACTGGGCCCTGGGATGCGCTGCTCAACACTGGGCAGGTACCCCAGCCTTTGCGTGGAGGTTCTAGGGTCCCACTCCCACCTGGCCAGCATCAAGGCTGCAGTTGCTCACACTAGCCACCAGGAGGCACTGCAGTTCCAATAAAGTTCCTCAGGGCCAAAGGCGGTGCCCCAGGGCCCCGGAGGTTTCCAGAAGGGTGGTTGAAGACCCAGGCCTAACCTGGGAGGGTTTGCCAAACAAGCAGTTATTCAGTCCTACTATGTGTCTGCCGCTGTCCTAGCAAATACAAGGGACACAGAGATGAAGACGGCAGGTCCCTGCCCTTCCCCACCGAGCTCTCTCCTCCTCTAGTTCTGAGGGTTTTCACATTCTTGACTCGTTTCCCACATGGTGGCCGTCGTGAGCATCCTCATTCTACAGATGGGCGAACTGAGGCTCGGAGAGAAGGGACTCATCGAATGTTGTCAGCAACTGGGCGGCAGGCCTCTCCTTGTATTGCTGAGTCGCTTCCCTTCCTAGAGACCCTCGGGAATCCTTGGCTCTCCAGCAACTTGCAAATGAGCCATGCAGACACCCCCATGACATTGTTTTTCCCAGTTGGCTTTTCCACGGAGCTGGCAGATGCACTGCCAGATCCTCTGTGTGTTCTCCCCAAGGGAGGCATCAGTGGAGGCCGGGACTGCGGCCCCTCCTCCATCGCTCTGCCCTCAGACGGAAGCTCTCTCAGTTCTTCCCACGTAAGGGATGGGGGTCTATTTTGGTCCAGAGGATGGAGGGGGCTTCCTAGAGCCAAGGAAGGAAAAGCAATGAGCATTGAGCTCTCACTAAAAGCCAGGAACTATGCATCGTGCTCTACCCAGTATGAGAACATCTATCTGCTGCCAGGCCTACTGACTCTTTACAACCTAGTAAAACATCCCCATTTTACAGTCCCAGAGTCTGAGGCCAGAGGGAGTAAGTGACTTGTCTAAGAATACACAACTGGTAGGAGGTAGAGCAAAGTTTTGAACCCCAAGCCTGGAGCACCTTCTCTGGACCCTCCTGGGTGGATGCCCTGTGTGGGACTGGGACAGAGCAGCCAGGAGGCAGGGGCAAGGAGGAGGGGAAGAGATTGGGAGTCGTAGGAGGAGGCTCCTATGAGATGCCTCTAAATCAGTCCCATCGCATCCCGCCTTCAGTGCTGGCCCTGATCGAAATGCATTGAACATCTGGGACCTCAAATGTGGGCCAACACTTATTCTCAGGACCTTGTTTTCAGGGTCTTCTCCACCCCCCAGTGTACACCCAACTAATTCTTTCTTGTTCTGTCCTGACACCCTGTCGTGGTTTGCATTCATCCTCCACTACATTCCGAAGTACTTAAAGAGGTATATGTCTGCAACTTACTCTTAAACAGTTCAGAAAGAAAGCCTATGGAGATGTGCAGACGCATATGTGTCAGTACATACATTTATACACACAGAGAGAGAGAGCGCAAGGGATGTTGAGAATGAGAACGCGAATATGGTCAAATGTTAACATTTGGGCAATTGGTGTAAAAGGGATCTGAGAATTCTTTGTACGTGTAACTTTTCTAGAAGTCTGAAATGATGTCAAAATAAAAAGTTGTTAACAATAAGAAGTAAGTGGACGAATGGGAAGAAACCATTTTATCCAGGAATCCCAGTTCTGCAGCTGGCATTTGTAATCATTTGAACAGGACCCAGACTGGAGTTTAGTTGGCAACCTCCCTGCCTCCCTGCTCACCAGCACCTTCCCGGGCCTCTAAGATGGGTTCGCGCACGGTAATCAGAATCACGTGGCAGAGGCCAGCTCTGGGAACAAACCCACCCACAGAAGCAATTCGAGCACACGGTTCCTCCGACAGCTCTTTTAACGCCTGTAGGAGGCAGCATTTTGCTAGGTGAGGTCAAGCTACCATTGGGACTTAAAAGTTAAAAAAGTATTTTATTGTTTTAAGCTGACTGTAATTTCGGCTTTCCTACAATTAGGCTAAATGAGTGAGGTGTCCTTGTATCAAAAAAAAAGTGGTTAAAAAGAAAGCCCACTGACAATACCTAAAACATGGAAGCAACTCAAGTGTCCATCGAAGGATGAATTATCCATTATACCAACACACTGTGGTATGTCCATACAGTGGAATATTATTCAGCCTTAAAAAGGAAGGAAATTCTGACACTTGCTACCACATGGATGAACTTTAAGGACATTATTCTGCGTGAAATAAGCCAGTCACAAGAGGACAAATACTGTATGCTCCACTTACATGAGGTCCCAAGAGTAGTCAAAATCACAGTGACAGAAAGTAGAACAGTGGTTGCCAGGGGCTGGGGGCGGGAGGGGTGGTTAGTGTTTAATGGGGACAGAGTTTCAGTTTTACAAGATGAAAAGAGCTATGGGGATGGATGGTAGTGATGCTTGCATTTAATACCACTGAACTGTACACTTAAAAATGGTTAAGATGGTACATTTTAGGTTGTGTGTAGTTTATCACAATAAAAAAAATGGAAAAAAGGAAAAGAAAGCCCACTAGCCATTGTCCCTTGGGACCTTCGTTTGTCCTGCCTTCAGTCCCCACTGCCCACTCCATCTGGGGCTAGGTCTCCTCCATCCCCCAGCCTGTGCTCCCAAATTCCTTTTTCTTGTCGTCTCCCCACACTGTGTCTTGGTTTGCATCTGTTCATGCTCTCATTCCTTGGTCCACTCGTTTATTCATTCATCAAGCATCTCCCCAGAGTCTCCCCTTAGTCATGGCCTCACGGAGGGGACAGAAAAGTAACAGCGGGGTCAAGTGTTATGGGGGCTAATGGGCAAAGCACTGCATCCGGGGCACTGAGGGGTTGACCAGAAGGAGCGGTCAGTTCTGGTTGAAAAGGTCAGGGAGGGCTACAGCCACAGGGTGGCCTTGAACTGAGGAGGCGTCAGCAAGGCATGTCACATTTTGGGGCAAAACAAGACACCCCCAACTCCCCACACTACGCTGGTCCTAAATTACCAATGAGAAGCCGTAGACAGGGGCCTCCCACCAGGGCTGGTGACAATGATAAAAACAGCAATAACATAATCCCCGTGCGTGAGCGGTACTGAGCCACCCACTGTCTCATTTGATCCTCCCCAGACCCCCAGGAGGTCACTCTTATTAACCCCATTTTACAGAGGAGGAAACCGAGGTCCAGAGAAGTTTAATAACTTGCTCGAGACCACATGGCTAGGAGGGGGCAGAGCTGAGATTTGAACCCAGACGGCCCAGCTCCAAGCCCAGTGTCCAGTGTATCGCTTCTCGAGGCAGCAATGCACTGTCTTTCTCACACAGACAGGCTCTTGGAGGGAGCGCAGGCTGGCTTCTTCTTGTCACCAGGAGACACAGTTGGGCCACAGGAGTAATTTCCATCTCAGAGGACTGATGTAACACCACGAGAAGCCCCACTTACAGTCCACACATGAATGCCATCCTGATGATTACCAGGCTGGGGTGGGTGGGGTGGGGGTCTCAACCTCAGCCAGGGAATCCAGCCTGCTAACCGCGCTCGCCAAGGAGAGTGGAAGTTTCCCAGCAACCTTCCAGGGAGCTTCCAGGCCCAGCCCAGGTCTCATCCCCGAGCTCTGCCTCGTGTGGCTGGAGGAGGCCCCGGCACCTCGCAGGGGAAGGGGAGCGGCCGGGCTGGGTTTACTGCCAGAGCAGAAGGAACCTCCCACACTCTCCCTTCACCCCAACAGTAAGCCCCAGAGCTCAGGGGCCACACTCAGCCACCCCTCACCTTATAGGCAGGATACGGAGACCCCGAGTGGTCACACAGCCCGTCAGTGGAAGGACGGTGTCTCCTGATTTCAAATCAGCCCTGTGGTCTGTCTGTCCATCGCCCCTCTCTGCCTCCCACAAACCGTGGGCCTGTTCCTAAACATCTCCCGCCTAATCCCTCCTCTGTGATGGGAAGAAGCCTGCATCCCTGGGCACCCCCACAGAGACCCTGTAACAGCACTTGTGGACCCAAGGCAGGCAAGACGGAGAAGTTTAACTCATGCACTAGATGAGATGAAATGAAAGAGAAGTCTTCAGAGTGGGACAGGCTTGGGTTTGACTCCTGAATTTGCCATTTATTTGCAGCATTCATTCATTCATTCAGCAACATCCCCAGAGCGCCAGCTATATGCTGGGCAAAGTTCCAGGTGGTAGAAATACAAAGCCCAATAAAGCACAGCCCCTGCCTTCAATGGGCCACCTTGTGAGGCAACAGTGACTACGGGATGGGGGGTGGAGGGAGCAGAGCATCCAGGCCAGCCCGGCAGGAGGGTATTTTCAGGGGCAACCCCAGATCTGTATATAGAGGTGCTTCGAGGCAGCGATGGGGGGGGCTGTTGAAGCTGTGTTTAGCTAACTCCTTACACAAGATGAGGAAAGGCCAGTTTTCCCTGTCAAAGAAATGGGGGGGGGGACACTACAGGAGATTAAGGAGGCTCCCAAGCCCCCCATGGCTCTGCCACCGAAGGGTGTCCTTGGCAAAGTGACTTGGCCTCTGTGTGCCTCAGTTTCCTCCTCTGTAAGGTGAGGCTGATAATATCCACATCCCAGTTTGTGAGGTTTGAACAGAGCAGTCACGAATCCCCGCTTGACACACAGCATGCTCTCATCAGCGGGACCCTCTGTGATACGTTAACACAGTTACTATTTGGGGGCAAGAGAGACCAGGGCAGCCGCAAGAGCAAAGCAAAGCCCCTCCTCCTGTGATGTCTCACCCCAGCGGCCTTCCCCCCCAGGCCCACTCTCTTCCGCGCAGGTTCCCCAGCTCCACAGCCCAGGACGATATTTACAAACCCCAGTCCAAAGTAGCCTCCGGGTCCCCTTCCAGTCAGGGCCCATTTCACAGACACATATAACAAAACTGTCGATGGAGTGACACATTCATAACCATTGCAAAAATCAGACGTTAAATTTATTTCCTTATATATACGTTTTAAAATTTTAGTTTATTTAAGAAAGACCCTTACATAAATACGTTTTAACCTAAGTTAGGTTGCAACTTAAAGGTATCGCCATGAAATGAGAATTGTGATTTTTTTATGCTTCCTTTTCTTTAAGAGAATTGTAATTTTAATCTTCGCGTGGAAGACTGTGTGGCTCGCAAAACCAGTTGACAAAGTTTGGGTCAGTTGTGAATTGCTTAGGAAAACCTCACTGTCACTTAAGAGTCCTGGTGGCGTCCGGACAACTCGCTTATGCAGGCGCACCGATGTTTCACTGCTCAAGGAAGGCTGCCTCTGACCATCACACCAGCTGGAAGGTCTCTGGAGGTGTGGCGTGCCAAGGGGGGCCGTTCCAGAAATGCACCACCGCCTCTGCTGCTGCGTCATACAGAAACTAACCTCAGTGACCCAGGGCCGTGTCGGGGCCCTTTCTGCCTAGTGGCCCCAGGTCATCGTCCAGGTCCGAGTCGAGTGTGGCTTCCCCGCCATGACCTCCTCCGAGCCCCACTAACGGCCCCTAATAATCAAACCACTTATCACAGAGCATCACAAGGGTGGATTTACGGCAGCCTCCGCCACTAGCACCCTCGCCAAGGGCAGGGAGACTGTCTCACCGAGATCTGTTACCCACGCCTGGCAGCCAGCAGATGCCTGCTGAACTGAACTCATCTAGTTAAGTACTGGAATGTGTCAGTCCACAGAAGGACCACGTCAGCCTGGAGAGAATGTGCTCCTTTCACCAAAATCGAGTGATTGCTTTCTCTAAATGTGTTCATTCTAACCTAGAGCATCATTTACAAGCTGGAAAAAGCAAAAAGATTTTCCTCCCCTTGGACAGGAGGGGGAAAAGAATGGCTGAATAAGTCACAAGGGTGCTCAAGTTTTCTGAGGTTGATAAGGATGGAGAAGATTAGTCAATCTTTGCTTTAAAAAAATTCCACCTTGGGGACTGGCCCGGTGGCATAGCGGTTAAGTTCGTGTGCTCCACTTTGGTGGCCTGGGGTTTGCAGGTTAGGATCCCGGGTGCAGACCTACGCACCGCTTGTCAAGCCATGCCGTGGCGGCGTCCCACACAAAGTAGAGGAAGATGGACACAGATGTTAGCCCAGGGCTAATCTTCCTCACACACACACACACACACACACACACACACACACACACAAATTCCAGCCCCACGGTGTAGTGCTTAAAGTTCCACACGGTCCACTTTGGCAGCCCTGGGTTCACGGGCTCAGATCCCGGGTGCAGACCTACACCACTCGTCAGCTATGCTGTCACAGTGACCCACATGCAAAACAGAGGAAGATTGGCAGCGGATATTAGCTCAGGGCCAGTCTTCCTCACCAAAAATAAAAATAAAAATCCACCTTTATAACAATCAAATGGTTAAAAATTCAAAATTTCTAGAACATGATACGAAGCTGTTGTGAGAGTTTCCATCTAGATGGCTGGGATTTGAAGCAAGCAGGTTCTACATGTTCTGCCCGTCAGCTATAATAAGTATAAATAATAGTCGATATTCCAATATTTACAACTAGCATGTTGGTTGAAGACGGTTCTTTCATTGACATCTGCTCATCTGGACTGAAAAAAAAACTTAAATAAGTCTTTGCTTTACAGTGCACAGTGTGCACCTACCACCGAGAAAACCTTAACCCACAGAGCATGTGTGACAAGCATGCCTCTTTTCAACCCGTCACTACTTTTCAGGGGAATGAATCAGCCCTCGAAACGGTGAGAAGGTACATTGTGTAGCACAAACACCGGCTTCTGTGGAATCTTCTCGGAGGGCCGGGTCCTGTGGGACTCAGTAGGTAAAGCAAGAGTTGGGCGTGTGTGTCCATGGAGGAAGCCCGGCCCTCGCTGTCCCCCTGCCTCGGCTCAGGCACTGTGTCTCCAGGCCGGGCCCCTCATCTCGGCCTAGATGGCGATGCTGAGCACACAAGGGGGCTGTTCCATGTGCGGTCAGTCATCACAAGTTTCGGGAGGGGCTGGTCGGCTCCTCCGTCCTCACCCGTCGAGCTGCTCCCACACACGCGGGGCGCTGGGCTGCGTTGGGCTGGTTCCGAGGACGGCTCTGGAAGGAGGAGGCAGATGCGGCCCAGCGGGTCAGGATCTGGGGTCATCGTGTCAGTGGGGGAGGGGAAGACGGCGTGCTGTGCACTGAAAATCCCTCCCAGGTGCACCCCACTCCACAGTTTACCTCGCAGACAGCAAGCTGAGGCCCGGAGTGGGTGCCGACCCTCCCTGACGTGCCCAAGCCTGACATTCTCTGCGCCCAGCCCTGTGCCCGTGCAGAGATGAACACAATACAAGCCCACCCTTGGGGACCCCCTGGTCTGAAGTGTGGGGTCAGATGAACACAGAGAACAGACTTTGGGAAGTGGAAGGGAGAAAGTTATGTCCCAGCACAAGGGGCAGCAGCCTGGGGAGACGTGGCCTGTAGGTTCTGAGGGGCCCAGGGGTGCCCCCCTTCTCCCTTGCTTGATCCCTTCTGCCTCCCGTGCTAGGCAGGCAGCCAGTGCCCACCCCTTTCATCACTCATCCGTATTTTAAAAGATTTTGTCAACCACACGGTGTAGACTCAGGAATAATCTGTTTATTTTCCAATTTCATGCACCCAAGTCAAGGGTAACTGTCTGTCAGTTTCTGATCAGCCTGACAGTCGGGGTTCCAGCAAAATCTTTTCAGTAATAACAGTGACATTCACAGTGATGTTTATGGAGCACTTACTCTGCTCCAGGAACAGTTCTAAGCTCTTTACCTATATTACCTCACTTAATTCTCACAATATTCCTAAAAGGCAGGTATTATTCTTATCCCCACTTTACAGAAAAGGAAACTGAGGCAAAGAAGTAACCAATTTGCCCAACATCCCTCAGCTGGACAGGCTGAAATCTGTTTCCAGGTTCTGGCTACCCCGGCCGCCCCAAACCCAAGGCATCTGAAGCTTCAGGAAGCCTGTGAGCCCAACTGTGGGCTGAACACAGTTTCTAGAAGATTCCAGAAACACTAGAAATGGGGCCTGTCACTCGCCTTTGGACACTGGGCTGGGAGAACAGGCTCGAGCAGGCCTCTGTTCAATGACCTGGGTCAGGGGATTCCAGGCAGGAAGCTCTGGCCTCACAAGAGAGCTTTTTGGGGCTCCCACTGCTCCCTTGGCAGTGACAGCTGCTTCTCCTGAGCCCTCCCCTGGTCACCTACTGGAGACACAGAATCCCGTCTAGCCCCTGGCCCATGGTCCTGCCGTTCACTGGACAGCAGTTGGGATGGCTGGGGTGGGGGACAGGAGCAGCAAGTGCCTCTTATAGGATCAAACAGGAAATGTTCAAGACATTTACAGGGCCAGCAGCACTGAGCCAGTGTGGGGTGGACAGGGGGCTTCCCACCTGGAGTTCCTCCCAGCTCCACCAGGAGGGGGATCTGGAAGCATCTCACCCAAGGGAGTGGTCCCAGATTTGGGCCTCTCAGGAGGCAGTGTGTGGACCCTAAGAGCACATGAGAATTTCCCCTAAGGCCATGTCCTCACAGGAGGGTCAGCTGAAGTGCATGGCGGCTCCCAAACAGCCAGGGGCCCAGCCAGAGACCAAGGTCATGGTTCTGGCACCTCATCCACGGCTCTGCTCTCCACCCCTTCTCACAGCTCTGGTTCTCAGAAAACAAATGTGTCCCTGAGCTGAATCTCTTTGGCTGGTCAGTGGCTGGCCTGAAGGCGAGGGGATGGACAGAATGACTCACGGCCTTCCTCATATTCTGGGATTCTGGATTGCACCTAAGAAGGCCATGCCGGGACAGACAGACAGACCATTGGAACAGAAGAGACAGCCTAGAAATAAACTCTCAAATATATAGTCAATTGATTTTCGACAAAGGTGCCGAGACCATTCAACAGAGAAAGGTGTCTTTTCAATAAATGGTGCTGGGAAAACTGGATATCCACGTGCAAAAGAATAGAGTTGGACCCTTATCTTATAACATACATAAATTAACTCAAAATGGATCAAAGACCTAAACTTGAAGAGCTAAAACTATAAAGCTCTTAGAAGAAAACATAAGGGAAATTCACAACATTGGAGTTATCCATGATTTCTTGGATATGACACTGAAAGCACAGGCAACAGAAGAAAAAAACTGATAAATTGGATTTCATCAAAATTAAAAACTTTTGTGCCTCAAAAGGACACTATCCAGAGAGTGATAAGACAACCCACAGAATGGAGAAAATATTTGCAAATCATACATCTGATAAAGGATTAGTAACCAGAATATATAAAGAACTCCTACAACTCAACAACAACAAAAAGCAACCCAATCCAAAAATAGGCAAAGGACTTGAACAGACTTTTCTCCAAAGAAGATACACAAATGGCCAGACACAAAAGGACAAATATTGTATGATTCAACTTATATGAGGTACCTAGAGTAGGAAAATTCAGAGACAGAAAGTGGAACAGAGGGTTCCAGGGGCTGAGAGGAGAGGGAGATGAGAGTTATTATTTATTGGGTCTGTTTGGGATGATGATAAAGTTCTGGAAATAGGGGCTGGCACAGTGGCATAATGGTTAAATTTGTGCACTCTGCTTTGGCAGCCTGGGGTTTGTGAGGTCAGATCCCAGGCACGGACCTATGCATCGCTCATCAAGCCATGCTGTGGCATCGTCCCATATAAAGTGGAGGAAGATGGACACAGATGTTAGCTCGGGGCCAATCTTCCTCACACACACACACACACACACACACACACACAAAGCTCTGGAAATAGATAGTGGTGATGGTTACACAACATTATGGATGTACTTAATGCCACTGAGTTGTACACTTAAAAATGCCTAAAATGGTAAATTTTATGTATATTTTATCACAATAAAAATTATTCCTGATTAAAATAAAGCTTTTGAATTTTTTCAAAAAGGCCATACTGACACTTAACTTTGCGTTTTATCTCTTCCTGCACTGCTCAGAGGCCTCCAGGGGCTTCTCCAAAGTCTGACCCCTCCGCAGGAAGTGAACAGCCCTCTCGGCTTTGCCCCCCCCCCATTCCCCAGGCTCCATCTTGCCCCTGTGCATTATGCCCCCTGCATGACACACTTGCTCTTCCCCAAACACTCCAGATACTTTCCTGACCCAAAGCCCTTGTTTGTGCTGTTTTCTGCATCTAGAGCGCCATTTCTGGCTCCTTCAACCGGTGAGCTCCTATTCAACCTCCAAAGTCCACTTCAAATGCCCCTGCCTATAAGCCCCAGCCCATTTTCACTTTCTCTGGGGACTCCCACTGCGGCTAATGAGGCTGCCAGCTCCCTGAGGGCAGGAATCAGCTCATTCACTGGGCACCTGCCTGACACAGGGGCCCACCCCTGCAGGATTTGTTGGGCGGGAGGAGAAGCCTCTGGCAGGGCACAGCTCACATCTCACAGCTTTCTTTATGCCCAACTCTCTCTCTAAAGAGGGAGGAGGGAGCCCTTCCATCAGTCTCCTCCCATCGCTGTCCACACCGTCCCCCACAGTGTGTGGCTCACTGTAATCGTGGCCACCACCCCTGAGCGCTGACTACACCCAGACTCAGGTCTAAATGCTTCTTGTCTGGGCTGTGAGGTCAGGCGGCATCCTGGCCAGAACAGAGCGCTGCATCCCTTGGGGGGGAATCTCCGAATCCTGAGGAGAGGGGGCCGGGGCCAAGTAGATTCACCCTGGGTGCACATCAGGCTCTCAGGTGGCCCTGCTAGGCAGGCAGCAGGAAGAAATAAGGGGCCCAGGATGGGGCAGGGAGGGTGGGGCTGCAGGCAGGAGGGACCCAGAACTCACTGCGGGGAATGGGGGGGGTGACCGAAGAGAAGAGCTGGGGTGTGGGGTGGGGACGGTTGTCCATTTCATGAGAGCCGGTCCTGGGGGTTACAGCAGCCAGACCCCAGGCCTCTGGCCTCTGAGGTGAGAGGCAAAGAGGAAACAGGGAGGAAAAGGGCGGGTGCTCCTCCAGCTGCCAGAGCGAGAGGACCCCAGGCTCACGCAAAGTCACCCAGGACTTCCCTGCTCCCGCACCCCACCTGGAGCCCTGGGGAAATAAATTACTTTCCACCAGGACCCAAGAGAACTAGAAGTTGGGTTCTCCCCCCAGGCCTAAATTTAAAGGAAAGAGGAAGGAAGAGAGGATAGAAAGATTTTTAGAGTCCCTAGCATGTTCGCATCCCATATCATTCATTCATTCATTCATTCATTCACTCATCAACAAACATTTATTGAAAAGCTACCACGTGCACCACGCCCTGCTCCAGGCTCTGGGAACACGGTTTGCAACAGAACAGAGAAGAGCCTTATGCAGTCTCTCATCCTCCCTGGAGGAAGGCGTTTCCCTGTTGTTTGGTCCCACACATGTTCCTCAGATCCACCGAGCCCTGACCAGAGGTTCTGGCATGTTCCTGGGGCCTCTGGAAACTCAAGGAGTAATCTCTCAGAACAGGTATGAGGCACCTACACCACACCTGGCCCCCGGCTCACATGTGGCCCTGTGGGACCCTTGAACAGGTGAAGACGCTGCACCCAAGGTCACAGTCGGGTCTAGAACTCCGACCTGCCAGGCACCCAGCTGACCCTTGACCCTCCACCGCATCCCCAGATGTACAGATGGGGAGAGCTCATTGGGGGCCGAGTTTGCAAAACCCAGTCTTTCAATCTCATATCGCACCGGGATAGGATCCGGGTGCCCTCAAGTCTCATTACAATCGTCCTACAAAAGGAGGCCTTTTATGTCCTCAGAGCCCTCGGCCATCAAGAAGTTGCCTTCCTAGCTGTCCCACCTTGGGTGAGTTACCATCCTCCACGTGTCTGTTTCCATCTGCGAAATAGGGGTGGTAACAGCATCCATCTCAGGGGGCTAGGACCGGGAGTCAACGAAACCACACACGAGAAGCACGTGGCACATCGCCTGCTGCAGCCGCAGGAGCGCTCCGTGAAAGGGGCCCATCAGCAACAGCAGGGGTTTGTCCTGCCGATTCTAACTCCCTTCTAACTCACGCCCCTCGGCCTCACTTCGTTATCTTCGGGTCCCGCAGATGGGAAAACTGAGTGAGGAGCCAGGCCAGGCAGGCCAGACTCTTCCCCTTTGGCAGGTGGGACCAACCTTCTGCCTCCCAAGGAGCCTCTCTTGGTACCACGAATCGGGCAGAGTGGTGGCGCCCAGAGGCCTCCCCAGGATCCTCTCTTGGCACCTCCATCCTAGGCCTGGCATAGCACAGAACCCCCGGGGCCTCAGGGGTCACTTAGTGCCCTGCCGTGGCCTTACAGACGGGAGACTGAGGCCCCGGAGGGGCACCTGTCTAGGGGAGCTGCGTGCATGTTTGTGTTCCCTGCCCGATGGGGAGCCCCCTACTCAACAGCGGGGGCCGTGGAATTGTCCCAGCTCAGTGTGGGGACGTGAGCCAGAGCTGACCCCACAGGGCTGAATGGTGGGGCTGCAGACAGGGCCAGCGAGATCTCTGGACACTGGGGAGGCCCACAACTGGGAGGGCTCCAGAGTCTCTACCCCCACTCTGAAACCTGATCAGAACCACCACCCCCCCGTTTGCAACACCCTAGCACCCTCAAAGGGCAGATAGCACAAGGGGGTGGGGCCCGAGTCCTCCCAGGCGGAGAACTTGACCGCCCCTGCAGGCACCCCATCTCTCTGCTTCCTTACACCCCCTCACACTCCCCTCCCTCAGAGGCACAAACAGCCCCATTTTGGAAATGAAGAAATTGAATGGAACCAGAGAGATAAGGGGGCTGTTCCAAAGGCAAGAGGCTATTTCCATCGAAAAGCCAAGACTTGAATCCAGATCTCCTCGTCTCCAGAGAAGGCGTGGAGGGAGAAGAGGAGAAAGGAGAAAGGAGAAAAGTGGCCACGGCTTGTCGGCTACCAGACAAGATCCAGTGGGTCTGGCAACTCCCAACTTCCCTCAACTTCTCTGAGCACCCTTACTGGGCAAGGTTATGCCCACCTGGGAGTAGGGAGCGGGGCTACGGATGAGCTACAAACCCTGGGAGACAGCCCTTCTTGCCACCGGACACCCCAGAGCAAGCCAACCTGCCCTTCTCTGCCTGGCCTGAGTCGGGGGCTTCCCTGCTCCAGCACCGGCCCCAGGGATTGGACTTGCCAAGTTACTGGTCTGTGGCCCCCTCTGGACATGAAGGCAGGGGCTGTGTCCAGTGCTTCTCAGAATCCCCCACAAGGCCTGGCACAGTGACAGGCCACGTTTGGTGAGCGACGAGTAAGTAGAAGCAGGCGTCTCCGTCCCCCTGTCTGTGAAGTAGGACATTGGGGCCAGCAAATGTCTGGCGTCTCTTCCAACACTGGGTGGGACGCCCACCCCACACCACGACCCATTGCGTGTGGGGGGACGTACCAGTTCTCAAGCCAGAGAGGAGGAGGTCGGTCACGTGGCCTCAGCTAACCCTCCTCCTGTGCACCCACGTGTTTTCCACCACTTGGGAAGGAAAACCTGGCCTAGGAAACAGGCTGGGAGCAGAAGTCACATGCGGGATGAGTCCCTGCCATCCCACCGGGAACTCCACGGCTGCTCTCCTGTTGCCCCTGTCACCCCAGGAGCTCCTGGTTGAGTCGCCTTCCTTCTAAGGAGAGTGGGGACCGCAAGCATTGGCTCTCTTTGATGCACAGGGTGCGTGTGTGACTTACCGGAGGGTTACAGCCGCCAGGAGAGAGTGGATGAGCTGGAGCAGATATTCCCAAACTTCTTCCCCTACTCCCAGCAGCGGAAGGAGGACCCACAGTGCATTCCTGTCTTCCCACTAACCTGGCTGTGGGGCCCCATTTCCCCTGGGACTCAGTTTGCTCATCTGCTTAAATGGGATCTGCAACACGCATAAACATGGTGCCAGGAGGGTTTCTCTTCCACAGTGAGCCACATGGGACAGAGGGTACACTCAGGAGCTGGGGGCTGGGGGAAGCCTCGCTGTGGTGTGGGTGGGCTGGGTGGACCCTGTGAGGGCTCCAGGAAGACGCTAGGGCTCGGTGCCCCCCCACCAGCCACAGGGGGACTGAGCCTGCCGCTCGGTGAGTCAGCCTCCCTGGGGAACTGTGACCAGCGGAGGGAAAGGCCACAAGCCGTGACGCACAGGCGCTTAGTCACTGTCTCCCCAGCGGGCGACGCTGGCGGCAGACGCTACACCACGCATGGGCCCGGAGGGGCGTCTGGGAGGCGCGCAGGTGCTTGCCCTTGCATGCACAAGACTCCTGTACACGAGGTAGACAGATGCATGCACCAGGGGAAGCACAGGAGTGCACACAAATTGGTACACACGGCCACACCCTGAAACACACTCGGACAGCAGGATGGGGACCCAAGGAGTATGGGCTGGGCGCACACCCGCCCGAGCTTACACTGTGCACTTGCTCACACAAACCCCCAGGCCTCCTCTCACACTGACAAAGGTACTGGGATATGCTCACAGGTGGCCTTAAGCGTGCTCCGGCAACATTCCAAATGAGACCCAATTCTCCATTCGTCCTTCCAGCCAGTAAACATCTATTACGTCCAAATGTATACGCCTGCAAGGACCTAAGCCATAGGATGACAGGCAGGTCCTCAGTTTGTTGTCCCAGAAGAAGGTCCGGCACATGGTAGATGCTCAGGAATTGCAGAGACAGGATGAGTGCAGACAGGGGACACGAGCAGCCCAGAGGGACCAGGAACCCCAGAGCCTCAGCTTGAGCCAGGTCACTTGTGGGCACGAAGACTCCTCTCTCCATATTTAAGCCCCAGCTTGGAGTCCAGAACCTGCATTCATCTGCAGCCCTCCAGGACCACCAGCCCACTTGGTCCTGGGACTGCTGCCCACTTGGTCCGGGTGCTCCTTAGCACACTCCCAGGGAACCCTCAGGACCCATTTCTGCTTCCAGGGAGGCCTTTTCCGCCCACTCTACCCAATTTCTCCTGGACAAAAATGTGTGTAAAGGTGGGGAGGGCAGGGAAACCAGGTGAAGACCAGTCTAGAGTGGTACTGGCCCAGAAACCCCTAGAGGGCCTCTGGAAATCCTCCAAACTCCCGCATTTCACACAGAGCTAAAATTCAGACCCAGAAGGAACGGGGAGGGGAAGGGACCTCCCCAAGGCCATGCAGGGAGCAGAGAACACAACGTGGATTCCCGCCGAGATCTATCCCTGGACTGTGCGCCCTGCCCCGCACATGTGCCAAGCCGGATCTTAGCATTGCGGCCCAAACCTTCCACAGCCTCTCCATCTTCTGTGCCACGGCGTTCGCTCGGAGCGCACGGAGAACCGGCTGCTTTGCCCCAACCAGGGTCGCCGGCAGTCCATCCGCAAGGTGCTTGGGGCCGACGCCAACGCTCCTTGGCGCCCAGTTTGAAAAAAGAATCTGCTCTGAGACAATCTATTTTAAGAATCCGATGAAACGCGCACCGGCTCCCTCTCTCGAATTCGCAGCGGCGCCGGCGCCCGCGGCCCTGACCGATTGTGCGGTCCCAAGTACACGCGGCGAGGTCGCAGAGAAAGACAGGTACTTGAGCGCCTCTTACACACACACACACACACACACACACACACACACACACACACACACACACACACACCCCACCAGTATCTCCCAGTAACCCTCCTCTCCAAAAAGGCACTCCGGGTGCAGTGGAGCGCCGTGGTGACCCCTCTAGCTGCCTCTGGAACCGGAATTCGAAACGCCCGCTGCCTGGCATCGCCACCCCACTCCCCAGCCTTTCGCTCCTCTGAGCGTCCCCGTTTAGCATCTCTTTTCCTCTCTGCCGAGCCACAACTCCCTTTCCACTCCTCCTTCTCCTCCTTGGTGCTGGCGGTGCGGGGTGGGGTGGGGTGGGGAAGAGGGTCTTTGCTAAGGCGACAGAATGAGCTGGGGATGGGGGGAGGATGGGCGGGTCAGGCGCGTCCGGGGCCCCTGCGACACCTCTCTGGACCCATCGGAGGCTTCCGTCGCACCACTGAGTCAGCCTTCCTGGGGACACCGGCTTCCAGGCAGCGCGGCATGTGCTGCTCCTGGGCTACTCCGCGCCCCTGTACTGGGCGAGGAAGGAGCATCCTGAATGGAGGTGGGGCTGTCACCCATTTGCACGTCTGTAGGCGAGAGAAGGTGGCGCAGGGCTGCACCTCTGGAGAGGAGATCCCTGGGGGCCACCAGTAGCTCTGATCTACGCTGCGGCTGGGAGAGCTTGCCGGCCAGAGAGAGGTGTCTCCTCCTTCCCCCAAAGGGCCCTGTTTAAAGAAGGGCCTCTTCTCACTGCCTAGTCCGGACCTAAGGCGTGCGGTGCCCACGGCCCTGAGCAAGAAGAGACCGTTAGCTATCACTCTGAACTCTCTGGACGGAATCACCACGGAGCCGGGGCCTCGCAGTCTTGGTTTTCTAATCTGATGACTCGCCTTGCCACCCTATGGAGGGAGGCGCAAAGCCGTTTGGCAAGGTCCGGGGAACCCCGTAGCTGCGGGAGCACGTGGCCAGGTGGCGCCTCGCAGGCGGCGTCCCTACGCAGGACTGTGCCCTCACCGCCCCACCCAAAGCGGTGCCTGGGCCTAAGTCCTTCGGCTTCCAGAGCGGGGGTCGTGGGAGCCGAGGACGCCGAGGCTCCGGGTGCAGGGAGCTCTCTCCCGCCGAGCGTTCTCTGGGAGCCCGCACCCCCAACGCCCCTTTCCTTGCAGCGAAAGGCTCACCGCTCGAGCGCGGCCTCCCCATTCCCCCATCCCACGCCCGCGGAGCCGCGGGTGCTCCGGGCAGTTTCTCTCTCCTTCCCCCGACTGCTGCTTCGGGCCCCCTGGTCCAGGGGACAGCGGAGGAACCCGAACGCCCGACAGACGCGCGGACTCCAACCTCCCCTCACCCCCGGAGCTGCAAAGGCCGCTGAATTTCCATTTCATATTTCCATTTGCCACCAAAACAAAGCCGTGCGTAGAGCTGCGGGAAGAGAGAACCGGACGGAGGCCCAGGGAACGTGCGCCCAGCTGCTCTCCAAAACGAAAGTCCTCGGGGACTTTGGCGAAATTTTACGTATGGTATTTTCACTTGCTTTAACCGCGCAAACGGTTCAGGGCTTCGGTGACTCCGGGACAGCCCGGCGGCCGCGGCGAGGGTCCTGACGCAGCCGGTAGTAACCTCGCTTTAGACTCGGGACCGCGCACGTGCCCGGGCGGTCACCCTACTCAAGAAACACCATCGTCGGGAACAAGGGGTGAAGGTGAGATGGGGGAGAGGCTCTCCTAAGTCTTCCGAAATTTTCTTAAGACAACTTACAAAAAAAGCCCCCCCCCCAAAGTTTTCGTGTACATGTACAACAAATAAATGGTCCGTGTTTTGACCCAGGTAGTGTCATACCAGTGTGCAGGGACATAATTCTTCGAACTTTCCACTTAGCTGTGTACTTCACCGTATATAAATTATAATAAAGAAAACTTGTGCAGATCGACTGATTTCAAATAATACTAGACCTGTAATCCAGGCCTTCTCTTCTTCTATTTAAGAATGTAGTGTTTAGGCCGGTCTGCTTGAGCAAGCTGGCTTCTAGAGAAATTAACAAAGTGAAAAATTAAAAGCATCCTCGTCCCGCTCCCCACGCCAAAAACTGACCGGGGGGGTCGTCGGCGTCACAGCTCCCAGGCTCGCGTTGTCCCTCGATCACCCCACAATCTGCCACGGGCTCCCTTCCTGCTTCTGCCCGCGTCGTCTCCGTTTCTCCCTGTCTTTTTTGGGTCTCTCTTATACAAAAACACACTCTGGTTCTTTGATTAAATTCGAACACGACCTGGGCGGAATATACACATTTTGTGGTGTGTAGGTTGTGTCGGTGCGGGGAAATGAATATCCCTAGCGTTCAAACACTGCGTCTAATTCGACAAATCAGGACCAGCCCCGCGGCGGCGCCCCGGGGGTCTCCGGCCGGCCGGCGTCTCCCCAGACCTCCGCGCTGAGAGCGCTGCCTTGGGGGCGGGTGGACGGGAAGGTAGCCATCGTCTTGCAACGAAAACCTGCGTGCACCGAATCGAAAGCGAAAGAGAAGAGGTGGCAGGGCTGCTCCCCGAAGCGTCCCGGGGCGCATGGCCGAGGCCCGGAGCGCCGGCAGCGGCTCAGCGAGTCGGCCCGAGGTTTGGGGGCCCGGCGGCGAGGAGGCTCTTGGTGCCGCTTCGAAGCGTCGGGTCTCCGACCCGGCGTGTCTCCCGGGGTCCACGCGGCCAAGGACGGGCAGGGACTGGCAAGGACTTCGGAAGGCCAAAGTGCGGACGCGGAGCCTAGCGGGTCGGGATTGGAGCAGGCTCTTTCGTAAAAACGCGAATGTCTCTGCACCCGGTGGGGACTGCGGAGTCATCTCGTTCGTCGCCCTTTAAGTACTGATGGGGAAACGGAGGCCCGGGAAGGGGGAGGGATGCCTTCAGACTAGGAGGATTTCTCATCTCCTTTGCCAACTCCCAGAAGACCCGGCCGGCGGAGACTCCAAGCGGCCTCCCTGCCCCGCGCTCCCTCGGCGGCGCCTGTCGCAACCCCCAGACCCTCACATCACTGGCCGAGGGGCGCTTGGACTGAGTGGCTCCCGGGGCTGAGTCCGGGAGGAGGCCTCGCAGCCTCGCCTCCCGCTCGGTGTAGTTGCGCAGATCGAGAAACCGGCTTCTGGCCCCGGGACCAACAGAGCTGGAAAGGAGGTTGCGAGGTGGAAGCTCCCTGCGGTTGGGAACCGAGCAGCAGAGGCCGAGCAGAGCGCCGGGCTGGTGTCTGCCACCGCCTTTCCCCGAGCTCCTGGGAACTTTCCCAGGCGTCTTCCTTGCATCCCATTTCCCCCTTTTGAGTACTCACTCTCACAAGTGTGGGAGAGAACCGCTGTCGATGTGTGCCTCAGTTTCCCTGCTTGCTGGCCATCTAGAAAGCCAACTCCAGAGGCCTTTCTCCCAGCTGCCTCTGTAAAGGGCACAGCCTGGCCACTTGGTGCCTCAGTTTCCTCATCTTGGACCTAATGTGCCTAATCTTTTTCGTACAAGAGCCAGAAATCTCCCCCTGGCCAGGGAAACTCAGCTGCCAAGAGAGAAGGAAAAGCATAAACAGAGCTGTTTGCTCTTTGTGGCTTTGCCCCAAGTGGCGCCTCCATCTTGGGCAGCAGGGGAGAGGGGTCCTGTCGGTGATTCCAGGCTGCCTTTTGTCCCAACCTGCAGCTTCTGGCTTTGCCCAGAGCAGGGGCAGGGCCCTGCCCTATCCTCAGAATTGGGCACTCATAGGCTCCCAATGGCACAGAGGCCGGTGATAGAAACGTGGAGGACGGCAGGCTAGACTCTTGCTCTCTCGGTGGGGGAGCACTTACCTCCCAATGAGCCTTACACTTATCTCCCCCGTAATGCAGATGAAGAAACGGGGTTTAGAAGAGTCAGCTGTCAGGTCACAGTGTGTGTTGCCCCAATGGCTAAAGCAAGTAGAGGAAGGGCCAGGCTGGCTGTGAGGGTCCAGCAGGGCTCAGAGAGCATGCTCAGAGGGAGCCAGCGCTTTCCCCTTTCCCTCTGGACCTGAAGGCATCTTGCAAACGAGAGGTTGGGAGTGGCTTGGGATCTCTCCTTGCCTAGTAACTTGGCCTCCTCAGAAACCTCACTGGAGAATGTCTTTAAAAGCATGAAGATCCAGTGCAGTAGGAGAAAAAAATCCATGAGGCCCCTGCTTTGCACATGAACCTCCGTGGGTGCCCCAGTCTGTGACTCGCTCACCTAATAGTCCCGAACGAGAGGCTGGTGCACGTGCACAGGGCCGAGAGCCCCCGACCGCCAGAGTGTGGAGGAGCACCTGTGTGGAGCCGGGAGTGTCTGTGGTCCCAGTGGCTGATTTCATTCCAACAGGAAGGTGGAGAGGAAAGGTGCAGGAAGTGGGGAAACCCACCGGATCTTTCTAAATCAGCTCTCAGTCCTGGCCTGTGGGTTTGGGGGTGTGTGGCTATGCCCGACCCACTTGAGTGAGTGTACTTGGTGTGTGACCACACCGGCTCACGGGGAAGAGGTTGTGTGTGTGCGAGTGTGTGCATAGAATGCAAGTGTAGACAAGTGTATGACTGTGTGAATGTTTGTCTGTGTTAACAACCCGGAATGAACTAGTTCTGAGCCTGTGGGAGAGCCAGTCTCAGTGTAAGAAAGTGCCATGGGCTGTTTTCTAAGGTTATTCCAGCCACCAAGTCCCCCACCATGTCCCACCTCTGTCCCCAGGCCTGGTGTCTCTCCAGGGGCCCAGATCAGCCCTGTCAGAGCCAGCTCACCTCCAGGGCCCTGCCTGAAGGCCAGGGCTCCTAGCCTAGAGAATATTTTTCCTTCCCTTCTCAGTTCCTCTCCCTGCCAGCTTGGGGCTCACCAGTCCGGATTCGGTGGAAGAGAAGGCCTAGGTTCCTGAGATGCTCTGGCTTCAGGCCGTCCTTGAGAAGGGCTCTCCTCCACTGCAGTCGGCAACCCGGGCCTGCGTCCTGCAGCCGCGTTCAAGGGGGCTTGGAGGTCATTGAGGCCTCGGGTTCTCTGTGGGCCGGAATCAGGACCCAGAACCTTCCCTTTTTCGGACGCACTGCACCGCTTGGAGCTCTGCGGCTTCCTGCCTCCCTGCGGGGTCGGTCCTAAACCATTGTTCGAGGTCGGCCACCTCCCAGGATCGCCGGCGAAGACACGGGGGCCCGGACTCGAGTCTCTGGACCCGCACCCTTGAGGCGCCCGGGTTTCACGGCGTCCCGGGCGCGCTCCGCCCGCTAACCTTCGGGCTCCCAACCCGGCTCCGCACCGGCGACCCTCCCACCTGCGGCGCCGCCCGAGGAGCCTCCAAGCCGGCGGGGAGCGAGGACTCGGCGGGGAGCGAGGAGCCCCGTGCCCGAGCGCTGCGCCGCGGCTGTTCCCCGCCGCGCGCCCTGAGCCGATGCGAAGTATCCGCCTCTGAGCCGACCTCGCCGGCCGCGCGTAGAGAGTAGTTTGGGGAAACGGCGAAGAGGGGGAGAAACAAACTCCAGCCCGTGTGGAACAGCCGAAACGCTCCGCGCCCTTGCCCGGGGGATACGCAGGGGGCAGGGCGCACTTTCCCTCGGAGCAGTCGATCCCCGTTTCCAGACCCAGAGTCACCCGCTCCTCGGCCTCGCGCCTCCCCAGCCCGCCAACTCCTGCCTCCCGCATGACGAATGGAGTTCGGGGTGCCGAAGCCACGGGTCCTCGCGGCCCCAGCCCCGAGAGACCCGTCCGTGCACTCACCGTAGCAGGGGACCTGCAAGGCCGCGTTGTGGCCGCCGCTGCCTTCCTGGAGTTTGAGGCTGCCGTCCGGGGGCGTCTTGCAGGCGCCTCGCTGCAAGTAGAGATGCGGCTGCTGCGCGGGCGGCTGGGGCTGCGGCTGCGACGGCGGCTGCGGCGGCTGCGGCGGCTGGGGCTGGGGTTGGGGCTGGAACTTGCTAAAGGAGCCCCGCGCCCCGGCGCCACTCTCCAGGGGTGCCGCCAGGTCCTGCTGCCCCGCGCCGTAGCGGGCCCGGCTCTTAGCGTCCCCGAATCCCTGCCCTTTGGCGGCGGCCGACAGGAAAGTTGTGCCGAACTTATCGCCGCCGGGGAAAGCCCTAAAAGGCGGCGAGCCCTCCCGGCTCTGCGACACCGGGCTGTAGTAGGCGTCCATGGCAGCAGCCGGCGACTCGCAGTAAGAGACGCAAGTCTCAGCGTTCATGCCTGGCTTGCGCGGGCGACGGGCGGGGGCGCGAGCGAGAGCGCGAGGACGCCACCGCGCGCTTTGGTCGGGAGTTTGGAGAGGCGAGGAGGCGGTGGCTGTGCGCTCCACGCCGGCCTGCTCGCCCTCCCTCCTCCCTCCACGCCTGCCTCTCTCTCTCTCTCTCTCTCTCTCTCTCTCTCCTCCCCCCACCCTTCTCCCTCCCCGCAGCTGGCCCAGGGAAAGAACGGAGGGCTGTAAAAAGATTCAGATGTTTCGGAAAGTTGACCAGATCTCCCAAACCCTCTTAAGGTTTTGAAGCGGAAAAAAAGAGAGAGTGATTTTTTTTTTTTTCTGACTCTCTCCTTCCTCCCCGCCCCCTCCACCCGCCCCAGCCCCTCCTTTCCTCTCTAAGGAGATGCTACTAACTCTCTCCTAGAGGAGTCTACCCGGAGGCGCCCGAGGGCCTTTCCGATTCTAGGCGGGGCCCGGGAGGTGTCAGGATCCCCAGGGCTCCCGTGGCGGTGAATTGGCGGGTCCCACTTTGGCCTAGGGGAGGGGGGCATACAAAACTTCAGTGCCAGATTAAATAACAAAAAAACTCCAACAGGTTTTGACACTCGGAGTCAGACCGGCCGGTAGCCGCCGCCGGGTGCAGGCGCGTCGTTTGGACGCTTCGGAGCGAATTCGGCAGCGCGGCTGCGGGCCTTCCCACCGATGCCTTTTCCTGTGTTTTCAACTCCTCTTCCCCATTCTCGGTTCTTCCATGAAATTAACACACACACGCCGCAGTCGTTCTTTGCACGGCCATTTTCACGTCTTGTTAACTATTTCCATCCCCTATAAGGGCGCTGGGTAGGGGTGCGGGGGGGGGGGCCTGTGTTCGCTCAACCGCTGCAGAAGCCCCGCGCCGGGCCAGGCTTCAGAAGCTTCAGAGCGCGGCCGCTCTCCTCCCTCTCCTCCCCGAGCAGAGCTGGCGCCTCACGTCTGCGCCCAGCAGAGGGGTCTTCTAGCTGGTGGGCCTGAGACTCAGGAACTCGGAGACCCGCTGGCCGCGCCCCGTCGTCGCGCTGTCACCTGCTTGCTGCTTGGGGCGGGGTGTGGCGGTCTCTCGTCTCTCTGCTCCCGGTCCCCGACTGTAAAACGAATGGCTTGGATCTGACGGGTTGTGGTTTCCCTCACCGACGCGCGTCAGGGAGAACTTTCCCGGCGCGTCGAGCCCTCGCCACTGGGCTAGCCATCATCGCGCCTCACAACAACCGTGAGTGGTGGAGATTGGGGTCCCCGATTTTCCGATGAGCGAATGGAGGCTCAGAGAGGTGCAGTCACCTGGCAGAGAGGCCCGCCTCGGAACCCATACTTAGGCTAGTCCCCCCTCGGTCCCGGGATGGAACGACAGCGAAGACGCGAAGAACAGAGGAGACGGGTCTCCGATCCGAAATGACGCCGTTTGAACGAGATCAGTTCGAGCAACCCTGGATAAAGGGCAGGGAGAATCCGTGGATCGAGGTCGTCCCTCCAGGGAGGCTGGGAGTGGGGTGAGAGGTGGAGGGGCAAAGTAGAATGAGAGAGGGCCCGAGCGCCCTGGACCCAGGAATGTGGGTCAGAATTCAATCTTCTGCACCTAAGGTCTCCCAAAGGAAAAATATCTGGGGGACCATGCTTCTACCCCCAACCTCATCCGGGCTAATCCTCACCCCCACAGCCCTCCCTTGGTATCTCTGCTCCTTGCTCTGCCGCCGACTGCGCGATCCCACATCTGGTTTCCATCGCGGCTTACCTTGAAGTGCTCGTTAATAAAGATATTCCGAAAACCGCGGCCAGGGGTGCGCAGGCCCGAACCCCTCGGGGGCCTCCCCGCCGCCCATCGGGACCCGCGCTCTGGCCCGCAGACCCAAGCCACGTAAGGATCTTATATTTATAGAGCGCCTATTGTGCCAGAAGTCATCCACAGGTCATTCACCCTGCCACCCCCAACAACCTGGCGACGCTCGCCTTGTCATACCCATTTTGCAGATGAGTAGACTGAAACTCAAAGAAACCAACTAATTTTTCAACCTCAGATAGCAAAAAAGTGGGTGAGCCTGCCGTTTTCCCAAATGCTCCTGTCCAGCCGAAGTTTCTTTCAGTTCTTAGAACCTGCCAGGTTTTGCCTGTGCACCATAGCATAGGGGTCTCCTTTACCTGGAATTCCCCAGTCTCACCCCTGCGCTTTTGTCTTGCTAATGATTTGGGGTTCAGCCTAGAGTCCCTTCCTCCAGGAAGCCTTCCATCTCTCCCAGCTGATTTGGTGCTCCGTCCTGGACTTCGTGGTTGTCTGCTTTCAGGGTCAGTGTTCACCTCATCCTCGGTAGTCAGAGGTTCCCGGGGGGCAGCCTCTGCCGTGCGTGGCACCCCACAGATACTTGTGGAATAAAATATTAAAGCCGGGGGTTGTTGGACCCTGGGTTCCTTCCACTGCCCAGAGAGGCACCAGCATCTTTGGTTTCCTCTACCAAGGACAACCGGTCACTCTCTCTCCCCTTCTTCGTGAATCAAGAGACAAAGCTGAAATGTGCTGGCCTCCCCCAGGCTGCACAACAGTGAGTTGTCTCAGAGCGCAGCCAGGCCTGTCTTGTTCACTGCAGGGCTTGGCACAGCGTAGGTGCTCTTAAAATGAGTGTTGAATGAATGAATAAAGATGCTGTGTGGTCCAGGGGCTTAGAGGCGCATTTCTGCCAACGAATTCTAAGGGACGAGGCTCCTCTGGTCCATGTGCCCAGAAGCTCCCTGCAAGCACCTAGATGGTGAC
This sequence comes from Tapirus indicus, assembly GCA_031878705.1. Taxonomy (NCBI): domain Eukaryota; kingdom Metazoa; phylum Chordata; class Mammalia; order Perissodactyla; family Tapiridae; genus Tapirus; species Tapirus indicus. The sequence goes on from CM062928.1 coordinate 12,066,748, forward strand.
AGCCACCTTTTCATTTGTCCCCCCTCCTCCAGTTCCAGGTCTAGACATGACAGGAAGATGATGATAAGCAACATGCATGGGGTGGGGAGGGGAGGAACGACCCCAAGACAGGTACAGGTGCAACTACACAATATTCTCCAGTAACTTCTACTCCGCTGCGAGCTCTCCATGCAGGGAAAAGGCTGCCACCATCCAGGAAGCTTTCTTTGAGCACCGCCTCTCACCGCCTACCCAGCCCACTCTTTTATTACCTGTTTACTATTACTATTACTGCCTCATTATTTAACCTTTCTGGGGGGATTTCAAACCTAAAGCACACGGGGCACAGTATTTGATGTCCTCAGCCGGAATTTCATCCTGGGAACTGGCATGAGGGTGCTACCTTTCCACGTACCTTATAGACAGACTCAGACAGAGCAAGTGCATGCCTGCAAGTGAGGAAGTGAGTGTGAGTTTGTTTGTGACCTCGTGAGAACATTCTGGGCATGTCCTTTACCTCATGCAAACTGCCACCAACTCCCTCTCCTAAGTCCCTTCCAATACACCTTTCCGGGAGAATGCTAATAAGTGTAGCTGGTTATTTCTGTGTGGGTTAAATCATTTGTTCATCCATCTGCCCATCCATCCATCCATCCCTCCCTCCACCCATAGCTGAAAGCTGAGCCATTTTCATCTGATTCCTCCCTGGGGCTGCAGGGCACCCTTCCAGCTCTTTGGCAAGCCGAGGGTGCTGAAGCCCGGTTCCCGCCCCTGCTTCTGCTCTCCAGCAGCAAAGCCTCCCTCTGGCTTGCTGTTTGTCTTGAATCTCCTCCAGGCACCCTTGGCACACCTGGTGGTATCTCTGCATTTCTGGATACTTCACAGCATACTAGGTGGGGTTCACAGGGCCCTCTGCTTCAAGTCCTACACCCCTACCTTTGGCAGGCACATCCCTGGCTGCCCCCTTCTCCCTCCCTTTCGCATCCCCTGCTCAGCCCTCCTGGAAACGACTACCCCTTTCTATCCAGGACTCTGCACACAGAGGGCGAAGGGGAAGTGGTCAAGAACAGTCTTTCTTTGTCAAGGCCAAGCACCCAGTGTCACCTCCTCTGGGAGGCCTTCCTCACCACCCTACCTACTGCTCTGTCACATCTACCTGTCATTTCCCCCCTAGTGTTTATCCTGATCTGACGTTATCTCCCACATTTGTGGGATTTCTTGGCTTATTGCCTGTCTTCCTCCTAGGATGCGAGTCCGTGGCTCCTGTCTCCCAGCAGGAAGTACTTGGCACATGGCACCACTCGATAATATCTTTTGAGTAAATGACTAACAAGCGAATAAACCAGTAAACAAACAAATGAACGAATGAATCCCGAGGGAGCATTGCCCCACAGCTGGAGGGTAACTGTCCAGTCCATGTGGCTCAGGGCTGGAGCTCTTGAGGCCACGGGTGGGGGATTGAGTTGGTTAGAAGGTCTCTGATGGGGGGAAGCCACAGCAGACGCTCTTTTCTTTCAAAGGGAAGGACAGGCTCAGAGCGGCCCCCTTTGGTCTAAGCTCCCTCCACTCGCACCCCACACTGGACAAATAGTGGAGCTGTGGGGCGGGATGTCCTGCTTATCTTCTATGTGACCTCGCCTGACTGTCCCCAGCCCCAACTTCCAGCGTGAGTAAAAGGGGACCACACCCAGCTCAGCGAGGCGTGTACACTCCTTGGCTGGAAGTTGCTACTATGTAAATGGTAGGAGGTAACAAACAAGTTTGGGGCGGATACAATGACATTTTGGACACCTGCGGAGCTGGCAGGAAGTGTCAGGATATAAACGGGGGAGGCCAGGGATGTTATAAATCTTGAGCAGGAACCCCCTGCTCTGCAGACCCCTGTGCAAAAACCTCACAGTCTGGACAGAACAACATAATCTTAGCAATCATGTGTCGGACAACTGTGACAAGTCAGATCTTGCACATGAAGATCTTTGAAGTCCTCACAGTGGCCCTATGGTGGTACTATTATCCTCGTTTTACAATGATTAAAAAGAAATCGAAGCACAGAGAAGCGAGGCGGTGGTTTAGGGTCACACAGCAAAGCGAGGACTTGGGAATCGAACTCAGGTGATCCGACATCAAAATCCACGCTCCTCACTACTGTGTGTTCTCAGAGATCTCTGCAGTCAAATCCAGTTCTCAGAGATCTCTGGGGATCGGCGGGTCGAAAGGTTCCTGATCTCTCCCGGCCTGCGGGGCTCGCAGAGCAGCTCCCACTTGTCCAGTGGCCCCGGCGCGGGCGCGAGAGCGGCGAATCCGGCCCGAGACTCGGACGGCTCGCCAGCCCAGCCACACGCGCCGACCCACGGTGCCCTCCGCGGGGCGGAGGCCGCGTCCCCGAAGTCGGCGCCAGTGCTGCCCGCCTGCACCCAGCCTCCCGGCTCCTGCCCCATTCTCCGCGGAACGCGGACCCGGAGGCACCTTCCCGCGCTCTGCTCCCGCGCCCGCGCTGCCCTCGGGTCGGCCGCGCCCCCTGTCTTTGCGATGGAGGCATGTACTGCCCCACGGAGGTTCTCCAGGCGCTTCGAGGGCGCGGGGAGTGTGGGTGCAGGACCCAAGTGCGCCCCGCTGCCCAGCGGGAGGAGCGGGGGTCGCCGAGGCGCCTTGAGCCCGAGGGAGGACCTCGCGGGAGGGGGCACAGGACCAGGACCAAGGCCTGGCTAGCGCTTCCTCCTCTCCCACGGCCTCCACCTCACACCTGGACCAGGACCCCGAGTTTAGGTGCTGAGCCATTCCCAGATCCTGGCCCCCGCCGGCTCCTGGCTGGCGGACGCTTGGGGATTCAGCCCTGGGAGAGGCCCTAGACAGCGTCTACCTTCCCCGCCTCCCATATTATGTTTACTGAGGCCCAGGAGCGAGGGGGTCAAAAGGAAGCCTGCGTTCTGGGGCATATCTTCATGAATCTGGGAACAGTGCGAACTCCCGAGGTGCGGGATAAACCTGGAGGCTTGGAGAGAGTTCTAGTCGCTCACACACTGTTCGGTCTCGAGCATCAATGGAGTACAAAGCGGGAGGGATGGGGGCTTTGAAAAATGACCAACCCTGCTGGAACGCACGCTTTTGCCCCCTCCCCCAGATGCGCTCCCGGGAGCTGGCTGCCCGCTCTCGGCGCGCGGGGCACCCGGGACTTTTTGGCGCGGAGCTGGGGCTCCAGTCTGAAGGCTCAGACCGGGCGCGCACGAGGGAATCTGGTTCCCTGCCCTCCCCTCCCTTCGCAAGAGCAAGGCAAAGATCTCAGGGCAGGGACAGGGCTTCGAGGGCTGGGGTCTGGCGAGCCCCGTGGAAAACCCGGCAGGAAAGCTCACGAGACGAGGTCTCCACTCCGCTGGGGCAGACCGCCTTAATCCTTGATCCGGAGAGGAAGTTGCTGGAGCCGGAAGTCCCCCTCTGGGGTCGGAGCCTGTGCACCCTTTGTGTATCGGTTACAGCCCAGGAGAACACAGATAATTTAAATCCACAGATAATTCCCAAACGTCATTAGTCAAACCCCCAGCCAGGTGTTTGGACGGAAGCCCCCTATCCCTTCTTATCTTCCCCCGTCCCTTCCCTCCTGGAAACCGGTCCTCTACGATTTCAAAAAGTGCCTGGAAAAGATTGGCCGTGGGAAGATGGAGACCCCAACCCACCACCTCACATATACAGGGGTCCTGAGGCACCTCCTGGGCAGAAATGAGGTCTCAGTTTCTTGAGATGCCCAGAGGGAGGGTCTGCCCTTGCTCAGCCTTAGTTTCAGGGAAGCGTGTAGGACCTTTCTACCCATTTCTCCGATGGGGAGATGGAAGCTTCAGTAATGGAGGGAAGGGAGTGCTGATGGCCAGAGGGAGACCCGAGGACTCCCTCACACTGTGCTTCTGCTCGTGCCTGTCTCTGGAGAGAGAGTTCAAAACTTTCAACAGAGTCTCAGAGGAGGCCCTGACCCCCAGAAAGCTGAACTCCACTGGTCTGGGCAGAACTGGCCCTTTGGGACAAAACTGGGCTCTCCTTGAAGTCCTTTCTGTTCCCTCCGACCTGCACTTCACCCCCTTCCTCCCCACACACCCTTTCACTCTGCAGCAGAGAGGTCTACACGCCAGGCCTGGGAACGCCCAGCTGACAGACTAGAGGGTCTCTCCAGGTCTGTGGCACTCCTGTTTAGTAAGGGGTGGTGTTTCCATCCCACCACCCAGAAAACCAAACTGGAGCTGGGAGGGGTGAACGAGCAGGCTTCCATGGGGACAGGAAAGGGCTTCCTGATTCTCTCCAGCTGGGGACCCTGAGCTCAGCCCTGGGCCCTCCCCACCTTCCCCTCCTTTCCCCCCTCCTCTCCTCTCTATCAATCCCCAGAGCCCACTGACACATCCACACTCCCTCCGTGCCCTGGCCTCACTCTGCTCCCATCACTGGGGGGACCATGGCCCGTAATTCCCTTTTTCCTCTCCCACAGCTTCGGAGCCCTGGCCTCCAAGAGTCCTCCTCTAAGATTTCATTTGTCCACTCGCTCCCTCCCCCAGCCCCAAGAGTTTGTGGGCACCCAGTGACAGCTGTCTTGACTCCAGATCAAGCACTCCCCTCTCCCCCAGCGCTGTCCTCATGGGTGGTGGGAGGGGCTTCTGGATTCTCTCTGGGACCGAGCTGGGCTGGGGAGTGTGTCTGCAGCAGTGCGGAGGACTTTGGGGCTGGAAAGGGGGGGGGGGGAAAGGGAGGAGGCAGCAAGATGTCCCCACAGCAATTCCATTAGTGGTCAAGAGCCCAGCTTTAGATTCAAGTCTGAATCCCAGTTCTGCCACCTTTGGGCTGCATAATGGGGGCTAAGTGACTTCTTCCACCGGCCTCAGTTTCCTCTCCTGTAAAATGGGGATAGTAATAGTACCCATTTCATAGGAAAGCTGCAAGGATTAAATGAGATGATACTCACTTAAAGTATTTTCTAGTCACAGCAATAATCACCTCCTTTCCGTATCAGAGACTCTGCTACTTTGAACAGCATAGCCCAGGCTTAAAGAACCAGAAATGGCCAATTGGGGTTCCTGCCCTTCAACCTTAGGTCAAAGGGGTCAGATTCATGCTCCTGACCACAGCTCCTCCCTGGGTCAGAGTCCTTTCAAAGCACCAGGCGGGAAAAGGCCAAAGGAACTCGTGGCTCCCACGGTCCTGTCCTTCCTGTCCGTGGTGCAGGAGGCGGAGGGTGTGGGGAGAGGTTTTAAGGGAGGAGGGTCGCTGCTGCCCTCCAGCTCCGGGCTCCAACCCACCTTACACTTGAAGCAGCAGCGCTTTCACATCTGTCGATTCTCTTTGCAAACTCATCACTGTCCTGCGGACTAGGGTCTACATCCCTGTTTTACAGCCGGGGAAACGGAAACCAGAGAGGCTACGCCCCTTGCCCAGAGTCACACTGAGAGCCAGAGGTCAGGTTGACTCTAGAGCTTAGGGCAGGGCTCTCAGGCCTGGCGTCTTTGTCCCCGCAGCCACAGCGCGCCGGGGCCTCACGGACCGGGGCGGGGTCTGGTATTAGCATCCCCTGCCCGCACCCCTCCCCCGCCCCCCCCCCCCCGGGCCGCCCGGCCGCCTGCCTCGGGAGGGAGGGGTCCTGGCCCCAGCACCTGTCTTAGGAGGCAGCCGGAGCGCACATTCTGATCCGCATAATCCCGAGGCTTGATTGGCAGGGAGGAGGCCGCGAGGAGGGCGGGCTGTGGGGAGGGCCTGGCGGAGGGGAATGCGGGAGAGGAGTACTTGAGTAACCCCAGACACCGGAGACAGGAGAGACGGCTACAAAGGGCGCTTGGCACAGTGCCTGGCACATAGTAGGCGCTTAGTAAGTGGTGGTGGTGATTATATTTCTGTTGCCTCCTGCTGTCACTAGCTGCGCCCCAGCCTCCACAACCTCCTCCAGCCGGCCGGTAGTATCAGAGGACGCCCGTGGCCCGACCTTGACCCTCTCTCTCCCACCTGCCTGAGGTCGTTCCCTCCCTGGGACCCGTGGGCGCACAGCTGGCCTCGCCGCACTCCCCCGGCACGCCCCGAGCCCTGCCCGGAGCGCACAGCTGAGGGCGGACGGACTGAGGACACTTCTCCTACATTCGACCTCTCCGCCCAGAGCCGAGGCGGGGTGGTGAGCCGGCGCCTCGACTGCCGAAGTAAGGGCGGAAGCGCAGCGCACCCGCGTGGTTCTCCAACCCCTAGCCCTTGGGGAACCTACAGGGCGCGCTCGCGGATCGCCAGGGACCGGAGCGAATTGACTTGGAAAACCAAAACGGCAGCTGATGAGATAAGAGAAAGCCAAATATATAACCTCGCGGAGGGCTTGGGCCGCCAGCGGAGGACAGAGGCGGGGCCCCAGGAGCCGGGCAGCGGTCGTCCCTGGGAGGTGGCGCCTTCGCTGTGTTTATTGGGTGCGGGTTCAGGGCCCCGCGCTCCTCTGCTGATCCGCGCAACGCTACCTCCCTCGGTGCTCGCCCAAGGGCTCGGAGACTGGAGGAGGCAGGGCCGGGCCACGAAGGGGAGCCCCCCCGCCCGAAACACCCAGGGACATGCAACCCCTCCAGAACTGGCGGTGGAACGAACTTTGGCTGCAGAGCGGGCCCGGCGTCTGCGCAGTGACGCGCCGGGAGGCCTTGGACGCCCGGCTTCCTCTCTCAGCTTGTTTTCCCCAGCTGCTCTGCCATCCGCAGGGGCGCGGAAACTCCTCGCTGCTTTCTCTAAGTTGAACTCGTTTCCAGATACGGGTCGAGTTTTTCAAGGGGTAGTTGAAAACGCGCGGGCTCTAGAGCCGGGCAAAACTGGTTGCTGATCCCCGACCTGCGGAGGCGCGATCTTGGGCAAGTCACCTCTCTCTGTGCCTCAGTTTCCTCATCTGAGAAATGGCGATGATTATTTCCATCTCCTAGGAGAGTGGTGAGGATTAGACATCACGTGGGTCGGCGCTCCCTTGACTGCAGTTCTTATTCGTATTTGGGACAGTGGCGGGTTTTGCGGGGCTTGCAGGAACGTGAAGTTCATGTTCCATGTGGACCTCCTGTCCAGTGGCGTTCAGATTACCGGTGGTGGCCAGGTTTCCGGAGTTCCGTCCCGCCGACGTCACGTGACTCGCCCTTCGATGACCCCGGGAGCCCCCAAGTGTAGACAATCCAGTCCTTTCAGGATCTGCTTTCTTTAAAATAATTCACCCATCTCTCCCGTACCCTTGCCAAGCAAGCCGACAAGGTTTCAGTTTCTTGGGGATGAAGTTGGGGGCGCAAAATGAGCTTTTATTGCTCATTTTAATTAATGCTAATTATTGCACCCAGAATAGCAATTGGTGCTTGTTTTCCTTTTTTTTTAAAGTTGAAATCCACATAACATAAAATTAACCATTTTAAAGTGAACAATCCAGTGGCATTTAGTGCGTTTAGTATATTGTACCGTCACCACCTCTGTCGAATTCCAAAACGTTTTCATCACCCCAAAAGGATCAGTTTTCCTTTTTGAAGGTTGTCCCCAGAACTGAGCTGCGTGCAGGCAGACAAGCTAGACACCAGGACTCAATGCCCTTTCAACCGTCTTTTCAATGCCTTTAAAAAGACCTCAGCTGCCCAGATGATCTGCAAAGTTGATCTCAGAGGGCTAGGGAGCCAGGGAGGCAGGAGTGGGGCTTATTCAGAACGAGGAAATCAGTGTCTGTGCCAGGGGGGTGGGTTATGGAACAGGGAGCTGGCCCAGGTAGACTGTCTTTGATGGCCCTGCTCACCCAAATTATAGGTACAATTCTCACCCTATAATTTGATACAGTTCTCATCCTGCAGGATTGAGGACTCTACGTGTATAATTTCACACGAACGTTTTACATCAGTGGCTTTTAACCATTTTAGGGGACCATTTCTTTGACAATCTGATGAAAGCTGAGGCCCCGTTTCCGGGAAAGATGCAGCTAGACGCTGTATTAGTTTTTCTAGGGCTCTCGTAACAAATGACCACAAACTTGGTGGCTTACAGAAACGGACATTTATTGTCTCCCGGCTCTGGAGCCACAAGTCTGAAGTCAAGGTACCACCGGGGCCATGTTCTGGGGAGGATCCTTCCTCGTCTTTTCCCGTTCCTGCTGGTTCCAGGCTTTCCCTGTGGCTTTGTTACTTCCGTCTCTCCCTTCACATGTCTTCTCCTTTTCTGTGTCTTATAAGGACACTTGTCATTGGATTTAGGGCCCACCTGGAGAATCCAGGATTCTCTCATCTTGAGGTCCTTAATTAAGCTGCAAACATCCTTTTTTTCCCCAAATAAGGTCACATTTACAGATACTGGGGAGGGAGGATTAGGACCTGGAGACATTTTGGGGGGCTACCATTCAACCCAGTACAGCTGCATACATCCAATGTCACATACAACTTGAGGGACTCCCAAACTCCTGTTCAAGCTTGGAATCTCAGATTTAATGTCACAAAGGAGTCCTTTGATGTCACTGTTAGATGGAGAGAAAAGTGATCACCCCTGTCCCCACAATTCTCTTGAAGGAAGGGCACGCCCACATACGGTTAAAAGGAGAAAATGAACCCACCATTCTGCCCCTGTGATATCTACCTTTTTGGGGAAGAACATTCCAGAACAGGAGACTCGAGACAGAAACTGGTTGCCTTTTTACAAAGAAGCCCTTGAAAAATGCAGCATCAGCCAGAATCTAAATTTGTGAAAATGGGTCAACAGGAAATTTCACCCAGCCAGACAAACTTCATAAAGGCCCTTTGGGGGCTCAGAGAGGCCTTTTAAGAAAATTGCCACTTTTGGTCAAACCCTGAGGGTGACTGGGAAGTCTCACAGAGTTCTTCACACCCCTTTGTGGCTTCTCCTGCTGGGGTGGTGAGGGAAGAGCCGGCTTATTTTCAGGGAAGAAGAGAGATGTGGAGGAGAGGGTCAGGGCTGGGGAGAGGCAATTCGCAGAGCCAGGGAACAGGACGGCCCCAAAGATACAAGTGACAGCTTCCTCAACTGAGTCCCCGGTCGCCACCTGTGTCCTTCCTGCAGATCGGATTTATAGAGTGTAACATTTTAATAAAAAACACACACACCTTCCCATTTGGGTGCATTAAGAGATTTCTAACAAAACACTGTAATGTTGCTATAAATTTTTCTCCCAGCACCCTCACAAGTAATAACTCAGCTCTGGCATTTTGCATTTAATGTTTATTTTGATGGCTACATTCCAGCCGGAGTGGGGCTCAGGGTAGGGAGAGAGAAAGCAAAAATGCCTCCTCTTTCCTAGCCATTAACTGTGTGTTTTTAATAAAGTCCCCACAAATTGGGGAGCCAACGGTTGGAAAGGAAGGAGGGAAATCATGACACTTTATCAGGAAGCGCCAGTGGCCTCAGCTCTAGGAAGTAGCTGGGGTGAGGCCCTGGCTGGGTCCTGCCAATATGGGTCCTCGGGGGGCTTCTGGAATGTTCCTTTGCCTGTGCCACGCATTCTGCCTGAAATGCCCTTCTTTCTTCTCCCTAGCAACTTCTGAGGCACAAAAGCCTCATCTTCTGGAATTTTCTGAACATCCTTTCTCTACTGGAGTTACAGGCCCCTCCCCTGAAGAGTATTCCTTCTATCCACTTGTCACCTGTAATGTCATCTTTATCTGGAACGGGCTCAGACAAATAATGTTGAATGAATGAATGAATGATGAACAAATGAACTAAGTAGAACTTGTTGAATTCTGTTTCACTACATCTGAGTTGTCTCCATGAAGGTAGCAGTTTTGTGAAGGGTTAATTATTTTCCCCTTTTGAAAAGGATCTGAATAGTTCAAAATCACATGGAAACCAGTTGCTGATCCATTTTTCATTCAAAGATGCTGTATCCAGCTGCCTTACACCCAGGACACAGGTCAGAGAGAGGTCAGTTAGGCCTTCTAGTCCATTCCTTGGCCTCCAGGTAGAAATGAAAGGTGGGATGCTGCTCTGAACGGTCAAAGATGTGGGGACTGCTTTCTGGAGGTGGAGGTGAGGAGTCCCCAAGCCTGATGGCTGATGAAGGCTCTGCCTCCCCTGCCTTGGCTGTGGGGCCTCCCCGGTGCCCCCCTGCCACCAGCTTCTCCTTCTACAACCCCATCTGTTTGACTTCCCGTGGGGCCACTGATCCAAGCCTGGGTCCTGGGGTTGCCCTAGTCCCGAGGCTTGCTCAAGTCGTCAGTGGAGATAACGAATGGAAAAACATGCTTGTAAACTGTAGGGTGCCTCCATGGCGGATGGTGCTTGACATGGGGTGTGCTTCAGCGATGGTGAGTCATATGGGTAGGGAGTAGGTCAGACCCCGGAGTCGGGATGATTTGGACTGTGTCCCTTATTGGCATAAGACCTCGGTTTTCTCCTCTGTAAACTGGGAATCACTTTAGGAATTGGGTCCTGGGGAGGAGGAGAGAGGATTATTTGAGAAAGTTCATGGGGAAGTGCTTGGCAGAGATAAGTGTTCAGGGTGGGAGAGGACCTGGCCGTATACCTGCCACTCCCTGCTCTCTGGGCAGGGGCAGCTGGCTGGACAGGGGTCCCCTTCCTCTCCCCACCTCCACCCCAGACCCCCCCCTTGGAGGGAGGAACAGCCTCTTCCAAGCAGCTTTACTTCACCTTCTCTTTGGAGGAAAACTGTTCTTCCCTCAGGGTTCGAATCCTGCCTCTGCTACTCATTTGCTGGTCAACCGACCGTGGGTGGGTTAACCTCTCTGGGCCTCTGTTTTCTTATTTGATAAATACTAGCCTTGATGCATCGTCATGAGGATTGAAGGAGATAATGGGAAGGTCTGGTACAGAGCAGGCACTCAAATGTTTTCTCTTTCCCCAGATGATAAGCGGGAGCTGATGCTCTGGGGGCATCTCCTAGGGTCTACACACAGGTGGTGCCTCATAGCTGCTGAGCATGGATGGACTGGCGGGAAGCTACATTGCCCGTGCCGGGGAGACCACCTCACTCATCCAGGCTCCATGAGGACCACATGCATTTTCCCTTTTACAAACCCTCTGCCTGGCCCGTGGAATTTTAAAGCTGAGATAAACAGTTCCAGGGCAAAGCCCGGGATCGGGCTGATCTTGGCTCTTTCCAGAGTGTTTCTGAGCCTTTTAGGCTGGATCCCAGCCCCCACCTTGCAACTCCTCTAGCTTTAATGGGTGCCGAGCACTTTACACCCCGTGAAACCCGCGGCAAATGGTCCCCGCCTCTGATGTGCCGTCCAGGCCGGCAGCGGGGCGCTGGCACAAAGCCCCTGCCCGAGGAAATGAAAGCCTGATGGAGGCTGGGGGAGGAGGAGGTGGTGCAGGAGCTTCCAGAAACAGTATGGCAGCCGGAGCAAGCCAGGCCTCTACCCCAGCTGGGCCATCCCTCGGACATCTTTCCCTCCCCAAACAGGGCAGCGCGACCTGTTCCTGCTCTGTCAGCTCCCAGAAGTCCTTCCTGATCAAGCTGGGTACCTGACCTATAGAAATAATCAACAATTAGCACCATTTATTGGGCACCTATTATGAACCAGACCCAATTCTCAGCTTGTTCCATAGATTCTCTCTTCTGGGACTCCCCATCCAAGTTCACTCCCCACCCAGGGACTCACTCTCACTTACTTTGCTTTAATTCTTCAGAGCACTTAGCACTGGCTGTAATTATCTGGTTTAATTATTTGTTTTCTTGTCTAGTGTCTGTTTCCCCCATTATAATTCCTGGAACCTTGTGAGTTTGTTCCTGCCCTATCCCCAGGGCCTGGAGAAGTGCTCGGCACAGCAGAGGCGCTCAGTAATTACTTTATTTTTTTGTCTGAATGAATGGATAATCTTCCGAGCCAGGTTATAGGAGAGCACTACACTTATTCCCATTTCACAGATCAGACAATTGAGGCAGCAAAGAGGCCAGGAGCCTCAATGAAGGGCACACCGTCAGGAATGGTAGAGCTGGGATTCCAACCCTGGAATGTCTGACTGAAATCTGTGCTGTTTTCCTAGCCATACCACCTCATGTCGCCCATCTGGCTTCCCTTAAGGTGAATATTTTGTTGGAAACAGAAGGCCTTGTCAAAAATGGAAACTTGTGGCCCTCGTGTTTGAAGAAACATTTCCCAAATATTTGTATTCACGATCCTACAATCTTATTTTCTTTGGTTTTCACAGAAACCAGTCAGGTTGTTATCATTATATACTATTTTATAATGAAGAAATCAAAGCTCAGAGAGGTTGAGCACTTGACTAAAGACACACAGCACGGAAGCGGCAGAACCGGCACTCGAGTCTGGATCTGGCTGGAAAGGCTGTGCACATCTTGCCTCCCAGGCACACTGCCTCCCGGGAAATCTGAGTGGCCTCTCTGGGCTCACACAGCCAGGAAGCGGCAAAGCAGAAATGGGGCCACGTCTTGGGGTGTGATGCCCAGTTCTTCTCCCCCAACCTGGAAGCCAGGTGGGCAGAAAGAAGCTATGAGGGTCCTGACTGAAGACAGGGTGTGGGTGTCCTGAGGGCTGGGAATTGGCAAAGGGTGATGGACCCTCTCTCAAGGAAACACAGGATCATTCGTGTGTGCGCATGCGTGTGTAAAATACTAAGGCCCGAGTATTCATATCCTCTCACCCCGCCCCACCCCACCCCACCGTGGATCAGAGTAGTTGTGGAGGGAAGCCGACTGGCAGAGAAGCTAGAAAACCTGTCCGCATTTACGTGGGAAAGGCTGCAGACACCTGGGAAGTGAGAAGTCCAGAAAAGGCGCAGGTGCAGGCTGGGGTGGGGAGCGGGAGGTACTGGGAATCTGGAGTCGGAGAGAAGGAGCCGGAGGAGCAGAGGGCAGAGTGAGGGTCTTTAAGGTGCTTTTCCTCATGATGTATTGTGAATACGATCTCCCTTTTCTGTGCGTCTGCAGTAAACATTTCAATGGAATTTCACGTTACCTCGGGATGCTGGCTGAGTTTCTTGGATTGGGGCTCTGTGTCTAGAGGGGCTGTGAGCTGGCTTGGCTTTCGAGGGTTAACGTGTCTGTGCATGCGTGTCCTCTACATGCGTGCATGACTGCACACGTGTGTGTTCACATGCATGCATGAGATCGCACGGAGGGCGTGTGCGCATGCGTGTCGGGGGGTACCAACAACCTGTCCACCCCCACTGCCCAGTCCCAGATTGTGAACACAGTGCCCCCCCACCCCTGGGAGTGGAGTCCGATGACAGGGATCAGAAAGGTTTGAATCAGGAGAAACTTCCCACCTCCACTGTTGGGGAATTGGCGTTTGTCCTGGGATAGAGCAGGATGGGAGGGGGACCTGCTCGCAGGGGCAGAAAACACAGAATAGCCTGGGGGCGTGGGGCGGGATTTAGCTGAGAGAGGAAAGGAGCCAGGCAAGGGGGTGCTGTCGTGGGGCGACAGCTGGAAAACTCTAAAGGTGGCAGGTACATCCAGAGAGGCCGTCCTTGCCCAACTCCCCAGAGCGAGTGGTGCTGGGGTGCAATGTGCATGGGGCTCTACAGCTAAGGTGCTGGGTACAAGGAGAAAGTCTTGAACTTGGAGCCGAGAAACTGGGTTCTCAGCCTAGCTCTGCTCACACTGAAAGGCTGTGCAATCTTGGGCAAGTCACTTGGCCTCTCTGAGCCCAGCTTCCTCACAGTGATGCCCACCTATGGGGAGCTGGGAGGACTGTGTGTCCTGAGGGGTGGGAAAATGCTCTGTGAGCTTTAACATTCTGGGTGCGTGGGGTCTGGGTTTCTTACTGTAACTGCCCTGAGCTCTAATGTAATTCTGGGTCTGCTGTTCAGGACAATGGGATCCCCGATTACCTGTAGGATTGTCTCAAAAATCCTCTTAGCCTTGACGGCATTTATTTAACCTTCCTGAATTTGATAAAGTCAGTCTCACTGTGTGAGGAGGCCAGTCTGGGTGCCTGTCCAGCTGCCCTGTGATCGCTTTTCTAGTGCCAGGGAGTGACCGATGGCTATGCCAGCTGCTTGCTGCTTTTTTTGGTGTTAACCTTAAAAGGCTGCCCTGGTGTCCCCTGAGACCCAGTCCTCCATCTCACCCCCTCCAGGGGGTCTGCTGAGGGCACAGGAGGCACCACGATTGCCCCTGACAGGCGAGGAAACAGAGATTCGTGACACCCAGCTGGTGAGCGGAGGGGCCAGCAGGCTGGACTCAACGCCTCTGTCTCCCGCCCGGTCTCGGCCCCGGACCGTGACGGTGTGTTGACGGTGAAGTTACTTGTCAATTGCTTTACTCTTTGCAAACATTCATCCCCCAGCCTACACCACTGAATGCACTGGTGAACTTTGTGTTTCTGGCTGTGCTGACCGATAGACACGGTTCTCACACCATCATGGGAAGGTCACACACCAGACAAGCCCCAGCCCTCCCAGCAAGCCGCTCCTGTCACCACCACCTGGCAGGGGTGTGTAAGGTACCTTGCTCCTTGCTGGGGTATGTAAGGGACCTCGCCCCTTGCAGGGGTGTAAGGGCACCTTGAGCCTTGCTCCTCCCTGTCTTTTTTCTATGTCGTTCCCTCTCCTCTCGTATCACACTTCTCCTGCCCCCTCCTCCCCCTCCCCCGGCCGGCCTCTGGAGCCAGAGCCTTGGCCAGGATTAAAGCGCTGGCCAGGCCCATAAATCAGCAGCCGGTGCCCCTTCACCTTCCCCATTAACCTCTCGCACCGGCAGGCATCAGGTGTTACACCGGCCGCCGTAAATTACTCGCTGTGAATTTATGAGCACTTGCTCCAGAGGCCTGCATCCTCCTCCTCCCCCACTTCCCTCTGGGCCTTCCAGAGATCCAGCCCCACCAGACTGGCCCACGACTCCCCATTCGGCACTCTGCCCCTGGTCCCAGTTACAGACCCGGGCTAGAAGGCAGAGGGGCGCAGGGGAGGGCAGGGCCCGTGTGGCAGTGACCCCTGACTCTGGTACCCAGAAGTCCCCTCCCCACAGGCCACAACCTGGAGCTGCGTGAACAGATCCTGAATAATAACACCCGCCATCAGTCACTGTGTCTCCACCGTGTGCCAGACACTCACGGGCTCACTGTCTCCCATTCTTCTAACACCCCCAGGGGAGATGAATTATTATCCCGTTTCACAGACGAGGAAACAGAGGCGCAGGCAGGGGACACGACGTGAGGAGGCTCCCGGGCTGACATGACAGAGGGCGACCATCGCTACATTCGCCTTTCCTCTGGACCACAGTCTCTGAAGGGAGGAGGCCACTATGCAGAAGAGAAAACCAAGGCCCCCAGAGGTCAGGGGACTTGCCCAAGTCACACGGCTCCTGGGGGGCGGGGCCAGAACCACTGCTGTTGAGTTAGTGAGTTTCTTTGTATCCTACTCTGTAAAAATCCGATTCTGCAAAAATAATTCCACAAATGGAAACCGGGATGACTTCGTGAACCAGAATTTCTGTCTCATTCCCTGTCCCGCTGCAGGTCGGTTTACAGGATAATGGCCATTATTCGGTGGTCATGACGATGGTGATGATAATGACTGACACGTAGGGATGTCCCCAATACTTGTTACGATGCCAGGCATTTTACATGCAGAAACTTGCTTAATTTTCACCACCGTGAGGTAGTACTATTGTTATGCCCATTTTACAGAAAGGGAAACTGAGGCCAACTAATTTGCTGAAGGTCACCTAGCTAGTAAGTGGCAGGCCCAGGAGTGAGACCCCAGCAGTCAGCCTCCGGAACATCCACTCTTCATCACTAGCAGCAAATGTGACGACGCCACAACTACAGAGCAACAGGAGTGAACGGGCACCTCCAGGGCCCGGTGGCTGTCAGGGTCCTGGCACCTTCGTGGGGGGCAGGAAAGTCCTCTGTGGGTCACCCAGGGGATGTGGCCTACCTGGTCTTCACTCTTTTGCTTTTCCTAGGTGGTGGCAGGGCCCGAAGCTACAAGGTCCCCCTAAATGAGCCCAGGTCCACGAGAGCTGCCTGTCCCGGGATGATGCTCCTGCTCTGACCCCATGGGACCTCCACTGTCACTTCCTGAATGTGCTGAGGAGAGGGGAGCAAGTGTCTGGGATGGTGGGGAGCAGCTTGAGGGGACAAGGATGTGTGGAGAGGAAGCTGGGACCTGCAGGGACAGTGGACTGAGGCTGGACACGGCAGCAGAAGTTTCAAAGGAGGCCTCCGGGCCAGCTGCCACCAAGGGCTTTACGCTCGATCCCTCCCTGTCCCCCCACCCCCAAGAGCTCTGGCACCTGCAAATGGAAGACTTGGGCCTGGTTATACCGGAGAGCGCAGGGGGGCTGGATTCATAGAGACCTGCTTCAAATCCCAGCTGAACTGGGTTCAATGGTGTCCCCTCCAAATTCACGTCCGCCCGGAACTTGTGACTAGGACCTCGTTGGGCAAGAGGGTCTTTGCAGATGTAATTAGTTAAGACGAGGTCAGACTGGATTAGGGCGGGCTCTAATCCCGCGACTGGCGTCCTTAGAAGAAGAGGGAGATGTGGACACAGACGCACCGGGGAGATGAGCCTGTGGAGATGGAGGCGGAGACTGGAGAGACGCAGCCGGAGACAAACCCCCATAGATAGAACAGGTGAAGGAGGATGCTTTCCTTAGAGTCTTTGAGGAGACAATGGCTCTGCTGACACCTTGATTTTGGACTTCTGTCCTCCAGGGCTGGGAAAGAGTCCGTTTTGGCTGTTTCAAGCCACCCAGGTTGTGGTACGTTGTTATGGCAGCCGTAGAAAACTAACACATGAGGTCCATCACTTAGGAGCTGGATTACCTTGTGGAGGTCACTGACCTCTCCAAGCCTCGGTGAGCATCCTTACAGCCAAAATGATAACATCCAGCTCACAGGGTGTTGTGAGACTAAATGATATAATATATCTGAGCCTGAAGCATTTCGGTAAAAGGCAGTGAACTCTGACTCCAGTGTGTTTCAATACCGCGATTCTTCAGAGCTGGGCTCCCCGGTTGCTTATGGTGGGACTGAGAGCCCAATGTTATTTTTTATGGTTCTTTTTGGAAATCCTAAGTTAACAATGAGGTTCAAAGTTGATCATATATCTGTAATCTTTATTAAAAGTATCGCAAGTTGTGTATTCAACATTTTGAAGAAAAAGGAAAAAAAACCAGCCGTAGTTTTCATTCTGTGCACACGCAGGTTACATGCTTGCACCAACTGAATGAAGTTAGTTTGTCCCAGATGCCAGCTGACTGCCTTATGCCAACTGGAAATAAAGTTACGTGTGTATATACACTCATATAAACTAATCTCTAACCTTGTATATAAAACCATGTGTGTCTGTCTCTTTATGCATAGTGGATGCATATCTATTCGTAACAGATGCATACAGATATAGCTCCTCCACAATTTCCAGCAAATATTTATTCAGTGTTCACTCTATGCAGGGCATGTGTGTATATGTGTGTGGGCAATATAGAGGAATGTGTGTCTGTACATAAATAATATAGACACGTAGCTGATTATACCAGAAGCCAACCAAATTCTAGGTGCGGGCAGTGGGAGCATCCTTGTTGGAAAACAGTACACTCCAAATTCCCCAGCTGGGAGATGTGCCAAGGCCTGCAGGTGAACGCCAGCACCCATGAGAGAGGAGGCAGCGTGGGCAAACAGCGGGGGGTGGGCGCAAGGCCTTGGGTGCCCTCTAAGGTGAGCGGGCTCCGGCTCAGGGCCACCAGCTTCTTCTGGTCGGTCACACCCAGGCTGTCACTGTCTCCACCTTAGAGGGGACATGGAATGAAACGCCTTTTGGGAAGACTAGCGTCAGGGGCGCACAGCCACCTGTTCCTGCCTCCCACACTCAACATCTCCTCCCGGATCCAGGGGAACCGAATGCTCCCTGGGACCGGCCTCCACTTCAGGGACCTCTCCTGTGTCCCACAAGCCCCCACCTCCTCCTTGATGGCACTTCTCTCCCCGATGGGGCCAGGCCAGCTGAGGCTGAGTCAGAGCTTACTGGGGGCTCTGACAGTGTGACTGTCCCTGTGCTGTCATCCTTCCTCTCTGAACAACTGACGGGATTCATTCCTCTCCTTCCCTGCCAGACCCAGTGGGGCAGTTGAGTCTTGTCTGCTCCGTCCCCAGAGCCCCACACAGAGCCTGCCCCCTAGGAGGCCCTTAAGAAAATGCTGGCACAGCATGTTAGCGTGACCTTGTCTGACCCCTCCCACTAGAGCAGAGCTCCAGGGGATGGGCCCTTGCACGGCTTGTTCACACCTGAATTCCCAGGCACCAGCGCACCAACTCACACACGGGAGGCACTCAGCAGGTGTCTGTTGAAAGAATGAATGACTTAGGGACCTGGGTACAGAGCTATGGACTTAGGGACTGCGAGGGGGCAGAGGGACAGTGTTTTCGCCCAGGTGGACAGAGAATTCTCCCATGAAGGCGCTGAAGCCAGTGTGGCTTCTTAGGGGAGACGGAAGGTGGGCAATTAGTGAGGGGCCGGAGTCGGCTGCCGGGTTAACTGAAAATGAGTGGGATCTCCCTGTGACACAGGGGCTCCAGTCAAGGACACTTCCTATCATAACTAAACGTTTCTGAAAGGACTAGAGCTTAAACACAGTAATTGATTTTAGATACAGGGGGCAGTTCAGGGGTGGAGATTATTTCCAGGTGAGGTTGGAGATGGGGAGGGAATGGAACAATCTTTCTTTAAGCCCCTGTGAAGACTGACCACTAGGGACTGAGCGCACTTTATCCCATTAGAGGTAGCTGGAATGATCGCTATTTAACGGATGAGGAAATTGAGCTTCAGAGAGGCAAAGCAATGTGCTTGAGGTCGCACAGCCGCAATGTGGCAACGTTGGTCTGACTCAGCTCCCATACTGGGCCTTGGGGACAATGACCGATGGTCTCGCTGCTGAATCTAGTTAAGAGTTATTGCCTGCTTGACAACCCCATCTCCTTTTCTTATTTTTCTGTGAGGATTTAGTTATTCTCCAGAGCAAAAAGGATACATTTGGGGCATTTAAACTTTTTTTTTCCCCGCTGGTATGCCATCTAGAAAGACTTAGTTCTGGTCTCTTCCTAGGACGACATCAGAGACGACTTGGGCTTCCGGCAATGCGCCCCCCTCCCCTCAAGCCTGCCTTTCCTTGTCCTCTCAAGGGAACTCTGGATGCTGTGGTGAGTGAGAGGGACAGCTTGCCGGGGTGGCCTCCAGTCCCCGCCACCTGTCACAAAAGCAAACCATTTGCAAACTTAGGTGCTGGATGCATGGATAAAGGAACTTAAAGTGGGTCCCTTATCACTAACGACACGATCGACACACACCTGGGGACAGGTCCAGACAGGCCCGTAGAGGAGGACCGAGCCTTGCCAGTGGGGCGGGGTGTGGCTGTCCCCAGGGGGTGGCCCCTGGAGTTCACACCGGTGCCCCCTCCCCCCATCCCAGCTTAGAAGCTGAGTCCAGGCAATCAGCCTGGTCAAGGACATGTCCTATAGTAACTGAACCAGGTTGTCTGCCCAGACCCTTGGCACTAAGCTGGGATTGTGGGGGCCCCGTTGTCACAACCAAATCCCCCTGAGCTCTGTAGCCTAGTCACCTCGTGTGTAAGAAGCTGGGTGCCCCTGGCAAGTTCCTTCAGCTCTCTGCTCCTCAGTTTCCTCATCTGTTAGATGGGGATAGTACTCCCCGCCCCCTAAGTTTGCCGTGAAGTTTTAGTATAGCTCCGAGCGTGGAGCCCGGCCCCTGGGAAGCTCTGAACGAATGTCAGCTGGGAGGACGACAACTGGCATTGTCAGCAGAGCCCTGTAAAGGGTGATAGAGTGCCGACGTGCAGAGGCGTGTGTCTGTGTGAGTGTGTGACCTGCGTCCCTGCTCTGGGGACACCGAGGCCGAGGGCAGACTCTGGAAGTACAGACACAGCCTCCGGCCCCGTTGATTCCTCGAGCGAGGAGCCTTTTCCTCCCACACAGGCCGTCCCCTGCAGTCTCTGTCCTTCGGGCTGTCCTCCTGTGTCTACCCTGGCAGGGGCGAAGAGGAGGCCCAGCCAGGGGGCCCTGGCCCCGGGCAGCTCACCAGAAGCAGGCCAAGGACTCTCTGTCCTGGGAGGGGACAACCCTGGGTTGCAGCTGCTCCCCCTGGGAGGGGCAGAAGGAGCCCCTCTTCTCTCTCAACACACCCCTCTCAGCCCAGAGGTCAGCACTCCAGAGGGGCACAACCCCGAAGACCCTCCCAGTCCCCGTGGAGCTGCTTCCTCCTCCTGTTCATTTGTCCTAGAAACCTGAGAAAATGAGCCAAGTCCTGGGGAAATAGGGCTCCAGCTGGGGGCCTGGTTCCCTTGACCTTAATTACTTCTGGCTGGGGATGGGGTGAGCAGTTGTCTGTCTTCTTGAAGATTCTCTCCCCATTCCACCCTCCCACTCAGGCCACGGGCCGGTTTTCCAGATTTCTCCCTTTCCCACACTCTTTCCTGCATGCTCCTTCACCCACCCAGTTCTCCTTAAAGGGGCTCTAAGAAGAACGCATTTTCTATGAGCAGAACAATGCCCTATTAATCTTACGGGGGATTTGAACTTGGCAACATTTCAGCCTTTGATTTCAATATCATTTTGGTAACAGGGGAGAAAAAAGCAGGCTGACTCTTGGACAACACCAAGTTTCCAGTACCTTCTGAGCCTGCGATGATTTCGAATATAAAATTAAATCCAATTCCCTCCTCCCTTCCTCCCTCCCTCTCGGTTTCACTCACACAAAAGCTCACTTCCCACATACTTCATGGGGATATTTCAAGTTAAAGTTTTGTTTACCTTATAGAAAAGTTAATTAGTTCCTTTTGATCTGACAGGGAAAACCACACAGGAAATTTTTCTTCACAAAGTGTACACATGAAGGCATGCTCTACCCTCATAACCAGAGATATTCATTAAAACAATTCGCTGCAATTTTTAATTTAAAGAAAACATTTTACATTTTCCCTATTTGTTATTAAGAAAGTACTTGTCCCTAGGGCAGAGCTTTAAGGGGGTCCCCGCAGTGTTTTTGCTGTGTTGGCAGCCAGTGTTGGGCAGTTTATAATCTGTCCTTAGTTTATTTTTCTACTTTGGATAACAAGAGACTTCTACAGAGGGAAAAACCTTCAAACATGCCAGATTTCAGTCGCCAAAATATTAAAAATCTGAGGTTTTGGAGATTGAGACTGTATGGTTTAAATAAAGATATTTAAGTTCTGAAATATAAATATTCGAGATCCTGAGAAAACAGATCATCGATTTAAAATCTGAAACAGGCAGTGGGTGAATCGAGGGGAGAAAATGTTTACTTTTTTGAGGCTTATCTAATGAAATGTAATAAATAGTACATCATGCTCTTTTTTTTTTCTATTTAACCCCTAGAGATATGGAAGCAATACCGGGATTGGTATAATAAGCCGCTTAGCAAAAGTCTAGAAAGAGAAATGCTTGGATTTTCAAAATGCGATTTTCAATCTTAAGCACATTTTCCACATGTCGCATTGTTATGGGATAAGGGATGCCGAGGACTTTGCAAATTGTGGAATTCATTTCCAGAAATAGTTGGCTTCCCCGAAGTTGAAAGAACAAATGAAAAGATATTGCCGGTGGAGCAGCCAATAGCTGTGGTCCATATTACCGCGTGAAAAAAAGACTCATATTGATATGGTATGGACAAAAATCCTGCAGAAGAGATGTTTTTACAAAAGAAAAACCACAAAACATAACAGCTCTAAAGTGTGGTGTTGACATCAGAATATAATTTTGAGGGTATTTTTGGGTTCGTATCCCTTTCCTGCCCCTGACACAAATATTTGGAGATTGGGACTGTCATTGTTGATAAAAATTAAATTGATGCCACATACGAAAGATATATAAAAACCATGTTAACATATGGGATGACTTTGATGATGTTCTGTACAGCAGAAGTATAAGAATCTGATGACATTTTATTGTCACCAATTTGCGTTTTAATCTGCCACAACCCCTGCCTTTAAAAACAGAACTCTTAATAGAGATTTCTTCATCAAAAGTTTTCACCTGAAGATAAATTTTTTGGTTTAAATATACCCCACTCCTGTTTTTTTTTTTTTTTTGTAAATGGTGAAGGTGTGCGACAACCCATTTGTAAAGTTAGAAAAGAATGCGCATATTTCAAAGAGAGGTTTAAAAATGCTGGCTGAGAGCAGATTCCTGCAAACGGACAGCCCTGGGGAAGCCGGTTATTAATGCAAGTTTCCAAAGTCTTTCTGTTCCAATGCAGAGTCCGAAAACCTATTAAAAATTGTCCTTCTAGAACACAATTATTTCCCTTTCCTCCCCAAGATACTTTTGATATTTTCTTCTAAGAAAGTATTTATAATTTTCAGAGTTGGAAATATTCTTTTCTTTTTTTCTTAAAACGGTTTATTGTAAAGTGCAAGGAGAAGAGAGACTAGTTTTGGGAAATGGGTGAAAACAGAAGCTTCAAATAGATCCCCAGTTCCCTCTTTGGATTTGCCAAATGACAGCTAAAAATCAAATATGTCCCCTAAGACCACTGATGGGATTCCTCCCAAATAAATATGCATCTATTCCTATTTCCATCAAAACAAATAATTTTCTCTGTGGCTAGAAATTTCGGAGGCTGGGGACCCTCACTTCTCCAATGTTGTCCATTGGGAAGCTTGAGATTTCATTAGATATATGTAATTTTCCTTTCTCTGAATTCCCGCAACATTGGCATTCTTTCTCTAGGAGAGCAGAGAGCTGGGACAGAGTCAGGCCCCGGGTCTACACTTCACTGGCCTGAATGCAGGAGGAAAAAGAGGGAAAAGAGCTAAAAGAAAGACACGCTCCAAAAAGAGAAAACATTGGCAGAGTGATAAAAAGAGCAAGACAAGTAAATATTTTTCTAGCACACTTCCAAGTGAAAACCAACGAAGCTACCCAGTTAAAGGAAAGAAAAAACAAAATTCATCCCTACCTTTGTCAGATGCAAAGTAATGGGGGACTTGTTCCCAGAGTGGGTATGACCTGCACAGAGCGTCTTACCTTAAATCTATACATTTTGAACAAAAACAGCTTGGAGCAATTCTCTCCCAACAACCCCAAATGTTAACCATTCCATCCCTAGATCAGGTTTCTGCTTCAGCCTAGATGGTGATATCAGTTGGGTTTTCTTTTCTTTTCTTTCCCCTTTTTTAAAAAAATATATGTATTCTTATGTTTCCAGTCCTCAAACATACTTTTTTCATCTTTGTTAACCCTCCTTCTGGCTGCTGGATGGGATGGGAGTCCTTCTCTTTGGGACAATTAGCCTCCCACTTGATCATTTTAAGACAGAATGATTTGTTACGGCCCCTGAGTGGGGGCTCTCTCCTTCTCTCCTCGAATATTGTTGCAGATACGTGAAGTTTACTGCGTGCTGTAAATATGTCAGCTTTTGCCAGGGAATTTGCTAATAAAGAACTCAGAGGCATTATTGATGGAAAAGATAATGTTTTCAATAAGACTTGCTGGGGCTGAATTTCGAGACATTCCATACACCCAGCAAAGCACAGTCGTTTGAAATGCCGACCCACTGGCCACTGGGGCCGCGCTGGGCCTGCGGGCCACAGGCCAGGCAGCCACCCATTTCTCGGCAGTCCCTGTGACTATTTTTCAGCACTTTTCTAAATGCCTGACTGGTTTTAAGAGCTCTGTCCTTTTTTAATGGCCTTCCTGACCATCAGTAATAGCCCAGCTTATCAGAGAATCACAATAGACCATTTTCCCAGTGTGATCCCTTTTGGATAGGAGAGAAAAAGAAATCCAACCGTTTGCACTTGAACCTCACATTTTCGTCTTAAAGGGAACCTCCAAGTGTAAATTGCATTCATTTTTCCTTTACGGGAAAATACAGGATTATTCTTCTGCCTCCCCACCCCCCCCCCCCCGCCCCCGACGACAAAGAAAACAAGAAATCACAGAAAATTCATTCTCCGCCTGCCACACCGCCCTGGTCTCACAATTCCAGTTGCTCCTCTTGGTTTTTTGTCACATCGCCCCACATGACAGTTGCATCTGGTGCTAACGTGGCCGTCACATGGGTTGGCCTTCAGAATTCCACGCTCATTTACCATTAATCAAATGCATCGTTATGAATTGTGTATGCATTTTAGAACCCCGGCTGGATATTGAAGTGTGTGTTTCACTCACATTCAGTAGCAAAACACATCCGCTGTGAAGGTTAGTGGCAAGGTCAAAGCGACATTGCTTGTGTTTGCCTGGCCCAGAAATCAGTAACCCTAAATGACAGGTAGCATTAGTCTTTCGGGATAATTATCACTACTTACAGGCCACCACAGTCACCCCCAGCACGCTGAAGCTGCTGGAGAACATAGTCTTAGCTTCCAAGGGGCCCCGGGTGGGGGTGGGTGCCTCCTTTTGACTGGAGGGATTTTTAGTCTTAAATTGCATGTTAGTCAAAATGAGGACTGGCTATTCTAATTTGGAAGAATTCGAAGTATTTGCAGGCTGAGCTCGGATGGGTGGGGGTGGGGGTCGGGGATGGTGTTACCACTGGACGCCTTCTTCGGGAACTGGGGACGGTGCTTCCCTGGGACTCAGCCGCCAGTTAGGGCTCTGTGGGAGCATTCGGAGTTCCAGAACCTTCCTTGGAGGGCCTGTCTCCTGTCGGTTGATGGGGACCTGGAGTATCCTGGGCGTATAAAGAGAGTTTTCACTGGGAGTTTCCAGTGATCAAAGTCTTTCCTGAGGATGGGGACCGTGTTTCAGGTAAAAATCCCTTCCTGAGCTGTCACAATAGTTCCAGGAGATGGGGCCTGGTGCCTGAGACTGGAGGGCCCCAGCCCTGACCCCTGTCTCCCAGAAGGCTGGGGAGACAGATCTGACTCGGGGTCAGCTCACACGCTAATGTCTAATTGCCAGCAGTCTCCAGCCCAGATGAGGAACACGGGAAGACGTTGGTCCGAGCAGAAAGGAGAGGTGGGGTCCAGGAGCTGTGGTGATGGCTTATTTTGTGGCACCATTTTTTTTCCCTCCAAGCAGACAGCTGGGCCTGGATTTTGACTTGGTCACCCCGCCAGGGAGGCGGGGCCCTTTTGCCCCCAGGAAAAGGTCTGTATTGTGAGGCCTTCCTGGGCACTCTGGAGCTCAGATGAGTGAAGCCTGTTAAAAACCCACACCTCTTTAGAATTCGCTGCTCGCGCCCACCTTCGCCCGTGGTGGGGGAGCCTCCAGGAGAGGCTGAGCGACGGGAGCTGTTTCAGGGGCTCCGTGCTGAGGTGCTGGGCTCTCTCCTGTGGCCTCCGGGGCATGTGTCGGGAACTCTCCTCCCTCGGAAGCCTCCGTTCCCGCCTAGAAGGTCTGGGCCACTTTACTGTAAAGGAGATCAGGGGCACAGAGCACAGATTTTCAGTCCCTCTTCCCTCCTTCTCTGGTCGGCGGGGAGGGATGGTGCAAACAGTTGGTGCAGAAGCAGACAGCCAGCCGAGCCGGGCGACAGCTGCCAGCGGAGGGTTCCGCGGGAGGAGGCGGTCCCTCTGCGCACGGCTGGGGGAGTGCGTGAGCGTGCGCATGAGAGTGGGGGCTGCCCAGACCCCCCAAGCCGAGCCCCAGGCTCCGTCTTTGTTGCGTTGAGCCCTCTTTCCCCGTGAGGAAGTGGGAAAGATGGTGCTGTCAACGAGGTCAAGCCTGGATTCTGGAACGGGCAGCCTGAGGCCAGGAGGTGTGACCTCAGAGGGGAGGACAGCTGGAGGCAGGGCTGCTGTCCCTCCCACCCCTGTGACCTTCAGGGCCTGGAACAAGGCGGCAACATCCAAGAGCCAAGCCCAGGCTTCTGAATGGCTTAGGCGAGTAAGGACAGGGCCTTGGGGTGCTGTGTCCTGAGGCCTGCGGCTACACTGGCCAGGTCCGTGGCTTCGTCTCAGAATGACCTGGTCTTCACCAAGGGGCTGGAGTCCACTCCACGGCCACAGCTTCTTGGGGGCCCTCTTGCTAGGGCTATTCAGTCCCACCACAGTCCTAGGAAGTAGGACAATGGTGCTCAGCCCGGTTTATTCAAGGTCACCCAGAACCGGGCTGGTCGGATTCTGACCCTTGAGCACAGGCTCTGGAACCCATGCTCCACAATGTCACCAAGCTGAGGACAACACAGGGCCTGGGGATCCTGAAATAGATCTCAGGCAAAGATTGGAGGAACGGTCTAAGTGAACTGCTTACGAAAATACAGAGGTCTGGTCCCATTTCGGCAGGCTCACAAGGGCTTTTAGGAAAATAGCTCTGGTTCCATTGACATTTTGTTTTTTTTTTTTAAATTAGGATTTGGGTCATTTTGGTTTGAGGTTTAACAAGTCAGTGTGGCTTGTCTGGCTTTTCATCTCCACTTGGCTTGGTTCGAGGGTAGAGAAGTTCCTGTTTATGAAAAGTGTGCAGACGCAGCTGCCCGCAGTAGCCATGTCCTTTCTCTCTGCTTCTGCTCCTTTTCAAGGAAGCTGATAAGTCTGATCTTCTTTATCCTGGGCTGGTCGTTGAAATAGGCCCGGACGGGGACAGTGTGCGGCCAGCTAATAAAGGTGACATGTAAACGGATCTCATTTGTCGTGGAGTGACTTTCACTACACATGCAAACTTAAATTCATTTGTAATTACAAAAGTAACACGTACACCTGGTTAGAAACTAAAACTCTACGGAAGTATTTTTAAAGTAAATGAAACATGTTAATATTTGTATAATGCTTAGAAAAACAGTGCCTACCACATAATAATGGTAGACACTTAGAAGTGCTTATTAAATAAAAATACATGAAACTAGAAGTAACTTTTTCTCCCACTCTAGATCTGCTGTCTTCCTCTCCGGAAGCAACCAAGTGAACAGTTTCTCGCATATTCTTCCAGAAATTTTTGTGCTTATGGAAGCGTGTGAACACAATAATTTCACATCGTAAAGTGGAAAGAGTGGATTACAAACAGCTTTGAGCAGTACAATCCCATTTTTAAAACACATACGCATGGAGAATAATCTAGAATCCTGTGTATCAAAGTAGTAATAGTGGTTACCTCCCAAAGGGAGGACTGTGGGTGGGTTTTCTTTTTCTTTTTGTAATTCTAGAGCTAATTAAAGAAGAGTGCACATAAATGAATAAATGAATGGATGAACACACAGATCCCAGTCCTGTCCTGTGAACTTGTTCTAAGAGGGCTGACGTCCCGGCTGGAGGCCCAGGACTCCCGTCACGGAGTCTGCACAGACCACCTCTCGCTTGCTCTCTGGGACCCGCCACTCTGTTGCAGACACTGAGCCCTGATCTGCGTGTGGCTCTGCCCAGTGGCTCCGGGGCTCCGCTCGGGCCCCTGGGACTGATGATCCAACCGGGATAAAATTTCCAGGGCTGTCCTACACACCCCTTCCAGCTTTCACTGTCTCCATATCCCTCCACCGGTCATGGGGAAGAGACCCTCCCCCCCCGGCAGCCCAGGCCAGCTGGGCCTGCCTGGTTGGGCCTGACCTCCCCATGAGGGAAGGAGGGTGAGATCCAGCGGAAGTGAATCTACTTATGGGTCCATCCTGAGACCCCGAGTCTCATGGCCTGGGTCCTTTGGACCTGTCAGGCAACCCCCTCTGGGTGTGCCTCTAAGATGTGAGGATGTGGGCCAGCCCCACTCTCCAGCTTTCTGGCCTGCCTTCCTTGAAGCCCTGTATGATTCCTGCAGTGGCCAGTGGAGCAGGGGTCCTGGGGGAGGGTCCTGAGTGGGCACAGCTGACTGCTCCTGAATCTGTGTGCAAGTCTGGAGTCTAACAGACCTGGGCTATGAACCCGGTGCTGTGCCGGCTGTGGGACCCGGGTCAGTTCACCTTTCTAACCCTCAGTGTGCTCATCTCTAAAATGGGGGCAATAACGGTACCTTCCACATGGTGCTAAAGTATCTTCATTCTCAACTCATTCCTTCAAGACAGACTTTTCTGAGGGACTCCTGTATGCCAAGCTTTTCCCTGGACCTCACGAGAGCTCCAGACATGTAAACCTCTACATAGGACACTAGGTAGAACAAAAGAAATATTTTCCAGTGGGAAAAGCAAGGGGGAAGCAGGGGATGCTTCTCGAAGGATGGATAGGAGCTGGGCCACGGTGAGTCTTGCAGTTGGGGAGGAAAGCTTTGGAGTTTTCTCAGCCCTCCATGCGTATGACTTCCCTTACTTCTTGCAAGAGTCTTCGAATTTGACTTTTGCTAAGGAGGGATTAGACTGAACTGATTTTTCAGCCGGGTCGAGTTGGGTAGTAAGTAGAGAGGAATGTGCCAGACAATACCGAGCGACACTAAGTCCAATCTGTCCTGTCCCCTCTGCTCTCATCCCAGGGGAACTGGCCACCCTGTCAGCTGTGAGCTGAAAGCCACCCAAGAGAGCTTTCCCCGGGAGCCCTCCCTCCCACTGTTCCATTGCTGCTGTCCACAGGGTCAGAAAGAAAAAGATCTTCGGACAGACCAGCCTTCAACCCTGACTCCACCACATGCGTGCTGGAGATCTTGGGCAAGCCTCAGTTTTTTCATCAGCAAAATGGGTATAATGGCGGTGCGCACCTTGCCAAGCCGCTGTGAACATTCCAGATGGGCCAAAGTACCCACTTAATGCCTAGCATATGCCAGGACGTCTGAGGCACGGCTGGGTCTTTTGCCAGGGGGGCCCAGTGTCTGGACTCAAGACATCATTCTTATTATAAAGCCACACACCAGGTCCTAGCTCATCTGCGGCCCACGTGAACCCCGGGGCTCCGGAGAAGTTTCATCCCTCGATTTGACTTTTATCTTCCCGACCCTGGCTGAATGCCCCCCTCACCTGCCACCCTGACAGACCCCTACTGGGCAGAGAAATTGGTGACCCTTCGGAGCAGAGGGAGAAGGAAGCTGCGAGGTAGAGGCCAGGAGAAGAGATGTGTTTGCAGACGGGAGCCGCAGGAGTGATGGGGACCCCAGATGCTGTTTCTGGGTGATGGAAACTTCTGGGTGACAGGGCCAACCACAAAGCCTGCCCCGGTTCTCTCCTTCCCCCAATGCTTCCCAAATCAAGAAGGCAAAGACGGGCTTGGCTTTTTTTCCCTCCCTCCTCTCATCTGTAAAATTGAGACATTACAGTTCCAAAATGGGCTTTGAGCCTGCAGGAATTAATCCGGTCTGGCAGGAGGTCTGCAAATAAACATATTGTTTCGATTGGTGTTGACATTTGGATTGTGAGAAGGTTTGAAAATGTAACTGTAGTTGGGATTTTCCAGCCCATCCAAGTTTTTCCATGGAGGGGCTCCAGGGGCACAAACTGATGGCTGGATGGATGCCCTCTCTAAAGCCGCGCTGGGCACTGGGCAGGCTGGAGGCAGTGGGGCCCTGAGCCTGCACTGGAGGGGGCAGCTGTGCTCTTTCCCGGGTCAGGCATTTCAGGATCCCAAGCCCCACTGGGCGGCTGGGACAGCCAGCTACTCCAGGAGTGACCGACTACGTGACTGACACCTTACGTGTGCGATCTCATTTCGTCCTTACACCAGAGCTGCCGCGTATGTATAACTATCCCCATTTCACAGACGGGGACACTGAGGAACTGAGAGGTTAAGTAACTTGCCCAAAACACACAGGAGTAAAGTGAGGACTGGAACTCAGCCCTTTCTGGCTCCTCATGGCTTGCCCTACACCACTCACTTTATGCCAGGAAATTTCCAGAAGGTTATCTCAGCAAGAGAATGGCTCTTTGTCCCAAGGAAAGGGCTGAGCCTGGACTGAGGTGACCTGAGTTGGCAGAATGTTCAGTTGTCGAGACTACCAGCTCCACCCTATTTCTGGAACCTTGTGGATTTGAGGCCCCCTTTACCCTTCTGCTGCCAAGAATGTGGGTCTGGTCCCCCTGCCCTCACCCCATGCACTGGAGCTCATCCTTCAATGGCCTCTGAGCCCCCAGTGCCTGCCCCTCCCACCCAGCTCCAGCCTCCCCACTCAGGCCCCAGCAGGGAAGCAACCTGGCTCCCCGTGGGAAGGGGCAGCCCTGGGGAAGCCCCTTACTCAGGGCAGAGGTGCACACAGCTTTCAGCCACGAACCCCTGGTGCTGGTGGGGGGAGTCGGGGCGGGCACCTCATTTTGGGGAAAGGTTTGGTGATTTCTGCACCTGGCAACTTCTGTGTGCCCCAGGCCTCATCAGAGATGCAATGACCAATCTCCAGTGGCTTCAGTCCCCAGGGCTCCCTGCTCCTGTGTCTGCACCTGTCCCCACATAGCTGAACACGGCCGGGAAACCCACCCACCACCTCGCTTTAACCTCACCAGGAACCTCCCGGGGGCCCGTAGTGCTGACCGGCCATCTTCCCCGTTTCCCGAGTCCAGGCCCTCTCCTGTCTCCCAGATGACTATTTCACCAGGCGTCAAAGCTAGACCACATATGGCAAGCACTCTCAATGCGGGGCTCAATGCTACCTGAGATGAGGGCTCCCAGCACCCAACCTCCGCCTCCACTCTCTTTGCTGCCTGGGGGGACAGGAAGTGGGGATTGCAGGGTGATGGCCCCAGGTCCAGCCCCATCCCCGGGCTTCATGGTGAGATGACCCTGTGCCCGGCCAGGAAGACGCATCCTCGGCCACAGTCGTCCTGACTGTCTCCCCTGCTCCCTCCCCACCCTCCCTGGGGCTTGGGGGTAACTGGCAGCCTCCTAGGGGAAGGACCCGCTCATCTGTTCCCACAGATGAAGGGAAGTCTTTACTGCAGACGCTTTGGGGTCGAGAGAGGCCTTGTCTTTGCACCTTCACACGTCGGGGCTTCTTCTCTCACCCCCGCCCCCAGCGGGCATTGGTTTGACTCCTCAGCGTCCTCCTCCTCATACTCAGAGGCTAAAAACCACGACCAGAAGTTTGGGGGCGTTGGGCTTGGCCCGACACCATTCTGGGAACAAATATTTGCATTTGGATCCTTCTGGATGTTTTTGTTTGTTGGCCGACTTTGCCTGCAGGAGGCGCGAACCTCCGACTGGGTTTGAGATTCTGGGACTCAGGAGGGTTTGTGTTCACTTCATGGTTCAGAAAACCACTGCGGTTTTGGGTCACACTTGGGTTTGATTTTCGTGCTTCACGGCAGTGGCGGCCTGGGGGCTCCGAGCCGGGCCTCTGCAAAGTCCTGGTGGGGTGTGGGTGGGGGACACTAGCGTGTGTCCCTCTGGGCGGGTCTGGGCCTGGGCCTGGTTGACGGGCAAGGGGCCGAGGCCCCAGGGAGGGACATGGCACCAGTTCTGGGGAAGTGGAGGTGGAGAATTCGCTTTCCCGTCAAACTTCTCATCACAGAGCACAACTGGATGAGGTTTTCATGGACACACGAGAGATGATTTTGGGGGAAAGCAGGACGAGAGAGCTGGGCTGGGAGTTTGATGGCCCCGACGCTGCGGTGGGAGCGAGCAGCCTGGGGTCCGCTGGGACGTCCTCGTCTGCCACACACCCGCTGGGTGACTTGGGGCAGCTCCTTAACTTCTCTGAACTCCAATTTCCCCACGCCTCTTCCTGAGGCGGTTCTGAGGATTAAAGGGGATCATGGTTGTAGACACTCACAGAGGAGGTCAGAATAGATTAGCTCTCGTGAGCTCGACAAAGACGGGGCTGTGCCTCCTTCATCATATTCTTCCCAGAACAATGCCTGGCCCTGGTGGGCCTTCAGTGAGCCCTTCTAGAAGCCAGAAAGGAACTGGCCTGTGGTTATTACTGTCAGTTTTAATGGCAAGTCTGCTTCCCTGACCAGAGCTCTGAGCTGGAGTCCTGAGCTGCCCAGACGTGCTGTGGAAGGAGCCCTTCTCTCTCGGGCGCAGTGGTCTTCCTGCAATGGACACGAGCCTTTGGTCCCCTCCCAAGGGTGTTCCCCATGCCCGTCAAGGCCTGTCACCTCCTGCCTCCAAACTGACTCGGGCCATTTCCATCTTCCCGTGGAGGAGCCCGATTTCTCCACTCACAAGGAGTTCCCACAGTCTTTGGATTTTCCATTTTGGGATCGGCGTGCTGAGCTTGAGGCCCCTTGGTAGAGTGCCCGTATGTCCTGGGTTTCCAGCTATAGTTTAAAGTCCTCGGTGCCATTGTCCCTGTGAGTATTAGCCTAGGAGCCTTCAATTTTGGTCTGTAAATAAGAATATTGGCCTCAATTTACTTGACTTTCTTTTCTGGGCACTTAATCCCCACTGCCACCCTGGGGGTGGTGTTCGATCTCCGTTGGGGAAATGGAGGCTCAGAGAGGTTAAGTAACATGCCCAAGTTCACACAGCTTGTAGTGGCAGAGCTGGGACACATAGCCAGGCCTTTGGCCCCATGATGAACCATCTATTCTGCCCCAAATATGGTGCACAGATGGGAATGAAGGGGAGCTGGTGTCCAGGGGACCGTTCAGCCTCTGACTTGGTCCCTGACCCCAAATCTCTCGGGACACTTCCTCCCCTGGAACAGGGAGGCTGAAGAGCTCCTCCAGCCAGCAAGCTGTCTCCAGCCCTGGAAGACATGAATGGCTGGCAGCCTCGCCCGCCTGGGCTGTCACAGCCTGTTCAGAAGGTGTGACGGGTCATGGAAGGTGATGGTTAGGAGCAGAACCGCCTGAGGCTGTGTCAGGGGCCTCCTGCCCGACACTCCGTGCTGATTAACTCACCGCGGTGCTGTTCCATCCCCGGTCTGTTCTGCCACCAGAACCGCGGGCCTCAGGATGGCAGCCACACGCCCCGCTCCTGACCACCCCTCACCTTCCTCCTCCTTCCCAGGCCCCAGTCAATGCCCCAGTGTTCCACTGGCATTGCCCGCATCAGGTCACTTCTCCCTTTTCCAGAAGGATCTGCTGCTACCCCCATGGGGCTCCACAGGCCTCGGGGTTCCCTGGGGCACAGAAGGCCTTTTGTGGCTGGAAGTCCTGCCGTCTTTGAGGATGACAAACAACCTTTGACGAGACAGTCACATTTGCATACGGAAGGACACACTTTAACTTGTCAAAACATTTTTGTTTCCTTTTACCCCATTGCGGGGGAGTCAAGTGATGCGGGAAGATTTCTGTCCCCCTTCTCCAGGCTCTCCTAGATTTCTTCTCCTGCTTCCCTCTTCCCTGTGTGCGGCCAGCCACCCCTTAGCTGCGCTGCGAGGTCCCACCGAGTCACGTCCCAGAGAGTCTACCGTCAAGCAGCCCTTGGAATGCGCCTGCCTCTGCTTCAGGCTCTTGGGCAGCATCTCTCACTGGAATGAGCCTGCCCGCCCTGGGTCCTCACGGTGACCAGGACGACTTTGAAAAATGCCAGTTGATCCCATTGGCCTCAGCTCCCTCCTGGACCGTCTCCTCCCCTCCACCCTTCGATTTTCTGCTCTGGTCTCCTCCAGACGGGTTTCTGGCTCAGCGCCTTTGCATGTGCTGTTCCCTCTGCCTGGAATGTTCTTCCCTCAAATATCCACGTGGCTCCCTTATCTC
This sequence comes from Tapirus indicus, assembly GCA_031878705.1. Classification (NCBI taxonomy): domain Eukaryota; kingdom Metazoa; phylum Chordata; class Mammalia; order Perissodactyla; family Tapiridae; genus Tapirus; species Tapirus indicus. The sequence continues at coordinate 12,100,063 of CM062928.1, forward strand.
CTCTAGGTTTTCCTGAGGTCACTTTCTCAACCAGACCTTCTCTGTCGGCCGGGTCTCAAATGGCAGCTCCCTCTTCCGATCCTCCTGATTCCCCCACCCCCACCCTCCAGCCTCCCGCTTGATTTTTCTCCGTCACATTGACCACCGTCTGACCAGGGGGGGAATCTCCATGAAGTTAGTGATGCTTAAGCTTCAGGACCCCTCACAGGCAGGTTACAAGTCCCTGCATCTAAATTGATATTTATAATTTTTTATTCTTTCTTCTTAAAGAACCCACCATCCCTCGAAATTGTATAAGCTTCAGGCCCCCAAAACCTAGATCTGCCAGCCCCTACATCTGGCAACTGACCTGTTTTTATTTTGTTTATTATGTCTCTCCTACCATTAAAACATAAACTCCATGAGGGCAGAGATTTTTGTTTTGTTTTGTTTTGTTTTTTGAAAACTGTTTTATCTCCAGGATCCAGAACAGTGACTGCATACAGTAGGAGCTCAATAAATGTTGCTGTATGTCTGAATGTCCATCCCAGGTTCAGACTTCTTTCAGGGCTTCACATTTCTCTTAGGGTAAAGATCAGCCTCCTTAACACACCCTCAAGGCCCTACCCTTCTGTCTGCTCCCAGATGTGCTAAGATTCAGGCCCAGGGCCTTTGCACATGCTGCTTCCTCTCCCTGAGGTGCTTCCTCTCCTCTTACCCCCTCGTTCTTCAGGTCTCTACTTGAATGCTGCTTCTCTGCCTCGGCTCAGTACGGCCCTGGGTTTACGTGCTCTCCTAGGACCTTGGAGTTTCTCTTGACAGAGAGACAGCCCTACCATTGCTGCTTTGGTATTTCCCCCCTAATGGCTGTAAGCTCCCTGAGGGCAGGGCCATGCTCGGCTTGGGTGCGGCTGTGTCCCCAGCATAACGCCTGGCACGTGGTGCTTTCCACTCACTCAGGAAATAGCTGCTGAGGAAATGAGCAAAATGAAAAACAGTTGGAAGACAGGAATCAGGCACAGTTAACATCAAAATAAACAAACGCACAGACCCTGTGACTGTCAGAGCTGGGGAGGGGTTAGAGACGATCTAGCCCACAACTTGCAGACTGTGCTCCCTGCACCTGGGGATGCTGGGGAGGTCCCCACAGGCTGCCGCAGCGTATGTGCACGTGTGTACATGTGCGAGCATGTGTGTGTGCACGTGTGCAAGTGTGTGTGTGTGTGTGCACACACAAGTGTTGGGGGTGAGGGTCAGGGAGGTGGAAGGAGTCGCAGATGGACAGATCTCAGACCCCATTCCTGCTTCACACAGAGTGGTCCCATGTTTATCTGTTTACGTATTGAATTTCTGCTTCTGATTTTGCTTCAAAAGAAATAAGGGTTCCAGCCAAAATCAGATTGGGAAAGTGCCGGTTGGATCAAACCCCTCCTTCCTGTTTTACAGATGGGTAAACTGAGGCCCAGAGAGGGAGAGGTCCTTGCCCCAGATCACAGAGTGAGGGAGCAACATGACCAGGACCCAACCCCCAGCCCTGGGCCCGTTCCCTGACGCCCAGCCCGCTCCCTCCGGTTTTGGTGGAACATCGCGTCATCTCAGCTGGGACCAGGTGGCCGAGCACCTGGATATCCTGGAGCTCGTGGAAAAAGCTCCAGGGATCACCAAGCTTAATCCCATCACGTGGATCAGGAATCATTTTACTTGCAGAAGCCGTGGCTTCCTAGATGCACGCAGTAAAAATCACAACGTGGAATACACGTACCCGGTGGGAAAATGCCACCACGGAAAAGCAACTTTCTTCTGAGTCTCTCAAATGATGTTCACTGGCTACTTGTTCATTTATTTTATTGTCTAGAGGTGCTTCTGGCAGACACAACGCAGCAGGCACCAAAGGTTTTAGAAAAATCTGTGGGATCCAAACTTAACAGGGAAATAATTCTGTCTCTAAATTTCATGGCGTGTGTGTATGTGTGTGAATATGAAAAAAAAGTGAAAAGACTATTTCTCACGTACTTTGATGCTGGAACAAATACCTCTGGCTCATGGGATCTCTATGGGGGAAGATGAACCATTATTTTTCATTGTTTAAAAATAAATCTTTAATTGGTTCTCTGGTTACAAAAGTAATAGGTACTTCAGAAGAAGTAGAACATCGAAATATACTTGACTTAGAAAGTGAAGCTGTGTCAATATTGTGCCCTCCTCCCAAACACAGTTAATACTAATTTGTTTTCAGACCTACTGAGTGAGTGTCGGGTTCTAGTCTAGGCACTGGGAGGGCGGCAGTGCACAAACAGATGAATGGGGAAGAGATGAGAAATCACCGCACAATTGCAAAGATGCAACTGTGTTTTGCGTTAAAAATGAGACATGTGAAGGCATAAAACTGGGCAAAGGGACCTTGATGAGGAGGTCTGGGAAAGCTTGTTGAGGGAGTCAAGATGGAGTTGGAATCTGTTAAGTACATGAAGATGGGAGGAAAGAGTGGTCAAGGAAGAGGAACTGTCTATGCAAAGGCCCTGGGGCAGAAGGGAGAAGATCAGTGTGGCGGGAGGGCCTGGTTCATGGTGAGGCAGCAGAGGCATCTGGGGGTCTGTGAAGACCATGGTAAGATTTTTGGGTCTTTGTCCTAAGAGCAAAGGAAGCCATAGACTGTTTTATATAAGGGTGGGGATGATTAAATTTGCACTTGCTATTTATTCTTTCTGATTTTTCTTGGTGCATCCATGCATCAGTGAAGGCTTTAGCAGGATGTCTTAAGCAAAAGAGACATCTTAATGGCTTATGTGGTTGCAGCTTGATCTGGGGGTTCAAACAATGTCCCATATCAAACAATGTCCCAATGTCTCAAACAATGTCCCAGTTTCTCTCCATCTCTTAACCTTGTCATCTGCCCTGCTGACTCTTTCGAGGCCCCACGTGGGGCCTCCTGCCGGGCCAGGTTCTCATCCGCCATCTTCCTCCCTGCGCCACAGTAAAGAAGAGCGCCCGCTGCTGCCAGTGGGTCACTTTTAGCCCTGCCAGGGCCATATGCCAACCCCTGGACCAATCACTGTGGTCAGGGGAATGGGATGCTCTGATTGGCCAGGCCCGAGTCACATGCTCCGTGTGTGTCTGTGTAATCAACTCTGCCCGGGAGCACGTGGGCTGGCATAAAGGAAATCCATGTGATGGGAATCGGAAGAGTGGTTACCTCTGGGATTGGGGCGGTGGGATCAGCTAAGGGAGGGCACAGGACGTCCTCTAGGAGGGTTGGAAACATTCTATATCTTGATCTGGGGGGTAGCTACATGGGTGTATATATATACATATATATATAAATGTATGGAATTGACACTTAAGATGTAAGCTATACCAAGATTTTAAAAGTACCTGGAGAGAGCGGGGAAGTCCAGAGAAAAATCAGGACTGTTACCAAGAGAAGGGTGAATGGATGTTCATTGTAATATTTTAATATATATGTATATACTTATGCTACATAGATGATTTTTAACATAGTGTGGACATTACAATGTACCTGGTGTCATATTTTTTTCACTTACTCAATCTTGGGCATTTTCCCGTGATGGCCACCGCCTTATGCCGTAGACGGAATTTCAGAGGTGTGCTTTTGGTAGACCCATGAGCTTGTCTCCCCAGCACTCCTTGCAGGAAGGGACACCCCAGAAGCATGCTGGGGACCAGCGCCCCCGGCGTGACCCATCGCCTGCAGAGGGCTGGTGCTGCCCAGTCACAGACCTCACGCCTTGCTGTGCTGATTGGCCCCAGCCCCCCGGAGCTGGGCCACTTTCTGTCTCGTGGGAGCTCTGGCCTCCTCCTTGACGCTTCCAGCTCTCTCTCGCTTTCCCTCTCAGGTGTGCCCCTAAGGGGAATACGTTCTTACTCACGCTAGCTTCTTGATGAATAGTAGTCTCCACAGTGCCTCCGTCTGCGGCGAGACACATTATATTTTCTTTGTAGCTAAAACAATGAGCCTTCTAAAACAGTCTCTCCCCAAATGCAGGGGAATGGTTGGGAATGGGGCTCTGCCTCCAGATATCTGGGACTGAAGCCCCATCTCACGGTTGCCCACCTGTGGGTCCTTGGACGAATTATTTGCCTCTCTGGGCCTCGCTTCCTCCTCTGCATATGGGAGGAGCCACAGCAGAAGAGAGGATCCGAGTGCCTGGCACACAGTAGGAGCTTTATCTGGGTCGGTCATGACCACGGGGTGGCGGGCTGTGGGAGAGCAGGAGCAGTAGGGAGCATTCCCAGCTGTGGACAGTGTTCCCCTCTCCTCTGGGTCTGGCCCACCTCAGTGTCCTCCTCTTTAATCCCCTTTGTCTGCTTTCCTCTCTTTCTATTCTTTCTTCCCAGGGCCCCTTTCCTCTGTAAGAAAGGGAACATTCGGGCTGGAGAGGCTGTCCTGATGCCTGTGGATAGACAGCCCAGGAATCTCCTCTGTCCCCTGCGGCCTCACAACTATGCAAGCTCTGTTTGTGTCCTCTGGCTCAGGAAGCCCTTTACCTGTTAGCATAAGTGGCGAAAGGGCCCGGGCTCTGAAATCGGACAGACCAGAGTTCACACATGCACGAGCGCCACTCCCCTCCTCTCAGTTTCCTGCGTTGGAAGGTGTGGCCCACGCGGCGCCTGGCGGGGTGGGGAGGATCCAGTGAGGTCACAGGCATGTGCCCAGCACACGGTAGGCCTTCAATACACGCTGCTTCTCTTTCTCTCCTGCTGAGCAATGAGATTTACTTGCCAGCCTTGTCTGGGGTGTGTGGCCCCGTATATTGGAGACTAAATAGGGGCTGTCTCTCTGCTCGGGCTGCCATGACAAAGGGCCACAGGGTACGTGGCCTGAACAACAGGAGTTTGTTTTCTCACACTTCTGGAGGCTGGAAGTCTGAGATCAAGGTGTGGGCAGGGTGGGTTTCTTCTGAGGCCTCTCTCCTCGGTTTGTCGATGGCCGTCTTCTCCTCTCTGTCTTCCCACTGTCTTCCCTCTGTGTGAGTCTGTGTCCTAATCTCCTCTTCTTATAAGGACACCAGTCATTGGATTAGGGCCCACCCATATGACTTCGTTTTACCTTAATTACCTTTTTCAAGGCCCTATCTCCAAATACAGTTGTTTTCTGCGGTCCTGGGGGTTAGAACTTCAACACGTGAATTTTGCGGGGACACAGTTCAGCCTATTACAGGGGCCTTGAAGCAAAGCAACTCTCCGGCCCATCGTTCATCATCACAGTCCCTGCTTTGGGCCTTGAGGGTTCTTTGAGCTTTAAGAGGTCCCTCTGGAAACGGGCCCACCTTGAGGGCAGAGCCTCCTCTTGTTGGCTAGCTCGTAAGTAAGAGCAGAGGTCAGCCAAAGCCACTGGGATGAGCACCAGGGAGGGCAGAGACCCAGGAGGGAAGCTCACTGGCTGGGGCAGAAGTCCGGCCATGGCAGAATGCTGCATGTCTCCCCTGGGTTATGATGGCACCCGGGCTGGTCCTGGGTCCAGCCGTTTCCTGCAGGGTCTCTTCAAACCCAACTTTGCCATGTTGCAAGTTTCTAGATGCCAGTCTTGTTCTCCATCGCTCGGCTGCCAGGCCTGGCTGTGGGGCAGCGGGGAGAAGACGGGCAGACTGTTTCGGTGAGACGGGCAGACGGGCAGATGTCCCTGTGGAGCGGGACAGGATGGCATGAGTTTGACACTAATCTTCTTAGCAGCCACATCCTGCATCTCTGGGGCTCCTTTCCGCCCTGCTCTGCCCACAGCCTGATGCCCACTCCCAGGCAGAAGGCAGACTAAGCATGGGCAAGCCCAGGGTTGGCGAGGTCTCTGGGCCTCAGGGACGCTGCTGTGGGCATCCTCGCCATCGCCCACAGGTTCAGCAGCTGACCCGCTCTGGGCCGAGGGCAAGAAACTTGAGTCTCTGTGAAGCCGTTTCCTCTGGCTGTGGAAAGGGCAATACCATAGGATCCCATGGCAAAGAGGGTCTCCCAGCCTCTGTGGTGACTCCTGGGCTGGGAACAGATGTGTCTCAGGTGATGATGTGGCTGAAACACACTGTGCTTGTTTCATGAGGGAGAGGCTTGGGGGTGAGGGTCAGGGCCAGGTGGAAACACTTCAGAGATTACTGGAACATTCTAGAACATGAGGATTGACCAACACTCTTTGGGGCAGAGGATATGGGGAGACAAAGCCACACACCAATGGTGTGTGCATCTCTCAGTTGAGTGTAGGAGCAGAAAAACTTAGGAATTTGCCCAAACAGAGGTCTAATCGTAGACTTTTAACCTACACTGATGCACAAACATCAAGATTTCCTTTTTGATCAGATCTTGCATAAAAGAAAGCACATGGGTTCATTTGATCATCAGACAATAAGAGCAAAACCATCTGTCATGATTTCCTCTTTACCTTGGCCACCAGGAAGCTCTGAGTAAGATCTAGGGTTCAGTTGCTGTATCTTTCAGATCTCTGGTTTCTGACACATTTCCCAATATTTGTCACTTAAATTATGTTCAAGCATTAAAATTAAAAGAGGTATTACACTTCATGACTCACTTAGTACAGAATCAGAAATATGATAAGTACCAAGTGTGTGTATGGAAGGGAGTGATACTTCTGACATTTATACGTAGAGACACAGAATACCAACTTGCATAATTTGTAATCTGACTTTAACAGCTGTTATTATGTGCCAAGTGCTGTTGAAGTGCTTTACAAATGTTAATTCATTTAATCTTCATAACTACCCAAGGGGGTGTATACTACCCTCATCCCCATTTTGCACATGGAGAAACTGAGGCAGATTGAAACGCAGTGACTAGCCCAGAGTCACACGGCTATTAAATGGCAAAGCCAAGATCTGAATCTGGGCAGCCTGGCTCCAGAGCCCGAGCTCTAGATTGGCGCCTTAGGACTTTTCTCTGCTGCCCCAGAGCGGATCCACCAGCCACGTGTGGCTATCGACCACTTGAGACGCGGCTACTGTGACTGAGGAAATGAATTTTATTTTATTTTTTTTGTGTGTGTGAGGAAGACCAGCCCTGAGCTAACATCCACTGCCGATCCTCCTCTTTTTGCTGAGGAAGACGGGCCCTGGGCTAACATCCGTGCCCATCTTCCTCTACTTTATATGGGACGCCGCCACGGTGTGGCTGACGAGCAGTGCATCAGCGGGCGCCAGGGATCCGAACTCGGGAACCCCGGGCTGCCAAGCGCGGACTAAACCGCTGCGCCATGGGGCGGCCCTGGAAATGAATTTTAAATGTAATTTAATTTTAATTTAAACAGTCTCGTGTGGCTGGTGGCTACTGTACCAGACAGCAGCTCTATCCGGGACGCTTGTTATCTCTCTCCCTTTCCTGCTGTTGGTAGGAAGGCAGTTTGGGGCAACATAGTATAATTGATTACAATTTGCAAAGAGGATCAAGAGCCTTAAAAAAATCCCTGCTTTCCCTTCTCCGTCATCACAGGTCACATTTTCTGAGCACTTACTATTTTTACTTAATTCTCCCCCAAATCCTTGGAGGTAGGTAGTTTTTCTAATACACCTGTGTAACAGAAGAGAGACTTAAAGAAGAAAAGTGTCTCGTGGGGAATTGTGCAGCCAGTAAGTGGCACAGCCCGAATTTGACCCAAAGTCTAAATGGCTCGAAAGCCAAATTGTGTTTTTCTGGTTTCTTTCTTTGTTTTTGGTTTGTTTTTTTTTAAGTAAAATGTGCTCCCCTTCTGACTCCTTAGGCCACAGGCCTGTCGGTTTCCTTCAAAGTCAAGTTTCTGTTGTCGACTAAAGTCAGCATTTCTGAAGGAAGGCGAGAGGAAGACAGAGGTGGCCAGCAGAGGCGGGTGAAATGCTGGATCAGCACAGACGCACAACAGCTGGCGAGGAGAATGAGCATCGCAGGAAGGTTCGGCGGCCCCAAGGAGGAGCCGGGGTGGCGCCCAGAGATCCCAGGGCCAGCCCCGCCTCTACCCAGAAAGATCTGCACTCGGGGAGAAGGGTCAGGACCAGACGCCTCAGTTTCCTCATCCATCAAATGGGGACAAGGATGATTCAACAAGACAGTGTCTGAGAACACGGCTGGCACATCAAACAGAAGCTGCCTGTCCTGCCTTGGAGCCGGTCTCTGGGGTAGAAGCTCCCCGGAGACCTCGCGGTGGGGACCCTCTGGGCGCAGAGCCGGCTCCACCGTGGGCGAGGGGAAGGAACACAGCTTGTTAGCGAGGGGTCGGGGTGGGCGCGGGGGCTGCAGCGCATGGCTGTCAGCTGAGATCACTGGTCTCCCTTCCAGCTGCCTGGGGATATTATGAAGTTGCAGAGACAGGGAGAGGAAGCCCAAGCTTGGGGGCCTCTTTGGGGGGCTGCGGAGGGGGGCAGAGGAGGAGGACGTTAATGAAAAAAACATTCCTCGTTCAAGGTGACTGAAAGGGTTTGGGGCTGGTTGGGTCAGGGTCTGGCTTTGGTGGAAAACAAGTCCCCCAGATGCGGAGGGGCTGGGTGTGGGACAGCTGCTGAGAGGACGCTAGTGCAGGCCCAGACGAATGACGCTCTCGGGGACTGCCGACCCCCAGAGACCCCCGACTCTGGAGAGACACCTGGGGTGGGGCAGCAGCTGTGAGGTCCTGGGGCCAGAACATCCTGGGGGGCTGGGCTGTCCTCTCCACCCCCTCCTCGCCGCCTGCCTCAAGCCTACATTTGGGCACAGGGGAGCCTGACAGATGATTCCAGCCTGACCCAGAGATAACACATGCTGGGTCCAGCCTGAGAAATGGAAGAACCTGCCAAGACAGGGGGGCTGAGATGGGGCAACTTTCTCGGGGCAATTTCTACCTCAACTCCTAACTCTGCCACTAGACAATTTCTAGACTTGCAAAGAGTCCACGATACCTGACAGGGATTCGAATAAGGCCCCTCCCAGCTAGAGAAAGCCAGCCACATCGCTTGTCCTCACAACAGACCTGTCAGCTAGGCGTCCTCATTTCACAGCTGGGGAAACTGAGTCAGGAAGGTTAAGACCGTAAGCTCCTGGCTGAGAAAGGAGCAGGACTAAGACCAGATTTCTGATCCTAAGGGAAGAAACCCTCGTAATTTATGCCACCTCTCCCCACGTCCTTCTAGATGCCTGGAGAACTTCCGATGGCCTGGAGACCTCGAGAGAGAACTGCAGCCTGGAGTGCAGCGTGGAGGGCAGAGCAGAGGGGTGCAGGGTTCCCGTGATTTGTCCTCAGGCCGCTCTGACAGAAGGCAAAGTTCCTATTTCTTAGCACTAACATCCCAGGGGAGCTAAGGAACAGATCAAAGCCTTAGGGAACCAAGACCAGGCCCTGGATCGTGCTGGGGTCCCCATTCCCTCTTTTGATCTCGATTTCATCAGGACTGGTCTTTATCCCTCCAAGGGGGAAAAGGGCCCCTGTGGTGTTTTAGGACACATGGAGCCCACTGCATTCCCTTGGGAAACTTGGTTTTCCCTGGACCTGAAGCTACGGTTGGCTATGCAGCAAATGGTGTCTTTCATCCTCCGTACGCCCCGCCAGGGAGGGGACGAAGCCACCCCTCTCTTGACTACATCAGTGCTCCTAGGGCCCCGGCTGCACTGGGAAGTTGCAGAAGACACTGGAGGATGTGAGCTGATTCAGACGGGGACGCCCAGCCTCTGGAAGTCCCCCCGTTGGGGGCCCTTTACAGGCCAGAGGGCATCTCAGCCCTTCACAGACTGGTGAACCATCGTCTCTGGAAGCGACCCTGGGGGTCATCTCATCCAACTTCCTTATGGCACAGATGGGTAAATTGAGGCCCAGAGAGGGGAAGGCGCTGCCCAAGTGGTGACTGGAGTGGGGCTCCTGACTCCCGGGCTGGAGAACCTTCCAGTGGCCCACACTGCCTTTCTGGAGAAGAGCCGACGAGGACGGGGCAGGAGTGGATAGTCAGGGACCTGCTCAGAGGTTCTGGGAGGAACCAGCCCCTCGAATATTCAGAAACAGCCTCTCTGCTTCAGGCTTCTGGAGAGGCAGGGAGTCCCTCTCTTTCCCAAGCCTGGCTCAGCTCTCCCCACCTCTTCAGGGAAGAGAAAGGCCTCCGTCAGCTTGGAAAAGGAGCACATCCTCCATGCAACGGCTTAACACATCTCAGTAGGTTCCAGAGAAAACCAGACAGGAGTGTTCGCAAAAGAACCAGGACCCAAAGCACTCGTGGGCCTCACAGCCCCCAGAGGACAATGACGTCCCGACCCAACCGCCATTTTCTGGCCATGGACTGAATGTCACACACACGCCAGGCACTTCCTCCTGGGTTTCCTTAAGTCATCCCAGGGGCCCTGTGAGGGAGATACTACCATGGTCCCAAGGAAAAATGGAGGAAGCAGCTCCGTGGGGTGTGGTGACTTGCCCAGGTGCACAGAGCCGGGAAATGGGATGAGGCGGGGCGGGCTGCAAACCCGAGGCTGTCCTAGACTGACAGTTGTCAAACTAGCGCTTTAAAAAATCCTGCCCATTTGCACTCATTTTGGCCCACTTTAGACAGTCTATATCCTCCCTCCTTTTCTTTTTTTTTCTGTTTTAAATTGAAGTTGCAAATCCCTAGTGCCCTACAAAAACCAAACCCAAACCCCAAACTGCCCTCCGAGTCCAGAGAGATATAACGGGCTGGGACCCCAGCCTCCCGCATCTTCCAAATCACAGCACTCCTGTATTTCTGTTCAGAAGCAGAACGGCTTTTTTTTTTTTTTCCCTTAGACAATGTGGTTCTAATATATATCAACAGAGCCAAAGAAAAGGCCTTTTTTTTTTTTTTTGAAAGAAGTTAACTTCATTTCAAGAACTTGTGTGTTTCTCATTAGTAACGCTGTCTTTTGAAATCCAGCCGAGGGAGGCGATTCCAGTTGAAATCAAAACTGATATGCGAGGGTTTGACTTAAATGTCGCTCTGTCCCCCGCTCGTCATCTTGTTGGGGCTGATGGCTGCGGGGGTGGCACAGGGAGGGCAGGCGGCCGGCTCTCTGCTCCCCGACCCACGGTCCCGCCGCTGAGGTGGGCGGGTGTCGATGTGGCGGGGAAGCTGGGCAGGAAGGGGGTCTTCAGCCTGGGAGCTCCTCACCTGGCAGGAGAGTTGAGACGATGCTCTGAGCTAAGAGCTTGAAGCAGGGAAAGCAGGACCCCTGGGCCTGGCGACCTGGACACTGGGGGCCCGCAGAGGGCAGGGGGCTCCAGCCACGATCAGAGCCACGAGCCGAGCAATTCTTACGTGAGAGTGTATGACCAATGAGTCCCAAGTGGAACCACACTGATCTCCAAGTTCTAGGTTTTTCGAGCTGTTCTAAGCGGAAAACTCCCACTTTTTACTTTTTTGGGCCAGATTCAGCATTTCTTCCCCGGGAGACCAGGCCTCCTGGAGAACATTAGGGAAATGGAAAAATCTTTCCATGGTCAGCACAGCCCGCTCATCCTTCCTGCTGGTGGGAGCCACTTTCACCAGTTGTGTCATTTTATGGATGGACGAGGAAGGCACAAGACATTCTCTTCCCACCCTTCTCTTCTCTACTGTCCACTGACCCCAGAATGGACTTTTTCCTTAATAAAAAACTGTCTTGTTCTTAGGAGAGTTGATGTGACCCACTCTACATGCCAAAGGGATTTGTTTCAAGGCTGACAGAAACCAACAGGATGGCTCCCCCCATCCAGCCCCCTAATCAGATTTCCCCCATTCCTCAAGTCCAAGCAACATCCTTCCTTCCATGGGAAACCTTGCTCTAGCCGCCACCCCCCAGTGATGGCTCCAGCCTCAGGGTCCATCAGTGTGAACCATTCCCTTTACAATTAAGGAGGTGACGTCTGTTTTTTTTTTAATCAAACTGTCCCTCTCGCTTGTATTATTTAACTTTCCAGACATCCAGACATTTCTGACTTGTCTCCTTAGCTAAGAAGTGTGACTTTCCTGAGGACTCAGGCCTTTTCCATGTCTGCATCCCCAGCTCTTTGTCGCTCAGACTTAGCACAGTTTCCAAAGAATAGCAGTGATGATTCAAATGACTATTAAAATATTTTTTTTCTACTTTAACCTGTGTTCTTATCTGTCCCTTTAATGGCAACTCCCTTAGAAAAAAAAGTGCTCCCAAGAGATGGCCAGAATAATTTGTGAGTCATTTTCTCTTGAAGGCCCCTTCTGTTCCTAACTGTGATGCTCAAATTTGTTGGGCAGCCACTGTGTGCTTGGCCTATGCCGGAAGCTTTCTCATGCATTGCTTTGTTTAAAAGAATTTATGGATCTATTGATAAATCTATTCAGTTCTCCATGAGGGAGACTGAGGGACCACGTCCCCCCCTCCACCTCCCCTCTTCCCAGATTAGGTTTGGGGAAACAGGCGGCAGTGTGCTGTGGAGGAGTGCTGGCCAGATCGGCCTGGGTTCACAACTCAGCTCCATCCCACACCTGCAGTGGGGGCCCTCTGACCGTCAGTTTCTTCATCTGTAAAATGGGATCATCATAGTGCCTTCCTTGCACAGTTATGATCTAGATGATGTGAGCTCTCAGTAACATTGCACTTGCTTCCACTGGAGGAGCTCCGATTGGCCAGGCACCGTGCTGAGGGCTTGACCTGGAAGTAGATGTGAGAAGCTCAAACACTGACTATTTCAGAAGTCTTTCCCACCTCCCCACCCCAACTGTGTCAGCTCCCTGCGCCGGTCACTCTGTCTTCCCTTCACCTCCCCCACCCCAGATTGTATCTATTGTGTGTCATGTGAGCGGTTGACATCACTCTTCCCCAGTAGAAGCTTCCAGAGAGCCAGGGCCTTGTCTGTTTTCACCCCCACCATTGATCCAGGGCCTACCCAGGTACTTAAGATACATCAGTTCCCATCTTTCTTGGGCCTTTTCTGAATTAAACCAGAGCTCCCCTTGCTTCCCTGAGAGTCTTGTATGAAGGACTAGCAGCAGAGGCCACTGGGCAGGGACTTCGTGCCCATTTTATGGATGTTTGAGCCACACAGGGATGTTCTCCATTTATTGGAGCCTGCGAAATCCCTGTGTCCTTGCTCCCGCTGAGGACTTGGCATTTGATGGCTGCCCCACATCTCCACCTGATCAGCCTTAGTCCTCCCTTAGGGATGTGCTCCAATGCCACCTCCTCTGAGAAGCCTTCCATGATTCTCTATTATGGACTTAGAGATCTGAAAACACTTATGAGCACAGGCAAGGTCTAGCTCACTGGACTGTGGCTCTCCAGGGGGTCACCGAAGCTTTGACTTCCCAGTGTCCAGGACAGAGACAGTGACCAGTAAGAGCTGATTGAATGGATCTTGTCAAAGGAAACTCAAACCCAACCTGTCACCCCCACACTGTCCAGAAAAGGCTGGCACACACCCTTGTGATTTACACAGCTGATTTATGTCTTCAATCGTTCAAAAAATATTTGTCGAGCATCCAGTGTGGCGCCAGGCCCCAGGCTGGGTGCTGGGGAGCCAGTGGTGAATCTGGCAGACTTGTTCCTATGTCCTGGCCACCCTGGAGCTCCCTGTCTGGGCCAGTGGATTCAAGGGCAAGGCCAAAATAAAAGTGGGAGGGCACAAGTCTCCCCACCAGATGCTGTGGGGAAACCACCAGCCCCAAGCTGACCGCACATCTCCAAAGAAAAGGATGAAGATGAGCTGCCTGTCCACGGAGGTGCACAGTCCAGCTTCTTCCCTTGGCTGCAGCACCTGAGGGCCACGGGAGCAGACAGGCAGGGACAGGACCGTCCTGCTCACAGGCGGGGCTGACCTTCTGAACTCAGGGCAGGGAGGACTCTGTCCACCCAGAACCAGCTGGGGCTGCCCAGCTGTGGGCCGGCACCGCTGAAAGCTCTTAATTAGCTCATTTCCCCAAGCCCGTGGGCTGTGAGCAGCCTCCTTTCGCCTCTTGCCCTGCCCCATCTCGCTCAATTTAGCAGTTCAAGGTTCACCATGGTGTCAGGGTGGGGACAGTGGAAAATGTCCCCCCACTCCCATGCCATTAAATAAAACCATCCGTTTGTGGCCGGCTCCACCCCGAAGACTTTGGAATCCTTCCCTCCCCAGCCTGGTTCTGATGGCTGCATTGAGGGGACAGACTGTGGGTCCAGAGAACCAGCTTCAAACTCTGGCTCTGCCGTTTGACAAGCAGCTGTGTGATGCTGGACAAGTGACTCACCCTCTCTGATCCTCAATTTCTTCAGTTATGAGGACACTACCTCTCACTTTACTTGGCAGTTATGAGAATTCAATGGGATTAGGCCTGTGAGGCAAGGGGCACAGGGCCCAGACATAGCAAGCCTCAATTCTAGCCCGTACACTCTGCTCAACTTTCCCCAGACTGTAAACTCCACCGGGGCAGGCACGGTGTCTACTTTGCTCACCACTGTATTTCGAGCATCTTGCAGAGTGAGGATTCACTGAGGGCCTCCTATGTGCCAGGGCCTGAGCCCAGGATATATCTGCCGGATGAATGAATGTTTTCTCCCTGACCCCTTCAGCAGGGCTGAGCCCTGGTAATGGGGAGCCTTGCTGAGCAGGGAAAACGCTGTGGATGGAGCAGGGGATGTGGGGACAGAGGCCAGGAGAGAGCTGAGCTCTGAATCCCAGCAGCCCACCTCTCTGAGGATTAATTCTTCCTTCCGTGTCCACACTCAACCTCAGGGGCTGCTGGGTGAGCCACGAGCTCCCGACCCAGCCCTGCTCCTGGCTGAAGTCTGGAAAACGCCCCTGCAGCTCCAGAAGAAGGAGTGGGGATAAATGTTCTGTGGGGATAAAAGTGGGGATAAATGTGGTGTGTGGCGCTGAACAGGGCGTGAAAGGGAGTGGCGAATGTCAAGAGCCTAGCCCAGCGCCTGGCCAGGTGAGGCGTCCATCACATCAGCTTCCTTCCCTTCTGCCCACGGGATAACAACTTGTTTCTCAAAGTGTGGTCCTCAGGCCTGGGAGCTGGCTGGAAAGGAAGAATCCTGGGCCACCCCAGACCCACAGAATCAAACCTGCATTTTAGCAAGATCCCCGGGCGCTCCTGTGCCCACTCAAGTTTGAGAAGCTCTATTCTACTGTGTGCCATTGAGCTGGTCACGACTTCTCTGTGCCAACTGTAAATTGGGATGATGTTAATAATAACATCCAGCCTTGGCATAGACCAAACGGAACAAGGAAACCCAGTCCGGATAGGGGAATGGGAGGCAGGTTCCGGAGCCAATAGAAATGACAGCTTTCTGCTGCTCTCTGGTCTCTGGGAGCAGATGGAACCCAAGAGTGGGGAGGGGGAGGGGAGGTGGGTCATCCCCTCCATCCTGCGTTGGGTTTAAAAATAGAGCTACTGGGCTGAATGGCTAAAATACCTTCTCCTGCTTCTCTTTATTACGGGTCCCTGCAGGGGAGGTCAGGAATCATGCCCCATCCTGCCGTTTAGGGGACCTTTCCCTAATAAAGCTGAGGGCCGGGAGGCCGTGCATTCCAGGGGACGTAATTAAAACCACCAAGGGTTATTTGGAATAATGGAGTAGCAGACCGTTTAGTCGGAAGCACTTGCCATGCTAATTCAAACAAGGTGATTACAGGCGATTAGCGAACCTAATGCCTTCAGTTTAAAACCAGCCAGGCAGGGCAGGGATGAGCCAGTGGCCTCTGCTGCTTCCTGTGGGTGGTGGACAGACCTAGAACTGAAATTTCGCAAAGTGGGGCTCTTGGGCACTCTCCCAGCCTGGGTAAGAGGATCCCCCAGTGCAAACTCCTTCCCTGGGGGGAGGAGGCTGTCCCCAACCTGGGGAGGGGCAGAAATGAACACCTCTCCATCTCTGGGAGACCATTCTGGGCACAGCCCGCAAGAGCTGACACTGCCTAACTCTTCAGCCCCATCCCTGTGGCCTCTTGCGGGCAGGGACCAGGTCTTGGGGCTCCTGTATCCCTGAAGGGAATGATTATGGATGTACCTATGCACGCCCAGTAATAATATTTTATTTAGCAATTATTATGGCCAAGCGCTGTATTACACGGTTCATACACATCACCTCATTAAAGTCAGCAACACTATTGTCCCCATTTGATGGATGAGGAGAAGGGAGTGGGGCAGGGAGAGAAGGCTACTGCTCCAGGCCACGCTGCTGGAAAGTGGTCAAGCTGAGCTTTCGGTCCAAACCCACTGGACTCTGAAGCCCTCCCATAACCTCACTGAATGCTCTTTATAAGACTACAGGGGCTGGCCCGGTGGCGTAGCGGTTAAGTTCGCGCACTCTGCTTCAGCGGCCTGGGGTTCGCCAGTTCGGATCCCGGGCACGGACCGACGCACCGCTCATCAAGCCACGCTGAGGCGGCGTCCCACGTAGAGCAACTAGAAGGATGCACAACCGTGATGTACAACTATCTACTGGGGCCTTGGGGAGAAAAAAGGAGGAAGACTGGCAACAGATGTTAGCTCAGGGCCAAACTTCCTCAAAAAAAAAATAATAATAATGCTACAAGGTGGGCTGTGGTACTGCAATTCCATCTCACCGTTGAGGGGACGGAAGCTCAGAGAACAGAGGAATGTGCTAAAGGCAGAACTGGGATTCGATCCCATGATGCTGCTTTCAAACCTCATGCTTTGAATTCCTCTACCGTAGTGCTGTGGAGAGGGTGCGGAGTGGTGGCCAAGGCTGGAAGGAGAGGAGGCCTCCAGGGAGACTCATTAGGGATCGGCACCCGAGACAGCAAGCTCTCCAGACACGTGAAATAAGGAGCTGCCAGTGCCCGCGACCGAAAGCCCCATCAACCTCCTTAAACCTATTTAACAAGGAATACTTATTACTGGCCACAAGGAGTCCTGAGGGCTGGTTAATTTAGAGGTTCCACAGTGTCATCTAGAACACAGGTCTCCTTCCTCCCTTCCTGCCTTCCATCCATCATTTATTACTGGCACCATCTATGTGCCAGGCACCTTCTTAAGCCCTGGGGTTACAGTGGTGAAAAAACAGAGTCCTTGCCTCCTTGGAGCTTACATTTTTGTGTGAAAGACTGATCAGAAACACACACACATGTACACAATGTATATATATAATACACATAGTGTATATATATAATATGATACATAAAATGTATATGTACACCAACACAGTGTATGTATATATATTATATATAAACAACATATGTCAAGTAAGAGTTATTAAAAAACAAACAAGGGGAAAGTAGTGAGGGAGGGGAGAGAAGTCAGGGAAGTCCTTCTGAGGACACTTGAGCAGAGACCTGAATGAAGTGGAGGAACGAACTAGGGGAGATCTGGGGGGAAGTGTTCTTGGCAGAGGGGACTGTATGTGCAAAGGCCCTGGGGTAGGGTAGTGCTTGGAGTGGAGTGAGTGACACCTCTTTGTTGTGCATCCTCAGAGGGTTGGCTTCTCCTCCAGATAAGTCCCCTCATGGTGGTCAGAGTGGTTGTAGGAATTCCAGACACCATAAGCAGACATGACACTGGCTGGTGAATAAGAGGGGTGTCTTCCTTGTTTGTCACTCTTCTATAAATCAGCGAAGGAACCCTTCCCGGAAGCCCCCAGTAGGTTTCTCCTCAATCTTGCTGGTTAGAATGGAGTCACAGGCCCATGTCTAAGTCCATCGCAGACAGGTGAACGGGACTACAGTGGTTGGCTTATACCAGTGAGGACACACCCTTGGAACTGGAGCTGGGGCCACACTTCTTCGAGTTGTAGGAGGGAGGTGTAGATACCCCCTAATAAAATGGGGCCCTGCCAGGAAGGAGGAAGGGGATAGAAGTGGAAATGATGTGTACAACTATGGATCATGACTTTTAAAGGAAGGGGCATGTCCTTCCCTTCACTGGCTGGAAGGGGGGCTTACTGGTAGAGACCGGTCTCAACCACAGGACAAGGGCAGCTGGCTGGGGATGGCAGAGCAACAGGACAGAAGGAGACTGGGAATCATCAAATCAGCCCGGGAAGGCTCGCAACTAGATGATGAAGATTCATGCTAGGGACAGAGAGGTTTCCATCGGCTGAACTCACCTTCTAACCGATCCAGTCCCCAGCCCTGCTTCAACCAGAGCACGTCCCTGTCACGTATCAGGGCCCATGCTTTCCCAGAGAAAAAGCTTTGCTGCTTAAATAGGACTTTGACAATGACTGGTGTCATCCAAACTCCTCATTTGACAAACTGGGACCTGAGATCCAGCAGAGGGAAGTGACTTGCCCAGGACCCCACAGTCAGCTGGTGCTGGGACCAAACTCAGACTCCACCCAGTTGGCAGTGGCACTGAATTCCTGGATCATTCCATTCGGGCGCATTCTTTATTGGGATCTTGAAACTGCTATAGAGAGAAGGTGGCTGATGCCGAGCCTGATGGAAGAAGAACCGCATGTTCCCAGGAATTACAGTCTTGTGTCACCCCTCCAGGTTTCACCTCCATCCTCCATGGTAGGGCGGTGCAGACCTAGGCAGGGGGATGGCTGCCTCCTGGGTTCTGTTAGCAGGTCTCAAACTTTATTCTGAGAATCTCCTGGGGGCACTGATTCTAATGCACATTCCTGGGTCCCCTCCTGAAAGAGTCTGATTCAGTAGGGCCCAGGCATCTCCCTAGAAGTGAACACCTCCCTGCCACAGGTTGTCCACAGACCACAACCTGAGAAACACTGGCCCAAAGGATTCCAGAGGAAAGTTCTCTTCATCTGAAAAAAACCATCCCACAACCGAATCTGAGACTTGATGACCCTTTTATACAACTGGAGAGCAGACTTGACATCTGGGGAAGAGGGGATGGGGGTGTTCTATTTTAACCCAAATGGTGGTGAAAATAACTGGGATCCAATCTTGCCTGAGAGAAGGTTTGGAAGGGGGCTTAAGAGGGCACTGGTTACCCAGGAGCCATGAATCAGGGACACAGCTTCCCCCGCGTGGACTGTTTCACACACCCCGCTTCACCTAGCCTGCAGCAGGGGGGCCCGTGGGACTGCGCCCCCTTTCTTCCTGGAGTAGCTCTCTTCTTCCTCCCCTGTCCCCATGCCCCCACCTACCCAATATTTGGCTTTCAAAATAGCTCCATGTTGGGAAAAGAGGCAGCCAAACTAAAACAATAAACAAACCCACCATCTTTTGACAAAATTCACAGTTGGAGAAGTAAAAAATAAATGATATGTTGATATTTCAAAAATTATGGTTTCATAATTCTATTTAAAAGAACATTTCCCCTAAAACAGTCAGGTCCTGATATTTTTTGCCTTTGGCTTAGATTTCCTAAAGTCTGGGTGTCAGAAATCTACATATCCAGTGCCCTGCTTACCTGTAATTGAGAATTCCAGGGGTTACTGGCTTCAGGCATGGCTGGATCCAGGGACTCTGTCTTTGCCTCTTCCACCTCAGAACTCTGTTTTCCTTTGGGTGGCTTCATTCTCAGGGAGGCTTTCTCCTTGTGGTGGAAAAGATACTCACTGGAAGCCTGAGGCATGCATGGTGCTGACAGCTTGGGATCCTGAGGAAGAGATACCCTATATGGATCTCTTCCAGCATCCATACAGCAAATCTCATGAAGGGACTCTGATTTGCTCTGCCTGGCTTACATGCCCAGTTTTTGGATCAATTGCTGTGGACTGGAGGATGCAGGTCCACGATTTGTAGGTGTGCATCCTGTGCCCCCCTCTCTTATCCGGGGATAGGCAGGGCACTGAGATTGCTCCCCATGAGCTGTGGAATGGGGTGAGGACGCCCTAACAGACAGAGGGCTCCTGCAGATGAATGAGAGCTGCCCACCCCAGGAAGTGATTGGCCTGGCGTCACCCTGGTGCTAAAAAGCAGTGTGATTCAGCCCAGTGTCCTTACCCGTGGTCCATCTCATCACGCCACTAGCCTGCAGAGGACACTGGGAGCTTCCTGCTGGGGCTAAGGTGTCAGTGGGTGATGACTATAATGGGGTCAGGGTGAAAGTGGCCAGATCTCAGGCAGCCATGATGTGATGGGCCGATCACCGGCCTCGGCATCAGTGATGCAATTCTGCCACTTATGCTGTATTCGGACTCTGCCATTTACCCTGTAATTGTGAAACTTAGTGAACCTCTCTGACCCTCAGTTTCCTTTTCTGTAAAAGGGGGATATAAACACCTATGTCTCTGGACTGGCCAAATTATTGTTATCCTTGTGTGGAGAGAGAAAGGGGGAAGGGAGAAGACCTCTGGGAGCTTTGCTCAGCAAAGGCTGGCTTGCAACAGAGTAGAGGGACAGAAGACACAGACGTACCCTGGCCCCTGGAGTGGCCTTGGCAGGAGATGGTCAGTGTGGGGCCTCCCACAGTGATCTATTACCTGTGGGATCAGGGAGGGTTTAGCAAATGAAAATACAGGATTCCCAGTTAAATTTGAATTTCAGATAATCAACAAATAATTTTTTTAGAATAAATATGTCTCATATAATATATGTGACATATGTATACTAAAAAATTATTTGTTGTTTTTTTGAAATTCAAATTTCCTATATTTTATCTGGCAACGCCAGGTCAGGGGAAGGTAAGTGTGAGGATCCCATTCGTTCAGGCTGATGAACTTGATCCCACGGGTGCGGCCTACCCAGCGCTCTAATTATACCCTCAGGAATTTGTCTCTCTGTCTCTTGGCTCTGCTTTCCTCCATTCCCAAATGGTACAAAGGTGGCCACTCTTTCCCAGCAGCTCAGCAAAGTCAATGGGAACAGCACGACTCCAGCAAAAGTCTCAGGCCTGACTCTCATTGGCCCACAGTGGGTCACATGCCCTTTCTTGAACCAATCACCATGGCCTGGGAAGATGAAGCCTCCTGATGGGCCAGGCCTGGGTCATGTGCCCATACTAGGGGCTGAAGAATGACAGCTGTTCTGTTTACTTCACACGGACTGAAATTTGAGGAGTTCCCCAAAGGAAAACGGGGGCGTTGTCACCACAAGAGGAAATAGAACTGGGCGGCTGGAAAGAGCAGTGCCCACAGTGGGGCATCCACTGCCTCCCGACTGAAGCCTCACCTCAAGGGCGGACTCGGCGAAGCCACGTGGCCTCCACAGCCATGCAATTCCTTGTTCTTGCTGCTCTTGGAGAGGTCGGGGGGGTCACAGCCTACGCAGACCTGGAATGAATCCTCGCTCTGCCTGTGTGACCTTGGGCCAGTTCTTTAACCTCTCTGTGACTCAGTTTCCTTATTCATGAGTGGAGAATAAACAGCAACAGCATTGTCAATGTTACCAAGAGGTAGAGTGCCTGGCACTGGGGCGGGCGGGTCCCCGCCACTCTGTGTGTGGCAGCTCTCACCTTTCTCGAGGCTATTGCTCCAGGTGAGGTCCTTTGAAGGGAGAAGTGGCAAAGCTGTGGCCCCTGGATTGTAGGAAGGCACCGTCTTTCCATCTATGGGTGGGGAAAACGTTTGAACGGCCCTAGCCCACTGGCTGTACCAACCGTTGAAGCTGTTTATCAGGGGTGGGGTAAGCAGGTCCCTTGGGGGTTTGAACCTGGGCACACCCCCCCCTCTACTGGTCAGTCATGTGTCAAAGTCATGCCAAGAGGCACGTGGGCCAGAATGAGACCTAATGTAGGCTGCCCCCTCTGGGATCCACAACCATCCTTGGCTCACACTCTCGGACTGATCTACACAGGGGACCAGTGGTGTTTTCTGAGTAGCCAATAAAGCTCTGAAGTAACCCATTCCCAAGGCGACTATATGCTTGGAGTGCCCTACCATGGCTCTAGGGTTTCAGTTTGAGACTTTCATCCTTATCAGAATATAAATACTCCTGGGAGGGGTTCAACTTGAAGCAGTTAATAACTGTTGACACCTCTCTGTGAATGAAGGAGCTGAGAACAAGATTTATAAGGGAAATAGAGGGAGAGAAGGCAGCACTGGGGATGAAAGGACGTGGGTTCGGGCCCTACCAACAGGGGGGAATTATCAGGACAGCAAGGCTGTGGTTGCCTCCTCCGTCCGCCCTGTCCCACAGGGCAGGTTCCTCACGCTGCTCTGCAGCTCCCTGCTGCCTGGGACCGTGCGGACGGGAGCAGCGAGTGTAATGACAAGAAGGTGGGTCTTGGAAACATCCAGAACAGGGCAAGAATCTTGACTTCGCCACTTAAACACAATGTTTTGTCTCGGGCAAGTGACTTAGCTCCTCGGAACCTCGGTTTCCTCATCTGCTAAATGGGGATCCTACAGCCTCCCTGACAGAGTGAGCAGCAGGATTTGTGAATTATTGTCCTACCAGCCTAGACTTTCCCAAAAGCAGTTGGATTGCTCGATCTTTCTGAGTTCTCGTGGCAGCCCCACCCAAAGGATCCCTCCTACCTTTCCTAGGCCCCAGCCCTGATTTCAGAGACAGAAGCAGGCAGCCCATCAGACCCTTGAGGAGAGGCTTTGGGGGTGAGGTCCTGGCCCGGACTTCACCACCAGGCCCCCAAATCAGGAGACATCTCGTACCTCCATGTTCCCCACCCCTCCAAGCACTGCCATTTGCCTGTCAAGGAACTTGGACCCACGGAGAGCTCAGACAATAGCAGCTTTGTTCTTCATTAAAGAATCTTAATTGACTGAAGAAGAAGAAAAAAATCCAAGCTCTTCCTTAAGAAGCTCATAATTTAATAGGTGAAATGTCACGGAAAACCGGTGCCAGCCTATTTCCTGGCGGCCTCATTATGCCGTCCATTAAACAACTTTTATGTTTTGTTTATAGTTGCTTGGTTTATCCCCCCTCTTATTCCACCACCCCCCCTCTTTTTTAATAAAAGAATGTTTTAAAATTTATGATGTTGCAAAGGGACATGGGCTGAGAAATCGAGTTACAAGAAACCTACTGGCCGTCCCTGGTAGGACTGGGAAAATCTGGTCACCACAGAAAGACGTTCCCAGGAGCAGACTCACAGAGGTCTGTGCCCAGCAGGACGGGCGCGGGGTCAGCACATTCTTAGCATCGGGCCAAGTTTGAGGGGTTTTCTGGGGTAGAGAGGTCCTCGTTTGTCTGTTGATGGTCAGAGAGGCCCTGGAGGGGCCAAAGGGGAGAGGAGAGCAAGTGGCCCTTGTAACTTTCCTTTTCCCTCAAGGAGGGAAACTCCAGGCCCCACAGTCTGGCAGGACCTGGCGGGTCAAGAGAGGCGCTCGCCCGGATGTGGTCTGCTTTACAGTCTTGTGAACGAGCAAGTCAACACGCAAAGGAAAGTCTTAGAATGAGGCCTCTGGCATGATCCACTGGGTCCTGCTTGTTCCCAGCCATGCTCTGGCCATGGGCATGGCCACTTGGGGGACATCCCGATGTGAGAAATGACCCAGCTCGAGATGAAGCTGTCCCCAGCCTGGGGGTCTCCAGCCTCGGTCAAGAGGGTGGGCAGAAATCGATCTCTCTGGAGCTTCTAGATGTTGTGTTTGTGGCGCCCTCCCTCCACTCCCAGGATTCTGGTGAACCATTACGGTCTGGACCAGCTCCTGTCGGGCTATCAGGAGAGAAAAGGTACCCTTTCCAGGGAGGGTGGAAGGTCTCTCTTAGCACAGGTTCCCCAGAAGCTGACCCAGAGATGAGGAGTCGGTGCAAGTAGTTGATGTAGGAGTTGATCCCAGGAAACACCAGCAGAGCAGTGGAGAAGCCAGAAAGAAGGGAGGGAATTCAGTAAAGGGCAAATTATCAAATGGACTATTACCATGGGAAAACTGGGGCTTAATTCTTCTGGGAAACTCCGGGAAGCAGGGAGCACACGCCTGAGGGAAGGGTGCAGGTTCTGGGGTCAAAGATTCCCCTCCCCCATCCCTCCCTCTCTACCCCTGGCCAGGCTCCTGCGGGCAGGCACAGGGCTGCAAGGATGGAGGATGCAGAGGATGCAGCCCCCCATCCTCTAGGAGTTCTCTGCACACGGGAACCAGAAGAGGCAAGTTCTACCCCGGGGACGGGCGTGGCTGCCGTGAGCGCACAGGGCTGGGGGTCATCTTTGCCGGACCCCTGACCCACACAGCAGCTCTCAGAACTTCAGGGTCCCCGTCTTGTAAAACGGAGGTCCTCCTTCCTACCTGTGGCTGCAAAGGTGGCCTCGGTGTGGAGGTTAACTCCCTGTTCCGGACTGCATTGTATCTCCCGCCAAACTCATATGTTGAAGGCTTGACTTCCAATGTAACTGAATTTGGAGATAAGGCCTTAAGGTTAAATAAGGTTATAAATGTGGGGCCCTAATCTGATAGGACTGGGTCCTTATAAGAAGAGGAAGAGACACGAGGGAGATCACCTCTCTCTCCACACACAGAGGAAAGACCCGCAAGGAGAGCGAGAAGGTGGGTGTGTACAAGGAGAGGGTCACACCAGAAACCGGTCCTGGGGGCACCTTGATCTTGGACTTCCAGCCTCCAGAACTGTGGGAATATAAATTTCTGTTGTTTAAGCCCCCAGTCTGTGGCATTTTATTTGGCCGCCTGAGCTAAGACCTTCCTGAACCCCGGAACCAGATAATGTGGGTTTGGATCCTACTTCTGTTTACGCATAAGCTGCGGGACCTGGGGAAGTTTACAGTTATTCTCAATGTCCTCATGTGTGAAATGGGGAGAACAACGATACCCGTCCCTAGCAGTGTCATCGCACCACAACTCAGTGGCTGAAAACAGCAAGCATCTGTCACTGCGCGCGAGTCTACACTTCAGCTGGGGGCTCTGGTCTCGGCTGCACACGTCTGCAGTCGGCTGCAGGTTGAGTGGGCCGCTCTGCTGACCCTGGCTGGGTCCTTCCATAATCGGTGGTCAGTTGACGATGAGCTGGTCTGGCGTGGCCTCAGCTGCCAGCATGTCCATCGCTGCAGGCACACACGTACGAAGATGCTGTGCACGCCACCTCGCACACCACACGTGCAGAGTGATGCCTCTCGCCCTCCAGCAGGCCGGCCCTGGCTTCCTCACAGAGTCCACAGGAGCAAGTGGAAAGTGCCGGGCCTCCTGAGGCCTAGGCCTGGAGGCAGCACTACGTCACTTCTGCCACATTCTATTGGCCAAAGCGAGAGTCCCAGGCCAGCCCAAATTAGGGGGAGGTGAAACGGACTCCACCTTTGCATAGGAGTTGCTGCAAAGTCACATTGCAAAGGGCATCGATTCAGGGAGGCCATTAATTGGGACCATGGAGGCAAGAGAGCATTTGGGGGATGAAACGAGGTACGATGTAAAGTACTTGGAAGGGTCATGGCTGAAATGATGCTCTCCTGCCATCTTTGTGATAAACTGGACGCCCATGGGTCACGAGTCAGAATCCAGTTATTTTAAAGCCATAGCTTCTGCTCACTCTAACCTTCCCCTGAGAGGGTAAACACAGGGGCACACATCTCTGTCTGTCTGTCTGTCTCTCACACACTTAACACACAGAGGAGGTGCTCACACATATCTAGATACACACAGACACACATGCACACAGACGCCGGGCACCCGGCCCCGTGCACATCCCACGCACACGGATACCCGGCATCTCGCCTCATGCATGCCCCATATGCAACCTGTTCTCACACAGGGACGAGGACACCGCTCACACACCCAGCAGACACGGCTGTCCACACACGCCGCGTACCCACATACACACCTCACACGCAGGCACATGTGCTCACACACACCTGGACACGCAGATGGAGAACGGGGCCTTTGTGGCCAGGCCCCTTGGAAGGCATGGGAGGAGGGCATAATGAGTGGGGTGGGCGGCAGGCGTGATGAATGTTCTCGTCTGGCCCCACGCCTACTGGGGTCTGAGAAACAGCGGACCCGGGTTGCCGTGAGTACCCACGGGGAAGGCCACAGGATGCCTTGCAGATGCAAGATGGTGGGACGATGAGTCCTGGGAGGAGAGGTGACCCTCCCTGGTGCAAGGCCCAGGACCTGAGAGCCAAACGCCCCCTTCACCAGCGCCTGTGCCTATTCTGCCCTCTGGGAGGGATGCATAAGCCCTGAACAAAGCAGCCTGATTGAAGCTACCCAGGCCCAGCCACCCGCTGCCAGGCGCTCATTAGCGGGTGGTCTGAGGTGACGTGATGGTGAAAGGCCCCACTGCTTTGGCCATCACATGGACTGTGTCACAGCTTTCTGGCCATCTGACTCCCAGCTGCTACGGCCCAGGGTATAAATAAGGGGAGGCAGCTTCTGAAGCTCAGTCTTCCACCTGTGAGACGGGTGACGGCCTGGGGAGCAGCTGCAGACACCCCGGCAGGTAATGACTGTGGCTTTTGGGGGGTTTACTGTTTCTTGGATTTTTGCATCTTTGGGGTGACTCCGTCCCAGAATCCAGCCCCTCTGGATTTGGGATGTACTGGGGGCAGAGCATGGGGTACTCCTGGAGGCTGAGAGAGTCGTCTATGGCCCGAGGACAGCCTGGTCCTTCTGGTAAAGTGGGCCCAGCAGAAAGACATGCAGATGTCCATGTCTGCACCCAGGGTCTGGGTCCAAACATCTCAGAGAAGGAAACCTTCCGGGCCACGGAGAAGAAGGGTGGGCTGATGGCGGCTGTGGCCACACTGGGCGGGGCTGCACGACCACCTGGAGTTACCTTCACGTTCTTCGGCTCGTTCCTGTTAGTGATGGAGATGAGGGTGTATGTGCAACCCCGAGCATGCTTTCCTCCAGGAATCAGCAAACTGTGGCCTGTGGGCCAAACTCCATCTGCTGCCTATTTTTGGACATAAAGTTTTATTGGAACACAGCCATATCCACTCGGGTATGCATCCTGTATGGCCCCTTCCACGCTATAACCACAGAAGTGGGTAGTTGCAACAGAGGCCTGATGGCCCATGAAGCCGAAAAGCATTTACTCTCTGGCCCTTTACAGAAACAGTTTGCCCACCCCTGCTTTACTTCATATCCTGAAAAGAAGAACACGGGCTCCAGAGGGAGAAAAACCTGGGATTGGACACCACTTCCCAGCTCTGTGGTCTTAGGCAGGTCACTTAACCTCCGTAAAATAGGGATAACCCCACCCACCTCAAAGTGAGGGTTCTAGCACTCAGCCCAGCCCCGGGAAAGCTGTGTTGCTCAGTCAATGGCAGTGTTATTCAGTGTCTTGCTAGGGGCCCCAGGTGCCTGGTGATAAGGATCCCTGGTTGGGTAGTCTGATAAGAATACACAGCCCAGAGCCTCACCCCAAACCTGCTGGGTCAGCTCTGCCGAGGACGCGTGGTGCCAGGTTAGCGCTCACGGCGCCTGCGCAATCCCGGACAGGAGGGTGGGGCCGGAGTGGAGGTGGGTATGGCTTAGGGCGACCCTACTCATCCCAGTTTGCTGGGGACTAAGGGGTTTCCCCCTACGCATTACAACCAGGAAAGTCCTGGGCAAACCAGGACGAGATGGTCACTGTCAGTGAGGTGGCCTGGCAGGCAGAGGCCGGGACCCCGGGGTACTGCTCGATTGAAGTGACTCGCCGCAGGTCACCCCCACTAGAGCTGGGGTCTTCAGAACTCTGCGGAGGGAGCCTTCACAGTATTTGTCTGAGGTGGCCTCACCCCCAACCCTTCTCCCTGCCGGTCTCTCCCCATCTCCTTGTTATGCGCATTTCCATCATTTGGGGGGCTGGCGCTCCCTTGCCCCCATTAAGACTGACTTTCTCTCAGGAAAGGATGTTAGCAGTTATTAACACCTTAGAACTAACTTCTGTACGTGAGTCACCTCTCCCGGGGGGCTTTGCATTTGAAGAGTGGAAAGAAGAGCTTTTTGGGGGGTGGGAGTATTTATGCAATTAGGTGGCAGGCCCAGGAAAGAGATGTGTGGGCTCACACGGAGCAATAACAACTCTTCCTGCAAAGCCTGCCCCAGGAGCCCTGGGAGAAACTCAGGGGTGTCCTCTCACCCCCCCAGGGGAGCCCCAGGCCCCCGGCCGCCCTGGCCAGCCTTTGTCTTGACTCCCTGAAGAATGGTGAAATCTTAGCTTTTGAGCCAGGAATATTGTTTTGAAAAAATGAAACGCCCAAAGAGTCCCTATGGTCCCCAAACCTCATTTTAAAGGGATTATAGCAGCTGGCTTGCAAATCCTGTTTCTTATGGCGGGGGGCTTAGGACAGAGCTCAGGCAGGGACCGGGGGTGGGAGAAAGAAAGGAGGTCATTTCATTTCCTGGAGAGGAAAGCCCCCATTCTCCCCACTGCCAGGCTGGGGCTGGACTCCGGCTGCCACTGGGGAAAACAGAAGGGGCAGGAAAGGGCCCCCGACTTGGAGTCGGGCGACCAGGGTTCTAGGCAGCTTTGCCATCAATTCACGGCTGACCCTGGGGTTGCTTCATGACCTCCTCTGGCCTCAGTCTCCCGAGGGGCAAGGATTTGAGCATAAAGAAGAGTCTTTCCATCCTTCCTTCTTCTCTTACCCTCCAAGGAGTGGTCCCTCTCTGTGGGCTCCTGGACATGTGAGGGCCTACTCGAGAGGACGGGATGGAGAACTGGGTCAAAATACTCTGCTCGGGGATGGTGTGGAGCTTTCTAGGGGAGCTCTGAAGCTGAGACATTTCAAACACTTTAGTTTTAAAAAATGAGGCTTATTTTATGGGGATGGGTGGAATTGGGGAAGAGATGTGACACCTGCCAGGAGGTGGGACTAGGGAGAGGGACAGGTGCAAAAAGAGGATTTTAAGTCAGTTTCTCTGCATGTTGTGCAATGTAATACCCCTCCATGGAGCCCCCTGCGGAAAGCTTCAGTTAAAGCTGAGCAGCCAGGGTAGAGTTTTGGGGTCAGACTAGTAGTTCTTTTGAGAGAGTGCCTATGCAGAGGCAGGCCTTGTGGAAAGAACCGGAAGGCCTACTCCCGTTTGGTGTTTCTAGAATGCCAAGAATGGGCCGGCGCAGGGCTGACCTGAGCGTAGGGGATGAATCACTAATAATGCATATGATTTTGGGTCACACACCGGTGAACTTAAGAAAATTGTTCTGTATAAATTTAAATGAGTCTTGGGTGAAAACTCACATATCAAACCTGCAACTTTGATGATATTATTGCTTAGGACAAGGTCCAAGAGATATTTATGTTAATTAGCTGTGAGTCGATTCAAGGGGAATGCTAAGTGATGCTCTGACCGTGAGGTCCATGGCTGAAAAGCCAGCAGCAGCCACTTTAGGAGAGGACCTTGGTGGGCATCAGCTAGCCCACCCCCAAAGGGTGTGGCTGTGCATCCACTGCCCCCCCCAAGCCAAGAGGTTATAAGACCCTTCCCCAAACACCCAGTCACTATCTTAAGTTGCGTAGGGGGAGCTCGGGAGAAATCTAAGAGTAAAAGAGAATGAGTTGATGCTAAGAGTGTTGAAATGGCTGGATTGGAATGAATTTTAAACCAGACTGAGCAAAACTCAGGTCCTCTCTCTCCTTTTCTCACTCCCTCCTTCCTTTCTGCCCTTTTCTCCTTCTACCCACTGGGTGCGGGCTCCTAAAAAAATTTAGAGTAATTGTAGAGAAATAAACTACATATTCATGGCCGTTTTGCCCCATCTAGAACAGTAGTGCTACCAAACGATCCTCACGCACACAAATAATATTAATCATGTTAAAATCAATTTTTGGTCAATACATCCCATGGCCCTTTCTTGGACAGTCACACTATTACGTGTGCAAATTTAAGGTTCTGAGAAGTCCTGCACTTAAAAAGAATACCCTTGACTGTGAGCATTTCTCAAATGCATTTGAGTCTGGTGTGTTCCCTCCATATAATGCCTGTTAATATCCAGCAGAAGTGGTTCCTGAAGAAGCCATTTTGGGAAATGCTGGGCTGGAAACTGGCGAAGGTTCCATCCCGATGATTTGAGCCCTGGGAGACAGCCAGCTCCCAGGCCAGCTTCTCCTGGGTGGGCAAGAGGGTTGGCTCTTCCATGGGAGGCTTCCAGCCAAGATCTGTCCCCTACTCCTTCCGTGTCTCCGCCAGGGAGAAGTCAGAGTGAGCTGCCAGCCGCGGGGTGGGGTTTTCAGAATTTCCAAATAACGCCTTCCCACTGCCCAGGCTTCCTCTTGCCTCTGTTATTGGGATTAGAAAGATGGCAGCAACAGCAACAAAAGTACAAAACACCAAACAACAAAAACCCCGGCCTGGACAATAGCCCAAGCCACATCACAGGAGCCCTTTCCCTGCCGGCCCCCCGCCTGTACAGAGTCGGGATGTCTGGATACAGCTCCCAGCTCCGCCCCACGGTCAAAGCCAACGTACTCTCTGGGGGCCTTGGTTTCCCCAACTCTTCCCTCCTTCTGGGACTCCTCCTTGGGTGGTGTGAATGAGCGGCAGGCCAGGGCAGGCCCCATGGTGAAATCTCAGCCCCAAGGTGGTTGGACGCTCTTTACTTAAATATTTAAAACAACCTGAATACCATATTAATCACGATTAGTAAATTAACATCTGTGCAGCATTTGACACTTTACAAAGCAGTTATACAGTCATTCCTAAGAAAAGCCCATGAAATTAATAGTGCTTCTCCACTCCATCCAGAGGAAACAGAGGCACAGAGAGGATAAGCAGCTTGCCCAAGGTCACACAGCTAGTGTGTGGCAGAGCTGGGATTTGAACCTAAGTCCCTTGATTTTAAATTGGACATTATTATAGAGCAGAAGACGTGATCCCTACCTTTGAGAGTTTTTAGTCCTGCTGAGAAAATGAGGCTTAGTCCACTCCATTTTTTGTTGTCTGTTTTTTGGATGTGTGTGTGAAAAAATTAATCTGTATGAGTATTGTAGACCCTGTCTCACTCAGGAGATCTGAATTTAGAGAAAGGATAAATCCTGTGGGCTGGGGTGGTTAAAGGAGGCTTCCTGTAGGAGGTAGACCCAGAGGTAGGCCTTGAAGGATAATACACAAAACACAAGAAAAATCTCTAACATATCAGTCGTTTACACCATAGTGTAAAATTCATTTGGTACCCCATCTCTAAATGCAGGCTTTCTCATTCATTCATTCAAGACAGCATTTTGAGCCATTACTGTGTGACAACCCTAGGCTAGGTGCTGATAGCAGCTTGTCCCTTGGAATAAGCCCCTTGGGATCAGGATATGCCCCTAAATATGAAGAGAAAGGAGGCAGGGGTCCCCCAGCCAGGGAATGATGGAGCAGGATCTGCACCCAGCTCTCGACCCACTTCTCTCTATCAAAGTGGCTGACCTGCCTTCCCGGGGAGAAGTGTCCAGAACTCAGACATGGCTGGGGACTCCAGCGCTGGGCACGGGCTTCGGTGGGAGGGGATATGAATCCAGGGACGTAGGATTTGAGCCTCGGGAAGGGGAAGGCTGGAGCTGGAGCAAAGCGGAACAGGTGTCTAAGTGCCTGGTCCACCAGGAAGGCAGAAGAAGGAAGAGTCCTAGAGCAGAGATTAGTGGGAGCAAAGGAGGTCAAGAGGTCAAGAGGGGTAGCAGGATCCGGGGACGCTGAGCCTGCAGGCGCTGGGGAAGGGAGCTGAGGAGGGCCCGTGGTCAGGCCGGACAATTAGCAAACGAGTTATGTTTCTAATTACGTCTCTGATCTCAACCGTTGGTTTAGTGAGTGAAATGTAGTGGTAGTAGATGGGAAATTACTTTGAAAGGTAGTCGAGGCTCGCGGTGGGAAGCGATTTATGAAATCCTCGTTAGGGCTGTTGGCTCCTCTCTCGAGCGTTTATCCGTGCAGGTTGCCAGTAGGGCGCTCGTGCCTGCGTTCCTTCCTTTTGCTGCCCGCAGGGACTCTTGAAAGCTAGGTCCCTCACCGCCCGGCTGATCTCCTCCGCCTCCACGGCTTTTAACGTCCACTCAATACCCTTAAGTTTCCCACGTGGCCTCTCCAGCTCTGATGTCTCCTCTGGGCCCCGTCCCCACGGCCACCTCTCTAGTCCGGGCCTCCTTCAGCATCACCCCAGATGGTCCCCCTTCTCCTCTCCTTGCTCTCCACCCAGCACTCACCCTGGCCTTTCTGTCCCTCCAACGTCCCAAGCTTGGTCTCACCTCTGAGCCTTTGTGCATGCTGTTCCCTCCATCTGGAATGTTTTCCCCGCACCCTCACGTGGTTGCCACCTGTTCATGGAGGGCTAAGTTCAAAGGTCACCAACTCACAAAGGCCTTCAATGGCCACCCCATCTCAAGGAGCATCCCCCCCAACACCGGTCGCTCCTGTTATCCGCTTTATTTTCCTGATGCTGTTTGACGATGTGAAATTATCTTATATTTCTCATTTACTTTTTTCAGACGTGATGCCTGTTTTATTAAAGTAATATATGTACGTGGCTTTAAAAGTCAAATAATAAAGTTTATATCAAAAAGCAGCAGTCTCCTGCCCCTCTCCTCTCCACTTCTCAGAAGCAAGTGTTTTAGTTGTTTTAGCTGCTGCTTCAATTTACCTTGAGAGAGAGAGAGAGAGAGAGAGAGCTCTGGAGTCTCATAAGGGCACTAATCCCATTATGGGGGCCCCACCCTCATGACCTCATCTAAACCTAAGTACCTCCCAAAGGCCCCTCCTCCAAACCTGTCACCTCGGGGGTTAGGGGTCCACTTGTGAACTTTGGGGGGACCCCAATATAGTCCATAGTAGCAGCTGAGGTTCCATCAGAGGAGGATCAGCCGGGCTGCTCTGAGACGTTTAGAGGTTTAGAGGAGCAGACTGCAGGACAGGGATGAGTTAGGATGAGGCGACATGGGCAAAGGAGACCGAGAAGGGGCAGCTGTGAGGTCAGGGCAAACCCGGGTGACGGTGGTGGCCTGAGGCCGAGGACGGAAAGCGATTCGAGGAGGGGGGAGCACAGGTCTGGCCCACCAGTCCGGCCGGCCTAGGTCCAACTTCCCCATAAGTTGTCTCTTCTTAAAGGTGTCCGTGGCTCAAAAACCCTGGAAAGCAGCTGCCTGGCTCCAACGCCCTTATTTACAGCTGGGGAAACTGAGGCCCAGAGCAGTGATTTCCGTGGGGAGCGGGATGGTCAGGGGCTGACAGGCCCCAGGTCACATTTGGCATCATGGTTTCTAGGTCCCGTCCAGCGAGCAACTTGGGCTCTGCTTCCCCTCAGCGTGTGACAGAGAGCTCATGATTCTGCGTGTGAGAGAGGCTGAGAGAGAGGCGGAAACAGCGGGCCTTCTGGAACACGAATCCGTGTGGTTCTGACAGGGCCCTAGGAGACCTCCTCCAGGGGCTGCAAGGGGACACAGAGTTGGACAGAAGGACCAGCTTTGGAGGTATTCATTGCTCTCCATGGGGCTCCTGGCCACAGGTCCCCGTGCCCTGCCCAGATTAAACCCCTGTGTTGCGGCAATGCTCAGCCTCCAGTGCAGAGGTTTCCAACAATGGAAAACCACCAATGGGGCAATCCCCGTGGAAGGCACGGGTCCCCCTCCCCGAACCCCGTCCTGAGTCTTGACTTTGAAGTCCCATTCAGTGGTGGAGTGGGGGCTGGGGGCTCTGTCTGTCTGGAAGCCCCCTCTCCATTGTGCTGGTGTGCCAGGAGCACCAGGGATGGGGAATGTTCCGGAATGGGGCTCGATTCCTCCCCGACCTCCTGCTCTTGGCCATGCTGCCGCGAAACTCACTTTCTTGTGGGGGTGGGGAATCATCTGTTCCAAGCGTCAGATCCCACCATGGGAGGCTCGCTGGTTGGGACTACCTTGCCAAGTTGCAGTGTTTACCACACGCAGGCAGGCAGGGAGCAGCAGCGGAACTGGGCTCCTTTTTCCAAGAAGGAGCAGGAGGAGGAGCTGCTGTCATTCTGTGGTGCCTGGGTCCGGTGGGAGGCCAAGGTGACACCTCAGGGACCCCTTCCCACAACCGCCTGGCTCACCCAGCCTTGTCTTAGAACTGCCAGGGAGCTGAGTATTGGGATGAGACGCAGGAAAGCAGGGCCCCGTGCAAACGTCCCACCTCCGAGTTGCGAAGGAGTATGATCGAGGCCAGAGAGAGAAAGTCCGCTGCCTCAGGTCATAGGGATGGTGACTGGGAAGCAGAGCAAGGGCTATAATCCAGGCCTCTGTTCTCTAGTGCCATGCTCTGTCCCCTACATTTGAGGGGAGCTGTGGAAACCAACTCCACTCCACAATTTTCGTCTACCCCAGGATCGTCACCACAAATCCTCAGTTCCTTCGTCTATAAAATGGAGTGAATAGTAACTAAGTGGGAGGATTGTAAATGCCACACGTAAAGCACCCAGTGCCCAGTGCATAGTAGGTGGTTAGTATAGAGAAGCCTCACTCGACAGCATCTGTCCAGAACCTTCAGGAAATCAAAGCACCTGGTCAAAGTGGGAATCCTAAAAGTTATCACATTTTGTCTTAACTAAAACCACAAAGGGCACCCATGTCAGTGCAGGGCTGAGAGCTTTTCTTGGTATATAGGTTTGCTTATTGCCGTCCTCCTCTTCAGTCTCGCATAAAGCACACCCATGATGCGGCGTCTCCCTCTCTTTAAAGAGAAGGGAGAACTTCACTTGGAAGTATTCTGAGGGCAGGATCTCGGATTTTTATAACCCGCACCTCTGTCTTTTATAGTTGTCTTCTTCACCTAAGTGGAAAGCAATTATTTGGGGGACTCACCCTTTTTTGAACATTCAATTAAGCATTCATAGAGACATTAACTTTCTTTTGTTTCATGATTTTCCTAATATTTACTTCGAGTCCATGATTAGTGAGCATAACGGATATAGACAGGTGTGACCACACACCTGCCCCTGGTAAGGCTGAAACTTAGTGATGGGGCAGAAGTTTGCAGGCACTTTAGTCGCAGCTGTTCCCCTTCAGTGTGCCAGTCGTGTCACCCAGGTGTTTACAGGAGCAGAGAGAACAGTGGCTTGTCCCATCAACCTGGGGACTGGAACTCTGTTAAGGCGAAGCTGCTGAGTTAATCACTCCCCAACAAGACGGAGCTGGGGCCGGTAACTCTCCCTCCAGCCGAGAAACCAAGGGACTTGTCCAAGTTCACACAGCTCACTCATCACAGAACTAGCCCGTGTGTGCTTTTATTTCAGCTGTTTTGATTTTTATAAAAATGGTTATAATGCTGCAACGTAACCTTTTCAGAACTGACTTTTGTCACTTGATGTTAGTCTTTGTCCATTCAGGCTGCTATAACAAAATAGCACAGACTGGGTGGCGTATAAGCAACAGAGACTT
The DNA here is from genome assembly GCA_031878705.1 of Tapirus indicus. Classification (NCBI taxonomy): domain Eukaryota; kingdom Metazoa; phylum Chordata; class Mammalia; order Perissodactyla; family Tapiridae; genus Tapirus; species Tapirus indicus. The sequence goes on from CM062928.1 coordinate 12,134,997, forward strand.
AGTTCTCCTAGTTCTGGAGGCTGGAGGTCCGAGATCAGGGTGCCAGCATGGCTGGGTCCCGGTGGGAACTCTCTTCTGGGTCACAGGCTGCCGACTTCTCGCCGCATCTGCACGTGGTGGAAGGGGCGAGCTAACTTTCTTGGGCCTCATTTATAGGGGTGCTAGTCCCATTCATGAGTGCTTTGCCCTCATGACCTAGACACCCCCAATGGCCCCACCTCCTAAGATCATCACTTTGGGTATTAGATTTTCAACCCACTAATTTTGGGGGAACACAAACATTCAGACCATAACTATATTATATTGTTAAAATTCATCCATATTACTGTGTGTTGCCCTGGTTCACTTATTTTTCTAAATTTTGTTTTAACTTTTTATTTTGAAATAATTTTAGATGTACAGAAAAGTTGCAATAACGTGCAGAATTCTCACACACCCTTCCCCCAGCTTCCTCTGATATTAACATCTTATATAACCATAGAACAATGATCAAAACCAAGAAATTAGCATTGGTACAACAGTAATAACTAAACTACAGACTTTATTCAGATTTCACCAGTTTTCTCATGAATGTCCTCTTTTGGGTTCCAGAATCTAATCTCCGATACCACATTGCATTTAGTTGTCCTGTCTCCTTAGCCTCCCCCAATCTGTGATTGCCCCTCCCTGGTCCACTTATTTTGACAACTGTATAATATTCCACGCTGTGACTTCACCACGTTGATCCATTCATTGGTGAGCATTAGGGTTGTTTGTGGGGTTTTGTTCTCGTGGTCATTGCTGCTGGGAAACAACTCGTATTTGTGTCCTGTTGTATAGTTGCAAGAGTTGAATATCCTGGGTCACAGGTTTAAATGTTGAACATTCTGGATCTCAGGTTTATATGTTCAACCTTAGGAGATAATGCCAGAAGGGTGTGCCAATCTACAAGTCTACCAGTGGTATGAGTGGTCTGGGACCTCTCCCCTATTTGGTGTGGTCAGACTCATTAACGTTTGCCAATTGAATGGGCGTGGTTTCCCTCAGTTCTTTGAGCACACAGTCTGTTTCCCCTTAGGACCTAGGGCCGAAGTTGTCTCCTGGAGGGCACACCCCTCCTTTCCAGCTCTCCACTCAGCCGCCTCTTCTTGCTCTTCAGATCCCGGGGAGGCCTTCCTTCACCACCCTCTCCAAGTCTCCTCCCCCGATTCCATCTAGCACTTTGTTTCTTCTCTCTGTTGCTGTGTCGGCTACACGAGGGCCTCGAACGCATCACTCTTCCCCGTCCCCGTTCCCCAGCCGGGCACAGTGCCTGGGACCCCGTAGATGTTCAACACATGTCTGTCTGTTCAGTGAATGAATGAGTGGAAGGGGCTTGTCCGTGCAGGATGCCTTCTATTGGGAATCATGCCGGCCCCACAGCCAGTAAAAGTAAAAACTTCATCTGGTTTCCAAACCCCAGCCTCCTGTTTTCACCAGCAATAATTTGCTGCAAACCCTGCCAGCAAAGGGCAGACCATTTGGGATGCATAAAGCAAAACGGAATCCCGTGCAAGATCGTTGGGGTGGGCTGTGCTGCTCATCCCGAGTCCGGGGGGCCACGGGGTCCTGAGACAAGGCTGAAGGAGGAGCTGGGTGGTGAGAGAGGAGGTGAGGGAGGAGAGCGTTTGTCTTCTGGCTTGCTCCCTTTCTCTCCATTTGAGAAATGTGGGAGGATGGGGAGTGAGAGGGTGTGGGCTGCACAGACGGTCCAGGGATGTCCCCTTCCAGCGGGGACTCTGCTGATGGCGGGTGGTCTCCTGGGCAGCCCAACTGATGGGGTGGGGTTGGACATTGGCTTCTTATGGCTGGAGGGCTGCTGGGGGTTCTGGGAGAATTTGTGGCATTCCATCAGAGCTGCTTGCTCATCTTTTGCAAAAAATACTATTGTACTGTTCGTTTTCTCTGATTGTAAATAATATACACGTGCATTGTAGAAAAGTTGAAAAACCAAAGAAAACAATGAAATCGTGAAGCCCCTACCCGTCACCCAGAGATCTCACTGGTTCCATGCGGCCATATTTCCTTCCAGGCTTTCTTCCTCCTCCCACGTTCACTTAGGAGAGGCTGGGGAGTAGAGTGGTTAAGAACATGGGTTCTGCAGACAGACAGCCATAAGTCAAATCCCGCCTCTGCCTCTTGCTAGCTGCGTAGCTTAAAGTAAATTCCTTAATTCCTCTAAGTGTGTTTTCCAATCTGTAAAATGGGGCATTAGCCCACCCACAGGGCCCGCCTCTGAGAACGGTGTCGTGAGTTAATGCGTATAAAGCATCTGGTCCATGGTAAGCACTGCATACATGTTAGTCACTGTATGTCATACTCATTTAGTCATTCAACAAACATTTATTGAGCACTGACTGTGTGCCAAGCACTGTGTGAGGAGCTAGGTACACAGAAGTGGACAAAACGAGCATGTTGCCTGCCCTGGGGAACTTACAGCCTCTTTGGGGTGACAGTGGGGGGCAAACAGTACAGTCCAAATAACATGCTAGTGAATTTATAATCATGTGTTGCTACGATCCTTGTAAACATACAGAACAGGGTTTTCTAAGAAAGTTACATTTCAGCACAGGCCTAAAGGATGATGAATAAGATGCTGTGTGGTGGGGAGGGGTTTCAGGCAGAAAATGGAAAGACTCGGCTGGAATGAGGTTCTGGTGTGTTGAGCTGCTGACAGCTGGCTTCTGTGGCTGAATGGAGCTGAGCAAGGGGATGGATGAGCAGCACGAGGTGGGGCTGGAGGGGCGGCCGGGTCAGAGGATGCAGGGCCTTGTCAGTGTCCTCGAAGCTGTTTAATATCACCCACATGCAAACTGAATGTAAATTACAGTCAAGTGTGTCTAAAAAGGGATCGCATGTGCCCACCATTCCGTGCTCCACTCTCCTCTCATTTAGCATGGAACATAACTTCTCCAAAAAGGGCTTGTAAACATCACTTTAAGTTATTTTGTATGGATGAATGCATAATAATTTATTTAGTCAAGTCATCCCTTCATTGTTGGGGGTTTGGGTTGTTTCCATCCGGGGGTAGCCAGTGGTTGCTCTTTACGCTGCCGGCAGCTCTCCATGGAGACACACCCTGGGACCCCGCTATGGCACAGGGCCCCCATTACACAGGAGGGAAGGGAGGTGGGGAGCTACCTCGCTGCCCTGGCAGGCTTGGCCCAGGCTGGCCTCTGATGTCATGGAAAGTTGGCTGGTGGCTTCTGGCTCTCACCGGGGCTGGCTCTGCCCGGCTGGCATTGGCCCCTTGACCGCAGTGCGGAACCCAAACCCTCCACTAGGACATTAAGCGCCTGGGCGGGATCTTCTGGGGCCTCATTGCTCCATCTTCTGCCTTCTCATTTTATCCCTTTGTTCTGTCCCCACAGCTCCCGCCACCTCCTCCCAGCCCTAGCCCCCATGGGATGGGCGAGCTGGGGAGGGGTCCCTGGTCTGTTACTGATTATTTCTAAGCACCACTTGTGGCCAGGCAGGTCAGGGATAGACATCAGTTCTTCTCCCACCGCCCTGCGGCTCGTCATGCAGAAAGCACATGGCAGGGCAGGAGCCAGGGAGCTGGGGCAGGGGCGTGAGGGGAGGGTTTCCCTGGAGGGACGAGTCTTTAGGGGAAAGTCCCAGAAGAAGTGATTGACATGGGACCTGGTGTGTGCTGGTGAGAGGGCCCTTCACCAGAAGAAATGTATGGGGAGCTCACACTCGTGTTCTCTTTCCACTCCTAGGGGCCACCCTGGGAAGGTGGGACCCAGAAGGACCCTGATGGGACTGACACAAAGGGAGATCTTGATAAAGGTTTGTGTGAATGATGGAATGAAAGGACCCTTAGACTCGGCATCACAGGAGGTCAGAGCATGAAGGACCAGGTCCACGTTCTTAACCTCTCTTGGGCCACGCACTTTTAGGAGAATCTGATGAAGGTCATCGTTCTTTTCTCCAGAAACTTACTCCTATCCACACACACCCAAAGCTTTTAATATGACTTGGAAGAATCCCAAACCTCTAGAATCTTTCCGTGGACCCCTGACTGTCTAACCCTCTCATTTTACAGCTGGAGAAACGGATGCCCAGAGAGGTCCAAGGGCCCGCCCATGTCCCCAGAAGTGATGGCCAAAGCCTGGAAGGAAATATGGCCGCATGGAACCAGTGAGATCTCTGGGTGACGGGTAGGGGCTTCACGATTTCATTGTTTTCTTTGGTTTTTCAACTTTTCTACTTTTCACCCCAGCGCTCCAAGCGCCGCACACCTGTGATCCCAGACCTGTCATTCAGTAGCTGTGTAATCTTGTTAAGATGCTTGAGCTGTCTGACCTCAGTTTCCGCATCTGTAAATGGGGGAGAAACAAGACTCACGTCCCAGGTTGGTGTTTGTACCAAGCAAGCCTGATCGTCGAGTCCCCCACCCAACAGTGGATGGTAACCATGGCCTCGCCCAGTCTAGCCCTTCCAACCACACCGGTGGACATCAGAGCTTCAGAGAAGGGAAGCATTTTGCTCAAGGTCCCAACAGGAGAGGAGGTAGAGCATGGAGAGTCCTCCCTTGGCCCAAATGTGAGTCCCATATGACACTGTGTCTGTCTCCTTGGGGCTGAGCACCTCCATGATGTCGGAAAAGTTCCCCCATTTGGGTTCAGGGTGTCACAGAGGCTTGGGCCTCTGTCTTTTGCTTGTTGCATTGGATGAGTACTAGTTCAAAGCTCCCTTCCAGCTTTAGAACACCTGAAATCATTGCTTTCCGAAAAGGACATTTTCTCACCATCTGGGGGCATCACTTTCCTCAGATCAGTCATCCACGAAGACGGCAGAGAGAGAGTTCTGTGACAATCCTGTTAGATGGGGCGGGCGGGGGTGGGCAGAAGGGAGCACGGCCAAGGGTCTGACAAAGACTACGTGACCTTGAGCTTGGACTGGAGCATGGGAGTTAAGTGAGGGAGAGCGTCGTCATGATAATGAGGTGACCAGGAAAAGTTGGGGAGCTTCCTGAGGGAGTATGAAGTGTGAGGTACTAGAACATGGGACTTCATACCTTCAATGGCTTAGCTCCTGTCTTCTTATAAACGGTCTCCTCTGTTCCAACTATAAGCTTCGTGAGGGCAGGAATTGTGTCTGACTTGCCCTTTCGACCCTGCCCAGGACCTGCCACATAGTAGGTGCTTAATTAATACTCCTTGAGTAAATGAAGCGACTGGATTTCTGTGGCACAGACCCTGTTGGTGGCAGTCCTGGCCTGAGAGCCTTGTTAGTGAGAAGACAGAGGCGGCCCCAAACCCTGGTGGCCCCCACAAGCGTTTGTGCTGTCACTACCCTGCTCCCATATCCCTATGACACATCCTTCGGCCTTTGGTGTGTGGAGCCATCCGCTGGGCCACTGAGTGCTTTCCCATGCACCAGGCCGACGGAGGCCCCGGGGAGTCAGGCATTGTCCTGCCCAGAAAGCTTCCACTTGGGTCATTAATAATAGTGCATTTTATTAAAGGAAAGCTGGCTTCAAAGAGCTGTGGGTTTATGGGAAGAGACTTGGATGGAAATCGTTATTCTGGCTGCCCCATCTCACCCCTCATCCTCTGTCTCCTCTGTCTTCCATTCAGCCCATGTTTGATCTTCTGCCTGCGCTTTCTTTCTGCCGGCTCAGGGTCCGGGGGGAATGCGCTATTGTGTCCATGGTGGGAGGGATGGGGAAACCCTTTGAACTGGTCTCTGGCTGGGGAGAGGCGGCAGGCACGGTGGGGCGGGGTAGGAAGAGCTCTGAGAGGTGTCTGGGGGTGTGAAATGAAGGCAAGGGGTGGTGGGGAGGACTCAATGGACAGTTCTCTGCCAGGTCAGGTGAAGAAGGGGGCTCTGGTTTGCAAAAAGCCTGCTTGAGAAGGAGCTAGAAACTTTTTGCTCCACCATCCCTCATAGATATAGTAATAATCACAATGATTCATATAGCTCAGACTTTCTGAGGGCTCACTATCTACCAAGTCTTTGCTGGGCAGGGACTTTGTTTCATTTCAGCCAAACAACAGCTACGCCCATTTTACAGATGGGAAAATAGAGGCTCTGTCACTTCTCCACAGTCCTGTGTGTGACCTGGATCATGGCTCACCTCTCTGAACTTCTGTTTCCTCCTCTGTAAAACGGCAAGACTGAACTGAGTGTATCTGCTTCTCGGGATGAGTCACACGCACTTAGATGTAAGTTTCGTCTGGTTATGGCGGGACGACCACGTAGAGGTACTCAGCATCCTTGTGTCAGCAGCACGGCCCCCAGGTCCCAAGGGAAATACATGGAATGGGATTCTTCAGGAGGTGCCTCTCCACGGAGGTGAGAACACGCAGCGATGAAGCCGGGGCTTGAGAAAGAGTCCTAGTCCTTATTTGCCATCAGTTGAATGTGGCTGTCGGGGAAGACCACCTTAAAAGGTAGTGGACCGCAGCCGCCTGGAGGAGGACGGGGCCTCGTGTGTGAGCCAGAGGTTGTGGACCCAGCCTTGGAGAGAGAAAAGGAGGGAGACAGAGATCTCTAGAGGAGAGAACATAGAAGAGAGAGAAACAGACAGACATAAAGAGAAAGATAGAGATAGATGGCCATCCAGAGAGAGAGTGACTGAGAGAGAGAGAGAGATCAGAGAAGGAGGCAGAATAAGAGAGGAAGAGAAAGGAAAGCAAGAGGAAGAGTCAGAGGGACGGAGCAAATATAAAGAGGATAGGAGTGGAGGCTGCCCAGGGAGCCCCATCTGGGACTGGGCTGCATCCTCCTGTAACTGCATTTCTGAGGCCCAAAGACAGTAGCTGGGAAGAGAAACCGAGCACACCCCCGAGCCGCCTGGGGCGAGGCCCTGGAAGGGCATCCAGAGATGCACGGCCTTAGGAGGTGCTGGAGGGGGAGAGAGAAACCTGCGGTTCTTTTGGTTAAACCAAAATTATGATTGTCCGGCTCAATTTCAGGAGCAAGCAAGATCCCCCGAGCAGACGTCGTGCTCTCTCTGTGTTTTATGGGAGCTGGAACATTGTGGGTGTTAGGCAAACACACTCTCTCAAGTTCAATCACGGAGGGAAGCTGGATGGGAGCTATTAAACAGAGCAGCTCTCGCAGCTGGAAAAATAAACCCACGAGCTGAGGCATCACCCAGCAGCGCGAGCTGGGCTGCTGATCCGAGATGGCAGAAGGCGCCCATCTGCTGTTACAAAAGGGAGCCTCGGGGTGGCCATCGAGCCCAGATCTCTGCTTAAAATCTCAAGGTCATTAATATCAGGACAAGACAGGCTCTTGGAAATGAATAATAATAGCAGCTCCCCTTTACGGAGCACTGACAGTGGCCAACCCCATCCAGTGCCTTTTAAATATTCTCTTAAGTCCTCAAAATAACCCTATAAGGTAGGTCCTGTTACTTGCCCTACTTAGCCTGTTCTTTAATGGGGTCGCCCCATTTTATAGGCAGAAAAACTGAGCCCTGCTGATTTGTCCAGGATCACAGCTAGCAAATGGCAAAGCCAAGACTCAAATCCCAGGTCTCCCCCGTTCCCGGCCATTGCTGTCAAGGTGGGCATGATGAGCTCCTACAGGCACTTCCGACAGGGAAGGCCTGGCTGTGGTCACGGAGGCCCCCTTGGGTTGGGGATAAGGGACAAGGGGCCAGCTGGAGGCACTGTGTCTTCTTTCCAGGCGGTAACCTGAAGATGCAGCCTTTCCTTATAGACCCTGTCTTCCATTGTAGGTAACTTGTACCCCAAGAAGCTCCTTTTAGGGAGCGGAGTGGGATGGGCTGGTGCTGAGAACTGGTGGCGGGGTGGGTGATGGACAGCTACTGACTTGTTGGCTTAGCATCTTTTTTTTTATTGAGGTCATAATAGTTTATAACATTGTGAAATTTCAGGTGTATATTATTATTTGTCAGTCACCATATATATGTGCCCCTTTACCCCTAATGCCCACCCCCCAACCGCCTTCCCCCGGTAACCATTAATCTATTCTCTTTGTCCGTGTGTTTGTTTATCTTCCACATATGAGTGAAATCATGTGGTTTTTGTCTTTCTCTCTCTGGCTTATCTTGCTTAATGTCATACCCTCAAGTTCCATCCATGTTGTTGCAAATGGGATGATTTTGTCTTTTTTATGGTTGAGTAATATTCCATTGTATATATATACCACATCCTCTTTATCCAATCACCATTTTTTGGGCACTTGGGTTGCTTCCACGTCTTGGCTATGTGATTAATGCTGCAATGAACATAGGGGTACATAAGCCTCTTTGAATTGTTGATTTCAAGTTCTTTGGATAAATACCCAGTAGTGGGATAGCTGGGTCGTATGGTATTTCAATTTTTAATTTTCTGAGGAATCTCCACACTGTTTTCCAGAGAGGCTGCCCCAGTTTGCATTCCCACGAGCAGTGAATGAGGGTTCCCTTTCCTCCACATCCTCCCCAACATTTGTTGATTTTTGTCTTGGTGATTATTGGCTTAGCATCTTTTTATTTCCCCTTTTGCTGGTGACACACTTTTCTTTCCCCTTTTGCTGGTGGCACCTCCTGACCCCAGACACACCGTGTGGTTCTGGTGGAGATGTCCATCCCTAACTTTCCCACCTGCACAGAGGCTCGCGTGTGACGTTGTCCGTGTGAGGACTGCTTCCACCTGCAAGTCACGGAATGCACAACTGACAGTAATGTCACCGATGAAGACATTTAATTATCTCCCATGAGAAAAAAAATCTGGAAGCAGAAATTTCCAAGTTTGCTGTAGCAGTCAAACAATGCCATCAGACCCAGATTTTTACCGTTCTCCCGGTATTGCTGTGCTGGGCTTTTGTCTTTGGCTGGCTGCCATATGGTGGCAGGACGGCTGCCGTGGCTTCTGCGTCATGAAGGCATTCTGAAGCAGAGACACAAGAATCTTTCTTCTTGCTGACTTGGTTCTTATCAGAGAGAGAACTTTCCTAGAACACACCAGCATACTTCCCCTTATATATATACAAAATTCAGGTTTTCTACCTGGACAACTACCTACCTATCTATCCATCTACCTATCTATCTGTCCATCTGTCTATCCCTCTATCTATCTATCTATCTATCCCACTATCCCTCCATCTATCTATCCATCCATCTATCCATCTGTCTATCCATCCATCCATCTATCATTTTTCTATCTATCCCTCTATCACTCTATCTGTCTATCCCTCTATCTTTCTATCCATCCATCCATCTGTCCAACTATCTATCCATTTATCCATCCGTCTATCCCTCTATCTGTCTATCTATCTTTCTATCTATCTATTCATCCATCTATCTATCCATCCATCCATCCATCTATCCATCTGTCTATCCCTCTATCTATCCCTCTATCTATCTATCTATGTATCTATCTATTTTTCTATCTATCTGTCCCTCTATCCCTCTATCTTTCTATCCATCCATCCATCTATCCAGCTATCCATCCATCTATCCCTCCATCTATCTATCCATCCATCTATCTATCACCTATCTATCTATCTATCTATCTATCTAACTATCTATCTATTTTTCTATCTATCCCTCTGTCTTTCTATCCATCCATCCATCTATCCAACTATCTATCCATCTATCCATCCATCTATCCCTCTATCTATCTATCTATCTTTCTTTCTTTCTATCTATCTTTCTATCTATCCCTCCATCTATCTATCCCTCCATCTATCTACCCATCCATCTATCCAACTATCTATCCATCTGTCCATCCATCTATCCCTCTATCTATCTATCTATCTATCTATCTATCTATCTATCTATCTATCTATCTATCTATCTATCTATCTATCTATCTTTCTTTCTTTCTTTCTTTCTTTCTATCTTTCTATCTATCCCTCCATCTATCTATCCATCCGTCTATCCAACTATCTATCCATCTGTCCATCCATCTATCCCTCTATCTATCTGTCTATCTATCTATCTATCATCACCTGTCTGAATTAAATTAAAGTTGCCCTGCTGTAAAACCTGAATCTTTATTTTTGACACGACTAGTTGCAGGTAAAAACCCAGTGGTGTCTTGCCCCAGGGTGGACATGTGTGCAGAGTGGGTGTTGTGAAGGAACCGGGGTGAAAGGGCAGTGCCTGGGGCTGCCTTCCTAGAGATCTTTAAGAACAGGATTGTGTTGGTTTTCGATTTCTGCATAACAAATGACCCCACACGTAGTGGCTTCAAACAGCACACACATATTTGTCATCTCATGGTTTCTGTGGGTCAGGAATCGAGCCCAGCTTGGCTAAATCCTCTGCTCAGGCTTCCATCCAGGTGTTGGCTTGGGCTGTGGTCTCATCAGCAGATTGACTGGGGAAGAGCCACTTGCAAGCACACTCGAGTTGTTGGCAGAATTTGTCTTCTTGTGGTTGTAGGACTGAAGTCCCCATCATTTTGCTGGCTGCTGTCAGCTTCTAGAGGCCACCCACAGTTCCTTCCACATGACCCTCTGACCACAACATGGCAGTTTACTTCTTCAAAGCCCGTGAGGGAGTCTCTTTCTCCACTCTGCTAAAATGGAGTCTTTTATAATGAAATGTAACATGGAAGTGATGTCCCATGGCTTTGCTACATTCTGTTGGTTAGAAGCAAGTCACAGGTCCGGTCTCAGACTTAAGGGGAGGGGATTATAAAAGGGCATGACTCATGTGGGGGTCACCTTAGGGCATGTCTGCCACAAGGATCATTTCTCAGGTGCTTCTTGGTGAATTTTGCCCAGGGACAGAGGGGTCTTTGATGACCTTCAAGGCATCCATGCATGTCAGCAGTCCAATCAGCATGTCATTTAGGGTGACCTGGTTTCCAATGGCCATATGAATAAGGGACTACAGCTCCTTGCCTGAATTCCTTGATGCCAATCTGGTTTGCAAACCTCTGATTGGTGGACATCCTCCTCTCCTTCCCAGGAAGATCTTCTCTGCAGCTCTAGAGGTTGGCTGGGATCAAGAGGATGTCCACAGCTACTGGGCCCGGGCTCTCCCCGTAACTGGGTGCCCAAGTGATTTTCCTGTGTCTCCAGCCTTTTAAGCTCCCATCACAACCTGCCCACAGGCAGCTGTCAAGCACAAGGAGAGGAAGGCCTAGAAGAATTAGGTAAATTCTAATTCCTGCGTTCTGTTGGCTGTGCTTCTGCCGGTTGTTCTGTCCCTGGGACCTGCCTGCTTCTGCAGGTCTGCCCTCTTGTCCCGCACACGGCCCCCAGCCCCACCCTATCCCATCCATCCCTTTAGATTTTCCCTGCATCGTCCATCAGCCTGGTCTTGTTTGGCTACCTGCTCCTGAGTCTGCTCGTTTATCTATTACGTATTTACTAAGCACTTATGATGGACCAGGCACAGGCAAAGTACAGGGAGTATTTAGCAGTGAACAAAACAGAAAAACAGACAAAGTCCCTGTCTTCTTGGAGCAATAGACACACGGACAAATATGAACAAATAAATATAATAAATTATCAGGTGGTGAGAAGTGTGATGAAGATAAAGCAGGATAAGGGTTTTGAGAGGGAGGCTGTTGTTTTATACACATGGTCTGGGAAAGCCTTGGGTAAAATAGCCGCTGATTACAGCCCTGGGGAGTCTGGGGTGAGTGTTCCTGGGAGAGAGACAAGCATGTGCAAAGGCCCTGAGGCAGAAGTGTGCTTGGAGCATTTGAGAAAGAGCAAGGAGGCCGTGTGGCTAGAGCAGAGCAAGAAGGAGAGAATGGTGAGGAAGGAGAGGGGAGAGGTTGGCAGAACCATCTAGGCCCCTGAAAAGACTTTGTATTCTATATCATGGTACGGTCCACCTCTCCACTTGAAATGCCATCCCCTCCTCTCCTGAGAACAAACCACCAGGAGGAGATGTCGACTAGCTTAGCTGCTAGTTATGAGCTGTGTGACCTTGGGCAAAGGACCTGAACTCTCTAAGCCTCCGTTCTTTTTGTAACCTGAAAGTGGGGGATGATGTGCTGTTCACTCTTTCAACAAACGGGTGTTGATTTCCTTCTCAGTGCCGGGCCCCGGGCTGCATGCTGAGAAAGACAGAGCACACTGGAGCCCATGATCTAGTTGGGGAAAGAGACCATAAATGCACAAATAAACACATAAGATAATCACAGATTGTCACACAGACTAAGCGGGAAACAAACAGGCTGCTCTGGAGTGATGCCAGGTGGGACTTACTTGGGCTAGGTTAGACACCATCTCCGAGAAGGGGACATTTAAGCTAAGTCTCAGAAAGAAAAAAACTCAGTTGTTCAGAGTTGAGGGGAGAGGGAGAATTTACATGAGACAGGTTTATAGAGCATCATGCCTGGCAAATAGAATGCCAGTGGTGGCTGCGGCGTTTGTGGGATTCAAGGTCAGGGAGGGGGTGAGTGAGGAGGCCTCAAGGTCAGTGGGCTGCTCACCACTGACCTTACAAGCTGGATTAAGAAAATTGAGCGTTAGCCTGAGAGCAGGGGAAGTTGCGATGATTTCTATGATGGAATTCTTGCCCTGGCTGCTGCTGGGAGAGGGCAGGGCCCCCCAGGGAAGAGAGCAGCGATTTTTGTGGTCAGTGGTTGGATGGTCCTGGATCGCCTTTATGTCCCTCTCATTCTCCCTCCATCCCCTCCTTCCCCCTCAGAAGCCCTCGGAGTCCAGGCAGAGATAGAACAATAGCAATTATATTGATTCCTCCCACGGGAGCAGCACTTTACAGTTTGTAGATTATCTTTCACGTCCCTTCTCCCCCTGGACAAGAACTGCTCTCGAAGCGAGAGGAGGGAGTGACGTACTGTCTTCATCACAACTAAGAAATCGAGTCCCAGAGAAGTTGAGGGATTTGCCAAGTGCTCACACGTCGGGAGGGTTTGCCCCCGTCTTCAAAGAGCCCAGGACAGCCTCATCCCTTTCCTTGTTCATGTGTGTTGGGGAGGGGGCATGAACCAGGGAGGCTGCTCCGAAGGGGCGACACCCTCGTGGTTAACCAAGCCACGTCGGGCACATCCTGGTGCCAACCTACTTGCCCACCAGAAAAGCAGCCAGACGCCCCCGCAGTGTGACAAGGACATCCCTCTCCCTGGGTTACGCCAGCCTCAGGACGGAGAGGAAACCAAGCGGGTTTACGAGCTGACGTGACAAGAGACACAGGATCATAGACCCACTCCTCGTGGTCCCCTGGAAGGCTGTGTTTGTCAGTCTCTCTTCTCCAGTTTTTTCTCCGCTCGTCTCCTGGCCGTTAATCTGCTGGCTTTGCCAAGGTTCTCGGGCTCCTCTCTGACCTCCTGCCCTTCCCAGGGACTTCTTTGGGACAGGAAGTTCATTCACTCACTCATTTCTATTTTCTTTCTCTCATCTGTCCATCCATCCATCCATCCATCCATCCATCCATCCATCCATCCATCCACTCATCCATCCATCCACTCATCCATCCATCTATCCATCCATCCACTCATCCATCCATCTATCCATCCATCCATGCATCCACCCATCCACCCATCCACCCATCCATCCATCCATCCATCCACTCATTCATCCATCCATCTATCCATCCATCCATGCATCTACCCATCCACCCATCCACCCATCCATGCATCCATGCATCCACCCATCCATCCATCCACCCATCCATGCATCCATGCATCCACCCATCCATCCATCTATCCATCCATCCATCCATCCATCCATGCATCCACCCATCCACCCATCCACCCATCCATGCATCTACCCATCCATCCATCTACCCATCCATCGATCCATCGATCCATCCACACATCTACCATTCCAGCCATCCATCCATCTACCCATCCATCCATCCTCAGAGTCATTACTGTGTTCTCGGGGTTATAGGGATGGACAAGGGGTGGCCCTGCCCTGACAGGCCCTGGTTGTTGTGATATGTCGGGCAGCATGAAGAGAAGAGAAAGCGTGGGGGAGGAGTTGGGGGAGATGGTGCTGATGATGTGAGCAGAGGTTTGGGATGTTCCCCCTTGGCCTCAGTCTCTCCAGGAGGCACTGGAATTGGAAAGGCAGGAACTTGCTTCAGATGGTCAAGGGGAAATGTCTAAGGACCGTCTGGATTTGATGTGATGCCATGGGCTTCTCCCCTGAGCTGGCAACCTTTTCTCTCAGGGAGAGGAGTTACAGAAGCCCTAATGCCTTAGGAAACGGATATGCCTCCTAAGCAGCCTTCTCTCTCAGCAGCCCTCCCCTTCCATCCATCCTCAGAGTGGTCCTTCTAAAGCACAAATCTGGCCATGTTGCGCCCCTGCTCAACAACTTTCTGTGGCTCCCTAGTGTCTTTAGGATAAAGTCCAAACTTCTTTCCTTTGCCCCATGGTGTCTTTTCAGCCTCCTGTTCCACTGTATCCTTCCTGGAACCCTACATCCAGCTTATTACCACAGGTATTCATGCTTTCTCTCACGCCACTCACTATGCAAGTGGAGTGCTGGCCAACCGCCTCTCCAGAAAAAGTAATATTAAAAAGCTCTGATTTGCAGCTTTTGCCAATTTCTGTGGTGTAAATATCCCCACCACGGCCGATTTCAAGCCACCAACATGATATCATTGAAAGCAGAGTTGGGAAGAGATGCAAAGGATGGGTTCATGCAAGCCCTTCCCCTTCTTCCATCTGTGGCAGGACGGTGTCCAAGTTCAGAGGGCCGTCCTCCCAGTCCCCCCTGGAACTGTGTGACTCTGGGCAAGCCACCTAAGCTCTTTAAGCCTCCATTTTCCCTTCTCTAAAACGGGGAGGGATAATATCGCCTTCCTAGGGCCATTATAAAAAGGAGGCGAGAGGAGGCAGCGAGGCACTCGGCACACCTCCTGACACGCGGCAAGTGCTTAATAAACGGTAACCATCACCATCCCCTACGAAATGCTTCCCCATCTTTCATGCTCAGCTCAAAGCCGCCTCCTCCCGGGAGTCTTCTGTGATTTCTTCATTGAACTAAGTCACTCATTTTATACACCAAAGCATGTTGCTCACATCCTTCTTTACCACCGAAGTCGTTTGACCTTGTAACACAATTACTGGGTCTATAGCACCCCTGGGTGGCCTGTGCCTGGATCCTTGCTGCATCTCCAGTGTTTTGCAGAGCCTGACACACAGTGGGTGCTCAAATCCATCTCTAAGGAAGGTTGGTGGGCTTGTGCGTGAAGCAGGCGTGTGTATGGGGGGCGATAGGAGGCGGAGATACGGATGGACGTGTGTGCCACGGGGAGGGGGCTAGTGACATTTATTGGACGGACGAGTGTGTGTACACAACAAATGAGGACGTCTGGCCAGGTGTGCTCACCTGGAGACCGAGGTGGCCCTCCTTCCTCGTAGCTGAGGAGTCCACCGCCACCCCAGCTCGGGGAAAGGAGCCGGCTCCCGGGGAGGGGGTCTGTGATAGCAAAGCCGGCGGGCGGGCTATTACAGAGAAGCCAGCACAGGGTTGCGACTCAATGGAAAAATAAATCCGCGTCGTGCCAGACAGGACTGGTTCCAGGCTGGGGGAGTTCATAAAGCGCTCTGGGTGGTTTGGAGCCACCACGGAGGGGCTGGGGAGGAATTCCTCATTCCTCGTAAAACCTGAATCAGTGTTAGTCACTTCGAGTGATTACGAGGGCTTAAAATAGCCACCAACAGCCAGCTTTAAGGACACATCTGAGGCCGTTTGGGTTTGTTTCTCTAGGGAGCAGAGCTGGGCCTGGGAGGGACCCACGTCTGTGTCCTCCTCAGTGGACAGCAAGTGACCACAAGCTCTCGGAGGGCAGGGACAGGCCTGGCTGGTCACCGTGTCCCCATGCCTGGCACAGTGTCTGGGCTCCACAGCGTTTGTTGACTGCCACTGGCTGGCCAGGGGCCTGTCAGCCCAACTCTGATGGCTAGGTCCTTGCTGTCTCTCTAACCCTTCTTCCCACGTACTCGCCTTCTGGTTTTCTCGCTAGGACATCGGTGTTCTGTTCACTGCAGTATTTCCAGGGCCTTGAACGGTGCTTGGCCTGTGGTACCGGCTGAATGGAGGAAGGGATGAAATGGGAAACCATCTTGCAAAGGTGCCCCTAGGATGCTCAGAGGACCTCAGGGTCATCTCCACCCACGGGCCTGCCCTCCAGACCCAGCTCCTCGTAGAGGCTGAGACCTTCTGCCAACCAATGTGTTTGTTACACAGATTCCTCCCCAGAAACACCCATGCTTCCTTTTTTTTCCCTTCATAACATTCTGATAAAATGTGCCCTGGTGGAAGGATTCACAGAGCAGTCATTGACACTGTAGTATGAATTTCAGGAAGGTGTCATATGTCTAGGTTGTTTGTGGAAATCTCCACCCTCACCAGGGGAAGACAGGCTTTCCTGCCTCTGTGAATCCATCTTGGGCATCACGGGGAAGGGGGAGGGCTCCGTCCCTGCTCCCCCTAAAGGAGATGTAACGATTAAGAAAACAAGTTTTGGAGTCAAGTTGCCTGGGTTCAAATCCTAGCTTTGCTCCTTCTTGGCTTTCTGACCTCAGTTTTCTCATCTGAAAAAGGGGCGTGTTGATAGGATTTATCTCACTGAGGTGTTGTGAAGAGCAGAGGATGGGACACAAGGGTACATAGCGGGTACCCAGTGAATGGTAGCCACTGCGATTCTTGGCTGTGGGACCCCGGGTCTGTTACTTTCCCTCTCTGAACCTCAGTTTCCCCCCAGGAGGCACATGCTGCAGTGGTTAAGAGCACAGGCTGTGGATTCTCACTGGCCTGAGTTCACTTCCCACACCTGCCATTTTCGGCTGTGTGACCTTGGGCAAAGAGTTACCTTCTCTGATTCCTGTTCTCTCATCCATACAATGGGGAGAGTAAATCTGTGTCATTAATGACACAATGCAGGGAAAGTCTTGACGCCTGGTGCCCAGTCCATGCCGGTCGTGTTGGTCAGCTCCCTACCTCTGAGTGGAGGAGGTGGCCCAGCTTGTCTCCCCGGCCCGGCGCCCCCACCCATCACGGTCACTTCAGGCCAGGTCTAAGCGAGAAGCAAACCATTTGCTGACAGAACACGCATCCCTGCTCCTCGCCCGCCCAGTGTCCCCATTCTCCACAAATGCTCCTGCTCCCCAAGGCCGGAGATCTCAGTGGCTCAGACTGTGTGTGTGCTTGAGGTGGAGGGGGTGCTGGAGAAGTTCAGGGAGGTCCCCGCCTGGGGACACGGGGAAGAGGCTGCTGGGGGACCCAGCAACAGCACATCCGGCCCCCGGGGCAGAAACTCTCCATGGGCCTCCTTGCACCCCGGGTCATGGCCAAACTTGACCAGCGAGGACACCCCCGCCCCCAGTCACCATGCTACCCCCATGCTGGCTCTTCAGGTGTATGTTGATCTTGCTCCTTGCTGCATCGTGGCCTTTGCACGTGCAGTTCCCTTTGCCTGGAACCCCTTCCCTCTGTTTATCTGGTCAACGTCTCCTCACCCTTCAGGTCCCCTCTTAAATGTCACTTCCTCGGGGAGGGCATCCCTGACCACTCCCAGGCACTCTGGGGCCCCCCTGTGAGACACGGCCCCCGTGCGCTCTGTGACATTGTCGCAGCCTTTGTCACAAGTACCCTCGGTCAGTTGGTTCATCAGTTGTGTGAGTTAATCACTCAGTTCATCAATTGTGTAACGGTTGCCTGCACTAGACTCTGAGCTAGACAAGAGCAGGGACTGGGTCTGTCTAGTTCACCCAGTGTCTGAGAAGTAGTCACTGAATAAATACAGGGACTGCCCACGTGGTGACCTGCTAGGTCGGCTTCCGTTCCTAGGTAAGGCTGTTTGAAACGAACACATTACATGTATTCACTCAACAAACATTTGTTGAGCACATATTGTATATCAGGCACGTGGAATTCTTGCTCCCTGCCCTCTGGGGGCTGAGAGCCCAGGGATCCAGACTGACATGGAGGGAGACAGTTGGAAAAGCACTGCACTGGCGGGATATTCTAGGTGTTATGGGGTCAGAGTGGAAGGGGCGACAGTGTAGTGTGGAGGAAGGGTTGGGAGGGAATGAAGCGAAGGCTGGGAAGGCTTTACAGGGCAGGCAAATCCAAGTTGGGTTTTTAAGGATGCATAGGAGTTCAAAGGGAATTTCAGGCATATGTGTAGCGTGTGCAAAGGCCCTGAGACACCCCAGAGTAAGGTGTGTTTGGGCATAGAGAGTATTTGGTTTGATGGGAGTCTAGGTTACGTTGATGGGGGAGTGGGTTGATGGGAGAGGAGGCAGGAATGTGAGCAGCAGGTAAGAACTTATTTACCAGGTAAACCTCTACTTTTTTGTTCCAACAATACAGACCTCTACCCAAGCTGGGCATCAAGGTGAAGGCTGCTGGCTTGGTGGGTGGGGCTGTATCGATGAGAATTCAAGGGGCTCAAGGCCTATAAGTCATGACACCCAAAGGGCCTGTCTGGCCATGATTAACCCCTCCTCGTGTCAGCAGGTGGCTCCTGCCTATGTCCTTCCCTCTGCCTGCTCTCTGGCTGGGTAGGCGGCCAAGAGAGGACACTCATGTGGTCAACACATAGGCTGTGGGGGGGACACCCCACTCCACCCCAGCAGGCGAGCTGGAGGGCTCCTGGGCTCTGGAGCCAGACTGTCCAGGTTCGAACCCCAGTTCAGCTCTTACTGCCTGCGTGAGCTCTGTCAAGTGCTCTCTGTGCCTCAGTTTCCCCCCGGGAACCACTCCTACTTGGCAGGCCTGTTGTAAGGATGACATGAGAAGACGAAGAGAGTGTTGGTTGAGATACTGGCCGTGATGTCAAACTGACCTGGGTGTGGGTCTGGCTCTGCCACCCACTAATAATGTGACTTCAGGCAAATCCCTCAACTTTCTGGACCTCGGTTCCCTCATTGTAAATTGCAGGATATCGAGGTACCCGTGTCAATTCTGAGAATTAACAGAGATGATGCACTTGAAGGAGCCCAGCCCGGTGCCTGGCCCATGGCGAACCCTTAGCACGTGCTACTTGTCTGATCCCCGGCCCTAGCACGGAGCCCGGCATTCGGGAAGTGCTGTGGCGTGCTCAAGGGCAGGCGCGGCCCCTAGGGGAGCCTTGGCCCCGGCTGGACCTTTCTGTTTGCGCAGCCTGCCTCCTGCCCCACCCTCCGCCCAGGTTCTGGTGAGGGGCAGCCACCCTGGGTCAGGGAGGGCCCGGAGCAAGGCGGGCCTTCAGCTTTCAATTTCTGCAGCTCCCCCTTCCCCTCCTTCGCCCATTCCGCCCCCATTAGCTTCCTGGCTGCCCCAGCTTTTCCTCTTCCCCTTTGAAATCCCTGCCGCTGTCCCGGGTCCCTCCAGACATTGCACAAAGGCCTCTTGGATTCCAGCGTCAGCCCCAGAGGCCAGCTCAGTAATTCAATTACGGCGAAGAGAGGCTTTCTCCTTTCTTTCCCCCCCTCTTCCTCTCCCTTCCTTTCTTCCTTTTTTTTTTTCTTTTAGATCAAAAACGAAAAGACAGACATTGTGACCCTCAGAAGACGCTGTGACTGAAATTTCCCTTCTTGGCTCCAGCCCCTGCTAATGAAATACCAAGAATTTTCTCCCCTCAGAACACGGTGTGTGTGGCATCTGATGTGTGTTCTTTGTTTGGGGCGTCTTTCTTGTGCCTTCCGTCCGATGCTGGGGACCCATGTAAGTTTCCTACCGGAGACACCAGGCTGTCCTGCGTGGGCCCAGCGTAGCCTTGGGCGGCCCTCGGCTGGCCCGGGAGGAGAGACTGTCTCCAATAAGGCTTTGCTCCCTTTCTGAGTCTGACATTTATTCTTCGCAGACTTCACACATGTGGAATCTGTGGCTGGGGTCGTCGTCTGGAAGAGAGCAAGCCAGAGGGATGGGGGCAGGGCAGTGGTCGGGGGGCCGAGCCCGGGGCCCGTCCTCGATCTGGCCCTGCTGTGCTGTGTGACGGAGGCCAGGTCACTGGCCCTTGCTGGGTCTTGCTTGCCGGTGGACTTTGGTTCTGTCTGCAGTTCAGCAGACACGGGCTTGGTGTCCACCAGCTTCCCAGCTCCGTGCTGGCGTCTGTGGACAAAAAGGAAAAGAAACCACGTTCTGGACCTTCTGGAGTTTGGAGAAGACGGTCTTGGGGGCTCTGAGATGCTAAAAGCAGCCAAGACGGGTTCCAAAAAGTCACACGAGCTGCTTGAGCCAGGGACTAACGGGAATCGAGGTGGCAGGGTGAGAAGATTTTCTGTTGCTTTTTTAGTGATTTTTCTGGGACAAATGGAGTCTTCGAGGCAAAAGGACCCAGTGTTCGCTGCCCAGAGTCCCCTCCAGTGCAAGAAGTCCCTCAAAAACGTGGAGGCCGGGTGGTCTTCTCCCCTTGCCTGGGAGAGACAGCCGCCCCTAGGGGGCAGCAGAGAGCACGGTGGGAGAGCTTGGCCTCCCCGGGAGCCCCCTCATTCATCCTTCTTCTGCCCCACAAGGCCTCACAGAGAGAGCCTAACTCCTGCTCCCCAAGACGGATTCGGAAGATAGTGACCGTGTTTCCCTAAGCCTTCCTCTTCTGGTCTAATCTTCCCCATCACGTCCCGAGTCCTGTCACCTACACTCAGAGCCCCCAAGGGGCCCAAGAATGACCAGAAGAGGAAAATGACAGGCAGGGCAGAGGTGAGTGATGCTGATGAGCAGCAGTGGGTCCATGGAATGGCTTAAAGATCCAAGGGAATGTTGGTAGCCCAGATCAGAACCCCTCAATGGAAACCCTTCACCAATATGGAGGATGGCAGAGAAGAACCTTCTGTTTGCCAACTGGAGGGAGGTCTAGGGGACAAGAGTGTCCTGCCTTTTCCTACCTCTGTGCTTTTGCTTAAGGTCTTCTCTTCCTCTTGGAATGCCTCCCCGAAGCTCTGCACACTCACACCTTGCCAATCTGTCAAATGGCACCTCCTCCGTGAAGCCTTCCCAGATCTCCCAGCTGAGAGTTGCTTTTCCCCTCTTCAAACTCTCATTGTATTTTGCCTGGACCGCTCAAGAGACATTTAAGACTTTCCTGGTCTGTGTTCTAAATGTGTTCACGCAGGAACACTGGGTCGTCAACTACTGGGTGGTGTTGGCGGTGTCTTATTCACTTCCCAATCCTCCACAGCATCGAGCACAGGGCTTCACTGCTGTTTGTGCGATGAATCGATGAGAGACAATAACGGCCAGCCTCTGTGATGGACGCTTTGTGTGCATCATCTCATTTCATCTTAAGAGTTTAATCACTTTGCAGATGAGGAAACGGAAGTCCAGAGTGGTTCTAGGACTTTTCCAAAGTTGCACAACTCCTTTGCTGGAGAGTTCTTTCCCCCAGAGCAGCCTGCTCTTCAAGCATGGCCCAAGCAGTGTGTTTTTAAAATGCTTGGTATCCATTCCACTGGGGATGATTCAAAAATTTTTAATCCTTATATATTTATTTCAATGTATACTAGAAAAAAAATATAATCCGCAAGGTGAATCTGTCATTTTATAAATATTACTGCATAAAATGAGGCCCGAGGAAGTAAATGAGGTAAAAAAAAAATCAGAGGGTCAGTGGAGGATGGATTTTAATTAAATACTAATTAAATAGTATACATGGTAAACACGGTGAATGTGGTTTAGAGGTGACTGAAGTTTGTGAAACACTGGTATGAGTGAATCCATGGCCCACAGAAGTTTTAAAAACTGCAAAAAGTCACTAGGAGTAGTAATTACCTATTAACTGGAGAAAAATTGGATGATTGAGATTGGCCAGGAAAGTGAAGTTAAAATTCTCCTCCACCCCACAGGGGGGCGCTGTGTACAGGTGTTAGCGTTGAGAGGGGGCCCAAGCCAAACCTGGGCCCAAGGATGGCACTTCCCAGGTGACCTGGCCTCAGGCTGGTGCTGAGACTTTTGGCTCCATGACACCAGCCTGCCCAGTGGCTAGGGGATGCCAGGTCCAACACCTCAGACAATGGGATCAGAATCCTGTGTCCCCCATCCCCTGCCCCAGGTGTTCAGTGTAGACCCCAGAGGCTGGTGCAAACTCTTCCTTCTGCTTCCATGTAGCCCTGCTGCCGTCATCCCTCTGTCAACTCTTGTGCGTGAGTTTCTTTATATGTTTAACATCCTCCACCAGGTCCCGATAGCTGTCACGGGGTCCGAACCACGCGGTGCCTTGCATGGGGCTCGGCACGCAGCAGGTCCTGAATAAATGCAAGTTCTGCATCAGCGCAATCCTGTCTGGAGGCCGCTGTGTCCGGAGGGGTCCTGAAACTCAGTGGGACCCAGAGAAAACAAACTGGAAGAGTCTTTACTCTCTACCCCCGGGACAAATTGTATCTCTTTATTATTGTGGTCTTCTTGGCTTTTACTTTTCCTAAAAAGTAATCACTGGGTATCCATTCATCTGTCTGTCTGTCTGTCTGTCTAGATCCATAAGGAAGACAGTGCTGCTCCTTGGGGATACCCAGGAGATGAGGGCAAAGAGTAGCTATTACGTGTCTGACCAAGGTAATTCTAAGCTTCTTCCAGTTTATCTCATTGTCACCCCACCTGTGCTGAGATGTAGGGTATTATTCTTCTTCCTCCTTCTGCAGAGAGGAAACTGACTCTCAGAGAGGATAGAGATTTGTCCAAGGGATTGTTCCAGTCATGAGTGCAGGTCACCAAACATTTTTGGTTTAACCCCGTGGCACGTGGTAGGACTGCACTCCCTTTGGGATTCTCCATGGCCAGGTACTTGCTTTAGCCAACGAGACGTGACTGCCTCATCCCCTTCCACCGCCCAGGCTAGTGGTGGCATTTCAGATGGTGGAGACTCCTGAGGGAATCTCAGTTCTGGAGGGAGGGTGTCACGGAGCAGAGCCTCCCGCCAGCTCGCTGTGGATGTGGAGCGTGGGGGAGAGGGGGACCTTGTTTGAAGCCCCGAGTCTCGGGGATGTTCGTTATCGCAGCATAACCCAGCCCTCCCCGAATCAAACAGTTACAAAAGCAGTGAGTGGGCGGAGCTGGCATTTGAATCTCAGCATGTCTGGCTCGAAAGCTATTGCTGCTATTGTTGTTCCTACAATTCCCACAGTTCCTGCAGCCACGTTTGAGGGCACACAGACTGTCTCTGTGGTGAGACCCCAGAACCTTCGAGGTATTTATAATGCACACGGGGGAAAGTCTCCTGCCCGGCAAGCTCTGAGTTTTCCTGATTTCAGGCGAGTCTTCCACAGGATCATTTCAGTAAGGAGGACTGAGTGAGTAATGGGTCATATAAAAGCCACAGTAATGATAATAAAAGAACACAACTGAAGTGGGTGCTTACTACACGGTACCTACTGTGTTGAGTACTTTGTCTCTTTACAACCGTCCTCAGCAGTAGAGGCCATTGTTTTCTCCACTTCACAAATGAAGAAAACTGAGATGTAGAGGGGGTAAGTAGCTTGTCCAAGGTGATACATACTTGTTTCATGGAATGGCTTCCTGGCAGTCAAGGCAAAAATGGAAAGCAGCGGGTTACACACTTTTCATTATCTGTTGAAAGGAACACATTGACCTTTAGCACTGGGGAATAGTCTGACTTCCCAAGAAAATTGAAGTTGTTCTGTGGATCATTTTATAAGGAATATTGTGGAGTGCATGACTTTTTTTTTATAGTTTTGATATTTAAATTTCTTTTACATTTATTTAGTTTCGTGAATTTTTAATAATACATCTTTAAAAATTATTTTATTGAGGTCATATTGGTGTATTCCACTGCGTAAATTTCAGGTGTACATCATCATAGTTCAGTTTCTGTGTAGGCTGCGTCGTGTTCACTCCACGACTTTTTATTTTGAAATAGTTTCGAAGTCATAGAGAAATTGCAAGAGTAGAACAAAGAAGCCCTGTATGTCCCTCACTCAGATTCACACTTGTTAACTTCCGCCTCACTTGCTTTATCAGCCTCTTCACACACACATGACGATTAGTTTTCCAAACCATTCGAGGGTAACTTGCAGACATCATTCTTCATCCAGATTCCAGTCCAGACTCATTACACCTGGTTGTAATGTCTCTTTGGGGTCCTTTAATCTGGAACAGTTCCTCAGCCTTTCACTGACATTTTTCCAGAGCAGACCATTTATTGGTAGAACGCCCCTCAATTTGGGTTTGTCTGACGCGTCTTTGTGCGTAGATTCGGGCTGTGCATGTCTGACAGGACTATCACTGAAGGGATGTTGCGTCCTTCTCCGTACACCACATCAGGAGGCACACGATGCCTGTGTGTCCCATTACTGTGGATGTCGACTTTATCTTCTTGCATAAGGGGGTGTCTGCCAGCTTTCTCCAACATAAAGTTACTGTTTTTCCTTTGCTAATTAGTAAATGATTGTGGTGAGATACTTTCAGACTATGCAAATATTCTATTAACCCTCAAACTGTCACACCCTAGTTTTAGCATCTACTGATTATCCATAGCACGATTTTTTTAAACAGTGGTTTTATTAAAGCTACGAAAAAAAATTATTCCCAAGAGAGTTTCTCACACAGAACCGCTGTGAACACCTGGGATATCAGCTCTGCTCAGAGAGACCACTTTCAACTCACTGTGCTGACTAAGGGTCCTTGGTATTCCTCGATGGCTATCTTGTCCCAAGAGTGGAGGGGGGTAGATGGGAAAACCTGGAGTTATTCCAAGTGCTTGGAGGTAAGCAAAGGCTGCCACTCGTTGTAGGAATAGGTGACAGAAGGAAGGAGAGGTTCAGATCTGCGGAGCCAAACCTAGTGTATTAATCTGCTAGGGCTGCCGTAACAAAATACCACCGACTGGGTGGCTTAAACAACAGAAATTTGTTTCCGCAGAGTTCTGGAGGCTGGACGTCCAAGATTAAGGTGCCAGTAGGGTTGGTTTCCTCTCTCCTTGGCCTGCAGATGGCCGTCTTCTCGCTGTATCCTCATATGGCCTTTCCTCTGTGTGCACACATCCCTAGTGTCTCTTCATCTTATGAGGACATCAATCATATTGGATTAGGGCCCCACCCTTTGACCTCGTTTAACCTTAATTACCTTTTTAAAGGCCCTGTCTCCAAATACAGTCACACTGGGGGTTAGGGCTTCAGCATATGAATTTGGAGGGGGACACAATTCAGCCCATAACACTTGGATGGGGCAAAAAATCAGGAGGACTAAAGAACGACCTGGAAGGGTGCAACTCCTGTCCACCCCTCTGCCCCATGCCCTCAGTGGGCCTATTTATAACCACAGCCCACACCAGGCAGACCTTCCCATTCCTTTCTCCAGATGATATGTCCAACCCACTGGCAACCCCATAGTGTACAAACCCCTCCTGTCTCTTAAAGCTACTTGCCTGAAGGTTCTTTCATATCATTCTAGATTCAAGAATAGATGTGGACCATGGAACCCCAAGGTGCCCCCTGAGGTATCTCCCAAGGAAGGTACTCTAGGGTATGTGCCACATGTGGCCCCCAAGCCAGCTTGCACAGATGTGTCCAGTGTGCCGACTCATAACTACAGCAATATTAAACTTATAGGAACCAATCCCTTGGATATCAGTATGTTTCTTTCTTCAATCTGGCCCTTAGTTCTCTGCACACTTTGTTTATACCTTCTTGGCAACAGTGGGTCCATCTGTAAAGAGAAACTCCTCAGATCCAGCTACAAAGTCTTTCTTCTTTGTTAGAAAGACTCTTCTTCTCCAAACTCCATTCTCAGAGAGCTCATCAATGAAGCATGTTGGGGAGGGTCCTCCCACGTTCTTCTTGAGTCTAAAGGGCTCCCCAGCCCCTCGATCCTGCTGTCTTAGGGTTTAGCATCTCCCCACAGCATCAGCTGCAGCTACCTCTGGCCATTTTCCCTGCTTCCAAATTCCGTTGTTCCTCCCTATAGTCCATCACTGTGTCTGACGCGTGAAGCCCAAAGCCCCTTGGGAGCAGTCCCAAGAGCTTTCTCTCTCTTCCAGACCCTCGAGGGCGATGCCAAGTGGGAGGAGGTGGGGCGTGATTCTCCGCCTTCCTGCGACTCAGCAAATTGCAATTTATGAGTTTCAGTCCACATGAAAGGGGCCTCAAGTAAGTCTCTCCAGATTCATTCGCAATGTTGAATTAATTTAGAAAACAAGGGGAAAGACAACTTGGTTTCAGCCCAGCGAGGGATCATGACATTTTACCAAATTCTGTCACCCTTTGCATTTTCTTCGTGTCCTACTTGAGTACCTCCTTCCAGACCGAGGGCATGTGAAGTGGGGATGGGCGCAAAGTTCTGTCCTGTTGTGAGGGTCACGTTGTGTGGGTCATCATTCACCCAGGAGAGGGGAGAGAGCTCTAGACTGGGCGCAGGACACCTGGGTGGTCATCCTGCTCCTCACTGTTTACCTTCCCTGATCTTTCAGATGTCCTGGGCTCTTCACGATGTCATGTCCCCACGAATGGGTGTACTCACGGGAAAGAGGCCGCTACTGACAATCCTCGTTTTTCAAGGGCCCTCTCCTACACAGTCTCGTACCTCAGATCCATTCTCTGCACGGCTGCTGGAATGATGTTCCAGAAACACACATGGGATCATGCCACCCCACTGTGCTCAAACCCCCCAGCAACTGCCTGTTGGTCCGAGGATAAAGTCTGCATCCATCATCATGGCCTGGCTCTGCCCACCTCCCCAACTGCTTCCTGAACCACACCCACTCCCCTCTAGCCTCCTGGGTCTCTCCTTTCCTGCAGCCTCACCACCTCTGCATATGCCATTTCTTTGGCCTGGACATGCTTTATCACCCCTTTTGGGGGGACTTAGTAACACCCACGTTCTTCCAGCTCTCAGCTCATCTTTGCTTCCTCAGGGAAGCCTTCCCAGGCTAAGTCAAATCTTCCCTTTATTCACTCTCCCGACACCAAGTTTCTCTCCGTGTGAGAGACACTCACATTCTACGTGTGTGTGTGATGATTTCATGAACTTCTGTCTCTTGCACTAGACAATGAGCTCCAGAAGGCAGAGACCACGTCTGTTTGCTTCCGTTGTTGGATCCTCAGTGCCTCATAATAAAGTAGCTGAAACAGGGTAGGCACTTGGGAAAAACTGGCAAATGAGTGAAAGAGTGCAGACAACACATTGGTTCCCCATCGTTTAAGTTGTTGGTTGCAAATGACCCTACCAATGGGTCCTGCCCCAGCACACAGGTGTTCCAAAAGGCAGGTGGCTACTGGCCCTGCTGGGCAGCTGCCAGGTCAATGACATCTCTTGAGGATGGGGTGCAAAGCCAAGACGAGGACCAGCTCCTGCTCATCTGTTAGGTGGGGATAATCGTACGACCCAATCAGTCCTGCTGAGGAGATTAAGCGAGAAACAATGTGTATGATGTTTTGCACAGTGCCTGGCACTGAACACGTGCTTAATACGTGTATCTGTTTGTCTTTCCAGTGTCTTCTTCCTCGCATTGACTGCCAGTTTACTCCTCTGGAACAAATGAATCTGGAGGCCGGGACGGCAGTGCTGAGTTGCCTGTGCACTCCTTCTTTCTCGTTTCCTACGTATTTTGTTAGCTGGGGCTCTCATTGGCCCCGCTGTTCTTGCCTGCGAAGGCTGTTGCGGTCCACGCCCATCTTCCTGTTCAGGTACCTGGGAGCCTCATCCTGGACGCGGAAGCGAGCAGCTTTTCAGGGGAGCGTTTCTGGTGCTCTTGATGCACACTGAGGAGTGTGGGCCTTCGCACATCCCTGCAGAGAGCAAGTGCGGCTGAAGGGAAAAGAGTCTCTAGCGGGAACATTCCCCGTGTTAGGGAAGCAATAGCCTTGAACTCCGAGGCCGACATACCTGGATTCTAATTCTTCCTCTCTGCAGGAAATACACTCCTTGAGCATTGCCGTTCCAAATAGCCCTGGGGGTAGGGCAGGGGGAGGACAACAGAAGGTGCCACCTCCCGAATGCATCCTATGTCGCAGCACCTCTGTCCCCCAATGTGCTCACTTGAGTTCCCCGTAATCTCGCTCCTTTCCTGCTTCGTTCCTTCCACCTTCACCAGCCCTCCTCCCTACCCTCAAATCAATTCTCCGTGTGGCAGCCAGAATAATCATTCTAGGGAGTAAATCAGATCTCATTCCGCTCTGCTCAACCTTCCATTGCTTGTTGTCACACTTGGATTCAACCAAACTCCTCACCGTGGCCACCAGGAAATAAGACCTGGCCCCCGCCTTCCCCTCGACCTCATCCCCTCCCCCTGCCCCTCATCCCCTCTCCACCCCTCCAACACTCTCCCTTCTCTCTGCTCTTCAAACCCCAAGGCTCATTTGCCACTTGCTGTTCCCTCTTTCTGGAACCCTCTTCCCCCTTCACTTGTCTGGCTCCTTCTGGTCATCCAAGTGTCAGCTCAAACGTCCCCTTTTCAGAGAGGCTTGCACTGACCCACCAATTTAAGGAAATGTCCACCACCTCAGCCTGTTTCATTTACATCATTATTACTGGTTGAAACGATCCTCTGCAATTTGTTGTTAGATCCATGAGCACAGGACTTCTTGGTCCCGTCCACTCTTGTATCCCCAGTGGCCAGAAGTGTGCCTGGCTCACAGTAACTCAACAGATGTTTGTTGAATGAATGAATGATCAAAGAGGGGGCAGGAGCAGACGTGAGACCCTCTCAGCAGTGGACTAGTGAGAGTTCAGTCAACAGCTGCAACAAAGAGCCCCTAAAATACAGTGGCTTAAACTACCTGGAATTTCATTCCTCTCTCACATAACGGTCCAGGCTGCTGGGACAGCTTCATCTTCAACACGTGGCTCCCAAGTGGCTGCTGCAGGTCCAGCCACCTCCCAGCCAAAGGGTTGGAGGGAGGGCAGAGGGCAGTGGTTCCAGACTTAGCCCTTTTAAGGGCAAGACTCAGAAGTGCACATACCACTTTTGCTTGCATCCTATTGGCCAGAATCTAATCACATGGTCAGACTGAGTTGCAAAGGAGACTGGGAGATGTAGTCATGTGTCTAGTTCCAACTATATTATTATGAAAAAGGGAAGAACAGGTATGGTGCAGTCTGCCACCAGCACCCAGAGCCTCCCTCGAGGGCTGAGTCACCTCTTGCTCCCCTTGTTGACCCCAGAGTAGCTTCCCACAAGTGTTGGGGGAATGAATGAGTGACGGGTCCAGACAGAGCCTCAGGAAACTGACTGAGAAAGCAAAAACTCAAGTTGCCTAGTTCTTCGTCAAATCCCAGTTGTGTGACCCAGGGCAAGTTGCTTAAACTCTCTGAACCTCAATCACTTTGTCTATAACATGGGGGTGATAACAGTACCGTGCTCTTAGGGTCGTTTGAGGATTAGATCAGTTCATAGTATAAGGTGTTTGGAACAGTGCCCAGCACATGGTAAGCATGAAGTAAGTGACAGCTGCCAATTTTATTATTTTAATATTACTACGATTAGCGCTACAGATTTACTTCCTAACCCTCTGAGGCTTTAGTGTCTCACAGGGTGCCACGATACCCAGGGGCATTCTCCTCTCTGAGGGATGTCCTCGAGCACCCCCATGGTGGCGGGAGGCCCCATTTCATCCCCTGCCCCCCGGAGTTGGAAAGCTCGTGAGCTCTAGCGAAATGCAGTTGAGTACAGGTCCCAACTCTGCCATTTAATTATTATGTGATTCTGAGCAACAAACAAGGCCTCTCCGAGCCCCAGTCTCTACCAAAGGAGACGCTAACAATTCCCGTCACTGGAACGCTAATGACGCACAGCAGGTCCTCAGTCAAGTTCTCTCCCCGGAATCCCACTCTGCCCCTGATGGAAAAGGAGTCAGTGAGGGGGTTCTGGTCCCCCTGGGACGCCAGGACATCTTGGCTTCTCCATCCATGCTCAGCTGCCACGAACTTGCCATCTCCGCAGAAATTGAACGTTCCAGAAAAAACAATTCGGGCCAGGTTGCTAATGTCCCACAGCTGTCAGAATTCGGCAGGGCCTCCCCAGCTCCTGAGTGGAGCTGCTGCCTTCTGCGGCCCCTGCCTCTCCTGGCCAGGGTGCAGGTAGGAGAGTTGGGAACCACGTTATAAGGACTTGCAAATAGCTACTCACCCACAGAGTGAACTGGTTTGCACTTTACTGTGGACCGACTGGCTGATCTGAGTGGAGGGTAGTGGTTAAAGTCTCTGAGTCTGAGCCAGGCACCAGGGTTCAAATCCTAACACTACCATGGAGTTGCACAAGCCCAGGGGGCTCCAGTCACAGTGAATTCCACGTCAGTGGAACCTGGGAAGCAGAGACCACTATGGGAGCCATGCCCCTGGGCTTGTGTGACCAGACTTCGGTTTCCTCATCCGTAAAATCGGTGTGGAGCGATGACACAAGACAATGTTGCAAGGAGATGAGCAGAGTAAATTCTCAATAAATGGCAACTGTGGTTGTTATTTCTATTCCTTTCCCTCTCTGGGTATCTTTGGGACATTACCTTGTGCAAAAGCCCTGAGGTCTGCCCAGAACAATCTCCCCCACTTTGGAGCATTGCTCTGTGGTCTGCACGAGTAAACAAACCCACCAGTACATCTTCCCAGTAGAAAATGCCCAGGGTGACTTCCAGCTTTTTCTCTAAGCTTCCTCCCTCTATTCTTCTGATTGTGTTGGGGAGAAAGTCTCCGTTGGTGCTGGTGACGTTTGCTGCAGAGAGTGAATTTAAGTGGCAGGGTTCCACCGGGAGCAGCTGCAACTGGGAGGAGGTGATGGTGTGGGACCCAGGAGCCAAGGGCTGTGACTGTTCCCACCCTCGGATCTCTGACTGGTGACTCCCTCGGGCCTGTTTGAAACGGGATGTCTCAGAGGCGGCCGTGCGAGGCGGGGACGCGAGGCCTCCGTTTGCTGGAAATGAATCCATGGAAAATGTCGGAGTGGCCTTCCCACCTCTGGAGCCACTGGGACGCCGCAGACCTCAGGCTGGGCGCAGCAGACGGCAGCCCAGAGGGAGGCGGGAACTGGCTGTGGGACACACAGAGCTGATGGGATCAAACTGACTTTTTGACACATTTCTGTGGGAAGGCGTCCCCGAATGTGCAGCCAGCTTCCAGAGCAGCATGGGACCTTTCATGTGGCGCCAGGGCTGACGCTGGCCGCCTTTATGGGACTTTGGAGCCCTGCCTGGGCAGGGAGGCAGAGGGTGGGATGGGAGGAGGCCCGAGGGGCACCCCAAGAGGCCCCAGGCCCAAGCCTCGAGGGAAAAGCTGAGTCCACGACTTCTTTCTATCCCAGCACCCTAACATCTTCCTCACCTAAAGCTGGGGCAGCCTAGGTCCTGGGTTCAAATCCTGGCTCTGCCATTCACCAGCTGTGTGACCTTGG
This sequence comes from Tapirus indicus, assembly GCA_031878705.1. Lineage (NCBI taxonomy): Eukaryota > Metazoa > Chordata > Mammalia > Perissodactyla > Tapiridae > Tapirus > Tapirus indicus. The sequence continues at coordinate 12,166,174 of CM062928.1, forward strand.
ACCAGCCATTTAACTTTCTGCGCTTTCATTTCCTCTTCCGTAAAACAAGGACGGGTCAAAAATGAAGCTAACAGGTGGGAAAAGATAATGCTAGTTACTGACTGCAGGATTGTTCCAGGCACTTACAGATGCTACCATTTCATTAAAATATATTTTATTGAAATAGATTACACGTTTTATTATTTCATTGAGTGAGAACAATCTTGCAAGGGAGGGATTATTAAGCCCATTTTACAGATGGGGAAACTGAGGCTGAAGCCTAAGGAACACCCAGAGAGTGAGGGGCACAGCCTGGATGCAAACCACAGCTGTTGCCCTCCAAAACCTGTGTTCTTTTCGCTACATCCAGAAACTTCTCCACTTAACGTTATTAATGGAAATGTCATCTACATTTTGTTAGTAAAGCTGATTGTGAGCATGTGGAGGGCGCAGCACACAGCATCCTCACGGCCCTGTCAGTGGAGCCTCTGGACGTCCCCGTGCGGTGGATACAAGTGTCCCCATGAAACTGTCCCCATGATGCGGAGGCTCATAAGACCAGTGATAGGACCCAGCGAGGAGAGGGGATGGGCAGCGTGCCTCCTGCCAGTGGTGCGATGTCCAAGTCTCTCTTCTTCCCCTGGAACCGTGCCAAGCCTGGGAAGCCCGGGGGCTTTGGACAATACCACCTGAAATTAGAGCGGACAGGCGGGAGGGGTCTGCCGCTCGGCCTCCCTGCAGGCTCCCCACATAGCTGGGGGATGAGTCACACACCCCTGGGGGACCTCCCTAACCGCCCACAGGTATGCAGGGCCTGGCCGGCCAGCCCCCCAGGGGCTTGACAAAGTCCAGGCCCCAGTGCAGGAAGCTGGGAAGCAAAGTGGTTGGAGCGGCTCAGACGAGGTCAGGGAGGGTGGCCATCTTTATGCCACCTGCCCTGGGATCCCCAGGGTTCTGTTTGTCAGAGCAGAGATGGACTAGCAAGGCCCAGGCCAGGACAGTGCCCTGGGGCCACGTGGTGGGAGGGCCAGTCGGGGGAAAGGACTGGAATTCAAGGCCAGTTCTGCCACCGACCGGCTGTGGGACCTTAGTGAACTGACTCACCCTCCCTGGGTCTCAGCTGAGAACAGGTCACAACGGAGCACCTTTCACAGGGGTGTCAAAGGACCCCGAATCCAATAGTGCTCATATGAAGGGCTTAGCACGTGGAAACACTCACTATGTGTTGGCTGATGTTGTCATCCTTGGCCCAATTTCCAGAACCTTCTGCCAGCTCAAAGCCACACACTGAAGGGTGGTGCCCAGGGCTGGTGAGATGAGTCAGTGAGGTATGGAACCCCACGTGGGGGGCCCCAAAGGTCTGTTGTCACCAGCCTCAGTTCTTAGCTGGGGACTTGAAGGGTTTCTGGTCTTCGGAGTGTCCCCTGTGGAGATGCCTGAGCCTGGAAGGGACAGACTGTGAGCTTTCATCAGTGAAATCAAGGGCTGGGGTGTGGCGCTTCCAGGGGAGGCAGTCGGGGTGGGGATGCTGGCTGTTGAGACTCCTTTCCTCTCCGGGGCTGAGTCGCTTCCTCGTAACGTCCTGGCAGAATCTGGATGACTGGTGCCCTCTAAGCGGTAGCCCCTGGGATGGTGTTTTGGGCGCTGGGATTCAAATTATCCAAATGTCTCCATGATGGGACCACTGAGGGCAACTCTTGGGACATGGCCATCCCTGCTGCTGAGGTGTGGCGCCCTCCGAGTTGCTAGAGGACTGTGGGGCTGATTCACAGTGGGCCTCAGGCGAGACGAGGCCCCTCCCCAGGCCTCAGTGTTCCCCTCTGAGAAGTGGGTAGAGGCTCTCTGCCTTCCTCGGAGAAGCTAAAGAGGACGCAGAGGCTGGCGAGCGTGCCCAGAGGACCCAAGACAAGCTCCTGGTTTGATTGGGCTCCACGCTGGATCGTTCAGGGCTCCCCGAGTCTCGGGCTGGTCCACACAGCTGAGGGGTGGTCAGCACACACGAGCTCAGCATAGCCGTCAGAGGCCCCCGCAACCTGGGGAAGGAGCAAAGATTAATTAAAGTTGTCAGGGCCTAAGTGAAATCACCAATGTCAATTTCCTCCCTCTGGTTTGTGCTGTCAGAACAAATTCAACGGTCATTACCTAATACTCAGCCCCATTTTCCTAATATTTCATGGACGCCGAAGTGCTGGCAGGAAGCAGGGGAGGAGAGGCCCTGCAGAGCAGGGAGGGGGGGAGCTGTGTGGGGCTGAGGTTGTCCTGGCAGCGTGGCCGTGCCTCAGGAGGGAGCTCAGAGGACAGTCCCCAGGGATCAGGGGTTGGGGTCTGTTCACATAGGTCACTGTCCTGACCCAAATGAGACAGAAGTGTGTGGCTGGTTCCCTGCACACCTCCCACTCCAGTTACGATGCCCAGGGACCTTCTGATGCCACAGTAACGGGTACCTTCACAGACCTTGGTTCCAGAACCGGCTCAGACACAGCCTCAGTTTCTTAATCTGAAAAATGGAAATGGATGCAACAGTTTTACTGATAAAAGGGGATAGTCTGCCCCTCCCCAAGTGCAGGCATCTCTACAGGGGACTCTCTGAAGACCAGACATCCTTCAAGTCCCCAACTAAGAATGAAGGCTGTTGACAACAGACCTTCAGGGCCCCCCACATGGGGTTCCACACCTCATCGACTCATCACATCAGCCCTGGGCACCACCCTCCAGTGTGTAGCTTCGAGCTGGCAGAAGGTTCTAGAAAGTGGGCCAAGGATGATAACAACAGCAACATCATCAGCAAAGACATATTGAGTGTGTGCATATATATTTAAAAGTTTCTCAGCTGATTGTTACTTTTGGGAGAGCATCGTTGGGAAGAGGGCAAAAGAGAACCTTCTGGGGTGCTGGAAATGTCCCATTTCTTGATCTGACGGATGACTACACCAATGTATACAAACGGGAACCTTTGCTGAGCTGTGCACTCAAGATTTGTTGACTTTGCTTCGTGTATGTTCTATCTCACTAAAATTTTGAAAAGCAAAGGACTCAGTTGTCGTTAGGATCTGGGCGCCGATTCACAACTAAGGAGCATTCTGGGATGCTACCACCCTTTAAAGGAAGGGCTCTTTATTGGGTATTGTTCTGTGCCAAGCGCAGTGTGACAGTGCGGCACGGGCCCTGTTATTTTAATCCTCCTCACAAGGCCATGAAGTAGGGGTCACCATTCCCATTTCAGAGGAGGTGACATGCGTGGGGGTTGGGAGGGGCCGCTCTGAGCCGGCCAGCCCAGGTCTGCATCCTGGCTGCCACCTCTCACCTGGGGGTCCTTGGGCAAGTCAGCCTCAGTGTGCACTCCTGTGACACGGAGGGTGATGGCAGAACCTACCTTAGAAGGACATTGTGAGGCACTGCTGGTGGGACTGTAAAATGGTACAGCCGCTATGGAAACGGCATGCTGGTTACTCAAAAATTAAAAATAGAATATGACATGATCCAGTGATTCCACTGTGGCTATGCACCCAACAGAATTGAGAGCAGGGCCTCAAAGAGAGATTTACACGGCCATGTGTACGTAGTCAACGATCCAGAACGTCAAGTGTGTGGCTCAGAGAGAGTCAATAAATGAATGTTAAAATTGCCGCCCAATAGTGTCCCTTCTCTGGGCCTCAGTTTCCCCCCATGCTGGCGGTGGGGGTGGGGGGGAGGAGTCGGTCCTTCCTGCTGGGTTGTTCCCACTGATGGGTGTCACGGAATCCTGATGCCCCTTCCCCCTGAAGTTCCTGGGAGTGTCCTGCCATCCGGCTGGGAGGGGAAGGTCTCCTTTAAGGAGGGCCCTGTGCTCCCCTTGCGAATGGAGCTTGATATTTCCTCTTCTCTTTTCCACATTCACAGCCAGCCCTGCCAAGCAAGACTCCGGGTCACTGTGGAGAGGTGCTCTCCATCTGACGGAGGCAGCCCAGGCCACTTCTGATGGAGCGGGAGGGTGCTCGTTTATTTTTTGCACGAACATTTTAGAGTTCCCACGTGTGCTGGAGCCCGGCATGGGGCTTCACACAAGTTACAGACAACAAGTCAGGGCCGCTGCCTCCAGGGAGCATGTGAGCAACCGGGGTGTCAAGTCCTGCCCACAAATCTCTGTAACACAAGAAAGTGACAGAGGCTGTGAGGGAGGGATGGGATGTCTCCAGAAGGAAACTGGCCAGGACATTCCGAGCTGCCACCAGCAATGTTAGTCTTTGCTGAAGGTCTCTTGGGCAAAGGGGGACTTCTCTCATACATCCACAGCAAATCGCCCCCAACCCTCTCCAGAGACCCATGCGCCGCCCTCGGAGTCCCCCGGAGCTCGGCAGCTTTACACCAGCTCTCTCTCTCCTCTTCCATCACTGTCACAGGACAAAGGACAATGGAAGCTGGCTGGGGTGCGCAGAGGGTCAGGAAGGTGGAAATTTCAGACTCCGCTCACACCAGCTGAGTGACTCGGCGCAAGTGACTTTACGCCTCTGAGCCTCCGTTTGCCTGTCTGTAAAATGGAGACACTGCTGCTTCAGATCCAGCCTCTCTCGAACATCTCCCCAGAGTGTGAGCCCCGCCACACCAGGGCTTAGCACTATTCACCTCTGACCCCCAGGACCTAGACCCCAGCAAAGAGCAGTGGAGACTTGACACTAATTTGCTGAATTAACATGTGCAATAAAATCAAGCATGAGTGAAGGCTTTGTCAAGTCTGAGATGAGGCATATCTTGGATGTTGTTATTCTTACGCCCCGGCTGGACCCTGAAAGATAAATACTGGGACTCTCCCTCAGTTTGGGGTGTATATAGATGGGGGGACACCTCCCGGGCAGGAGAAACAGCTTAAGCAAAAGACTTAGAAGCGGGAGAGGAAAAAGCCCACAGTGACGAAAGTTTGTATTTTCTCTTTCTAAACAGTATGTGGCTCTAGAGCAGACATGGGGTCACCCTGGTCCCTGAGTCCTGTGACACCCCAGCCAGAAGGTCCGGCCTTGGTGTGGCCATGGACGCGCTGCACAGTTGCATCTGGGAGGGCCCCGCGGGTTGCTCCCTCTGAAAAGCCCGGCGTCCCAGGGCACCACAGTATTGCTTAATCCCCCCAAATGCAAGCAGCCTTTAATTTACGGGGACACAGTAGTGGCCCCGGGGTCTGAACTAGGAATCAAAGCAAACCGGCCTCATTTACCGTAAACAGGCCGGTCCCCAGTGGGTTCTGAGGTCCAGGGACAACGAAACCCCTAGATCCTCGTGCGCTCACAATAGAAGGCACTGGCATGCAGGGTGGCCTTCGGAGACTCTGCCCGCAAGGCCCCTCCAGGCTCCCGCCTTGGAGGAGCCTGTGAGGAGCTGGGGGGACGCTGGACAATGGGGGGTGGAGCCCACGGGCTGGAGGGAACAATGGGTCCCAATCACTCCGGGAGACTCCTTGGTTGTTCTAAAATAAGTGCTGGAGGCCCGGGGGTGGACGTCAGGCCCACTAGGGAAGAATAGCCTCGCTTCTCTCTGTCTGGGGCGGCCCTGCCCCTCTGAGGTCCCGTCCAGCTCCCCAGCGTCCTGCGGAGCAGTGGTGTGCTCCCAGATGTTTTAACAACCAGCTCTAAAGGGGCGCAGCCCTGATCTGTGGTGTTTGCTGATTTCTGTGATGTAAATACTCCCCCAAGGCCAATTTCAAGCTACCAAGGTGATATTCCAGAACACAGAGCCGGGAAGAAGCGTGCAGTGCGCACCACGGCATGTCCTTCCACCGCGCACTAACCACGCGGGCATCGATGATAGCAAAAGTGTACTAAAATGCTTAGGAAGGGGGGAGTTGTGATTATTACCTTTGCTTTTTATATAGTTTATTTAATTGTATGTTTCTATCATCTAATTTTTAATAACGGCTCGCCAAAGTCCTGAAAACGTTAACAGGGAGCCTCAGGATTTGGGATGAGTTTGTAGGAGTCGGTGTGGCTCCAACACCCTCCCCGCCCCCCCGCCAGGACCTGGGCTGGGCCGGCCACAGCCTCCTCTCCAGCCTCTGGATGACCCTGAGCAGCACCCGGCCTTCTGGAATCTTCAGGCTCATCAGCTGGTGGGACCTGGGGACCGTGGGGCTGCCCCGAGCTGCCCCTGAGTAAAATCTGGGCACCCCACTGGGGGCGAGGGAACGGGGAAGAAGCCGGAGTTGCCACATCCTGGGCTCCAGCCCTGACGCCTCTGCCTGGGCACCCTGCTCCTCCCCCAGGCTCCTGCTAAGGTGGGGTCCTGCCTGACCTAGCCTCCTTTGCCAGGTCTGGCTCCTCTTGCAAGCCCCCCCTCCCGGAGTGAGATATCCGACTCGAGCCCCCCACTACCCCAGCCACCTAGCTGTGGGTACTTCTCACAGAAGCAAACTTCCATGGCTGTCACCGTGGGAAGCCTCTTGACGTTGTGCCCCACGGGCGCTTCAGTCTGCCCACAGCGCACCCTGCCTGCTTCCTGCTAACAGCAATGGCTCACTTTTACTGAGCAGTACTAAGTGTCAGGCCCTGGGCCACCACACGCGACCTTGTGCGTAGGAGCCACTATTCTCCCCATTTTGCAGAAGGACCACTCAAGGCACTCACAACGGTCAAGTCACCTGCCCAGGGGCACACAGAGAAGGTGTTATGAGCCAAAGCTTGTTCCTGAAAGCGATTATTTTAGTTTATATTTCCTAAAAACCCCTAGTCCCTTTTTTAAAAGTTTGCATCCAATTCATCTTGCCCAGGTTGTGCCCAGGGAAGTCCTGGGTGGGGGTAGAGTCCTGGGTGGGGGACAGGGAGAAGCTTTTGGGTTGGGCAGAGGGGCCACATGTCGCAGGAACAGAAATTGAACAAGGAAGGCATTTCCGTCTTCCTCCCTCCGCCCGCCCCCCCCTCGGGACACGCTTCCCCACTGGGAAAGCGAGGGCGTTTTCCTAAGAGACCTCGGTGCTGGGTTTGAGTCCTGGCTCCCTGGCTGCCCGGCTGTGGACCCTGGGGCAGGCGGTCAGCCTGTCAGAGCCTCGTCTCCTCGTCTGTAGGGAAAGGAGAGGCGTCACACCCGGCTAGAGCGGGTGGTGAGCGGGGACTCGCTCTTTATTGTTATTATTAGTTTTAGGGTCCGAATGACCTGGGCCACAGTCACCACGGCCCTGGCTGCACCCCGCCATCAGGCTCTGGTCCCTTCGGCCGCCCCCTCGCTGGCACCACTCGCAGACCGCTTCTCTGGTCTTTTACCAACAAGATTCAAACCCCCGTCTGGGTGCGTTTGTTGGAAATGTTAACGAAGCGCTTTGGGGAGCACCGCCCCCCTCGCCCCTGCTCTGGGGCTGCCTGGTGATGGACGGAGTAAGTGCTCGTGGGAAACATCCAGCAGCCTTGCGCTTCCCAGGCTCGACACGGCCCTGGGCTCTGCGGTTGACCCCTCGGGAAGGGCCTGACACAGACAATCCAGGCTCCGAGGGCGACGGGAGAAAGAGACTGGAAGATCAAGCACCCCAAGGTGCCCCCGGGGCCCCAGCCGGGCCCACGGAGCAGGGTGAGCGGCCACACTGGCCCGGGGCTTCTCGCCAGACACGAGTCAGGCCTGAAAATGGGGGAGGGGGGCCAGGAAGCCAGCCTGGCCAGGAGCCAAAGAGGCCTGGGGATCCACAGCCCCTGGATCTCTCTCCTCCCCTGCTGCCACCCTGGCCTCTGCCTATGAGGCCACACCCTTTACCCCCAGGGGCCGGAGCAGTGATGGGAACAGAGACCGTGAGCACATCTCTCTCCCCGACTTTACCAGAGACACCCTCCCACTCAGTTTCCCTGATTCTTTGACAGTTTTGCAACAACAAAGGCTCAGCTCGAGTCATCTTCACAACCACCTTTGGGAGGTGCATGAAAGGCCCACTTTACAGATGGGAAAGTAGAGGCCCAGAGAGGTTCGCCGGCTTGGCTATTGGTGGCTCAGCTGTGCGTTGCAACCTCTCCACTGGATTCGGGTCTTCTGATTCACGGTGTGGTGCTCTTGCAACCTGGCCACCGCGGTTCCCATGAAAGGGACTGGGTGTGTGGCACTGGGCAGAGGGAAAATTCCTTTTCGTCCTTCTTCCAGAGGGGCTGTGGCCACCCCAAGTCTGGCAGCTTTACAAGAACAGGCTTGTAAACTCAGCAACACCCCATAAGGCTTTTTATGGGGCCTGCTGTGGTAATGGACCTTCATCAGCTCTCCCCGGCTAAGCCTGATGGGCCCTGGGGGTGAGGGGTTGAAGGCAGCCAGGCCCCCCCTTCACCCACCCCTCTGGCTGGGTAAATGTGTCAAGGGGGGGTCAGGGCCCACAGGTTTCTGAACGATGCCAGGACTGTCAGCCAGGGGGCACTGTGCAGCCAGGGCAGGAAAGGAAGCTACAGAGGGAGTCGATGGGTAAGAACACCCTCCCTGGACGCCTGCGTTGGCGTCACCTTTGCGTCCACCTGGGAGCTCGGGTGGGCCGGGAAGAGGGGAAGTGTTGTCTAAAATTCAGATTCCCAGGCCCATCTCCAAACCTCCTGATTCAGAATCTCTGAAGGTGGCCCAAGGAACGTGCATTTGTCAAGAGCCCTTGGTGCAGCTAACATGTCACATCCACCGCGTTAAGAAGGGGCACAGAATGATGGCAGGGAAGTGCCAAGTCAGGCAGATATTTAGATTACTCATTTACTCACTCAACAAACATTCGGCGAAATCTGGCCCGGGTCTTAGACGGGTGGGGCCGCCCTTTGCCTCCACGTGGGTGGGCAGGGTCTGCCTCCCCCTCAGTGTACAGTGACCTTGGACCCTTCCCCTCTGCTCTCTGGCTGCTGTGTCCCCCGTCCAATGGGAGGAGTGTCTGTGGCCTCTTCCAGCTCTAAGACTTTATGATTCAGTCGGGTGGGTAGATAATTAACCAGGACGACCTTGTTATCAGCATCCCCGGGCTATCAGGAAACAGAGTGGACCCTGGGGGGACTCTGGACCCCGGGCTCCGGGCTAAGGGCCTTTCGCTTCCCATTTTCACCTGCCTGCTCTCACCAAGGGTGCGGGCTGTGCTCTCCATGCCAAGATGGACGGAGCACGGCAGCACCTCCCTCCACTGGGGGTGGGGTGGGGGCAAGCAACAGGATCGGTAGGGCCTCACCGGGATGTCCTGACTCGATGTCACCTTGAGGCCGCTAAACAGCAGCATTGCTTGTTGGGTCCCAGTTTCGCTTTTGTTTAGTCAGATTTGGGTTTTAACAGGTTGCTGCATGTTATGTGCAATATGTCCTCATGTTTGTGAACTACGGATGCTTGTGCATGTGTGTAGAGAAAAGTCTAGATCGATGCTTCTAAACTCTTAAAGTACGTCTTACTTTCCTCATCTGAAGTGGGATAATAGTAGGACTTACCTCAAAGGCCTGTTGGGAGGGTTCAATGAAATAATATATGTAAAGCATTTAAAACAGTGTCTAAGATACAGCAAATATTCCTTATACGTTGTTGTTGTCATTTACACGGTACTTTTGCAGACTTTGTCTTCCCCGAGTACTATCTATATCACCATTTACTTAGTACATTTCCTTAAATCCGTTTATCTTTTATCTTTTTTTGTGAGGAAGATTAGCCCTGAGCTAACATCCGCTGCCAATTCTCCTCTTTTTGCTGAGGAAGACTGGCCCTGGGCTAACATCTGTGCCCATCTTCCTCCACTTTATATGGGACGCCGCCACAGCGTGACTTGATGAGCAGACGTAGGTCTGCGCCCGGGATCCGAACCTGCGACACCCACGGCCGCTGAAGCAGAGTGTGCGAACTTAACTGCTGCACCACCGGGCTGGCCCCTCTTTTTTCTTTTTTACTTAAGGAAATTTATTTAAAAGGGAAGTGTTATATCATTACTGTAAATAGAAAAATAGTCTCAGTTGCATGAAGAGAATATAGCAGTAAGAATTTACACAAGGAAACAAAACAACGTTATCAGAGCCTAGGGTTATCTGGACCGCAGTGGTAGTTGTGAGAATCTACACGTGATAAAGTGACGTGAAACTACACACACACATTGCACCATGTCGATTTCCCGATTTTGACGCTGTACTATAGTCACGTAAGATGTAATTGCCGGGGGAAACTGGGTGAAGGGTACAGGAGACCTCTTTCAACTTTCTTTGCAACTTCCTGTGAATCTATAATTATTAATAAAAAATTTAAAAAATCCTAAGCACATGTGGATGCTTTCTCCTAGCCCGAGGCTGGGTCTGTCCCTGTTTAAAGAGGGACTGGCCAGTGTTGGTGTCAGACATCCTAACCCCATACCGAGACTTTCTCCTTGCCTAATCAGAAGGCTAGAAAGAGAATTCTGAAAAGAACCAAACTTTCTCACGATGGGATCAAAATCACTAAACACTAAACCATCTTACAGGCCCTGAGGGGTGGGTGTGCCCACTTGGGAAACACTGTCCCTGGTTTTTACCTCTGCCGGCCTGCGTGGGACAGGCAGCTCACAGCCCGTCTACATGGCAGAGAGAACACTTGTTCCTGGAGGACCACAGAGCTGCGGGCACAGCCCCGCCCCGGTCAGTGCTGCCCGTGCTCGGGAACCCACAGACGTGAGCCATGCTCTCGCCAGGCGCCTCCCGCGGATGAAATCAGGATGCCTGGATCCCAGTTACAGCTTTTATTGCAAACGTACCATGTGGCCCCCTTCTAGGTCACCCTTTCTTTATCTCTAGAATGGGATTGGGGGTTCCCTACTAAGGATCATGAGAGGACACCAAACCTCTTTAAACTGTAGGTCAGCTGTCATCTGTGCATTGTTCCGGGGAGATCTAGAGCTGGGCTAGCCCATCTAGGGCAACCCACCATCCAGGTTTGCCCAGGACCAAGGGGGTTCCCAGGACCCAGGACTGTCAGTGCTAAAACCAGGACAGTCTTGGGCAAACGGGGACAGCTGGTCACACTAAATATGGCAGCCAGTAGCTACATTTGGCTACTGAGCACTTGAAATGTGGCTAGTTTAAATTAGATATGTTCTAAGTATAAGATACACAGCAGCTGTTGAAGACAGTGTGAGACAAGAACGTAAAATATCTCGCCAAGGGGCCGCCCGGTGGCGCAGCGGTTTAGTCTGCACTTGGCAGCCCGGGGTTCGCGAGTTCGGATCCCGGGCGCCCGCCGACGCACTGCCTGTCAGCCATGCCATGGCGGCGTCCCATATAAAGTAGAGGAAGATGGGCACGGATGTTAGCCCAGGGCCAGTCTTCCTCAGCAAAAAGAGGAGAATTGGGGACGGATGTTAGCTCAGGGCTGGACTTCCTCACAAAAAAAAAAAAAATCTCGCCAAGAATTTTTTTACTGATTAGGTATTGAAATGATAATATTTTGGATGTATTTGGTTACATGAAATATGTTATTAAAATTATTACTAAAATAAATCAGTTTCTTTAACATTTCTTCATACGGCTACTTGAAAATGTTAAATTACAGACGTGGCTCAGGTTACGTTTCTATTGGATGGCATGGCTCTAGAGCTGATCCCCAAAGGGGTCTGTTCTGTGACTCATAAGATGCGCCAGCCCTTCTCAACAGAAGATTCCAAGGTTGCTTCCAAGTTAGTGATGGCACTTTGTGCTTTCCCGGTAGCTGCCTGGACTTCTCTCTGTGGAAGGCACTTGCATGCCCACACGTACATGTGTGGACGTCCCTCCTTTCCTAATGGCCGTCCTGGCCCCATCCTTTTGTCAAAAGCCGCTCGTGAGAGGGCAGAGCTTCCTTGCCCTCTGCTCCATGTGATTTTCATTTGTCTAATTGAAGCTAATCTGATAAAGGCAGGAATGGCTGAGATGCATAAAAGCTCCGGGGAGCACAGGTCACAGCCTGATCCAAAGAGGGGGCCTTTGTCTCCCCAGCCCCAGGCAGCGGCCAGCTGGGCGACGGTCCCCCAGGGGAGTGGGCAGAGGGGCCAAGACCAAGGACGGGGCTCTTCTAGGACAAGCTGGACTGACGTCACTGTGGACCGTTTGCAAACACAGCCAGAAAGAAGCCAAAGAAAAAAGCTGAAAAATGAGAAAACCCCAAAAATCATAGGAGAAAAGCCTTACGAAAAACAGGGGGGCTCAGAGAGCTAATCGTGGACTAGAACCCTGGCCTCTTGTCCCTTCCTCTTTCCCTCTGGCCAGTGACAGCCTCTAGGAGAAGGACGTGGGGCTTAGAGTGACGCTCTGGGTAATAAGAGGAGGGTCCCATATGGCTGACATGCATCCTGTAACCATGGACACTGGGTTCCCCGGGGCCTTGGCTGTGCCCAAATCCAGCCCTGGAGCCAACCTCCAAGGGCTCCCCACGAAGACACTTCTTCTTCAAGAGCTGGGACCCCTGGAGCAGCCCCTCTGATCACACGGGACATTGTGACACCCACCAACCCACTCACTCACTCAAAATGCTGGGAATCCAGAGATGAACTGGACAGGGTCTGGAACACCCGAGATTTCCTGTGTTTGCTTCAGATCCTCTGTTTAAGATTCTCTACTTCCTCTCAGGTTGAGGGAGGGAGCTCAGCGGGGGGGAAACCGAAGATCCTGCTCAACAAAGTCACCAAACCAGAAGCATCTATTGAAGAGCTGGCGTGTAACTGGGCCTCTGCTGGGAATTTTGATGGAGACGAGAGAAGAAAAGGGGCCCCAGCTCTCCAGAAGGTCAGACTCTCGCTGGGGAGGCTGAACTCGTGGGTCCAAGAACAACTAGAAAATAAGATGGACCCGCTCAACTGCCAGAGTGAGTAGAGCACAGCCAGGGCTCTCAGCAATGAGACTGGGAGGAGAGCAAAGGAGCTCGAGGGTCAGAGTGGACATCCCGGAGGTGGGCGTGGGCTGGCCTCAGGAAATGGGCTGATGGAAAGAGGCCTACAGTGGCCCAGGAGGCCTGCGTGCTATTTGAGGTTCTTACTCCAACTCTGTGAGCCTGGGCAACCCAACCCCTCCCCGGGCCTCATCCTCCTCCTCCGTGGAATGAGAGTGGTGACTGGGTTGGCATCTTTACTGACCATAATGTGGTAGGATTTGAAGTACCAGAGAGAAGCAGATGGGAATTCCAGGTGGGAAAAGCACTGGAACGCTTCTGATGGGACTGAGAAAGCTGTCGGTTGGTGGAGGAACCATGGCCAGGGATGCTGGGAACGGTCACCCAATGCTGGGGTAAGTGGCCCCGTTCTTTGGCTCATTCCAGTCCATCTCAGGGCAAGGAAGGCCCGTGGCCTCGCTGGGGTCTCAAACAAGTGGCTGTATTGTGTGTGCCCAGCTGGGGTGCGGGCCAGGGCGAGTGTCATGGGAACTGCCCCTCTGCTTCTGAGGAGAGAAGCGAGATGTGGCCTCAGAGGCCCCGCCTGGCGCCTCTGGTTTCTGCTGACAGACTTTGGGCCACTTCCCCAGAGCCCCTCTCTGGCGCTCTCCGCCATCTTCCCAAGGCAAGCAGAACCCAAGTCCGAGCTGACCGTGCAGGGAATACGGGGAGGGGCCAGACGCGGACTCTAGAGAGCTGTTCTAGATGACTTCCGCCATTTTGGTTTCATCCATATTGGAGCTCAGTCCAGCTATAGGCCCTGTTCCACCAGCGTGGATTCAACCTCTGAAGATCTTCCCTGAAGTTCACTAATGCAAACAACGTTGAGCTTTATTTCTTGATTTGTTCTTCCAACTGACCAATCTGCACGTGGCTGTGAAAGGCGGTTGTGAGCCAAAAATCGTGCCACGTGGCTTTCAAGGGCAGCTCTTCCAACACTGGAAGCTATTCCATATGGACTGCACCCCGGATACGGGTCCCCAGTGCCAGGTGTCTCCCTCCATCCCATGGCCCTGCTTTATCTTCTTCATAGACGCGTCACTGTCCGAAATTATCTCCTGCGTTTATTTCCTTGTTTACCATCTGTGTCACCAGCACCACCCACTCCCTTGCTAGCACATGGCTCCATGAGGAACACCGTGTCTGTCCTGTTGACCACGGTAACCCGACCCCGGCACAAGACCAGATACCCAGCAGGTGGTAAAGAAACATTTGTTGAATGAATGAATGGGCAGACATGGACGTGTTGCTCCAAATGGGACAGTGTAGAGAAGGGGCGTAGGGAATGTGACTAAAGCAGAGCTATTGTTTGGACTGGCATCAGGCGTCAGTGGGGGCCCCGGTGGGAAACAGGGGACACACTCGGGCACCTTCATGGAAAACAATTTAACAAAGGGCTGCTTGCAAAGGCATGGCCAGTGTTGAGGGGATGGAATAGGGACAGACAGGCACAGGGGCAAGGGAGGAGGAGGGCGTTACCCCCCAGGCCTGGAGGAATAGGGGAGGGGCAGCTACTGGGACCTAGAAAGCAAGCTGTCCAGAGAGGGCAGCCCGACAGGAGCTGTGACCTTTGGTGGAGGGGTTCTGTGGCATGGTAGGGAGGGTGCCAGGGAATAAACCCTCCAACCTCCCTCTCCTTCTTCCTCCCACTCTCCTCACAGTGCCCCCGACTGGCCGAGCCCAATCAGAAGCCCGAGGCCAGGGGAGGCTAATGATGCAGGAGATGGAGGGAATGGGGCAGTCAGCTTCGTGGGGCCCAGAAGGGAAGAGAAGGGTGGAGAGGGACCTGGAGGGGCCAGGCGAGGATGCCCAGCCCAGGCAGTGGAGAGGACCATGGCTGTTCCCGTTACCTGTGACTGCACAACAAACCTCCCGGAAACTCTGGGTGGAAACGGCTACAATTGGGTCAGTATCTTTCGGTTTGGGGGGAACCCAGGAAGGGCTCTGCAGGGTGGTTCCGGCTCGGGGCCTGTCACAGTTAGACAGATGGTGGCTGCAGCCGGAGTGGCGTGGGGCTGGAGGAGCTGGGCAGGAGCTGGCCTGGTGTCTCTGTTTCTTCTAGAAATCTCTGGCCTTTTCGTGTGGTCTCTCCATGGGAGCACCTTCGGACTCCCTCGCAGCGTGGCCCCTCACTGTGGTAGAGTGTCAGATACGGGGCTCAGGGCTTCGGCGTGGGTGCTGCTGAGTCCCGCAGAGACGGTGTCACCTTTTCTGATCTGCCCTCGGAAGTCAGGTGGCGTCACTTCCGCCACAGCCTAGTGGTCATCCAGTCTGTAAGGTTGGCCCAGGTGCAAGGAGAGGGCCCGTAGACCCCACCTCCTTATGGAAGGAATGTCAACGAATTTGAAGACATGTTTTAAAAGGTCAGAGAAGGTGGGGCCACTCGAGTTATAACAGTATTATTTGGGTGTTCGCCAAAGAAGTCTGTGAAATGGTCGTTGGAGGAGACAGGGACAGGATGGAAACGTCCAGCGCCGTTAGGAAATTGGATCTTTTGAATTTCTCCCTTTTGGGAGCTGCAGGACAGAGGCCCAGAGAGGGAAAGTGACAGGTCAAAGGTCAGGCAGGGCATCGGGCGAGAGGAGCAGAGCCCTTTCCTTGGTCTGCGGAGATGCTGTGCTTGGGAATAAAGAAAGCTGGCGGTGGGGGCAGAGCCCACCCCGTAGGCCTCTAGGGCTGCTTGTTCAATGCCAGAGAACCAAAGTCCAGTCGCTTTGGGCTAATTTTCCTCCCTCCTTCCCCTCCCAGACTCCGGCAGCCTCCCTCCCTGGAAGGAAGGGAGAAAGGGAGGTAATTTGGAGACTATCAAAGCAAGTGGCTCTCACTTTCAGGGAGCGGGCTGGGAAAGATTGCTTCCAGGTGCCTCTGGGGGCCAGTCCCAGGGTGGGACTGCAGGCGGGGCCGCTCCCCTGCCCAGAACGCCTGTTTCCAGAGCTGTCCGGGCTGCCTGCTTCTGACTCAGGTCTCAGTCAAAGGCCCCTCCTCTGGGAGGCCTTCCCTCATCACCTAAGCCCAATCAGCACCCCACCCCCTGGCTTCCTAGAGGGCCAGTCCCAGGACCTGACTGAGACGGCCCACTCTGCCCACTTCTGGCTGCACCCCGACCCCTGGGTGCGGGGTCCACCGGCCGGGTGATGTGCGCACCTGGGGAACACAGCCTCCTGGCCGAGAACTCTGGAATTCTCTGTCCAAGTGTTCTGAGCCCGCTTCCCCTGGTCTGTCCTCCAAGGGCCAACTGTGCTGTTTGTGAGCACCCCCAGGCCCGAGGTGTGGCCCGAGGCTGGCTGTGTGGTGGGTATGGCGTGGGCGTGGGGTGGACAGAGCACTGTGTCACACACTGCATGTGAGGCCCCTCTGGATGTGGGGTGGAGACGGGAGGAGAGAAGGGGGCGTGAGCTGGGTCCTCCCTTTGTGCTCGTGCTGGGACCCCCAAATTCCAGGGGTGCTCCTGGCTCTCGTTCACATCACTCTGCTTTATTTATTCCTGGTGCTTTTCACTGTCTGAAATTTGTCACCCTTTTCTTTTTTTTCTGCCCCCCGCAACTGGAATACACACTCAGCAGTAGCTGGGGTCTTGGGTTACACACCTGCTTCTGAATTGGGGTCCCTCCGTCTCCTTGGCAAGGTATGGGGTGTCAGTCTGTGAGAATGTTCCAGCAGGAAGGGGCCTTGGAGAGTCTTCAGTCTGAACTGCCCATTTTACAGATGTGGACACCGAGGGCCAGAGAGGAGGAGGGACTTGCCCGAGGTTACCCAGGTGGTATGACAGGATGGGGCATGTCCCAGGTTATGATGCCGACTCCTAAAACCATGGTGGTTCCTTTGTGGCCAGTTGACAGAGTGGCCCGGCCCCAGCCCCAACAAGGGACTGGAGCTCCTCTCAGCAGGCAGCTCCCGAGTGGTGCCCAGCCCCATTTGTCCCGATGCAGGACGCCTGCAGTGGCGCCGAGATGTCTGTGTTCCTGAGGCTGGGGGATGCCCAGCGTCGGGAGGGAGGGGATGTCACAGCAACCGTGGGCTCCACAGTCGCTGGTGCCAAGAAGTCCTCCCAGAGTCCAATCCAGATGTGTCCCCTGCCCTCGCAGTGGACAACACCACACCCCTAGCTGCAAGGGCCTGTCACCAAAGCCCCTAGGCCAGCCGGGTGCCTTTGCTCAAGCTTTGGGTCAGAGCAGGCCTGACGCCCCCAGGAGGGCCGCAAATACACGGGGGAGGCGGGGACGCTTCTCTGATGCCACCTGCTCACCCACTCCCTCGGGAAAGCCCCCGCCCCTCTGCTCCCTTCTCTCCCCCTGCTGCTCCCACACCCAGAGAGCACAGCACCCGGCAGAGAGGGCGGGACAGTGGCCCCCTTCACCTGTCCCGGGGCCGAGATCCTCTAGCTGTCACTGCACACGGACAGGAAATGTGCAGCCCATGGTCAGGAGACCTGGGTTCTGGCCCAAGCTCTGCTGTAGGCAAGTCACTTGAGTTTCTGCAGCCTTAGGGACAGCAGCATCTTCTCTCCCAAGGAGGGTGTGAAAGAGAGGCGTGATCATGAACGCAAAGATGGTTTGAGAACTCCAACGTGGTGCCATCTAAGGGATGACTATTCAACCAAGCAGGGACCCTGCTGAACGGACAGAATCCCGCTCGGCTCCCTGCTCTGAACAGGCGTCCTTTACGCACAGAAAAAAGTAAATAAATGTATTTTCACTCAGAGTCTGATGAACGGTATGGACAAGAAGAGAGAAAGGAGGGGCCGCCCGGTGGCGTAGCGGTTTCGTCCGCGCTTGGCAGCCTGGGGTTCGCGAGTTCGGATCCCGGGCGCCCGCCGACGCACTGCCTGTCAGCCATGCCGTGGCGGTGTCCCATATAAAGTAGAGGAAGATGGGCACGGATGTTAGCCCAGGGCCAGTCTTCCTCAGCAAAAAGAGGAGGATTGGCAATGGATGTTAGCTCAGGGCTGGTCTTCCTCACAAAAAAAAAAAAAAAAAAGAAGAGAGAAAGGAGTGCAGAAGAGGTGGAATAATGACAAAAATAGAAACAGCTCAGATTTATGGAGTGCTTGCTATCTGCCAGGCATGGTTGTAAGTGCTTTGCGATCCCACGAATCAGGTACTATTCAATACCCATTTTACAGATAAGGAAACTGGGGCACAAAGAGGCCACAGAACCAGTAGGTGGCAGAGCCAGGATTTGCAGCGAGGACAAGCCCGGTGAGAGGAGTAGCTGGGCAGCAGAGGCGAGGCCAGGGACCCCTCCCAGTGATGGGGCACAGAGGGGCCCTCGGGGAAATTTGCTGAATGAATGGGAAGGTGCAGGTCTCGTCTCGGACCCTGAGGAAAAGGAAGAGTTAATCAGACTGCCGGGATCCTCCAGGACGGAGTCCCGCCATGGAGTGAGGATGCAGCTGATTCCCAGGCTCCTTGTGCTGAGCTGCCCTATGCCAGGCACGGCGCCCACGGGGGTTTCCGGGACTCACTGCGTCCACCATGTCACTTGTCATGTTGGAGGCTGGGACTGGTCTTCTGTCTCTGGCCTCCATCCCCCTCCGGTAATGTTCTGCCTGGCTTGACCCACTGTAAGTGCTCACAGAATACTCTCTGCCCAGTGGTGGGATTGGTACCTGCCCTGGGGACAGGCTCTCCAGACTAAGGAGTGCCCGGAAGGCCAGCCCCAGGCCTCCCTGACATCTCAGTGCTGCCCTAGAGCCCATCCTCCCTGCCCTCTGCCCTGGCCTCCTGCTGCGCTGCTTGCGGCCCACCTCTCCCTCCAGCACAGTCCTTCCGTACCCAGCCAAGATGTCCCAACAGCGCATTCTCACCTTTGAGCCGAGTGGGGGTCAGGAGGTAGGTTGGGTGGCAACGGGGAGCCCAGCAAGGAGACTATTTCTTGGGCGGTTGGGGATGGGCTCTGACCTTGCCCGTCCCAGGTGGCCTCATCGAAACCTCATCTTCGATGCCAGCTCCTTCCAGACGCCTCCTCCAACCCTCCCCAGCAGAGGCCACCACCTCCTCTGTTCAACACCCACAGAGCTGGGTGACTGACTCACGGTTTATTGGGCCGATGCCGGGCTTGTTTTTTTTTAAATTGCAGTAAAATGTATATAACATGAAATTTACCATTTTATACCATTTTTAAGTATGTAGTTCAGTAGCGTTAAGTATATTCACATTGTTGTGAAACAGATCTCCAGAACTTTTTCATCTTGCACATCTGAAACTCTGGACCCATCAAACAACTCCTCGTGTCCCCTGCCTCCAGCCCCTGGCAACCACCATTCTACTTTTTGTCTCTACGATCTCGACTGCTCTAGGGACCTCATATAAGTGGAATCACACAGTATTTGTCTTCTTGTGAGTGGCTTATTTTGCTCAGCATGAGGTCGTCAAGGTTCACCCATGTTGTAGCAGGTGTCAGAATTTCCTTCCTTTTAAAGGCTGAATAATATTCCACTGTATGGATAGACCACACTGTGTTTATCCATTCGTCCACTGATGGACAATTGGGTTGCTTCCACCTTTTGGCTATTGTGAACAATGCTGCTAGGACTTTGTTTTTTAGATGACTGTGCCAATTATTCATTTAGAACCAGGTGCTTTATATACTTTTCTAAAAGACTATCACTGTCCCCATTTTACAATGGAGGAAACAGGGGCTCCAAGAGGTTACATCACCTGCCCCAAATGCCACAGCCAGTAAGTGACAGAGCCTGACTTTGAATTCACATCTGCACCAAACCTCACACTTAGCCCCTGCTTTCTGCCACCTCCTTCTCTCAAGGGTGTTTGTTATCTCTTATTCTGCTGGGGAGCTATACAGGCTGCCTGTGCCCACCTCTGAGGGTAAGGGCCAGTGCTTGTACGGGCCAGTATAGCATCGTGGTTAAGATCAAGGACTGAATCCAGACTGCCCAAGTTCAAAAGATGGCTCCTCTCCTTTATCAGCTGTGGGGCCTTTGCCAAATTACTTAACCGCTCTGTGCCATGATTCATTTGAGATGTCTGCCATGGGGATGGGGTACATATGCCTCGTCCCCGCCTCTCTGGACAAAAGGGAACGCTCATCTGAAACCACACCCCATACTCAGGCTCCTTCCAGATTCTTGGTCTTGGAGGCAGCAATGTTTCCTAGGGAACTGCCAGAGCAAGGAGGCCCTGTGGTGGGCGGGGCGCGGCTCGCCCAGGGGGATTGGTTTCCATCGGAATGGGCGTGTCTTCACTAGCTCACGTCTATTTACCCCGGGGGCTTGCGTCCCGCCACCGCCACTGGCCAGCAGGCCCCAGGTGGGGGAGATCAGGGTACAGGGGAGCCTCATCCCCGCTCCGTCCTCTGCACCCCCGCCTCCGCTGCTGTCCCCGGAGCTGCTGCACGTTGCCAGGGCCTGGCCACATTTCCAATGCGTGTACGAGGTCCCGCGTGGCTCCTCCCCGCCCAGGGTCTCCGAGGCCCTCAGCTCTCTCTGCCTCTCCTGGCCCCCCACCTCGTCACAGCAAGTCCTCATCTGGCATCCGGGAGAGGTGGCACGAGGTCTCCAGCCTCGTGTTACCCTGAACAAAATGTGTGCTGACCCCCGGGCCTCAGAGTGGAAGAGGAGATGGGGCTGCCGGCCGCGGGGCTGGGCGCGGCCTGGGGAGAGTGTGGGAGGGTTCGGGCTGGCCTCGGTGCCGCCCAGGAGTGGCAGGAAAGAACAGTTAAAATAGGGTTTGTGAGCCTGTGCCACTGTGGGTGACAGGGTGGCTGGGGTGACGAGGGGACTCGTGGAGAACGTGGGTGGATGATGGTGTGAGGAGGTGGAACTAAGGTGGTTGTGTGGGAGGTGGGAGGGGTGACAGTGTAGGTGACCCTGTACACATCACCATGAACGACTCACAAAGCCAGCCAGAGGGAATTCAAGCAGGTGACCTTGTGAGTGGGTGACGGTGTCAGCAACACCGTGATGGGTGACAACAGAGCAGCTGAGGATCGAGGCTGGTGGCGGGTGGGGAGAGTCAGAGAGCGTGTGATGGAGTGGCGGGGCAGCACACACCGAGGCTCCGGGCCTGTCGGAGCCACAGGTAGGGCCCCTGTGCTTGTCTCCTGGGGACATTGTGCATGCCGGAAAGCGGAGAACGAATGTGTTTTCTCTGCCTGCTGAAAATGATTCCGAGCGAAGGGCCTTGCCTCCTGGCCCGCGTGAGCCTGACTCCGCTGTGTCAGAAGATGATCTTTCACAGATGCTGAAAAGTTAGGAAGTGTAATTATGGGGAAATTGCGCTCAGGCAAACGAGTACAAGCCAGGGGCTGCCAGGCCCCATTCCTCACCTGAGCCCCCTGATTGTGGCCGACAGCCCCACATCTGTATGTGCTTTGCAGCCAAAAGAGGAAAGAAAGGGGGAAGCAGAAACAGTTCGGGAGGAGAGGGGGAGGTGAGCGGACCTGCAGCTACCCTGCCAGCCGCTCCCCCAGCTTCCTCGGGGACAGCTGAGGGAAGGCTGGGGCCTGGGGCACATTCCTGGGTTCTGAGGGCCTTCAGGGTGCCCTCTCTCCTGGGGTGATGGGGAGGAGTGGGGCCGACCTGGGGGAAGAGAAGAGAGGCTGAGGCTGCTCCCATTCCAACTTCCTCATTTCACTAGCAGGGAAACTGAGGCTGGGGATGGCCCAGGTCACCTAGTCGGTTAATGGTGCAGGCAGGATGCGACCTCCACCTGCTGACCAGCCGGGGCTCTTCCCAGACCCCCGAGGAGGTGGGGGGCAGACAAGGGGCTGCCCCTGCCCTCCCCCCAGGGCCGCCCCGCAGCCTCTGTGTTCCTTACATTCTTCTCTCTCGTCTCCTCTGTTTGCTTTCTGCCCCATGACACCTCCCGGCTGGGGGCTGGGGAAGCTGGGAAGCTCCCGGCGGAGGGGCCTCCAGCCCCTCCTTACTGTGGAGACCAGTCGGCCCGCTTGGGCCCCTTCTCATGTCTCTCCCTCCAGCTCCTGGGGTAGCCCCAGAGAGTGGGGCAGCCCCCCCTCTTGTTCAAACCCCCCCCGGCCTAACTCAAGGGTGCCCTAGTGCCCTCGGCTCCTCCGGTGCATGGAAACTATTCTTTCCATTGGGCGCAAAGTTTGCTCCCATCTCTGTTCAGGTAGCAGGCCTCCCTGCACCCGGGGCCTCGGAGGTGGGCACAGGCAGACCCAGGCTGGACCAGTCATCCCACCAGTCTCCTGGCCCTAGCGATCGGGTCGGGGTGGACATGTGAACCGCCCCCCCCCCCCCACACACACACACAGGGCTCGTCAGAGTTCTTCTCTGGAAGGGCACCAGGAGAGGGAGGGAGGGAGAGGGAGAACATCAATTATTAGCATTTTTGAACTCTGGATTCAGTCCTGGCCCCATCCCCACAGCTCCCAGTTATATTAGCCAATTTTCTATTCTATTCCATTCCATTCTATTCTATTCTATTTTGCTTTCAATGCATTCAACTGGCTTTCTGTCACTTGCAATCACAAGAGACCTGGTTAATGCAGCTGCCACAGAGCTGGAGCTCAGCTGTCCTGGGAGGTGTTGATGGTGACTTGGCAGGACCAAGGCAGGACCGGTGCCAGAGAGGATGGTGGTCACCTTCTGGCTGGGAGGGGCTTGGTGGGACAGGGTGGCATGTAGAAACTTGCCAAGGAGCAAATAGGCACAAAGGAATTCAACAGTGAGACCCCAGCACAGGAGAAAATGGACAGCTTTTAAGGCCAGCTGCAGCCACTGAAGGAACGCTTGTCCGGGGGAGAGAGAAGGACCCACCCCAGGAGGAAAGGGCATCTGAGGGAAGGGGACCTTCCAGGCTGTACCCAGCCCTGAAGGCATGCTTTTGCTGCACGGCTGGGAGTGGTCACGGATGCTCCTTGGGCAGCTGCAGAGGACGTTTCTGTCCAGGGGAGGGAAGAGCCAAGAACACTCCAGAGAAAGTCTGAGCAGAGAGTAGCACCAACGTCATCCCCGCCCAACCTGGAACCGAGCAGGAGCAAAGCGGAAGCAGCCCAGTGTGGGAGACATGGGGGATGTGTCCTGGGGCAGACCCCCTTCCCCCGGAGAGTCTGGGTTCTGGAGAAATGCAGTCAGAGACTGCTCGGCAGGTGGGGCCACAGTTCTCAGGAGCGATGAATGATGTGAGATCTAAGACAGGGGCCAGCAGGACTGCACTGGCTTTGAGCTGCCACGGCTAACAGTTCCCAAACCCCTAGTGAGGAGGGGTTGGGATTAACCTGGGCTGTCAGTTCCTTACTGTCAAGGAGGCTGTTGGGAATCCTTCGTGTCATTTTGCAGGGAGGGCTCGGTTCTCCAGAGGGAACATGACACGGGCGGTGGAATCAGAGTGTAGAGACGCCCAGATTTGAATTTGAGTCCTGGATCTGCCACTTTCTAGCTCTTGTTTCTCCCTGCCCTGATTCCTCTCACACCCCTCCACCCCGGCATGCCACCCCCTGCTCTGCAAACTTCAATGGCTCCCTCTTCCCTTGGAATGAAGTACAATTTCCTTGACGGCATTTCATGCTGCCCATCATCTGAACCCAACCACCTCTCTAGCCTTATCTCCTACTACTCTGCTTCTTGCTCCTTCTTCTCGAGTCAATTGAACCTCTCTTTTCCAAGCACACCCTGTGCATTCCACCTCTCTGCCTTTGCTCAGGCTGTGCCCACTGCTAGGGTTGCCCTGTTTCCCTTTTCTGTCTGTGGAAATCCTATTCCTCCTTCACAGCATCGGGCGAATCCCACCTCCTTCATGAAGTTTCTCTTTATCCCTTAACCAGATGCGATTCCTCCACCCCATTTCCCCTGAATCCCATTGTGTGAACTTCTTGAAACCCGGCTTCACCACCAGTTTTTGTGAAAACGTTAATCCCCTAAAAAGGATTAAACTCTCCCACTCCCGGCCTGCAATATGCTGTTCTCAGCTTGTGCCTAGACAAGTTGTTGAAGGGTTCGTTTTCTCTACCAGGGCACAGGGACTGGGACGCTAGGACTGTGCCTATACAACTCTGCGCCCTCCCTGGGGGCTCTGATGATGCTCAACCCACGTTTTCCAGAATGATGGCTGATGGCCCCAGAATACCGGCTTTTCTTCTTCTCTGCATCTATCTGACATGCCTGGGTTAGTCACAGGAGTGGCTCCAAGAACAGAATCGAGTCCACCCCCTGCCCCAGGCAGCCAGGAAACTTAATGTTCTGTCTCCCCTCCTCGCTGTCAAAACCCCTCTGCCACCAAGCAGTTAAACCTTGGGTATGTCCCCTTCCCCTCTGAGCTTTGATCTCCTGCATAGTAAGATGGGGAAGTTGGCCAAAATCCTCTCTAAACTCTCCCTCAGCCTGAAAATTCTCCCAGCAGGCTCTCGTAGAGGTAAACCAACGAATAAAGGTGGATATATAGTTAATCATACTGTGTCATATATTTGAAAATTGCTAAGAGAGTCGGTCTTGAATGTTCCCACCACAAAGGAGAAACGGTAATTATGTGATGTGATGGGGGAGTTAGCTACGGCTATGGTGGTGATCATTTGCAATGTCTACGTGTATCAAATTAACACCTGTACTCGTTAAACTTTTACAATGTTACAAGTCAATTATATCTCAAGAAAGCTGGGAAAAAATAGCGGTGGATAAACGCTTCAATGGCAGAATTCTAAGCGACTCAGCAGGCAACTGAAGCCAACCTGGGTGATGAGGGTGTCGACAGTGTTGATAAGATTTATCATTATTATTTATGAGGTGTTGCTGTGTGCTCGGCATTTTGTGTGTGCTGTCTTGAATCCTCCCGATATACCTTTGAGGGACTGTGAAAACCCATTTGATAGATGAGGAAACCGAGGTTCAGAGAGCTGATGTGATTTTCTCATTATCCTACCAGCAAGCAGCCAAGGCAGAACTCGGAGCAGGTCCCCCGTACCGCTCTGGTGCATTCCAGGCAGGCCCAAGTGGCCAGAGCAGGCCCGCCCGCCTCCCCTCCTGCCCTCTGCGGCTGTTTCGCATCCTGCTGGATTCCTGAGGTGTCAGGCCTCATTAGAGCTCGCGCCCCTGCGAGCGCCGAGAGGCAGTTGACAGGTATACAATCTGACCGCGGTCCCTTCAACTCGTCAAGCTGTCTTCAGGCGGGAATGTGCTGGAGAGCCGGGCGGAGGCCCCCGGCTTGGCTGCATAATCTGATACACATTAAAAACATCTTTCGGGCGCCTTAGCCTTGCTGCACGCGTTCTCACTCTCCCGGTCTCTCTTTTTCTCCATCCGGCAAAAGCTGATGAAGTTAGCCAGCCACGTGGGCTCTGCGGCCCAGCAGGGTCTTGTTGACTGGATGGCCACCAGGAATGGCTGACATTCTCGGTGTTTGGCTGGCATCTGGGTGAGAGCGCCTGTGACATCGGGCCACATCCAGGCAAGTTTCGACAGAGACCAGTAGCTCTGCCTCCCTGTCCAAATCTGAGGAATGGGTACTATCTTACCATGACCATCAGCAGGAAGCCTGGCCTAATAATCATCATGAGTGGCGTTGAGTGAGTGCTCGATGTGGGGGCCGCACCCCTCTCTGTGTTTGGGGAGCTCCCCATCCCACCAGTCAGGAGGGGGAGGAGAGCCAGCCCTCCAGCCAGAAGCTGAGGGAGCCAGATCCTTGTTCTCCCAGGGGCCCTTGCAACCAGGAAGTGGGCATGTGACCCGAGCCAGCCAATCCGATGGGTCCTGCTCAGCACTTCATTCAGCCAGGAGCAGTGGCAGGTCTGGCCCCATAGCTGCCAACGTCCTGGGGTGGCATTGGGTGCCCAGGGCTGGAGGTGGTACATAGAGAGCCTCACTGGGTGGGTTCCATAGCATGGTTTGGGCTGCGGTTCTGGCTGCCAGTTCTGCCTTGTTCTGGCATTTTCTGACCCTAGATTTCCAGCCTTCCTGGTGACTTTATGAGCTGCTCCTTTTGTGCTTTCTGCACAAAGGCCGCTTCTGTTGTTTCTAACTAAGGTTCTCTGGCCGGAACTCATACAATAGCTTATTTATTCTCACAACAACCCTTGAGATAACTGCACTCAGCCTCATTTCACAGACGGGGAAACTGAGGCACAGACAGATTCAGTAATGCAAGGTCACACAGTCAGAAATGACAGGGCATGGATTCAAACCTAGGTCTGTGGATGTCAGAGCCCAGGCTCCCAACCACTTGGAGAAAGAAGAGCTTGTGGTGGGCTGAATGATGGGCCCCCAAAGATATCCATGGGCTGATCCCCAGACCCTATGAGTATGTCACCTTCTATGGCGAGGGGGAATTTGCACATATAATTAGGTTAAGGATCTTGCAATAGGGAGATTATCCTGGGTTATCTGGGTGGGCCTATTATAATTGCAAGAGTCCTCATAGGAGAGAAAGATGTAAGGACAGGAGCAGAGGTCAGAGAGGAGAGAGAGGCGGCTGGCTTTGAGGGTGGAGGGAGCGGCCATGAGCGGAGGGATGCAGGCAGCCTATGGCGGCTGGAAAGGCAAAGAGACAGATTCCTCTTCAGAAGGAACCAGCCCTCCCAACACCTTGACTTTAGCCCAGGGAGGCTGATTTTGGGCTTCTGACCTCTAGAACTGTAAAAGAATGGATTTATGTTGTTTTAAGACACTAAGTTTGTGGTGGTTTGTTCTGGAAGCAGTAGGAGACTCCCCGAGGCTATAAAAGGTTTATACCCTTTGCGATTCTTGTTGAAGGTGGGCTACTGAGAGAACAGAGCTCCCTGAGAAGCCCCCCACTGTACCCCAGGGCCCAGCACAGTGCCTGGCTCCGGGCTGCCGTTCAATATGTCTGTGCTGCATAAAAGGACAAATGAGTACAGATCCCCTGATCCCCTGGCCAGTGGAGACGAGGCCAGCGATACACTACTGAAGCTGTGCTTTGGCCCCAAGCCCAAGGAGGAGGCCCCAGAAGCCCAGGTGGGCACACACCCACGTGGTGGTGGGGGCAGACCTAGACCTGAAGGTGATCAAGACACCCCCAACACACTTTGCCCGAAACCCACACCCTCGTGGCTTACCACTCCCAGGGTGAGGAACAGCCAAGGTAGAAGAAGTGAGCCCAAGAGAAGGGCAGGTGTTTGTTCCTTACCAGAGGCCTCCCTGAAGCTGGGAGACCCTGCTTAGCTGCTGCCCTCTGCAGAGCCCGCCACCTTCCTGCTGAGTACTGCTAAGGCCTCCCAAGGCCAGCAAGTCGATCCCAGGAGCCTCCACCGGGCGGTCAGTCCCATTTCCACTTCATTCCAACAGCGCAGAGGCCAGAGGGCGGGGGCTCGAGCCCAGTCTGGAAAGCGCTGTCGTGTCCTGCTCGAACCTGCTTAGAACATCCCTCACTCGGGCCGTCCATGCAGGAGACAGGCCCGGGGAGGCAGCCTCGGCCTGACTCCACTATATTTACCTCTTCCTGTAACCTTTCCATGGGGTCCTGGTTGGAGGGAGTGTGCCTGAGAACAACTGACACGATGGGCATCTTTTGTGGCCCCATTTCCTTTGCCTCATTCCTGGGGAAATAGTGTGCTCTTCAGGCATGTGTTAAAAAGTCCAGGTGGCGCTCTCATCTGCTCTGTCACGCCCAGAAGCTCCAATGCCCCAAGCTGTGCCCTGGCAAACTCCTATTCATCCTGCAAAACTAAGCTGGCTAATGCCACACAGTAGCCTGGATTGGATGCCGTATTGGGAAAACTACTGAAATCCGAACAGAGACTGCAGTTGATTTAATAGGATTGTACCAATGTTCATTTCTGAGTTTTGACAAATGCAGTGTGGTTATGCAAGATGCTAACACAGGAGAAGATGGGGGAAGAGTACGCGGGAACTCTCTGTACTACCCTTACAAATTTTCCGTAAATTTAAAATTATTCCACAATAAAAAGTTAATATTTGAAAAGAAGCAGCTAACCTGGCCTAGCCATTGCCACGAGTGGAAGCCCCCGTGGCAGATGGGTGTCCCTGCCATGTCCACCTGTGTGCCCTGTTCTTTTCCCCGTTGTGGCTTAGATGGTCCCAAGATGTGACGATCTTTCCCATTAGACTGGAAGCTCATGGGGGCAGGGGCTGTGTCCTACTGCACCTTCTGCTCCTGTCACAGAGCATTTACAAGGCACCTGTCACTTACTAGCTCCTCTCATCCTCAGAGCAACCCTGGAGGTAGGTCCTGTTGTTATCCCCGTGTCACAGATGAGCAAACCAAGCCACGGAGAGGTCAGATAATGACAAAACTCACAAAGCTAAGAAGTGACAGGGCTAGGACCAGGATTTGAACAGCTCCCGCAGCCTGGCTTCAGAATTCATGTCCCAACCCCTCGCCGTGGGTGGCCATGTGGCCTGGGGGCTGAGCAGAACTTTGGCATCAGGTTAGCATCCCAGCTCACCACTCACTGGCTGCGTGACCTTGTACAAATTACTCAACCTCTCTGAGTTCAGTCCCCTCCCCTGTGAAATGAAGAGAAGAAGAGAAACAACTTCACAAGGAGTCAATGAGACATGTAAAGTGCTTAGCGCCGAGCTGAACAAATAGCAACCATGATGATGGTCAATGTAAATGGTAACCGTGGGATAAAGATGAAGGTGGTCAGTGGTAATTGTGGGGGTGATGTGATGAGCGTGGTGATGATGGATGACAGTTTAATGTCTGCTGACTGAGCGAGCAATGCCTGAGGAAAAGGGAACTATCATCCGTTTCTGGAAGAGTCCAGATATAATAAACTGGGTGTTGGAGGGAAAGTAAATGGCAGCAGCACAGGTAAGTGACCATCATTCAGAGGCCAGAGAGAGAGTGAGGGAGGAGCCCAGTTGACAGGGAACACTGCCACCGGAGAGTGGTGGCAGAGAAAACGTCCCCTCCCTGGCCCAGATGCAGACGCTTCTGATGCTTCCAGAAGGTGGACGTTTCCATGGCCTCCTGTACTGCTCCAAGCTGGGGGAAAAGCCAGCAAATCAGGCTGAGGCCCCGGGCAGCCCCGCTTCTGCTCCTGCGAGAAAGGGCTTGTCTGTCGTTCGTTCCACAATTAGAAATGGGCTGTTCGCCCTGCCTGAGAGGGAAGCTTTTGTCTGGAAGGAGGAGGAAGAGAGGGCGATGCTGGAGAGGAGCCCCCGATGCCACATGTTCCGCGCGCCTTCTGTGGAGCCTGCCAGAGCCCAGGTGGGCGAGGGGCCGCAGAAGCCCTCGCCACCCAACAAGTGCCCCCAGAGGCCCGGCACCGGCAGGAGAGGTGGAGGCTGTCGGCGCCAAGGAGAACATTCCGAGGTACAAGAATAGCGCGACCACAAGACAGGGAGGCGCTGTCGCTGACACGTCACCCTCCTCCCTGGAACAGAAAAGACTGCACGTTGGGAGGCCCCGAGGTTTCCTGGAACTGCTAGGAGCAGGGGCCGCTCGTTCCCCGGGTAGACCGAATTCCCCTGTGGGGTCCTGTGCATGGGATGGGCACCCTCGCGAAGGGGTCCACGTCTGTCTGCGCTTGTTCCTGTCGTGTGTAAGACACCCTCCCACGGTGATGAGAAAGCGCCATTCCTGCGACTGCCCGCCAGGAGATGGTCCAGCCTTTGTTGTTCGTGTGAGACCCTGGGCTACAAGAAAGTGTTGACAGAGCCTGGATCCCACTGTGAACCACAGTGAACACTTCGGCTCTACCCCATCACGCACCTTTGTGCGTTTAATTGATGGCTTGTCAAAGAACAATTAAGTGCCTTTGTGTCAGGCCCTGTCCTAGGAACAGGGAGGTGGAGGAGGGGTGGGAGGGCAAACAGCACAGGCCCCTGCTTGCTGGGAGGAGGGAAGGAGAAAGGAGACAATGAACACAGAAACGAAGACAGGCAGCAGACACTTTCAGGTAATGATAAGTGACCCAAAGGCCATAAGAGTGGTTATGGGGTGGACATGTCCAGGCCTGGAAGCATGGGGTGGCTGCTTCCATCTGGCGGTCAGGGAGGCCTCTGGGAGAAGGTGACATCGGAGTGGATTCTTCGGGGGTGAGAAGCAGCCAGCCACTCAAAGATCTGGGGGAAGGGTGTTGTGAGCACAAAACCCATCAAGTTGCAAAAGCCCGAGGAAGGAGCAAGCAGGGAAGGGCAGAGCAGCTGGAATGGAGTGTGAGCCGGGGAAGAGGCACCAGATGGGCTTGGCTGGGCTGTGTAGACGCAGAGCCTTATAAGTCAGAGGAGGGATTCCGGACTGGGAAACCACTAGAGAGCTGTAAACAGAGGCATGGCACAGTCTGGCTTCTGTTTTCAAAAGCCCGTCTAGCAGTGAGAGGAAAGTGGGTTGTAGAGGGGCAATGGGAAGAAGCAGGTGTATTTCAGTTCCAGCCACAGAGGGTGATGGCCAGGACTAGGGAGGGAGAGCAGTGGACAGAAGCAGGCTATATTCTGGAAGGCTGAGCTGCCGGGAGCTGCTGATGGAGTAGAGGTAAGAGGTGATGGAAAACAGAGGATTGAGATTTGGGGCTTGAGCAGACAGCTGGATGATGACGTCTATTTGCTGCTGTGGAGCTGGGAGTGGAGACAGCGCACCTTCAACAGGAAGCGGGACGTCGGGGGTGGGTCAGGCTCCAATTTCCCAAGGTGTGCAGGAGGTGTTCCAGGTTTATGGAGTACTCGCCACAGAGTGTGGGAAAATTGTGGGAGGAGTAAATCTCCAGTCAAACACAACATTCCCCTTTTATCTATTTTGTAGATAAAATGTTTTTCACTGATTCAGAAAAAAAAAAACAACAAAGCAACAGTTTAGCCTAGTGGTTAGGACTGTGGCTGCTGACACCCTAGTTCATAGCAGCCAAAAGGTGGAAACAACCCAAGTGTCCGTCAACAATGGATGGAAAAACAAAAGGTGATATGTACACACAATGGAATATTATCCAGTCTTAGAAAAGGAATGAAATTTTGACATATGCTACAACATGGATGGACCTTGGAAATATTACACTAAGTGAAATAAACCAGATACAGAAGGACAAATATTGTATGATTCCATTTATATGAGGTACCTAAAACAGGCAAACTTATGGAGACAGAAAGTAAAATAGATGCTTCCAAGGGCTGGGGGGAAGTAAGGAGGGGGAGTTGTTAATTATTGAATCTGGAGTTTTTGTTTGGGATGATGGAAAAGGTTTCTATATAGATAGTGGTGATGGTTACACCTGATCCTCTGGGGACCTGGCCCCCCATCCGGGCAGATCTTCATCCCCAAGAACAGTGGCCCCAGGTGGAAGTTCACTCAAAATCACTTCCACCTGGAAGTGTCTTATCTTATCTCGGGCTGCCGTCACAGAATACCACAGACTGGGGGGGCTTAAACAAGACATTTATTTCTCACGGTTTTAGAAGCTGGGAATCCCAGATCAAGGTGCTGGGTGATTTGGTTCCTGGTGAGGGTTCTTTTCCTGGCTGGCAGAACTTCCTGCTGTGTTCTTACCTGGCAGAAAGAGAGAGAGAGAGAGAAAGGGCTGTCTGGTATCTCCTCTTATAAGGAACACCAATCATATTGGATCAGGGCTCCACCCTGTGACCTTATTTAACCTTAATTACGTCCTTACTCCAAATACAGCCACATGGGATGTTAAGGCTTCAACATATGAATTTGGGGGGGGGGCAGGGGAGAGGTCACACTTCAGTCCATGGCCAGCCTCGACCTCAATGTGGCCAAATCCAGTCTGTCCTCCTGCCCCCAAATCAGCATCTCCTCCCGCCTTCTCTGTTCTCCTGGTGGGAGCTCTGTGCCCCAGTCATTCAGTAGTGCCGCTTCCCTCTCCCTCCTCCCCATGCCCCACCTGTCACCTGCTGTCACAGAGGTCTTCCTAAAACATCATTGGACCATGCCATCCCTCCTCTATCCCCATCATCCATGCCCCAACACCTTCTGTGGCTCCCCACAACCAGGTGACATCTAGACCTTTCACCTTGGTATTCAAGGCCATCCCACAGGATGGCCCAGACCTGTCTTTCCCTTGCTCCCCCGTCCTCCAGTCAACTGTTATACTCTTCCACCGCTCCGTCTCGGCCCACGCCATCCCCTCCATCTGCAGTGCTCTGCCACCTCCTGTCTGGAGGATTTACGTCCTCCCAAGTCAAGTTCAAGTTTAATATCCTCCCAGATACCTTCTCCGACTATTCTAGCTGGAAGAGACCTCTCCCTCCGTGACCTCTTTCGTCCCTTACATTAGTCAATGACACCCTTGATAACAAATGACAGAAATTCAGCTCATACAAGCCTCAGCCCCTACAGGGGAATTAATCAGCTTGTGTATCTGGAAAGCCCAGGCTGGGAGCAGGTCCCAGAAGTGAAGGCGTCAGGACTCTCGTCTTTCACCCGACACTTCATCTCCCTGGGGCTTCCTTCACTTTTTCCTACTGCAGATGGGGGACCTCCATGGGGGGGTGCAGAAAGAGAACGCGGTTATGGTCAGCTGCAGGCTCCCGCCATCCCAATTTAGCTGCCCCACGTGAAAGACAACATCCGCCTACAATCCTAGGGAATGACCCTGATTGGCCAGGTTTGGATCATGTGCCATCCCAGATCGGTCACGGAGACCAGGAGAATCGGGGACTGTGATTGGTCAGGCAAGGGTCACATAACCACCCGGTGGGCCAGAAATATGGAATATTGTGCTTGACATCTTGCAAGTAGGGGAAAGGCAGCTTCCCAAAGGAAGGGGACAGTGATAGATGAACAAGTGTCCTTTGTACCACTCGTCCCTGTCACACAGCTCTTCATATTTGTACCTCCCTTTGCATGTGTCCACGTGCATCTCACATTCCAGACTTGAACTCCCTGGGGACACGGGGATGTGTCTTATTCTCCTCTCTAGCCCCATTCCCGGCATAGGGGCTGAGCCATAAGTGCTCAGTAGATGCTACCAGCTGTGCACAGAGTCGTCTCTTCTGCCTACATTGACCTTTCAAATGATCTTTGGTGGGGTAAAGGAGACAGAACAGGGGGGCTGTGTTCTTCAGACGGGGCCACATAGTTCCCTGGGGGTTCTGAGATACCTCCCCCGGGGCCCCACTGGGAATCATCAGTGTCATCTTTTCTCTGCTTTTATCTGTTTCACATATATTGAGATTTCTTATAGAAAATAATTTGAAGAAAGTGTTCTGTGGCTTTTCAAAACTTTGAAAGCCACTCTGCTGGGGAAGGGGGTTCCATGGACCATTGGTCTTTGAGATGGCCCTCGGTGAAGGATTCCATGGTCAAATGAGCTTGGGGAACCTTATTCACTGTAGCCCCTTCCTGGAGATAAATAATGCACATTAATACATTAAATGCTCTGACAAGTCCTGCAGCAGTGAACAACTTAGATTTGTTTACGTCACTGATTCCCAAGATGATTTCATCATAAAATCCTTTTGTCTGCTAGTACCAATTAACACCCTGCAGAACCGGTGTCCCATGGAACCCAAATAGAGAACTCCTGGGCTGGGGATCTCCAAGGCTGTGTCTGACCCTGCTGTTCTGAAGGATCTGGGGACAAGAAGCCTGGAAAAGGGGACCCATGGTCACAGTCTCCAAATCTCTGAAAGGCTGTCATCGGAAGAGGTGGCTGTTTTGTATGATGGGCGCCCCCCAAACAAAGCCTGAGTTAAAAACTGAGCTCTCTGAACTTACTGGTGAAAGTATGAATTGGGTCAGCCTTTCTTTGCATCATTTTAGCAACAAGTGCCTAAAATCTCAAAAAGGCATGCGTCCTTTTGCTCCATCAATTTCATTTCTGAAACTTTATCTGAAGGAAGTGATGGCACAAATGCATATGAACAAGGACGTGCATCCAGTATCACTCATTGTCCTGAAAACCGAAGACTGTCAGAATCTCCAGCATTAAGGGCTGGTAATCAGAATTGCAGAACATCCATGCCGTGGAAGCCAACAGCCACTAAACACGATGTGACAGGGTAAGGGGGACGCCGTATGAAGGTGGGGTGGGGAGCCGGTTACCAAACAGGATACGAACCCATTTTTATTAAAATATCTATATTGGTCCTGCTCAGACTAGCTGTGCTAAAGGAGCACTTTGGGATTTTCAATCTGTTGCAAGTCAATACTCTTGTAAAACAATAAATAAAAATGCGGTGGCCGTGTCCAATTGCTATGGAAGTTTCTGAATGCTGACTCGTTTTCCATCCTTACCTTTTTACGCACTAGGGGCAAACAGTTTGCAGACCACACTTTGCATTGCCCTGTTTTGTATCTTATATGAAACTCTGGGGGGAAATGCAATACTAGGTCATGAATGATTTTCTCTAAATAGTGGGTTCGGGGTGATAATTTTTTTTCTTTTTTCTCGTCTGTATTTCAGCTTTGCTACAATGAATGTGCGTTTCTTGAATAAAAAGAGAGAGTCGCGGTGTCCGCGGTGGGGCTGGGTGAGCATTTAGTAAGGAGGTTGTACAGGCTGTTCTGGCGCAGGGTGGGAAGCTGGGAGCCGATGGCCCAGCACCCTCTAGTCCCCAGATGAGACCTGTGGAAGAGGGGACATCTGCGGGTCAGCAGCTTCCCTGCAGACAGAGGCGGGCCGGGCAGAAGCCTTTGGTTCTCTTCTGAGTCTGGAGCATCATGCCTGGTCCCCACCCCTGCTGTCCGAGCCACTCCATCCCCATCCCCGGACACTGAACTCTCTGGCAATCCTTCCCCTGGCCAGGCCGGCCTGGCCCACGGAAACACGGAGCAGCCCATGTGTCACCTGCACCAGCACGACCCGCCACGCCAGAGCCGCACCGCCAGACATCACGTCAGGCCCGAGGCTGAGCTGCGGAGAAAGCATCCTGCATCCAGGCCCCTGCCAAGGCCCGGGGCACTGTCTGCGGGCTCCTGGGCTCCGGGGAGTTTTCCCAGGGACCTCCACCCTGCCACCCCACCAGCTGGAGGAGGAGGAGGAGGAGGAGGAGGGAGGGCAGGCAGGGGCAGCACATTTGCGGTTAGCATGGGGGGCGGGGCGGGAAAAGCTCTCTCCCCTGCCATTCCTATGGGGTGGAGGCAGCGCTGTCCCCCAGGACAGGAGTCTGGCTTTGTTGTTGTTGTTTCCTAAAGAGAAGAAAGGGCAGAGATGAATTTCCAGACGCCAACAATGGGGAAGAATGTAAACCCCTGCTGGGATGACAGGGCGTCCGCCCCGTGGGCCCCAGGCCCTGTGGAGGCCTGGGGGCCGGGAACCGTGGCAGACAAAGCCGGCTGCCAGAGCCGAGGCTCATTCTGGCCCCAAGAGGGAGGGCCGGGTGACCTTGGGTGACTGTTGGTCTCTGTGCGTCAACCATGGCCGTCCGGACGCACATCCGAGGATTCAGACTGTTGTGGAGTTTGCACCAACCCAGTGGACAGGTGTTGGTGTCATCCCTGTTTTACCAACGAGGAAACTAAGGCGCAGAGCAATGAAGTGGCTGGATTGCCCAAGTCCATAGAGCTGGGAAGTCACAGAGCCTGGACTCAGACCCAGGCCGGGCTGACCCTAAGATGCCACGCTCTCTCTGCCAGGACGTGCTGTCTCCTGAGCTGGTAAAGCAGGTGAAGTCTGATTCTGATTCACACCCACACCCCTTTCCAGACAGCGTGTCCTATCTAGGGCCCTGAGGCCTGGCAGGTAGACTGTGCTTCTCCCTGGCCTCTGTCCTTGTTGGAAGATGCCAAGAAGCCAGCTGTTGTCAACGTGCTCATTGCAATAATTTAGGAAGCTTTCACTCCGGAAAGATTAGCATTTTCAGAGTGGACTCTGGGAAATCCAAAATCTTCAAGAGCCAAGGGAATGAATGTCTAATGGTGGAATTTCAGACATGGCCGCAGGTCTTGGATTGTGGGATGCTCCCCGGGGCTCTTCCAATTGTCCTCTGCCCTGCATAGAGTCAGCCCTGCTCCCACTGACCTGCATTGGACTGGGTCAGATGACTGAGATTCTCACCCAAGTTCTGATCCCCATGAGCTGGGTGACACTTGAAAGTCACCTACCCTCTCTGAGCCTCAGGAAACTGAGGAGCGTGTACTAGAAAGTGACCCAGGGCCCACCTGTATCAGAATCACTTGCGGTTGGTGTGATAATTACAGGTTCTTGCGTCCTCTCCCCGCACCCTAATGGATGAGCCTGTCTAGACTGTGGTGCCTGGGAGTCTGCCTCTTGAATAGATTCCCAGGTGATTCTAACAGGTACTGGAGCTTGAGAATCACTGGCATAGAGGATGTCTGAGGTCAATTTCAGACTGTAAAATTGGGAGGCATCATCTGTCTCTCTGTCGGCCTCCCCACCCCATCCCCTCCCAAGTTGACTATGCAAAGGAGAAGCAAACGTGGGATGCCTGGCCTTCATGCAGCTGGGGCTAA
The DNA here is from genome assembly GCA_031878705.1 of Tapirus indicus. Taxonomy (NCBI): domain Eukaryota; kingdom Metazoa; phylum Chordata; class Mammalia; order Perissodactyla; family Tapiridae; genus Tapirus; species Tapirus indicus. The sequence continues at coordinate 12,202,212 of CM062928.1, forward strand.
CCCAGCAGCTGCAGCCGGACAACAGTGGGGGAAGGGCTGGAGCCCCGTGCTGGAGCCTCTAGGCTGGCTCTTTGCTCCAGGGCTGGCCGGGCCTGGCCCCAAGTCCAGAAGGCCATGTGGGCTGGAGCCGGCGTGGGGCCACTGCTTCAGCCCACATTGGTGTCCTTGTCTGCTTCAGATCCCTCCCTGTGCTGCAGCTCTGGCTGGGGGCACCTGCCACCCCAGGCTCTGGAGGGCTGGCCACAGGGGTGGGTCTCTCTGCCCATACTCAGCCCTGCTAAGCCAACCCAGTACCCCTCCAGAAGTGCTTCTGGATGGAGTCAGAGACAACAGCCAGATAAGGGGAAGAGGCTGGGTTGGGCCATCCCATCTGTCCCAACCTTGAGAAAACAAGTGGAATCCTAGAATTCTAGCTGGGTGACTGGAGTCACCTGGAATTCAGGTCAAATCCTTGGAAAGACATAAACAACTTCAAGTGATGCTTCAAGGGAAAAGAAGTATCTTAGGAAGTAAGATTTATAGCGTGGTCCCATCTTTGTAAATACATGCATTTCCGTGAGTGTCTGTGTCTGAATCTATATCTCTGTCCATATGGACCCGGAATTGGGCCAAACTTTACAGGCTCAGGGCGTGGTGCCCCACAGGACTGCCCTCACTTCCGACGCCAGCCACAAGTTTGGGTGTCCCCAGGGCTACCTTCACTTCAGACCAGCTGGGGACAAACCTGGAGGTCCCCACAGACTCCTTCAGGTTTGATGATTCACTAGAAGGACCCACAGAACTCAGGAAAGCACTGTAATTACAATTACGGTTTTATTATAGCAAAAGGTTACAAACTAGAAGAGACGCATGGGGCTAAGTCTGGGAGGCTTTCACACGCCAAACTTCCATCGTCCCCAGGACCATGTTACCCAGTGACATATGGCAAAGACTACTGCCAACCAGGACCTCACCAGAACTTCAGTGTCCAGAGTTTTTAATGGGGCTTCCTTACAGAGGCATGATTGATTGAACTCAGTCGCCAGCCCCCTTCCCTCTCCAGAGGTTGGGCTGATATCCCGTGGCTGGAAGCCCCAAGCCCTGAATTCCACGGTTGGTCCTTCAGTTATGGCCAGCCCCCATGCTGAGCCATCCTGTTAGCATAAACTATCAGGTGTGGTCCGAGGGGCCCACGAGGGGTAATAAAGGCATCGAGTAATAGACTCGAGAAATTCCAAAGGTTTAGCGGTTGCCTCCCAGGAACTGGAGACAAAGGCCAGCCGAATGCTTTATAACACAAAATTCACATGACATGGAAACGGGAATGGAAGGAGACCCCTCAAAATGTGAATAGTGGTCCTCTCAGGATGCTGGAGTTCAGGCTGTGGCAGACCCGGCGATAGGTTCACCAGAACCCATCCCTCTTCCTCCTGATGCACAGCTGGACTACATTTCCCAGCCTCCCTTGCAGTCAGGTGTGGCCATGTGACTGAATTCTGGCCAATGAAATGTGAGCAGAAATAACACCTGCCACTTCCGAGCTGAACCCATAAAACCTGCCACACAATCTTTCTTCCTACCCACTGGCTAGAGACAAAGCACCCAGGGCCCCAGAGGATGATGGGACCACAAGATGTGAGGGTTCTGGGTCCCTGAATCATCAAGAGAAAGGCCACGTACCAAACGCCGTCATTGTCTGAGCTGTCATTGCATGAGCAAAAATCATCTATTATGTTAAACCGCTGAAATTTAGAGGATGTTTATTAACAGCAGGCAGGCTACCCTAATGAATGCATGGGCGATTTTCTTTTTTCCTCCTTATGCTATTTTTCTTAACATTCTGAAATAAACACTTATTATTTTTTGTAAGGAGAAAAAGTAAACCCCAAAGTTATTTTTTAATGACAACAGACAAAAAATTAGATTAGATGGTTAGAGTGGAGGGCGCCTGAATAATTTAAAATGTTTTTGAAGAAAATTTAATAGAGACATTTGATAGCACAGGAGAAAACTTTGTTCTTCTGGAATCCTTGAACCCTAAGGGGCTCCTCTCTCTTTCAACGACCCACCAGCCGGCCTTGAAGGAGCTTTTCTCCACGAGCGTCCCAAGAACATGTTCCCCTGATGACTTCCTCCATCCTGCTGCTTGGGTTGTACCCCTCGAGATGCTTCTGCTTCTGTCCAGTCCCCTCGGCCTGGGTCACTGTGCTGCCCCGGCACCCCTGAGCAGCCGGGCTGAACACCCCCGAGCAGCCGGGCCGGCAGGCATCTTGGAGATGATGAAGCCTTAGCCCTCGATATGGATCATATATGGGGAGACTGAGGCCCAGGATATGGAAAAGAATTCAGGCTAGGACCTCAGGCTTCTCTCCATCCACGGTGTTTCTCCCCAAGGTGAGTTCCAGCTGGGTCTGGGCTCCATCCGGATATCTCACCAACCGTGTCACCTTCACGTTTTCCCCAAGGACCTTTCCCGCCTTCTGCTGAATCTCTGTGGTTTCACAGAGTAACGAGACCCAGGTCTGGAGCCAGTCCCCACCCCCTCCCCCACCACCACACAGGGCTTCCCGGGGTCCAGGGCTCCAAGTGTCTCCTTTCAGAGGATGCACGTCTGGTGCAATTCCAGAGACCCCGCTGAGGACTCCCTTTTTCCCGTTTGTCACCCATGAGGTGGCTGGTGCTGGGCATGGTTTTCATTACCAATAAACGTAGGGTCTGTATTAGTCAGAGTCCTCCAGAGGCACAGAACCAATAGGATATGTGTGTGTCTCTCTCTATATATAGAAACAGATTTATTTTAAGGAACTGGTTCATGCGAATATGGAGGGTAAGTCCAAAATCTGCAGGGTAGATTGGCAGGCTAGAGACCCAGGGACTAGCCATTGTTGCAGCTCAAGTCCAAAGGCTGTCTTCTGGCAGAACTTCCTGTTGCTTGGGGGAAGTCATTCTTTTGCTCTAGTCAGGCCTTCAACTGATTGGACGAGGCCCACCCACATTATGGAGGGCAATCTGCTTTACTCAAAGTCCACTAATTTAAATGTCAATTTCATCCAGAAACACCCTCACAGAAACCCTCTAGAATAATGTTTAACCAAATATCTGGGCACCATGGCCCAGTCAAATTGGCACATAAAATTTACTATCCCTGAAATCCCAGCCTTTAGGTCAGTTTTTTTTTAGGTGAGACCTCCTCCTCCAGGAGAATCTCAGCCCGTGGTAATCACGTGAAACAGTCACCTGTTTGGTGCTGCGATTTACTCCTCCCAACGTCATCATCATCATTGCCATTATTGTTGTTATTATTATTATTCCCACTTCACTGAGAAGGTGCCCAAAGTTCAGAAAGGCTCAGTGACTTGTCCAAGATCACACAGCTGAGAAAGAGTGGAAACTGGTTTTAAACTCAGGTATGGAACCCAACCCATGCACTTTCCATTACGCCACACTCTCTCTCCTTGAGCAAACACAAAAACCATTTCCAACAGGGCCTGGCACCGCTCTGGGCATTAATAGGTATTAGCTCACTAAATTCCTGCCCTAGCCCTATGACATCAGTGCCTCGGATACCCCCATTTAACAGATGGGGAAATAAAGCAGAGAGATGGGGAGACTGGCATCAAAGCAGAGCTGATCTGATTCAGGCTGTCAGACCCCAGAGCCCACAGCTAACCCTGCCTTATACCACCTCTCCCTAGAGTCCCTCTGTCCCCACCACCTCACACGTACTTTTACTTTTAAAGAAACTTTAGAGAAAAGAAGAATCTAAAGATGATTAGGCTCCAGTCTTTGCATCCCTCGAATCTCTAGCCGGAGCCTCTGAAATGGATGCTTCTTGTTGTCACCGTGGCCACCAGCTCTCCGGGCTCTGCCTCTTGTACTCTTCCGTCTGCCTATGTCCCTGTATCCGCAGGTGGCACACAGGCGCTGCCAGCTCTGTGGAACGGTGTGTCCCATTCTGCTGATTTCCCCCCACTGTTTGCCAGCCCCCCCAGATCGTTGGGGATTACTAAGAGCGAGCATTTTCCAAGAACTGACACTGGGCCAAGTGCGGGGCTAGGTTTACTTACACACACGGACTCCTTGAAGCCCCAGCAACCCTGCGAGGTGGGCGCTCTATCATCCCCATTACACAGACGAGGCCACTGAGGTGCAGAGCTGTTAGGTGACTTGGCTAAGGCTGGGCGGCCGCTACGTGGGGCCCAGTCCGGGTCCGACTGACTGGACAGCTCGAGCTGGTCAACGATCTAGCCGATCTGCCCTTTAGGAGACATCAGCGGAGGTCGCAGTACGCACCCGACCTCAGCACATGCTGGGAGCCCAGATGTGAGTGAGACGCTCCTGGGGCTCGTGGGCGGCCCAGGCAGCATAAAAGTATCTTCTCTCACAAGCAACCGGCTTTCCGGGCCCCCACGCTGCAGCCCTCGCCGGCCTCGACCGCCCATCTCTCCAGTCGGGGCTCCCCACCTCCAGCCTGCCCGGTGCCAAGGCCCGGCCTCCGCCGGAGGGGTGGCATCTGGTTCTGCTTTGCTTGGGAAACAGCTCCGTTTGCAAACATCTGGGCTGTGGCGCTTCTCTCCGCACTCGGCCTCACAATGAAGTCTTCCCGTAAGGGACCCCAGACGGGGCTTCAGGCCGGGAGAGCGGAGGCCTCTGTTGACGTCATCATCGACCTAATGGAAACTGCGCTCCCAACCCCCAGCTGAGCAGGGCGGCTGGTGTTCTGGAGCCCAAGGCACAGCTTTTCCAGGTAACGGGGCTGAGCTGGTGAGGCTCACTGACTGCACGTCTCGCTGAGATCCCCGGACCCTCCCTGTGACACCACGACAAAAGGCCTTTGCCTGCCCCCCAGGCTCTCCTCCTGTCCTCCTAGTTCTGGTGGCTGCCTGGGCCCTCCCTGGAGCACTGCGCCTGGCAAGCAGGTGACCTGGGAGAAGGGGTCTGGCCAATGGGGACAGGATGGCTCTCCCCAAGGGGAGGGCCAGGTATCACTGGGGCAGAGCCGCCGGGTGTCACCCCTGAGGACTCAGACAACAGGCAGAGCAGTTCAAAGTTGCCAAGGGGCATAATTCATTCACTCGCCAATTCCTGAGTTCCTACTCAGTGCCAGCTCTGAGCTAAGACCTGGGGTACCACAGTGAGCAAAGGCAGACACAGTCCCTCCCTCCCTAGTGGGAAGATGGCAAGAAATCACAGTGATGGGTGGGAATTAAAATGAAGGGAAATGATGAGGAGAAGAGGAGCTTGATTCTATGAGACCTGAAATAAAGAACCAATCTGGGGAGACTTCCTGGAGGAGGTGACGCTTGACCTGTGTTCTGTCATACGAGTAGGAGTTAACCCAGGAAGGGAGCAGAAGAGTAGGACCCCAGGTTTGGATGAGCAGGGAGTTTTGGAGGAAGTAAGTGAAGTCCAGGTCAGTGGGTGAACAGAGGTAAGGGGGAAGGTCATGGGGATGGGCTGGAAAACCACGGAACAGGGATGGGGGAGGTAAGCCAGGCAAAGCCTTGAAGGGTGTGGCACGGATAAGGGTCCCAACCGCTAAGGGGCCACTAACCATGTCTTCACCCGGGTCCGTATGCCCACTAGACAACTTGCCTAACGACCACAGTGTCTCATGTCCACCCTCACTGGAGGGTTTTCACATCTACATACACTTATTATGATTTATTTTATTTCTTTTCGGCCATCCTTTTGATATTTTAAAGAAATGTTAAATAATTTATCCAAGTGATGAAAAGTTATTGAAAAACTAGAAAAATGTTTCCATAAGAGTTTTTAAAAATCCCATTATTTATAAAGTTTCATTATTAAGCTACTGTTGAGTCTTACAGTTAAGAGCACGCAGACCGGCTTGAACCCCAGGTCTGTCAATCATCAGCTGTCACCTCCCCTCTCCAAAACTTTTTTCTCATCTGGAAAATGGGAAAATATTTCACAGTGTTATGGATAAACTAATGGAACTAATATAAGCAAAATGCCAAGCACATTGTGTTCAGTTATTGATAGTTATTATTATTCACGAAATTTTTATTTCCTCCCACTGGAAACCTGTTCCATCCTCTGTATTTCTCATCTTGAAAAACGGCCTCACTGTTTATGCAGTGTTGTTCATGCTAAAATCCCACCTTGAGTAGCTCACGGTGTTTACCCGCAAGGGCTGATCCGTGTGCAGATGGCACCTCTTCCTAAATCTGCCCCATGCTGGCCATGCCCCCCACTTCCTCTCCCGTTTCTCCATCATCGCCCCCTCGGCTCACTGTGTTACCGCACAAAATTGGGGTTCTCTGCCCGATGTGCATAAACAAGCCAATTAATTACGGCATCAGCCTTTGGGGGAGAAATCAGCTTTTATTCCGCGAGATCCATCTGCAGGGAGACGGGGGCGTGTGCCCTCAGATCTGTCTCCCTGATTCAGGATTTGGGTGAAATTTAAGAGGTTAGGGAAAACGGGCTGGCACGTGGAAACGCTGGTGGGACAGGTTTTGATTGGTGGGCTTCAGGCATTTAGGGTAAGGTTTTGAACATTTATGACAGGGTGGGGAAGGAATTTTAACCCCGGATCTTCCTGAACGAGGGACCCCTCTCTTCTGATGAGATTCCGACTTTCAAGTTCTGGTCGTGTCCTGGTCCTTGAGTTCTGAGGAAGAAGGATCTTTAGTTCCGAGGTCATTTCAGGTCACGATTTCTTCTTCTGCGCATGCCCTGGCTACGTGACTTTGCGGTTTTTCTGAAAGACAATCCTTAATCACCCTGTCGATAAGAGATGGGGTCTGTTGGAACTGGCTCTAAAGGGGCCCGTGGTCACAGCTGTGGCGCTTCCTACGTGGCCTCCCACGTCCCTCCGCCCCCATGTCCATTCTCCACACAGTGGCCAGAGTGACCCTTTCAAAACATAAATAAGATCACGTCCTTCCTCTGCCCAGAACCCTCCCCAAGTTCCCATCAGGGCTGGGATAAGACCCCAGTCCTTCCTGAGCCCCCAGCCCCTCTCTGACCTCCACTGTCCCTCTTGCTCGCTCAGTTCCGGCCGCACTGGCTCTGCCCCAGGTCTGGAGAATCATTCCCACCTCGTGGCCTTGAGAACATCTGGCCCTCAGATCCTCACAGTTCTGGCTCCTTCTTAACATTCGGACATAACTTAAATTGCAGCTGCCTGGAGAGGCCTCTCCTGACCACCTGTCTTGGAAGTCACTCCCGCCTACCCCTCACTTTTTATCCCTTCATCTTATCTGATTCCTAGCACTTTCAACTATTTGAAAGTATCTTATTCATTTATTTGGTTACTTGTTAATGGCTAGAACGTAAGTCCCTTGAGGACAAGGGTCCCTCTCTGCTTTATCACTGTATTCCCAGCTCGTGGTAATGGTTCGGTAAAGATCTGTTAAATGAAAGAATTAACATCAATACTGTAAACACAAAATTAATTTGGAAATGCCTCATGTGTCACCTCCTCTCGGATTCCCCAGCCTACGTCTGCTGGCCAGCTGACCTGTGGTTGTTGGTTTTAGGCAAGTTGGTCCAGAGCTCTGGAGAGGAGCTGTAGGGTTTTTCTGAGAGGATGGTACAGCCCTGTTGCCTTAGAGGCCTGGAAACACCTCCCAGGAACAGGCTGGCACAGGCGAGAAGACTCCATCCCCACCAAGAGCGTGATGGGCCAGAGAGTCAGAGGTCAGGGCCAAAAGCTAAAAACAATTTTCGAAAAAGGGAGAAAACTCAATCAACCACAGTGTGGTGAAATGAGAGAGATACCCAGGGAAAATTTGCATTTTTAAACTGAGATCTTCCAGGGCCAGGTCACACCGATTCAGCCTCTGGTGGCTGCTCTGTAACTCATCTCTCTGCCCTGTGCGTGAGCCTGCCCAAATGGCACTGCTTGGCTGGTCCAGTATCCTGGGGCTGCCTGGAAAGCTGGGACTCTCTGGCCTCTTGGGGTGGCCGAGTCAAAGGAGATGCAAGAAAGAGAAGGTAAACCCTCGTGGTTAATCTGGACTCGGGACTCAGAGGTTATTCCGGAGTTTTGAGTCGAGAGCAAATTTCTGCTGAGTTAACCCATATTGCTACAGTCGCTATGGAAAATGGACTCTGCAGTCATTGGATTCAAACCTTGGCTCTACCTACTATAAGCTATATGACTGTGGACAAGTCACTCAACCTTTCTGGGCCTTGATTTCTTCACCTGTAAAATGGGGCTAATGATGGTACCCACCTCAAATGCCTTGAAGATTCAATGAAAGAATGTATATAAAGTGCGTACGACATTTTCTAGCTCACAGCTGGTGCTGCTTCAGTGTCTGCTTTTATTATTATTCTGTATCCACACGGATTGATTTCCCATAATACAATATTAAAGTAGATCATGATACCGTTACATCTCAAGGAACCAAAGAGTCATTTTACCTTATCGCCAATTCAACAGGCAGCACTTCTGAATTCTTGTCAATTAACCCGAAAGCTTTCAGTCCTAGGGTAGATTACAAGAAAGAAAACATACTTGATGTGATAGGCTGAAGACGGGCATCTGAGGGTTACCATAAATATTCAATGAGAACGTGATTACCCTTTGACCTTGTTCCCAACACAGACACAGATGAAAAGAAGTCAATCTTGTTAATTTGCTGTTTTCTTGTTTAACCTGAGAGGTGACTCAAAGGTCACAAGGATTTATGAGCTTGTTTTGCAGAAGAAAAAGAAGGCCTTCAAGGAAGTTACAATCACCAGATAACCAGCCCCCAACTGCCATTGATGTCCAGAAGTCTGGTTGCCCAAGGGCTTATCTGGAGTGAAAGGGTAAGGGACTTCCCCTTTGTTTCTCTGAAACTCCGCCTCCAAGCCCCATAGCTCTATAAAACCCTCTGCTTTCTTCTTTTGTTAGGGAAGATTTGAGAGAATCTATCCCCCTGCCTTCTTGTTTGGGCCAATTTGAATAAACCTTTCTCCTTCTCCAAGCATTGGCATCTCAGTGATTAGCTTATTGCACATCAAGCACGCAAACTCAAGATTAAGAGGTTCGATATCAAGCCAGTTAGGGCTAAGGCCTGCCCCCCCACACCTCCAACCTCTCCCACCCCAATTTTTCCTAGAGAATAATCTTTCTGAAGCATAGATCTACAAAGCAAGAAGAGTATTTTCATCTACCTGGAAAGACCAAGATGATTAACGTAAAAATGGTTATAAACAATAAGACAGCTTAGTGTAATGTATAGTTATAAAATCAATATACAAAAATCAGTGGCTTTCTTATACAGCAACAATGACTAGTATCATGGAAATAAAGATTCTGTTTACAAAACACCAATAACAACAACAGCAGCAAACGAAATATTAGGAATAAATTCAATAGGAAATGTGTAGGCTCATATGAAAAAATATATATATAATCCTCAAAAGTATAGAGAGAAGGACTTGAATAAATAGACTCGTACCTTGTTCTTGTCTAGAAAAACTCAAATTTAACAAATGTCAAGTCTCCTAAAACATATTGAGAAACTTAACCCAATCCCAAACAAAATTTCAGTGTGGTTATTTTTGGAGTTGACAGCATAGTTCTAAATTTTATCTGGAAGAATAAATAGGACAGAATAAATATCTGGTACAAAAATGAGAAAAGAGGGAGAAGTTGCACTAGCAGATATTGGAACATTTTATAAAGATAGACTAATATAGATGCTTTGGTATGGGATTAAAAACAGGCAGGTCTACAGAATAGAGTGGAAAGTGCAACTTAATATGAGAACTTAGTCTTACTTGAAGAGACACTTCTAATCAGGGGGGAGAAATGTATTGTTTAATAGATGACGTGGGCAACTGGCTGGCCATTTGGAAAAAAAATAAAGATGGATTCATTCTTCTCTCACCAGAATAAATTCCAGATGGAATAAAATTTAAATGTATACACCTGAACCATAAAAATATTAGAAAAAACTATGGAAGAATATTTTATAAGGATAAAGCCTTTATAAGTGGCAAATGAGACCCAGAGGCCATAATGGAAACGATAGACAGTTTGAGGTTTTATAGATTTTGTAGTAAAATACTTTGCAAATAAAGTTGAAAGACAAGCTTCATGTGGGAAAAAAATATGACAGAGATAAGTTTACTATCCATAAGATACAAAGAGCTTCTACAAATCAATGACAAAGAAATAAGGAACTTAAACATTCAAAAAGAGGACCAACCTCTCTAATAATAAAAGAAATGAAAATCAGAACAATGAAATGGCTCCCCCATCCCATCACACTGACAGTTTTCAGAGATCAGATACTCAAAGTTGGCTAAGAGGTGGGGAAAGAGGCATTTTCATACATTGCTGGTAGAAGTATAAGTTGATTCAAGCTTTTTGGAGAGAAATTTGGCAATATCAATATTTTAAATGTGTCAAATACATTTCTGTCCTCTTACACGTCTTTTACACATGTGAGAAAAATTGTGGTGTAGTGGATGCTGTGGCGTGCTACCCAGCTCCTCCTTCAGCTGCTAAGAGGATTGACAGCTGACAGCTCACAGCTGAGTACCACCCCGGAGAGGACATCTTGCCCAAGGTCATGCCTGCTCCCTGGGGCAGCCCACGTCCAATGACTGGTTAATGGAGGCATGTAAAGACCTAACCCTCTCTTCCCGGTTTGGAGTAATTCTGCAGAGCCTTTCTAACTCCAGAACTCGTGGGGTTGGCTGAGGCTTTTGTTGTGTCTACGTTGCAGCCCAACTTCTCCCCATGCCCACACATGCTTCCTTCACTCCCTCGCAGACATCAGAGCTGAGAGCATCTCCCAACGAACCTTCTGCAGGCAAGTCTCTGTTTCCGAGTCTGATTCCCAGGGAACCTGACCTGTGACATCTGGTGCCATGAGTGATCCAAGAAGGCAGACTTTAACATGGGGTTTTGGAGCTGGATTACCTGCTGCCTGACTGGCAGTGGGGGCCGCATCCCTGTTAGTACAAGGGGCACTGATGAGCAGTAGAGCATTCTGGCAGTGATGTTATTAGTCTCTGACAGTGGTGAACCGCGATGGGTTGTGAGTAGAAGGGAACGGATGGTTTGGACCACGTAACAAGAGTTTGACGGGTAGGGAGGAAGTAGTCATTCTAAGGACAATGGAATTGAGTGACGGTTGTTAGGGGCCATAGATGCTATGGAGATAGAGAAGGAAAGGCTGAGAGTGTTTAATCAGTAATTAAAGGCTAATTGTGAAAGCCAGAGGGCCTCTCTGGCAGCTTAAAAAGAGACTCTAATCTCTTGAGGCCAGAAAGCAAGAAAAGCTGAGGGTCTGGTCCAGGACCTCAACTCTTGAGTAGAAGAGCTCCAGGAAAGGAGTTTCTATGAAAGTCGGAGCTTTGTGAAGAAATAGGACCCTGAGGTATGAGATGGGGATATCTGGATCGATACACTTGAAAATCTTCAGTCCCCAGATGACCTTGACTCTTCTGGCCATTGCTTGAAGGCAATGCAGAGGGCTCTGACTTATGCCTCCCTTAGGATGTGCCCCCACCGCCTCTCCTGGCCATGAGACCAATAACGAGGGTTAATTCATAACTCAGGCAGGGGTGTGCTGGACCCGGTAAGGGAGGAAAGGGACTATACTCTGAAAGTACAGACAACCCATCTTGGTTAAGAGAAAATGGCATCCCTAGGATTGGATGGGAAACCAACAAGGGCTTTTCTTAATCTGTACAACTAAACTCAGGGATGAATGATGAGGAGTCCGAGGGCAGCCACCCCAATAAAGAGCCATGATCCCTTGACCAGTTTCTGTCCTGAGCCAGTTTTCAGACCTAGAATCCACTGGCTGAAGAAGAATCTGTGTCTCCAGGAGGAAGGAGCCTGCAACAGCATGGCAGGTGCATATGATACGGATTTCCCCGGCCTGTCCGCTACAGCCGTTTACTTGGGTAACTGAACACTGGGGAGAGGGTTCTTCCTAAACATTTTGAGGACTATCAGACACAGGGCATGGGTTGACATTGATGCTCAGGGACTCAAAGCATCATCACAGGCCTTCTGTTAGAGTGGGGACCCAGCTGACAGTGGGTCCACTGAGTCTATGGTCTTCCTCAGATCATTTGCCTGGTCCCCAAGTTAATCACTGGAATGTCTATACTTGGAAGCTCGCGGAACACATTGGTCCCTTAGCACATGGAGTGAGATCCAAGTGTAAACTTTTGAAACTGCCCCACTCACCACAACCAAGAGAGTAAATAAAAAACAATATTGTATCTGAGCACGGGGCATGGGGAGATGGCAGCAACTAGTGCCACTCTGAAGGATGCATGGATGGTGATCCCCATCATATTTCTATTTCATTCACCAGTCTGACCCCTATAAAAGCCAGACAGATCCTGAAGGATGACAATGGACTATTGCAGACTTAACCAGGTGGTATCCTGTATTGCAGCCACTGTGCCAGATGTGGTTTCTTTGCTAGAACAGATGGGCATGGGCGCCAGGAAGTGATATATGACCACTGATCTGGTGAATGTGTTATTTTCCATCTATCAGACAGGAGGGTCTGGAACAGTTTGCATTCACCTGGAAGGAACAACTATACATTTACTGTCCTGACTCCAGGGCAGTGTTAATTCTCCCACCCTCTGTCATAATGTAATCTGAAGGTACAGAACCATCTAGACATCCTGCAGAATACTGCATTCGTCTTCCATCTCGATGACATCGTGTGAATCAGACTGGATGAACAATAAGTGGCAAATACATTGGAATACTTGGTGCCACACGTGCTCCAGGGGGTGCGAGGCAGTCCTAGAAGATTCAGGAGACACATTAGTGAAGTTTTGGGGTCCAGTCTGGTCCTGATCTAGGACACTCCAGAATATTCTTTCTAAAGTAAAGGGCAAATTATTGCAGCTCATACCTCCCACCACTAAGACAGAAGTACAATGCCTGGTTGGCCCCTTCAGGTTCTAAGGGCAGTGTATTTCACATATGTCCCAGCCCATACATCAGATGACATGAAAAGCAGCCAGTTCTGAGTGGAGACCAGAGCAAGATCTGTCTGTAGCAGATCCAGGCTGTAGTGAAGAAGCCCAGCTGTTTGGGCCATACAACCCCACAGACTCCATGGTATTGGAGCTCTCCATGGTGGGAAAAATGCTGCGTAGATTTTACAGCAAGCCCCAACAGGAGAATCTCAGTGTAGACCTCTGAGGTTCTGGACAAGGTCATGTCATCAGCAGTGGAAAATTTGGCACCTTTCAAAAATGGCTCCTGGTATGATGCGGCACACTGACAGAGTACCGACCATGGGACATCAAGTCTTCTTGCGGTCAGAGCTGATCATCATTAGTTACATTCAGACGGTATTGCAAAGCCATAGGTTTGGGTAGACCCAACAGGGCCAGAGGACACAAATAAGCTGTACAAGCAAATATTCTAGATCTCCATATAATCCACCACTGTACCGCTGGCACCCCTCCCTCAGCTCTCACCCTATGTCCACATGTCGGGTCCCGATAAACAACTGACAGAGAAGGAAAAAAGGTCACAACTGGGTTAGTTTGGTGTTTGGGTGCAAGCCACAAATAGACCCTAACTGCATATGACCCTGCTCACAGTTAGTCCTGGAAACAGTGGTGAGGGGAAATTCTCCCCCTGGGCAGAGTACTGAGCATCTGCTTAGAGCAGAAAGAGAAGGGGCCCCGGGTTAGAATACACATGAACGCATAGGCAGTGGTGAATGGGTTGAGTGGCTGTTCAGGAGCCTGGAAGGAGAAAATTTAGAAGCTTGGGAACAAGGAGGTTGGGGGAAAAATATGTGAATGGATTTAAGGGCATAAAGTGTGAAGACCTTTCCATTGTATGTAATGCCTGCCAGAGAGCATCCACCTCAGAAGAGGCACTAAACAACCCAGCAGAGAGAGGGACACGGCCAGATGACATCAGCCAACGTGGTGTCAGCCACCCCACTGCCTGCGTAACTGGCACTTGAATGGAGTGGCCAGTGCGGCAGAGATGGAGGCCACGCATTGTGGGGACTCCACTCCTCAAGGCTGACCCAGCTATTGCCGCTGTTGAAGAGCCAACCTTCCAGCAATGGGACCAACGCTGAGCCGCTGATGTGGCCCCTTCCCTCAAGGAGACCAAACAGCCACTTGGTAGCTGGTGACTGCATCGGATTCCTTCCCCCAGGAATGAGCAGATTTATCTTGACTGAAACTGACATACTCAAGGTCTGAGTTTGTCTTTTCTGCCCACGGGGCTTTGGCCAATACCTACCAGTATTCAAGGTCCAGCTCTGTGTCCATCCACCCACGCAGGGTCCTGTATAATGTTGCACGGGACCAAGGGACCCACTTCAGAGCAAAGGGGTGCAGTCTTCTTCTTCCATCTTCAAAGGGCATCATTCCCATCTCTGTTTCCATTGTCACGTCTCCTCTCTGGCTGACGCTCCTGCCTTCTTCCTGTAAGGACGTTGTGATGACACTGAGCCACCTGTGGAAACCGGGGTCATCGCCCCATCTCAACACCCTCAACTTAATCACATCTTCAAACTCCCGTTGCCACGTAGGGTAACACATTCACAGGTTCTGGGGGATTAAGGTGTGGCAACTTTGGCGGGGATGCCATCCTTCTGTCTACCATAAACTGTAACCCCAGCAGCCACAGTGCTCACGACAGGGAAGCATGAAACCCTACCCATGGTTCTTTCACACAAAAAGGCTAAAGCTTGGTGAGAGCTGAGGGTGGGCGATGGCGGTGATGCTGGGCAGGGAGATTAGCCTGGGGTCTCTGCACAGGTGGGTGAGGGAGAGTGTGCAATGCAGAGACGGACAGCACAGGACGGTTTTGTTTGGTAAGACAGCGCCGACAGTCAGCCTTCAAACCAGAGTCCATCGTGGACGCCGCCCACCTTGCCCAGCACAATTAGGATGTGGGAGAAACTGGTGCTTCTGAGAGCCAGAGCTGCAGCAAGGGGCCATCTCTCAGGGCCTCATCCCTCAGCTGGAAGATGGGGTGGTAACAAGGATGCCTCCCCAGTGGAGCTGCCATGAGCATCCGTGAAAGGTGGGGGTGAAGGGCGTTCTGTGGTGCCAGGCACATAGTCGGTGCTCAGGGAGTGCTAGCCATTGAGGCAGTGGTGGCCGTCTGTCCACAAGACTCATGTCCCCTTCCAGAGTGCAGAGTCACTGCTGGCAAACAGGGACTACATTTCCCAGCCCCCTTGCATCTGCGTGTGGTCACGTGACCAGTTCTAGTCGATGGAATGTGGGCGGAAGTGATGAGCTCCTTCCAGGCTGGGCCCATACCATCCCTGCTGGCGATCCTCCACATTCTCTCTCTTCTGTCTGCGGGCTCAATGGTGATGCCCAGGGTGACCTTTGAACCTAGAGGGTGAAGATGGCCAAGCCTCCATCGCCCTGGGCCCCTGAGTGCGTAGGCTAGCGTCTCTCGTATCTTCCTGCCACTTAGACTTGATGAATGAGAAATACACTTCTATATGTTAAAGCACTAAGATCTTGGGATTTATACTCTCTGTAACATCGACTGACTTTACCTTAACTGATCCCGTTGTCAGTGATTACTTAGCCATCTGAAAATCCTGAAAATCCAAGCCAAGAAATAAAATTGGCCTGAGGCTCAGAGAGAAGCCTCAACAAATCTGAAATTTCAAAGATGGGGCCGACATTGATTTTAACCCTCAGGTCCCACGACTGACCCTACTGGGATGGTGTGGGGCATACAGGCTAAATGCTGTATGGGGGGGTAAATGGACCTATCCATCACGAGAGTTCCAAATCGCTAACACTTCCTACGTGCTGACTGTCCTTGCTTTATCTCACTGAACCCGAAGAGGGACCAAGTTTATGTCCACCTTACAGAAATCCTCTGTAAAAACCCCACAGAGAGGTTTGGTGATTTGCTTCAGGTTGCACAGCTGGAAAGCAGGGGGGCTGGGATTCAAGTCCAGGGCGCCTGACACCGAGCCTTGTTCTCAACCCCCGTGTTAGCCTCCCTCCACGGTGGGCTGGTAGAAACTAAGTGGATTGCCAGACCCATAAGGAGCTTTTCAGTTTCAACAACAAGCGATTGCCCAGGACGTGGCTAAAGCCATCATATGAAGGTGCTTCAAGTCAGATTTGTATAATCAGCAGAGAAGGTCCCGAGGAGAGGGCTCCGACTGGCGATTCTGTGCCAAGAAATCTACAAGATTTGGATTAGAAGACATAGAAAGAGAGAATAACCTGGCCTATTTCCCCCTCTCACTTCTTCCGTCTGGCCAACATCATTAATGTTTTTGGAATTTTTATTCTTGGCTCTTCCCCTCAAACAAAACAAAACAGTGAAGCTTATTTATTATATTTCAGATTTTGAGATTTATGGGTTCACAGTTAAATAATCTTATGGGGATTAGGATAAGGGTGAACTCTCATTACAAACGTCAATATCTTTGGGTCCCAGATGCCCTAAGAGCCGTTTAAAAGAGTCTGTATTTCATAAGCAAGCATCAGTAATATGCCATATTAACGTCTGTATCCATTATCTGTTGCCACAATAATGCTGAGTTACGGCCACAAAGACTTGGACACATACAATGATAAGTGCTTCTTTGGCTCAAGAGTCTGTTGGGTTCCGCTGATCTGGGCTGGGCTTGACTGGCCTCAGCTGGACTCGCTCGTGCATCTGCAGCCAGCCATGGGATGTCTGACCAGCTGTGCTGGTCTTGGCTGGATCGCACACGTGTCTGGAGTTGGCGGGCTCTCGGCGGATCCAGGACGGCCTCGTCTGAGATGACGGGGCTGACTCAGCTCTGCTGCCCAGGTCGCATCCTGCAGCAGGGGAGCCTGGGTCTGTTCTCATGGCAGGTGCAGAGGAGGAGGTGGAAATATACGCAGGTGTTTTTTGAAGTGTGTGCTTGTGTCACATCTGCTAACACCCCATTGGTCAAAGCAAGTCATGTCTCTGAGCCACGGTCAGAGAGGAAGGACACTACAGAGGTACAGAGGGTGAGGATATAGGGAAGGGAAAAGAATTTGGCAGTTGGGGAGAGGGAGGAGGTATTAACACCATCCGTCTACCGCAAAACTTATCTATTGTGTATTTATCGTGAGCCACATCCTGGGCCAGGTCCTTGATAGATCCGATCTTCAATACTCAGTAGTATCATCATCCTATCCCTGATTTAGAGCCTCAGAGAGGTGCAGTCACTTGTCCAGGGTCACACAGCCAGCAAACAGCAGAGCTGAGATTAGAATTCCAGGCCTGCTGGCCACAGTAGGCGATCTTGCCATACCAGCGCATGGCTTGGATATAAATATTTTTATTACTAATTTTAAGGATGTATCATATCGTCACGGCTTGAATTTCTAACTTCAGCAGAAGATCCATGTGGGAGGCTTGGGTCTTTGTTGGTTTGTTAGTGTGATTATGTTAAATATAAAATTCTGATAGAAAATGATTCCTCCCAGTAACAAGCGTGACAGTAACCGTAATAATAACGAGAACTTCGCATGTGACAAGCACAGAAGTTTACATACATTGTACCTCATTTAGGTCTCACGATCACGTGATGCCACAGGTATTATTTCTGCCTCCGTTGTACGGATGAGCTGGGAAGAGGCAAGGCTGGGCTCTAACACAGGCGAGAAGATGCCAGACCTTAGGGTTCTAACCGTATTGCCAATGGCCCCCTTCCTTTGTCATTAAGCACAATTTAACAGGTTTGGGGCCTACTTTGGGGACAGTGAGCCATGTCCCAATGAGCCTCTCTCTCTCTCTGCCTTCGCAGCATCCCTCTTATCTCAGTGATTGGTCTCCTCGTGCAGGGATGGACCAAGCCAGGGGTGGGCTGGGGCGTGGGGTGGAGAGGAAGTTTCAAAAGCTACAGCCGGGAAGTTGTGCTGGGAAGGCGGGGGTGGGGGTGGGGACCTCCTCACCGAGGGAGCAGGCACTGGCCACGGGGACCTGGCTTCTTGGCAGTGTAGCCTCCAAGATGGATGGCCATGGCCTTCGGGGCTGGACAACCTCTTCTCGGGCCTTTGATGCTGAAAGCAGAACAAATGTGAGCCGGCCGCCCGGCTGCAGCTGCCTCTCATTAGGGCCGGCTTCCTCCAGCCGAGGACAAGGTGGACCCTCGAGGTAAGCCGGGGCAAACGCCAGATGTGCCTGCCACAGCTGGCTGCAAAACCTTGCTCTTGACTTCTCGCCCCCAGACCGACTTCCCAGCCCCCTACCCCACCTCCCCCCGGTTCCTCAAGCCAGAATCTGAAGTCCGAATGGGTCCTCTCTCCCCACTATCACCACTTCCTCCCCCCCCCACATCCAATCCATCAGCAAAGCCCATCAGCTCTGCTTTCAACCACTCTCTCCATCTCCCCCTGAGTCCAATCCACAGGCTCTCTCTCCCGGACAATTGCAGTAGCCTCCTGTTATGGACTGAAAAATTCACAATTTTTGATTCACACACTGAAGTCCTAGCCCCCAGCACCTCAGAATGCGACCAAGATCATTGCCGACATAATTAGTTAAGATGAGGTCCTCCTGGGGTACCCTGGGCCCCTAATCCAATAGGACTGGTGTCCTTATAAAAAGGGGAAATTCGGACACAGACACACACGGGGAGAACGCCATGTGAAGATGGGACAGAGATGAGGGTAAAGCTTTTACAAGTCACAGAATGCCAAAGATTGTCAGCAAACCAGCAGAAGCCCGGAGGGGGGGTGGAACAGATTGCCCCTCACAGCCTCAGAAGGAGCCTACCCTGCCCACACCTCGGTCTCAGGCTTCCAGCCCCCAGAACTAAATTTCTGTTGTTTAAGCCGCCCAGCCTGTGGTTCTCTGAATTCTCTGCTTCCTCTCTTGCCTCTCCCCCTCCCCGCGTGCGCATTACGCTCCAGAGAAAATGGATGTTTTAGAATTCCAATTTGGGCCGTGTAATTCTCCTACTTTGAATGACGCGGTGCTTTGCCAGGGCCTGCAGGGCCCTGGGAGACCTGGCCCTGCCGAGTCCCCGACTCCTCTCGTCCTCCTTCTCCCTAGCCCCCTGCACGCCCCTCCCACTGGCCTCCATGTCAGTGCGGAAAATGCCAACCTCCTTCCAGCGAAGGGCCTTTGCACACGCTGGGCCCTCAGGCCTCTTCCAAGTCTTTGCAGGGTCACCTCGTCTAAAGAGCCCGGGTGACATGACACCAGATGACATCACTGTGACTGGGGGACACCGATGGAGAAACGGGAGGGGCAGAGAGGGATGCTGACGGAAGGCTGGGGGGCCCGTGCCCACCTCACAGCTCTGAGAGGAGAGGTTCGTTCTCCAGGGAGCCTCACGTTTTGATGTGAAGACCCAGACTCTTGCCCCAGCTCTTCTCTAGGGACCTGTGCAACCTTACACGAGTCTCTGGTATGGTAATGTGAGCCTCAGTTTACCTATCTGTAAAATGGATCTGTACATGACCTCATTAACTCTCCTGACAACAGTATAAGGTAGCTGCTGTCACAATAGGTGTCATTAGTATTTTTGTTTGTTAGAGGGAGAAACTGAGACTGAGGTCGCCGAAGTAACTTGCCCAAGGTCACCCAACGTGAGGAACGGCAGAGCTTGGATTTAAACCTGAAGCTCCCTGCCTCCAGAATTCACATCTTTGGCCATCGTGCTACAGTTCCTCCAAGAAGTGGGGCTGGTGACTGTCCACATCTGTAAAATGGGCAGGTGTCAGTGGGGGTGGGGCTACGAGGCTTGGGTGCATCCGTCCAGGGTCATTTCATGGAGCCTTTCTAAGAGGCACAGTCCGTGTAGATAGAGTGGGAGGTGGAAGAGCCCCCCACACACACACGATAGACAACGTACACACTGGACACGTCGTGTGCCCTCTGCTCTGTGGCTTAAGCGGGAGAGAAATCCCCAAACCACACAAGCCACACTCTGCGGGTTGTCCCCAAGTGGTCAACGGTTGCCACTCTTGGGGAGAGGGAGGGGGGAACAGCTCGGGTGACCTCTGAGACTTTGTCAAGATGGGGACGTCCCCACGGGGACATGGACTCCATGTTTTCAACTTTGTACCAGCTCTGAGTTTTAAAACAAGGTCACAAAATCAATATGATCAGGGCAAAGTTTTAATCCACTGTGAGCAGGTGGCTTGTGAATGTCGCTAACGCAGGTCACATATTATCAGTGGGAAGTCCCCAAATACAGCCTACCTGTGACCTGAGAATAGCAGCCTTGACCAATGGCCAGCCTGCGTAGGGTGCCCGGCTCTGGGCTAAGACCCTCACACGCATGCTCCCATTTAGCCCTCAAGCAACCTGCTGAGGAAGACAGCCACACGCCTGTGCCCATTCTACAGAAAGGAAGCTGGCCTTCAGCATGTGGACCGGGAACCCGTGCCAACCACCGCGCCGGGGCGGGCAGGCTGATGTCTTCGTTAGTACGCTTTCCGGTCACTTTCTGAGCCCTTTGACACGCCTCATCTCACGTCTGACCACTGTGCCTTTGGCTTTAAGCTGTCTTTAGCTCTTGTCCCCAGGGGGTGTCACAAGCAACTGAGAAAGAACAAAGATTCTGAAATTCTATAATTCGTGAGCTTTAGGTGAAAAGCTGATCCATTTAGGAAAAGGGCTTGTTTCAGGAAGAGCAGAGTTTGGGGGAGGGAGCAAAAGCCTTTGTCTCAGAATGGGGGTTCTGTCAGCGCCGGGGCCCACCCGGAGGGGCAGGAATAACACCCCCCTTTATGCCGGGAGGTGGGCAGGAGAAGGAAGTGGAGGCTCGCTGCCCGGGGAAAGCCCAACAGGCCTGGAGCGCAGCCCTTTGTCCCAGCAAGGTGTGGCAATGGCCGCACAAGGGGCCTGTGCCAATGTCCCCTGAGCAGGCAGGGTTTGGAGCGAGAGACAGAGCCAGCTGTGTGGGGTCCCCTGCGGCCCAGAGCATGCTGGAGAACCTCTGGGTGGGCAGCCGGGGACACTTCCCCACCGCCTCCGAGGGACCCAAGTTGGCTAAACGACAGAAAGTCAGGGGCCCAAAGTGGGGCCGGGGAGGGGAGGAGAACCCCCAGCTAGAGGAGCTGGCGAGGAGAGGCCCGAAGGAGGCCGGGCTGCCTCCACCCGCCCCAGCCTGATGGCTGGGAACCACAGCGGAAGGATGGAAGGATGGGGCGGTGTCCCCACACCGAGGAATCCTCACCTCCCACTTGGCCCAGCAGAAGCCGGAGAAGCTCACTGCTGTCAGCGCGTCTGCCTGGATGTGCCTGTGTCTCTGCATCAGCAGGATGTGGGCTCCAGACAGAAATGAAGGCTTGTCACAGAAAAAGAAAGAAGGTACATGTATTTGCACGCCAAGTTCATAGCCTGTAAAACTTACACCTGCCTCGCTGTCGCACCTCACACTACGAGTGACTCCTGCTAGAAAGTCCGGTTCTCTGCACACCCGCCCACCCTCCACACACACACGTGCGTGCATGCACACACACATTCAGGAGGGTCTCTCTCCCACCCGGTGTGACATGCAGAAAATGACCCCCAAATACGTGCATGTCCTAATTCCCAGAAGCTCGGATATGTTACCTGACTGGAGAATGAAGGTGTGTCTTCGTTCCCGCTGCTGGCGATGGGCGGCTTTCAAATTCCAGTCCCCTGGGGCGGGGCAGGAGCAAGACGCCCCTTTCCCGGGCCTCCTTAGCCTTTTCTGACGCTGGGGCAACCGCCCCCACCCCCTGGCCAAGGGTGGGAGTGCAGCCCGGGAGAGGAGGGTCCCGCCTGTAATGGCTCAAATGTGGGCTAACAGCAGGAAAGGGGGCGGGGAGGGGCCCCGCGGAAGGTACCAGAGTGTATCACACCTCGTAAAACAGTGCAAACTGGAGCGCGGAGAGGGGCTGCCCTCAGACTTTCATCTCCTGTCAATAAAGCGTTATCAGCACTGAGCTGGGTTTTGGGCTCTTAGTTCCAGATGTGGCCCAAGGCCCATCCCCGGCAGGGCTCCCTTCCCCCTGCCCTCTTCCCACGCAGGCAGGCCGCTCCAGGCGATGGATGCTCGGCAGCCGAAGGAGAGGGACAAACGGTCTTTTGGGACTGTGTCCTGGGGTCACTGGAGCCAGGTCAGCCCAGCCAGGCTGGTGGAATGTCATGGACGCAGAGATTCCTACCCCGGGGAGGGAGGGGGAGCTGGTGGTGCCTCCACCACGGGTCTGCCTGTCCCTGCTGAGATGTGGGAGGGGGCACCCGCCTGGACCCCAGGGCTGTCCTTGACCTGAATGGTGACCTTAGGCAAGTCAATTTCCTTTTCTGGCATCAAGAGCCTTGGTAAAACGAGGAACTTGCTCCAGTTTCTTTTGTTAGTTAGTCAATAATCATGTATGAAGCCTGTGGTGCATACTGGTTCCTGTTTAGTCTTGGGAGATGCAGGGTAGAAAAGGAGCAGGGCTCTCGACTCTTGTAAAGTACCCATTCTGGTGGGAAGAAGCAGTAAATCCCAAATAAACCCATAAAGAAGCGAAATACCCAGATGTGAGAAATGCGGTGCAAAAAATAGGATGGTGTGATAGAGGAAACCTCAGGGGAAGGACCTTCATTAGGAAGTCCCCTGGTGGGGACAAGCTTGGAGCATTAGAGGAACAGAAAAGCCACCATAGCTGGCGTGGAGTAAGAGAAAGAGAGGGGTAGGAGGTGAAGACAGTCCAGTGGCCAGGGGTCCTATTTCCTAGTATTAATTAGGACCAGGTCAGGCGCATGGCAAAGAAGACCAGAGGTATGTAGTCTGGGGTTGGTGTGGCACTACCCCAGCACTACCCCAGCTCCTTCCATGTTGCTATTCTACATTCTCAGCATACGACTTACTCCTCATGGTGCAAAGAGGCTGCTTGAGCGCCAGGCATCAAATCTACTTTTCAGCTCTCCAGAAGCAGGAAGATAAAACAAAGGAAGGCAGCCTTTCTCTTGTTGGGGGCACTGCCCAGTAGTGGAACACAGCGTTTCTGCTTACATCTTCTTATCAGGAGTGCTGGGAAGTGTGCTCTTTATTCCAGGCGGTTACACGCTCAGCTGAGTCAGGGGTTATATTACTCAGGAGGAGGGGGAGAATAGGTAGAGAGGTAGACAACTGGCAATAGGTAGAGAGGCAGGGAGTTCTCATCCAGAGCCCCCCGCTGGTTCCACCACTCAAACCCACATCCAGTGGTAAACTAATCACTTGCCCCATAAACCCAGTCTTCCCTGTCCCGGGAACCAGCACCACCGTGTGGTCAGTTGCCCGAGACGGAAATTCGATGACTCTTCCCTCACCCCCCACAAAGACCCACACTCACCACACCACCAGGGCCTGCCCATTCGACCCTCAAATATATCCTGCATCCCTCTTCTCCTCTCCATCGCCCCTCTCCCCACCGTAATCACAGGCCCGTCTCCTCCCTGTCCACTGCAGCAGCCTCCAAACTGCTCTTCCTGCTTCCCCACCAGCAATTTTCCACGGAGCAGCCATCGCTGTCCATCTAAAAGTCACTGGCTCTGTCTAAAGTCCTCCAGTGGCTTTCAGGATAAAAAGAAATAAGTCCCAAATCCATGATGGGACCCTGCGATGACCAGGCTCTTACCTTTCTTCTCTCTCTCTCTCCTCCCCTCTCCTCCCACCTTACTTGCCTTTTTTCAAGTCATCAAACCCTCCAAGCTCCTTCCTGTCACAGGGCCTTTGCACATTCAGTTCCCTCTGCCAGGAGTGCTTGCCCTGCCTCCTTTCCCCCCTGATGAAATCCTAGCTAAGAGGGCCTTCCTGCCACCCTCCCCTAGACGAGGTTGTTTGCTCCCAGGCCGCCCTGCATATCTCACTCATGACATTGATCACTATTGCAATTAATCAATTGTTTCGCGTCTGCTCTCCTGCCAGAACACGCGCTCCTGGGGGCAGGGAACGTACCCCGTTCACGAGGTGTCGCCCATAAACGCTGGTTCCAGGAGTACACTGAACTTCTCCGTCAGTCTCTGCACCCGCCCTGCACACTGACACCTCTGGATCCTGAATCGGGACACGCAAACATCTGGGAACCGAGAAACTAGGTGTTAATGGCGGAACATGAGTCTTCTGGGCTACTCATTGTGTTAAAAGTCCCAGTTCTCAGCCACACATGAGCCCATCTCTGGGCCTCACTTGAGACCTGGAGGTGGAATTCCAGAAGGAGAGGGAAGGAGGGAGGGGTGGCAAGGGTCTGGGGAGGGGGCAGGAAGGGTCTCAGCAGGGTCTGGAGGGGGCCAACGTGGTTTACAGTGAGCCCACGGAGGCGGGCAGCATCCGCGGGACTGGAAGCCCGACCTGCAAACAAAAAGTCTCTAGAACTTTTAGAGTATTTTTCATGGAGAGTTTTAATTGATCAGAGTGGGCATGGCGGGCTGCAGATGGGAGACCCCAGCCATGGACTCACCACGCACCCCCTACTCCGACACTGGGCATGTTGCTGCTACTCTCTGGGCCTGCCTCAGTTTCTCCATCTGTGAGAGGGGTGGTTGAGCTAGAAGACCCCGAGAGTCTCTGCAGTCAGCTCTCACGTCGATGACTCACGAGAAAGGTAGGAGACCCACTCAGATGTGCATCTATTAGTCGGGATGGGCTAGGTTTCACCCCACGCACCGTCCTGTGCTCACACTCAAACTTCAGTTGACGCGCAGAGACCCCCACCTCTCGTCCACGCCCACCACCCCTCAGCTGAGCAGCCAGCTCCTCAGAAACATCTGGAATCCCTCTTTCCCAGCAGGAGACACGGAGCTGGCCACGGATGGTGTCTCGCCAATTCTGGGGCATCCTTGGTATGATGGAGGGGACATCTGTTCTCCCTTTGTCTGGAGGACAAAGTGAATAGAAAAGGAGAGCAGTCTTGCAACCAAAGAGAAAACATCTGAAATATTGAACTTGCCACGTCTGTCATTCCTTCTGCCACACAGTCCACCGACCCATCTGTTCGGTTATTCGAGTCATTTCAGGGCAGACACTGGATGACCCTTTGGAGTGCAGAGCCCCTAAAATGTGCAGAGTGTCATCGAGGGCACGAGGACTATGGTGCAGGGGACTTGCCCTCGGAGGCTTGCTGAGACTGAGAAAGTGACCATAACGATGAGGATGCTGGAGGCCCGGGTGGCAGCTGCCATATCCTGAGTTGCTGTGTGCCAGGCCCCGGGGCACTGTGCTGAGGGCCTTACAGATGCGACCCCACTGAAGCAAGAACAATTATCCCCACTGGCTCGGTAACTGGGCGTCCAAAGCCAGCCAGCGGCGTCAGCATCAGCAAAGCTGACTGTGCCCCCAGAGAGATCTGCTCAGGGACGGTGGTGGCATCTCTGTGGACCAGTTCTGTAGCGTGAACGAGGGCATTGTTCTCCCGGCACCGCCTCCAAGCCTGCTTCTCCAGCCTTTGTCTGCTGAATAATAATAATATATAATATTGAGTTTCTGTCGCTTGCCACCGGGAGCTCTGTGTAGTTGGCGTCAACCAGCGGGGAAATGCCCAGCAAATGTGGGGAGAAATCCACCAGTCCCTCAAAGGTGCCGTCTTTTCCTTGCCCTCTGCCTCTGCGGGGGTCCAAGGTCACGTCAACTCTCCCCAGATTATTAAGACCGCCGCCCACGAGGCCTCCCTGGTTGCTCCTTGCGTGGACCACACAGCCACCAGAGGGCGCTTTCTAACGTGGAAATCTGACCCTTCCACCCCCAGCTTCAAAGTGGGGTGACCATCAGGACAAAGGATCCCTCGTCCACCAGGCCTTCTAGACCCTTCAGATCTGCCTCTGCCTGCCTATGGCCACAGCTCCGGTCCTGCCTTCTCTTGAGCTCCCAGGAAACAGCTCTTGAATTAATCGAATTAAAATTAGATGGGACCCTGAGTGGTCACCTTATTCAGAGGTGTCAAACAGGTGGGATTCAGCCAGCATCGCTTAAAGTTCTATTTTGACTGGCTGTCAGCATTTTTAAAAGGGGAGATTCCACCTAGGAATGAATTCCACTTTCTGACTTCTCTTCAACACGCAGAAGAGCTGCCCATCCCCTTCCCAGGCCCAACTCTAATAATCCCGCTGGTTGGAGCTGAATGGTGGCCAGATCTTACAAAGGGGGCAAATGTTCTCCATTTTTCTGTAGCTCCTACCCAGCTCACTTTTCTCATTCATGCAAAGTCTGTCCTGGGCTCCTAGAAGCACTGACATTTTAGTCCTGATCCACGTAAAACCTTCTTTGACTGGTGGACATAGTCGCCTGCTCGGGGTTGTGCGGGGTTGCATTTCGTGGCAAAGCTGGGGCTCCGCTCCGCCATCTGCCTCACGTTCTCCATGCATCTTCCTCCAGACAACGGAATCGGCCCTGCGCACACCCCACACGTGCTTGGAATCTCTGTTTTGGATTTGCCTTAAGCTCCTTTTGCTACAGGTTGGGATGTTTTAGAGCTTCCTAAGTCTGCGTCGGCTCCTCCCGTTACCACCCCCAACGAGATCCTCGGTGCCCCCGGAGCTGGGCGTCCAGAGCCACATCCATCACGGACACTGGGCTGTCAGCACGGCCACGTGCCCCTCTCAAAGGCCCGAATCCAGAACGGATTTACCCCGGGGGAAACGTGGTTATGCTTTTATGTGTTCGATTCATTAGGTTTTCTGTCAGCAGCATAAATCAGGGCTGGACCCTCTTCTCGCACACTCGGGAATGGGGAAGACACGCAGGGAAGAGAGAGAAAAGCCTCGGAGGGCTGGATGTGGCAGGGGGTGATTTCACACCCCTGTACTTACTCTTCTGTTTTTTTAACCAAAAAGAAACCTTAGAGGGATCTTTGGGGAGGCAGGGAGAAGGGGAGGATGGATGGGGAGACTGAGGCTGAAATTGTTGCTTTCCCCATAATCCTACACAGATTGCCCCTATTTCCCCCAATTCCATGGTCAAAAATTCTCCCCTTTTATTTGGCCCTAGCACGCGTAAGAGGGGTGATCTTTTAAAAAAATAAACCAAATCATGTGAAACTCTTCAACTGCTCCCCACTGAGTTAGAACAGCACCCAAACTCCCCCCCCCAGGGTCTCCCAGGCCCTCCATGGTCTGGACCCTCCTTCTCCCCCATCTCATCTGTGGGACTCTCCCCCTTTGCTTGATAGTTGCAAAATAGCTTTTCATTCATTGGGCAAATGTTTAATGAGCATCTCCTAGGTGCCAGGGACTTTCATAAGCCGTTGGGATGCAGAAGGGAACAGACAGAGAAAAATTCCTGCCTTACAGAGCTTACATTTCAGTGGAAGCGAGGTGATATTACAAATAGACAAACACTTTATAATATGTCAGAAAGTGTTAAATGTTATTAAAAAAGAAAGCAGACTAAGAGATGGAGAGTGAAAGGGGAGCTACTTCAGATGGGTTGGCCCAAGGAGACCTCTTTGAGGCGGTGTCACTGGGGCAGAGACCAGAGAGAAGCGAGGGTGGGAGTCAACGGGATAAAAGGAGGGACAGTGCTCCAGGGAGCCGTAACAGCCAGTGCAAAGGCCCTGGGGTGGAAGGGAGCAACATGTTTCGAGAAAGCACAACATGTTTCGAGAAGGCCCACGTGGCAGGCCGAGGGTGGGTTAGGAGTAAAGTTGAAAGAGGTAGCTGGAAGCCAACTCACGCAGGGCCTGTGGCCATGGTGGGACTTTGGGTGCATTCTGAGTGTGGCGGAGTGAGGGGTGAAGCTGCGGAGTGACACGCTCGTCTTTATGTTTTAAAAGGATCACTCTGTGCGCTATTCTCCGTGGGATAGACCACTCGAGGGTCCAAGTGAATGCTGGGTGCAATCAGGGGGTGGGGGCTGGGCCAGGGGCGGAGAGACTGGAGGGGAGCACTGGGGAGGAACTCGGCATCAGGAGATTCGAGAATGGAGCTTTATGCCTTGGGTGTCTGCCTGGGGCACACGCGTGACATCACAGCTACCCTTCATTTTTATATTACAGTCACCTCCACTGAGCCATCCTGTTGCCCAGGAACAGCCAGGGACTTGCAACCTCAAATCAGCCTCTGACTCCATCTCCCACCTTGTTTTCTGCATCGGAAAGGGTATTGGGTTCAGGCCAGCGTGAAGTTTTAGGTGGAAGAAATACCCTGCCAAGAACGGAGAATGAAAGGTAGGAATTTTGTTCCTCGTATCCCCAGACTCGTTCCCATGTCAGGGCCTTCGAAGCAGGCACTGCTTCTAGAAGGTGGGTCCCTCTCCGCCCAGCCCCTTCACCCAGAGCCTCACCGTTCCATCCCTTGGAGTGGGGGTATGTCCCCCCATTCGTATGTTGAAGCCCCAACCCACAATGTGACTGTATTTGGAGACAGGGCATTTAGGAGGTAATTAAGGTTAAATGAGGTCATAAGGATGGGGTCCTAATCTGATAGGATAGGTGACCTTATAAGAAGAGGAAGAGAGAGAGAATATTCCTCCCCCGTGCCCAGTGTGCTCACAAGGCCATATGAGCACACGGGGAGAACCCTGGACGAGTTCTCCCCAGGAACCAAATGGGCTGACATCTCGATCTGGGTCTTCCAGCCTCCGGGACTGTGAGAAATAAATGTCTGCTGTCTAAGCCCCCAGTCTATGGTATTTTGTGATGGCAGCCCGAGCTGACTCAGACACGGGTCTCCCGACCCTCATCACCCTCCCTTCCCCAGCAGTACACACGTGGAAAACCCCCCAACCAATACAGCCAGCTATTTATAGATGTCATACACATATCACATATTCTGCCATCAATCTGTTTATAAAACATCGAGGAAATGTTTGTTTCTTATTTTTAAGTTGAGAAATAAAAATAAATAGAAGTCCTATTATTTTCTTCATTGGATCCTCTTGTCCCCCCCACTTTGGAGACGTTATTTTAGAACTCAACCTCTGTTCCTCAAGAAAACCTTTTCTGATCTATAACGCATTCATTCATTCATTCACTCATTCATTCACTGAACAAATATTCATGAGGGACCCACGAGGGACGGAGTACACGTGGATGCATCAGACAGACCCCGTTCAGCTCTCGAAGGCAGATCAGTCCCGGTGGGCCTTCCTGTAACGTGGTCTCCTCTGTAACTAGCTGTAATTAATTAAGTGTTTAATTACCTGTTTACAAGACATCTGCCTTTCCTGCCAGAGGACGGAGGAGGACAGAGGTGTGAGGACAGAGGCCGTGACTGTCCCCATTCACTGCCGCATCTTCAGGGCTTGCGCACAGTAAACTTTCCATAAACAGCAAATGGATGAATGAGGAATGATTGAATGACTGAGCGACCGAATGAACGAAAAGTGGGTGACTGAATTCACTCTCCCTGTTTCTCCCTTTCCCTCAGGTCAGTCTTGCCATGCAAAAATGTGAAAGTAGCTCAGGGGCAGGCGGGCCGGTCGGCAGAGTGGGAGCGAGGGGGAGAGATTTGCGAGCAGGGGCCAGGTTAGCGGTGGTTTTATTACATCCCATTAAGCATATGGTCATGATTATAATAAGCACATGAGTTATGGCAAGTGACACATGTTTCTTTAAAAAAAAAAAAAAGGGAGAGGGGGAAGAGCAAAAGAAACTCAGCCAGCCCCAGAAGCCTGGCAGCAGAGGCTGGGTGGGAGGGGCCTGCTCTGCTCTGTGATTTTTAACCCCTTCACCTCCCGGGCGTGGCATGTGGGAAGACAGGGACTCCTCGGGCCGGCCAGGATCTGGGGGCTCCCAGGAGGATCTTGTCCACTTGTCTGAGAGCCCCTAGAGGACAGGGATGTGGTCAGCTCAGCTTGGTGGCCCCAGGATCCCCAATAGGGCTTGGCCCACAGCAGACATTTGGGGAAGGGTTGTGGAAGGAAGGAGGAGGGAGGAGGAAGGAGAAAAGAAAGGAAAGAATGAAGGAAGGAAGGAGGAAGGGAGGGAGGGAGTTAGGGAAGGAGGGAAGAGATTGAAGTTTCTCAGTGAACTTTCATGTATTCATTCAACAACCAGGCTTTCTACTACACACAGCACGGTGTGGCAGGGGAGCCCTGGGCTGGGGTGACACCTCGGCTGCTCCCTAGCTTCACCATGCACATCCTGTGTGGCCTCGGGTGAGTCCCTTTCCTTCTCTGTGTCTCATTTGTAAAAGGATATGATCACTCAAGTTTCTCCCGGTTCTGACCTCATGGGGGCTGCAAATCTCTGGGTGGAAGGGGCACAGAGACGCCTGCGTCCTGCCCCAGCCCCGGGAAGGCCACACGACGCCTCAGCTGGATGGGTCCTAAGAGGTCATCTAATTGTTCTCCTCACCCATTTTACAGCTGTGGAAACAGAGGCCTCGCTGTGCTGCCCAACGATGAACTCTCCAGCTGTCCTCCACTCCCCTGTCCTTCCTCCTCCTCGCCCCAAGGTCAAAGGGGATTATAACCAGAGAATCAAGGACACGAGCATCTTTCGGTCATCTTCTGTGACCGAGGAGATCGCCACGTCTGGACAGCAGCAGAAGACAAGGGCCCCGGTTCTGGGAAGCCCCACCCCACCCTGGCAGCCTGGAGTGGGTCCCGGCCCCAGGAGCAGCATCAGCCACTGCTGATGGAGGATGTGGGAAGCGGGGACCTTGGCCACCAGGCCCTGGGGGGTCAGAGTGCCAGGCTCCATCTCTGAAAATGTGCCAAAGAGCTGGATCACCTAGAGAATTGCTCTTTAACTCACTCAAGTGGTTTCACACCCTCTTTCCAGATGAGGAGAGGCCGTGTGCTCGGAATCACAGCCGCGGTGGCAGAGCCAGGCTGGGCTCCAGGCCTGCCTGCCTCCACAGCCAGCGCTGTGTCTTCCTCCTGAGGGTCTCACCTCCGCCAGTGTGACCGTGGGCAAGTCAGGTCACCTCTGTAACGCTCGATGTCCTCACTGCAGGACGGGACCACCCTCCGAGGGCCGACGGGAGGGGTAACCAAGCAGCATCAGGCACTGAGCCCGGGCAGGGGCGGGGTGGGGGGTTGGGGCTGGACCAAATTAGAGCTTCCCAGCCTTTTCCTCAAGGAAGGTGGCTTTTATTATCCTGTGTTTTGAAAGATCTTATCTCTTGAACAAACTTTGTTTTAAAGTAATAATTCATTTATTTCCCCTCTTTCTTGTCCCCCCGAGATGCCTGTGGCTGTCCTCTGAGTTGACAGCCGTGTCCACGCTGGGCTGTTGGAATTCCCACCACCTCCAAGACAGAATGCTCTCTGTCCAGCCAGGGTTCCCTGATCAGGGGCTGCGAGGGTCTCAGAACTGTGGGGACGATGGGATGGTACCTGCCACTATCCCCCCACTGAGGACCCCAGGTCGCGAGCCCCCAGGAGGGTGATGGTGACAGTACTCGCAATCTCGGGCCTTCATCGAGTTTGCCGTCTGTGCCCCGCGAGGTTCAAGAAGTTTCCATGTGTCACCTCGTGGGATCTATGACTTGTCCTCATTCTGGATAGGAAGAACTGAGACTGAGATGTCAACAGCTCCCCCAGGTGACGTGGGGGCATCAGGGCTGAAGGGACCCCTCTGAACCATGGCACTAAGCTTCCCTCCCCCGCCTGAATCTGGAATCCTGTGATTGGGGTGGGGCCCTGAAGCCGCGTGAGCCTTGCCTGGGGGACTTCCCAGCCCAGCAGAGGACAGCAGACGTGAACTGATTTGCCCAAGTCTGCGGGGCAGCCACGCAAAGGCCCCACGAGGTCCTGCACCATTTGGCCGAAGGTGGGCAGCTGGTACCTGCAGCTGAGCCAGGCGGCCAGGGGACCCCTGAGCCCAGCGGCTCCCCGCTCTGTGCCTCAGTTTCCCCCAGTACAGAGCACAGACACTAATGCTTCAAAGGGCTGTTGTCAGGCTGCCGAGAGACAGCAGAGGCCGAAAAGGCCCCCCGAGCCCAGCCTGTGACTTAGACGAATCGCCCTCGGGCTGCAGGCCTTCTCAGTGCGTTGCCAGGTGGGGGCGGGAAACGAAGCCGGAGAATCGCGCTCTGGGGGCCTGTCCTGAGACCCGGGGCCGCTCCACAGAGTGATGGCTGCAGGGGGACGGACCCGCAGATAAATAAGAACAGTCCGTGTGAGCCGGGCTCATCTTAACACTAAGCAGAGAGGCCTGGGGCCGGACTTGAAAGCCTTCGCCCGAGATGGATGGGCTGCTGCCGAGGCGGGGGCGGCTGGGCGTGGGGGATGAGTGATGGGGTGTCGGGGCGCTCAGTCAACGCCGGCCAGAGATGCTGGCCTCTGTCCGGCCGCCGGGACATGTGCGGGGGCCGCCCCGGGATTTATGGTTTCGTTAAGGTCTGGCGAGGGGCTGCGGCCAGGCCTGCGGTGGGAGGGTTTGATGTCAGCCCGCCCCTGCTGGATTTCCGCCCTGCGCAATAGAGGCGAAACCAGGCCGGCCCACGGGGCCCGGGGACTCGGGGTCACGCACCCAGGGGCCTCCTCCGGCTGGCCCCGGGGGACTCCCTCAGTCGCCCCGCCCTCAGCGGCTCCACTGCTCTGCCAGCCCCCGGGTCTCGACCCACGCGGGTCCCTCTGCCTGGGGTGCCCGCTGCCCTGGCGAAGTCCCTCCCGCAGCGCGTGCGGGCTTGGCGTCTGGCCTGCAGCGGGGAGGCTCCCTCTGGTACCTGCGCCATCCAGGCGCCTGGGGCTTCCTCCTCGGCGCCCGCCCCTCGGAGTCCTCACCCACCTCTTCCACAATCGCGTGGTGTTTGTCCCCAAATGACCACGAGCTTGAGGGCAGGGGGCCCATTTTTCTCCATCTCCACACCCACGGAATTTACTCCCTGAT
This sequence comes from Tapirus indicus, assembly GCA_031878705.1. Taxonomy (NCBI): domain Eukaryota; kingdom Metazoa; phylum Chordata; class Mammalia; order Perissodactyla; family Tapiridae; genus Tapirus; species Tapirus indicus. Next base: position 12,234,846 of record CM062928.1, read on the forward strand.
ATTAACGAAACTACAGTTCACTGAGATCTTACGTGCTAGCGGCTGTGCGAAGCATTTTACTATTCTTCTACTTTCTGTGTTCATCTGTTTCACGGGCGTGGAAACAGGCTCAGAGAATGGTGAGCCAGGACTCAAACCGAGTTTGTCTGATTCCAAAATACTCGTGCTTGACTATTCAGCTAAGCGGCAGCCTGGGGGAGGAATCAGCAAACATGGGACAAGTGTTCTCTTTTTCCCGAGTCCACCCTGCAATGTCCACCCTTTGCATCTGCACAGTAACGTGGTGTCACCTCTGTTCTCCTGTCTGAGCCCCCATGGCAGTCCTGTGAGGTCAGCGTTGTCATGATCGTCCCATTTTACAGACGGAAAAAATGGAGGTCCAGCCTGGGGACGTGCCCTGCCAGGGTCACAGCCGGCGGGGGCTGAGCCAGGACTGTGGGGTGTCTGGCCCTCTCCCCAGGGCCCCTCAGCTGCTCCCACATCTTCTCCCTCTCTGGCCAATCTCAGATCAGGAGGGCCAGCGGGGGACGCTGAGACTCTGTTGGTGGACTCTTGGCTCTTCCACTGGGGGAGCAGAGGAACCTCCCCAAAGCCCAGGGGCCTGCTCACACCCGCTGCCCTAGGAGGGATCTTCCCTTTGGTAGACTGAAGCCCCTGGCTTTCCAGAACCCAGGATGCTCCCAAGTGGCCCTGACCCCTGCCCACCTACAGCCCTCCCGCTGGGGCTGGAGGTGCCTGCCACGTTCCCCTTCCGGTCTAGGCCGGCAGCTGCCGAGTCGGCACAGCGGTTAGGAAGCAGCTTTCTCCCACCACTTTGGCCTCCCTGGTGAAGATCCCTCTTCAGACAGGGGTGTGGGTGATGGTCCATCGAGGCTGTCTGGGGAGGTGCTGGAGCAATACAAGCTGGTTCTGTCTCCAGCTTTCCCTCCTTGCCCTCCACGTCCCTGCGGCCTCGCCGGTGCTGGTTCTCTGAATCGTCTATTTTGGGGCCAGAAGTTGAACAAGTTGGGATTCTCAACACCTGTCCGGAAGCATCCATCGGGCTCCCTGTTCACTCACTATTTGGAGGGAGGGGAGGCTTTGAGGAGGAAATTGACACGTCTGCAACCTCTTTGGGGCAGGAGGGCACTTGAGCCTGCAAAACTTTTCTGCCTCCGTCATTCATTCATTCATTCATTCATTCACCCATTCGCCTACTCTGTGCAAGCCACTGGTCTTGAGCATTGAGATCCCATCAGGAACAGGACAGGGAAATGCTTCATTTTCATGGGGCGCCGGTCTGGTGGGAAAGACACATCGGACAGAGCATCAGAGAGGAATTAATTCATGCTGTGATAAATCACTTCCCTCACAGCCCTGCTCAAGCGTCACCTCCCCGGAGAGACTTTCCCTGACCCCATCTCTAGAAGATCACCCTGTCGATCTCCATCCCCTTTCCTGATTACGTAATGGCAGTATATGAGTATTTGTGTTGTGTTGTGTATTTCTTTGTTCATTTTCTGTCTTTTTCACTGGATGGAAACACCACGAGAGTGGAGATGGTGGCTATATTGTGGTCAGTCTCCAGCTCCTGGTGTGTCGTAGATGCTCAATAAACACGAATGAATGAATGAATGAATGAGTGAATGAAGGCAGAGGAACGGCAGTGCGTGCAGAGCCCGGGCTGTGAAAGGGAACTGGTAGGGCCCCCATCGATGTTCCCGTTTGGATAGTCACGGGCAGCTGCCATGAGTGGGGGGGGTGGCACTTTCCAGCAAGCCTTTGGTGGCGCGTCAAGGGGCTCTGGATCCTGGGATTTGATCCTGGATCTGCCACCTCCTATGAGTGATCTTGGCAAGGATTTAACCTCCCTTATCCTCGGTCTCCTCATCTGTAAAATGGGGATGGGTACAGCGTCTCCCTCGGGCGGTTACTGTGAGGACGCAGGGAACGGCAGCTGTGAGTATTTAGACGAGAGCCTGACCTGTCCGGAGAGTTGGATAAATGCCGGCTATTCTAGCCCACGGCTGCCTCCCATTTCCCACGGAAAATCGGGCTAAGGCGGTTAGGATTTAGAGAAGAGTTTCCTGGCTGGCTTCGCTCTAGGAATGAGGGGTGGGAAGTTGAAAGTACCACGAGTTACTTCATTCCCAGTCTCTCCCTCAAACAAATCATCTGCCTCTCAGCCTCAGTGTCCCCATCTGCTCAAGGAGGCGTCGGCCGGCGTCTCTCTGCGGCTGGGTCCGCCCCCAGCCCGTTCCCAGCCAAGCTGCCTGTTCCCCGAAGCCTGAACTTCCCGTCACAGACCTCAGGGCCACGCACAGCTGGCCTTCACCTCCTGCACGAATATTTTGCACCTGCCCCCAGCCCAGATGTCCTGGAGCGTTGCCTCTCTGGCTCCCTCTGGGCCTGCTCTCTGTCCCCGCCGGCTCCGAGCCAGAAAGCCGTTGGCCCCTCCCCGTGCCCCCAGCACCCCACATTCCCTGATTCCCACCCATTCGTGTCCTCTGCAGGAGGATCGTGCCCATCCTTGAGGTAATTTATTTTAGGGCGGTTGACTCACAGCGCAGGTTGGGGTCTCCCTTTTTTTGAAAGGACCCTTTGCCCCCTACCACCTACTGCAGGGGAGACATGCCCCAGGGAAGTGCAGACACACACACACACACACACACACACACACACACACACACACACACACGAGGCCTCAGGAGGGCGGCCCAAGCTCCCCCCCCGACATAGAGAGTGAGGTTCAGAAACTCAGGAGAGTGGGAAGGGGTCGCTGGGGGGCAGCTCTGGCGGGGGGCCCAGAACTCTGGTTTCTGCTGCTGCCTCAGCCTTGGGGTTGGAGGGGAGCTGGGGAGGGGGCGGGGGGAGGAGAGGAAGCGCTGAGTCGGCGGGCGAGCAGTGGCGTGGAACGATTCACAGGGCGGGGGCGGCCCTGGGTCTGTACCAGGACGAGGTGACCCGGCTTCTCCTGGTTTGGCGACCCTGGGGAAGTCACCGTCCTTCTCTGTGCCTATTCCCTGCTCTGCCAATGTCCGCTGTAGACAGCAGGCAGCATGGTGCCGTGCAAAGAGCAGGCAGACCTGGTTCCCATCACAGTGCGGGCCCCGCAGACTGTGTGTCTTGCAGTAGAAGGCTGCACCTTGCTGGGCCTGCATCTCCTCATCCACGAAATGGGGATAATAAGCCTGACCTTGCAGAACTGCCACGAGGTTGAGAAATGGTGGATGGGAAGCATCTAATGAGGTGCCTGGAAAACACATCCCTTCCTGACGGAGCCTGCGGACCCCAGGGTGAGATCCAGGCCCCCTTGGGAGGGCTCATGGACCCTGTCCCTCACAGCACCGACATGTCCATAATTATAAATGTACCTATGTGACAATCCATGAACGCCCTTCTTCTCTGCTAGATCGTAAGCTTCTTGAGGGCAGGAACCTGAATGTGTCACATAGCAGGAGCTTCTCTCGGATCCAGTTTGGAAACTAGGACTCACGTGGGTATTTCAACAGAGGGGATTTAATACAGGGGACTCGTTCTGAAGGTGCTGGAAGAGCTGAGAGGCCTGGATGGGATGGTGGGGCAACTCAGGGACCAGAGGGACCGAGGAGCAAGTGATGACACAGAACCAGAGCCAGGATCAGTGGGGGACACTGGGACACAGGCAGGGACTGCCCTTAGGAGCTGGGACTTGGAGGGAGGGCCTGTCCCCAGGACCTGGAACCATGGAGGTGACGCGGCCACTGCCCCAGCCACTGCCCAAGATTCCACCAAAGCAGAAGGGATGCGGAAAATACGCCGGCTCCTGGCCGCTCATCTCCAACCGGCTCTTCCCATTGGCCCAGGCGAACAGGAGGCTGGTGGGCAAGGGAGCCTGTGAGATGTAGTTTGACCGGAGTCAGCTCTGAGACACAGCAGGATGAAGAAAGAGCAGGGGGCAGATCTGAGCTGAACAGACAAATGGCAGGCCCGAGCCTCGACGTATTTATTCCCACACAAATGCATATATAGTGTTTCCTAGGCACTGGGCCCTGTTGTAAGATTTTTACAAAGATGAACTCATTTACTAAACATTTGTTCAAAGAATAAACAGTAGGCGCTTGATAAATGCTGCCGGAGCTGCTATTGTCAGACATGCTCTAAAGAGCTCAGACCGGCTGTGATTCTGGGATTTTCCTTTCTCTGACTTCAAGACCTCCACCCCCGCCCTGGCCTGCTCGGGCCCCCAGGCTCTCCCTGGCTGAGAGCAGGGGAGGAAGGGCAGAGGGTGCGCCCAGGCCCCAGCCCCTACGGAGCCCCTCCATCTCTGCCCGGGGCTCCACGGGGAGCCGGCGCTCCCTTCCTGCGCCTGTCAGTCAAACCCGGCCCCTTGGAAGTTCAAGCGTGGCCAAAAGGAAGCAGATTTCAAAACACACCTCTGCTGGCCCCGCTCTCCTCCCGGCCCCTCGTGGTCCTGCTCCCGGCTCCCCGGGGGCTCCCTGGCCCCCGGCCTGTCCCAGGCAGAGCTGAAACCATAAGGGTCTGGGGCAGAGGCCGGGGGTGGACTGTGGGGAGGGAGGAGGGGTCCCACTCCAGTCTGGGGGCCACTCCTGGTGGGTGGAGAAGAAATCGGAGGCAGACTGGGGCCGAAGCTGCCCTCCTGTAGCGAGCGGCCCTGGGGGTGGCAGGGGAAAGGGGCCTGACCCCCAAAAATCAGTGAAGCTGGAGGCTTGCTATTTTGTTTATTCCTTTATCCCTGCACTGGCGCAAGCCTTGGCTTCTAGAAGATTCTCCATCAGTATGTGTTGAATAAATGAATGAGTGAATTCCCACTAAGGAGAAGGAGCTTTGACATGGAAAGGAGACGGGGGAGTCAGCGGAGGGGCCCCTAACTACCCACCGGGGGCCCGAGCCTTGGGCGCCTCTTCCCTCTGTCAGCTCGCTCCTCGTCCCCTCAGTAAGAGGGTTTGGATCAGAGGGCTGGGGACACCATCCTGGCTCGTGCTTTCCAGCTGTGTGATACTGAACAAGCCGGTCACCTCTTCAAGACTCCGCTTTCCTCATCTGTGAAATGGGGACAGGCCTCCCTCCTCCAGAGGGCACCGTGAGGCCCAAATTGAACGAGGTTCTGAAAATAAATCCTGACACAGCCCCCCGTGTGCTGTCACAGACCTCACAGATACGGTGGCCTTTGGAAGCTACAGAATGAGCCGGAATGTCCTCCTGTGGGGTTGTCGATGGCCTTAAAAGCAGGGCCAAGGCTCTCACAAGTAGCCACCGCTTCTTGTAATTTCTCCACAGAAGCAGATGGAAAGGAAGCCGTGCCCGGTCATGGAGGCCGGTTCTGGGCTGAACGCTGTGACCTGGGGGGTGGGGGAGGGGTTGATCCTCCCCGGTTGGTTCCTGGGTGGGTTAGTGTTTTACCCGTTTTCCCTCTCCTTGCTCAAAACCCAGCCATGACAGCACTGACCGCCGGGACCACACCGATCACTTTATTGCACCGTTGTTTTCCATTTGGAAGAGCTCTCCAGAACGTGCCTGAAATTTTGGAGAAGAGAGTTAATGCATCGACGATGTCTTTATTGTCAGAACGCTTCCTGAATTAGAAATAAGGGGCTCTGCTGAATTCAATAAAATGACACGGGAAATATGTTCCCTTTGTAGGATGAGGCTAGCCTGGGGTGGAGGGCAAACTTTCTTAAGCTCGGAGATTCGCCCGAAGATTCGTCTGATAACTCAGGAGCCAGCTGGACGTTCGGGGCCCGGCGTCCCCCCAAACAAAGGAGAGATCTCTGCCCTCCTGGGAGCAAAGAGCTGGGCTGGTGGGTGCCCGAGGTGTGGCCCATCTCTGGCCCCTGCCGGCCCCCAACAGTCCCAGCTGACCCGCCCCAGGAACCCCCTTCCTGCGAGTCACCCAGGAGCATGGTGCACGCTTCCCTCTGCAAAACTGTGAGCAGACGAACCCTGCCCTTGCTCCCCCCTCCCTGCTGAGTCCCCCTTCCCTTCTCTGGGCCCCATCAGCCTGCGCCCTCATCCCCATGACCCCTATGCGCCCCTCCCCAATCTAACTGATCTTTTGAGTCTGAATTCTGTCTGTGATTCATTAAAAGAGGCAGACAGCAGGGTGGACTGGAAGGACAAGGCCTTGGGCTTGTGCAGATCTGGACTTGAATCTTTTAGTTGCTGTGTGACCTTGAGCAAGTGACTTTGCCTCTCTGTGCTTCAGTTTTCTCACCAGTGATGGAAACACCCAGCACAGGGCCCAGTAGCTACTATTATTACACTTGCTTCCCTAAAGTCTTGTTATCACTGGGGAAGAAGCAAGCTGGAGGAGAAGGAGCCTGGGGATAGTGGCACTGGAAGGGGCTGGGCAGCATAAATTTCCTCTCAAGGAGAAACAGAAGAAGAGGATGGCTATTTTAATGAACACCTACTATGTGTCAGGCATACAGCTACCCTTATTCTACAGGCTCAGAGAAATTGTTACTTGCCCAAGGTCACACAGCTAACAAAAGAGACTCAGATTCATAGCCGGGCCCTTCAGACCCCCAGTTCAATTAGTTCCCTCCACCCTTGAGAGAATGCCTCCCCAAAAGCCACTCACAGGACTGAGTCTTGAAGGGTGGAAGGTGGGGCCCCATGAGGGGATGAGGCAGAGGTAGCCCCTGGGTCAGAATCCTGCTGTGAAGGGGCGGGGGGAGAGGTCGGGGCAGAGCCCCCCAGTCGCCCTCCCTCTGGCAGCCATTGTACGTGCTGGGACAGTCTGCTTTCTCCTGTGACAGTCACGTTCCGGGCAGCGCCGCCTCTCGCGAGGGGAGATGCAAGTGTCCTGGGAACTCTCGCTGACTCAGAGGCCGCGGGTCCCTTTCCCAGGGTCCCAGTGCATCCGACTCCGTGTCTCGTTTCCTATTGGTGGATTTGCCCTTACGTCCCGCCCCGCCACTTGGAACCGCCGCAGTCCCGCTTCCCCACGGCCACCTCAGGCCCTGCTGGGCCAAGGGCGCGGGGGGCTCCGGAAACGGGGCGGGGAGACCGCGTTCGTCGCCGCCTCCTCTGCACTGTGGGCGGGGGCGCTGGGGGGCCCGGTGGCTTGGGACCCCTGCGGGAGGGGAGGGAGCCCCAGTCACCACCGGTCTGCAGACTCCTCAGCTCCAGCCACGGGTCAGGCTGAGGCCCCGGGCTGGGGGCCGGGAGGGGACGCTTCGGCCAAGGACAAGGGAGGTTCCTTGTCTCAGCTCTCCACACCACCGTCCTTCACCCCGGGCAGCCTGAGGAGGAAGCCAGGGTGCCCAGTCCGTTTGCTATGAGTCCACCGGCTGCTGTGCTCCTTGAGTGAATGACTGCCCCTCTCTGGGCCTTGTTTTCCCTGCATGAAAAAGTGGGAGGGATGACACCAGTCCGCAGACACCCCTTTGTGGCTGCGGGATCTCGTCTGGCTTCATCATCCACATCTTTCCCTAAAACAGGACGACAAGGTCCTGATTCTTCCCAGCTCAGGCAGCCCAGCTTAGTTTGCATGAAACTTCCAGCTGATCTAAGGCGGGCATCTGGCCCCTGCCTTCCCGTGTTCCCGGCCAGACTCCTTCCCCCTGGCCTCCCCGCCGGCCTCTGTGGAGCAAGTGACAGGAGCCTCAGGGCCATGGCCAGCCCTGGGGGCAAACCTGGCTCCGTGGCACCTGCGTCCCAGCCAGCGCCCTCGGGCGGGGTGTCTCCCGTTCCTGGTGTGCCACAGCGATGGCCACCCCGGTCACTGGGTTGTTTGGAGTATAACCCGAGCTCCCGTGGTCTGAGTTATCTCTCTTCATGCCCCGTCACTCCCCGAGCTGACCAAGAGTCAAGAGACCAGCTTTTGGTGTCAGATCCGGTCCTTAAGTGCTGTGTGGCCTGGGGGACGTAACTGCACATCTTTGTGCCTTGATTTTGTTTTTTTCTTTGTCCCTCCTCTCCATTCCACCCACCTCTCCCATTGTCTCAGAACTCAAGGGAGCCAGAGTGGAGAGGGTTTCGGCCACCCCGGGGAGGACAGCTCAGGCCTGGGATGTGGGGAGGAGGCCGCAGGGCAGGCACGTCTGCAGCCCCATCTGGAGGGCCCCCCCCCCACCCGCCGCACACATGGTCCGGAGGCCAGACCTCCAGCACGCCCCCCACCCCGCCTGGCTGCCTTTCCTGCCACCCCCGGATTTGTACCCATAATCTGCATATTTAGCAGTTCAGCACGTTGCAGACCAAACCATAAATCCTTCTCGGGCGGGGCCCTGGGAAAGAGCTCCCCGCGCTTCCGCAGAGCCCCGAGGCCCGGCCTCAAGACCCCGCTCCCCAAGTCTCCAGGCGGGCAGGGGCGTCGGCTCTGTCCTCAGGCGTCCCCCGGCCTCCAGAGGCTGAGCCAGGCAGCTGAGCAATCAGAACAGCCAAAAGAATTGGAAGAGGAACAAAAGGGAAATGAGAACAGTTTCATTTGACTTTCAGGTTGCTGAGTGCGTCGGCCGGGGGGCTGCTCTCCCCATTCTGCAGAGGGGTAAACTGAGGCTTGCGTTCAGTTCTGAGGCAGTCAGGGCCGACTGGCCAAGCAAGTGCATTCTCGTCCTCAAGTCTGGAACCAGCTAGAAGCTATGAGCAGAGCAGGGTACGGGCCCCCGACCTGACCTCCAGTCCCGATCTGCACCCACCAGTGTGCGGTCATGGCAATGGGTCTGACCCCTCAGAGACTGTTTCCACCCCCCTTCACTCGAGAGTTCTCTCCTGATTCAGCCTCCCGCCTCCCAGCCCCAACCCCAAAGGGGCAGGACCTTTTAGTGTCACCGATTCTCCTGAAAAAAAAAAAGGAAATGAACACCCTTAGAAAGTTGGTACCAGGAAATGTGCACAGCAGACATCCGGGTGCCCTTAACGCATCCTTGAACCTGACTCTTTCCCTCAAATGCCGGCCATCAGCACCTTCCAAGCTCTATCTATGAACCAGATGGTACAGGGAGCATCTGTGGGGACTTTCCATGTCGTCCTGACGTCAGCCCTTTGGAGGGGGAGGAGGACGATGCGGAGGATGATAAAGAAGATGGGGTCGGGGAGTGGCAGGGGCTGGACTCCACGCCAGAGCCGTCGGATGTGGGGCCCGAGGCTTGGCCTGCCGCCCCCCCCCCCGCCCCCCGCTGTAGAGCCCACGGCCATGGGCATCTTCAAGAAGAAACATCTTCCCACTTCCTGCTCTTTGCTGCTCCCTGCAACCCAGTCGGCCAAACGTGGCCCAACCTCCCCCGATCCCAAAGGGCGTGCCCACCCCTCCCTATTTTCAGCGCCCACCCCCTCCACTGTCCCTCCGTCCTGGGCATCTCCTCGCTGCACAGATTTCTACCAACCGGTAACCCCCACAGCCCGACTCTGCCGCCGCGGACCTGGTCTCTCTCCCCGGCTGCACCGGGTGCCCATCAGAGCAGGATCTGGGGTTCCTGGGCTTCTGTCCCCTCCTCTATTCATGAATCTGACAAGTGCCTCGTGCCAGGTGCCGTTCTGGTGACGGAAACAAAGCCATTTGAAAAACGTCGTCAGCCCTATCATCTTCGGCACAGGCTGCCCCTGGGTCGCCCCTTGAGTGTCCACTGATGGATGGAACAGAGACTTCAGAAGGGAAAGAGAAGAGTCACGGCTGGAATCAGAAGACCAGGGTGTAAGTGCTCACCTTGCCAGTAACTTGCTGTGTGACCTTGAATGAGCCACTCGGCCTCTGCGCCTCAGCTTTCCCACCTGTCAAATGGGAGACCTGACTCCAGCAGTCACGCAGCCGCGGTCACTCCCGACCCACCTTCCCAGCTTTTGCCACGTCCTCCTACCACCTGTCACTCCAGTAACTGAATATTATTCTTTAAATAATTGTGCTTTTCCCAGTTAAATCGATTTGTTGTAAAAGGAAATTTTAAATCACTGCTACGCGTGAAAGAAAGTCAGGACCATTTGCCATAAGAAATAAAAAGTAACTAGAAAAATAAATACAATGAAGACAAAAATAATGTTCTTAGTCTCACAGGGAACTATTCTCTGCCAGAGACTGCGGGGCCAGTGCCCTGCGCTCTCTCTCTGCCATTCATTCATCGAACAAACGGCCCTGGAGTCCTTCCACGTGCCAGGCACAATTCTGGTGCTGGAGATAAAGCAATTGAAAAGAAATAGACCAAGTCCCTGCTTGATGGAGCTCACGCCCCCGTGGAGAGAGATGACACGAGTAAAACACAGCGTGGTAGAGGCACCTGCTATGGAAGGAAAGCGAATGGAGGGGGGGTCGCTGCCTTACCCAGGATGGTCGGGGTGGGGCAGGGTCTCAATGTGAATTCGAGCAAAGCTCTGAAGGGAGCAAGGGCTTGAACCATTTGGGTATCCGAGAAAAGAGCATTCAGGTCAGAGAAAACGGCAGGTGCAAAGGCCCTGCGACAGGAGCGTGTGGGTGTGTCTGAGGAATCAAGGGGCGCTCCGTGCAGAGTGAGCTGGGGGGCAGATCAGAGGTGACAGGGCGGCTGCTGTTAGCAGGGACAGTTAGGAGTGTCCCAGAGGAGGTCACGACAGAGGAGCAGCCAACTGTGACCTCCTCACTGGCTTAATCAGAAGGAGGAAAAAGAGCCAAGGGAACGACCCTCTGGCTCTGTGACTCAGTGCTGTGCCCTGCGGGGTCTTTGTGGCCCTCTAACGTCATCCTGTGGGACTTCAGGGATGGCCCACCAGGCGCACATCCCAACCCGCCACTGAGCTCGCCTCCAGGGAATCTGGGTTCCGTCCTGCTCTCGGGACTCACGATTCTTCGTGGTTCCAGCTGGGCACCGAGCAGCTCAGGGAGTGACCTGGGGTCGTCTACAAACGCCCAGAAGGGCTCCCTTCCACATATTTGTATGTCAGCACGCGGCCCTCCTTCCCTCCAGACTGTCTGATTCCACGCTGGGCACGTGGTGGGCCTCCTGCTCCCCATTGTATGGAGGGGAAACTGAGGCTTCCAGAGGTTGAGACAGGACGAGACAGTGGGCACCCCAAGCTGGGCTGCAGGGACCCCCAATTTTGCCCTTTCCCTCCACCCTGCCTGCCTCGCCCGGGCGACACCACCATCCATGGACCACAGAGGTGCCCAGTGCGAGGTGAGGGTTCCAAGGTCAGGTGGGGCCAACAGGCGTGGCTGGGCACCAGGCGCCCGCTCAGCGGGGCCGCCAGGGCTGGAGAAGTCCAAGAAATCAGAGCCTCCAGCTCCCCCTGGGGCTGCCGTCAGAGTGGGGAGGCAGCTCCCAGAGCCCGCTTTCCAGAAGGATCCAGGCTGGGGGAGGGGCGGAGGGAGGGGGCCCGGGGCTGGGACCAGGGTGAAGCCAGCCAGGCGCCCGGGGCACAGAGCAGAAGGAGGAACTCCTCACGGGCTCTCGCGCGCGTGGAGAGAGGTACCTCCTTGCACTTTGCCCCCCGTGCCTGGCTCGCCTCACCCCAGCCTGACTTTGAACTGGGCCCCCTCCCCCAGCTCCCCCTTTCCCGCAGCTCCTTGCTTCCGGGGCGCAGGCTCGCTGAGCTGTCACTGCTCACGGATCGGGTTCCCCGCTCTCTGTGTGATCTCAGGCCAGCCCCTCCCCTCTCTGGGCCTCAGTTTCCCCGTCTGTAAGAGCGGAAAGTTGAACTAAACTGCAGAGTATCAGAACCACGTGGGACACGTGCTGGGGTGTGGTGGGGGAGCTCAGCAGACTTCCGGGCCCCACCCTGCACCTGCTGAACCGGAATGTCAGGGTGGAGGCCCCAGAAATCTGTATCTTAAGTCTGATGGACCATCTGGTCTATGAGCTACTTCGAGCTTTCCAGCTCTGACTGCCTTTGGGTTTACACACCCCAAAGTGGAGAAAAATGCCATCTGTGCGGGCATGCATTCATTCATCCAATCAAGCAGCACCTATTTCCTGAGTGGCTCCTGGGGGACACGAACTGTTCTAGGGTCACAGCCAGCAGAAGGAGGCAGCCACAGTCCTGCACTCACAGAGCGTCCACGCTGGTGGGGAGGCGATTTTAGATGCTAAGAGCTGCGAGGAAGACACCGTGGATGAGACTGGGAGGGGCAGGGCCACCTTAGGGCCCTTAAAGATGCCTCCTTGAGAAGAAACGTTCAAGCTGACACCTGGATGATGCGACACTCTGGAGGAAATGTGCTCCAGGCAGCGAAACAGCCTGTGCAAGGGTCCTGGGGCGAGGACTAATCTGGTGCTTGTGAGCACTAGAGAGAAGGCCAGTGCAGCTGGACCGCAGGGAGCGGGGGGGAGAAGTGGGTGACAAGGGGGCGAGGACCATGGAGAGCAGGGGCCAGGGAGTGCAGGGTGAGCCCAGGAAAAGCATTCAGCAGGTTGTAGCAAGATGGGATCTCCAACAGATGGCTCCGGATGCTGGCTGAGAACAGACTGGAAGGAGCACTAGAGAAAGCGACTAGAGGAAGCGCACTGGGCGGCGACCACAGTTGTCCAGGCCAGAGGGTCTGGTGGCTGGGCCCGAGGTGGGACGGACGGGTGGAGGGTCCGAGCGGGCATCCGTTTGGAGGGAGGGTCAGCAGAGGTCTTGAGTGGACCCACCTGTGCTGCTGTGGATGCAGGCACTGGGGGTCTGAGGGACTCGAGGGCGGGCCTGGTGGGCGTGAAGAAGGAAAGAGTCCCCCAGCCCCACAGAGCACCGGTAATTCCAAAAGTCGCCACCAGATGGCAGAATTCCAGCGAATTCGGGAGCAGCCAACAGCCGCCTGGTCAGGGCAGGGGGCTCTGGGGCTGGACCAGTGGGTGGTGCAACTGCAGGAGCACCCCTCGCGGTGCATTCTGTGGGGATGGTAGCTCCGGGGTGACAGTGCACAGCCTGGCCTGGAGTCCAAGTCCTGGTTTGTCTGGTGGTGCTAACCAGTAAGTGGGGGCTCAGCGGGCCTAATGGGGACCCCTCCCCCCAGCAACTAGAGCCCCTGAAAGGCCCGGCTGGCACCAAGGCCCAGCCCTGCTATGTACCAACAGTGTGACACAGATGAGCTGCTTCATCTCGCCGTGCCTCAGTTTCCCCACCTGTAAACTGGGGAGGATAATAGCCCCACCCCATAGGGTTGCTGGGCAGATTAAATGAGCTGATACACAAAAAGTGCTCGGGATAAAGGCCTGGGTCGTTGTGGGTCCTCACGAAATGGTGTGGTCACATTGTTCCTTTCTTTGGCACATGAGCTGGGGAGGAGCATGGCTCAGGCAGGATGAGGTGAGCGGAGGGCAGGGATGCCCCGGGGCGGGGGGGGGGGGCAGAGACCAGGTGGGACAGCGACTCCACCAGTGTGCTGGCCCTGAGCTGACACGGTGGATACAGACAGGAGCGAGTCCCAGGCTCTCCCTGAGAAGATTCCTGGTCGAATGGGGAAACTCAGCCAGAGAGAATGTTCCAGCCCGGCAGGGTGAGTGCAGGGGAGGGGCAGCAAACCGGGAATCAGGAAGGTCCCCGAAGGACCAGGGAGGCCCCCTGGAGCACATGGTGATGGCTGAGGAGGGACCAGACAAGCAGAGAAGAGGAGGGAGGGAGGGAAGGCGGGTGTTTGCTGGAAGAGTGAGGGCTGGTACCCGGAAGAGAGGGGATGGTGAGGGGGCGAGGAAGGGGAGTTTGGACAGAAGACTGAAGAGCCTTGAATGCTGAGAAGAGAAGTTTCGATTTCTCCCACTGGGAGCCTCTGAAAAAAATAATAAAACGATCTAACAATGGTACAGAACGTGCCAGGTGCTTATACACATCACCTCACTTAATATGCAGAGGAATCCTTGTTATCAACAATTATTACCTCTGTTGCAGATGAAGAGACTGACGGTCAAAGAAGGGAAGTGATGTTCTCAAGGTCACACAGCTGGGAGGTGGTGGAAGCAGTGGGACCTGGGCCCACCCTCTGGGGCGCCCCTCCCCAGACAGGAAGGGTGGTGCCCGGGCTGAGACTGGGGCAGGTCTGCTCCCGGCTCTGCCTCTGCCTCTGCCTTGCTGTGTGACCTTGACTCCTTCTGTGGGCGATGAAGGGGAGCTGAGGGAGAGGGGTCGGGAGCGGGGAGTGATGGGCGGGAGGAGAAGCAGGGCCGGTGGGGCTGGGCTGTGGCCCCCGCAGGCGCCCGGAGGCTCTGGGGAGTGAGGGGCTGACCGGGCGAGGGCCCAGCTCAGAGGATCCTGGGAGCTGGACGGCCTGGCCTGGAGTTAATTAGCCACTGGAGGGGAGTGTGAGGGCGGTGACCTTCCGAGGCGGGCCTCCTGCTGGCCGTGACACCAGGCCTGGCACCCAGGGACATCCCGCCCACTCTCCAGCAGGCCGAGAGGGGCTCCACAGTGAGGGGCAGAGCTGGGGTCCAGGTGGATGGAGAGGACCTAGCCCAGGCCTGGCAGTCAGGGGACCTGGCTTCCAGCCCCAGCCCTGCCCCCAGGCCCTGGGTGACCTTGGACTGGTCCCTGATCGCCCCTCAACCAGATCCCCCATCTACGAAGGGCAATGGATGAAGCTGGTGGCCCCCTCCCTGGAGCTGCCTTCGGAGGCCAGGGAGATGGGAAGTGCTGGGGTTGGGGGGCGGTCTGGGCTGTGGGGGGACAGCAAAGTGAGCTGGGAGTGAGGACTTGCAGAGTCATCAAGACTTGCATGTGGAGGGGACCCTGGGGACCCGGCTCCCTGTTTGAGCTGCTCAGGGTCAGTGCCAGGGATGGACGGCTGGTCAGAGGGGCGGAGCTCCCGGCCCTGGCCCTCCAGACCCCGACAGCTTTCCTGTATCTGCTTGCACTTCCGCGGGAGACGTGGCTTGAAGCAGGCTTCTGCTGCTAAAGATCAGCTTGCAAATTCCTGGCCTAGACCCATCCCGTCTCAGAGAGAATGGCCCAGAAAGGGAAAGGGACTAGCTTGAGTCACACAGCCAAGGAGGGTGAGAGGACAGGGTGAGAGAGGAGCACTGAACCCCCTCCCTAATCCTCTTAAATCTGGCACGTTTGCCTCTCAAGAAAGATGTGCAGTCTACCGGGGTGGGCTCATGCAGGGGCAGGAGAGTCACCTGGAGGTGTGGTCCACCTGGACCATTGGCTCTCCTGACATCTTTGGGCAACCCAGACGGTTTCATTTATTCCTCGTTCTTTGCCCTTTCTTCCTCAGAATCCCAGGCTGGTGAGTTTTTCATTTCATTTCCACTCAGAGAGGCAGAACTGGGGAGGTGGGGACGTCCGCAAATGCCCCCAGCCTTCCCCAGCAAGTGCAGGGGAAAGGCCAACTTGCAAAAAAGCAAGCAAATCAAACCTTTATCAACTATGCAATAGGGCCTGGCGACCTACCCACGTCCCGTCATAGCAATACTGCCCCCACTTGGCGGATGAGGAAACTGAGGCTCGCGGAGATGAAAACACTTCCCTGGTGTTCCCGGCTGAGACCTGAACCCGGGCCTTAGACTCCACGCTGCATGCCGCTTTCTAGGCTGAGGCTTTTCACGCCTCTCGCAGTCCTCCTCCTGGATGCAGACCCACCTGGCCCCGGCCCCGCGTCTGCTGGGCCCGCAGCACCCTCAGGCCTCTGCTGCTGGGTGAGCCTGGACCACAGTCAACACTCACGGCGCGGAAGTGCCCCATTTCAGAGACAAGGGCGACACCTGGTGGAGACTTGTGAGCATGACATGCTGCTATGGGTTCCGGGAGAAACCCTGGGAGATGCCTGGGCCCCTTTGCTCCCCTGGTTCCCGTCCCCCTCAGCGCGTGTTTGTTGAAGGCCTGCTACGTGCCAGGCACAGCCCGAGGTGTCACAAACACAGAACTCAACGTGATCTCCCTCAAGAAGCTTCCAGCATATAATACGGTTTATATTTTACAACAATAATTGCAATGCATTATTGTGACACCAAGTTTTCACGTTTTTTTCCTTTTAGTCAGAGCAAATGAAATCCCACGTGGAAATGTAATTTGCAGTCAGACTACACTTACTGAGCATTCGCGACACACCAGCACTGTCCTAAGTGTTGACCTGAACAAACTCATTTACTCCTCCCAACAACTCCTAGGGGGAAGGCGTTACCACGGGCTCCATTTCACACAGCAAATATACTACAGCTACGTGTACTATCATGTGCATGATAATAATATCAGTTCCATTTGCAAACTAGAGATCAAAGAAGCTGAGTAATCTGGCCAGGGTCACACAGCTCGAGAGATGAAGAGTCAGGATTTGAACTCGGGCAGACTGGCTTTCGAAGCCTTGTCCTTCTTCTCAATGTTATACCGCCTCTGTGTGCAGCTGATGCAAGCGAGCCTTCTCTGGAGAAAAGGGAGGGGATGGCTTAGGAGCCCCGTTTGGTCAGCCCATCCCCCACCTCCTCTGGACATCTGGGGAGCCACCAACAGCTGTTGACCGCGGTGTAGAAATCAGGGCATTCTGATGTGGAGGTGTCGGCAGGTTTTAAGCAGGGAAGAGGAACAATTAGATTTGCACGTTGCAATGATTGCTCCAGGGTGGAGCAAGGGGCTCAGCACTGGAGGCTACGATCAGAGTGCAGGGGCTGAACTGGGGCAGCGGCCACGGGAGTACAGGGCAGGAGGGCAGAGGTGAAAAGGTGATCTGCCGTCGCCATGGAGATCACGTGGTCACAAGCTTAGCTTTTAATTTACTTGGAGGCAGGCGTGGGGGCGGGATGTGTTTCTAGTTTGCTTCATGAGCCAATCAATTCACTCACAACTGTCTATGGAACACCTGCTCTGTGTCAGCCATTGTTCTAGATGCCGAGGATACAGTGGGAAACAAGGACGCAAGGTCCCGCTCTCATGGAGCTTACACTGTATGGGGAGAGTCCAGCAACAATCTAATGAGTAAACAAGATAAACAAAGATGGTGATAAATGTCATGGGGCAGATAAAGCAGGGCAACGTGCTCAGAGAGGCAATATTTGTAGCAATTAAGAGTAGAGACTTCAGACCCACACTGGCGGGTTTGAATTCTTACATTGCCGCTGACTGTGCAGATCTGAGGACAGAGTGTTTCTGGCAATGGGAATAGCAAGTGCAAAGGCCCTGGGGTGGGAAGGTGCTTCGGACATGAGAGAAACAAAAAGTGTGACTGAAGCATGGAGGGGAGGGGTCAGATCCCATGCATGGTGACAAGCTCGGATTTTTGTCTGAGTCCAGTTAGGAGGTGATTATATTCATCCAGGAGAGAGGTGAATAGTGACTTGGAGTCGAGCAGAAGTGGCAGAGATCAAAAGAAAGGGAAGGATTCTGATGCATTTGGAGGTAGAATTGGCGCAGTTTGCCAACGGGTCCTAAATAGGGGGCTGTCACGGGAAGGGAGGAGTCTAGAGTTTGGACCGTGGATGGACGGTGCTGTGCTTCACTGAGATGGGGAGGGCAGGAGGAAAGGTGTGTGCAGGAGGCTGAGGGGGACGAGGGTTCTACACGTGGTTGTACAAGAGATGAGACATAAACTAAGGGGTATGTGAATCTGGGAACTACTGAAGAGATCAGATCTGGAAGTATAAATGGGGTGTCATCTCATTAAGAGAAGGTGGGCTGTGGACTGGGAGAAGATATTCACAATTCTACATCCAGACGTATGATGAACTCCCATCAATATCACTAACACCACCAATGTCAATACCATACCATTATCAATGGTAAGGTCAGTACACTACAACATCAGTGCACCACCATCATCATCACCATCACCATTACAATCATCATCAGCATCACCACCATCATCATCACCACCGTCACCATCACCATCGTCACCATCACCACCATCATCACCACTGTCACCATCACCATCACCATCATCACCATCACCATCATCACCATCACCACCATCATCACCACCACCACCACCGTTGTAACCATCACCATTCCCATCACTGTCATCATCGTCATCTGTTCTTGAATTCATCCTTCTTGTAAAGCCCAAAGCCTTTGACCTGCAACCTCACTCATCTGCACTATTCCTCAGTGATGCTGAGCTCACTCTTTCTAATTTATAGATGGATGTGTGTGTGTTGGGGGGTATTTAACTAGGGGCGGTACCTTGTTCAAAACTGGCCATGGAATGAGAGATGAAAGTTTTGCTTCAGGCAATGAGGACTTGAGTCAGGGGCCCTAGAATTTGAAGACCAGTTTAGAGAAAAGTTCACCCTCAGAATCCATACAAACTGAATGAATCCCTCCAAGAGAACTACAAGGATATAGATTAACCTGCTGTTAGCAAGACTCCAAAATCCAGTGGCTTCAGCAAGATGGAAATTTCTCTGTCTCGGGCCAGTCTGGCACGGCTGCTCAAGGTTGACAGGACCCAGGCTCTCTATGCATTTCTCCATCGTCCCTAGCAGGCAGCTTCCATTCATAGTCTGAGAAAGCTGGCCGGTTCCCACTGCTGTGTCCGCATTCTAAGCAGTGAAATAGGGGACACGGACGAGAGGGCACTCTCATTTCCTGTAAGGACACGACTCAGAAGTGCACACCCACCGGCCAGAGCGAGGGATCTCGGTCCATCAAGATAAGGGTGTGGATTCCACTATTACTAATTGTTATATTAATAAAATCTGCTGCTTATTAGGTCACTACTAAATGATAACTTTCATGCGACAAATTTCACACGCACCGTATTTAATCTGGTGAGACAGACACTATGGCTCTTTTTATTGCTTTCATTTTACACATGAGAAAAACGCTGTTCAAAGAAGTTAGGTCCCTAAGGTCCCAGCCAGACTCTCCTCCGGGGGAGGCAGCAGATCAGCAGCCAAGTGTCAGCAGCCGTGTCTGTTCACTGATCCATCCAGTCAAGGCAAAAGGACTTTAGGGTCAGAATGTCCGGGTTCACACGCTAATTCTACCAATTCCTGGCTGTTTGACCTTGGACACGTGACTTAGACTCTATTTCTCTAGGCTTCCGTTTTCTCATCTGTAAAATGGGGCCATTTAGGATGAGATGATCCGTGAAAAGCCCTTTGTGCAGTGCCTGGCACTCTGAGTGCCGAGAACATATTAAGTAGTAATAACAACAACAATTGTAGCAGCAGCCACAGTATTCCTCAGGGGACATCCCTCCTCCTGGGATCGTGACCTGGCAGCCCACGACTGTGTCATTCCGCGAGTGGCAGTGATCGGTGATGCTAACGCTGTTGGTGCTGCTGATGGTGAAGATGCTGATGGTGATTCTGATGACGTTGATGAAGGTGACAGTGATGATGTCAGCAGTGACACTGATGGTGGTGGCAGTGAAGATGATGACAATGGTGGTGACGCTGATGATGAAAGCGATGCGGATGGTAGTGCTGGTTGTGAGGGTGGTGATGGTGGATTGTAACGGGAATGGTGAGAATGTTGGTGGTGACACTGATGGTGGTGGCTGGTGATGGTGATGGTGGTCATGGTCACACCACTGCGAAAATGATTCCTCTCTTACGTGCATGTTCAGGTGGGCGGATCCCGCTGAGTCCACAGTGGAAACCCCAGAGCCTTCTGTCTTTGTTGGTCAGCCTCCTGGACGTCTGGCTGCTACCTGGAGGTCCAAGATGGCTGCTGCATCTCCAGCCATCACCTCTGTATTCCAGCCAGTGGGAATGTGGGGGGCAAGGGTCGGGGAGGAGGGAAAGGCACTGTCCTGCCCTTTTAAGGGCATAACCTGGAAACTTTTGAAACGGAACTCAGACAACATTCTTTTAAATACTGCTGTCGTGGATAAAGTTCATTATGTGGCCCCACGTCCCTATATAGAAAGACCTGCAAGCAAACTCCTCTCAGATGCAGGAAAATGGTGGTCTCTCGTGGTGAACTAGAAGTTTTCTTCCACAAGAGGCAGCAAAGGACCCCAGCTCCAGAGGGCTTCCAGACGGGACAGGGTGGCAGGGCCAGGCTGGGATCCAGCACCAGCGACGCAGACTTGGCGTCCCAGCGAGGACTAGGGTGGGTTTCTAGAATGGCAGGGAGAGGTCTTGGCAGAAAGTGATTTTTGCTTCTGCTTCTTAAACCATGTTCCTAGTGGGCTGAAATTAACGTTTGATGTTATTGTTTGAAATGCTGGTTAGGACGATGAGATTGGGAGTCACGAAGACGTATTTTCTAGTTTTGGCTCCAGCACTCACTGTCTCACAGCCTTAGGCAATTCTCGGGGCCTTGCTTTCCTTCTCTTTATTTTTTATCGACTTAAGTTTTTTAGAGCGATTTTAGCTTCACCGCAAAATGAGGAAAAGATACAGAGATTTCCCATACACCTCCGACTGCACATACACACAGCCTCCCCCATTATCCACATCCCCCCAGAGTGGGACATTTGGTGAACCCACACTGACGCGTCATTATCACCCAAAGTCCCTAGTTTACATTAGGGCTCTGTCTCGGTGGTGTACATTCTCTGGGTTCAAACAAATGTGTGATGACATGTATCCATCATTATGTTATCACACAGAGTATTTTCACTGCCTTAAAAATCCTCTGTGTCTGCCTATTCATCCCTCCCTCTCCCTCCCCCCAAGTCCCTGGCAACCACTGATCTTTTTACCGTCTCCATAGTTTTGCCTTTTCCAGAATGTCATTTAGTTGGAATCAAACAGTATGTAGTCTTTTCAGATGGGCTTCTTTCACTTAGTAATCTGCCTTTAAGGTTCCTCCATGCCTTTTCACGGCTTGATAGCTCATTTCTTTTTAGCACTGAATTATGTTCCATTGTCTGGGATGTACCACAGTTTGTTTATCCACTCACCTGCTAAAGGACATCTTGGGTGCTTCCAAATTTTGCCAATTATGAATAAAGCTGCCATAAACATTCATAAGCAGGTTTTTGTGTGGACATAGGTTTTCAAGCCCTTTGGGTAAGTACCAGGAATGTGATTGCTAGATCGTGTGGTAAGAGTATGTTTAGTTTTGTAAGAAACTGCCAAACTGTTTTCCATAGTGGCTGTACCAGTTTGCATTCCCACCAGCAACGAATGACAGTCCCTGCAGTCCCACATGTCAGGTCCCAGAGTTTGACCATTCTAACAGGTGCATAGTGGTATCTCATTATTGTTTGAATTTGCATTTCCCTGATGACATGATGGGGGACATTTTTTCATATACTTTTTTGCCACCCATATATCTTCTTTGGTGAGTTGTCTGTTAAGGTCTTTGGTCCATTGTTAAATTGGATTGTTTGTTTTCTTATTGTTGAGCTTCAAGTGTTCTTTGTATATTTTGGAGAACAGATGTGTCTGTTCATCAGATGCTCCTTTTACAAATATTTTCTCCCAGCCTATGGCTTGTCTTCTCATTCTCTTGACATTGTCTTTCGCAGAGCAGAAATGTTTAATTTTAATGAAGTCCAGCTTATCAGTTATTTCAGGGATCGTGCCTTTGGTGTTGCAACTAAAAAGTCATTGTCACGGTCATCTAGGTTTTCTCCTGTGTTGTATTCTAGGAGTTTTGTAGTTCAGCATTTTATATCTAGATCTGTGACCCATTTTGAGTTAATTTTTGTGAAGAGTGTAAACGAATCATCTAGATTCACTTTTTTTTTTTTTTCGCGTGTGGATGTCCAGTTGCTCCCGCACCATTTTTCGAAAAGACTGTCTTTGCTGCATTTTATTGCCTTTGCTCCTCTGTCCAATACCGGTTGACTCTGGTGGGTCTGTTTGTCTGCTGGGCACACGCTGCGTGGACACGATGATTGGGGACTCTTCGGTGGATGAAGGATGTCGGCCACCACTCAACCGTTTCTCTAGGTTTTTCAAAAACACCATGTCATGCTCAGGAAATGTAGGAATGCATTCTAGAACCAACACTTTTATAATCGTTCTTTACTTTCTTATACGTGAAAAAAAAGTACGTGCAGTAGATGGGGGCACCTGTGTGGCCAAATGAATGGTTTCATCCGTTCATTTCTCTCATTACCAAACTTTTCTCTTAGATTAGATTTTCCAGATTAGATTTTCTAGGTCTCCGGGTTCATCTTCTTTCTTCACAGGCTTTTTCTCTTATATAGAGAACATTTACACTTAACAATGTGGGGAAGACGACAGCTCTGGCGCCTGGCCCGTCACACAGTGTAGACTCCAGATGTGGACTCGAGGAAGAACCGCTGAGAGGCAACTGCCACTCACATGGTCTTCTCGCTGGATCCCCCCATGCGTGACCGTGCTTATGCCATTTTCCTGCAGAATCATTAGAGCAGGCTTTTTGTTCATTAGTCAGAGAGTGAATTTGAGGTAAACACTTTTTTCAACATATTCACATTTTTTCATTGTGTGTGTGTGTTTCTCGCCCTTTCTTCAGAAGGAATCTTATTCTGACATGTAGTTGAAAACAGCTGAGAGCAGAGCTTCGGAGGACGAGGGTAGTGGGGCCCGGAGCCCCTCCCCGTTGGGCCACCACGGTGGACTCCAGGCACGTCCACACAGGTATGGAGATGTCCATCATCATAAACCTTGCTCCGAAGAGCACTGAGACAGATAATTCCCATATTTCCAGTCCTCAGTTTTGTGCTCATCTGGAGCTTTTCTCAACTGGGCTTTTTACAGACATAATTTCTCTGTCCCTTTACGTCACGGCTCCATCTTTTTGCCTTTGTTGGTGGTTTTCTTGTCTCCTCTCATTGTGATTGCTGGCTGCTCTTGGGAATACAAATAAATCCATAGTGTGCTTCCGAATGCTCACTGGTCCCCCTCTTCTAGCCTTGGCTCCCTGAGCTCCGTTCTCCACCCAGCAGCCCAAGGGATCCTGCCATTTGCCTGCTCAAATCCTTCCCCCGAGTGGAAGCCCAAGCCTGTAAGGGCCTCCATCATCTGCCCCCTGCCGCCTCGCTGCCTCGTTTCCTATTACTAGCCCTCACACACCCTATTCCAGCCTTGCTTCAGCCTCAGGGCCTTTGCACATGCAACCCCTCTGCCCGGATGCTCTTCCTCCAGGTATCCTCAAGGTCTCACTCCCTCATTTCATTCAGGTCTCATGTCATCTCCTCAGATAGGCTTCCCTGACCTGTTATATGAAACAACTTCCCTCTTCCAGAAACTTCCTACCCATTACCACGCTTCAATATTCTCCAGTCCACTTATCGCCACCCACCATATTATATACAATCGTCTGTCCTTCACTGGAAGGTAAGAAGCTCCAAGAGGGCAAGCCCTTGACTGTTCTGTTTACTGCTGTCTCCTCAGTGCTAGCATATTGCCCAGGACACAGTAGGCTCTGAGCACTATTTGTGAGACGAAGAAATGAATTACAGTCAAACGAGAGTATGAAGCATGATTTATTCATTCAGTTGCTTTGTGGCTGGTGTGTGTGGTGACTCTGACACCTGCAGCCCAGCTCTCAGTCCGGAAGGGGTGGTGGAGGCTCTTGTTCCCGATCCCCCTCTCGAGATTAAACAGCCCCGCCCACTGCCATGTGACCAGCAGCCCCTCCCTGAGGGAGGACACTTCTCCACCCACAGAGGTGGAGTTCGGCCGTGTGACCCGCTTTACCCACTGGAATGTGGGCAGAAGGGACAGAGGGCACATCTGAGCAGAAGCTCTGAGAGCCTTCCATGGGGCTGGGCCACTGAGAAGAGCAGATCCCAAAGAGGGGCCGGTTTTTCATCTTGAACCTAGGAATGACGAAGACACGAGAGGCAGCACCTCGCCGGTGCCAGGACATCTTCACTGGTCGTTTGACAGAAATGAGAAATGAACCTTTGTTGTCATAAGTCATGAGATTTGGGGGCTTCTTTGTTACCACAGCATAACCTTGAAAAAGCTGACTGATACAGGGCTAAGGGGCAGCGCTGGACGAGTGGCCAGGTTAGCTGACCTCTGAAGTCCCTTCTAGGCTGCCATGCTGGACTCTGTGGCTCACTCTCCATAAACGGGACATGAGTCCTGAACAAGAGGGCCCTTCGGGGAGGCCACATCACATATTTATTAGGTTTCAAAGTCAGGCGGGCCTGGCTTGCTCCCAGCCTTGCCACTGACCAGCTGCGAGCTCTTATTCAAATTATCTAAGCTCACTGGGCCTCCGTTTCCTCCTGCATAAAATGGGATGGTCGTTGCTCCCACCTCAGGGGGTCAGTGTGAGGATTAGACAAGAGAACGCCCAGGGCCGGGCACGTCGTGTGCCCTCCATCGGGAGGAGGCGTGGTGGACATCGGTCGTCGTCATAGCTGAGTCTTTCTGTACGTGAGGAAACCCCCATGACAAGTCCTGCCTCCCAAAGTGGGCACTGAACTCTAATTCCCAGCTGCCCCTGCAGCCAGCCCGCAGGCAGGTGGCTCCTCCAGGCAGACACTCCCACGCACGGCCTGGATTGGGAGCAACAGCCTCTGCGAGGAGCTCCTGGGTTTTGCTGGTGTGATGGAGGGGACCTCCCGGGGCTTGCAAAGTTAACTTCCTGGGGCAGAGAAGGGTGACAATGACGGTCGTCTTATTGCGCGGGTTCTACAGTGGAGCTTGAGGCCTTATTCCTGGAAACTGAGCTCAACTCTGAGTCTTCAGCCAACCCCAACCCCCTACTCAACAATTCAGGGGGCTTTATAAGTGCCTTTGAGTACGTTTTTCTGCATAAACTAGACTGCATAGACTCTACTTCCTATGCTTATAATGCCTACTGTAGTTAATATTATTTCATCACTATTATTAAATCAGAGTCATCGGGTCCTCAAGGCCTCCAGACACCCAGGGAACTGCCTACTAGCTAGCACTGGCTCGTAGATCCCACACCAACTTTCCTTGTCTGGGCCCAGGGGGGGAATGTGCAGTTGGAACTTGCCAAAGAAACCTAATTCCACGTCCGCCCTCACCTGGCCCGCATGCCAGTGCTCCGCTCTGCTCCTGGGGGCCTGAACTGACCTGAGGTCAGGAGGGAGTGGGGCTCGCCGCCAGCCCCCACCCCCACTTTCTCCTTGTCTCTCTCCAGGCTGCACTGAGCACTGTGGCCACCAGAGGGCGACAAATGCTCATTTTGGAGGGATGAGTACAGAGAAGTTTTGTGTTTTGCTTTTTCTCTCCATTTCTGTTGGTGAAAGGAATGACATGGAGACAGCTAACTAGTCCATTTTACCCCCCTAAAGGAGCACATGTAGCATGTGCACTGCCTGCAGCTTACAGGCGAGGAAGCAGACCCAGAGAGGGGAAGATGCACGCTTAAGGCCACATGGCTAGAAAGTTAGCAGAGCAGGGATGAGTCTGAACGCCAACATGGCAGCTTTCTTAGGGAGGGTCATGGAGAGAAGGGAAGAAAAGAACGTGGTGTCCCTGTCTTCCTGCAGAGGTCTGTGAGGCACTGCTGCTCTCAGAAAGCTCTCAGAGTGGACGCCAATTCAGCCAGTATCTGTTGAGCCCAAGATCGCAAACTCAGTTGCCCACAGGGACCAGGCAGGTCACAGAAATGAAGGAAGCAGGTTGGGTGTGCAATAGGGAGTGGTGGGGACTGTGGCCAGCTGGAGGGTGTACGTTACCACTGAAGGGGCAGCCTCACTCAGGTCCAGCCAGCTGTGGTCCTGTCACAATGCACACCAGGGGGTTTGGATTTTTCTGGTTTTCAACAGAAGCTGTACGTCTAAATGTTAACGTGGAAATTCCCCAATTTTGAAATGCTGATGACAAATTCAAAGCTTTTTCGACTCAGCTCTCTGAGCCTTGGTGTTCTCAACTGTACAATGGGGAGAATGTCTACACCATTGCCTCAGAGTGCTCTTTTTAACCACAGGCCTGATTCAGGGAAGGGTCTCACACTGGTTTGCTGCAGGTCCACCCAGGGGCAGGTGCGAGAGCCCCCAGTCCTGCTTCACTTTCCGCAGCATCTCCCCCTCCATCCCAGGGACTGATGAGTACCTGGAGACACTGAAAAAGGGCTGTCCAGAGGAGCCTTCTCTGTTGTCTGCTCCCAAAACTCTTCCCTGTGGGCCCGGAGGCCATGGTAGATGGTCTCCAGGGGGATCTACTGGGGTTCGAGGAGAAAATTATAAGATTGCTTCGTATTTATTTTTATTTTTGTATATATTGAATATTTTTAATAATTTTTTATCTTGTCTTTTTAAATTTTGCTTTTCAGTATGGTTCAGAATATGCGAAATGGCTAGCAAATTAGTGCATACATCTCAATGATAAATAAATAAACTAACATATAATTGGGGTGCGGGCTCATGACTGTTTGGGGTGCCCAACCCCTGCCACGGGGCAGAGCTGATGCCCAAAAGGGGCAAACAACAGGTGTAGTGGGGAACTGTGGGTGGGGAGACATCATTTAATAGTTCTGGGTACCCTAGTGCCACAGTTGTTAAAAACTAATTTTTAAAAAGCTTTATAATATGTAAAGCGCTACACAAAGGCTGGTTATCAAATTAGTTGAATATACTCAGTCATTTTTTAAACGTCCGGCACGTGGTAACAGCTTACCTCAAAAACGGAGGCTTCTATTATTATTGCCGTCATTGTTATTGGTGGGGTAACGTCACAGGGCACCACCGCACTGGGTCCTGGGTCAGCCTCCCCACTGTGCCGAAAGCCCTCTGAGGCCGGGGCTGGGTGGATTAACCCCTGGACGTTCAGATGCAGGAGGGGGCATGGCCGGATCAGAGCAGGGGTCTGCATGATCAGTTCAGTGACTGAGACGGGAAGGAACAGATGCTCAGTCTCTCTGGTGAGAACTTGGGTCCCGCCCCAGCTACAAGCCAGCTATAGGCACTCAGAGTCCAGACCCTCATTCGGTCCCTCGGAGAAGAGTAGTCTTGCTGAGCCCCTTCAGATGCAGGAATTGCTGTGCCAGGAGCAGACCCAGGCGCAGGAAACTGCTATTAACAGTCCCGGGCCCGAGACTCAGGAAGAGGACTGAGCATGGGGCCGGCTTGTGCCACGCAAGGGCTGGAGCGAGCTCTTCTGGGCCAGTGTTTTCTGCTTCTCAAGCAAGGTCCCTCCAAGGCCCTGGGAGGGAGCTCCTTGACCCATGTGAGTCTTTAGGGACAGACCACAAGACTCAGTGTTGGTGCTCAGAATCTGGGTCCCTGTGTCCTGCTCAACTGGGCCTTTTCCTGGGGCTCAGTTTCTGCAAACAAAGCCTGGGCTGGCTACAAACTGCCATTTCTCTTTCCTCCGTCCCTTACTAGCTGTCTGACCCCAAGCAGGTTCCTTACCTTCTCAGTGCCTCCGCTTCCACCTCGTGGAAATGGGCATCAGAACAGCACGAACCTCGGGGGTCGCTGTACGAGGATGCAGTGATGCTACTGAAGTTTATAACTTTAAGGAAACAGTGTGGTCGAGGGGAGGGAGGTGCTAACTCCATTCTCAGCACTTTCTGAAGAAGGAAAATCTCAAGGCTAACTGTCCGCTGCCAGACTTTTTATTCATTCGTGCACAAATGGTTGTGTAAGAAATACCGTAGACCTTTTTCTTTGAATCAGCTTAATTCAGACTCTCAGTTCCCACCAGAGGCATCTCTACTCTGGTCATTCTGAGGACCCACTTGGGGTGTATCGTATTTTCTAGATTGAGTCTCCTGCCAGCAAGCACAGCTGCAACAGTATCTTCTGTCCCGCGAGCTCTTCTAGAACTTTGCCACCTCTCATCAAGAAAGGGAGACTGTGTCCCCTTCCCTTGAACCCGGTGGGCCTTTGTGATTGCCTCCTCTAACAGAATACAGAGGAAGTGACGCTACAGGACCTCAAGGCTAGGTCATGAAATGCCATGTGTTTTTACCTTGTTCTCTGTTCACTGGAGAAATCCAGCCATCCTGCCAGGAGGAAGCCCAAGCGGCCTGCGGGGGAGCCTCACGGAGAGAAACTGAGGCCTCAGTCCCCAGCTCTCGCTGAGCTCCCAGCAGACAGCTAGCACCAACTTTCTAGCCGTGTGAGCGTGCCGTCTTGAAAATGGCACACTCAAGCTCCCTCAACCTCCAGTGGAACCAGCCAACACTGCATAGAGCAGAGCTAAGCCTTCCCCACTGAACCCACCCCAAACTGCAGACTTGTGGGCTAAATAAATGATCGGGTGGTTTGTTACACAGCAATAGGAAACAGATGCACCACTCCCCCTCCCTCCCTCCCTCCACCTGGAGTTGTGCAAAACTCCAGGGGCCTAACCTTAGCCCAGGCACCATGGAGACCCTGACACCCATGTTCTTGCCCACAAGGACCTCCAGGTCTCCTGCTCTGCGGCTCCTGTGCCACCTGGGGTGAGGGAACCTTCTGAGAGTCTGGGAACCCCCTGGCCGTACCACCATCTCCCCTATTTCCAAGTTGGCCATTTGATACCTTCTCTCAAGGATTTCTAGAGTGGTTCTTCTTGCCCCCTCTTCCCACCTCCAGAACTCCCGGCTTCACCTCTGGAATGGATGAAGGATTTCACAAAAGTTGGGAGCAGTCTCTCACTAGAGGCAGCGCTGCTCTCTGCCTGGCAGAATGCCCAGGGTAAGTCATGACGAAGCCTGACTCCTGCCGGAAGAGAGGGAGTGCTGGGAGAAGCAACCACATTTGATATTTCAGTAAATAACTCAGACACACATCTACTCAATGACTGTCCCTTAAGCTCCCAATATGTGCTAGGTGTTGTGCCAGGTGCTGGGGAGACAAGCCAGACAGCAGCTCCACCCATAGACCCAGGCAAGAGAGCCACCTGTGTCCACTCAGAGCCTGCACCCTACCCTCCTCTTCCATCACGTGACAGGTATCTAAAACCCTGGGCATCTCTTCCTAAACGGCCCGAGTCCAGTTTTGGGGCTTACACAAGCAACTTTCCCAGGTCCATCTTTCCGAGGGTACAACGCCCCCTGGGTGCACCCCTCAAGGAGTGACCGAGGGATAGCTGTAGGCAAGGTGTGTGGATAGAGTATGGGCATGTGGGCTGCAGTCTTCACATGCCTGAGTCCTGGGCCACTTGTGACGCAGGACGGACACGGGGCTAGGAAGAAATCAGGTCAAGTGGGCTGGGGTCAGGGCTGACCCACCCAGCACCACCATGTTCCTGCATAGAATGCCAAAGAGCCCAAGAATTCTAAATTTGAACACAGCCGTCTTGGTCATTATAAAGAATATGTCTCAAGACAGGAGAATAAACATATTTTATTTTACAGTCTGTTAAATGTTTAGACGGAAGGTATGAGGGCCTTAATTTTCGTTCTGAAAGTGTTGGGGTAGTTCTGCAAAACAGGACCAGTGCCCCCGGCTAGCAGCTCCTATGGGAAGACCTTCTTCTATGGGGCTGCAGAGGATGGGGGGTACAGCAACTTCTGGGGGAGATTCCAGAAGCTGCCTGCAGACTGCCCCCTGTGTTACAGCTGCCTCCATCTCTAATCTGGAGTGACAGAGACAGGAAGGGGTGGCAGGTGGACTAATGTGACCCAATGTCTGCCTGGAGGAAGGGGCTGATGGGGTCCAGCTGTTTCGCCAACTGCCAGTCACCAGCACAAACACCCCCGGCTGGAGAGGAGGGGACATAGCAGGGCAGAAGAGGAGGGTATTTTATGCCCATTATGCATGGGTTGGCTAGGATCCCAGCCCAAGACAGAACAGCACAGTGCTTCTCAAAGTGTGGTCCCCGGACCAGCAGCGGCGACATCATTGGGGAGCTGGTTAGGCCCTTGGCCCCTCGCAGGAAAGATGGTGTCCCTCTGTGGGAAGGGCAGCAGTGTGGGACGCTGCTGGGCTCAAAGATTCCCCAGCCACACTCCCCCAGCTTGGTGTGGAGCTTCCATGAAGGAGACCTGTTACTGGAAAGAGACCATGTATTGGGCATGCACAGTGTCAAAGAGTGGGCACACACTTCAGGAATACTATCGCATCTAATCCCCACAGCCCCCCTCAAGACTGGCATTATGATTATTCCCCTTTTAGGGGCTCATCCCAGAGAGGCTAAGTACCTCACCTTGGGTCGAAGGCTTCTGGAGGCTGCCTGGTCACTGCATTCTCAGACCGCCCTAACTTCTTCCCCATTATGCTCAACAGTGGTTCTCAAACTGGAGAGTGGTTCGGAATCACCTGGAGCCCTCGTTAAAACAAATTGCTAGGCTCCTCCCTCTGAGTTTCTCATTCAGTAGGTCTGGGTTGGGGCCCCCAAACACACATTCCTAACAAGATCCCAGATGCTGCTGCTGCCGGCGCCAGTCCGAGGACCATGCTTTGGGAACCACCGTGCCAGGCTGGGATCCAGCTCCCCACCCTACTCCACCCATGCAAATGGGGCATAATCATACCCTCCCCACAATGGCGTCCTTGTGAGATGCCAGTGAGATAATGGGAGCAAAAGAGCTGTGTCAGCTGCACAGGTGAATGGCCCTGGTCATAACTCAGGAACCCGCCAGGGGCTGGTCCCTGGGCGCTAGGAGTGCAGCGGGCTGGGACGCAGCTGGGAGCACCACAGCCATCTGGGGATCTTTTGCAGCCCATCATGGTTCGGAGCCACTTCTCAAGGGAGAAAGCCTGCCTCTGAGGGCTCAGGCCAGCAGCCCCTCTTGCCACCCCCCTCATCCGCCCACGCCTCCTCCCTCACCTCAGGCAGCCTGCTGAGCGCTGCTCCAACAGCTGACTGGCCCGGGCCACTTCTCCGGGGCCAGTCCAGGCAAGCTGGGGCAGCTCAAGCCTGTGATTCAGGACCTGGGGCTGGATCCGGCTCACCTCCAGTGAAGACTCAGAGGCCAAGACGCCCCTTCTCTGAGGCTCAGATTATCCATCGGTAAAACGGGCGCCACACGAGTACCATCTACATAGAGCCGTGCCAGTTCAAGGGCCGGTCCTTTTTACAACCCTTGGCAGGGAGCCCGGGTCCTGGCGAGGGTTCAGTCGGTGGTAGCCGTTAGTATTTTCAAAAAGTGCCCGCCCGGGCTGCCTGCTGATAAAGGCCAACTTGGAACGCAACCGCCCCCACGCAGCCCGCCGGTTGCACCCGGATACACCCGCCCTAAAAGGCCAGCGTCGGGGAGGCCTGCCCGCCGGGCTCGGGACGGGCGGGGCGGGATTAGGGCGGCGCGGAGGCGGGAAGGGGCGTGGCCTCACCCTGGGGGCCGGGGGCGGGGTAGGCCGGAGGGAGGGTCTGGGGGGCGGCCGGCGGCCTGGGAAGGAGGAGGAAGGCCGAGGAGGGGGGACCGTTAGGGAGCGCTGTGAGTGGGGCTTCCCCCCCAGCAGGGCTTGAGCGCGGTGGCCAGGCTTTATCCGGGGGACAGGGCCGGAGGATGGCGGGGCAGTGAGGACCCGGCCGGGAGGCGCGTCCAGGGTCGGGCTTCATGCCCTGCGGGACCCGGGGTCGGGGCTGGCGGGGATAGATCGGGGAGGCCGCGGCGGGGCGGGGCCAGGGGCGGGGCTGGAGGCCGTGGTGGGCGGAGCCGGGCCGGGTCGGGAGCTGGGCTGCATTCCTGCGGGGCGGGGGCGGGGCGGGGAGCCGGGGGCGTGTCCGGGGCGGGGCTCCCTGCGGGGGCAGAGCCGGGCTGCATTACTGCAGGGCGGGGGCGGGGCGCCTGGGGCGTGTCCGGGGCGGGGCGCCCTGCGGGGGCGGGGCGCGGGCGCCGGGGCGTGTCGGGGCGGGGCGCCCTTCGGGGGCGGGGCCTGGCCGGAGCCGCTGTGTTCCCCGACGGCCGCCGGGAGGGGGCCGGCCGAGGGACTGAGCCCAGGGTTGCGCAGTCGGAGGCTGACCCGGGTGCGAGCGGGCGACGCCGGGCTTGCAGCGCCAAGAGCAGAACCGGCAGGTGAGAAGGGCCGGGGGGAGGCCGGCCGGACAAGCAGCAGCAAAGTTAGTTTGTCCCTGCTTCCACAGCCCGCTTGGGCAGCTTTCCCGGAACAAGGGACAGACAGGTCGGGCCACCGAGGCAGCTGGAGGGTGAGAAGGAGCTTAAATTCCCGAGTCCCGAGCCCCAGCTCTCGGGCTCCGCCATGCACCAGCTGTGTGACTCGGGCCCGTCCCTCCACCCGGCTCTGGACCTCTCAGGTTCCGTAGAAGGAGGAGGTTGAACCAGGTGAACTCCGTGGCTGCGCTTTCTCACCTAAATCCCGGAAGGTGAGCGCTGGCAGGTGAGAGCGGGCTGCAGTTCAGCCACAGGTACTCCAATGGCGCTGCCCGGGCTTCAGTCTCTCTCTCCCTGCAGAGTGGCACCGAGCAAAGCCAGCGCTCCCTGACCGTGCAGCGAATCGCTTTAAAGGTCACGCTGGTTCCTCGGAGGGGCCTTCGACCCACAAGCCCGGGGGAAGGGGAGCCCAAGTCAGGGAGATTTTGGTCTCCTCTTCCCCCCCAACACTGAGAGCCAGTCAGACTTCAGGCTGGAAACTCAGCGGGGCTTTTGTCCCGCTCCTGGGGCTTTTCCAGGTGAGCTGGCCTGGGAGGCCCAGGGCAGAAACCAGGGGACAAATTCTTATCCGGGTGCCTGGGGATTTCCCTGCCAAACCTTGGGCCCGGACCCAAGCCCAGCGCCTGGGGCTCTTGCTGTATGCCCAGGATTAGTTGCTCGGATGGAGGTTTCTGTCCCTGGTGGCGGCGGGTGCTCTGTGCCTGGGCCATAGTAGCTGGGCAGCCTGTTCAATGGTCAAGGGTTTGGGCTTTGGGAGCAAATTGACTTGGATTCCACTTGCCTTCCAAATTTCAGTTTCCCCATCTGTAAAATGGGTGTAATGACAGTATCTAATGGCAGTAGGACTAACTAGAATAATGTGTTTATAGTGCTTAGCGAGGCGCTAGGCACCCAGTGAGGCCTAGCGACGTGACAGCTGCTCTGATGGAGAGGGGCAGCTGATGGGCTGGCTTCCTGCCTGGGAATGAGCCTGTTTTTGGAGGGCTGGAGGCTGGCCGCAGCCCCTCCTGACCTTGTGAGAGCCAGAAATTGCCACCTGCCACCAGCATCACTTTGTCCATTTCGGGGTTGGGGAGGGTGTCATCTGGACCAAAGGGTGGCTGAGTTTCCTGTAATAGTGCTTGAGGGTGGTGGGTGTCCAATTAAGTAAACCCAGAAATATTCACTGAGCGCCTACTGTATATTAGGTGGAGCTACGGGATACAGAGGTGAGCTAGCCAGACCTGGGCTCTGCCCTCACTTTGCGTTGTTGACAGTGAGGGCTCCCCCATCCCCACCACGCCCGAGCTGGAGAAGATAACTCGCACCCAGGCCTCAGGGCCAGACAGGATTTCATGGGTCTGTAGTGCTCTGGTGGCTGGAGTCCAGCTATTCCATTGTATACTTGGCTTGGGGTGGAGGTGAGGGACAGTGTGGGCACCAGTTATCTGTTTGATCAGGGTTGGGCACCAAAGGAGACTTGGAGTGCAGCGTGTCAGCTCCCTGCATCTCCTAGGGAGAGGAGCCCTACACTTTGGAACCACCTGGAAAGTACTACGGGACAGAGTCTGATTGAAGGCTGTACTATGTGTGTGCAGGGAGGGGCGGGGGATGCTTAGAAGAAGTGAGACACTGGAGAAACCAGGGCGGGGGGTTAGGGGGCTTCCTTGAGTTGGGGAGAATTGAGCAGGACTTTCTTTCTGGGTTTCCAAGTCCTGGTTTGGCTTGGATCAACTTGGGGCCACAGATTCCCCTCTCCAAGCATCTGAGAGCGTAAGATTAGACTTTGGTATGGTGGGGAGGGAGAGGGGTCAGTAGGCGGTGCCTGTGGGGAGAGGAAAAGATGCTCATTTCAAACAGTGCTTAGTAAGCATCTCCTGGAAAGTCTTCCCCACCACCCCTCCCCCCCACATGATGAATGACACACTGACCCCATCCTTAGTTGGTTACCGTCTGGTAAAGGACTTAGATGAGGATACCAATGAGTCTGATAGGAGATCAGAGAAGAAAGGATTAGAGGGATCTTCAGGAAAGCTTCACGGAGGAGGTGGAGTTTTGAGTGGACCTTAAGGATTGAGAAGGTTTCAGCAGACACAGCAAAGATGGTGTTTTGGGCAGAGGAAAACGCCTGTGCAAAAGCAGGGAGGTCAGCGCTCAGGGGATTTTTAAGAAACTGCCAGGTTGATCAGTCTGGCTGAGGAATGGGACTGTGCAGGGACATGAAGGGGGAATGGTGGGTTGGATCAGCTCATGGAGGGCCTTGAATGCCGAGGTGAAATGTTTGGATTGGATTTGTAGAAAGTGAGAGCCACTGAAGGTTTTGAACAGGGGAGTGACACCATCAGAGTGGCCCTTTAGGAAAGGCAGTCTGTGCCAGACGTGCTGGGGGGGAGGACCCGTGGTCAAGGGATAATCAACCGATGGCTGCGGTGATGGGGAAGGAGGGGCCTGGGGGGCTTTGGGGACGTCCACAGCTGGTAGTGGAGGAAGAGGCAACAGCCATGAGGATGGAAAGGCATCGTCAGAGGGGCGTGGGGGAGCCAGGGTGATGCGGGGGGAGGAGAGTGGATGCCCCGTGTTCTTTCTATTCCCCCACCCAGCCTAGACCCTGGTGCATAGCAGGAAAGTGCTGGATGAGGGGGGCACTGGGGAGGCAGATGAGTGCTCCAGAGTGGTAGAGAGGGAGCCGCTCTAGAAGGCGCTGTGTGTGCCTGTGAAGGGAGGCATCTAGGCCAAGTGGTGGGAGGCTGAACCAGGCAGCGGTGGGTCTGCGAGCAGGGTGGGCTGGAAGTTGTGCCTGTGGCTTGTCTGTCCTAGCCCCAGGCCAGGGCAAGCAGAGGTGAGAGGTTAGCCAGCGGGGACACGCGTTTCCCACATGGGGGGCAGGGGTGGGTTTTGGTTCCCCTGTGCTCCTCTGAAGTTGACAGAGTGGGGCAGTCCCCTCTCTCTTGAGGCCTCGGACTTTTGAGCCACTGGCTTGGAGTTCCTCCTCTTCATCCCCCCACCACCCTGGGGACCCACCCCTGTTCCCCCTGAGGACCAGACGGCCCCTCCTGGCCCCGGGCTGAGCAGACCCAAGCCCCGAACCTTCTTGGGGGGTTGGAGCATCTGGGGCTAGCTGGCACCCCCTGGCTTTGGCTTGGCTTTGACCCCCTGGCTCCAAACCGTTATACCCACTTTCTCCACCTCTAGGGCAGCTCGGAGGGGCGGCTCCGATTTAATCAAGAGCATCAAACAGTCAGGACTTGGTTCTGCCAGCGGCAGGGTGGGGCCCCGGCCCGTCTGTAGGAAGGGGCTAGGGGTGGGGGGTCTGTTTAATCTCAGCAGGAACTGCCCTGCCCACGGCCTTCCCCTCCTCTAAGCCCGGGTCTGAGGAGCCGGGAGGGAAGCCCAGAGGTAAACACGGCCGAGTGGTGCGGGACCCGTGGCTTCCCTCCTCCCGTGGCCCCCGATGCTGACTATGAGGAGGCGGCCCACCACGGCCTGGCCTCTGTAACAGGCCCAGTTGGTGTCTGGGGGCCGGCTCGCTTCTGATTCACCCTGTCGGGATCCCCCGACACCCTAGTCTTCCTGTCAGCAGCTGATTCACTCCGTGCTGACATGGAGAAGCAGGGGAGGGGAAGGAAGAGGCCTGTCTTCTGGTGCTTGGAGTTAGTCCCAGCTCCTCTGTTCGCAGGCTGTGTGACCTTCCGTAAGTTCCTTCTCCTCTCTGGGCTTCCTCTTCCTGCTCTGCTCATGGCCTCTTCTTTACTTGGCTCTCAGGGGATTCTGGAACCTGGGATCTGTCGTTGGGGAAGCAGGGTCCATGGGGGCGCACACACACACACACACGCACACAACACAGGGTCTCAGGACAGAGTGGGCCTGGGCAGCTTGTCTCAAACAGGCGATAACTGGTCCTGCCTCCTGACCCTTGTACCTGTACCTGAGGCACCACACCTACCTCCCGCCTGTCTGCACACTAGGGAGGTGGCACAGCATGGTGGTGAAGAGCTGGACTTGGATCGGAATCTTGGCCCTGCCTCTTCCTAGTTATGTGACCCTTTCTGGGCTTCCGTTTCTGAATCTGTCAGTTGGGGGTAATAATATAATAATATGAAATTGCTCAGCAATTTTATACCCAGCACACAGCAAACGCCCCATAAATGAGAGCTGCTGTTGTTACTATTGTCTGCATCTGGCCCATCTTTCCAGGCTTGTGCAAGGCTGCTTCTCAGGCCTTCCAGAACATTCCCCAGAGCACCTATGTTCTGTTTGGGCCCTTTGCATTTCTCCAACATTAAGTGTGTGCACACCCCAAGACGCTAGTCATTTCCGGCTGTGTGGTGCTCCCCAGCTCTTCCTGGGGGTGGCTGGGTTTCCCCAACATGAGTTGAAGCTTCCTGAGGGGAAGTAGGTCTAAACGGCCATGGCACACTTTCTCCAAACCCACTCCTTTCCTTGTCTACACCGAGTACTTTCTTCCTGTTTTGTGGCGTATGGAGTGTCTCCATGAACCCTGCCCTGGCCATCTCTGTGTCCTTGACTCCTGGTCCAGGGCCTGGCATGCAGCAGGCCCTCAGGAAATGATAGTTGAATAAATAAGTAAGTGATTCTCCTCAGGGTGGCCCAGCAGGACCCACTCGGTGCCAGATCCTCAGTGACTCCTTGGCAAAGGCAGAGCCGGGAAGCAGAGTCTGGATGCTCCTGACTTGCCCTTCAGGCCTGCCCACCCCGCTCCTGGAACCTGGGTCCAGGGAGGCGGGTATGGGCTGGTTGGCCTGGGATTGCTTCTGTCGGGGCTCTGGCTCCTCCTGTGAGGCCTGGCCTTTGCCCTCTTGAGAGGGGAACAGCCCAACTTCCTCCAGCCCCAGCCTGGTGAGGGGTCACTCTTGCTTTATAAACACTGACTCAGAAAAGACACCTGCAAGTCAGCATTTATTTGCGGAAGGTGCTGCTGCCCTGTGAGGGCACGAGCTCAGGGCTGGGGGAATGGGAAGGTCCCCGTCAGGAGGCCTATCCCTGCAGACCACCGACTGGGCAGCTCTGGGAAGCCCTCCACTGTCCCCTCTGGCTTCCTTCCCTGCAGTGGGGGCTTCTGCCTCTTCTTGGCCCCTCCCCTGACTGTCCGTGCTGTGTTGAGGGGTGATCCGGGATGGAAGTTGTTGCGAATTCTGGACCTAGGCTCGTGGAACTGATGCAGAGAAGTGGACGCAGTGCTGGCTGGAGGCTGCGCGTCGGAAGTCTGGGTTCAGATCTGGCTCTGCTGTGAAGTTGCAGAAGGAGTGTTGTCCAGGGACAAACCTCTAGGCTGGTTTTCTTACTCCTAAGGCAGCAAGTGCTCCAGAAGGCTGGCTGGGTCTGGCTGGGCTTGGCCCAGGAGAGTGGGGAAGGAATCACAGGCAGTGTCGCCCACTCTGGAACCAAACTGTCTGAGGATGATTTCTGCCTCTGCTACTTCCCTGCAGAGTGTGACCTCGGGCCAGTGTCTTAACCTCTCTGTGCATCAGTTTCAGTATCTAAAATGGGGGTGAGAATAGTACTTGCCTCGTAGGGTCGTTAGGGAATGATATGAATTAATGTGTGTGAAGCACTTATGACATATGCCTGGCACATAGTGCTGTATATGTCCCCGCTGTTTTTGGTAGTGATGCCATTATGAATAGGAAGCAGGATTTAAGTCCTTGGGGCAGGAGCGCTTGGTGAATAGCTTGATTCTCGGGATCAGGAGACCGGGTTCTGACCCCAGCTCATCCCTTACTTGCCGTGTGACCTTGGGCAAGTTACAGCCCTTCTTGGGCTGCAAAATTATAACGATTATCCTGCATTTGCTGTACTTGGCTTGTGTAAGCGATGTCACGGCGGGCAGTTACTGGGTTTTATTCGGGGAAAGACTTCTGGGTCCCCAGCCTGTTCCCCTGCACTGAGACAGCCACTGTGGGTGGACAGGTCCTGGCACTGCCACGGACGCCCTGCAGACACAGAATGGCAGAGCTGTACCATACCTAACAAGGCCGAAAAGTAGACGAACACGTTTAAATATACGCATAATAATGGAATCATATAGATCAGATTACAGACCTTTATTTTTTTACTTTTCCCTATTTTCTGAATCTTCTGCAGTGAGCCCATGTTATTTTCATGCTCAGGAAAGAAAAGACACACTTATACAATAAAGCTATGAAAAAACTTACTCTACATATTTAAACAAAAATATGTTACATGAACTTGGGATCATATTGAGCTTATTTTTTTCAAAAGGGGGTGGGGTGTTGGCTTGAAGTAAATGTCAATTTGTCAAGCCTTAAAAGACGGAGGGAGTGTCTATGGCCACCCGCCTTAGGGCCTGGGAGTCGAGAGTCAGATATGGATGGGAGTGTCGTCAGTTTCCACGGGGGAGGACGCACCCTGGGCGCTGTGTGGTGTTTAGAAAGTTCTTCAACGGTCGTTGACACCAAAGCCTTGATTCCAACATGTGTAAAATAGGAATGATAATAATACCTAATTCAGGGGGGTGCCGTGAGGGGTAAAGGAGCTTAAACATGTGTTGAGGTTTTCGAGGGAACCCCTCTTCTCCTCCTGAATTTGGAGGAGAGCAGTTGACAAAGATAGAGCTCCAGATGGCGGGGGCCTGGCTGAGAAGGCTGGCCGGAGAAGGTGGCTTTGGATCTGGGGCCCAGAGGGCTTGCTAACCGCCTGCCCTGGAACTGGCAGAGTTACCCATCAGGTCACAGGTGCCAGCCCCCCTGCAGGGGCAGGTGGCAGCAGCAGAGAGGAACCCAGATGGGACGCTCCCTACAGGCAGCTTGGCTCCGTGAGAGGCGGGGCCCACTGAACACGCCCAGTGTGTCTCCCAGCTGAACCAATCAGATAAGCCGCTGCAGGCGTGACATGAGGAAGCGGGCAGAGCCAGGCCAGAGGTGACCCCCAGGTAGAGGTCCCTGGCTAGAGAAACAAGTGGAGAGGGGAACATGTGTACCCCCTCATACATATAGGCACTTTGGAAGATGCCTGGGATGCAGTAAGCGCTCAATAAACGCTAATTGGTTGCTAATAATAATGACAACGATGAGTAATTCTACTACTACACTTGGAAATTCACTCTCCCACTCACTGCCTTGGGAGATGGAATATTAGAATGTTGCTGCAATGGACCTGATGAGGCACCCTCATGAGCAGAGGAAATAGAAACTCAGGGGGGCGGGGGAGGACTGGTTTTTCTGAGGTCCTGCGGCAAGGGAGTGGGTGGCCGGTCCTTACGTCACTGTCGCGTAGACACCCCACCTCCCTGACCCCTGGCCTTTCACATAGCGGAGCAGTCACTGGGGCGGGGAGGACGCGTCCTTCGCTCTGGCGCTGGGCATTCAGAGGCTGTCGGGAAAGCCCCTCTGATCCCCTTCTCTGTGCCCCCCGCCCTCTCTGGCAGGCTCGAGCAGGCTCCTCTTTTGCCAGGAGACTGTAAAGCATGGGGCCGTGCCTCTGGGGGGCGGGCTGCAAGGAGGGGCCCACTGAGGCTGTGCTTACAGCTTGGGCTTCTTCTGGCCCTCAGGCCAGACCTAGGCGTGGGCCAGCTCTCCCTCCCACGATCCGCTCACCTTTGGGCACGCTCGCAGCCTCTTAGAGCCTTGGTTTCTCCACCCGTGAAATGGGGCACGTTAGTGGGTGGTGGCTCTCCCGCACTTGCGTGAGGTTAACTGAGATCATGGGTGTGGGTTCGATGCTTAGGGGTGGCAGGCTGCGCCCACACAAGCCAGAGGATGATAAGGGTGTTAGTGAGGAACCGAGGCTGCTCTTCCCCGTCTCCTCTGCGGAAATGACAAGGAATCCTCCTCCCCCAAAGGCTGAGGACCCCGCTCTGGAGTGAAGGATCTTTCCAGGGCTGCTTGGAGCTCTAGGAGTCAGGAGGGCCTTAGGCCTCTGTGGGCTTAGTCCTCCATCAGAATGTCTGAGCCCAGTCTCCACTTGGGTGCTTTTGGCTTAGACTTGAGGGCAAAGCTGGGGGCTGGTGACTTTGGTCTTGTGAGCAGGTCTATAGTTTCTTGAGTCAATCTACTTACCCAGTCTGATCCATGGAGAACGTCCAGCCTTTGCTTGCATACCTCAAGGCCTGGGGAGCTCACTGTCCTCCATCTCTGGACACGTCGGCCTCTGAAAAAATATGGTATAGAATTTGAGCAAACCCACCCTCCCTTAGCTTCTGCCCGTTGGTCCTACCCTTTGGGACCACGTGGAAGGTGGACACTGCCTGAAGGGACCAAGGCTCCCTTACAGCAGGTCCCCCACCCCAGCCAGTGATTCGGATGTAGAAAAGAGACGTTTCTGTCAACTGTTTTAAAAAACTTCATCTCCATCTGAACCAAACAGCCACTTAAAAAAAAAAAAAACAACTTTCTAGTTATTGAAGAAATCGTTTTTGTGGAAAAATTTGAAGGGTAAAGAGCAGATGCAAAGGAGGAAATAACTGCTCAGAGATAAATTCTGTGAACGGTTTGGTGTTCACACATACACACACACACGAGATTGGGATCATACCGTACGAACCACTTCCTGTGCTGCTGCTTTTAGGTTGACATCGTAGAGGGAGGATTTTTCCATGTTACTCAATATTCCTCCACAGCGTGCTTCCCGGCTCTGTAGTATCGCGACACACGGATCGACCTCGACCCAGTTAAACATTCCCCAGCTGTGACA
Source organism: Tapirus indicus (assembly GCA_031878705.1). Classification (NCBI taxonomy): domain Eukaryota; kingdom Metazoa; phylum Chordata; class Mammalia; order Perissodactyla; family Tapiridae; genus Tapirus; species Tapirus indicus. The sequence continues at coordinate 12,275,151 of CM062928.1, forward strand.
CTTTTAGGCCGTTTTGAATTTTTCATGAGTGTCCACATTGCTATAGTGACCGCCTCGTCTGGATGTATATTTTGTGCTCAACTCTGATGATCTCCGTGGACTGAATTCCTAGAAGTAGCTTTCCAGTCAGATGGTTTTTAAACTCCAGGTGTGAGCACCACCAGATGCTCAGGGAAAAGCCCTTCCCCCTTCCCCACCAGAGTGGACCCCCACATCTAGCTCCAGCCCCACTGCAGGGACAGGCATTGACTGTCCTTCTGTGCCTATTAGCAAACTCACAGAAGGAAGGGGACAGGCTCTTGGGGTATGTGTGTGTGTGTGTGAAAGAGACAGGCAGAGAAAGACCTGGGGGAGCTTTTTCTTTCAACTGTAGTCTGACTTTGACCCTCTTCCTCTCTGGGAGCCTGTGGTGTCATTAACTAATTATGGGATCTCTTACTATTTAATGACCTCTCTCCGTGGTGACTCCTTCCTCCCTAACAGCCTGCTGGGAGCCAGGGAATGGGAAGATGAGTCTGTGGGAGGAGGTTTCTCGAGTAGGAGGTGGGTCAGGGCCGTACAGTGGTTCCCAGACCCTGGTGTACATCAGTCTCCTGGAGGGTTTGTTAAAGCACAGGCGGTCCCCCCAGAGTTTCTGACTCCATGGGTCTGGGGTGCAGCCCGATTATGCGCATTGCTAATACGTCCCAAGGAGATGCTGCTGCTGCTGCTGGTGCGGGGACCGCACTTTGAGAACCCATTTAAGAAAGCCTCGTGTGAGGCCCGAACTCACCTTTCCCCGCAACACCCACCTCATCACCCCTTCTCCGGTGTGTGCTATTATATATCAGTGTGCGGGAGGATAAGATGATTATCACATCCCCATTTGACAGAAAGGAAAACCGAGGCTCTGACAGCTGACCTGACGTGTCCAAAGATGCCCTGGAAGCCAGCAGGAGCACTGGTGCAGGAACCCTGGACTGTCCCCTCTCTCTGTCCTCCCCTCACGTACTCCGGGGTTCCCCCATGCAGGTCTGGTGCAGGAGCTGAAGTGACCTCCCGGAACACTGTCCGGCCCCAGGGGACCCCAAGTGAGAGGGCTGGGAAGGCAGGTTCTTCCACACCGTCTCTGAGCCAAGGTCTTGCTTCACTTCCCACCTGCCACTAGCCATTCTGTAACGTGATCTTCTTCCAAGATCTGGTTTTCTCCAGCCAGTGTATGTTTCCAGTTATTGTTCTGGGCAGGTCTTCTGGAAGGCCGGAAACTCTCTCTTGCTGAACTGGGCCCTGCCTGGCAGGCACAGCAGAGGGACAGGAGGGAACCCTCGTCTGCGAACATCTAATGTGTGTCAGGCCCTGCCTGGGCACTTGTAGCCATGATGTCAGCTCATCCTCCCACCAGCCCTCCCAAGTAGAGGTGTCATCAGCCCTCATTTTACAGATGGGGAGACTGAAGGTCCCGGAGCTGAGGCAACTTGTCCAAGGGCATGGCTGAAAGGGGCAGAGCTGGGCTTTCAATCCCAGACTCCAAGGCTGGGCCCCCGAGTCTGGAGTGGCAGCGGGTCCTGGACCCGCGGGATTGGGGGAGGCAGCTTGTGCTCCACCCACCACCCACTCAAAGAAGGTCTGCCCCAGGGGCAGGGCTCCGCTGGGACTCAGGGTCTTGCAGAGGGAGGGCCCTGGCTTAGCCATCAGGAGACCCAGTTCAGATCATGCTCTGTTGCCACTTGGCTGTGTGACCTTGGGCAAGTCACTCCCTGGCTCGGGGGCGTCCGAGTCCCCATTTCTCGTAATGATACCTTCCGTTTTATGACTTTGATAGTGGGCATTTTCTCACGTACTTATTCCTGTAAGTCTCAGCACTTTGGGAAATAGGGAGGGAGGGTATTATTACTGAGCCCATTTTACAGATGATGACAGAGGCTGTGTTGTCTTTGCTCCCCATCCTGAACCTGGCCCATCACCCGGAGCTGCCTCCTAAGTGAGGGGGAGGACTCGGGGCTCCCCTCTATTCTCAGTCTTAGGTTTAGGGATCCCAGGGCTCTTAGTTGGGCTGGTAGGTCCTAGGTGCAAGGGAAGGCAGAAAAGGCAGGCCTGGGATCCTCGCTCTGGGTCAGGAACCATGGGGAGGGAAGATGGGGTGGGCCATGCTGTCCCTGTCACTGGCTCCTGCCCAGTCCCAGGCATTTGAGGCTCCTGCTGGTGGTGGGAGGAGGGGTACAGCCCAGCTCCCCCTCCCACCTCAGCCCCTGGCTTCCCCTGGGCACTGTGCTTGCCCTCCAAATGCATGGTATGGAATTTTCTAGTCTCCTGGATCTTGCTGCCTGGGCCCTGGGGTTCTGCCTGGCTGTCCTCACCTCCTGGCCTGTCTCCTGACCTGAGTCTTCCTCATCCTTCAGGACCAGCTCCAGCCACCTTCTTCCCTCTGGGAAGTCTTGGTCCTCTGGCCAAGCCAACTCAACTGTCTCGGGTTCCGTCCACTGGGTGAACTGGCTCACTGGGTCAGTTAACTCCCAATGAGGCCATGAGAGTGGGGGCTGTGGCTGCTGTGGGTCCCAGCCAGGCCGGCAGAACTCAAGATGCTGGGTCTGCATGGGCTGGGGACGGCTGACCGACTCAGGGTCAACCTCAGACCTGTGATTCACACTTTGTCATCTGGAGAAAGTCCCTTACCTTCTCTGACCCCTGGCTTCCTTCTCCTAAGAATAAGGAAGCTCCTTTCCTCAGTGACCACTTGTAAGGCTTGCAAGAGATAAAATGTGCAGAACACCTACCCCTGATGTCTGGTGGGTTCAAGACACTCAGGAAATTCCAGTCTCTCCCCTTCCCTGCAGTCAGCTCTGGCTACATCTCATGTCCACCCTCCCGGCCCGCTGGAGTCGGGTGTTTGGCTGGGCCTCGGTCTAAGGCCTGAGCTGTATCTGCTCTAGGTAGGGGTGCTCTCGACTGATAATGGGGGAAGGATCGGGCAGAGGGACACAATCAGCTCCAGACAGGCTCTGCCAGTTGCAAGTTGTGAGCCTGGGCTCAGAACCTCCCTGAGCCTTGGCTTGCCCATCTGTAGAAGGGGGCAACCCCTGTCGCCTGCCTTCTCAGGCTCACACAGGAGGCCTCCTGGTGGAGCTCCATGAGGAAGGGTGGGAATCCAGGTGACCTGAAGCCCCGATTGCCCCCTCCCAGGAGCCTGGCCAGTCGGGGTTTATTTGCATATCCAGGTTCATTTACGCATCTGTTTTCCTACTGCGAAGCAAACAGTCCCCTTTCCCTCTGGACGCTCCGAGGCTCACTGGGCCCTTGTGCCCTTGGCTCTGGGCCTGGCGTGCTGGGTCACCTAGGGGAGCAGCATGACTCTGAACCCCTTTCTTCCTGTGCAGCTGGGGAGCCAGCCCAGGCCCGAGGCCCAGCCTGACTCTCTGAGACGGAGGTGGTGTCACCGCAGGTCCTCGTGCCGAGAACTCTTGGAACCCCACACCTGGCCCCTGGGGCCCACTGGGGGCGTAGACCCCTTCCTATAGCACCAAACACCTTTCCTGTCCATTTCTGTCTGTCTGTCTGTCTGTACATCCCCCTCCTCCCAACTCCCTGTGGCCCGGAACCTTCTCATGGTGATAATCACCAGCTTCCCTTTATTGTGCTAGAGCAGTTTTATTCCACAAACCTCACACCTCCCTGTAAGGTAGGAATGGACCGTTGTTACCCCGGAGAGGGAAAGGGGCTTGTCACAGCCCACAGCTGGGACTCACAGCCCCTCTACCCACCCCCATTCCCACCTGTCAGCAGAGATGCTCACATTCTGGGCTAAATTTTGCCTTCCAGAGGCATGCCACTCGAATGGGCCAGAGAAGTGGATCAGGAGGAGGTGAGGATGACAGAGTCTTAGGTCCCCAGGATCAAGGTGGAGGGTCCTAGATGTCTACCCTGCATTAGGAGCTGACATAGGGACTGTCCCATTGCACAGAGAGGGAAGCTGAGGTCTAGGGAAGGGCAGAGATGACAGGGTAGAGCTGGCTGGGCTCTGGCCCTTCTTTCCTCTCCAGGACGCTGAGGGTTCGAGTTGGGAGTCGGGGAGGCCCATGGGGCTGTTTGGGACTGAGGTGCTCATTTTGGCTTAGCCACTGCCGGCTGACGTCAAGTCTGTCTCCCTGCTTCGGCTCCCTTAGGGTCTGTGAGTCCTTCAGCACCCCTTCTGGTGATAAAGGTCCAGACTGCTGAGGAATCTCAGTGCGGGGGTGGGGGGAGCGGGGGGGGCGGGGCGGGGTCCATCCAGGGCTCCACCCGGCCCTCCCAGAATTGGGGGGGGGTGGCGCAGGACTGAGAAGAATGGGCGGGGGGTGGGGATGGGCCATCATTGGTGGCTGATGGGGGGAAGGGCAGTGTGGGGGAGAACCACAGGGCCCTGGTCCCTCAAGGAGGCCACCAAGGAGGCAGGACTCTTGGCTACAGAAGAGGCTGACGGATGAGTACTGGGGGCAGTGGTCCAGGAGGAGCTGGGCTGGCTCCCAGGGTGGGATCCTGGCTGAACAGCAGGACCTGTGCTCCCTGGTGGGTTTGCCTCAGGCTCCCCTGGTGGCTTCCCATGGAGACCAGAGAGGGCCTGAGGTCTGCAGGCTGGAGGCCCAGATGCGTGGGCCCCCACCCCCTCCCCTGGGATCTGTCTCCTTGTCCCTCTGTCCCTGTCATTCTCTGTCTCTCTTTATCTCTCTGTCTCTGCCTCTCTCACTCTCCCCTCCGTGCCCTCCCCTACCGATGACCCCCATCAATCCCTCTCTGTTTACCCTCCGAGCGCCGGTGAAGCCAGAGCACGTCTGGACCGTCTTGCAGGTGCTGGGGCCCGAGGCCACCTGGCTGAGTCCAGCCTGAGGGGACTCTTACTGCTCCTCGGTGATCCCAGAGACCCGAGGGGCCCAGGCCTCTTTCTCCCTGGGCAGGGCACCCCGACAGGCTGTGCTGATCTCCTCTGTTACCTGCCTGAACTGCCAGGTGTCTGGGCTGGTTCAATGGCCACTGCCTTGCCTGGGACCCAGGGGCTTGGGCTGTGCCCACCACGTGAGAGATGCAGCCCTTCATCCCAGCCTCAGAGGGCCTGGATCCCTGCCTTTGACTGTGGAAATGGATTTCTCCAGGCCACTCCTCCCTGGAGCCAGGTGCCCGCTGTGGGGAGGGCTGGGTAGGCTGGAGCCTGGGGCCTGTACAGGTGCTGGATGAGGGTGCCCTGGACACCCTGGATGTTCAGAGGCTCTCAGGCTGTGAGGGAGAGAGCCCTGAGCCTCAGAAACAGGGAAAGACAGGGCAGAGGGGAAGACTCAGAGGAAGCCACTGGCAGAGATGGGAACATACACAGAAGGGAAGAGACAGGAGAGGGGGAAGAGCTGGGGGACAGAGGGGTCAGGCCCCCGAGAGCCTTGCTCTGCTCTTCTCACCCGGGCTGAGCTGCCTCTAGCTGGGTCCCAGCCAGGAAGACCCCGCCCACCTCCAAGCTCTTGGAGACCTGCCCTCCTCCCTCACCTCATCTTGTCTGTGTTTTCCCCAAGGACCTGTGAGAGCGAGTCCCTGTCTCCGTGTGTGCAGCATTTTGCCTTCGCCGTTGTCTCCCTCATCCACCTCTCTGTCTCTGTCTCTCTCTCTCTCCCCATCAAATATCCCTTAAGCCAAACAGCTCTCAGGCCTAGGGAGGTGCTGAGAACTACAGCCTTGGGAGGTAGGAAGTATCAGCCCATTTTACAGATGAGGGGACTGAGGCCCAGGAAAATTAAGTGACAGTTAGGGATGGACAGAGCCAGGGTTTGAACTCCCATCTGATGCCCACCCTAGCTACTCAGGCCAAGATAATTAGGGCTGCCAGATAGTGCTCGATGAGGGTCTGTGCAAGAGGATGTTCTGGGAAGGCTGCTTGGAGGAGGGGGCATTTCAGCCACCCTGTCTCTTCCTTCCTGAGCCCAGTGCCTGGGGAGGGCATACTGTGACTGAAGAACCTGCCAGCTGCCGTGTGACGTCCCTGATTTGCGTCCCCGCTCCTTCCTAATCGCCCTGCCCTGCCCGCCCTGCCCTGCCGAGGGCCCACACCCAGTCCCCAGCCTCAGTCTCTTAGGAACCCCAGCCCTAGCCCAGAGGTTAACCCTTTGTTGGCCACCTGTCCCCGGCTGGCCAGGCTCTGGGATGGGTGTGCGAGCTGGTCCCCGGGGCAGCCCCAGAGTACCTTCAGTTGGTTGGGTTCGGAGGCTGGGTTGTGAAACCCAATTAACGTGGGTGCAGCCTTGGCGAGGTTATTTCAGTGACCTTTCACTATAGCTCTGTTTCCACAGGTAGCCTAGCATGACGGCAAAGCTCCGGGGCTCTGAGTCAGACTCTTGGGGCTCAACTCCCAGCTCCACTGGCTGTAACCTTGGGCAAGTCCCTCTACCACCCAATTCTCAGTTTCTTCAACTGTGAAATGGGGTGAAAAGCCGTGCATACCTCATAGGGCCCTTACAAGGACACACTGAGCTGCATGCAGCGCTTAGCACCATCTCTGGCAAGGAGGAACTGCAAAAATATTAGTTTTAGTTATTAAATACTGGAGACAATGTTCCAAAGAGCCCATCATGTCCCTCAGAGGGAGAGCTGGAGGCGGGGTGCAATCACTGTGCTCTTTATGATTGTGTTGGTGTGTAATTGCTCATTTTCATGTCTATGCCCCTCCGCGCTGGGCACTCTCTGAGGGCAGGGATGGGTTTTGTTCCTCCATTTCCTGTGTCCAGCTCGGGGCCCACCCGGAGTGGGGATTCGATGAACTGCAGTGGGCAGTGGCTCAGGACGGAAACTCTGAGCAGAGCACGGCCTCTTGGGAGCCCCTGGGCGGGCAGCCCCTCCGGCCTTCGGTGTAGGAAGCAGTATTACGAAGCAGGCAGGACATTGGACTCTGGAGTCAGAGGGTCCGGAGCACAAAGCTCAGCTGGGCCTCTGTCCTCCATGTGACCAGGGCAAGTGCCACCACCTTCCTGAGCCCCAGGGATCCTACTTATACAACAGGGATGATGAAGCCGTACTTTCCATGTGGCAGGGTGGTGCGGGGTCATGTGAGATAAGATTTGTGACAACACCGCTCACATGAGGGTGCTTTCTTATGTGTTCCTTTCATCCATCAGTCCTCCCTCTACTCCTCTGCTGTTTCAAGTTCTTGGGTGACGGTAACCTTCCTGGGGCAGTTTGTAGGAATCCCGCATCTGAAAGGGCAACGTTTATGCGTACCCTCCTCCTGCCACGTGAGGAGGGGACCCTTTGCCTCCCATGACCTCTTCCCAGAGTCTTCTGCCTCTGTCACGCTCACCTTTTAGGATTTGGCAAGCTGATTCTGCCGTCCTCCTGGACAAGCCTTGATATCCCTATTTTACAGATGGGGACACTGAGGCTCAGAGTGGGGAGGCAGCTTGTCAAAGGCCACACAGCTCTGTGAAATGGGATTGGAATTTAGGCATCGCAATTCAAAGTCTGTACTATGACCTGGTTCGTTATTCTGCCTCTCGCCGTGGGGCTGGGGAGGGTCCTCAGAAGGTGGCCGACTTCTGAGAGCCCACCTGGGAATCTGGGTCCTCCTGTTAGGGCCCCTGAAGTCTGGGGCTCTTGGACAGCCTCTCATATAGTCCTAAATAGCCCTCTAATTTGGAGCTTCCCAACCGATGTGCCCAAATCGGTTACCAGTGTGTTGAGATTTCTCCTCAGCCCTTGGGCCAGAGCTGTGGGCCAGTCCCCTGAGACCAGGTGGAGTCCTATCTGTGCACCCCAATGTGCTAAACAAATATGTCGACTTCTCTACGTGTATCGTGATGTGAAACAGGTTGGGAAGCACTGAGGCTGTAACCAGTTCCTTCCCTGCCCCCACCATGTACTGAACACACACTCTCCCCAATCGGGTGGGGATTCATGGTCCTCTCTGGGCCTCAGTCTCTTCATCTGAGAAATGGGGGCTGAAGCAGGTGATGTCAAAGGCCTTTCTGGCACTGTGGATCTGAGTGTGTGAGCCTTAGAACCCAGCATTGCAGGGGAGCAATCTCTGCATGGGGCCCAAGCAGCTTGCTACGGAGGCTAGAAACAGTCAAGAAAGGGAGCCCTGGAGAAGGAGAGGTCGGCGGCTATGGCTCAGCCTCAACTTGAGTCTTTGGCTGTGTGAGGGCCAGATGGGCAGGCTAGAAGGCTCCAGTGTCTCTTCTTCCTCAGGCTGTACCCTCCGTCAGAGTGGCCCCCTTCTTCATGCTGAAGGCCCTCCAGTCTCGTTGCTTGAGTCTTAGAGCAAAGCCTGCTGGGAAGGGACACATCTGTCAGCCTCATCAGCCACAGGATTGGTGGGGCTGATCTTTTCCTTCCTGACAGGAAGCCAAGAGGCAGGCCTTGGAGCCAGGCAGGATGGGGGGGTCAGGCAGTCAGGCAGAGGTGCAGAAGGGTGGGGTGAGTGGGCTGCACCATCCCCCTCATGAACTTAGGCAGCAAGTGAGGGGGAAGGAGCTCTGGCCTCAAGTCAGACCTGAATTCTAACCATTACTTAGCCACTTATTGTGCGGCCTTAGGCAAGTCACTGAGCCTCTGAGTCTCAATTTCTTTATTGATTAAATGGGATAATAATATCTCAGGGGAGGGTATGTGTTATAGGGATTAAGTGAGAGACAGTGGCATGACATGATGCTAACTGTAAAGTGCTGTCCCTCCTATGCCCCTGTCTGGCCAGGGCTGGCTGCTGGCCTGTGCTCCTCTGGTACCCCTGGCCTCCATCCCCCAAATGCCAAGAGTCAGCCCCAGCTCCAGGGTGTTAAGTCCTCAGGAGAATGGGAGCCTGTCACAGCGGCTCATGAAATCAGGTGGCAGGAGCTGTTCCTCACTGGGGCTCAGTTGCGCGTCTGTAAGGCAAACAGGAGACCTTGGGGTTCTAAAATCCTGTGAGTCCTGGGAGGGTCTGATCTGGACGTGTTTCTTCCAGTCCCCGATGGTGGGGGAGGGGGTTGCTCACTTGTGTGTGAGCAGGTGACAGTGCCCCCAAAGTTCTTTACACCTTATCACAGCCCTCCAACAGTCCTGTGAGAGGGGGGTCCTGCTGGTATCCCCATCTTGCAGATGAGACACTGGGCTTAGAGGTACAGTAACTCCCTTGCTCAAGGTCACACAGCTAGTAGGAAGCAGAGCTGGGATTCAAACCTAAGTCTGGAAAGAAACTTGAGATCCTAACCATGCTTTGCAGCCTCACGAGTTTCCTGTTGCCCAGAGTAACTGCTTTCTACTTTTTTTGTTGTTTCTTTTCTGTTCTAATAACAAAAAAAGGTAAGACCAGAGATTGAAAAATAAGATAGTGAGGTCAAACAGCCAGCCCCTGGAGTCAGCCCGGGCTCCAGGAAACTCCTCATCTGTCCCGCGTGAAAACAAACACTGCCACCTGTGACCGGCCTCTTTTCAGGGGCAATCAGGACAAAGTCCAGAGAACTAGGGAGCCAGGTGGCTAAGAACCAGCTTGCAGGTGGAGCGCCTGGGGACAGGAGGGCTTCCAGAACAGAAGGGCCAGGCCAGGCTTTCCTGCTCCGCTTTCTGCCCCAGCGGGCAGACTGCGCTCCCACGGGATCGGTTGTCAGAGTCACCAAACTGGCTGGCCCTCCAGGCCTCAGGCCGTCCCCTGAGGCACAGCTCAGAGGCTCAGAGACAGAGGCCCTCCTTCCTGGGGCGGCCCAACCCGGCCCTGCTTAACCCCCACCCGCTTGCCTGGGAGCAGCAGGGTTCACCCTGTGGCCTGGAGGCCTCTAGGCCTAGCACAGACCTAGAGGCTGGATCAAACTCCCGAGAGGGTTTCCAACTGTCGGTAAAGAAATCAACAATTTCTGGATAGTAATCATCCTGAGCGTAATTGATAGCCTTTATTTGACACTTTCTGGGTGCCAGGCACTTGACAGATACTAACTCGTGTGACCCTATCCGTAATCCATTATTAAGTCCATTTTACAGGTGGGAAAGCTGAGGCACAGTGGCCAATGGATTGCCCAAGGCCACACAGCTGGAAAGATGTGGCAGCTTCGGCAGCTTCAGGCGGGGAGGGTGGGAGGAGCGGGCCAGGGTGCTAGCACGGACAGAGCCCTACTGTGCGCTGGCCTGATGGCAGTTCACCTTCACACTGTGTGGGGTGGCGGGTTTAGTATCCCCATTCACTGATTAGGAGGCAGTTCTGCAGTGTTTCCCAAGGGTCTGTGGCTGATGTGTGGCAGAGCCAGGGATGGGAACCCAGGGCCGCTGTGGGACTCTGAGTCCACTTCTTCTTACACCTCTCTCTGCGGAAGGCCTGCTGAGCTGGGTCAGGGCAGCAGGTGGAGAGAGAACTCTGGCCTGGGAATCTCCAGGTCCTCCACTGCGCGCTCAGCCCTGATCTTGCTATGCGACCTGCGGGCTCTTGTGCTCCGGCCCCTCTGAGAAATGCAATGATCTCAAAGGTCTTCTTGTCAAACGGATATTGCTCTGGGCTAAATGACCCTGGGGGAAGGACCCTTCTGGAAGTTCAGGAGGGAGCAGAGGGGCAGGGAGCTTCGTGTGAGATTCTCCCCGGCCAGGCCCTGCTGCACCAGGAACCCCAGGCCTGCCTGTATCCCACTTGGAGCAGAGGGACCCGGCCATGCTGGGGTCTATGGCAGTGGTTCTCAACACATTAGAATCTCCTGAAAACCTTTAAGTCCCTGATGCCCAGGCTGCACCCCAGACCAATTAAATCAGGATCTCTGGGAGGGGGGCCCAGGCACCTGCAAGAGCTGCCAGGGTAATTTTAGAGCTCCTGGGATAATGCCAGGGTGCAGCCAAGATTGGGGACCACGCTCTGAACAGCTGGGAGATGGGGGAAGTAAGAAGCTCCTGGCTTTCTGAGGTTAGTGACCTCCCCAAAACCAGCTGGAAGCATGTGCCTGCCCATCTGCGTGGTCTTCCCAGGGAGAGAGTTTACAGCCTGCGTCAGCTTTCCTGACCCAAAGGAGATTAAAATCCAACATCGGGGGAAGTAACCCCTCCCCCACGCAGCGATGTCATTTCTAAGGACCAGAAACCTCCAGTTGCAGAATCATGTGTCTTGTCTCCTCCTCCAAGAAACCTTTCCTGACCTCTCCAGGCTCCCCTTCCTGTCCTTTTTCCTGCAAATTCATGTGGAGTGCTGACTACGTACTAGGCACTGTTCTCCACTCTGGGATTTGGGGTGAAGGAAAGACACAGCCTCTCCCGCTGAGGAGCCGTATTCTAGGGAACCAGCAAGATAACCGCAGTGAGAGGGGCCGGGTGACAGGCCCAGGTGGTGACGCTGCGCTTCCTTAGAGTCGCAGGGTGGAGGGACGCCCCTCCCCCAGAGATGCTGATGTCTTGGTGGGGCAGGGACGGGCTGGGCATTGGCGTATTTTGACTCGAATGTACAGCTGGAGGTGAGGCTGCCGTGTAGATGGGGTGTTCAGGGAAGGCCTCTGGGAGGAGGGAACGCCCCCTTCTGAGCAAGGCCTAGAAGGGAAGGAGCCCGCGGCAGGGTTTGGGGAGGAGAGCTCCTGGCACAGGCCCTGGGGTGGGCAAAGGCCTGCTGTTCTGGAACAGGAAAGAGTGGCCTTTGTGGCTTTAGGGATGGGTGTATGTTGGGGAATAGAGAGGTGCTGAGGACAGAGGAGGGCCAGGGCAAACCGGGTGGGGCCCCGCCGGCCACATAGGAGCCCAGATTTGATAGGGGACCTGTCAGCAACATCACCATCGGAGGGTTAACGTGTGGATAACCGACTGGCGAGGGGGGGAGTGGAAGCCGTGACCAACCAGGCAGGCGAGGTGTGGGGCTGCAGTGGTGGTGGGTTGGGGGAGACACAGGTGGGCTGTGGGATGAGGGGGATGGGGAAGAGATGGGAGTGTGGCTCCTAGCTGTTCTGTCTGCAGCAGCTGGTGGGGTGAAGGGCCATCTCCCCCGCTCCTCTGAATCCTGCAGCGCCGGCCCCCAGGGGACCCTCCCGAGCCTTTGATGGGGTGTTTCCTAAGACATGTTCCACGTGGTGTTAAGGGCTGTTAAGTGAAGAATGGTTTCAGGTCGGCAGTGTTTACTGCCAGGCGTCTTGGAGACATTCGTACAAACTCGGTCACAGCAAGATGTTTTGTTCTTAACAGTGTGTCTCCTGTTCTGAGGACCGCTCCGGAAAACACTGCTCTGGTCCCGTCATCTGACAGGTGAGGAGGCAGCTCCGGGAGGACAGTCCCCGTGCCAGGCCTTGTACCACGTGTCCCGCAGATCAGGGGCTGACCGCACCTCCTGACTCTGGGTCTGGAGGAGCCGCGCCACCACGTAACTCATTTCCTCTAGGCTGTACGGGACATCCGGGTTCTAGAGTCAGGTTACAGGCTCCTCCCCATCCTCAGGTGAGGGACAGACTAGGACTCCTACCCTACAGGTGTGGACTCACAGGGCCAACACAGAGATGGGGTTCTCGTGAAGACACCGGCTCCTCCCAGTCCCACCTCCTCCCAGTCCCACCTCCTGCGCCCAGCGGCTCCAGGGAAGGTGAGGGAGCCTTGCAGTGGATCCTGGCATTCAGAACTGGCTCAGGTGCTCGCCTTATGTGACCCCCATCTCACCCCTTGGGTGAGGACAGGACAGGCCTGAAAGTAGAATCTCAGCTGACTCAGGGGCAGTGGGGCAGACCCCCTTCAGTGGCTGAGCACTTGAAAGTCCTGGTGTTCTGTGGGGAAGTCCCTCCCTCTTCACCCCTCCAACCCTCCCTCCACCCATCCCTCTGTCTCTCCATTCATCCACCCATCCATCCATCTATCCATCCCTCCATCCCTTCATCCCTCCATCCCTCCATCCCTCCATTCCTCTATCCATCCATTCATCTATCCCTCCATCCACGCATCCCTCTGTCTCTCTGTTCATCCACCCATCTATCCATCCCTCCATCCCTCTAACCATCCATCCATCCCTCCATTCCTCTATCCATCCATTCATCTATCCCTCCATCCACCCATCCACCCATCTCTCTGTCTCTCCATTCATCCACCCATCTATCCCTCCATCCATCCATCCACCCATCGCTCCATCCATCCACCCATCCAATCTTTCACTCGGCAACATTTGCTGGGAGCCCACTTTGCTCTCATAAATAATACATAGTCTTTCCCCTCAAGACATCACAGTCCACTGGGGAGATGGACAAGTAAGTAGAAAACGAGTGTACAGCATCATGAGTTACAATAGTAATGCCCGTGTATTGAAAGCCTACCATGTGCCAGGCACTTTACCCACATTATTTAATTTAATCCGAGGTCACACAGCTAGGCAGTGACAGAACCACATTCATACCCAGGCAGTCTGTCGCCAGAGCCTGTTCTGGGAACGGCTTCGGGATCCAGTGCCAATGGAAGGGAGCAGGGGGGGTGCCCGTAACCAACGTGTGTGGGCGGGGAGGGGGTGGCGGTGGCGGAGGTGACAAGCCTGGCTGGAGTGGGAGGCTTCCTGGAGGAGGTGACGTCTGAGGTGAGTACTGAAGGATGAGTGGGAGTTACTAAAATATTAGTATAATAGTTTCATTCTACAAACTGATTTGGCGTAAAATTATATATTTGGTCAGTTTAAATTGTAGTTGCTTAGAAATGGTCAATTTACTTGCTATAAAGTGTAACGTAAAATCAGCACTTCCTCCCTACTGCTCACACAGTTATCAGTGACTGTTCTGGAATTTTCCAACAAGATGTGTTTGCACCTCGTTCCCTTGCTTTGTGGCTGTTAATACACCCTCACAGGAACGCGCGGGCGGGCAGACCCTCCAGTGTTTACAGAAAGTGTATACAAGAAAGTGTAACGTTGGGAGACATTCTTTTTGCTTAATTTCCTCTGCAATTGAAATGCTCACCCCTTGCTTCTTCCACGAGCAATGATGGTGATAAAGACGCTCACCCCAGCTCCGGCTGATTGAGCCCTGACTGTGCCAGGTGCTCACCACCACTTTATAACGGTGGGTTCACTTAGGACCCTCACTCTAGAGGTGAGAAGTATGAGGCCCTGTGAGTCCCATCCCTGTGGCCGTGTGTTGACAGAGCCAGTATTTGAACCCTTGTCCCAGGATTCTGCATCTTCTCTCTCCTGACTATTCATTGAATTCCTGCCACCTAGCCCGCTGTCCTCCAAGGTCCCAAGCTAAGGGTGGACGTGACCCTTGCTGCGTCTTACACACACTTGCGTGTACGTCGTTTGATCTTCTACAGCGGGGGCTGGCAAACGTTCTCCATAAAAGGCTAGAGAGAAAATGTTCTAGGCTTTGTGGGCCAAATGGTCTGTGGCGCAGCTGCCCTAGTCCTCCGCAGAGGATAAAAAATCTTGTGGGCGTGGTTCACACCTTTATGGACACTGCAATTTGAATTTCATGTATTACAAAATATTCTTCTTTTTTTTTTCTATTTAAAAATGTAACTATTTAAATGTAACTAAAAACTGTAACTATTTAAAAATGTAACCTCTGTCCTTAGCTCGAAAGCTGTTTAAAAAAATAGGTGATGGGGGGCCGGCCCGGGTGGCGCACCAGTTTAGTTCCCTCTTGGCAGCCCGGGGTTCGCAGGTTCGGATCCCGGGTGCCCACTGACGCACTGCTTGTCAGCCACGCCGTGGCGGCGTCCCATATAAAGTAGAGGAAGATGGGCATGGATGTTAGCCCAGGGCCAGTCTTCCTCAGCAAAAAGAGGAAGATTAGCAATGGATGTTAGCTCAGGGCTGGTCTTCCTCACCAAAAAAAAAAAAAAAAAAAAATAGGTGATGGGTTGGATATGACCTTGCGGGCCCAAGTTGGCCACCCCCTGCCCTACACGGGCCCTTATTCCTACCTTGTGGATGAGGAGACTGAGGCCCAGACCCCTCAGCGTGGGAGGGCAGAGGTGGAAGGTCACCCCAGGCCCTCTGAATCCAACTTTGGGGTCTCCTTGGGGCGTGGTGGTGGTTGTGGGCTCCCCAAGGAAGACTTAGCACAGTCAGGGCTTAGTGACCCGGGTCTGGCCAGCCTGCCCTGGAGCCACCTGCCCCAGGCTGTGGTTCTCAGCATCTCCTCCTCCCTCAGGCGATTCTCGGTCCCATCCTAATTGGCCAAGCTGCCTGCCAGTCATGGGGCTGCCTGGCTCCTGTTCCAGCGTCGGAACCCACCCAGCTGCTTCCTGGAGGGGATGGGGTGGCCAATGGTGCCAGGTGGGCTGGGTTCTGTCCTTGTTAGTCCACATACTGGTGACTTCGGACGAGCTCCTTTGCCCTCTGAGCCTGAGTTTGCTCATAGGACGCTGAAGGGCTTGGCCCAAGGCCTGGTACAACTGTGTGAGTGAGCAAGAGACCAGCAAGGTGCCCAGGGTCTGGGGTATCAGGGAGTACCAGCCCAGCAGCCTCTGCCTTCTTGCCCGCCAAACCAGAGCTCCTCTGAGCTGTCACCTTGGAACTCACCACCTAATTGGACAACGGAATCCCGGCCCTCCCCAGAGGTCCCCTTATAAAGTCTCGGTCACTTCCCAGACGACAGCACTTCACAGTAGAAAGATCTGGGCTCTGGAGCCACCACCGCTTACAAGCTGTGTGACCTGGGCAGGTTGCTTCACCTCTCTGAGCCTCAACCCCAGGGACAGGAATACCTTCCGAGCTGGTTGTGAGGACAAAGGGGATGACAGATGCCAACGGCCGCCTGGAGTAGGTGCCATTCGTGGGCGGCCACTCCTTCTCACTGGGCAGGCCTCATGTTGACTCCTGTCTAAAGACTGCCCCTTTCCGAGCATCCCAACTCTGCGAGGCTGTGCTGGAGACCCAGCCTGAGCGGACGAGGTGGGAGCCGGAAAGTGTAGAAACTCTTCCCGGACTTTCTAGAGCTGAGCAAGGGCACGGGCCTGCGTGGTTGCCAAAGGGCTGTTTCCACACTTCTCCGATTTCACAAGAACGCAGCGGAAGGCTGCGCGAGTAGTCGGAGAAGTTCTTCTGGAGAAGTGATGACTGTCTGTCGGCTGCCGGGGGCGGGAGACCCAGGCAGGTCCGCGGTGGGAAAGAACAGCTGGCCTCCCTCTGTGAGAGGTCCTTTCCTCTCTTGCTGTCGTGTTCAGCACGCCTTTATGCAGCGCCCGTGGTCGGTCAGGCGCTGTGCTGGGAGGGGACAGAGGGACACAATAGCTCTCCTTTGTGTGGACCTTCCCCCGTCGGCCTCACTGGGGCCTGGCCTGGTTCTGGATCTCAGATCTCTGGACTCCTGACATGGGGGAGCCCTTGTTGTCTCTCCTCTGGGTCTGGGGGAGGCCCCAGGTGGAGTTGCCGAGGCCTGATTTCCATGGCTCCTGAGTCACTGCTGTCCCTGCATTTTCCCGACCCAGGCCTAGGACCCTGATAGACTGAAGAGCCGTTCCGTCTCGGCTCCTCATGTAGCACTTGAGTCCCCCACAAGTCTTTATCAGACTTCGCTCCCATGCTGCTGGTGACGGGGCGCTCACTACCACGCAGGCAGCCTTTTCCTTCTCTGGATGGCTTTGCTTCATGTCATGCCCAAATCTGACCTGCAGAAAGGCAGCTGAAGAAAGCTTTCTCGGGGCTGGCCCGGTGGCCTAGTGGTTAAGTTCGCACGCTCCACTTCGACAGCCTGGGGTTCGCAGGTTCGGATCCCGGGTGCGGACAGATGCACCACTCATCAAGTCATGCCGTGGTGGCGTTCCATATAAAGTAGAGGAAGATGGGCACGGATGTTAGCCCAGGGCCAGTCTTCCTCAGCAAAAAGAGGAGGATTGGCAACGGATGTTATCTCAGGGCTGGTCTTCCCCACAAAAAAAAAAAAAAAAGCTTTCTCTAACAGAGATGTCAGAAGACTGAGTTGGATCCCTTGGGAGGCAGTGAGCCCTCCCCCTTAACCCCCCTCCCCCACCAACCCCCCTAAATAAAATGTCGAAACTGAGTTCCCACTTGGCAAGTATGATAGATTGTTGTTATGTCCACAGAAGGGTGTGGGGACCTCCATATGGACGGGGCAGAGTCACAAGACCGAGGGTTGCCTTTCACACTTGCACGAGGAGGGAGGGGTGAAGCCCCATGCATCGACCCTCCGCTCCCTCTGCTCTGTGTCCACCCCCATAGGGCAGTGGGAACATGACTGGGACTGGTGCCTGCCTCCCCACCCCCGAGCCCAGCTCTGCCCATGCAGCTGTCCCAGGCCAGCTGTCCTGGCCCCAGCTGTCCTGCACTGGCTCCCTTGGCCCCACAGGGGCTGAGAGCTGGCCATTGTCATTCCTGGGTTTGGCCGCAGGGACGGGGTGAGGGAGGGCAGCCAGCTTCCAGCTTCCCTCTTCCTCCCTGAGTCCTGCCTGGCCTGCGGTCCTTGGGTGTGGAGGGACACAGCCAGAGTGCTCAAGTCTGGTTTGTGTCATTTCAGAAGCACGAGTGTGTCACCCAGGGCAACTGTAAAAAATTGGAAACAACCTGTGTGCCCAATCTTAGAGTATTGAGTAAATGCTTTGTGGCGTATCTACATCTGGGACTTTTACCTGGGGTCCTTGGGGGTTCCTAAATGGGCTTCATGGGGTCTCTGAGCCCCCAGAGATTATTTGCAAATTGGTACCTATACATGAGTTTTCTGGGGGAGTCTGTGACCCCCAGAATGTTAATAAGTACTGATCAACAGCAGGGACTCCTGTGCAACACGTCAGATTATGTTGTAGAACATTTTATCAGCATGCAGAGATGGTATTTTATAGGATGAAAAAAGCAGGCTACAAATTGCTCTATACAGTATGAGCTCAATTTTGTTTAAAACTACACACACTGGAAGTGTAGCTACTAAAATGATGACAGTTTTTGTCTCTGGGATGAGATAAAAATTTTTGTGGAATTTGTGTTTTTCCATATTTGTTGGATAGTCTACAATGCACATTTGTTCCTTTGTAATGAGGTCGAGGGAGCACTCAGTCCATTTTCTGAGAAGCTGGAACTCCCCTTCTGCCCACCCCCGCGGCCCCAGCCCCAGCGGGCATCTGTGGAACAAGCCACAGGCCTCCCCTGTGGTCTCCAGCAGACGCTCACTAACTTCCTGGCCTCCCAATTTCGACCAGCATCCGTCTGGGCAAGTTTCAGAGCCTGAGGGTCTTCTATGTAATGTCTCTCCAGGCCCGGCCCCAGACCCTAACTGCCAAGCGTCAAGCAGCCAAGACTGCCCGTAGAACCATACTTCCTTGCTGTGTGGCCTTGGGCCAGGCATCTAACCTCTCTGGGCCTCAAGGTGTTGTAAAACGGGACCTCATGTTAGTACCTACTTCATGGGGTTGTTGTGAGGGTGAGCTGGGGCGATTTGGGGCCAGCAGCTCTTGGGTGCCCCGCTCCGGCCCCCTCCCACCCTACACTGACCTACCTGCCTTCTCTCTTCTCCCCAGGGAGCTCCGGGCCCGGCAGGATGGGGTCAGCCTGTGTCAAAGTCACCAAATACTTTCTTTTCCTCTTCAACCTGCTCTTCTTTGTAAGTATGGCCAGCGCCGACCTGATCGCCTCCAATAGGGACTCTCTTCCCGGGGACATCCTAGCCTGACCCTCCAGAGACGCCAGGCTGGGGACGGTGGTGGGGGGTGGCTGGTGGGGGTTGAGGATAGACCATTCCAAATGGAACCGGCTGGGGACAGTGAGGAGGTTCCCCGAGTTCCCAGCGGCTCCCCGGGGGAGCACTGGCCTCCTCCTCCACCTTGCCCTCTCCTGGAGCACCGAGGCCCAGGCCCAGGCTGGTCAGGGCTGGAGGTGGGCGTGGGGAGAGGAGAGGCCCCGGGTGTCCCCTGACTCGTCAGCGGGGAGCTGCTGGGAGGAGCCCCTGGAATCTTTCTCATCCTGTCCCGACCCCCATCGCTCCTGCATGCCCCTGGAAAACTTGCCGGTTACAGTTCCAGGCCTCGGCTGCCCCCACTGCACCCCACCCCCACTATGGGGTGTCCCCCGAGCTCCCAGAGGGTGGGCGAGAGAGCTGGGCTCTGGGCCAGGCGGGGACCCAGTCCCCCTTCCCCAGACCCCCTCTGGCAGGCCTCCCCAGGTCCCTGAGCCATGGGGCCACCCGGATGCAAGCTCCATGTGCATCTGGAGCTGGTTTTCCTGGGGCCTTGATTTTCCTCTCTGGCCCGGCACCAACTGACTCCTCCCACCTTGGAGTGGCCCGGATGATGGTGTATGTGTGTGGGGGGGTGTGTGTGTGAGAGAATGTGTGCGTGTTTGTGTGTGTGTGTTATTATGTGAGCGTCAGTACGTATGTGCAAGAGTGTGTGAGAATGTGTGTATGAGGGTGTGTGTGTGTGTGATGGGGGTGAGGGAGAGAGTGGGTGGAGAGGCCCTCATAGCCCCAGAGTGGTGCTGGGGGCTGTGTCCTCCCCATGTTGGTTCACCCTATACTGTTAAAAAATCAGGTTATGCAATAGGATGTTTGTGATGATCAAATTTTATTTTTAAAACTTGTACACATACATGAATATTTTTGAGAAGGGAAGAAAATACCTCTGAATGTTCATGTTGGGACTCCCGGGAATTTGGGGTTTATTCTTTATGTTTCTCTGCATTTTCCAGGTCTTTTACAATAGACATGAATTACTTGTGGTGGAAAAATAGTTTTACGTTACAAGTTACATAGGATTGTAGAAAGTTTGGGAAATAAAGAACCATTCTGAATTCCCCCTCATGACTTTAACCCAACACACAGAGACTTACAAGGGTTTTCCTGGCACACACAACCACACACGCATGCATGCACGCACAGGCGTGTGTGCACACGCGCGTGCACGGGGACAGCCCTGGTGCAGCTGGCCCTGCTGTCTGTCCACCTCAACTCCAGGCCCAGCCCCTCGAGGGCAGTCTGAGGCCCTGCTGTGGCTCTGGCCCAACACTGATGGCAGCCAGGCCTGGAAGCCACCCTGGGCAGGGCCTGGGGACCTGGGTTTCCCCAGCTTGGTGGTCAGGCCCCTCCTGACTGGCCGAGGCCTCTGGAAAGCAGCTGCCCACACAGCTGCCAGGCCTTCCCTGGCGGGCGCTTGGCTCCTGGACCTCAGCCTGGCTTCAGGGGCCAGCCGGCCAGGACTGGGGGACAGGGAGTTGGAGTGCTGTGGTTTTATCTCTGGGGGCTCCAGGGACCAGAGAGAGGGGTCTGGGCTATAGCTCAGGAGGTGATGGGGCTTGGAGCTCAGGGGCACAGACACCCCGTCTCCCCCCATGCAGTGGGAGGGAAGGGGTAGAGACTTTGTGGAGAAAGGGACAGAGGTTGATGGTTTGGGCCAAGGTGTCCCTTCCCGCCCGTCTGCCAGGCCACCCTCTGGAGTCAGAGACTGGAGAAGCTTCTCTCTGGCCAGAGCTTCAGGAGCTGGTCTGGGGCCATGCCGCCTCTTCAGCTGCTCCAGGGGCTGGAGGGAGTCAGGTGTTAACTCCCTGTGTGCTGGGGCCCAGGGTGGCCCATGGAGGTGTGGGGGTGGGGAGGACGCTTTTACTACAGGAGGGGGAGGGGAAAGGAGAGAGTCTGGGGACAGTGTGCGTTTGTTCCTCCACCCCTTCACCACACCTGCGTGTGACACCTCTGTGTCCTCAGACTCTGTCGTGGGAGCCAGGGACACATTCGCCAGCAGGAGAGCTGTGGATTCTGTCCTCCTGGGGCTGATGTTCTCGGGGGCGGTGGGCACCAATCAAAAACGTATTCAAGTGGATGATAACAGTGCCGTGGTGTCAGGTGCTGGGAATGACGATGCAGCCCCCAGGAGAGCAGGTAATAAGGCCCTTGACCTTGTCAGGGGTGAGCCGGCTTCCTGGAGTTCTGTGTGTGGCTGGGAGAGAGGGGTCCCGCGGGGAGCAGGGCAGAGCTGCCTCTCCAGGGCGCCACCGTGCAGGCCTCCAGGAAGGATCCTGGTCTGTTGTCTGCACAGTGGGACGTGGTCACATGATCGGACTTGTGGTTTGGAAACATCGCTCCGGCTGCCGTGTGTGCTTGCCCGTGCACGCATGTACACACGTCCGTCCTTGCCTCTGCTCCCGCCTGACCCCAAACTCCCCAGAAGATCACCCAGGCAGCTTTTCTCAGGTCCAGAGAAACCCAGAGGCCTCTAGCACCCTAGTTGTCCTGAGGGAAGGATGCTGGCTGTGAGGGTCTTGGCTCCCAGCTGAGTCCTGTCGGGACAGTCTGGTGGGGCTGGGGCTGCTTAACGTGGGGAGTGCTCTGTGGCCCCAGGCTTGGCTCACAGAGAAAGGGGGTGCCTTGGTGCCTCCCCCATTCTAGGCGGCCACCTGCGCGGGCCTCCTTCCTGGCTGACCCACGGCCTGGTGGCTGGTGCAGCCGTACCTGATGGCCAGTCTGCGGTCGTCAGACCCACAGAGGGACAGAACGGGCAGTGCCAGGGGCTTCCCTCTTGGTTCCCGGAGGCGAGCTGGGAAGCTTGGCTGGGCAGTCCCAGATTTTGATCTACTTGGGATTACGGTTGCCCAGAGGGAATTTTCTGCCCTGCCGCCTGTTCCCTTTCTGGAAGGGCCGTTCTCCCCACTGCCCTGCCCTGTGAGCACAGGAGGGGTGCAGGTCAGGGCTCTGCCTTGTGGGTCTGAGGTGACAGAGCAGACCATGGGCCTGACGACTGGTGCTTGGCCAGCTGTGCTGTGAGGTGTAGGGTCGGGGGAGGCAGGGCCTCAGGGGTCTTTGGGAACCAAACTCCTGGATTCTGTAAAGCCCCCCTTCCTCCCAGCAAGCTGTGCAGTCTGAGGTGCCCCCACCTGAAGGTGGACCCTTCCCCTCCCCAGGTCTCTTCCTGTCCCCAGAGACTGGCTTTCTAGGCCACGGCCCAGGATCCCTGTAGCTGGTGTGTCACCATCTGGCCTAGATTAATAGTCCAACCTGGCTTTGAGCCCCTAATGGAGGAATTGGGTGACCTTGGGCAAGGTCAGTGCCTCAGTTTCCCCATCTGTACAATGGGGACAATAACAGGGCCCATCTGTAAGGAGAGAGGAGAGGACAAGTGAGCTGCTGGAGGACAGTGGGGGACACACGTAGGGCGGTCATCCTCGTGGTCATCGCTGCCATTGTCCCTTTGGGGCTGGGACTAGGGTCAGGTGAGCGAGGCTCTTGCTTCGGAATGAGAAACTGCGCCGCGCCATGTGGGGGCTCCACTCCTCTTCAGAAGAGAAGAACCAGGAGTACTGGTCCTGTCTTTATGTAAAAGCTTGATATTTTGTTCATCATGGATTTTTTTTCCCATTAATTTTGGTTTTTCAAAAAGAATTGCTGTCAACTCTTATTTATCTTGGATATTAAGAGTTTTGGTGTCCCCTTAATTTGTTGTCCCCAAGGCAAGTGCCCTGTTCATCTTGGGGTCCCAGCTCTGTAATAACAGCAGAGCAAGGCTGACCACGCCCCCGGGGCCAGTGCTCACGCCCGCTGAGGGCTTTATCCGCAGCTCCTGGCCTTGCACCTGAGCTGGGGGATGAGGGCCAAGGGGGAACCTGGCGGTAGAGGTGGGTGGTGACAGGCGGGGACCCTCAAGGTGGGTTATTCCCCAGGTGGGCCCAGGCCAGGCCCCAGGTAAAGGCCAACCTTGTGGGGTGATGCAGGGGCCCTAACCCCAGGGGTAACCCGGACTGCAGGCCCTTCCCCGGCCTTAGTCGGCTGGGTGGGATGGTGGATCTTGGCTGGGGTTCCCTCCACCTGGGGAGGGAGGGAGGCTCAGGTGGGGGCCCCCCTAGTGGAGGGGAAGGAGGCAGGGAGTCCCTGGGCCTGGGCCTTCGCCAGCCACGCCCTACCCGTTTACCTTTCTCCTCCTGCATGTAGAGCGGGGTTCACGTGCTCCTTCATTCCCTGAGCCCTCAGCCCCTGGTAGTACAGGCGCCCGGGGATACAGAGCTGCGTGCACCTGCCCCGCTCGCAGGGCGCTCACCGTCCAGCCGGGGGAGACACAGAGGCAGAGCTAAACCCGGCGGGAATGGCTACTGAGTGGTTGTCACAGAGTAGGGCCCCTTAGCCCTCCTGTCGGGAAGGCTCCTGCGGACGGAGACCTGGGAGCTGAGCCCTGAGGGGCATCTAAGTGGGCTTGATGTTCGTGTCCGTGGAAGGTCTTCCCCAGCTTGTTTGGGACATCCCCAGCCCCCGAGCTGGGCTGGAGTGGAGGGGATGAGCATGGGGAGGGGATGAGCATGGGAAGGGGCCAGCAGATGAAGCGGAAGGTACCCTGCCAGGAGTCTGCGCCCCGCAAAGCTGGGAGGCTTGGTTTGACCACGTACGGGCATGGGGTGGGGGAGACGGGAGGTGGGGGACTCCCCACACTGTCTGGGTGGCTGGGGTGCCAGGACTGGGGTTTGGGGCCTGAGGCCGCCCTGACATCCCCGGTGGCAAGGATGGAGGTGGCTCCCCTGGCTCTCCCTGGCTTGGGCTGCAGGGGCAGCTAGGTGGCGCCCTCTCACACCGCCTGCTCTCGGGCCCCCCCTTAACTGCCCCCTTCTCCTTCCAGATCCTGGGCGCGGTGATCCTGGGCTTCGGGGTGTGGATCCTGGCCGACAGGAGCAGTTTCATCTCCGTCCTGCGTAAGGACCCTCTGACCCCCGCCCTGGCCAGCACTCGGGGGTGGGGGGATGGCCGGGGCAGCAGGCACAGCTGCTCCCACAAGTGCTTTAACCTCCAAGGTGGTCACTCTCCCAGCTGACCTCAGGGTCCTGCTGCTGACCACTTCACCACGGGCCCCTCCGCAGGGGTTTCCGGAAGGAATTTTCTCTCGCTCCCCAAACAAAGCTGCTGTTGTCTGGAGAACCCTGGGGGCTGAGGGGGCTTGTTCCCCTATCCTGCGCTTCCCTAGCCCTGACTTGAGAAAGCCGCTTATGTTCTTACCCCTTCCATTTGCCTGTTCAGCAAAATGTGGACAGTAGTCCCTATCCTTCCCAGCTCAGAGAGATATAACAGGGCCAGAATGACAGACTGTCGGGTGTCGATGAAGCGCCTACTATGCGCCCAGCACTGGCGAGGTGGGTCAGGCACGTGCACTGATGAGGAAGATACGAGGCTCGGCTTCCATCGTTCATGCTATGTGCCAGGCCCGGGGCCAAGCATTCTGCACGTATAAATTGTCTGAATCCCACAACAGCCCTGCGAGGAACTGTTCTATTCCCGCCTTACAAATGAGGAAAGGAGGCTCAGAGAAGTGACGGCCCCTGGTCAAGTTCACACAGCTCCTGAGTGACAGGTGTGGGACTTGAACCCCGAGAGCTTTGGTCCAAAATGCTGCCTGTAGTGGGGTGAGCCACACCGCGGAAGCCCCTTCTCTCTCTCCTTAAAGCAGGAGGAAAGAAGTCCAAGGCACTCCAGCCCGGATGATAAGAGCCCTTCCGGGTCCACTCACGGTCTCCTCCAGGAAGCCTGCCGGGCTTGCGGCACTGACCTCCCGTGGCCGCCTGTCGTGGGTGGGAGGCATGCAGAGGCCCCAAATAGCACCCTGATGCCACACCTCTCAGTGAGTGCGTCCGCGGCTCACTTCCCCCAGCAGCAGCTGCCCGAGGCAGCAGGTTTGGACTGAGGCCCATGACAGCTGCTCGATTTGAATAAAACGGAACCAGGCTAGGACGGGCGATGAAGGGGCCACACCTGTCACCGTGTTCCCAAGGGGCTAGGCCTCCCCTCAGATGTGAAGGAAGCAAGGATGATCCACCCTCCAGCCACATCCGATGCAGCCCATGCCTGTCAGTCCTGCTTCCTCTGGGGGCCGCGAACTGCTCCCCCATTCTGGGGCTGGGGTGCGGGTTTCCTGCCTCAGCCTGGTGGGCGCGCTCCCCACGCCCTCCCAACACGGGACACATCCTCCTCAGCCCTGACTGGGCCCAGGCTCCCTGCTTCCCCGGCTGTGGCCCACACCCAGCAGGCACTGTGCCACGGGGCAAAGTCTCAAGGCCCACCCTGCCCATAGCCCTTGTGCCCTCTGCACCCTGCCCCAGAGCGCCAGGAACCGTCAGCTGCCCCTCCCACCTCCCCCCTGTTTAGGTCTGAGAATCTGGCCTGACTTAGATGTCCCCGGAGTGTTTTTATAAATACCAGGACCTGGGCCCTACCACAAGGGATCTGCTCCATCGGTGTGGGTGGGGGCTGGGAATACTGTGGTTTGAAAAAGCTCCCCTGGTGGTTCCCAGGCAGACAGGTTCTGCTAGCCCAGTCACTATAGGTTCAGAGAGGGGGCAAAGACTTGCTAAGAGTCACATAGCAAGTCAGAGCTGGGAACCCAGGCCTCCTGACCTACTATGTGCCAGGCCCGTGTGACACGCTCTTCCCGCACCTATTGGAATCCTCGCCGTCAGGCGCTAGGCTTTACCATCCCCACTGTACAGTGGAGGAAATTGAAGCACAGGGAGGGCAAGTAACTTGTCCAAGGGCACACAGCTAGAAGGTGGGGGAGCTGGGAGGTGACCCAAGTGGCAGAGCTGAGCACCCCGCACCCCACACCCCTGTACTTCAGGGTTATGTGGCAGGTCACGCGTTCCTGCCTTAACGAGAGGAAGCGAGCACAGTGGTTAAGGGCATAGACTCTGCAGCCAGACTGCCGCGGTTCAAATCCTGACCCTGCTACCTACTAGCTGTGTGACCCTTGGCAAGTTACTTCACCTCTCTGTGCCTCTTTATCTGTAAAAGGGGAGTATAATAGGATGCACCTCATAAGGTTATTGTGAGAAAGTAGATGAGTTAGTATCCAAAAAGAGTTTAGAACAGCTCTTAGTGAATAGTAACCCTACATATGTGATGTTAAATAAGTTTTTAATACCGCTTAATCCTTGTAATGTCTTTAAGAAGCAGGATTCAGTTCCATTTTACAGAGAAGGAAATAGAGGCGAGAAGATGGCTTGTCCAGGGTCAGAGCCTGTTAGCAGTAGAGCTGGGATCAGAACCCACTTCTCAGTCCCTTTCCGTTTGGGCCACTCCCACCCCATCAGGCCAGGGCCTGCTGGGCACCTGGGCGGCCTCTTGGCCTCTCTGGGCCTCGGGGCCCTCAGAGGCACATCAGGACGTAAGGCCGCCCTCACGGCTGTTGTGGAAGTGAAGCGGGATGGTTCGGCTAGGGGGCCTTGTGCGGGCTGGCACACAGGGATTTCCGGCCCCTGCCAGTCCCGTTTTTCTGGGAGTCGTCGCTGGGCGGACTTGTTGGAACCCAAACCCGGGAATTTGAGAAGCAGTGAACTTTGCCGGCCTGCTCCTGCCCTGTCGCTGGCTGAGAGCCGGGGGGGAGGGCGTGGAATGAAGATGTGTCTCCGGGCCAGGAACCCCCACACTCGCCGCAGCGGGGGCTCTGCCCGGCGTCCTGGGGGCTCCTGTGAGGAGCTGGGCAGAGGCAGCCCTGCCCTGGCACCCTGAGAGTGGGGCAGGCTGGCCAGGGCTCTTCCTGAGCTCCAGAACATTCTGTCTGTGAGCAGGAAGTGGACTGGGTCAGACCTTCCTACCTGCCCACAGTCCAGCTTTGGAGTTACTCCTGAAGGGCACTAACGCCCCCTCGGTGGCCGACGTGCAGATCCTCTCTGAGGTCCCCGAGAGAGCCGGCCCGTGTTCTCCCTGCTGGCGGTCACCTGTGTGAGCCCTGGCTGTGCCTGAGTCCGTAGGGAGCACATTAAGAATGCAGATTCCAGGCGGTTTCCTGGGAAGTCTGTCTGGGTGTGATGGGCCCAGAATCTGCATTCCTGTGAGATTGCTCTGACCCGCTGACGCTCCAGGCTGCTCTGCAGCCTCTGAAGACAGCCCGCCCCGGCCGCCTCCCCGGGGGTGCTCCTCTACCCGCCCTCCCTGCGCCCAAGCCCCTGGGTAGAGTGTCCCCCACCCTGATGGGCTGGAGGTGGACATGACCTTTGCCCTGGTGATCTGTTGGGCTTCTTGGGAGATGCTGACAGAGCTCCTGACCCCCACCCTCTGGGCTGGGCTCCGTCTGCCTGTTGCCCTCAAGAGGCTCTTGCCCCTCTGTCTGTGCCTCAAGCACGCCGCCTGTCAGACTCCCCTCTCACTCACGCTGGTCCCTTCTTCCTCGCCTGCTTTCCACTCTTCAAACACACAAGCTTCGAGCTTACTCCTCCGTGAGTGCTTTGCACCTGCTGTTCCCCCTGCCTGGAATGCTTTTCCCTCCATCTTCACTTGGCCGACTTCTCCATTCTCGTCTCAGCTCCGATGTCACCTGCTCGGAGCAGCCTTCCCCAAACCCCTTCCTGCCCCACAGTCCTCTACATCAGCCAGCTTTGGTGTCTCCATGGCCCTTCACACAGCAGAACATCATATTGTTTCCTTACTGTCCCCACCCCCACCCCACCGACTGTCAGCTCCTTGGCGTGGGGAACCTCATCAGTCTGACTTCTGTGTCCCCAGCCGCTGGCACAGTGTCTGGCACACGGCAGGTGCCTGGTAAAGATTTGTTGGCTGAATGAGTGAACAAGTGTCACTTCTGTGTCAACGCGTGTGCCCCGAGCATCAACGGGAGGAGCGTGGAGGTCTGGTGTTTCCAAATCCCAGCTCTGGCCCTGCCTCAGTTTCCTCCTCTGTGAAATGGCCGTGCTAGGGCCCAGCAGGCAGAGTCGTGTCAGAGGTGGGGACAGTGTGTGTGAAGCCCGAGGCCCAGGGACTGGGCGAGAGCGGCTGGCGGATGTTGTTAGACGGACAAGGAAGAGGGCAGCCTTTCAGGTCTGTGGCCCAGCAGGACCCGCCAGTCCGCGGTGCGTGAACTCAGCAGATATTCGTGCGGCACTTGGCTGGGCCAGACACTGTTCTGGGGGCTGGGGGTCCAGCAGCGACCAAAGTCCCTGCCCGCGTCCCGCTTATGGGGTTGGCAGACAACAAGCAAGAAAAATCAGTAAAATGCAGTCTCTTCAATCCTGAAAGTGCTGAGGAGAGCAACTGAAGCAGGGATGGGCTCAGGAGAGAGCGGGTGGGGAGACATCGGGGGACGCAGCTTCCAGAGAGGGTGAGGGGGCAGGTTCCTCGCGGGGGGCCGACCCCAGCGCCCTGACTCCAAGGAGGGGAGTCGGGAACGGTCCTAGACGCTGGGGCCCTGCCCCTGATTTTGTACTTAATGAGGGCGGGACAGCGGCTGAGTCGCACGCCCTCCTTCCATCCCGCAGAGACCTCGTCCGGCGCCCTCAAGGTGGTGGCCTACGTCTTCATCAGCGTGGGGGCCGTCACCATGCTCATGGGTTTCCTGGGCTGCCTCGGCACCGTGCGGGAGGTCCGCTGTCTGCTGGGGCTGGTGAGTACGCCCTCCGCCGCCCGCCCAGCCCGGGAGGGGCGCGGCTCCCGAGGTGAGGGGGATGGTGTGCCTGCTGGGGGACCCGCAGCTGACTCTGTCCCTGCTCTGTGTCCCCAGTACATCACCTTCCTCCTACTGATCTTCATCGCCCAGGTGACGGCTGGGGTCCTTTTCTACTTAAACATGGGCAAGGTAAGTACACGGCCGGGGCTCACACAGCTAGTAAGTGGCAGAGCAGCCTGGCTTCTGGGTTCATGCTGGTAAGGTTTTCACTGCGCTGGTTTCTGTCTGAATCTGCTTTACTCATTTATTATCAACACGCAGCCTGTTTCCCAGGAGAATTGGAACTGACTTCCAACGTGGGTACAGGGTAACTAAACTCAAAATGAGAGAGATCAGAATGCACACGAGAGAGAGGAAGACCATTGTTTCTGAAGCCAGGGGATGAGATACAGTGGCTGAGGCCAACTTAAACACTGAGCTTCCTGGCAGCCAAGGCAAAAGGGGAAATAGTGGTTTCAGTAGATGAAAGGAAGCTCGCTTGGCTATCAGACAGGAGGGCAGTGTTTAGGGGAGGGTAACTCTCTGCCCAGTAAAGGGTTGTGGGATCAGTTCTTTGTTTCTGCCCTGCAGCACCTGGAGCTCCTCTGGGACCCAGTCAGTGGTACATTATAATCAGGGTGGATCAGAACTGGGCCCAGGGAGCTGGTTTCCGTGACTCAACTCTGCAGGGGTCTTGGGAAGTCCACCTTCTCCCCCTCTGTGTGTTTCCCCATCTCACAATAATAAATAGATTCCCCATCTGTTGGATTCCAACCACGTGCCAGGAGCAGAGGTAGTAAGTTGACACAAATTTCAGTTTTACAAGCATTTTTCAGTTTAAGAAACTGAGGCCCAGGAAAGCAAAGTGACTTTTGGCCACGGTCACACACAGCTCGATGCATCCCGATCCCTCTGACCTGAGGCCGCTGTCTTCCTCTGCGCCACGCTGCTCCCCACGGGCTGGTATAATCCCTGCTTGGCTGACAACCAGAAGCCGTGCCTCAGAGGCCTCCCACAGCCCCCAGCAGGCCTTGTTAGGAGAACCAGTTCTCCAGACTCTGTTTGCCCCCCTGTTCCCTCCTCTGCCTCCTGCCCCGCCTAGAGTCCACCCCTTGTGCCCCCACCCCCACCCCAGGCCACCTCACCTCCGCCCACCTCCTCTTCTGGAAGGCAGCGGGAAATTTCCTGGCTGTGCTGGGGAAGTTCTGGCGCCACCCTATCGCCGGAGCTGCAATGAATGATTTATTTTTTCTTTCCCAGCACATTGTAAATCCCAGTGGAAGACTAAACATACCCCTGATGGTGTTTATTCCTGCAGATGGGGCCCAGCTGGGGAGGTGGGCCTTGTAGAGCCTGAAGGAAACAGGCCTTCTAAAGGCGCTGGGCCATCTTTCCCCCTCGCTCCGGGCCTCCTGGGCAGGTGGGAAGGACTGAGCCCTGGGCTCCCCCTGAAGTGGTCTCCAGGCCTGTCCTCTGTCCTTCCTGCCCCACCCACCCAGCAGCCGCTGTTCCCAGGGCAGCAACAGAGGGAGGCTGGGGACTGAGCCAGTCCCGTGGCCTCTCGAGTCCTGGGTTTCCCATCTACCAACCGAGAATGAACCGTCTGGCCATCACCCCAGCCAGGGCTGCGGTGAGCACAGACCACGACACTTTAGAGAGGGGTGGCCGGGGCCTCGAGCCCAGAGCCGAACTGCCCGTGTCAGAAGCCCCGCTCTGAGACCCTCGGCACCTTCTCAGCCTCTCTGTGCTTCGTTTGTCCAACTGCCGTAATCATACAGGTCCACACTCCCTCGTCTGCAATTCCAATATCCAAAACCAGAACTACCATTTGCTGCTCATTCGGTGGCAAAATCGAACCTGAGTGATTTATGGCCCTTTTAACCCCATTTAGGTGTCCCTCGGGGAATAGAAATGGGCGAGATTGTGGGGTGTCACACATACCCCCATCCCGTGCTCGAATCTGAGCATTCCTGGTGCCGGATCACTGGGCCAAGGACACAGAGCGTTGCCGTGTGGGAAGGGCAGAGGGGGGCGCCTGGCCCAGAGCAGGTGTTGCCTGGCATCACTGCAGGTGTTTATTGTCATTGTCGCCATTATTAACTTCGTGAATGCTCAGTCAGGGCCCAATAAATAGCAGCTGTTTCTGTCGTCAATGTATTAATGTTAGCGTTAGCCAGGGCTGTGGGGACCAGGATTTGGGCGTGAAGTTAAGATTCCTCTGGCTGTTTCCAGCCTCCATTTAGTGGGCAAAGCACAGCTCTGGGATTCACGGGCCCTGTGTTCTAGGGTGGGCTCTGCCACTGATTGCTGTGTGGCCCTGGACAAGGTACTCAGCCTCTCTGAGCCTCGGGTGACCTCTTGGGCCATTCCCAGCTCTGACACTCTGGGATTCTGACTTATTCTCTCCAGGCAGGGGAGGGTGGGAGAGCGTCAGGAGGAAGGAAGTGGACATACTGTTTCCTCTGATGCGCTGGGCACATACCGCTAACAACCTGCTCAGGGGAGGCTCTGAGAGGTCGTATCAGGGGCTTGAGCAGAAGGCCTGAGGGCTGGGAGCCTGGAGGGGAAGGGGTTCACGTGGCCTGCGTGGGAGCCGGGGTGGGGGCAATGTGGCTGGGCCGGACTGCTGGGCGCTCTGCAGAGAAGTGGGTCTCCCTCCCCTCTCCCACCACGAAGCCCCAGATACCCAGTGTGCACGCGCCCCGATGAACAAGTGGTAAGACGGGTTCCCAGAGGACAATGCTGTTCTGGGAGACGCCTGCTCCCCGAGATGGAAACTTCCTGGTCCGCTGGCTTGAGTTTCTGCTGGCCGTGGGGAAGGCCGCTGGAGCCAGGACAGAGAGGTAGCCATTCCCTTCCGTTTGTGGCAGGGGAAGAGCCGTCCGAGCTGGCCTTCTGGAAAGAGGTCACAGAGAGCAGTGGGACGGAGACCCTCGGGCACCTGCTGCGCGCTGGGCTGCATGCGTGGCTCCGATGCCCGACTCAGGCCCTGCCCTCGGGACGGTGGCCAGGGACGTGATGGGCCTCCTGCTGAACCCTGGGCAGCTGGTTGTGTAGACGGCGGCCCGGCTGTCAGGAAGATGAGGGTGGTCACTAAGAGCAAACGCACCACCCCTTGCAAAGGGGCCTCCTTTCCTGTCGGGATACCAGAATGGAGCCTCAAAGCATCTGGCAGCACCTCCTGTGGGGACCTGGGGAGGGGACAGGAAGATGTGCGTCCATTACATCACTCTCATCATAAGGGGCAGTTTGACGCATCAGAGCAGGGAGGGAGGTCTGAACACCATCCCAAAGGGCGCTCACAGGAGCCTGGAAGCTCATCCTGGAGAGGAGGGGCGGAGGGAGACGTGGGCTGGTCTCAAATATCTGAACGACGTTCGTCCTGGGAGAGAGCCATCTGATTTGTTCGGTATGGTCCCCTCTGGGACTTGGGAGGAGGGGAGGATGAGCTAACACTAGTGGGTAGAAGTCACTTGGGCTCAACTTCAAATGAATTGCCTGTATCCAGAGCCTCCCCACCCCTGCCATGTGCTATTTTGTGAGATACTGAGTTCCCCGTCACGGGGAGCATTTAAGCTGAGCCATGGAACAGCATGGGAAGGATTCTTACATTTGGATGATATGCTGGGTTTAATGGTCTCTTCTAATTCTACCTCTCCGTGAAAAGTCGCACCACCAGGTGAAATACAAGCACAGCATTGGTGGGGTTGGGGGAGGAGAGTCACCCCGGAGGACAGTGGGATCTCGGGTCGGGTGGAGACAGTGGGTGGCTTGCTGTGGTTGAGATCTCAGGGTTCTGGAGCTGCACATATCGGGGTTACGGTCATCTCTCTGCTGCTTGCTAGCTGTGCGATCTTGGGAAGGTGTTCTGACTCTCTGAGCCTCACTTTCCTCTTCTGGGAAATGGGGAGGCTGGTCTCCGGCAGGACACAGGGTCTCACACTTAGAAGGGTCCTGAGCTTGGCCCGATGCTCTGCTGCTACTGTCTTGACATTCTTAATCGTTTTTAAACAAGGGACCCTGGGCTATAAATTACACAGCCGGTCCTGGGCAGGACTCTTGATTGCGTGTGACAGTAACCCAAGTGAAAGTGGCCAGAGCTGGCTGCAGGCTCAGCTGGATCCAGGTTTCCAAAGGCTGACTCTACTAGGACTCTGTCCCTCTCCATCTCACAGCCCTGCTCTCCTCCACTGGCTGCTTTCTTAGGCAGGATGTCCCCGGTGGAGTCCAAGGAGGCCACCAGCACCTCAGGCACTCATCCCACCAGATTAGCAGAAGGAGGCCATGTGTGTGACCCTGGGTCACGTACCCATCCCTTAACCTCTCGCTGTGCCCAGGGTGTGGAAGGCACTAAGTGGCAGCCTGGGTTTTTGCCTGCCTATGGCAGTGAGGGGACAGGGCTTCCCAGCCACATGGAGGGACAGAGGGGGGCTTTCCCCCGAGGAAAGGATCTCCTGTTTCAAGGAGAGAGAGTGGGTGCAGGGCGCGCAGAAACCACAGGCAGCCCTGCAGGGATGCACTGAGATGGCGAGCATCTTCTTGCCCTCCCTCCCTGCTCCTCCGTCTCGGCATCTTCCTGGTTGCCAGGGTGACCTCCCTGGGCTCCCAGCACAGCCTCCTAGGCTTTGGGATCCTAAGGCATCAGCCCCTGCAGCTCTGGTCCCCATGCCCTGGCCGGGTCTCTCAGCCACATTCTGGGCTGGAGGATGATGTGGTGTTTCCATGGAAACCACCCAGCCTCAAAGGAAACCACCCAGCTTCCATCACCTTCTCATTTCAGGGAGCCTGAAACAAGGAAGTCTGGCTCTGTGGCAACCACACTGGGGTATAAATAGAGCTTCCCACGGCGGGTGGGGAGGGTGTGAAGGAGGCGGCGCTCCATGAAGATGCCTTGGGGGGTCATCTGTCACTGGGGGGTAAAGGTGGAGCAGAGCTGGTCCCAGCAGAAAGACCTAAGACCCGCAGGCAGACAGCCCTAGCTGTGTGACGTGGGCAAACCACTTAGCTTCTCTGGGCCCTCCTTAAAACTGCTCCGACCTCCTTCAAGGTGTGGCCATATGGCTTAAATGCTGATAGAGCTTCATGGGTAAAAACTGGGGTTCTGGAATCACGCCAGCCTGGGTCCAAACCTCAGCAATTCCAGATGTTGGTTGTGTGACCTTAGGCAAGTTAATTAACCTCTCTGGGCCTAGTTTTCTGCATCTCTGTAAAAGAGGAAACGAGATTAAAACCTAGGCCACTGGCCTGCTGCGAGGATTTAAGTGAGATCGTGCATTAAAAGTGCTCAGCACCGCGCTGGTAAGGTGCAACAAGCCTTTGATAAAAGTTAGCCACTATTGTGATTTGTCACTGAGAGGAAAGCTTTGCAAATTGTAGAGCTCTGTGCCAGCAGCACAAAACGTTATTGTGCACGAGTTTTATAAGAGGGAGAGGGGCAGAGAGCAGCCCTGGGGGCGGGGCTGCCGGGGGTTCGCAGGGTTAGTGAAGGGCCACTGGGGCTGCGGGTCCATCCGGAGGATGTGGCTTCTCTGAGCCCAGCCTTCGCGGGCAGCCCGTGGGGAGCTGGCGGAAGCCCCAGTCTCAGGGTTCTGAGCCGGGAAGCACCTGTCCCGTCTCCCCAATTCCCCTTTCTCAGGAACCGAGGGGCAGGGAGCGGCTGTCCCCTGGGGGCCCCTGCCCCTCTTAGGCCCCTCACCCTGGGGCCGGGCTTCTCCGGCCGAGGGAGCCCTGTCCTCCACTCTCGAGGCTGGTTTCAGGTTTGCCTCCCTCTGCTCAGCTGACGTTTCTGGAGAACTGCATGTGAGGTCCTCCACGCAGAGCCCCAGGGAGGGGCCTTGGGGCCGAGTCCTTTTGTCCCCCCAGCCCTCGCCTGCCTTCTTTGTAGAGCGGTCTCTTCTTCATCCGGGCGATGTGGATTTCGTGGGGCCCCGGGGCCGGCAGGAGAAGTACGCAGGAGAGCGCACGAGCTCTGCCCTGATGCATGGCCAATCGTGGGGTTATTACGCCCTTGTTATTCGTGTCCACCACCCGCCTCTCTGGCCAGGCTTCACCAGACACAGCCGCTGCCCCCACAGAGCTGACAGTCTAGTGGAGGAGAGAGACAAGAAATCCTGAGAACAAACGAGCCTGTAATAAGGATGCTATGAAGAACCCTTGCGCGATCAGGAGGTCTGGGAGGGGATGGAGAAGGGCTGGTGTTCTGGAGGGTGGTCCAGGCAGGCCTGTCTGAGGAGGTGACAACTGAGCAGAGCCGTGGAGGAGTGAGCCATGCTAATATTTGGGGGAAGAGGATTCCAGGAGGAGGGAACAGCGAGTGCAAAGGCCCTGAGGCAGGAGCGCGCCTCGCACAGAGATGGCAGAGAGGCCTGTGTAATTGAAGCCCCGGGAGCAAGAACAGAGAAAACAAGGTCTGGGAAGAGCAGGGGCCAAATGGTGTAGGGCCTGTGGGCCATTGAGAGGATGTTGGCATTTGTCCTGAGAACAAATGGGTGGGAGGCCACTGGAGCAGCGACACGGAAAGAGTCACGTTTAAAGGTCATGTGGCTGCTGAATGCCAAGTAAGTCTCCTTGCAGGGCAGGAGCGGTTGGCCCCGACTGCTCTGGCTTAGTGTGGGGACCAGCAGGCGGCTGGCACCCTGGAAGAGCCGGAAAGGGGTTGGAATGGACCATGAAATGCCGTGAGCGCGTCCCCAGGGTTGGGGACGGTTTAAGGCAATGTGACCAGAGGTGGGGCACGGGTTCAGGAATCCGACCTTGGTCCTTGCTGTCCCTCTGCAGGTGAAGCAGGAGATGGGCAACATCGTGACCCAGCTCATCCGCAACTACAGGGACGGTGAGGAGGACGGCCTGCAGGAGGCCTGGGACTACGTGCAGGCTCAGGTAGGGCGGCCGCCCGAGGCTCCCCCGTGTGTCTGCGTGTCTGGTCGGGCCATCCGTGGGCCCGTGTGTGGCTGACGGGGGACATGGTAGCGGGCATGTATGTGAGTGTGTGTCTGATGGGCGGGGGATCCTCAGCGGGCCCCTCCTGGCGCCCTGGCTGCCACCACAGTTCCTGCTCGGGGGCCCACCTGGGGCCAGAGAGGGGTCAGCTCTCGGCCCTCTCATCTCAGGCCGGACCTGGGAGGGAGTGTGGGGGGTGACGGGACTGGGTGCCGGGGCCGGTGTGCCGAGGGGAGGCGCCCACTGGGGAGGGGACTTGGGAACCTTCTGGGTGGAAGGAATGTTCCATTCAAATCTTGATCCAGGTGGTGGATACGCCAGCAAGTGTGTAGAGATTCATCAGGCTGAATTAGCGTCCTTAGTGTGTGTGTATTCCACCTCAGTTACAGTGGGCGGGACAGACCAGCTGACTGATGGAATGACTGAATGAATGAATGAGTGACTGACAGACTGACTGGGTTCCCATCTGGCCCTGATGGTAGCCCATTGCCATGCACACAAGTCGACCTGAGTGATCCGTCTCGGCTGTCCCTGCTTTTGTGGTCCCAGATGCTGTGTGCCCTTGGCCAGGACCCGCCCTCTCTGGGCTGCAGCCTCCTCCTCTCTCCCGTGAGGGCGCTGGACACAGTGGTCACTTAGGCCCTACTGGCACTGACTGACCGCTGCTTTGGGGAGGGTATGGGGTGTGAGGGGGGGGCCAGTTAGGGAGCCGTGTCAGCTGGAGGTGCACACAGGGAGACATGTCCATCACACCTTTAGTTTGACCCACAATTGCTAAGCTTAGAGGGAGGCGGATGTCCCAGGATGAACAAGCACCGCCCTTCAAGGAGCCTGGGCGAGAGGGGTGAGGGCCCTGCCATGGGAGGTGGTTGACCGGCTGGGGCACCCTGCAGGAGGCAAGGCATCTAGATGGTTCTGACGTCTGTCAGGCGCTGCCGTCGGTGAGTCAGGTTCCCGAGGGCTGGAGTAACAACGCCGCCACTTCCTGGCCAGACCTCTGAGCCTCAGTTTCCTCATCTGCAAAGTGGAGCCATGGATCCACGCTCACAGGAGATGAATTGATAAAGCCCGTGGCACGTAGGCAGCCCTGATCACCTGCCGTGTTGGCGGTGGTGTTTTATTGGTCACACACAACCACTGAGACAAGGGGTGATGGCTGGGGACAGACGGCCCGAGTCAGGGCAGGGCCCTGGAGAGGAGGGCTCTGCCTGGCATGGTGGAAGGGCCGGGGAAAGCTGCCTCACTTTGCCTGGGTTGGGAGGGCCTGGGGGTGTCCCACAGACAGGCGGCCGCGACCCGGACTGGGAGCTGTGTGCAGCCCAGAACCCTGAGCGTGCTTGGCACGCCCCCTGCTGGCCTCCCGCCGCCCTCAGCTGGGAGGAAGCGGGCGGGGGCACCAGCTCACGGCGCTGGCCCCTTGATCCTCCCAGGGCCCCGGCACAGTGGCTGTCATCGTCCCATTCTCCAGACAAGGAAACCAGGGCTCAGAGAAGTGCGGCGGCTTCCCATGCACAGGGCAGGGCCAGGATTTGATGGCGCCCTCTCCTCACCCCTGCTCCCCTCTCTGGGGCATTTCCAGCCCAGGTCCAGCCCCTGGGATCCCAGTCCTGCCAGGAATTCAAACCCAGATGTGATTGGTCCGAAGCCTCCCGGGGTCGCCTCCAGACCTCATTTAGCACATGAAGCCCAGAAAGGCTTCCTGTGCCTCTGGAATTAGAACGTTTCCTCCTCTAAAAAGGCAGAATTGAGCACGTCTTCTTTTTCACTTTGGCCACCAGGAAGCTCAGAGCCGATCTCAACTCTGGCACCTGAAAGTGGGTCTGGCCTTCCCTGTGCTCTCCAGCACCTGCCTCGACCCATTTAATTCTAACAGCCTTGCTGACGGCCCTGTGCGTTAGGAGGCTTTGTTGCCCCCATTTTGCAGATGAGGAAACTGAGGTCACTACTCTGCCCAAAGTTGAGCAGCTGGTTGGCGGCAGAGCTGGGACTAGAACCCAGTAGCCTCATTCCAGACCTTGTGATCTTAACCGAATGCCATCCGCCCCCTGTGTCCCGCACACCTACGTTCTGTCTTTCCACTTGAACTTCCCTCCTGTTCTGCTTTACATTTTCGTGGTCCTGACTTTTGCTTCCTCCTGTGTTCACGTTTTACGGTATGTGCTTCCTGAAAGCCCCTGTAAATCCCTGTGCCTCGCAAAAGCCAAAGTGAGACCCCAACTCTGATCCTGGCCGTGTGGCTGGGACCGGGGAGGCCTGAGCCTCTGCTGGGGAGGCCCCGCCTCCGCCAGGAGGGCGGCCCCCGGAGCGGGCGGTGGCGCGAGCAGCCTGTCCCCGCTCTGCGCAGGTGCAGTGCTGCGGCTGGGTCAGCTTCTACAACTGGACGGACAACGTGGAGCTCATGAACCGCACCAACATCACCTTCCCCTGTTCCTGCAAGAAGAGGGACGAGACCGACGGCCTCCTGCAGAGGAAGGGCTTTTGCGAGGCCCCCCGCAACACAAGCCAGAGCGGCAACAGCCCCGAGGACTGGCCCGTGTACAGGGAGGTGTGTGGGGGCCAGGGGCCGGGCTCGGGGACGCCCGGGGGTTTGGATACTCGGGGCGCGCAGGCTGGCCTGGCTGCTCCCTCCTTCCTCCCTTCACTGAGCTGCTCCTGCCTTGGACTCATTTGTCCCTTGTCGTTTACCCATCCAAGGAACATGCAGGCCCTCCAGGTTGGGGGGCCCCTCCTGGCGATTCTGCCTGACGTGGCTGACGTGGCCATGTTCTCCCTTGCAGGGCTGCATGAAGAGGGTGCAGGCGTGGCTGCAGGAGAACTTGGGCATCATCCTGGGCGTGTGTGTGGGCGTCGCTGTCATCGAGGTTTGGGTCCCCTCCCCTCCCGCCCTCCCCATGCTCCATCTCCCGGATTGTCCCTGCTCGGCTGATGTCCTTGGGGAGGCTGAGGCCCTGCGGCGAGCCTGGCCTGAGCACTGTCCCTCCCTGGCCCCTCTGCCGCCTGGATCCCGGGCTGGTCATGAGGCTCTCATTGAGGGTCCACGTGATGTGGAGGGGACCCTGTGTGTTGACCCAGATGGCAAGATTCCACTCTGGGGCTCTGGGGAACCGGGCAGCCCTGCCTCCTCTGACTCATGTCTTCTCCCTCCACAGCTCCTGGGGACGCTCCTGTCCATCTGCTTGTGCCGGCACATCCATTCCGAAGACTACAGCAAGGTCCCCAAGTACTGACGCAGCCACTGTCCCCACCTCCCTGCCCATCCCCCAACCTCAGGGCTCCTGGGGCCACCCTGGTTCCCTCCTCCGGGCCTGCCTCCCACCTCACTGCCGAGGCCCCTTGCCCATCCTGTGCTGGCTGGAAGTGGGGGGCTTTCTGGGGCCTGGACCCCTCTCCCTGTCTGTCTGCCTCTGGCTTTGAGCCCAGCTGTTCTGTGGCTCTTCCGCTTCCTGTCTGCCAGGGTTCTCTTTGCAACTCCGAGAAAATGCTGTCTGCAGCATCCCTGCGCAGGTGGGCTGGGTTTCTGCCTGCTTCAGGGCTGTATATAGTGTGTGGGGGGAAATGTATTAGAAATTGAGGGGGGTATGGATCAGGCGCCCGGGGCTGTCAGGGACTGCCCACTGCGTGGGTCAACTTGTTTTCCACTTTGATGCTTATATATTTGGTTTTCACATCTTCATTCAAGGTAGTGGGGGAGGGTGGGCTTTACCTGACTTAGGAGTGACACCCCTTTCCCGGGCCTGACCTGGCCCCACCCAGG
Organism: Tapirus indicus; assembly: GCA_031878705.1. Classification (NCBI taxonomy): domain Eukaryota; kingdom Metazoa; phylum Chordata; class Mammalia; order Perissodactyla; family Tapiridae; genus Tapirus; species Tapirus indicus. Next base: position 12,314,044 of record CM062928.1, read on the forward strand.
CAGCTCAGACAGGCCTGGGCCACGACATGGGGGCAGAGCCTGGGTGAGCTGGGCTGAAGGAGGTCTGGCCTGGCCCTGCTGAGGAAGTCAGAGGGGTGCACCTTTGGGGCGTGGCACAGAGCTGGCCCTGCATTCGCCTGGACCCTGAGCTGTCCAGGGAAGGGGGGGACACTTTCTTCTGTCCTTGGCCCCCCAGGGAGTGGGTGGGTGAGGCTGTGCCTTGTAGCGAAGTGGGGAGGGGGGGGCTCTGTGCACAGTTCCGTAAAACATACTCGAGATTTGACAACTGACTTTATTAAAGAGGATTTGTAACGATCCATCCTGCTGAGGTGGGGACGCTGCTTCTGGGGTGGAGGAGGGCAGAGCCGAGGGAGAAGCTGAGCAGAGTGGCTGGGTCTGCGGGAAAGAGGGGGCGCCCTTTCTCAGCGTCTCTGGCCCCCTGTTCAGTCTGGTGTATGAGGGAGGTGATGTCCAGCCCTGGTCCGTCTGCCCGGCTGCTGGTGTGGCTGGAGTTTGATTTGTGTGCGGAAACAGGTGTTGATTGTACCTCTAGGTTCCTGCCTCTGAGACAGGGTACAGATGTCCCCAGAAGGTACACAGAAGTGGGCTGGATGGGGGGGTCAGTGAAGCCACAGAAGAAACGTGGCGTCTTTCTAGAGCATCCGCTTTTTACGAAGGAAGGAAACATTCACCTATTAAAGTGTGATGGGGTAAGATGAGGTGTCCCAGCAGGACCCACCAGGGGGCGCTGCTGCCCCAGCCAAAGAGCTGGCGGACCCCAGAGTTGTTCCCCGGCTGCCCAGGCGCCTCACCAGCCCCAGGCCTGTGGGTCTCTCACTCCAGCGGTGAAAATGCAGATTCCAGGGCTCGGGAATTCTGACGCGGCCCATCTGGGCTGGGGACAAGGTTTGCTTTAGATCCTCAGGCCCTGATAAGATGTTGCCACAGACACTTCCCAAAGAGAGAAGGAGTCGGGGCGCCCAGGCCAAACAGCTTGTCCTCAGTGAGGAGGGAGGGGGCACACCTTAGTGACAGTCTAACTCTTGGTCTGAACCTAATGAATTTCTTGCAAGAAGCTTTCTGGCTGAAATCCAGGGCACACCCACTTTCAGGCGTGTGGGAGGCACTGGGCAGGAGACTGAGGGCTGACGAAGGCTTCAGCTCCAGGGGGGTGTTCTCTGCCGCAGTCGGGAACTCTCTGCTGCCGGCACCCAGTAAAGCCATGCCTACAACCTGCCTCGTTCCATGAGGGTAGTATAAAACACCACAGAGAAAGTACATGTTTATGAGAAAGTGTGGACTTGGATGAAATAAACACAGCTGAGTTGCCCAACCTGGTGGTGGCCGGTGCGTGCTAGGCACATGGCGTGCTCTCATGGCTGTGCTCACAGCAGACATCACTAATGGATCATTGCTCTCACTTCCTTAGCCCCGATGCAGCCTGGCCCTGCTTGCAGCTATCACACTTTGCAGCCTCAGAGTCCTTCTCAGCTCAGCACCGTCCATCTGTCTGGTTGGAATGCAAAAGGAAAGCAGTTGCCATCCCTGAGCTCTCGTTGTGTAGTTGAACCATACATGATTGTGCCTCTGAGCTTCCTGGTGGTCAAGGCAAAAAAGGAAAGCTTTGTCAGCTATATAGCTCTCATTTCCCAAGGTTTCCTCATGCCTAAACACTAGGAAGAATATGGCTGTCTGTAATCTAGAGTTCGAGCCCACCCTCAAACACTCAGACCTTGATAGCCTCATGACCGGAGCAAAGAGCATAAACGAGCCTGCTATGTGCCTGACCTCGTGCTGGTTGTTTTCAGTGAGGACAGAAGCTGTGCCGTCTGCCAAGAAGGGACGGGAAGACCCAGTGAGTGCGTGCGAGACAACTGGGCGACAGTTTTACACAGCTGTTGGCACTTGGATAGACTTGCTCTGGACGTATATTAACTGATTTGCGCACTACAGTCCTATGAGGCGTATGTTCATTATCGTCCCATTTTACAGACGGGACAATGAAGAACAAGAGGTTAAGTAATTTCCTCGACACTCCGCTGTTGCTGAGAGGAGCTGGGAGCCACGCTTTGGCCATCCGGTTGCAGAAAAGGAGAATCCGGTGCTTCAGCTGGGCTTGGAGCTGTGTGCGGTGGGGATGGGTCTGATTCAGCTCAGAGGTCACGTCACTAGGTCTCGGGGAGATTTGAGCCCCCCACCCCCCTCCTTGAGAAGTGCTCGGCTCGTGGGTCCGGCAGACCTGAGCTCAAATGGAGGCCCCGGTGCTTCACAGCCACACGCCCGGTGGAAGCCCCCTTGGCCTCCCGGACCTCCCTTTCCTCACGTTGACGGGTGGGTGACGCTCAGGGGACGTGGAGGATGTAGAGCCCTCAGCTAGGAGCCTGGACCCCAAGAACCCCAAACCAGAGTGAGCAACTCTTCCCCTTGGCTTTGTCCATCTCCAGTGCTCCCAGCTGAGCAGACATCTTTCCGGCGTCTGTCAGGGGCAGAGGAGGGCGTGGGGTCACACAAGAGGTGGGACTGAGGGCCTCAGGGCCCTGAGGGGTGGGTGGCGGGACAGTCTGGCTGCCAGATGGCGAAGCTTTCCCGCCCTTCATGACACCTGCGGGTGGGCGCCCCCAGCCTGGCACCCGGGGAGAAGTAGGCAGGACGGGGGCTGGGGTGTCCCAGATGGGGCTTCCTGCCCGGGCAACCTCTCGGGGTTCCGTCAGCCCCTGGAGTTGGGGACATTGGGTGCAGCAACCTGATGAGTGCAGAGAAACTGGGGGCCCCTTTCTCCCCCATGCACATTTCTCCTCCCCGACCCCCGAGGCCTGGCTGGTGGGGACAATGGGGGTGCTGGGATGGTCCCGGAAGCCGACGTCCCTCCCTCCCAAGAGCAGCAGCAGGTGTTCGCTGGCCAAGAACGGAGCACAAGACCCGGGAGAGTCACCCCGATGCCCGGGGCTCTGGGCTGAGGTTGAGGGCCTTGACAACGTGGGGGGCCAGGGAGAGCTGAGGTAACTACTGTCCCAACCGCTTGCTGGCCTCCGGCTGGAACAGGACCAGCGAGGGGTGTCGGCTGCAGGTCCTCTCGGGCAGGTGGAGGGCAGGGAGGGGGTATGGAAGGTTCTCCCTGGCCTGTCCTCAGGGCCCTGTCATCTCCCAGCTTCACCCTCAGGGAGGGCTCGGGGAGCTCTAGGATGACTCTTCATCAATACCTTGTCGCCGGGAGCAGAGTGACCTGGGGTTGAATCTTCCCGTGTGGACCTGGGCCACAGAGAGTGGGGTGGGCTCAGAACTGTGTTTGCAAGATACTTTAGCGAAGACGAGAAAATGCCAAGTTATTAAGGGGATGGCTCAATTCCCCAGCCCGCTTCCGCTGGCTTGTCCACCTTTGAGGCGTGTCCCGGGCCTCATGCCTAGAGAGCAACAGAGCCAGGCCTGGAGCCACCGGATCTGCCTCTAAAGACATGCTCTGGCCTCCGCTGACTGCCACCGCCCCAGATTACCCGGGACACCCCCAGGTTGGGCTGTTGTCAGACGGTGGCCCTAACTTCAGTGAGATCTGGTTACTCGCACTGAGCCTGCTGCCCCTCACGCCTTCCTCCTGGGGAGGACCCAGCCTCAGCCACCCTCCTTGTCCCTCAGACCCGGGAAATTCCCTAAGGAGGGACCACAGTCCAGCTTCTCTAATTCCTGGACTGGCCCCTATAGCTGGTCATCCGTCAGGAGCCTGCCTGGGCCTTCCGTCCTTCCTGCCTCCCTCCCTGGGCTGCCACCAGGCCTTCCGTGGTGGTGGGGGCCACCCCCAGGCTGCCTTCTCTCCCCCCAAGGTCCAGGCCGAGGGACGTGCTGTTCAGAGGCCCAGCCTATGGGCCCCACGGTGGCCTGGCTGCTGAGCCGGTGGGCAGGAGGATGCAAGGGTGCCCCTGGGCAGTGCCCACCCACAGCTCCCTGGGGTCAATCAGGAAGCATGGGTGGGAGCCAGCTTGCTCTCTGGGTCCTTTGGGAGCCAGTGGCAGTGCCCAGGAAGTGTCCATGAAGCTGGACTTCGGGGGGCTGTCTGGCACGACCCCTGAGCAATGGGAGTGGAAGCCAGACTGGATCTGGAATGGTGAGAGGAGGAATGTGGATTGGTGAGAGGTGCAGAGGTGCCTAGGGGTTGGCCTGGGGGTGTTGTCGTCAACCAGTAGAGAAATATTTCAATATTTTAATAACTGGCGTGGCTGTACGGGTGAGTACAGCTGAGTGTCAGCCCAGTGTGCATGCACACACACACGCACACACACACAGGCCCCGAAACCCCCTGAGAGCTTGGTCCGTGTCCAGCTGTGAGGGACCCCAGCTCTTCTCCTCTCAGACTAAGCTGCAAGTGGCCAGTGGTGGGCAGGAAAGGCCAAATGTCTGCTAGTCTGGAACATTCCAGACCTTCCCTGGAAGAGCACCCCGGCCGCCGACCCCAATCTGCCTGTTTCCTATCCTCCAGCCCCCACCCTGGGGTCTTCCAGGTGAGCAAGTCCTCCCGGGCCGAGGAGCAGCAGGGTGAAGGGGGGGTCACTCACGACGCTGGAGTGTCCAGCCACCAGGCGTCTCCCAGGCCAGGACGGCACCACCTCCTTCCCCTGCAGAGGGACAGAGACCGAGGTGGCCACACTGCCTCAAGCAATTACTTGGCTGCTCTCTGGGGCCTTTGGAACCTGTGGGCTAAGGTTCATTCATTCACTCATTCATTCATTCCGTGAATACTTAATGGGCACTACTCTGCCAGGCCCCGTTCCAGGCTCTTGAGAAAACAGCCGTGAAGAAGCCTCCATGACACCTGTATTCACCAGTGCACACGCACACACGCACACGCGTGCGCACAGCCGCCAGCTGCTGACCGCGCGGCCCATGCCGAGGGCTGCTGCAGGAACCTGGGGCCCGTCCAAGGCCGCTGGCATCCTGTGGGAAGAAGGAGAATAATGACCAGCGAGGGGAACAAACAGGAAAGGGGGTGGACGTGCTCACCACTCGGCCCCCTGCTCACCAGCCACACTGGGTGGGAATCCGCCCTCCCCTGGCAAACCCCCTCCCACCTGAAATCAGATAAAATCTCAGCAGCTTCCGCTCGCCTCTCTTAGTCTCATCCGTGAAATGGGGGCTACAGTTCCTAACTCCCAGTGTCAGTGTGGGAATTCAGTGAGAGAATGGACATCACGAGCTGCTTCCCAGTGCAGCCCCTTCCCAAGAAGGTCCGGCTTCAGGGGGATTCCCCAGCCCCTGGGGGTGGCCGTCCGGGGACAGCAACAGGCAGGCGGAGAACTTGGGTGTCTCCAGGGCCTGCAATTGCTGGTTGGTCCCAGAGGCCAGACTGGGGCAGGAAGGCATCTTGGCCAGCACCCTGCTGGGTGGGGCGGAACCTCCTGCTTCTGGGGAAGGTGCAGCCAGGTGGGAGGGGCCGAGAGGACATCTGAACTGTGGGCGCCCCTCCCCCACCACTGCTGTCCCCTCTGGAGTCATTTCCCCAGCACCTGCCCTCTGGGCTGGGGCAATGTCAGGCCTGGAGCCAAGCCCCACCCCATCCCTAATGTCACCTCAGTTGCCTCAAGCAGCATCCTACCCGCTGGGAACAGGAATGGGCTTCCTGCAGGATGCTGGGGTGCGGAGTGCCTCCCCCCACAGGAACAGCTGGAAGTGTGGAGGGGCTGGGGGGGAGGGGAGGACAGCAGGTGGGAGCTGGAGAGGCCCCAGCAGCCTCCTGGGGGGCTGTGGGGGCAGGAAGGAGTGCTGGTGGCAGCTGACAGGAGTGAAGGGGTCTAGCCTCTGCCCCTGTGTCACACACCTGGATAAGTCCAGCTTGGGGCTTCCAGGGTGACAGAGACCCTGTGATCCCAGCAGCCATCCGCCTGGCCCTCGTTCATGGAGGACTCAGGAGTAAGAGCTGGGCCAGCCCTGCAGGGCGAGGCATGACTCGGCAACAGGCAGAGCGGCCGGCAGGGCAGCAGGAGGAGAGGGCAGGCAGCCAGCAGGCACAGGTGGGTGCATCTCCGTGGCACACTTCCTCCTTCCCAGTCCTCATCATCCCCACCATCACCGTCACAGCAGCCACCATTTACTTAGTGTCAACCTTTAACCCTCAAACCCCAGCAGAGTAGCCACGATTGCTCCCCCCAACCCCTTACAGTTGTGGAAACCAAGACTTAGAAAAGCTAAGTCGCTTGCTGCAGGCCTGCCCCACTGCACAAACCCAGGAGGAGTCATTCACATTGTAGTCTAAATAAGTGGCTCCCCTGGAGTTGGCAGTGAACAACCAGTACAACCGCATGCGAGCACCTCTTGTCCACGGTCATGTAGTAAGTGGAGCAGCTGGGATTGGGCCCAGGGCCTGTGGCTCTGTGTCCAGTGCCCTTTCCACTAGGCCTCAAGGTCAGTGGGAATAAAGACCCCCGGTTCGGGAAAGGAGTAGAGGAGGTGGGCCCTTTCCGAGGAGTCTTAACTCAGTTAAATCGGACGTTTCATTTATCAATCCACGCAGTACCTCTTGGGCATCCACCATACACCAGGCTCTGTGGAAGGAGTTGGGGCTCACTGAGGTGAGCAAGGTCCCTGACGTCACGGAGCTGACAGTCTGGGGGGACACAGGCAATAAACACAGACTTAAACCAGAAATGCACCCCACATCGGGGACAGATGCTCAAGACCCCATCTCTACCCACCAGTCAACGCACAGAAGAAGCCTGTCCCCAGACGGGCTGTGTCACCTGATGTCCTCATTGCCTGGGGCACTGCGGGGGCGGCCACTCCACCAGGAGGCCAGCTGCCCAGAGTCTGAGAGGATGCACAGGAACCAAATGTGAATACAAATGAGGCACCCCTCCCCCCAAGAGGAACTGACGTGGCCTCCTGTCGATTCAACGTGGGCGGGAGGAACTGTCACTTGTGGTGGCCTAAGATGCCTTGTCAGGGGTAGTTTCACGAGTTTACTTAGTGACAGCTGGGGCTGCCCTGTGGGGATGGGTGTCTGGTGCACTACGTGTATTTCCTTCCCTCGGGGATGACGAGGCAGGGACTCCACAGGGTTTCCACAGGGGATGTGGGTCATCAGGTCCCCATGACTCCACATGTGTGATGCGTGTGGCTGGCCCCGTGCGAGTCTGGTCTCCCTCTCCTAAGGGTAAAGGGATTTGAAGGCACCAACGTGGCTGTGACCAGGGCTGGGGGATGGAGCTGTGAAGCCGTCTGGGCGAGTGCCAGGCTTTGCTGCTGGCGTCACAGGGCAGAGTGGGAGCTGAGGTGGCGTCCCTGCCCTGGGAACCGAGAGGCCTGCTTCCTGTCCCCTGCATCCCCTAATTAGCTGCACTGTGGTCACCCATTGCAGAAGTGGTCACAGTATTCCCCTTCCTGTACCGATGTCCTCTGCAATGGGACTGTGCAGCTGGCTCCTCCCTGAACCTCAGCTGGCCTTGTGACTTGCTGTGGCCAGTAGAATGTGGGGGAATTCTGAAATTTCCAACATGCAGGATCGTGAGCTAAGTAAATTGTTTTTTTAGGGCCTAAATTTGGGGGTGGTTATTACGCAGCAATAGCTGACTGATACAATGATGTGGGTAATAATAATGACAGCTACCATTTGCAAAGGGCCTACTGTACGCCAGGGCCAGTTCCAAGCTCTCAACCTCGTTTAACCCTCCCAGCAGCTCTGAGAGTTGGTATTCGGATCCTCCCTTTACGGACGAGAAAACGGAGGCCTGGGGAAGACATGGCCCCGTCTAAGCTGCCGGAACGGTCAGAGGCAGGGACAAGACTAGAACCTGAAGTCTGTCTTCACGGCCTCAGTTCCGAATCTCCTTCCCAGACGCGCCTCAATGTCAGCGAGAGCCCGCGGTGCTCGAGGGAGTGTAATGTATTCTGCACACGGGTGCTGATGTCATGGAGAATGTTCTCAGCCTTCCGTGCCCCAAGAATTATGCCGTATCTCACCCTGCCCTTCTCTCACCCCAAGCCGGGGCCTCTAATTCCTGTGTGCTTTTAGAAAGAAAGACAGAGGCACGGATGTTGGGATCATTTCTTTCTTTTTTATTCCACCTCCTATTTAATCAGCAGCTCTTCACTGAGGGCCTGTCATGTGCCCACTTCCAGAGTGTTCTTTCTTTCGTGACATTTTCTGTACCCCTCACTCAGTGCATGTAATCCTACAGCAGCACTGGGGTAGTTGGGATTCTCCCCACTTTACAGATGGGAAAACTTAGGCTCCAGAGAAGTGAGGTGGCCACCCTGAGGTTCCCTAACTGGGAAGTGGCCAGGATGCAGTTCCGCTCCAGGTTTGGCTGAATTCAGGCAGACTCTCTTCTTACTCTGTCACCACGTCTGTCGCTTTCTCAAAAGGGATTTGGAAATTTCCCCTGGGCTCTGTGTATGGCAGGTAGCAGGCTGGGAGGCTGAGCGGAGAAAGAAAGGGGAGTGGGGTGTTGGGAAATGTTCCCCGACCCCGAGAGCCGGTCGGCTCCCCGGGCGATGCTCAGGGTCTGGATGATGCCGAGCGGCGCCAGGCCGAGGAGGAGGCCGTGTGCCGGGGGACGGAGAGACAGACTCCATCCTGCTCCCCTGTGTCCACAGCTGACAAGTCACAGCCGTCCTTCATCCCCACCTGCCCGCCCTGCCCCTCCACTTAGCTGCTGGACCACAGCCGTCCCCCAGCACCAGACACTGGGCACGGCGCCCTCCTCCTGGCTGGACTGTTTACAAATGGGGGATTCAGGGTCAGTCCGGACTGTCTCTTCCTCCCAGTGTGATCACACCCCTGGGGTGGAGGCTTAGCCTCAGGCCTCCCAAGCTTCCAGAACCCAGTCCCTGCCAAGGCTGCCTCCTCCAGGCTGGCAGCGGGCCCCACCCAGGTGCCCTGGCCAATCAGATTCTAGCTGCAAGGAGCCTTCGAGTAGCCCAAGAGCTACAACAGGAGTGTCCATGGGAGCAGGAGGGACACAGAGGTGAGGGGCTTGGAGGTCTGAGCATCCCCTAGGCAGTGGGGGGACCTCATATCCCACAACCACGCATGGCTGCCCCCTCCTTGGGCAGCACGGGGGCCCTCACTGGCTGAGAAACTTACACAAGTCACTCTGCCTCTCTGGACCTCCATCTCCTCTTCTTTAAACTGGACAGAGGGCCACCTGCCACACAGACACGTAACTAACGTTTAGTAAGGGCTCGGCACTTTGCACGCATCATCTTAGTTATTCCCCGAAACAAGCCTGAGACCTAAGAATTCTTAGCCTCCCCATTTGTAAACCCTCCCGTCTGTAAAACCCTCCCCATTTTACAGATGAGGAAACTGAGGCGGCTGAACGAGGTTAAGTAGCTTGCCCAGGGTTAGTGGGTGGTCACAGGGCGTTTGAACTCAGCCACCCCAGTTCCCAGGGGCTCAGCCTCGTGGCCACTGGCCTCCCTTCCCAGGGGAGGTGACACTGACATTTACAAATGCGTGGATGCCCTGACAGATTCATCCGCTGCTGGTCAGGTCGCGCTTCCACTCTTGCTTGATGATGTCCTGGAGCAAGGGCCACCCCAAACTCGCTTGGCACCCTGCCCTCCCGCTCAGACATGAGTCCTGCTCCTCCAGCCCTGGAACCATCTCCCTCTCTTCTCCTGCCTCACCCCGCTCCTCCTTCAGATCAGCTTTCCTGACTTGCACCCCCTAATGACATCAACATCGGTGGCCTTGCCGTGCCCTCCCATGGCCCTCTGCTCCCGGAGATGAGACGGCACTGCCTCCTGTCTGCCCACACACGGGCCACGGGTTCAAATCCAGACTCCACCCTCCCAAGCCATGTGACCATCAGGAGGTGGGTTAACCTTTCAGGTCCTCCTCTCAAAAGTGGGCAAGGACTCCGTGAGTTAGCACACGTGCAGGCTTCGAGCTGCTGCCTGACGCGGAGCTGGCTCTCAGCGCCTGATTCCGGCATCGTTTCCCCATCGGAGTTCTCCTGACGGTGAATTGTAATTGCTTCTAGGGTTTGTGTCTTCTCTGCTGAATTCTGAGTTCCTTGAGGGCAGGGACAGCGTCTGGCTTGTTCCTTGTCCGGCCCCCAGCTTGGAGCACAGAACCTGGCCCATAATGGGCATTTAATACGTATTTGTTGGATGAATGTGTCGCCAGAATGAAATCAGGCGATGCAGGAAAGAACTCAGACAACGGTCCAGAGGAGTGCCCCGTACTTGCCTGATTGAATAATCACTTGGGCCTCTTCTTGGAAATCTAGATTCCCAGGCCCCACCCCGCAGATTCTGCTTCCTTGAGTGCGAGGGGCTGGGGAATCTGTGCCTTTAAAAAGCACCTCTGTCAACCCCAATACACAGGCAGCCTGGGAAATGCTGTCTTAGGGCGGACCTTGGAGAGGAGACCCAGCAGAAGAGGAGAGCAGGTACACCACTCACACGTCACAGAGGCTTGGGGCCGAAGTGTCCTCCTGTCTGAGGGCAGAGGCTGGGGAAGGGAGCCTGGAGGACTTCCTGGAGGAGGTGGCACTGGGGCCCGCCTTGAGGACTGGGAATGAAGAGGTGAGGGGGCACTATTGCTCACTGGTGGCCTAGAAGGATGGTGCTCCAGCTTCCTCCTCACAGTGGCCACATCTAGAAGAGAGAGGAAGGAGGCTGCGACCCCTTGTGTGTTACGTCCAGGCACCTGAGAATCGGGCGCCCCTAGGGGAACACCCAGTGTGATGTCCTCTGTCGGCCCTGGTAGGGAGGGAATGGGGGGGCACTTTCAAAAGGAAGCCCAGTCAGGAAAATGCCTCGGGCCTGTGACTAGCCCAGTGGGCCTTCCCCTGGTTGTGGACAGGCTGGGGGGGGGTGGTAATGGTCAACGTTCCCCATTTCTATCATGGTCCAGAGGAAAGGTGGCCCATCTGGGGTTAGATGGTAGGCATCAGGACTAGACTTTGGGGTGGCACTTGGACCACATCCTGGAGCAGGGGGCAGGTGAGGAGACCACTGTGCTGGGAAGGGCGGGAAGGCAGTGGGAGGGGCATTTCATTGTTGGGTTTGGCCAAGATCTTGGGGCTCCTGAAGTCCGGCCCCCCAGAAAGCCACTATAAACGGAGGTCTTTGTTCAGGCCTGAGACTGTGTGACTGTGTGTGTGCATGTGTGTGTGTGTGTGTGCATGTGCGTGTGCACAGGTACACGGTAGGGCTCCTGAATGTGTGTAGGGATGTTGTTGACTCTGCACCACTCTGTGACTGCCTGGCACAGGGCCCGGCATACAGGCCCCTCAACAAGTGAATGGATGAGTTGCAGTGTGTCCCCACATATGTCATCCCTTCCATCCAGGATCAGATGACACCCAGGTCTGCAGGAGCCACCGACAATCCCCGAGAGCTCCGGGCAGGATGAGACCTGCTCGTGTCCTCGGAGCTGAGGGAGTGTGGACAGACAGGAAGGATTAGCCTGCAGGAGGCAGAGAGCTGCCCTCAACAGTCAGGGGTTTCATGGAAAGGAGCAGTATTAGCGCATGCTCAGGCCTCGAGGTGTGAGATGCATCTCCAGGGACTGGCCAGAAGGTCCAGAGCTGAGGAGGGGGAGGGGAGGGAGGACCAAGGAACTGAGGATTTGGGGGAGTGTCAGAGGAGAGGGACACGATCAGATCCGCTGTGTGGAGAATGTGTGGGAGGAGCTTGAGTTGGGGCAGGGGGACCAGCTGTCCGGACAAGAGGTGCCTCTGGACCAGCTGCAGCAGGGGAGACACAGTGGGGTGGCCAACCGTCCTTCTCTGTCTGCGACTGAGGGATTCCCTGGGCTGCAGGACTGTCAGTGCTGAAACCTGGAAAGTCCCGGGCGAACGGGATATGTTGGTCATCCCAAGATGGGTGAGTCCACAGAGCAAGGGGGTCAATTGGCATTAGAGGGCAGGGGTCAGAGAAGGCTCCCAGGTTCCGCGTGGGCAACTGAGTATGATGAAGCCCATTTACTGGGCTTGGGGACCCTGGAGGAGGGGCATGATGGGGGACAGATAGGGGTCGTGATGGAACAAGAGCCACAGCGGAAGCTTGGGCTGAGAGCGGGCTAACCACAGGCCAGTACTGAGGCTATAAAAGGGCCAGATGGCTGGAGAGGAGCAGAGAGATTTTGTCGAAAGGATTTCTTTGGAGCGAGATCTGGGGCTGCTTAGATTTCCAGCCCTATGAAGGGGAGAGGTGGGGGAGTACCTGCCCCTCCCTCGGGCTTGGTCAGTGAACTGTGTGATGATGGTGACATGTGTCTCCAGCAGTTCAGACACATCGTGGCCTGGATGTAGTTGGCTCCCCCCAGGCAAATCTAAAAGGCCAGGAAAGGGCTGCTACCTGCTAGGGACGAGCAGGAGACGTGTCTGAGGGGGGATGGGCTGGGACCCCTAGAACTGGCCAGAGCACAGGACACTCCTGTGTCTTCTGCGGTCCAGGCATGGGCCTAGTCGGCCGAGGTGTTTCACAAGATACAGAACATCATCGTCATCGTCATCTTCATTGTCATCAGGGTCACGTGCTCTGGTAAACTTGGGGAGCATAAACAGAGGACCTGGAAAGCCAGAGGCAGACTGGGGGGTAGCCACATGGAGGACGCACATGGCCCACATGGGAAGTGTAGCCCAATGTTCCCGGGTGGGGAGGGGGCCTGAGGACCCCCAGAGTCGGTCCCACCCTCTGCAGGGCCTCGAGAGCAGAAGCCAGCTCACAAGAGGACCAGCGGAGTCAAGCCTTTCCTTCCATCGACTTCTCTCCCTCTCTAGGCCCTGGCAGCCTCCCACACTGCAGACAGCGAGAGGAGGGAAGGGGGCAGAGGAGCAAGGACCCGCGCGGCGGGGTCCCCCCTTCCCCAGCTCACTGCCTGTGGAGGACAGCTAGGGCAGACTATTAACCCTAAACCAAGTTCAAAGTCGTGCCTATACCTAGGACCAGACCCTTTTAATTGTCAACCTGTGTGTGCAACTTAAAATGACCTAAGAATTTTTGTTGCCTAATAGACATCAGATAACTTGTGGGACGGCCTGAATTTTCATCCAGGAATGAGGAAAGAACTTTCTCCGGTGAATAAATCATAAAGAGACACCTGGGGACAAGGACAAAGTTGCTTCCAGCCCATGAGTCCTGCTTGTCCAAGGCTCTGGTTTCAGTCATCACGGGTGTGACTCTGTCTCCCCTCCCAGAACATGAGCTCCTTGAGGGCAGGTCCTTGTCAGATTCAGCCCTGTCCCTCTGGCACCTGGCCACCTGTAGATGTTAATTTCCACCCTGAGTGTTCAGAAGGGTGACATCAGGCACCTGTGAGAGGGTAACCCAAGGTCTCATAGAAGTGGGCAGAGATTCAGCCCAGCCCTGCTGGCATCTCCAAGTGTCAGTCACATAAATCAGACAGTCCATCAACCCGTGAGGGGAATAAAGCATCGGGCCATCAGACAGTTGGGCATCGATCAGGGGATGGCTGGCTGCCAGCTTTGCCAGTCAGACAGACCGTCCGAGGCTCACTCCGCACTCAATCTGACGTGGACGCTGCTTTCCAGAGTCCCCTCCCAGGACTCTGACAACATCTCCCCGCTCCCGGAGGCGCCCCTGCCCAGGAGGCCTGGTCCCAGGTGCTCCTGGCACGGTGCCCGTTCCTGATCACCGACTTGGCAGGCTGCTGGCTCCAGCCCTGTCCCTCCTCCTTCTCCCTCCCGGTGGGAACTTCAGGCCCTGCCAAAGCATCACTAAGACTGGGGGGTGACGTCACCCTCCCTGGTCCCACCTCCCCCATGCCCCGCTTACCCTTCACCCTTGGCTGCCCCTGAGACTATGACACATCCTGGCTGGGGGAGGGGGCCGTCCCCTGGGACAGACACTGAAGGCCCTCAGCCCCAGGCTCAGCTTCTCAGACTGCCATCTCTCCCCCAGCTGGAGGCTGCTCTGTCTTGTGGAGCAGTCCTGGTCCCAGAGACAGAGTCAGACAGATCCAGATGCACACTCGCGCTCCTCCACTCACCAGCTGGGTGGCCCTGGACAAAGGCCTTTATCTCCTGGGTCCTCAGCTCCAAAATGAGGATAATGCTCAGACCTGCCTCAGAGGGCGAGTGGAGGGCTTACATGAGGTCACGTCCGTGGTCCCTGCCCGGGAGGGGAATGTGGGTCCATCTCGATTGCTTGTGGGATGTGCATTCCTGAGAGACAACTGCACACACCACCATGACCAAAAATAAAATAATAGTATGAGGGTATGTGGTTGAGCAAATTGGGAAGCAATGCAAAAACCCTCCCCACCCACCCCCATCTACCCAACCCCACCTCAACTTTTCACAATGAACGCTTCAAATTTTTATTATAAAAATAACACATGATTACTGTAAATAGCCACAATGGAGATGAATATAAAGCTGAAAATGAAGTTCCTCAACTCACTTAAAACTATGAACAAATAACAAGAGCCCAAACAAACTAAACAGATTTGGGAATTAATCAAATACAACTTCTAGAAATGAAAAATATAATCCTTGAAATTGCAGAATTCAGGGTATGAGCCAAACAGGAGATTACAGAAAGCTAGATAGATAGAAGGTAGAGTTAGTAAAATATAATATAGAGTGGCAGAAATTATCCTGAATGTAGCTCAAGGAGATAAAGAGTTGGAGAATAGAAAGAAGTAAAAAGACACGGAGGAGAGAGGATGGCGATCTAACATGTTTAATCAGAATACCGGACAGAAAAGAGAGAAAGTCGAGGGAAGAGGCAATATTTGAAGAGATCATAACTGAAAAATTTCAAGAGTTGTTGAAAAGCAGCAAACCTTACACCCAGAAAACCCAGTAATTCCTGAGGACTAAAAATGAAGAGAAATCCACACCTACACACAAGAAATTATGTCAACAGAGTTGAAAGAGAGCAGGGGGAAGTGGAGGAGATGCCGTGAAAGCAGCCAGAGAGAGACAGAAATGGAATGCTCTAACGGAACAGCATTTAAGCAGATGGCTGACTTCTCAACAGCAATAATTCAATCCAGGAGAATTATATTTTTAATATATCTGAAATTTATAAATAATAAATAATAAAATAGCTGTTAACCTAGAATTCTCTATCTAATGAATCTACTTTTCAAGAACAAAGATGTAATGAAACTGAGAGGGTTTACCACTAACAGACTTCAGGAATTCTTTATTAATGTCCTTTAGTCCTCCTAAAGTCAAGGACAAGACAGGGATGTCTGCTTTCACCACTTCTATTTAACATTGTACTAGAGGCTCTAGCCAGAGCAATTAGGCAAGAAAAAGAAATTAAAAGCATCCAGATTGGAAAGGAGGAAGTAAAACTATCTTTATTTGCAGATGACGTGTTCTTGTATATAGAAAATCCTAATGAATCAACAAAAATACTGTTAGAACTAATAAATAAATGTAGCAAGGTTGCAGGATACAAGATCAATGTACAAAAATTAATTGTATTTCTATATATTAGCAATGAATAATCCAAATATGGATTTAAGAAAATAATTCTGACAATAGCATCAAAAAGAATAAAATACTTAGGAATACATTTAACAAAAGAAGGGCAAAAGCTGTACTCTGAAAACTACAAAACATTGTTGAAGTAAATCAAGAAAGACCTAAAGGAAGATATCTCCAATTCATTAATTGGAAGACTTAATATTGTTAAGATGGCAATACATTCCAAATTAATTTATAAATTCAATGCAACCTCTATCAAAATTCCAGATGGTTGTTTTACAGAAATTGACTTGATCCTAAAATTCATGTGAAAATTTAAAGGACCAAGAATAGCTAAAACAAAATTGAAAAGGAACAAAGTTGGGGGACTCACACTTCCTAATTTTAAAACCACAAAGCTGTAGTAATCAAGACAGCATGGCACTGGCATAAGGATAGACATATAGATCAACGGAACAGAATTGAGAATCCAGAAATAAACAAATACATTTATGCAGAAGGGTGCCAAGACAATTCAATGGGGGAAAGAATAGTCTTTTCAACAAATGGTGCTGGGACAACTGGATACCCACATGCAAAAGATTGAAATTGGAACCTCTTCCTTACCCCACACATGAAAATTAACTTGAAATGGATCATAAACCTAAATGTAAGAGCTAAAACTATAAACTCTTAGAAGAAAACAGATGTAAATCTTAGTGATCACGGATTAGGCAGAAACTTCTTAGCTACAATACCAAAAGCACAAGCAACAAAAGAAAAAATAGATAAATTAGACTTTACCAAAATTTAAAACTTTTGTGCTTCAAAGGACACCATCAAGAAAATGAGAAGGCAAACACAGAGCAGCAGATTATATTTGCAAATCATATGTCTGGTAAAGTATCCAGAATATATAAAGAACTCTTACAACTCAATATTAAAAAGCAAATAACCCAATTAAAAATAGGCAAAGGACTTGCATAGACATTTCTTCAAAGAATATTTTCAACTGGTCAATAAGTTCATGCAAACGTAAGTATATGCTCAACATAAATAGTCATCAAGGAAATGCAAATCAAAACTACGAGATACCACTTCACACTCACTAGGATGGCTACAATAAAATTTTTTTAAAAAGAGAGAAAGAAAATATTAAGTACTGGCAAGGACATGGGGAAATCAGAACCCTCATACGCTGCTGATGGGAATATGAAATGGTACAGCCACGTCGGAAAACAGTTGGGCAGTACCTCAAAATATTAAACATGGAGTTTCCGTATGACCCAGCAATTCTACTCCTAGGTATATACCCAAGAAAAATGAAAACAAGCATCCCTATAAAAAATTATATACAAATGTTCATAGCAGCATTATTCATTAAAAAACAATGGAAACAACTCAAACGCCCTTTGGCTGATGAATGGATGAATAAATGTTGTATATTCATACAATGGAACTTTATTTGGCAATAAAAAAGAACGAAGTACTAATATATGCTACAATAAGAAGAATCTTGAAAACATTATGCTAAGTGAAAAAAGCCAGTCACAAAAACCCACATATCGTGCGATTCAATTTATGTGAAATGTCCGGAATCGGCAAATCTATAGAGACAGAAAATAGGTTAGTGGTTGCCTAGGGCTGGGGTGTTTTGGGGGAGATGTGGAATGACTAGTAGTGGTTACGGGGTTTCTTACTGAGATGAGGAAAACGTTCCAAAGTTGCTTGCGGTGATGGTTGCACAACTCTGCGACTATTCTAAAAACCATTGAATTGTACCATTTAAAAGATGAATTATATGGTATGAAAATTATAGCTCAATAAAGCAGTTTTTTTTTTTTAATGTACTCCAGGTAGAGGGGAAAATATCACAGAGTTGGAAGGTCTGAGATGCAGGAAAGAATGGTGAGCAAAGATAATAGTGGGTGTGTGGTTCAGTTCAAAACAGCGAGTGTATAATACAGTAGTAATAATGTCTAATTTGGGGGAGTCTAGTGCAACAAGGTAGAACTTGGCTTTGTTATGCTATGTGAAAATGTTAAGGGTAGCAACTAAAAGAATAGATAAAGAAAATAAAACTGCTTAACTGGTAGAAGGAGAGATGGAGCTCAATACACGTAGAAATCTGGACCTCGTCTTATTATGGTCATTCAAGCAGATGGCAGAGCAGCTGCGCCGGTGGGCGGAGCCCCGCAGAGAAGGCGGAGCTCACCTCAACACAGGTGGAACCTCGAGGGCTGGATTGGGGCATTGGCGGGTAACATAATTTTTTGTTCCTACTGTTTGTTTTTCTCCCATGAATATGTTTTTCAGTAAGGATTGAATCCATTTAATTCAAAGTGAGGCACAAAAAAAAACCAACAAAAAACAACCCAAACAGAAAAAGCTGTACCGATCAATACAGCTTGATCACAATCAATATAAATGGACTAAATGTTTTGGTTAAAAGATAAAAGTTTCAGACTAAATTAAAAGTTAAATTCCAGCTCTTAGCTAGTTATTTTTTAATCTTTGAGTCTACGTTTGCTTGTATGTTTGTTTTTCTTTTTTTTAAATAGCAGCTTTATTGAAGTATACAATTCAATGGCTTTTAGTATGTTCGCAGAGTTGCGCAACCATCAATTTTAGTGTATTTTCATCGCTCCGACAAGATCCCACATGCCCATTAGCAGTCATTCCCCATTTCCTTCAAAATTCCTCAGCCCTAGGCAACCGCTACTGTCTAATTTCTGTCTCTATAGATTTCCCTATTCTGGACACTTCACTTAAGTGGAATCACAGTATGTGGTGCTTTGTGGCTGGCTTCTTTCACTTAGCATAATCCTTCTAGAGTTCATCCATGGTGTAGTGTGTCTCAGCACTTCATTGCTTTTTATTGCCAAATAATATCCACTGTATGGGTATACATCCTATTCATCGTTTCACCAACCAAAGGACATTTGGGTGGTTTCTACTTTTTGGATATTATGAATAATGCAGCTACGAACATTCGTGTACAAGTTTTCATGTATACATATGATTTATTTTTATATGTTTAGTGTGGACATATGTTTTCTAGGACTGGAATTGTTGGGTCATATGATAACTCTGTTTAGCCTTTTTTTTTTTGGTGAGGAAGATTGGCCCTGAGCTAACACCTCTGCCCATCTTCCTCTATTTTGTATGTGGATGTCGCCACATCAGCATGGCTGATGAGTGGTGGGTAGGTCCGCACCTGGGATCTGAACCTGCAAATCTCGGGCCACCAAAGGGGAGCATGCTGAACTTAACCACTATGCTAGTGGGCTGGCCCCTCTATGTTTAGCCTTTTGAGGAACTGATAGAGTTTTCCAAAGTAGCTGCACCATTTTACATTCCCATTAGTGATATGTGAGGTTTCTAATTTCTCTGCATCGTCTCCAACATTGGTTATTATCTCACTTTTTTATTATAGCCATTAGATTGATAACGCATCATGGCCAAGTAGGGTTTTATTACAGAAATGTAAGGTTGACTTAACATTCAAAAATCAATCAATATAATTCACCATATTAACAGACTAAATAAGAAAAGCCATTTGCTCATCCGAGTGGAAGCAATAAAAGTATTTGTCCAATCCAACATCCATTCCTTATGAAAACCCTCAGTAATAGAATAGAAGCGGACTTCCTCAACATGATAAAGGGTAACTATAAAAACCTACAACTAACATCATACTTAATGATAAAAGGCTGAATGGTTTTTTCTCCCTAAGATCAGGAAAAAGTCAAGGATGTCCACTGTCACCACTTCAATTCAATATTGTACTGGAGGTTCTAGCCAGTGCCTTCAGGCAAGAAAAAGAAATAAAAGACATCCCAGTTAGAAAGGAAGAAGTAAACAGTCTTTGTTTTTCAGATGGTGTGATGATCTATGCAATAAATCTTCTGGAATCTACGAAAACACTGCTATAACGAAGTGAGTTAAGACAAGTGGCAGGATATAAGAACAATATACAAAAATCAGTTGTATTTTTAGATGTTAGTCACAATAGGAAATTCAAACAAAAAATAACCATTTACAGTCATATCAAAAAATATGAAATACTTAGGGATAAATCTGAGGAAAGATGTGAGAAACCTGTACACCGAAAATAGAAAACACTGCTGAGAGAAGTTAAAGAAGACCTACATAAATGGGGAGATATACTGTGTGCATGGATTGGAAGGCTCAATGTTGTTGAGATGTCAGTTTTCCCCAGATCGATCTACAGATTCAACTCAATCCCAGTCAAAATCCTGGCAAGCTATTTTTGTAGAAATTGACAAGCTGATTCTAAAATTCACTTGAACACGTGAAGAATCTAGAATCGCTAAAACAATTTTGAAGAAGAACACAGTTGGAGGACATATGCCACCTCACTTCAAGGCTTAGTATAATCAAAATAGTGTGGTACTAACATCAAATAGACAGACAGATCTATGGAACAAATCAAGAGTCTGTAATTAGACTCATGTATCCATGGTTAACTGATTTCGAACAAAGGTATGAAGACAATTCAATGGAGACAGGATAGCTGTCAAAAGTTTAGCTAAGCTGTTCCATGGTATTGCTGTCTTGGCTTCCATTTTGTTTGGCCAAACAGCCTATAGGGACCTTAAACCAACACTAGCCCCCTCATGCAAGCACATGCCCCATGTAACAGCCCACAGAGTCACAAGCAAATGTAAGTTCCTGATATGACTTCCCCAACAGCCCTTGGGAGCAACAGTCTCCCCTACCTCCCAGGGTCTTCCCCTAGTGCAACCCTTTAAAAAAGCCCCATGGAGCTTGCCAAAACCCTGCTCTTTTGATTTTAATTGACAATTTGACCTTAGCTCAGGAACCCCAAAAATCTGGCCTTAGCCTGGGAACAGTCAACCTATGGACTCTAATAAAGGCATGTGCCCCAGGTGTGCACTCTGCCTTGACCTCCCCATGTGGCCCCTCTAGGCTGTGTGCCTCCTCTAGGACCGTGTGATCTCTTGTTGAAACTTAACTCACTATCTAGCACTTAATAAATGTTAATTTAACCAAGTTATAACAATAATCTTGTCAACACATGGTGCTGGAGCAATTGAATGTCCACGTTAAAAAATTAGCTTTGATCCCTACCTCACACCATATACAAAAATTAGTTCAAAATGGATAATAGACCTAAATGTAAAATATAAAATTATAAAACTTCTGGAAGAAAACATAAGAGAACACATCTGTGACCTTGGGCTATTAAAGAAAAAATTGGAAAACTGGACTTCACCAAAAGTAAGAACTTTTTCTCTTTTTTTTTTTTTTTTTTTTTTTTTTGGTGAGGAAGACCAGCCCTGAGCTAATATCCATTGCCAATCCTCCTCTTTTTTGCTGAGGAAGACTGGCCCTGGGCTAACATCCATGCCCATCTTCCTCTACTTTATATGGGATGCTGTCACAGCATGGCTGACAAGCAGTGCATCTGTCTGCACCCAGGATCCGAACCCGTGAACCCTGGGCTGCTGAAGCTGAGTGCGCAAACTTAATCACTACACCACCGGGCCGGCCCCAGAACTATTTCTCTTTAAAAGACATTGTTAAGAGAATGATAAAACAAGTCACAAACTGAAAGAAAATATTTGCCAATCATGTATCTGATGAAGGACTTCTATCCAGAATACATAAAGAACTCTTAAAACTCAACAAATAAAAATTAGAAATGGGCAAAAAGTTTTGAAAGGATACTTCACCAAGGAAGAGATACAATATAAATGTCAAATAAGCACATGAAAAGATGTTCCACATCATTAGCCAAATAGGCAAATGCAAATTAAAACCACAGTGAGATACTGATATACAGGTATTAGAATGTCTAAAATGAAAAAGACTGGCCATACCAAGTGTTGGTGAGGATGTGGGACAATCAGGACTCTCATACAGTGCTGGTAGGAATGTAAATGTTACAACCACTTTGGAAAACAGTTGGCAGTTTCTTAAAAAGTTAAACATACACCAACCTCATGACCCAGCCATTCCTCTTCCATTTACCCAGGAGAATATGTTCATTCAAAGATTTGTACACCAATGTTCATGGCAGCTTTATTTATAGTAGCTGAAACTGGAAACAACCCAAATGTCCCTGAAAGGTGAAAAGACAGACAAATTGTGGTATATCCATATAATGCAAGAATACTCAGCAATAACAATGAATGAACTACTGATGCACACAGCAACTTAGAGGAACCTCAAAATAATTATACTGAGTAAAAGAAGCCAGACAAAATAGAGTATGTTTTCTATGACTACATTTTATAAAATTCTAAAAAATGGAAATGAATGTATAGTGACATAAAGCAGACCAGTAGTTACCAGGAGGGAAGGCAGGGGAGGGGGCTTGGGAGGAATTACCAAGGGGCTTGGGGAGACTTTGGGGGATGGTTGATATATTCACTGTCACAAAAGTGGTGACGGTTTCACAAGTGTATACATGTGTCAAAGACATCAGATTGTATGCTTTGTTTATGTACAGTTAATTCATGTCAATTATACTTCAATTAAGCTGCTAAAATAATCAGAAGATATTATGAACTTTCTCTACATATACCTTTAAAATTATGCAACATGAATGAATTCTTAGAAAAATAAAACTTAAAAACAGGCACCAGAAGAATTATGATGTAAAATGGTGTCCTCTAACCTTGTGCTCCTGGGACCCTGATCGGAATAGTTCTAGAACCGCAAAGGAAACTAAATCCGAAGTTTCAGACTTTCCACAACTGAAAACAGCTCAGGCAGCTTTTGCAGACAAGTTCCACTGAACAGTCAAGATTCAGATAATTCCGATCTTACACAAAATATTCCAGAGGTCAGAGAAAAGGAGACAATCCCCAGATCATTTTTATGAGACAAGTAAAAGCCAGACACAACATGGTGGAGAAGGAAGCTACTTCACTTGTGAAGAGAGAGACAAAACTCTGAACAAAATGTTAGCACACTGAATCTTCTGAGTAAAAATGATGACACATCATGACATGTTTCATTTATCCCAGGAATGCAAAGTTGGTTTGACTTCGGAAATAGACTAATGTAATTCACCTCATTAGACAAGTCGAAAGACAGATGCTATACACTAACCTTAACACATGCAGAAAAAGAGGGCCATCCATTCCAACATCCTTTCATGAAGAAAATCTCTTAGAAAACTAGGATGGAAAGAAATATTTTTTTAGCCTAATAAGTCGTATCTACAGAAACCCTAGCGCCAACATTATGAAGCGTGAGGAATGACTGAAAACATTTTCTTTCAAATCAGACATAAGACACAGATGCCTGCTAATGCCATTCTAGCCAGTGTTGTCTCGGGGGTCCCAGGCAGTATGGTAAGACAGAGAACAAGATAAAGGAAAATTTGTAAAGAATTAAAGGATATAAATATTGGAAAGGAAGAAAAAACTGTTAACAACTTGCAAATGATATGATTGTTTCGGAGACAGCCCAAAAGAAACCATGGATGTAGTATGAGGATTAATGAGAGGATTTAGCACAATTGCTGGACACAAAATCAACATAGAAAAAAATCCGTGTTTCTATGTCCTAGTACACTAGAAAATGTAAATAATAAAAGCGGTCGTGTTTATAATCGCTGCCTTGTCTGTAAAAAGTGGCAGCACCTGCCTCGCCGTGGTTGGGGGAGGACGAGTGAGATACGAAGATGAAGTGTTAGCAAATGCACTTACCAAGTTAGTAAAGGTCAGTGCCTCCCGCTCCTCCCCAGGGCATGGGCTGGGCACCCTCTGGGGACCACATCTTGGTCTCAAGAGCTGCAGGAGGATGGGTGTGGCCCTCATCCAAGTGTCTACCCTATAAGGCAGAAAATGACCAGTGCCATGGGCGACAAGGCGCCACGGGACCAGAGGGTGGAGAGAGTTGGTTCCATCTGGAAGCACTTCATCTCAGCCTTGAAAGTGGGCGGAATTTAGATACTTGGAGAAGGGACGGAAAGAGGGGCCGGTGTGGACAATGGTCAGAGGCGAGAAGGTGAGGAGCGAGAGAGGGGTTGGTGTTGGCTGTAGCTAAGGGTGGCTGGAGAGGAACCGCATGCACTGAAATGAGTAGGTCACTAATGGTGGGACTTGTGGCATCCTGCAGATGTCCCACTGGAGAAGGGGCACAAGGCAAGGAGACCTGGGGGCAGCCAACACCCGTGGTCTCTCCTCGCCTCCCTGCACTTGCCTCTGAGCTCAGCGGGATCCTCCACTCCGTTCCCGCCCAGTCCTGGTGGCTGCCCCATAGCTGGTGGCCTTCTGGCCTCTGAGGTTTGGAGAGAAAACCAATTTCCCCTGTCTGCAGGAGGAAATCTCTGCGAGGTGTTTACTGCAGGGCCCCGGGGTGGCCGTGAGCCAGGCCTGAGTGCCGACCGGGACTCTGGAAGGAAGAGGGAAGGGGGCCTGGGTGTTTGAACAGCTGCGGTGGATCAGGGGCTGCCATCCCCCATTCCTCTCTCCCCACCCCTCCTTCCGGGCCCCGATGCCCCTTCCTACCTGGGGTCTGGCTGTGGAAGAGTCAGTTACCGGAGCTCTACGGCTGGAGGGCACTGTCTCCCCTCAAACAGACGGATCGTTGAGGGAGAGCGTGTTGGGTTTTCCCCGAAGTGGGTCTGTGGGTAGACTGCACGGGCACACTGGTAGAATTGCTCCATGGGGTTCCACAGGGGCCTGGCTTGGAGACTCACCCGAACCAAACCCACTGTTACGTACATCGTCAGAAGTTACAGCTGACTCAGATGAATACCAGGGATAACTTCTGAGCAAAGGCATAGGAGACATCGGGACTCCGGCCCCCAGTTCCTCATGGAGACAGGCCAGCGAGGGTGGCCATCGGGACTGGAGCTTGTGGGGAGCCCCCAGTGAGACTCGCCACATGAGGGGCTTGAGGATTGTTAGCTCCCTTCGGTGCTCCCGGCACAGGGCGAGGGAGGCGCAAACCTGGAAATCCCCCCGCTGGGCCCTGGCCTGAGAGCTGGGCTTTCCTGCCTCCCAGCAGATAGCGTGCCTGCCACTGTTTTTCCAGGGCTTTCCAGCTCTGACATCCTTGCCACTATTTTTCCAGGGCTTTCCAGCTCGGTAACTGTGCACACGGCCCCTGGGGCGTGGGAAGGGGGTGGCTGCCTGCGGGGCTGGGGGTGGGCGAGCCGGTGGATTCTGCTGACTTTGCCTTTCCCCTCCGCCTGCCCGGGATCAAAGTGGGAGGGGGCTCCGCAGGAAGGAAACGGCCTCCTTTTCCAGCCAGCTTGGCTTCCTCTTTCTTTTCACCTGCCAGGGGCTGCGAGATCCGAGGCCCAGAGAGCTGCTCAGAGGCTGTGAACAGGAGAGGCAGGAGCCTGGGGGTGGTGTTCCCCGTTCAGGCCAAGTTTCTGGGTCCCCAGGAAGAAACTAAAAAGCTGGACTCTCTCAATTCTTTCTCCCCGTGGCTGCTCCCCGCCCCCTCTCACCCCGTCCCCATCCCTCTCCTCTCCTCTCCTCCCTTCCTGTCACTCAGCAGACTGGCCTGGGTGGCAATACTGTCTTGTGCCCCCTCTGTGCAGCCCTGGGTGCGCCACGTTGGTTAAGCTGTTCCTGACTGTCCTGCCTTCCCCGGGAAGGTGGCCACAGAAGTGTGTCCCTCGGATGAAAGAACTTGGGACCCAAATCTGGGGAGAGACAGACCCTGCCTGGGGCTCTGGATAAGGGGTTCCCAGGGCAGGGGTTCCCGATGAAGCCGAGGCCTCTCCTGGGGCCTTCAAGGACTGAGAGTCAGCCACCGTCCTCTCTCCTCTGGAAGCCCTCTGTCTCCTCCTTCCATACCGACCCAGCACTGCTCTCCTGGCCAATGCCCTGGTGTCCAGACCTCGCCCCGTGATCGCCGAGCTGTGCCTGCTTGGTACTGGGCACAGTCGTTTATGCATCAACATAGAGAGACGGCGGAGTGGGGGTGGGTAATGGATGGAGCCACACCGCTGGAGTTGGGTGTCAGCTTGGCCTCTGCCAGCTGTACAACTTGGGACAAGGGAGTTAGCCTCTGTGAACCTCAATTGTCTCATCTGCCAAATGGCTATGAAAACACTCAGCTTGTGAATTGAGAGCTAAGGTATGCAGTGAGCCCAGCACAGACCCACACTAAGGAAGTGGCCCCATTGTCCTCGTCTCGGCTCCCACCCTGAGCGTCCCGTCCCCAACTGCCTGAGGACGGACGACTGCATTGTAGTCGCCAAGGGTGAGCGCCCAGGCTGGCCGTGGTGTGGTCCAGGGGAGGAGGGGCAGACAGACCGCCGCTTGCTTAGCACATCTGCCAGCCCACCAGGGACCCCCCAGTGTGCTTGGCCAAGATGCCCGCCCTGCTGGGCCAGCTGGGCTGAAAAGGGGACCTCAGCTGTGGCAGAAGCCCACCATTCTCCCACCCCCTCCATGCCCAGCCTGCTGGCTCAGGTACAGCACAGGGGACGGAGGGACAAGGGGATTAATGTTATTGCATGCCTTCTACGGACCAGGCAAATTTCTTTTCTCATGTCGTCCTTCCAATAAGCCTGTGACGTAAATATCATCGCAACTAGTTTACAGATAAAAACTCTGGCTCGGGGAGTTAAGGGATGCTCCCTCCATCTCGCAGACTGCCTCGCCATGTTGGTGACACAGCTGGGCTCTCAGAAGGGCTGGCACAGGAGACCCTGCAGGCACACAGGGGCTTCTTTTCCAGACGGCTCTTGCAGGCTCAGCTCCCACAAGCGGGACAACCAGGAACGAGGGGCTCAGGCCTGGCACCCCAGCTCCAACCTTTCTCCTGTCCTGAAAGGGCCCCGCCCACCACCTACTCCCACCCCAAAACCAGTGTAGGAGGGCGGGCTGTCTTGACAGCACTGGGTCTTGGGGGTCCCGAGCTTAAATTCCATCTCTGGCCCTATGCTTACTAGCTGGGAGGTTTGGGGAAATCATCTCATCTTCTGGAGCCACATTTTCCTGTCTGTAAAGTGGGGACAACAATGGAGCCCACCTCCAAGGATGGTTTGGATTAAATGAGATGCTGCATGTCAATCACAGCCCCTCAAGCACGTGGAGCACTTGCTATCCATTCCCTCTGATTAGTGGGTTCCTAGGTTCTCCTCCCTCCCCAGACGCCTCTGTGGCCTGGACAGGGCTCGTCTAGGACAGAGAAGGCAAAGGAAGGAGGGGTCAGGTGCAATCTGATCAGATCTGGGCTCCCCAAGTTCACAGCCAGTGCCGCCCGTCCTCCCCAGAGACTAGACACCTCCAGCCTCTTTCTTGTGCTGAGATAGAGATCAGGTCAGAAGGAGCTGGGAGAAAGGTTGAAGCTCTTTGGAAATTACAGGCAGGGATGATGTTCTCTTAGTTCTTACCTTTCTGACTGGTCGGTGTCCATGCTCTGGAAATATTTTTAATACCCCCCCGGCTATAAATCTGGCTCAATTACACTTATTCCTTGCCCATTGTGCATGTTCTGGTGTTAGGTCGTGTGTATTGGCGGGGAGACCAAGGTGACTCAGATAGCAGGTCCCCAACGCACTTAAGGAGCTCAGAAGGAGAAGGCAGACATACAACCCCCTCATTCAACACGTCTTCAGACAAGGCAGAGCATGTGATGTGTGTAAAGGGGAGAGTAAATAAAGTCTTGTGGGAACGAGGGAAATGATTAACTTTTGCTGAAGTTGGTGGAAGTAGGGGCAATCTTGGAAGACCACCTGAGGCTGGCATACTCGGAGATGCCTGTTGGTGACTGGGTAGTGTTTCTTCTGGTGGAGAAGACTGGGGTATTCCAGGCTGAGGGAAGAAGCCAGAGCAAACAAACCAGCCCTGAAGTATGGGCTACGTTTGGTGGAATGTAGGATTTGCAGAGGAGGGATTTACAGTGAAACCAGGAAAAGCACCACGCACTAATCCCCAAAGTGGAGGTGATGGCAGGGCAAAGGTGCACTCAGATTTCCCTCCCAGACAGGGCCTCCGTGCCCAGTTCCTCAGTTATAAAATGGGGATAATCACTTCTTTCTCATAGGATTGCTAGGAGACAAAAAAAGAGAGGGTGTGTAAGGCTCCGGGCTCACTGTAAGTACTCGTGAAAGCTGGGTCCTTCCAATGTTTCTCTTCTGTCCACCTGCTTCCCAAGCACAGACTCAGTCTCGACAGCAGACTCAGCAGAATTGACATTAGTTGTGGACTTCTCTCTCACTGTGGCGTAAGGCCCGTAAGGCAGGGTTGCCATTAGGTTCAGTCAACAAACATTGATTGAGATGCCACGATGTGCAACATGCTGGCCCCCTGTAGAGATACATTGGTTCATGGAGAGCTCTCAATAAGTGGAGAGGGGGGAGACATGGGCGGTTGGAGGGAAGGATGAAGGGGGATGGAGAGAGATGGAGGGGAGAATGGAGAGAAGGCTGGTTGGCAAATGAAGGGTAAAGGGGTGAAGGGATGGGTGGAGGGAGGAGGGAAGGATGGGTAGAGGAATAGAGAGATAGATGGATGGGTGAAGGGATGGAAGAGTGGAAAGTGGATAGAGGAATGGAGGGATGGAGTGATTGAGGGAGGAATAGAGAGGTAGATGGATGGAAGGATGGATGCATGGATGGATGGATGGATAGAGGGAAAGATGGTAGGTTGACTGGATGTGTGGGTGGGTGGGTGGATGCATGCATAGAGAGATGGGTGATAAGATGGATGGGTGATAGGATGGAGGGAAAGATGAACGATTGGCTGGATGAAGGGATAAAGGGGTGGAAGGTTGGATGTAGGAATGAGGGAGGGATGGAGAGAAGGATGGATGAAGAGATAGAAAGGTAGACAGGGAATCGAGGAATGAAAGGATAGAGAGACTGAGGATAGAGAGATTGAGATCCCTCTATTGAGGGATAGAGGTAGAAAGAGAAAGAGGGATGAATGGAGGGAAGGAGGGAGGGAGGGATGGAGAAATCAAGAAATGGATGGGTGGATGGATGGATGGACGATGAGTGGGAGAAATGGATGGAGAGACAGAGAGACGGTCATCCTCTAAGAAGCTCACCTTTACCTGTCACTGCAGATCCTGGCACAGGGTATATATTTATTTGATTTCTGTTTGATTTCAGGGTATGTGTATTTGTTTAATTGAAATCAATGCATGTGGACGTGCTTTGGAAAGTATGTCTGCCCTCTAAATGCTGAAGCATCCCATTCTACCTCCTCCTTGGTCGGGAGTGGGAGGTCCTTTGAGGAAGACAAAGAGAAGAAAGGCAGGGAAGTCTGCTGGGGGAAGAAGGAGGAGGGCAGGCAGGCTCAGCTGTTCAGTGTAAACCTCCCACCCCGGGTGGCATATGGAGAACATGTGGCCCCTCCTTCCTGGCACTGGAGAATCGTCATACCAGGAAAGCTGGCAGCCAAGGGCACAGAGCGTTCCCAGAGGGAACTGCTGGCAGTCGGGCAGGAGGCAAGCGTTAGAAGCTACAGCCTGGAGCCTGGCTCTGCAGTGGGCCCCGAGGGACTGTGGGAAGCTGAGAAGAGGTGGGCTCCAGGCTCCTCACCACCCCCCCGGGCTTAGACACAGTCACCCCTCCAGGCCTCCAGCAGAGACCAGGCCAACCCCCGTCCAGGCCCTCGGAGCCCGCCTAGCTCTGAAGAATCAGCGCTGTGCTAAGACCCCTGGGAGTCCGCTCTGCCACTCTCTGACCACGGGACCCCGAGCACATCACTTCTTTCTGGGCCTCATTTTCCAGTTTCCATATTGTCCAAATGCCAACCTCTCCCCGTAGCTGGTCAATAGGAGCTGTTCATCACCAAGGAGGAAAAACAAGACCGTCTACGGAGCTTTCCAAAAAGCCCAGTGTTTTCCATGTAAAGAACCGTCCATGATCTTGAAATCATGCTCACCTTCCTCTCTGAGTTTTGGCATTAAAGGGTACCCTTTCTTTTGGGAAATAAGGGCTAGTAATGGTCATCTTGCCAGACAACCTTTATTTTTGTAATTTTTTACTGGATGCACGAAACCCCAAATTGTGAACCTCTAGACCAGATGATTCCTACAGGGTCTTCCAGAGCTGGGTGGGATCCTCTGTCTTAGATGCAATCCCACCAGGGCTCTGATTTGGAACCTTGGTGCATACAACTTCCCTCTGGAACCTTCCACCTGCGCCTGGAGGCAGCAGTGCCCTTGGGGTTCAGGAGCTGACAGGGGACGCTTTCTGGGGCCAGAACTGGACGTTGCTCTCAACAATCCATCTCAGCCCCAACGTCTGAGGCTCAGTCCACCCTCCCCATACCCCACCCCCCAGGAGCTCTTCACTGCTCCGGTGATCCTGGGCCCAGGCTCCGGAGAGGCACTCCAGACGGGACCAATGTGGGCTGACGATGGCTCCCTGTGACCTGCAGCACATCTGGACAGAATCAAGTTCCAGTTCAGCAGGGGACAGCTGGGTGGGACAGCCGGGTTGGGCCGGGTGGGTCCAACCACAGGAGACATGATGGAAGGCTTGCAAGCCTCAGCCCATGTGCGCTGGCTGATCTGGACCCCGAGTGCTCCAAGGCCCTGCCAGACAGTGGGTGGGGATCCCATCAGAGGCGGTGGGAGCGTGGGAATCAGAGACATGCCCAGGCCAGAGCGAGGCTCCCAGAAGCCCCTCCTGCGACACAGCTCCCCCTTGGTTTTCTCCTCCTCCCTAGTTACCCCCACCCAGAGCCAGCTCTCCCGGTCTTGAAACTTGCAAAAGAAACATCACGGCCAGCCCCAGCGAGGCCCGCCAGCTCAGCAGCCTCTCCCTGCCCCACGGCCTGGCTCTGCGCGGCCTCTCCCTCCAATCAGACAGCAGGCAGCTTGGGAGGCCTGGGAAGCTGTGGACAGCCAGGGCCCAGCCAGCTCTGGTTTCCTGGATCTAAGAGTTTGTGCTCATTTATTATTTAGCAAATATGTCTTTACCACGGACTGAGGGATGTGTGAAGCACCAGAGAGAGTGGCGTGGGAGTATGTTTGGCTGTGTGTGTGTGTCTGTGTGTGTGTGTGTATGTGTACGTGCACACGTTTGGGGGTGGGGAGGGGTTTCTGAAATGAATCGAGCCCAACCTCTGCGCTCCGATGGGCCTTTCTCCAGCAGGTGTGAATGCGGGGGTGGCCGGAGCATCCTTGTTCACGGGAGAGATGTACAGGGCGCTGGTGGAAGCTCCTGTTACGTTCCAGGCCCTGACATGTCGTCACCAGAAGGCAGACAGACCCCAGGACAAGCCACAGCCTTCACCTTCCTAAGCAGACTCACAGTTCCTGGAAGAGAAGGAAGAGTGGGAAGGCTTATGCTTAAATATTTTTTCTTTTTTTCAATTGAGATGTAATTGACATATAACATTATATTAGTTTTAGGTATACAAACACATTTGTTTAAATTTAGTTTTTTAATTGGTAATACACACACCATTTCAAAAATTTAGTTAATTCGAAAGGACATCAGTGAAGTCAGCCTCCCACCCTCTCCACCCTCTAGTTTCTCCCTAGAGGGAGGGCTTGAATCTGCATTCAGAGGAGAGGGCTTCATATCTTGTCCCGGGGGTGTGGTCAGTGGTAAAGCATCACATCCAGATGGGGAAACGGAGCTGTAGACCCTGCAGGCCCTCAGGGCTTGTCTGGGCCAGCTCCCTCCTCTAGACCAGGAGAGAGAGATGGAGAGAGGGGAGGGGACCTGGAACTGACAAGGCAGGGGAGGCCGGGGCGGGGGGAGGGGGTGGCCAGGGGGCTGGAACCAGGTTCCTGGCTCCCATCCAGCACTCTTTCTCTCGAGGGCACTGCTTCCCCGGCTGCTGACCAGGGACACGTGGGTCCCCTAAGAGGGCTCAGGACACAATCAGTGCTGGGGTCCTGCCCGGACAACGGCCACACACTCAGCAAGACCTCTGATCAGTGAAGGCCTCCTGGGGTCTGAGCCAAAGCAGGAGCCCATGGCTGGGCCCCAGTGGGTTTCTGAGCGTGGAGACTGAGGCGTGGCTCCTCTCTAGCTGGTTTATCATTGCTGGCAAGTGTGGTAACCGTTCTCAGTGGCCTCACAAAGTTGAGATGATCCCAAAACTGACCTCATGGGCTGGTGGTGAGGATGGATGGGATAAAGCCTTAGCCCCCAGCCTGGCACAGATGACCACTCAGCATTAGTGAAGACGAATGTCATGGCTGTTGTGGTGATTGCCCCCACCTCCGCCCTGGCCTCGTTTATCTCCACGGCACTTGTCAATGTCTGACATTCTTCACATTTTACTCAGTTATCATCTCTATCCACAAGACGTCCATGAGGACAGGGATTTTTCATTGATTTTGTTCATTACAAATCCCCAGTACCTAGAACAATGCCAGGCATAGAGGAGATGCTCCATGAAGATGTGCTGAATGAATGAATGAGTGAGCAAATGAATAAAGCATTTCAGCGTTGAACTTGGATACCCCATAGTGTCTAGGTAAAGAGCTGTGGACTGAAGGAGGGAGTAAGAGGGAGGGATAGAAGCAAACCTTGGCCTGAAGAACATCAGGGTGCCACTGGTCATTGGTCATCAGGAAGGTCTTCAGCTCCCTCAAGGATGACAGAGACCCATCTGGAAAGAGAAGCTGGGGGAGGGGTTCCCAGTGTCCAGCCAGGTTTCCAGACATTCAGGACATGGCTGCCCTCTAGACCTGGAGGTGAGGACAGGCCCCAGAGTACCCCATCCCCAGGACTCTGGGTCCCCAAAGGTGGGACAGCCCTGGGAAGGCTCTCTGTCCTGTGCCCCCTGGGCCTCTGGCTGCTCTAGGGCTTGCCCCACCCCCATTGCCATAAACCGCCCAACTGTGGATCTCCCCCATTCTTGAAGGTGGAGACCAGGGCTGATGGGTCATCATCTGCCCAGCCCTTGGCATAGAGTCGGGGTGTCATAGGGACCCAAGGGATGTTGGAGGTGTGAGTGAAGGAGCAAAGGAACAAGTGCTCTCCACCCCACTCCCCACACCTCCACCCCCCCATCCCCCACCCCAAGATGGCAGCCTCAGCTCTTGCTGTCCACCCCCTGCATCTCGACCACTCACTCACGCAATGGGCAGTCTCCGGGAAGCTCACAATGGCCCATCTGTGAGCACACACCCTGCACCTTCTCCCCTCCCTTCCCCTTCCCCACCCAGGTCTGGTCCCAGCCCCTCTCTCTTCACCTCCCATTAAAATAAACATTCATTTTCTGGGATTTCCTCAGGGCATCTCCCCCTCCCAGGGCAGCCCCAAACCTGGCTTGGAAAACTGCCTTCCAGCCTCTGGGTTTCCTTTTACTTGCTGGGGAGCGGGGAGGGGGGGGTGGGAAGTACAGCTGGGCTGGTCCAGCTGTTTCCTCAGCAGCCTGGAGCTGCTTTGGAAATGAGGTGACAGCCAGCTCCCCCCAGCTTCCCCTAGCAGGGCGAGGATTAAGTTAACAGGCAGCCAAATGTTCCGGGGCAGCCACCCCTGGCCCCCGGGCGGCTTGCTCCCTGTAGGGG
This sequence comes from Tapirus indicus, assembly GCA_031878705.1. Classification (NCBI taxonomy): domain Eukaryota; kingdom Metazoa; phylum Chordata; class Mammalia; order Perissodactyla; family Tapiridae; genus Tapirus; species Tapirus indicus. The sequence continues at coordinate 12,346,878 of CM062928.1, forward strand.
TGGAGGGGTGGATGGAGAAGAGGGCAGTCTGCCCCGGTCCAGGGAGGGTACTGCCACATCACACAGCAGGGCCTCTCGGGCTTCTTTCCAGTTCTCCCCACCACCCTCTGCCTTTGATCTTGTTTCTGCTGCAGCTCGGTCACCAGGGCTGCTCTGCTGTGTGGCCCCGCCAGGACTTCTAACCTCTCTGGCCTCCCATTTTACCTTCTGGAGGGTGGGCAGTAATAATGAGGCATAGAGGGTATTGGACTTCCACCACTGTCAAAGTCCCTTTGGATTCCGAGGTCCAACCATCAGTCCTGCGTTCACACATTGGGTCATTTAGCAAACATGTGATGGGCTTCAGAATGGACCAGACCAGGTGCTGGGGACACAGGGATGAACAAAGCTCAGCACCACCCCAGGGAAGGCAGACGGGGAAGAGGCAAGGAGCATTGGCTGTGATCAGGGTTCTTGACGGGGGGGGGGGGTGGGGGGAGGCACAGCGCTGCGGGGCACAGAGCAGGGCATCTGTTCCGGGTGTTGGGACATCAGGGAAGGCTGAAATTTAGGAGGCAATCAGGAGTAGCCAGTAGGAGAAAGTCCCATCTAGACCTAAAACCGCCCTGCCCTACGGCCAGGGCTGCTCATGCATCTTCTCACTGGAGGCCCAGACCTCCTGGTTTCCATCTTGTCTGCAAGCTGGAGACACAAGGAATTCAGTCCAAGTCTGAAGGCCTGAGAACCAGGAGCCCCGAGGGCAAGAGAAGACAGAGGTCCCAGCTGGAGCCATCAGGCAGGAATAGCTGAATTCCTCCTTCCTCCACATTTGTTTTCTATTCAGGCCCTGCGTGGATTGGGTGATGCCCACCCACACTGGGCAGGGCCATCTGCTTTACTGAGTCCACCCATTCAAATGCTAATTCCATCCAGGCGCACCCAGAAATAACGTTTAGCCAAATACCTGGGCACTCCGCGATCCAGTCAGTTTGACACGTGAAATTAACCACCACACCCCCCCATTCACTTCTTTTCTGGTAACCACCTTCTACCTCCACTTTCTTCTGTATCCAACTTAGAATCCATGGCGGTCCAGCATTTCAACGACACTTGCCAGTTCTTGAATTTCCCTCTTTCATTTATCTTTTGCACCCACCTGCAAAATTCCAACCCTAGATGAGTTAATTCTTGGCTTTCTCTGTCCTGCATCAGGACGGCAGGAGAAAATGACCCCCTTGGGTGGACTGGTCCCACTGGAAATGGAGGAACCTCAATAAGCCCATAATACCCGCAATGCCCTAGTGTAACTTGGGGCCACTCACTGTCCCAGACCCCAAAATATCTCTTCCAGTTCCTACTGCTGCATAACAAACATCCCAAGACTCATTGGCTCAAACAACAATATTTAACTCACAAATCTGCAGTTTGGGGCAAAGCTCATCTCGGCTCCATTCAGCACCATCTGGGGCACCTGACTGGCGATTGGAGGATCCACTTCCAAGGGACTCACTCACAGGTCTGGCAAGTCAGTGCTGCTCTTGGAGTGTGCTTGTTGGGGGGGTGGGGAGGGAGGGAGCGAATGATAAAGCAAATGGGGATAAAATGCTTACAATAAGTGAGGCTGGGCAAAGGGTATATGAGTGTTCTTTGTCCTGTTTCTATTTTTGCAAATTTGAAACTTTCTCCAAATAAAAAGTTAAGAAAATGGAACTATATCACATAAATCCTCAATATTTGAAAATTTTGTAGTTATCATCATGATTGATTTCCCAATGGTCAAAGACCAGACCATACTCTGTATTATTTCAATCTTTGGAAATTTGTCGAAACTTATTTTATGGACCAGTAGGATTGTTTTTGCAAATTCCATGTGCCCTTGAAAATAATTCTGTCGTTATTTGTTTTTCCGTATACATCAGGCATTGTTTGGTAATCATATTGTTATTCATATCATCTATATATTCAATAATTTTTTTTTGCCAGCTTGCTCTCTACGCTACTGAGAAAGATGTGTTAATTTCTCCACTAAGATTATTGATTTGTCTATTTCTTTTTGTAATTCTTTAATTTGGGGGCGTTATATATTACTAGGTGCATATAAAAAACAAACAGACATCAACAACAAAATTAATCCAAACCAGGCAACTTTCCCAAATCCGCACTCCAGCCACCGTCGTCTCCTGCCTCCCTCACAGCCAATCAGTTTCTCAAAAGACTTGTCTACATCAGTGGGGCTCGATGTGGTCTGGGGGCCAGCAGCTTCAGCATCACCTGGGAGCTTGGCGGAAAGCAAGTTCTCCGCTCCACCCAAGACCTGCTGAATGAAACCTCTGCGGGTGGGGCCCAGGAATACGTTTGAACAAGCTCTGGGTGTTTCCAGGTGAGCTGCACGCTGAGAGGCACTCCTTCATCGCCTGTCTTGTCCTCCCTTCCATTTATTCCTCTACTCATCCAGTCTGGCTCCTGCCCCTCACCCTTCAAAAGCAGTGGCTCTCATCAGGCTCAAAAATGACCTCCCAGATACCGAATCCAACAGGAATTTTACCCCTCAGCAGTGTTCCACCTGTTGAGCATTTCCTTCCTGATTTTAGGGAACAAGTCCTTGTTTTTGGTAAAATTAATGTTTTAATATTTGCTTGTTATAAAAATGAGTTACAGAATATGAATCTGAATAATGTAAAAAAAAAACCACCCCAGATCCCATCACCCAGAAGCAACTGCTATTAACATTTAATTAATACAATTTCAGATGTCTCTTTATGCATACATACAGATAGAAGGATGGACAGGCAGATAATAAAAAAAATAGAGAGGTGTACTATAATAATATGGGATAATAAATATCCTATCTTAAAATGAAATGGATTTCATTTAATTTTAGTTGACCTTAACAGTACACAGTCATGCACCCCATAACATTTTGGTCAATGATGGGTCGCATATATGACCGTGATCCCAGGAGATTAGTCCCATGTAGCCTAGGTGTGGAGTAGGCTGTGTGGTCTAGGTCCGTGTGAGTGCACTCTATGATGTTATACATTTGTCCAAGTTCACACAATGATGAAATTGCCTAGCAACGGATTTCTCAGATCTCAACGATCCCTGTCGTTAAGTGACAAGTGACTGTAAAAACGAATTCAGTGGGGAAAAAGGAGCTGACCTAAGTCACTTTGAAAAACAATATTTTGACTGGATACTGTAAGGCTAAAGAGGAAATACTGTACACAGCACTGTATTCTCATTAATGTCCAGGTTGGCTATCCTAAAACTATGCTACATTTATAGTAGGGCTGAACAAGTATGTATATTCTAGATTATTAGAGGCAGGTGTTTCGCTGTCAGAGAAAGATGTTACAAATAAGTAAGGGGGATGCTAGAATAAATGCTGTAATGCTAGATTAGCGTCAGGATGTCGGTATGAACTCATGTTTATCATAATACATATACAAGTAGATGCAGAAATAAACATAGTTATGTGTGTTTACACATGGTTCCTAGCTCTGCCTGCTGAGAGGACCTGGAAGCAATGACACCTCAGTAAGAGCAATCACACCCAGTACCCAGAGCTTGGTTTCTAAATACCATTCTCCAACGGAAGGAGCCAGGGATCCCTGGAGGAATGGCTGATTCTAGGGCTGAAACAGAAAATACAAGATGAGCCTAGAGTATCTTATTTATAGTGTCAGAAAGTAAGAAAGTGCTTACCAAAAGAAAAAAGATGGAGGTATGTCAAAAGGACATAGGATGCTCAGCACATAAGTAATTAGGGAATTGCAAATTAAAATGATAATGAGATACCACTACACACCTATTAGAATGGCTAAAATCTAAAACAATGACAACACCGTATGCTGCCGAGGACGTGGACCAATGGGAACTCTCTTCATTGCAGGTGGGAATGCAAAATGTTAGAACCATTTTGGAAGACAGTTTGGCAGTTTCTTACAAAGCTAAACATAGTCTTCCCAAATGATCCAGCAATCTTGCTCCTGGGCATTTACTCAATTTATTTGAAAACTACGTCCACATGAAAACCTGCCCACAAATGTTTATAAAAGCTTTATTCCTAATGTCCAATATGTGAATGGACAAACAAACTGTGGTACATCCTTTCAAGGGAATATTATTCAGCAGTAAAAAAGAGATGGGCTAGCTAACCATAAATAGACATGTAGGAACTTTAAATGCATGTTGCTAAATGAGAGAAGCCAATCTGAAAAGGCTGTATGATTCCAATTATATGACATTCTGGAAAAGGCAAAACTATGGAGACAATAAAAAGATCAGTGGTTGCCTGGAGTTAAGGGGAGAGAAGGATGAACAGGCAGAGAACAGAGGATTTTTAGGGCAGTGAAACTATTCTGTATGACAATATAATGGTGGATACATGTCATTATACATTTGTCAAAACCCATAGAATGTACACCACCAAGAGTGAACCCTAATGTAAACTATGGACTTCAGTAAATAACAATGTGTCAATACTGACTCATCAGTTGTAACAAATGTACCCCACTAATGCAAGATATTAACAATAGAGGAAACTATGTGTGGGGTGGTGAAGGAGTACATGGAAATTCTCTGTACTTTTTCCTCTATTTTTCCGTAGACTTAAAACTGCTCTAAAATATAAAGTCTATTAAGTTAAAAAAAGAAAGAAAGAAGGAGACACTGACGCCAACCTAATAAAGCTCCCAATGGCCAAGGTTGCAGTAATTTCAGCAACAAAACAGATAATGATAATACTGGTTATAACCCAAAGAATAAAATAAATAATCATGAGTCCATACTGATATAAACAAATGATTGACCACATAAATAAGTGCAGTAGAAGGGACAAATCTTCCTTTAGAGAATTCCAAATAAATGTACAAGAAATGAGGGCAATGGAAAATCACCATTAAGATACAAGAATAATGATTACTGCGGGCAAGATCCACTGCTGAACGTCCCCAAACTGTCTTTCCAAAAATGTTTATTAATTACTGCGGTGGTTTAATATATGTCCACAAATTTCCTTCATACTTCTCCCTCCAGAAGATGGAGATTAATTCCCGTCCCCTTGAGGAAGGGCTGGACTTAGTGACTCACTTTGACAAACAGTGTGGAAGGGAGAAACAGTAACTTTTCAGCAGAGAAACCTGGCAGACCCACCTTAACCAAGAATCAAGGTTAATATCACCAGTAATAAATCGCAGTGATGTCATCTATCTCCGTATATGAAACAAGAAGGGCACTTTTCCTTTTTTGGTGTTCTTCCCAAAAATCTGTAGTCTCAGTCTGGTCATGAGAAAACATCGGACAAACTCAAACTGAGGGACATTCTAGAAAACACTTGACCAGGACTCTTCTAAAGTGTCAAGGTCGGGAGAGACTGAGAAACTGTCTCAAACTGGAGGAGACTAAGGAGATATGACAACTTAATGCAATGTGCGATCTGGGATTGGATCCTAGAGCAGAAAAATGGGATTAGTGAGAAAAGTGGTAAAATCTGAAAAAAGTCTACTTTAGTTAATAACACTGCCCCAATATTAATGTCTTAGTTTGGACAAATGTGGCGTGGTTATGTAAGACGTTAACCTTAGGGGAAGCTGGAGAAAGAGTGTATGGGGAACACTTTGCAACTTTTCTGTAAATCTAAAAATTTTTCAGATAAAAAGCTTAAAAATAAACTAGTAAGTTGAAACCGAAGAAATTGCTAATTTTTAAATAAAAAGCTTTTTTGCCACAAACGATATTAATTCCTATCAGGCCCTTTAAAGTCAAGAAACATGATATGTAAAATATTAATTATGAGATTGGGAAAATTATATTTTTAAATGACATTTTTCCAACTTTATCCCAGATATCTATTGATTCTTACTGTGAAAAATGAGGAAATTAACACGTTCACACTTCCTCCCACCTTCTCTCCTCCATCTCCCAATGCTTGTTGGTCTTATTAATATTATTATTTTATTATTGATGTTTATGACATTTACACCACTTTCTATACTCCAAATTCACAAAGATTTTCATTTCTACATTTAAATGGATTCAGTGGTCATCACCAATATGTTTACTCCAGTTTCTCCATTCTGAGCTATTTATTTTGATAAGTTGACTAGACCTGATTGCCCAATTGTTTGTTTCAAGAAGGACTAAGAGACAGTCGTTCTCGAAGTTCTTGGATGCCTGGGAATGTCTGTGTGGCCTTTCTGTTCGAAGGAAACGTACTTGGGTATAAATTCCTTTGGTCACAATTTCTATCCTTCAGGACCGTGTATATGTTGCCCTCTGACCCTGGTACAGAATACATCTGGAGAGCAGTCTGCAGCCAGCCTGATGTCCCCCATTCGTGTGACTTCAGATTTTCACCTGGATGCCCATATGATTCTGTCTTTAGCCTTGAAGTAGAGTGACTTCATCAGGATATCATGCTTGACGATGGCCCTGAATCACTTTTGTATCTTCATATTCAAATCTTTATTTCAGGAAAGTTTTTCCCCATTATGTCTGCATATTTTTCGTCTTGCTTCCATTCGATCTATTTTTCTTTTCAAGAAACACTAACTGCGCAACAGTTGTATCTCTTTGGTCTGTCTTCCACGTCTTTTAGTCCTTTGTATAAATATTCCCTAAGGGCTCAGTTGCATGTCCCCAAGAAGACGGTTGAAGTCCTAACCCCCCAGTACCTGAGAAGGTGACCTTATTGGAAAATAGGGTCGTTGCAGATGTGATTAGTGAAGATGAGGTCGTACTGGGTTAGAGTGGGCGCTTCATCCCGTGTGGTGTCCTCACAGTGGGAGGAGAGTGAGAGCCACAGGGAGGAGAATGGCACGTGACACTGCAGGCAGAGATTGGAGTGTCGCAGCGGCAAGCCAGGGCCGGCCGGCCACCACCAGAAACCCGGAGAGAGCGTGGAACAGATTCTCCCTTGAGCCCTCAGAAGAGCCGACGCCCAGAATTCGGACTTCTAGCCTCCAGAACCGCGAGGGAATCAATTTCTGTCATCTTAACCCACCTGGTCTGTGGGACTTTGTGACCGCCGCCCTAAGCAACCAATCCACTGTTTTTATGTGTTCGTTCCCTTCCATTTATTTTTGTGTGTTTTTCTCCAGATGTTTGCTACGAGCCCTTCTGAACTCTGTGTCTCTGTTTATTTTGAGTTGTTTTTCTTCTTTTTAACGTCTTTAATTTCTAAATGTCTTTATTTGTTGCTTCCGCTTCTTGAATGCCACCAACTCACTCTCTTTCTGTCTTCTGTCTTACAGTTGCTTCAAGGAGCGCCTGACATCTCCTAGCTCCTTCGGAGGTCAGACCGCCTGCGACCTCCCTGGGTCCGTGGTTGTTTTTCAGTCATTCCTCTTGTGATGTAAGCTCCTTTGCCGTTTTGCTTATATGTCTTGCCTCCGTTTCCTCTTTTATTTTATTTTTCCGGTTCCGTGATGCTTCCATTGTGACGATGATTCATCTTGGAACAGGCCGGCCGTTTGTGGAAGGAGGATGTTGAAAGGAGCAGAGTCGGGAATCTGGGGAGCGATTAGGGTTTGTGCCCCCAAACACACTCTTAGTAAATCCTTCCTTTCCTTTCTCTGGAGGACACCGCCCCCCAGCTTCAGCCCTAAGTGTTCTGAGAGTCTCAGAGGGGCCTCAGGCTGGGGGACTCCAGAGTCCCAATCTGCGACTTCCACCTGCCTCGCTCCTTCTCCACCTCATCCCAGCAGGCTCCTCGTGCTGGGAGGCGTTGGGTGCTGGGCAGGGGGAGAGGGTGAGTCAGCAAGTTCCCTCCCATCCCCACGCTGCCCTGTGACTTTGAACTGGGTCTGGACAGGGAAGTGTCTGATGCCTCCCGAACTCAGCCCAGACCCTGTCACCCAACTGTGCCATCTGGAGGGACATCTGCTTCCTCCTTGGGGCTCCGTCTCCTCTCTTATTTGAAATCCTACTTTATAGCATTTAGCAGATATACTTTCTGGTTTAACAAAAGATGGAGGTCCTGCTCTTTTTGTTTTTTTTTTTTTTCCTCTTCCAAATTCAGTGGGCTTCGAGGCAAAGAGCAATGTAGGTAGTCCATCAAGTTACCATTTTTAATTCCTGCATTCTTGGAAAACTCTCTTCCCTTGGCTTTAAGGACACAAAATACGTGCCTCATTTTCCTCTTTTCTTGCAGGTGACCCCTTCTTGGCGTCCCTTGCCCCGTCCTCCTGTATCCAGCCATGCAGTGTAGGCAGAAAGGAGGTGCCTGGCAGGAGGCCACACAGCCCGTAAGGGGAGGAGCCGGGATTCCGACCTCAGGCACTGTGGCTCCACCACTAAGGGACGGGCTTCTCTGGGGCGAGTTCCCAAGGAACCACTACGCCATCCTTGCTCCCTTCTCAGGTCAGAGTTCCAGAAATAACGACCAGGGGCACGCCCAGTGGAGGGAGGACTTGTCCCACCTCCTTCCATCAGCCACAGGGTCTGGGGAGAGGGTCCGTTGGCGCCCAGGAATCCTGGATATTGACTCACCTGGAACATTACAGGGGTTGCAGTAAAAGGAACACTTGTTTCTGAATATAAACAAGCCCTCGGGAAACTGTCCCCAGCCACATCCTGCTGAGAGACCTCAGGGAGTCCTGGTCCTCCTGTCTGGTGCCACTTACTCAGCCAAGGAATAGAAAAGAGGGCCTAGTGGCAGTGAGGATGGGGATGGACCTCAGAGGCCGGGACCTGCATTTAAGCCCTGACTCTGCCATTGGTTGACCTGTGGGCACCTTGGGAACCGCTGCCCTCTCTCACCTCTGTGTCCAATGGACGGGGCAGCCTGGAAAATCCCTGAGTCCCTGCTGGTGCTGGTGCTCCAGGATTCTGGGCTCCCCTCCAAGCCCTCTGGGGACTCACCCTGCTCCCCATTCCTCCCATAATACAGCTTGGGCAACTGGGTGGGGATGATTCCCTTGTCTAGGGTGTGTCCAAGAAGGCCCCCAGGGCCTGAGGCTAGGGCCAGCTGGGCAGCACTGGGGTGTTTGTTTCTGAGATCCTCAGGGCCCAGTGATGACTCATTCTTCCTTGACAGTGAGGAGGGGCTGAGGGCTTCTCTTCCCCAAGGAGCAACTTCCGGGTCGGTGAACTGGAGGTTCTTGAGGCTCTGAGGGAAACTCTCTGGCCAAGGACAGTTTTCTGTCCCAGCATTTGGTCCTTCAGATGCTCCAAAGGAGCATCTACTTATTCTAGGGACATAAACTTAAGTGGGCCTAGGGGCAGTCACTGGGAGGCTAAGTTATGGGACCTAGTTGACACTTGCACTGTGGTCAAATGCTTAGGTGACAAACAGACTTTGAGTCTTGTCTCCAGCCACTAAGACCTTTTGATCTTCCTTCCATTCTCTTGCCACTTATAAAAGGAGAGGATAGACCTTTCATCCATCCATCCATCCATCCACCCACCCATCCATCTAACCATCCATCCATCCATCCATCCACCCATCCATCTAACCATCCGTCCATCCAACCATCCATCCATCTGTCCATTCTAAGTCTACCCATCCATCCTCTATACATCATCCATCATCCTCCATCTTTTCACTCATTATCCATCCATCCATTGTCTATTCATTCAGTCATCCCTGTCACCCCCTATACATCCTTTGTTCAAAACACCATAGACTTAATAATGACAACAATACTACTATGAAAAACAATGGTCACTATCTATTGAAACCTGACTATATGTCAAATGCTGTGTTAGTTGCTTTACTTGTATTATATCATTTAATCTATGTCTATCCAATGGGTCCCATGTTACAGTTGAGGAAACTGAGATAAATAATCATCTAAAGACTTCCCTGGGGATACAAATATGAGGAAGATACCATTTCTCTAACTTCCAATGCTCACCATGGAGTGAAAGAGACTGATCTGTGAAAATACAGGGTATCTATAAAGTCTAGAAGCCTGATAATATTTGTTTATTTATTTTACAGATTGAAGATGTCCTTGATAGTACTATATTTATTTACAGATACTCTGTACAGTAGAAATGCAAAGTGAGAGATGCTCCAACAGGACTAAAAAGGAAGTCCTGCAGAAGCGCTGCAAGGGGGGAAGGGTGTGGGGAGAGGAAGGAGAGATCAGGGAAGGCTTCCCGGAAGAGGCAGTATTTGGGTTGAGTATGATTTTGCTGGACAGAGAGTGGCTTTGCAAGTAGAGGGCATGGCAAGCACAAGGGTGTGGAGGCATGAATTGAGAAGACTTGACCAGAGAAATGCAAATAGTTTTCAGTGTTTGGAAGAGAGGAGTCGTGGGAGAACCTGGGGAAGATGCGGCTTTCAAGAAAGGCCACCCTGAGCCTATAGGGTCATTAGAAGGACATGGTCTCAGAAATAAATGCCCCAGTGCTGCCCAGCTAACATGCTCTATTTGGATGGGGAAAAAGACCCGATTATGAAATAGTCTATTTTGTTATTACCCCATTTTATGCCGTAAAGTGGATATATGTTTACAGAAAAAAGACTGGAAGAATATTCTAGAATGTTAGCAATGGAGAGTTCTGGGCAGTGGAATTTGGGATGGTGTTTATTTTCTTCTCTGTACTTTCTCTACAATGAGCATGGTGGAAGGAACTGGGGCTGAGAGTAGGACATCTGGGTTCTGATCTCCTTTTGGCCCCTGACTTGCTGGGAGACCTCAGGTAAGTCCTTTCCCCCTCTGGCTCTCTGCTTCCTCATCTGGAGAATGAGAATTGGCCCAGTGAGCTTCCCGGTCCCATCTGGACTGGCAGCTCCAGCCTGCAGTTTCTCAGACTGGGGACTGGGAGTGTGTTCTTGGGGACCGTTGCGTCCGGGGAACATTTTCAAAAACGTTTGCACGCTTTCATTTTGATGGTTAAATCTAAGAAGTGACTTCATACCCATAAAATACTAAGAATTATGTCTGGCACATGGTAAACCCTCCTTCCATGTGAGCTATTTTTATTTTTTAAAATATGCTGTTGCCATTTATCAAGACAATGCCCCTCTTTTGCAGTCATAATTTACAATGGGAAGACTTTCCCTAGACTAAGACTTCAGTTCTTGGACCAATATTTCTCAAATCAGGGCCTGGGGACCTCAGAGGTCCCCAAGACACATTTTCTCCCATAAAAAGGGGCTACACGCTAGTTAAGTTTGAATAAGAAACACGGGTCTGGGGCCCCGAAGAGCAGGGAGTGTGGTCTCAGAATACCTCCCCTCTCTGCTTTCACGGCTCCCCTTCAGCCGCGTGGCTTGCTTTTTCCTCGGGATGGCAGAGGCCTTGGAAACACACGTACCTTTCCCAGGAAAATGAGTCCCTGGGGAGGCCTCCCGGCCTGCAGGCTCGCTCCAGCACCTGTGTTCTATAACGTAGCCCTAATTGAAATCACATTAACGTTATGATCCCATTACGGGGAACAAGATGCGGGCTGCAGGAACGCGCCCCGTGGGGCCTAATCAGCTGGGCTGGATCATTTATAAGGGGCCGAGCATTGGCTTGGAGCTCAGTGTTAAGTAAGGCAGACGGGGGCCAATTCATTATTAACGAGACTTTATGCGTTTGGTTGGGCAGGAGTACAAGCTGGGCTCGAAGGGCGTCTGATGGAGAAGAAGCATTAAGGACTGGTGCAAACCTCCGTCTGCCATGCCCATCGGTGGAGCCCACAATACCTTCACCCAGGTGGTGGACCCCTGTCCCCAGAGTCTTCCCCGTGGCAACCCCTCCTGCTGATGAGAGAGGCTAAGTCACTTGCCTGAGCTCCCAGGACTGACATGTAGAGTCAGAATTTGAACCCGGGCAAGCTGAGTCCAGAGCCCACACGCTTAGCCAACCTGCTGCACACAGTCCACCCCTTGGCAGTTCACACCTCTCCCGCCTGGGCCGCTGGACCCCTCACGTCCCGGCAGCTCCAGATATGTGAGGCTGTGATGTCAAGGAAGGGGCAGAGCCAATCAGCAAAGGAAATCAGAAAATGTGGTGGAGATTCAGCTCTTCCATTCGTTGATTGTGTTCATTGCTCCAACTCCGTAAGTCCCAGTGCTGTGGCAGACACTGCACTGGGTGTCACAACCAAAAAGGTGAGAGAGACCCAGTCCTTGCTCCTCCAGAGGAGCTCAGAACTGCTTAGAGATCCCCTGCTCTCCGTGGGACCCATGTGCACTAAGCACTGCGTATACGTTGTCTCATGAACCCTTAACTACAACAGATGGAGGCTTGTTTATAATGTAACGTGGGAGAACCGTAATTAGAGAAATTAATGAACGATAGGTATCCCACTATAAGATGTAAGTATATACAATTAAATGCTAAACTAATTAAATATGATTGGAGGCGATATCATATGCTGGTTAGGAGTACAGGCTCTGGATCTGATGAACCTCCTGGATTTGTTCCTTGACTGTTGTGTTGCCCCTGACCATGTTATTTCCCCTCTCTGTCCACTCGTGTCACTTCCTTGTGCCTTGTCCTGGCTGTGGGGGATGAGGTGGAAGGATGCACAACATCGACATCTGTAGAACGGGGTGTTGTGTAATCACCAAATAACAGCTTTGGAGTTGGGAAAGAAAATGTCGGTCAGTAGAATGTGGTGGTTGAGAGCATGGCTTGGAAGGTTCTGGAAGGCTCTGAAGAATCATGGCTCTGCTCCAATGGCTGTGTGACCCGGGCAAGTCCTACACGAGGACTGTCAGCTTCTGCACCCGTAAAATGCAACCCACAGTAGCACGTACCTTATGAAGCTGCTGTGAGGTTAAACGAGACGACGGACGGAAAGCGCGCAGCACACGATCCGGACACGGTGAGGATTCACACACGACACCTGAGCTCTCATTGTAGAGGAACATCCAAGGGTGTGCCGGGCGCGTACTTAGATCTCCACCGGCCCTGTGACCTGTCAGGTCACCTGGTCCATTTGAGCCGGCAAATTCCTATAGGATTGAGCCGTGTGGATATGTTTTGTGAACGGTAACACAATGCACAGATGTGCAATTCTCCTTGTTGAGCACTGACTGTATACCAGCCCAGGACCCAGATATGGGGGGTGGGGGAGGGGAGACACGGTCTCCCGCTGTCCAGGGGGCCCCATTTGGCTGGAGGGGCCCTGGGTAGCGCAGACTGCCCCATGCGTGTGGAATTGACTAGCAAGCGCAGGCCACGGAGGGCACAGGGGGAGCCTCGTCCCCCCACCACGCAGTTTGGGGGCAGTCGTTCACTGGGCACGAGCACCGCCTCTCACGTGTCTTGTTTTGTTCACCCCATATCTTACTGTTTTGGTTTTTTTTTGGTGAGAACATTTAAGTTCTACTTTCTTAGCAAATTTCACTTATACAGTAGAGTGTCATCATCTATAGTCACCACGTAATACGTTAGATCCTCAGGCCTTGTTCATCTTATAGTTGAAAGTTTGTACCCCTTTACCAGCCTCTCCCTATTTCCCCACCCCCAGCCCCTGAAACACTTTTCCACTCTCTGTTTCTATGAGTTCCACTTTAAAATTTTTTAGATTCCACATATAAGTGATACCACGCAGTATTTGTCTTTCTCTGTCTGGCTTATTTCACTTAGCATAACGCCCTCCAGGTTCATCCACATTGTCACAAATGACGGGGTTTCTTTCTTTTCAAAGGTTAAATAATATTCCATACAATATATATTATATAGAGAGTATTTTCTTGATCCATTCATCCCTTGACAGACACTTAGGGTTGTCCCATGTCTTGGCTATTGTGAATCACGCTGCAATGAACATGGCAGTGCAGACGTACACCCAGAAGTGGGATTGCTGGATCAAATGGTAGTTCTCTTTAATTTTTTGAGGCACCTCCCTACTGGTTTCCATAGAGGCTGCGCGAGTTTACATCCCCACCAGCAGTGCTTGAGGGCTCCCTTTCCTGCGCATCCTCGCCAGCATTTGTCGCCTCGTCCTTTTGATGGTAACGGTCTTAACAGGCGTCAGATGATAACTCACCACGGTTTTGATTCGCGTTCCCCCGGTGATTCGCGATGTTGATCGTGCGTCCTCTGTCCACATCCGAGAGGGGCAGTTTGGTTCCCTTCCCTCTGAGGTGCTGAGGACACTGATCCTGTCCAAGGAATAAGTTATTTAAAACCATCACCCTTTGTCATGAGCTGGCCCCTAAGTCCCTTACAATCCACCACAGCAGCTGTGCTGGGAGGAACCGTCCAGACGAAGAGACTGAGGGTCAGAGAGCTGAGATGAGGTTGCACAGCCCGCGGGTGCAGCCTGCGTGGTGCTGACTGGCCAGCGCCCCTCCCGACCCCAAGGATGCATTGTGTGACCATCTTCCCGTGTCATTTCTTACTCCGGTAATGAGATGCAGGACCCGCATCTGTACAGTCCAGCCTGCGACAGCCCCCTCCCAGCTCAGACCCCACCCTATAGTAGTGACTTGGGGTTACTTGTCAATCTCGTGACATAATGACAACAATACCCACAACAGCCACCATCTAGTGCTCGCTGTAGGTCTGGCACCATCCGCGCATCACCTCTTCTAACCCTCACGTGGACCACAGGAGGTGGACACAGTCAATACGCGCATTTTACAGAGGAGGAATCCGGAGCCTAGGGAGGTAAGTAGAGCTAGGACGGGAATCCGGGCTGCCTTCCCCAGGATTTCAGCTCCATTTTTCTCTCACGTCCACGGAGCAGTTCCTCTGTAGCTACCGTGTGCGCTCAGCACGGCACACGCATGGTCGCACTGAACCCTCAAAATGTCCCTCGAAGTAGTTCTGTGGTCACCCCATTTCACAGATGAGGCAACTGAGGTTAAGGGAGGTTGAATGACTTGCCCCGACATACGTCATTTAAGTGGCAGTGCTGGAGTTTGAAGACACTTCTTTATGAGACCCAAACCCACCGCCTCCACCTGCCCTGTCTGCAGACGAGGGGCCCCCAGTGACCTTTCTCATGCTGGGCCGGACCGGAGGGCTCCTGGGGACAGGGCAAAGGCGGCCCCGCGGGGAAGACAAAGGCAGAACCTCCTTTCAAAGCAAATTGAAGGAACCAGATGTCTCCACCGCACGGCCCCCGATTAAAAATAGAGCCTGGGTGCCTGGCTGCCCAGCAGCCAGGCCGAGATCAGAAACCATTTCCAGCAAGTCTGGGTCTTTTAAGTTATTTATCTGTCTGCATATTTCATCATTTGCCATTGATTTGCAAGGGCCCTTCCCGAGAGCCCCTCTGGTGCCCGCCGGGCAGGGTAGCTGGCTCTTTGCCTCCCTCACCCCTGGGTTCTCCCTTTCCTGTAAGGCAGCCCAGCACCAGCTGCCCGCTCGGCAGCCTCGGAACCTGGATCCTCCTCCACCAGAAGTGCCCACGCTGAGGGCCCTTTGTCCCCCTCTCCTGCCCACCCGCACCTCCCACCAACATGCGGGCTGCGGAAGCTCTGGAACAAGTAGATCTGAAGGCAAATGTGACTCCTGCCCTCCTCTCTTGGACATCCCTCCTCATTCACACTCTGCCCCTCCCCGCCCCAGGAGGTTGACCTCTAATGATCGCATCCCCCAGGCGACCACGAGAGTGGTCGGCTTTAGGCGATGGGAGACACTGGCAGGAGACCAGAGAGCAGGAGAGAGGGGAAGGGTGTCTCCACCCAGGTGTTGGCTGCCCCCATCTACAGTGGGTGGCCTCTCCCCCACCCTCCAGTCCTTGCCGGCTTCTCTCCCCTGGCGCCCTCAAGCCCGGGGGAGAGAGGGCCTCCTGCTGCTGCCTGTCTGTGGGTGCCACCACTGTTAGTTCCCTTAACCCTGTCCACACCTCCATGAAGTCCCTTCATTAAATCCTCCTCAAAATCCTAGCTGCGATGAGTTCTGTTTCCTTCTAGAATGATCCACAGGAACTCCTGGCTCCATGAAATGCAAATCATGGACAGAAACGAAAGGTCTCAGGGTAAGGCTGCCAGGGACCCAGGAGAGACTCACACTTACTCCTGGGTAGAGCACACAAGTCCCACTCCTTCCATCACATGTCTTAGGTGGGATGTCTTCACCACCCTCTCTCTCTCTCTCTCTCTCTCTCGCTCTCTCTCTCTCTCGCTCGCTCTTTTTTTCTTGATGGATAAACAGACAGGATCTGTTTTATCAACACTCTCGACGGCTGCTTTGTCTAGACAGGTTTGAGGCTGGATCTGCACCTCCTGGAAGGAAGGGGCAGAAACCCCTGATGGCGGGGTGGCTTGGGTCACAAAGCTCCCCTCGGGAGCCTTCCACTCTCTGGCCAGGGCATGACTTCAGGGTACGACTCCACCACAGACCCCATCAGGGACCTCAGTTGGCATGCTTTGCCTGCAAGAAATGGAAAGACCAATGAAAACAGCTTGAATACTAAGAAATTTACTATCTCATCTAACAAGATGTCCAAAATGAGTGGTTGCAGAGTTGGCAAATTCAGCAGCTCGATGGAAGTCGGATTCTTAGTTGGCTTCTCAGCTATCGTCTTGGCTTTCCCCTCATGGTCACAAGATGGCTGCCACAGCTCCAGACAGCACAGCAAAATCTAGAGCAGGAAGGCAAGAGATCCTGTATTAGGTAGAACAACTGCTGCAACAAGACTCAGAATGGCAATGGATTAACTAGGATAGAAACCTATTTTCCCGTGCTTTTGCAGTTCAAGGCCAGTTCAGGGTTAACATGGCAGCCAGTGGTACTGAGGACTAGGCTTCTCTATCTTGTCACCCTTATCTGCACGGAGGGAGATGGCTCATCATCATGTAAGTATTCTAGCCGTCAGGGAGGAGGGAGAGAGGGAGGGGAGGACGTGCCCCTCCTCTTACAGGCACAGCCACAGAAGTTGTACACATCACTTACATGCTTGGTTAGAACTTGGCTCCATGGCCACACGCAGATGCAAGGGAGGCTGGGCAATGCAGTCTTTAGCTGGACAACCATGTGCCCAGCTAAAAACTCCTCCTACATGGGAAGAGGGTAAAACCCGGGGACAACGAGCTACCTCTTCACAGGCCCTGTCTCATGTCCCCTTGGAATAATAAGAAAAGCTTTCCCAGGCACCGACCACCGCCACCACCATCAGACCCTCCCTTACGTCTCATTGGCCAAGGTTCACGCTGGGCCAGTTCCCGATCTGCAAGAAGGCCTGGGATGCAGGTTCTGCCAGGAAAAAGGAAGAGCAGGATGGCTGTTGAGTGGTCACCTCAACTCAGATTGTCTACCCAATGACACAGCTACGCCCTGGAAAGCAGCTTCATTCTTGGATTCTCTTCTCCTCCTCCCCCTCCGCCCTTCTCCCCGCTCCCTCTGCCCCCTCCCCCTCCTCCTCCCCCTCCTCCTCCTCCCCCTCCTCCTCCTCCTCCCCCTCCTCCTCCTCCTTCTTCTTCGTCTTCTCTGGCCAGAAGCAGAAACTGGCCCTGCCCAGCTAGGCCAACATAAGGAAGGAATGAACAAGCAAACAGTCAGCAGGGCTGGGATGTCGCTGGATCTCGGGGACTGGAAGGAGAAAATCAAATGCCACAAGACTCCCTTTGCTCTCTCTGCAGGCTGTGCTCATTCCCTCTCCTTGCAGACTGAGTCCTCCACAGGTGGGGGACATGGCCAAGGAGATCCCCAGAGCCACATCTCACATCCCGTCACCAGGCAGGATCACTTCCTCCATTCCAGTTTGAAAACCTGTGGAAGCACTCTGATTGGCCCAGCTGGGAATCACATGCCCATGCTCGGACCAATCAGCTGTGACCTGGGGGTGAGGTCATAAAAGAACAGGGCAACCCCTCAAAGCATGAGATGGAGTTGGGAGAGGGAAGGACGTACCCCCAGGAGGAAGGGTCAGGGTGGAGCTGAGCAGATAAAACCACAGGGGGGCATTTCCATCTTTACTAAGACTGGAAAGAGGGAGTGATGAGGTGGGTTTTGGGGAGAGGATGGTGAGGTGAGGGGACAGGACCCTAGAAACCTGCTGCAGTCCTAGAGAAAGTGTCCCTGATTAACTTGATGTGACCATGGTTTTGATATATTTTCGGGTTCAGGTATACACATCGTGTTGAGGATTACCTGTGCACTGGTTTCCAAACTGTGATCTGAGGAGCCCCTGGAGGTGTGGGGGTGGCCCTGCCAGAACCAGAGCAACAGCGCTGTTTTTACCTGTTTTATCTATGTTTTGGTTTCTGCAGTTATAAAATGGCAACAATAATAGTAGCTATCTGTAAGGTTATTTTTAGGATTAAATTAGATAATCCATATGAAGTGCCTAACGGAGGGCCTGGCACACGGGAAGGGCTCGAGTCTTGTTGGCTAGTGTTATTATTATTTATTATTTACAGAAGACATTCTTTGGAATGAGGATTCTGTGGCTAAAGGGATTTGAAATGGCTGGTCCATCAAAACAGAGGGTCCAGGGGTCCGAAGACTCGTGACCTGGCGACCACATGACCCAGGGCAAATCTCGGCCTCCTCCTGCAGATTGGGTCTGCCCCCCCGGGGCACCTGTGCCAACTGGGAAACAGGCCCCTCCCACCCCCACCCTTCGGGAACAGCCTCACACCCAGGCATGCGACTGGGCAGCCGGTCAGCCCGGATTTCAGCCCCGCCTGCCCTCTGAGGTGGGTGCCCTTGTGCAGTGCTCACGCTGGCCATCCTTCCCAGCCCTGCTTGTCCGTCAGGGTGGTTGTGACTGTCGACGTGGTGGTGATTGTGCCAGGGTCTTGAACCTGCTGTGTCCTTGCGACGAGGGGTGGAAATGTGGCCACAGTGACGCGACCAGCTGGGATCACGGGTGATGGGAGGGCAGGGGCTGGGGAGGGGGCAAGCCGAATTCAGGGAAGATCAGCCGGGAAGAGCTCCTGCCTGACCCCAGGGAGAGGTGTGGGGGTGTCCATGTGCCACCCTCCACCAGGCCTCACTCCAGGGCCGCCGGACCCCCACTGGACAGCTGGGCCCCAAGAGCCCCACCTGCCTGGGACTTTTAGTGGGACTTTTAGCCGAGGCCTTGACCTCTGTTCTGTCCAGGCTGCCGGGCGAAGGGGGCGCGGGGAAGGGAAGCGGGGATGTAAGAGCCCCCACCTCCACAGCCCCAGGTCAGCCTCCCGTCCACCCTCTGGGACATGAGAGCCGTCCGTCCCTCCTCCACGGGCTGCAGCTTTAGAAGCCGGGTGCTGTCTGGGTACTTCTGGCTCTCTCTCCGGGTAGGTTCCTTTGACAGCCGAGTGCAGGATCTTCCAGACGTGTCTGATCACACGAATGACCTGGGGCACTTGCCAAAACTACAGTTTCCAGAGCCCACTCCACTTGCACTCAAAGAGCCCAGGTGGGGCCCAGGAATCTGCATTTCACCAGCACCCCAAATGATGTGACGGACACTGAAGCTGGAGAGTCACATTGCCATTGAGATTAAGGGAGTGGGCTCTGGATCCCTTCCGATGCGGGGTGGATGCTGTGTGACTTTGGGCAAATGATTTAACCTCTCTGGTTCCATCCAAGACAAAATGGGGACTACAGAGTATCTACCTCAGACGGTCAAGGTGAAGCCCGAGACCAAGCAGGGAAAGCTCTTAGAACCTGCCTGGTGAGCATCAGCAGATGGTGGTGACTGTTATTCTTTTTGTTATTATTATTAATATCACAGCTAACCCCTGCCTGCACTAGGATATTGTGTCCCTTAAGTGAAGGGAGTGGGGGCCCACAGGGCACCTGTACCAGCGTCTAGTCCTACCTTTTGCTCCCTCCCAGGGCCCCAGGATGAGTGCTCAGCACTGTCCCCTTAGGGTCTGCTAATGCCATCAGCTCTCCAGCCAGCCCCCTCCTGCCACACTCAACACCTCTCCTCCCCAGAGCCCCGTCAGACAGCCGTCTGCTTCTCTCATCAGGGCTGCCCCACATGCTGACCCCTTTGGGGTGGGGGAGTCAGTCCCCCTAGGTGGTGAGCGGAGAGCGGCGCAGGCCCTCTGGGGGCTGGGGCGGGGCTGGGGGTTGGGCGGGGTGTGTGTGTGGGGGGCTCAGCCCGGAAGGGCCCAGTTCAGGGTCTGCCCTGGTGCTGGGCCAGCCACTGAGTCCAAACTCCCACCTGGGCCGTGCATGGGTTGGGACGAGGTCGCCCGACTGGAGGAGAGCAAGGGGAGGATATAAAGGGTCCCCCACACGCCTCCTCCCCTCCTTCTCTCGGCCTGAGGGTGTGGGGGTCCCGAGATCCAGAAACCAGATGTCTCCCCGGCTCCACCGCACACGCCGGTCTGCAAAGGAGCCGCCCGGCCGTCCTCCCACCTCTGAGAGGATTTCTCTGGGGAGGACGGCCGGGAGGCGGCAGCTCTGGGTTTGTCCAGGGGCACGTCCAGCCTCATCTGTAAAATGGGCTCACAAAGCCCCCCCAGCAGATCCCTGGAAGGAGCTCCACCCTCTCCAGTCTGCACCCCACAGACCACGTTAGTTGAACACGAAATGGAGTCACCACCCCCCACACACACTAATGTCCTCGTTCTCCCTGACGCTTCAGTCCTCGTCCCCGCTCGGATGTAACGCTTATGAAGCTGCCATCTGACCCAGAGCCGCTGCTACATCTGGATTCTTTTTCCTACTTAACCTCGTAAAATGATAAAATGCTTTCTATTTACCGCACTATTTCATTCCGTTCAACACACACTCGCTGGACACCCCTGTGCGCCAGGCCCTGGGTCACCGTCTTGAAGAAGTGTCGCTCGCTAAACTCGACAACTTCCTAGGAGGCGGGAACTTTTGATTTTCCCATTTGAAGGTGAGAGGTTGGAGAGCTCGCCCAAGGCTCCCGGAGTGGACAGTGGAGGTGGGTCTGGAGCCCAGCTGCTCCCACCCCTGCCCTGCCCTGTAGACGGACGCTTGCCCTTCTGAGCCCTCAGCCGTCCAAGCCTCCTACAGGACAGGGGCTAACGGCCCGGGCAGAGTCAGACTGCCCGGGTTCACATCCCAGCTTTGCCACTTCCTAGCTGTGTGACCTTGGGCAAGTCACTTAACCTTGCTACGTCTTAGTCTCCCCATCTGTAAAATGGAGGTAACAGCAGTACTTCCCGCATAAAATTCTTGTGAGGGTTAAGTGAGTTAATGCCAACCAAGGAGAAAGTGCTTTATAACTGTCAGTTGGGATGCACTGCCTGGTCCAGGGGCAACACGGCTGGTGAAGGCTGAACAGCCCTCTGGCCATCTCTGCCTCTCCAACCAAGAAAAGCCGGCACATGTCCACGTGCTTTGCAGAAGTCCCCAAGCCACTTCGAGGCTGCCCTGGCTTCGGTGACATCGCAACACCAAATTCTGTTTCTTACTCTGAATCAGACTTGACCGAAGCCCGTGGGACTGTGCTGCCCGCTTTTCTTCCTCAGGGTCAGATTTTGTTTCCTGCTTCCCGTCGTCACCATCGTGGCAGAAAGAGGCCTGGATTTGGACTCAACCTGTGGCCTCAAAGCAGACTTCCCGACACCGGGCTGGTTCTCGTCCCTCTCCGCCATGCCGAGCCCACGGCAGAAACCCCTCCCAGTTCTCACCCTCCTGGGCTTCTCCACTTCCGCCTCCGGTCACAGCCCGCCTCCTCCTGAACGCTCTAGAAATACCAAACTTCTCCATCTTGCTGTTTCTTGCTTCTGTACCTCTCCTCATTCTTGGGACTCCCTTTCTACTTTTGAGCCTTTAACTAGCGTCTACTCATCCTTCCAGACTTGCTCAGCTGAGGCAGCACCTCCTCCTCAAACCTTTCCTCCCCTGCACCGAGAAGAGATATACTCAAGAGGTGCTCGGGAACTTGTTGGTTGCAAGTGACAGAAATGCAAATCAAATTGGATGAAGCAATAAAGGGGATGTCTTTGCTGATGTAATGGAAATATCAACATGTAGGGCTTCAGGCACAGTTGGATCCAGGGGGCATGAGTATGCTCTTTGCACTCAGTGCTGGCCATCTCTCACTTCCGCTTCCCTCCAGGTTGGGGATTCTCACCCAGAGGCCAGAGAGCCCCTGGCAGGTCCAGGCTGACACCCTGTCCTCTTGGCAATCTCAGTGGAAACACAGCTTCCCTTTTCTGAGTTAAGTTCTAAAGTCCTTTTTCTCTTGTGTTAAACCATGAGTCACAGAACTGGATTAATCAAAATCCTTCCTGCACGACACTCTCCTGTCACAGGTTCATGAATGGCTCTCCTTTGTTCAATACATAAAGAAATGCTTAGGACCTGACCATCCAACACAAGAATCAGAACATTTACCAAAATTGTGTGTGTGTGGGCTTCCCGCCTCCCGATGGCCGGCCTCCCCCTGTGGGAGGAAGTCACTATCCTGAAGCCTTGCTCAGGTCACGAGGTCATCCCGAACCAGTCTCCGTGGCCTGGGGGACAGGATATACTGACTGGCCAGGTCTGGACCACCTGACCAGCCTGGCATTAGGTACCGAGGGCAGAATGAGCCCGCCCAACGCACGAGGATTGAGTGCCGGTGATGCGTGGTTTCCCAAAGGCCACCCGGGGGGACGGGGTGCCCGGCGGGAAAACAAGAGTGTCAACCCCACTTGGACCCAAGCTCAGTGTCACATGAACTAGGTCCTCCCGCAGCGCCTGGGACTCAGGCCTGTCCGCCTGCCCCAAGCCGGGACCGAGTTCCGGGATGCGATGGGAGTTGGTGGGAAAGGACGTCCTGGCTTTGTCCCCCAGCCCCCGGCCCCTCGCCCCCGCCTCGACCGATGGAGCGGGGAGAGGGGCCGCCCGGGGGGACTCGCGGAGGGGACGGCCGCGGGCTGGGTGGAGGGGCCCCGGGTTCCAGTCCTGAGTCCTCCCCCTGCGCATCACGCGCCCAGGGCGCGGCCCACATCATCCCATTTAATCCTCGTTTGGATTTTATGCCGGAGGGTCCTTCTCTCTTACAGCCGGCGCTCGGGGAAGAGGGACCCGCGCAAGGTCACGCAGCCCGTGGGCTCTGGCGGAGCCAGGGTTCTAGATGGGGGGCCGCTTGGAGTCGGCCCGACCCACACGCTGACCTCATGCTGGGGACCTTGAAGCCCGAGAGGTTGCGTCCCCTGCACCAGGTCGCAGCCCGGGGTCCCTCCGCGATGCCCGCCCCGAGCACGCGCGGACTCGGCCCTCCTCCCCCGGCGTCTGCGCCTCTGTCCCCCCGTGTCCTCCTCCCAGTGGGGACGGCAGCGTGGCTGCTGTGGGGCGACTCGGGGTCTCCCGCGCACGTGCTGCGCGCGGTGGCTGGAACGTGCTGCATCTGGTAAATCCTCGGCAAGGGAGGATGTTTTTTGACGCTTGTAATCCAGGCCTGTGTTTCTCCAGCTGTAATGTGGGAGGAAGAGGGGCCCAAGTGAGCCCGGGAGTGTCCCTGCTTTGGAAAAGGTGGGGTAGAAAGGGCCATGGGGACGGCTTAATGCAGACGAGCCTAGTGTTAACACAGACCCTGGGGCCAGCGGGGTTCTGGCCCCATTCTGCCACGTGTCATTTTGGGCAAATTCCTCAACTTTTCTGTGCCTCAGTTTCCTCATCTATAAAATGGAGGGGTAACAGCTGCTACCTCCCAGGGTTCTTGTGAGGATAAGCAAGGTACCCTCTACCTACGTCAAGGGCTTTGAACAACACTAGGGCGTGGGGAGGGGCTTTGTAAGTGTGCGCTCTTGCTAAAACTGCTGGTTTTTAGCTTTCACTTTTTACAACCCATTATAGTTACGGGAAGAAAATAGATTGTAAGTGCTATCAACCTTGCCAATATAAAAATAAAAGCACACAGCCAGCACACACAGGAATGGGTCACAAATTTCCTTACCTTTCGTGGACGGTCATGGGTATTATTGCCTAAAGGGGACACGTGACAAAACAGGAGTGGATTTTGTTAAAGTTTAGTTCAGAAAAACAAAAAGCAAACTTGGAGAGTTTGGGGAAAAAAGGGAAATTTTTATTATTATTATTATTTTATGTTTTTTAACCACATGCATGTATTCCTTCCATGATAAAAGGTTGAACAAAAAAAACTTAAAGACACATAAACGGAGGCGTATCACAGACTGACTAGCAGTTGCTCTGCATGCACAGCCGTGGAAAGGTGTCCTCAACACGTTATTTAGGGTAAAAACCAATTACAGAGTAATAGAGTTAATAAGATCTGGGGTTTGTAAAGGAAACCAAAGACTTTAAGTGAGGAGACTGGGTGTGCAGCAACAAGGTGGAGAAGGGCGCACGCTGAATCGTGGACGATGCCAGCCTGCCCTGGGCGGGTTGGAAGAACATGGAGAAGAGATTCCACGCTCCGCACTGTTGGGAGTTCTGACAGCAAGCTTGTGTTGTCTATAAAGAGAAAATGTGTAAAGAAAGAAAGAAATTTGAAGCAGATGCGATGACTTTTATTCCCAGCAGGAAGGAGCGTGACGGCCAGAGCCACCCTCCCCGCCCTGCCCTCCCCTCTGACCAGACCCGGCGGGAACTCTCACATGCCACACGGTGGGCCTGATCCAGCTCGGTCTGGGCCTTCACATCTGCTCAGGGACCCGTAGGCAGGGCTCACGTTATCCTGAGCAACTTCCTGACCCGGCCCGGAGCTGGCCACCGGGACCAAGGAAGCCTTGTGCTCTGCTGGCCCCATGGAAGGTTCTGGAACTGGGAGCAGAACGGCTCAGGCAGGCCCAAGCAAGAGGTCACCTGTGGGTGGTAATATGAGAGGGCATCAGAGAGCCTTCTTCAACAAGACGTCTCCAATCATTCATTCATTCACCCGTCAGATGTGTGCTGAGCCCCTGACAATAACGTCTGAATTCTTACAACTGCGTAAGTGGTCGGCCACACCAGGTCTCAACCTTCTCATAACCGACACCTTTTTTTTTTTTTTTTTGCTGAGGAAGATTGGCCCTGAGCTAACATCTGTGTCCATCTTCCTCTGTTTTGTATGTGGGTCGCCCCCACAGCATGGCTGATGAGTTGTGTGGGTCTGCGCTCGCGAACCTGGTCTGCGGAAGCGGAGTGCACCAAACGTAACCACTCTACCACCGAGTCAGCCCCCGACACCTTCTTTTTGTGTTAAAAATATGTAATATCCTTTCTAATACTCTGGAATGAGTCCCATGGATACAGTAACTTACCTACACACAATTTTTAAAAATATCCATATGTAACGCCCCAACTGTAATACAAAGAAATATAAAGAACCTCGTGTAAAATAAAATCTGTTTGATCACATAAGTGCTCAGCCCAGCTTCCAGAAGATATAATGAAGGGGTCAGGAGCTCGCAGCCCCTGCAGAACCCTCAGCAAGGTG
Source organism: Tapirus indicus (assembly GCA_031878705.1). NCBI lineage: Eukaryota > Metazoa > Chordata > Mammalia > Perissodactyla > Tapiridae > Tapirus > Tapirus indicus. Next base: position 12,372,039 of record CM062928.1, read on the forward strand.
ACAGCTACAGACGTCCAGGAAGGTGGGGTTCTGGCGGAGACCCCAACAGCGCCCAGAACGGTGAGCAGTTCTCGGCGTGTTCCGAATAAAACTATAGATAGATTTCTCTGGGTTTTGTCTTTAGTTGCATCCCTGGGAAATTCAGTGTGTATTCAAATTGCACAAAAATGCTTCATATTTATATGTAAAGCAGAGTTAGTTAAAGTCTAGACTCGCATCATTATAATCATCTTTTCTTCCCTACGTGAGTGGCCATGTGGATTGGGGGACGATTCTCTCTGGGCAGGACTGTCCCACTCTTTGCCCATCACCTGCCTTCCCCAGTCCACTGCCCGCTAAATAGAGTGGGGCTCCTCACCTGCCCCCGGCTTTGTGACAATCCCAAAATGCCCCTGTCCGCATTCGCAAAACATCCCCTGGGGGCAATGCTGTCCAATTAAACGTGTCATTTAATTATCTCCATGAGCTGATGTAAGAGGAACTAATATTATCCCCATTTACAGATGAGGAGACTGAGCATGCAGGCAGGAGCAGCTAAGCCAGGACCCTGACCTGAGGTTGTCTTAAGTCCACCCAGTCTGTACACTGTCTCCTCTCCTGTCTGTCGGACCTAGACTGGCACTGAGGACCCAAATATGAGAAAGGCACCCCTCCTGGGGGACACTGGACACCTCCCTGCACAGCCCGGTGAGGAAATGGACAGAGGAATGTGTGAAGGGCAGCGGGGCAGTGATCATAGAGCGAGAGCTCCATAGGTAAGGATGGTGGATGAGCACAGGGAACAGCATCCAGGCAGGGGAACTGCATGGACGAAGGCATAGAGGACAGGGGAACGTGATATGCTCCTTGGGAGAGGGAAGGGGTGGCGGCAGGGATGTGGGCCTGGACAAGTAGGCTGTGATGTCATTGTGAAGCATGCAAGAGGCCTGGTGAAGCAGTGTGGTTTGGGTTGGATGGGCAGTGGGGAGCCATGGGAGGTTTTAGAGCAGGGCAGCTGCATGAGACTGTTGGTTGTAGAACAATCCTCGGGAGCAGGGAGGAGGAGGAGCTGGAGGGTGGGGAGACGAGCTATGGGACCAGCGAGGGGTGTCTCAACATCCTGGCCGGGGACGGGGTGGCCGCATGATGGCAGAACCACTTCAGAGGCTGAATTCTCAGCCTCCTGACGGATGGGCCGTGGCGGCCCGATGAGGAGCCTCGAGTGACTTGGGACGGGGTAACGGCTGGAGGAGGAACGAATTCGAGCAGAAATGCAGTCTGGATTGGACACTTTGATTTTGAATTCTTTCTCCCCACAGTGTGCCTCCACCTGCCACTCCCTCTACCTGGGACAGTCCCCCACAACCCCGTTTTCCCCGTGGCTGGGGGGGGGGCTGCTAAATGTCTCCTCCTGAGAGAGGCTGTCCCGACCACCCTGTCCAGAGCAGCCGCCCTCCTGTTATGTCCTGTCCTAGCCCTCTGCGTGGTCCGCTGTAACACCCCTCCCACTCGGGAATTATTATTCTCCACCTGCTTGTCTTCTGTGTCCTGTAAGAGCCAGGATCCTCCCGACTTTGGTCACGTCTGTATTCCCGGGGCCCAGCACCGTGCCCGGCACATTAGGTGCTTGAAGACGGTCCTTGACTGAATAAATGAGACGCCAGGGGGCCATAATGGGGGAGAAATGCCCAGAAGCACTCAGAAATGCACCCCCCACCCCAGCTACCTTTTGGGCTCCTTCCTTTGGTGTCAGCCCTGCCCTCCCCTCATGGTCCTCTTTAAAGTCACAGACGGAGCCATTAGCACTTCTCTCTGAGCCACCCCTGTAGGAAGGGGTGTCTGGGGCTCCGAGTGGGAGCCTGGGGTAAGGGTGGGGGTCTCTGTGGACCCCTCCCCCACTTGCTGCAAGAGGACAGTGGGAGGGAGCTCCCTCCACCCCTGCTCTGTGTGTGTGAGCGCACGCACGCGCGCGCGCGCGTGTGTGTGTGTGTGTGTGTGTGTGTGTGTGTGCTGGGGAGGGAGGAGGAACCAGGTGTCGGAGCCCGGGTCTTTCCTGGAAGCCGGAGGCAGAATGCCAGAGGCAGCTTCCCGAGCAATTCCCAGGCCCGGGGGAGGGGCCAGACCTGAGCTCAGCAGGTCCGAGGTGCGCCCCCCTCCGCAGTCCCGGGCGCCTGCCCCTCCCGAGGTCCTGCAGACCCGCCAGCACCCCTGTCCCCGCCCCACAGAGCCCCTCAAAGGATCCTCTGCCTCAAGAGAAGTTAAACATCCTCAGTGATGCTGTGACTTCCACTGTCTCCCCGTCACCATCCCTATTTCACAGGTGGGGAAACTGAGGCAGAGGGAGACTGTAACCCACCTGAGGACGCAGAGATAGGCAGAAATCCACTGTGGTCACCATCCCAGCCCTGGGTGCGTGGGGGGACCCGCACATCTGGACGCCCCGCGCCTGGGCGCCCCACGCTGGCAGAGGGAACGGGCCGGTGGGGGCCCCCCAGCCCTGAGCAGCCCACCCGCCCCGGAGCCTCTGAGGGCCTTGCTCCACTCTGGCCGGCACTCACAGGAGAGTCTGCCTTTCTCTCCCCGTCTCCGTCTCCGGGGCAGGAAGCCCGGCCAGGGGAGATCAGGAGGAGAGGAGGAGAGGCTCCGGGGAGCAGGGGCGGCGCCTCCCCGCCCCCACACGGCAGAAGAATAGAAGGAAATGGCCCGGAGAGGCCAGTGTCTGCCTGGGGGCAGGGAGGTTATCTTTGTCCGTAAATAACCCAGTCTCCAGGATCCCCAGGAGAGGGAGGGAAGGGACTGAGGCCAGAGGGCTGGGGGTGGGGGCAATAGTCGTAATGTCGGCCTGGGATTCAGATCAAAGGGCCAAGCAGGATAATGGCCTGACCCAGGACCCTCCCCCTCGCCTCCTGCTCAGCTGCTCCCACCCTATACTTGACCAAGTGGGTCACATAGCCCCCCATTCGTCCATGCATTCTGGGTCCATACATCCACCCACCCATCAGTCATGCCTCCATTCAACCACTCACCCCACCCACTACTCTATGCATCCACCCATCCGCCTCCCTCCCTGCCTCTGAGCCTTCCCATTTGCTGTTCCTTCTGTCCACAACACTTTTCCTTCCCTCTTCACCTTGCTAACTCATGCTCTAGGTCCCAGCCTAGACAACGTTCTCCAGGAAGCCTTCTCACACCCCCAAGTCCCAGGTCAGGAACGTGGCCTGTGGGCTCCACAGCCCTGGTCTTCCGTTTCTGTGGCACTTACCACGGTTATAATTTCACACTCGCGTCCATTTCCCCCGCTGTCCGAGGGAGCTGATAATTCTGGACAATGCCTGGCACACAGTAGGTGCTCAATAAGGTCATTTGGTGTCTTTATGTTCGTATCTGTCTTCTCTCTCTCCCGGCCTTCCCTCCTCCCTTTCAAGGCTTCCTGAGCCCCAACCTGAGCCAGGGCTGATGTCAGTCCCTGTGCTTGAGGACGGCAGAGCCTGTGTGGGAGGAGATGCGGGGAGGCGAGGGGAGCGGGGGCCAGTCCGCTCATCACAGGACACAGGTAGAGAGAGACCGATTCCTCAGGCTTCAGGGGGTGAGCCATTAGTATGGGGGAGGAGATGAGGAGGTAATGAGGGGGGGCTTCAGGGAGGAGGTGGCCCTTGATCCTCACCTGTGTGGAGATGGCGGTGGGCCCAGGGGCAGGACACAGAGGCAGGAAGGCGCGGGGTGGCATTAGGGAGTGGGAGGTGGGTGGGGGAGCCTCTCTGAAGCCAAGGGCATCAGAGGGAGAGGGATGAAGCAATATCGAGGTGCAGGGAGAGAGAGAGATGAGGGGGAGAGGATGTGAGGGAGAGACAAGACATTTCAGGGAGAGACAGAGACAGAGAGCGAGACATCCTGAGACCCCGTGACACGCCCAGGGGTGTGGGGAGGCCAGAGGATGGCCCCGGTGCCTTGATGTGGCGTGTCCCGCCTCTGAGAGAGTGGACAGACGGCCAGTTCCCAGTCTCCTCCAGAGAAGCGGTCACGGTCACAAGGTCTTGATGGAGCCGATGACTCACGGCTGGAGTGGCTGCCCCGTGTGTGTGGTGGGGGTACGGCCATGCAGGGAGCAACACAGGACAGTTCTGGCTCCCAGGATGGGATGCTGGCACCAGGGCCAGCGCCCCGAGGCCCCTTACTGCCTGGACGCCTCTGACACGGAGGGCAGGCCCCCATGGGAGAGGCCTGGCTGAGGCCGCCTCGGAGCCTCTGACGGGCGCTGCCCCCCTTCCACCCCTCCAGCCCCTTCCCCTCTGGGCTTGGGAGGCCCCTTTTCCAGGAAGGGCGGGCTTCTGGAGGTGGGGAGGCGGGGGCGGGGCACCAATCCTGAGGTCACTCTGAGGGTGAAGCTGGGTGCAAACCCGTCCAGGGCCGGTGTGGGACCTCCACGTCTGGACATCAGGGTGACCACGAGGCCTGCAGGGGCACAGCGAATCGGGCACGGACATTCCTGTCCTGGAGCAGGAGGTGCAAGCCTGGCCTTTCTAGACTTAGGTCTTGGCAAACCCAGGCATCCTTCAGCTGGAAGTCCGGGGAGCGCAGGCTTCTCATTCACCCTCTGGGAGGGCTTAGTTATTAAAGTGAAAATAGCCACTATTTATTGAGAACTCACTCCGTGCCTTCTGTGAAACGTTGTGTTTGAACCCCAAATAGCCATCAGTGGTGGGCACACGTGTTACCCCCTGTATTAGCTACCCATTGCTGGGTAACAAATAACCCCAAGTCTTAGCAGCTCAAGACAAGTCACATTTACCGTCTCACAGTTTCTGTGGGTCGGGAACCGGGCATGACTCAGCTGGCCCCTCTGCTTCGGAGTCTCTCCCGGGCTGCCGTCAAGCAGTGTGCCATGGTCGCGGTCTCATCCGAAGGCTCGACTGTGAAAGGATCCACTTCCCGGCTCACCCAGTGGCTGTTGGCAGAGTTCAGCTCTTTGTGGGCTGTGGCCAGAGGCTGCCCTCGGTTTCTCACCACGTGGGCGTCTCCCACATGGCCGCCTGCTTCCTCAAAGTCTGCAAGCCCAGGAGGCAGGGGGCAGAGACTCCTTGCAAGATGGAGCTCACGATCTCTTCTAACCCAGTGGGGGAAGCGGCCTCCCTCAGCGTTGCCATATTCCACTGGTGAGGGGCAAGTTACTTCGTGGAGAGAATCACACAGGAGGTGGGATCACGGGTGCCACCTTTGGGGCCGCCAGCCACACCTCGATTGTACAGATGCAGAAATGGAACCATGGGAATTTAATCAGGGCCAAGACCTGGATGTGGTCTGTTGCATCTCCAGTCCACAGTGATGCCAAGCCGGGCTGTGGTAACAGAGGGGCCCACCATTGCTAGTGGCGCACCCTGGGCAAGTTAGTTACCACTCGGAGCCTCAATTTCTTCTTCTGTAAAATGGGGATAACAACGATAATGGTGATAGGAAACCTCCTAAAACCCTTCTTCTAAGTCTTTCCAGGCATTAGCTCGCCTGATTCTTGCAGGCACCGTGCAGAAGGAGCCCTCCCGTTCTGCCCACTGCAAATCGCACCACGTCAATCCCCAACTCGAGCTTGACAGCAGTTTCCCTTCCCACTCGACGTGAAAGCCGAAGTCTTCTCCTCGGCCTCTGAGGCTTGCGGGACCCCTCTCCTCGCTCGCTCCCCTCCAGCCCTACTGGCTTCTGGCTGTTTCTCCAACACGTGCCTCTCCTGGGGCTCCTGCCTGCAGAGTTCCTGCATCCTGGACTCCCATCCGGTGGATGTGGTTCCCTCCCTTGCGTCACGCAGGTCCCTGCTCAAGTGTCATCTCCCAGGGAGGTGCTCCTGGACCCCTGTGTTACACACCACTCCCCCCTCGTTTCCCCTGTCCCCCTACCTTCTCTTCTCATCATAGCGCCCGACATTACGGTCCACACCTCCTGGTTTGTTCGTTTACTGTCTGTCTCCCTCACTAGATTGTGAACTCCACGAGGCCAAGGACTTTGTTGTGTTCACCGCCATGTCACCGGGACCCAGAATAGTGCCTGACCCGCCTAAAGGTGCCCGATAAATATTTGGTGAAGGAATGAATGAGGGAGTGAGTGAATAAAAGCATTTGTCCTTGAGGGGCATGGCCACAAAGGGCATCTCTGACCCTTCTGTCCATCCTGGCTGCATCTCTCCCTCCACTCCTTGCCCTTTCCCTGTGACAGACCAATCAGAGTGAGAAGGAATCCTCTGGAAACAGCTGAAAAGCAGCCCACTGTTGTTGCTCAGAGCAGGGATGCAGCTGCCCCGAAAGGTAAAGGCTGCTCTTGTGCCTTCCACCCATCACCCCGCAGCCATCGGTTGTCACGCAGATGTCCTGCCAGAGCCTGGGTCACCCCGCCAGCCTCCCCCGCTGCCAGGAACTGATCATTTCCTTGCTGCCAAGTGGCCCTTTCAGCTGTCACCACTCCATGCTGAGATACCACCTGGCAGGCAAGACCCGAAGGCCAGGGACAGCAGGGCGCCACCACCAGCAGGACCCCCAGGCTTTACCCAGCAAAACAGGCAGAAGCCAGGGGCCTCGAGCACGTTCCCTGCATTCCAGAAACTACCATCCCCGGATCCTACCGGCAGTGACTCCTCCCTGGGTTAGGATTTTTGTCTGCAAAGTAGTATCTCTTATAGGGTCTGTCAATTTTGTTTAAACAATTCAGTTGGATAGAGCAGAGACGTCGATTTCCATCATAGAGATAGAGAATGCGATAATAATAAGAAAATGCAAATACAGATGGAAATACAAATACCGACAGCTCGTGTTTATGGAGCTGTTACCAGGTGTTGTGAGCGGAATTGCGTTCTCTCCAAATTCACGTTGAAGCCCTAACCCGCAGCACCTCATAATACGACTGTATTTAGAGATAGGGTCTTTAAAGGGGTCCTTAAGGTAAAACAGGGTCATTAGGGTGGGCCCTAGTCTGCTATGACTGGTGTCCCTATAAGAAGAGGTTAGGACACAGACACACACAAAGGGAAGACACAGAGAGAAGACAGCCGTCTACTAGCCCAGGAGAGAGGCCTCAGAAGAAACCCTGTGAACACCTTCATCTTGGACTTCCAGCCTCCAGAATTGAGAGAAAATAAATTTCTGTTGTTAAGTCACCCAGTTTTTGGCAGCCTGAGCAAACTAAGACACCAGGCATGGAGCTGGGGCATATGCGCCACTCTGGCCAATGGGATGCAAGAGAGGTCTGATGGGGTGCTTCCAGAAGGTTTTCTCTCTCTTAAAAGGAGCAGCAGGTGGAAGGAGCCCACTCTCTTCAGGCCTGTAGGCGTTGTTGTTTGAGCATGTGGTGCCTGGAGCCACTGCAGCCATTTTACCACCATGAGGTGAACGAGGATGGATGAATGGAAAGACCGAGAAAACCTGGGTCTTTAATGCTGTCACTGAGCATAAATTACTCACCCTAGTTCTGGACTTCTATTTATAAGAGAAGTAAAATTTCCTTACTGTTTAGGCCACTTTGAGTTGGGCTTTTTGTTATTTGCAGCCACACTGCTACAGCAGTCCAGCGACGGAGGCAGGCGCTGGTCACACTGGGGCTCAGAGAGATGGAGTGACACATCTCAGATCATATAAGTGAGCAAGCCTGCTGAGATTCAGGCCCCATCTTTCTACTCCAGAGTTCAAGCTCTCCGCGCTTGTCAGGCTGCCTTGGCCCTGACGTTTTGGGTGGAACAAAATGCCTGTAATCTTCTGCTTGGCCTCCCAAAGGACGCAGAGGGCTGACCAGGGCCATCTCGGGCCCAGCCTCCTCCCACCTGGACGAGACGCAGTGGTTGCAAATTGGTTTTGAAAATAGCTCTCAGTCCTCAATTTAGGGATTTGTTTCCGGTAGCAAAGCAGCTCTGCGATGTTGTATATTGAAAGCCAAGAGCCCCACAGCCATGATCGGAATTCAGAAGTGTCCCTCTGGGTCCCCTGTGCAGCCTGCCAGGACCACCTGCTTTTTCTTTCCCACCGTGTCGGCCTGGCTTGGCTGTGGTGAGAGGAGGTGCCGTTCGGGGTGAGCATCGTCCTCACAGCTGCTAGTTATCCAGCACCCACTGTGTACCTCATCCCGTTCACCGACACAGCCCTCCTGAGTGCCAGGCGTCCTTCCCCAGAAGAGGAAACTGAGGTTCAGAGTGGTGAGGTCACTTTTCCATCAAGAGCGGCAGAACCGTAACCGGCACCCAGATCTCTCTAGATCCAGAGCCTGTGCTTTTTCCACTCTCCCACGCACACTGGAAGATGGTCATGTTATCCCGCCCAAACGGAACCCAGCCGAGCGTCCAAATCATGAACGGGTCACCACATACCACCCCATGTTTAGTTAAGTGTCCACTCTGTGAAGCGCTGCCCCAGACACTGTCTTCGAGATCCCTCTTGGGGAGTCACGATGTACCGTAGCACAGTAAACGCTCTGAGAAGTCCTGCTGGAAAGAACTCCACTTAACTTTGAGTGATTACCAGTTTCCGTTTGGTAGCTCTCTTCTAAGAGTCCTGTTTATGCCCCTTGCACAGAAAATACTTTTGGGAAAAGTCTAGAGTCCAGAGAAGGGGGACACTGAGGAGAGTCTATCCGGGGCCTTCACAGCAAATTCACGCAGACAAGGCGACTTCCTCCCCAGAGCGGCGCGGAGATAGCAGAGAGCAAGAAAGGGTGGACTCCAGGCTTCGAGTTTCAAAAGGGCAGGAAGTATTCAAGTACCTGGATGATAAATCCAGGGTATGAAAGGCATAAAAAGACCATCTGCACCCACCTTCCAGCCAGAAGGAATTATCTAGACCGCGGGAGGGGAGACAAGCAGAGACACGGTGAGGGAGGGGTCGGGGAGCTCACCCCGAAGTGACAGGACCTGGCTGTGAGGGTTCAGTCTGGGACATGGAAACCACTCTGAACTTTCAGCACAAGTGAATTAAAACAGGAATTAGGTGTTTGCAAAATCGTGGGGCAGGCTGGAGCCGGGGCCATCAGGGGCCGCCTGGACTTCGGCTGGAAGGCCATAACCGTCACCATGACTCAGGCTCCCAGAGGTGGCTGCTGCGGCCACAGCTGCCCACACCCGCGAGGCTGGCGAGCAGACACCAGGGCCACCACGGCTGTGGGGCGGCCGCCTCTCTTCCTCCCTCCACACCTCACACGGGCACATTAACCGTAGGACCTCATTCACGGCCTAGCTGCAAGGGAGTCTGGGAATATCACTTTTTAGCTTTCCAACCTCTCCCCAAAGCAGGAGGTTGAGAGAGCAGTAGGGTAAACCTGTAGGGGTCGATGCTTTTCACAAATTGACAGGCCTGGAGGGAGGGATGGCTGGTGTTGGGTTCATGTCGTAACAGCATCAGAGCCGCCAGCCTCTCTGAGTCTCTTGGCTTGTCCCTTACGGTGGCCAGGTGGCTGTCACAACTCTGACATTACATCCTCAAAGGAGGAGAGGAAGACGGGGGTTGGGCATGATTTGGGGGAGCCGACCAGCAGTGTCCACCACAAGCTGCTGACCAGCCAGACAGAGATTAGAAAAATCTGGAATGCCTTCTCTCGTTACCTCCGCCCCGCTTTTCTTAAATCATCTAAGAGCCACCAAGTCCTGTCCATTTTAACTCTGTAGTATCCTCTCAGCTGGTCCCCTGCTTGTCATCCCTTCTGGGCAACACAATAACCCCCTAAATGGCCTCTCAGGGTCCTGATATCCCCCTTCATCCAGTGGCGTTCACTGACTCCCTCGGACGGGTCAGGCGCTGATCTGGGCACCGGGAAATTTCAGTGGATAAAACAAACAGGTCCTGCCCCCTGGAGCTTATGTTCCCGCAGGGCAGAGAAGCAATAAGCAATAACCCTAACAAACAACCGAGTTATCTGGATGTGGAACCGTGATCTCGTTATGTCAAAGGAAATAGAGTCCAGGGTTAGAGAGATCAGAGGTGGGGGATGCAGCTTTAAATTTGGTGGTTCTTATGGGTTGAATTCTGTCCCCGTCCCCCCAGATTTCATTTGTTGAAGTCCATATGCCCCCCAGTACCTTGGAATGCGACCTCGTTGTAATTTGTTTAGTTAAAATGAGGTCATGTGGGGGAGGGTGGGCCTCTCTTGGGTCCTTATAAAAAGGGGGAATTTGGACACCGACGTGCACATGGGAGAACGGCAAGGGAAGGGGAAGGCAGAGATCTACGAGCTCAGGAATATCCAAGATGGCCAGGAAACCACCAGAAGCTAGAGGAGAGCATGGAACAGATTCTCCGTCACAGCCTTCAGAAGGAACCAGCCCCGCCAACACCTTGCCTTCCAGCCTCTGGACCTGTGAGACCATAAATTCCCGTGGTTTAAGCCTCCCAGTCTGTGTCACCCTGTTATGGCAGCCCTAGGAAACTTACAGAGGGACCCGGTAGGGCTCATTGAGAAGATGACTTCGAATGAAGATGTGAAGGCAGTGAGTCTACCTGGGGGAAAAGCATGCCAGGCAGAGGGAACAGCCAGTGCAAAGGGCCCGAGGAAGCACATGTCTGAAGTGTTTGAAGAAAGGAAAGGAGGCCCGAGCATAGCCGGTGAGGGCTACAGTGCGGGAGGAGAGGAGGTGAGCTGCAGGGTGGATTACGCAGGGCCCTGTGGCCATTGCACAGACTGTGGCTTTTACTCAGTGAGAGATGGAGCCATCGCAGAGTTTTGAGCTGAAGAGGGACATGGTCTGACTTAACGTTTAACAGAGCCTCTCTGGCTGCTGTGCAGGAAGATGGTTGGGGTGGGGGTGGAGGGAAGGGGAGGGGAAAACAGAGAGTCAGGGGCTATTGCAAGAGGTGACGGTGTCTTGGACGAGGCCGGGGCGGTGGAGGTGGGGAGAAGCGGCGGGCTTCCAGGCACATCTGATCGTGCAGCCAACAGGATTTCCTGACGGATGAGATGCTGCGAGTGAGAGAAGCGACGAGGCAAGGATGACGTCAGGGTTTCTGGCCTGAGTGACTGGGAGGATGGAGCCGCCATCAGCTGCAGAGGGAAGGCCTGGCTCCTCCTGCTTCTTGCAGGTTTGGGGGCAGGTGGGGAAGATGGCGAGTCCGGTTCTGGACGTGGGACGTTTACGAGTTCAAACTCCTGTTCATCCTCAAAACAGCTGCCAGACTGACGTTTCTTTAAAAAGCAAATAAACAAGTGAATGAAGAAACAAACAAAATCCCTAGCTGGCCAAGGGTGAAATCCTAACTTAGCATGGGTGGAAGGGTCTTGAATAAAACCTGCCTGAACACATCTTTCCAGCTCTTCTCTCCTGGCCCCCTTCATGTCCCTGTGCCTCCAGATTCCACTGAGCCTCTTGCAACTCATTCATTCACTCACTCATTCATTCACTCACTCAGCACTTGTTTAGCTTCTGAATTAGGCATCAAGGTTACAGCCCTCATGGAGTTGTCTGTTACCCCCACTGTCACATTCTGCCACACCCCAGGGCCTTTGCACAAGCTGTGTCATTTGCCTCAAATCCCAGTCACCCTCTTTCTTGTCCTACTCCTATTCACCTTGTAAGGCCCAGCCATTACCCTCTCCTCTGGGGGACCTTTTTGATGCCCTAGACTCAGGGAGGTTGGTGTTCCCAGAGTCCTCTGTCCCTGTTATCTGTGGAAGCTTCTCAAAGACAGGGACCTATCTCCAAACATTTGGAGATAGTCAGCCCCCTATCTCCAAATGTTTGAATGAATGAATAATTGAAGGATTGAATGAATGAGTGTTAGTAAGGATTCAGCAGCTTTGATCTTGGTCTGACCCACACTTGGCTAATGGTGACCGGTCATGAGTCCAGCTGAGATGAGCTGGCCTTGGGGCTAACTTCTCTCTTCAAATGAACTGCCAGCAATGTCCTTCCGAGAACTGTGTGGCCTCCCAGAGAGTTACGGTGGGCTCCCCAGGCTGGAGTCCCTGGGAGAGGAGGAGAGAGGCCTGTTGAGGAGGGACACGGGAGCCACGGAGGGGTTTCTGGTCCCGGTCAGTCCAAGCCACCACGCCAGCCATCCCCCGTGGCCTCTGAAGAGAGCCGAGGTAACCATGGCAACCAGGCGCCGGAGCCAGGAGTGGAAGGGAGCCAGGCCCACACAGAGGCCTGCAGGCCAGGCGGGGCTCCAGGGCCACTCTGTGTGTGTCGGGTGGGGGTCAGGGGAGCGGAGGGGGTGTCCCGGAGACCGGGGGTGAACCGCCATGGGAAAGGGGGATCTGACCCTGAAGGCACAGATTAACTGTCCTTGGGCTTCGTACAGCGCAGGGGACTCAGCCCCCTTTCTCTGGGAATCAGAAAGGAAAGACGGAGTGAGGGGAATGGAGATATTGACACGGTACAGGAGGACGGAGACGCAGCAGCCAAAGCCAGAGGGAGGGAGAGGGAGGGGGAGAGAGGGAGATGTCCATCCTGAGAAAGTACTGACAGACGACAGAAAGGAAAACAGAGAGACTGAGAGACACAGAGAGGGGTGGAGCGACAGAGCGGGAGAGCTAACCAGAGGTGGAGAAGGAAAGAAGAGAAGGTGAGACGGGGCTAGAGGGAGAAGCAGGGGCAAGGAGCAAGGGAGGCGGGAGAAGAACGGGGCAGAGAATCTGAATCAACAAGAGGGCGACACACAGACCAGCAGAGGAAAAAAAATGAGAATGGCCAAAGTGAGAGAAAGAAAGAGAGAAAGAGTCAGAAATAGAGAGCTCAGCAGGAGGGAGAGAGGGAGAAGACGGAGGCTGAAAGGTGATCAGAGGGGCAGGGGCGCCAGCTACATCCCAGGGGGGCTCCAGGTCCACTCAAGCCCCCTGCGTGGGAAGGACCCAGAGAGAACCCCAGTCTACTCCAGGAAAGGTCACCAGGATGTCCCACGCCCAGATGCGGGGGCCCAAGCTGTTCGGTGGGGACACAGGGGACAGTGGTGGCGGCGGCAGGGGCAGGTTGGCTGCTGGAAGCATGACCTGGTGGCGGCTGCACTCCCACTGTCCTCCACGTGTCCCGGGCCTATGTTTAGCCACCCACCTCCAAACTGGGAGCTGTATTTACACCCAGGGCGGGTGACGGTCTGTTGTCGGGGAAAGGAAGCTGGCAGTGTTTTACATTTCAAGGTGGTGTTACCATCTTGCAGGTTGGGATTCCCAGGCAACCTGCAGATCCTGCTTAGTGGAAAAACAAGAGCTACTGCTTTGCCGCCAAGAAATAAATTCCTCCGGGACAACGGTGCCAGCGAGGGGAGTTTCCTCTTTCAAAGAATTGAATACGTTTTTTTCCCTGAAGATAAATGAGAACTATAGAATCCTTTCGCCTTGGCTGCCAGGAAGCTCAGATGTAAGTTGCAGTGATAAATGCATTTATAACCAGTTTCTAAACCAGGGATTCCTAACTTGAAGTCTATGGATCCAAAAGGGGCTTTCTAAAGCCCCTGAAATTGTATGCAAAATTTACTCTGCTTGGGGGGCCATAAGAAAGTACCATCGGCTGGGTGGTTTGAACAGCACACATGTATTTCTCAGAGTTCTGGAGGCTGGAAGTCCGAGATCAAGGTGCCAGCAGATTTGGTGTCTGGTGAGGGCCCTCTGTCTGGCTGCAGACGGCTGCTTTCCAGCTGTATCCTTACACAGTGGGGAGAGGATGCGCTGGCGTCTCTTCTTCTTATAAGGGCACTAATCCCGTCGTGGGGTCCACCCTCACGATCTCCTCTAAACCTAATCACCTCCCAAAGGCCCCCCTCCAAATACTGTCACACTGGGGCTTAGAGCTTCAACATGTGGATCGGGGGGACGCACTCAGTCCGTAACAATTACGTGCGTGCATTTTTCTGGGGAGGGGATCGTCAGCTCTCTCGACGTTCTCAAAGACGTTCATTACCTTTCAAAGTTTACAAAGCGGGGGCAGCCAGGACAGTCTTGCACTGTCCCTCGGACACTGACCCTGCCTTCGAGGGCGGCTTCCTCTTCTGTGAAGCGGGTGTGACAGCGGGAGTGGCTGGTAAGAGTTGTCAGGAGGATTAAACCAGCACAGCACCTGGCTGAGAGCAGGTCCTGACAATTGTCTGCTGTCACTGTTGTCCCACCTGGTTGCCCTTGGGTGTGACCTCTAGCATGGTGCCCTGTATACAGTAGGTGCTCAATAAACCGTGCCTGCCTGACTCACTTTCTGTCTGGAGCTTCTCTCTGTGTCCCCGGTACCTCTAACGGGACTCTACACGGGCTCAACCAGAGGGAACTGAAAGGAAGGAGCAGGCGTAAGATGTCAAGAGAATAAGTCCCGTTTCTGTCCCAGCGCCTCTCACAAATGGATCCTGCCACTAACGCAGGCCAAGAGAGCTCGCCTGTCCCATCTCTCCTGTCCTGTACTGTGCCGGGGACTTGAGCCCGGGCGGGGAGAAGGGGCCGCAGGCTGCCGCCCTCTGCAGGAGCACCAGAGCCAGCGGTCACCCGGAGGGGGCAGAGGCATTTGCGCTGGCGATGGTGGCCCTCCCCCCTTCGCCCTGCACCCTCCATCGCAGCTTCACTTACCAGCCCGGGGGCTCGCCACCCCTGTGCATCCTGCTCCATTGGTGATAATCGTTAACAGACAGCCCGGGGCATAAGGGGTCTCCCTCTCTGTCATCCCCTTGCCGACGGTGGTCAGAGCAGAGGGTACCTAGAGGAACAGGTGCAGAGCTTCCGTGCAGTGTTTCCAAGTTCATTCCTAGGGAGTTGGGTATAGGAGTGAAATTCATTCATTCATTCATTCCATTAGCAGATGACCATAGAACCTCTGCTAGGAGTCGGGATTTGAGCCAGACCCCTTTCCTATCTACTAGGAGTGGCCTTCACACACAGGTCCCTGAACACGGGCCTGTGTCTGTTCCACAGTTAACATTTAAAGAATGTTTGTTGAATGAACAAACGAATTCACTGTGCTGCCTCCTAAACTCCTCATAAAGCCCAGACTCCTTAGCTTAGCATTTCATGAGTGGCCCCCCCACCCCGCCTCTCTGACTTTGCCTCCTCCCCCTCCCCCATGCGCAGCCCATGATTTAATCACGTGAACCCTCACAATTCCCAGAGGGCCTCAGGCTGTCTCACACCCTCCTCCCTTTGACTCGGAACACCCTCTCTTTTTCAGCTGGTGAACTCCTATACATCCTTCAAGACCCCAAGGAAGCATCACTTATCATAAGCGGCCTCTCTGGTTGTGTTTGTTATCTCTGTCTCCCCTTTGTTTCCTCATCATACTTGGGCTGCCTTTTCGTCACTGTATGAGTCACTGGCATGGCGTGGTTTCTTCTATCTGTCCCCTCTACAAGTCTGTGGGCCCCTGAGGGCAGTACGGGCTCTTGGGCCAAACGCCTGAATGCAAGTCCCAGCTCTGCCACTTACCAACACTGAGACTTTGGGAAATTGCTCAGTTTCCTCATCTGAAAGTGGGGATGCGGATGGTACCCACCACTCAGCGTAGCGGCGGGAATCAATGACTTAACACACACTGAGCCCCTCGAACAGCGCCTGCCATTGTGAGTGCCGAGAATGTGAGCTCCCGTCGTGTTTGTGGCCGTGCGGTGATCCAGCGGCTGGCGCCCGGCACTGGGCTGGCACACAGGAGGCCCTCAGTCGGGGCCTCCTGCCTGGAAACAAGGACTCTAAAGGCACCGCCTCTGCTCTCAGAGAGTCCAGCCCAAGGCATTCATCCATCCATCCATCCATCCATTCATTCATTCTTTGTGCCAGCCTTTGTTCCAGCGGCCAGGATACATCAGTGAACAATGACCCCCGCCCACGAGCAGCTTACCTTCTAACAGACTAAGTCCATGACACAGAATCTTAGAAGCCCCCAAGTGCTGTGAAAAATAGGACAGGATAAGTGGTATTAGGACTGCAATTTTAAACGGGGTGGTCAGGCTGGTCCTTTCTGCCAAGGTGACATTTAAGGGCAGCCCTGAGAGAGATGAGGCAGCGAGACATGTAACTATCTGGGGGCAGAGCACCCCAGGCAGAGGGAGCAGTGAGTGCAAAGGCCCTGGGGTGGGAACACGTCTGGCAGGCTGGTGTTGGAGGAACGGCCAAGAGCCAGTATGGCTGGAGCAGAAAGAGGAAGGTGGGAGATGGAAGGAGATCATATAAGGCAGTGGGCGGGGGACAGATCAGGCTGGGCCTGGCAGGTCATCGTGGGGACTTTAGGTTTTACTCTGAGAAGCAACAAGGACAAATGCAGGCCTGCCCTTTGATCAATATTCCATGTGGTTCTTGAGGTCTGTGTCAGGGTGGGGTGCCAGGTGGAGAACGCCTAGAACAAGTGAATGCCCCCGTGGATGACAGAGAGAAAGGGCCCAGATCACGGTCTCTGGCAAGCCACAGGATGGCCGGGTGTGGAGAGGCAGGGGTTTGGCTGAGCCCAGATGCTCCCTGTGTCCCTGGACACCAGCTCTGACAACCTTGCCCTTTGCCTTCTGGGCCCAATAGTGGAAGCCGGGGTTCCCTCCCAGACCTGGGGTTGGCTGATCTTTCGTGCACGAGTTGGCCCGTGGCCCCCTAGGAGACTTGCTTGTGAGATGAGAACATGCTGCTAAGAATGGCACAGGACAATGCGGGCATCAGCCGATCCTAAGTCGGGGACGACAGGCAGAGGGTCGGAGAAGACGGAGAAAAGAGAGGCATTGACAGAGATGGAGAAGGTCCGAGCAGGAAGGGACTCACCGTTCATCTGGTCCAACACGGACACTCAGAAAGGGCAGGGCCTCGTTCAGGCCACCAGCATGTCACCGGCAATGCTGGGACTAGAATCTTGATCTACTGATGTCCAGCGTGGTCATCTCCGTCCCACGGTCTCCTGGCGCTGGGGGTACTCAGAGCTCCATGGAGCCCTCTGAGGACTCAAGTCTTCTGTTGAGTTCCTGTTGGTTAGTTTCAGGGGGTGGGGGTCCCAGGCTATAGAAAGTGGATACGGATTCTTCAGTGGGTTTTCATCGCTAATAAAGAGCTGTTGCTTTCCTCCGCTGGGTCCCTTGGGAGGGGCGAGGAGTCACCCACTGTTCCCGTAAGTGGGTCTCGGGCATCTTTCCTGCCCCGGAACATGAGGGGGGACTGGGGCCACTTCTGCATTCACAGGGCAGCCTAGCGTCTAGTAAGTCCCCAAGTAGACAGCCTCCCCCGTGGTCTGTGAGCACCATAAAAGCCGGGGCCACACCCATCGGAGTCACCATTATGCGCCCAGTGTTTACCTAGCGCAGCGGCGGGCACACAACTGGTGCTCTAAAATATTGGCTGGATGGACGGAACCTCTGATATGAGGGATCACGTCCCAGGAGGCAGCCCTGTGTCTCTCATAATGGGGTGCTCAGTGGCACAAACAATCAGAAGAAGATCTTTTTGGCTGGAGAGAATACGCTATTTGATTTTTTCCCTTTGGAGGAATTAATCTCCTAATTCTGTTTGGCTAAAGCTAATACTTCTTGATTCTTTGATTCATTCCTTCATTCACTAGATACTTCTCGAACTCTTCCCGGGTGCCAGGGGCTGGGAATTAAACTCTGGGCAAGGCCGTTCCAAAGAGGCTGGTTCACGCAAACTCAGTCATGAACCGCAGCGACCTGTTATGTTGCATCATCTGAGCGGACCCGAGGGCTTGTAGCAAAGGTCAGCCTCTTAAAAAACGGAGCCACTGAGCTAACGTTCTGGGGGAGCTTTATGGAGTTAAGCTGTTTATGCTGGGGAAGCACGTCTAAACATGGCACGTGGGGCCTTTTATCCACCTTACAATTGGCTCTGGCTCCTCGGTAACTGGGGAGAAATCTGCTTCTAGGTTTATTAGAGGTTTACATACTTGGAATAAAAAGCAAGGAATCAGGCAGGCAGTAGCAGAGGAGAAAAACCTGGGAAGAAGAAAAACTCGGAGGGAAGTGGACAGCCGGACAAATGGGCCTTGGCCCCGGTTCTGCGGCAGATCAGTGGGTGAACTTGGCCGAGCTGCTGCCCCACTGTGATCTGTGACGGTCCCCATCTGCAGAGAAAGTCGGGTGGGTAAAATCACTCTAGATGAACTGTGAAATCCTCCCCTCTCCCTCCCTTCTGGGAGTCCTCGTTCTGGTCTTCCTTCACAAGCTCCCACACATCCTCTCTTGTCAGATGCGAGACGGAGGTCAGTGGGCATCGCTGTGAGAAACCAGAAAAAGTCAGGGAAAAGCCAGTCGTTGTCCAATGCTTGTTAACTTGAGAGCAAGATGCACTCCAGATTTTTCTCCTGGAAGGGCCTTGGGGGTCAGTTCCCATAGCGGCGCATGAACTAGCTGTTCTCGTTACACGAGTCAAAATGTGAACATTAATTTGAGTAAGAGAATCAGCCTGACTCTGGAAGAGAGAAGATGCCATTAAGAGGTGTGGACGTGCACCAACACACACACAGACACAAGCACGGACACTCACACACGCATATATACAGACGCACAGACAAGCACACACACAAGTATAGACACACATACGCATAAGCACGAATATGTGCCATCACACACACACAACCACTGACGTGTCCCCTTACACACAGGCGCACAAACATGGACACGTACACACGCAAGCACGGACACACACACACACACACACACACACTTGAGCAGAGGGCTAGCCCATCATCACAGTCCCTTCCATCTCCAAGGCCTAGTGAGCTCCATGGTGGGCGCTAGAATCCCAGTGCACGGAAAGGGGGTGATCTTCCTGCAGGAGTCAGTTGTTGCCATTTAACAGACGGGGAGGCGGACATAACCGGACAAGCTGTGCGAGGCAGCAAGATAAAGTGGTGAAGAGCTCGGGTCCCAGAGCCAGGTTGCCAGAGCGTGGATCCCAGCTCTGCCACTTAGCTGTGCAACGTTTGTCAAATTACTTAGCCATGCTGTGCCTCCATTTTCCCATCTGTGAAATGGGATAATGATAGTAGCAAATATTCCGAAAGTGCTTAGAAGAGCGCCTGGCCCATAGCAAACAAGGAGCCCATCTCCAAGGAGCGGAAGAAGCCTCTGGAGTCCTACGCTTCTGTGCATCTGTTCCCGGCAGCAGAGCACATCTGTCAGGGAGAACTCGACCGAGAGTCCTTTTGTCTGAGGCTGGGCGCCTTGAAGTGCATGTTTGGAATACGGAGGCTCAGTGGGGAGGTGAAGACGGAGGGCGTATTCGCTTCCTAGGGCTGCCGTCACAACGTAGCACAAACTAGGTGGCCTAAAAGAACACAAAGTGGTTGCCTCGCAGTTCTGGAGGCTGCAAGTCTGAATCTAGGCATCGGCAGGGCCACCCTCCTTCTGAGATTCCGGGGGGAGTCTTTCCCTGCCTCTCGCTGGCTCCCGGAGGCGGCCAGCTGTCCCTGGCTCGCAGCCGCCTCACTCCAGTGTGTGCGTCCACCGTCACATGGCGCCCCTCCGTGTGTGTTCACACGGTCTTCCCTCTCAGCCGCCTCTGTGTCCACACTTCCCCTTTTCCTAAGGACGCCAGTCCTACTGCATTAGGGCCCGCCCTGACGACCTCATATTAACTTGCTCACCTGCAGAGACACTGTTTCCAAATAGGGTCCCATTCGCAGGGCCTGGGGGTTAGGGCTTCAGTCTCTTTTGGGGGACACGACTCAACCCATAAGAGAGGGAGAGGGAAGGAAGGGAGCACGGGGAGGAAGAGCAGTTTGCAGAGAGCGAGGGGGCAGGAGCGGGGCCCGCGCTGACAGGCAGGCCTGTCACCGTGACCGCCAGGCGCAGATCTGTCCTCGGGCCCGGAGATGGCCCGACAGGGATCCAGGTTCCTCAGCCCCGCTCTGTGCAGACCGGCGCGCCAGAACACGGAGCGGGCATCAAAGTCAGTGACCAGGAGGTGGACTGGCCTTCTTGGTCCACACGCCCCAGTGGCCTGAGAGCCCTGCGTGACTCCCGGAGGGTCACTCGGCTTCCAAACAGGCAGCCCTTCCTGGCTAGAGGGAGCCATAGGCCAGTCACCTGTCTTTTATCTCTAAAGTCATGGTCCTTGCTGCGTGAACATCTGGGGTTCTTTCTAGCTCTGCCCTTGCTCTGCTCGGTGAGTCACTCCACCTCTCTGGACCTCACTTTGCTCATCTGGAAAGTGGGGAAGATACTCATAACCACAGCACTATTGGGAAGAACAGAGAGAGAATGAGCGTGAAGCAGTTTGAGTCGGGATGTGAACCCGGGCGCTGGAATTTGACTGCCTGGGTTCACATCCCAGCTCTGCCACTCACCAGCTGGGTGATCCAGGGCAGGTAACTTCATCTCTCCGAGCCTCAGCGTCCCCCTCTGTGAAATGGGGACAGTAGCAGATGCCTCCTCGTGGGATTGTTGGGAGGAATTCATAGAGGTACAGTGTTTAGCAAAGGGCCCGGGATTTAGTAAGAACTCAGTCAAGTTCTTGGCCTGTGGCCCTTGTAGCTTCACCTCCCTTTGAGCACACAGTAGGTTCTCAGTTTCGCGTAGCAGTGGGACTCGGTCTGCAAGGAAAACAGGTACAACAGTCTGTAATACTGACTGTGTGCCCTCCGTAAGCACTTTACACGTGTTATTTCAATTAACCTTCCCAAACCCCAAGCGGTAGTTACTAGCTCCAGTCCACAGAGGAGAAAGTTGAGCCTCAGGGACCTTGAGTGACTTGCCCAGGGTCACGGTGCGCTGAGACGTCAGCCCAGGTCTAATCTGCCCGAGTCCAAGAGCTGCAACACTTGGATGCTGCGTGGAAATTGATCTCAATCACCGTTACTTCCATGGCTGGACTGTCAGCAGGCTAAATGAGGGGTCCGGTGCTCCTGGGCAGAAGAGCCCTTGGCCATGGACCCACTTCTAGGGCTGTCTGGGGCAGCTCGTGGATGTTGCCCGAGGCCCTTGCTTGACCGGCAATGTGTGTTCGCCTTCCCATTCCTTCTCTTTGGGAGTTGTTTGCATCAGAGTGCAGAAGGGGCAGACAGAAGGGGCTCTGGGGTTGGGGAGCAGAGGTGTGGGGGCTAATATCTGCCAGCAACTGAGGCTCGGAGAGCAGAAAATGAGGCCCCAAACTCCCCTAAACTCTGAAGTCAATTTGCTGGCAGATCTTGGATATGTGGGCCCTGCCCACCCTTGGGCTAACCTCAGTGTTTTCATCTGTGAAATGGGAGAGCTGTTGCACAAGATGAGTCTTCAATGAAAAAAATTCACCGATTGTGTTGTTTCCTTTCAATCGTCCACATGCGGGCAGGGACCGTGTGCATTCTTGTTCTTACTCGGGTTTGGGTGTCCAGGTCTGGAGCCAGCCCCTGGCCCACAGCTGCACTTTCACAAATATTTGCTGCGTGACTGAACTGCACCCAGGGGACCTCCAGTTCCAAACCTGTAATCGCAGTAGCTCTACATGGACGATAAAGGCGATTTAAAAAAAGACTTACATTTGTTACATGCTTTCTGGTTTTCAAAACCCCTTTGCAGACATTATCTCTTTCAATGTTTACAACTGCCCTGTGGGTAGGGTTTACCATCTCCCTTTACAGAAGAGGAGGGCGGCTCAGAGAAGTCAGGCCACTGGGGCAAGACCACACAGCCAGAAAGTTCAGTGTCAGGATGGCCCCAGGTCTCCCGACCTCCTCCTGCCCGTCACTCTCTTCCTCTCTCACCAGCACATGGTCCTGATGGAAGTGAGAGAAAGATCTGAACCTCAGTTCTTTATTTGCTGGGGGACTTTGGGTGGGTCTCAAACACAGAGAGGCAAAGTACTGGCCCAAATCCACACAGCTGGTAAGCAAGGGAGGCAGGATTTGAATCTGGATTTATCTAACCTCACATCTGAGCTCCCACCCAAGTAAGCACTCCATGAACGGTAGCTATTAGTATTGTATTATTTACTCTCAGTTAATAAGAAAATGAAGGTGGATAATGATGGTTCAACAGTCTCTCCTCAGGCAGGATCTACCCAGGGTGCTGCTTTCTGGAAAGCCAGGCTACAAGCACCAGAGGAAGCTGACCCTGGGCCCCTCTCAGCACCACCGTCCAGGATCTACTTCTTTTCCTGCCGAGGGTGGGGGAGGGAGTGAGCACCATCCCTGTCTTCCAGCTCAGGGCCAGCAGCATTCCTGGGGGGGGGGGGGGGGCGGGGAGACCTTGGCAGGCAGGCTCTTGGGCCTTGTGCTGGAAAACACTCAGAGAGGCTGGCCAGGGCCTCTGGGCATCTTGTTGGAGGAAGAAAAAGAGAGAAAGAGGCAGATCCGTGCGACTGGTCCAGGCCCTGGGGGGTCAAGACCACATCCTTCAAACCCCCAAAGGACGTTCTTAGGATTTGCAAATTTATTTCTATGAAAATCATTGCAAAGATAAACAAATTCAATCACACTTGCTCGTACATTTAATGAACTGTCATTTTTTTGGGAAATGATTGCAAATTACATCTGAAAAGGGACAATTCAGAAAAAAATCAGGGAGGCGATGATTAAATATTTAAAATGCAGACTGCCTTGGAAAAGCTAGGCTGTGAGGTCAAGATGCTTTCTGGGGAGAAGATCTGGCCCTTCTGGCATCATCCAGCCATCCACGCATACATTAGGCTCACCTTGATTGAGCAGTTACTCGGCACAGGGGCTGTGCCGAGAGTTTTCCATAAGACTCTCACAGTCACCCAATGCCAGAGGTGTGGCTAGGAGTCCCATTTTAGAAGTGCATCCATTGAGGCTCAGAGAGTTTAAGTGGCTGGCTCATGGTGGCACAGTTAGGAAGTGGCCTCCAACATGTCCCTGAGCGCCCACTCTGAGCCAGGCCCTGGAGACCCAGACATGAACAAGGCGGGCCCGTCCTTGAGAAGCTCATAGGCCAATCAGCCGTAAATTTATAGATGTAGGAGCAAGAGGTCATCCCCTCCAGTGATTTCAAATTCTTTTTAAGTGAAGGACAGTTTCTCCTTGAAATCTTGCGTGAGACGCCATCGTACAAAACAGATGAAAAGGGAAACTGCTCTGGCTAAGGCTGGGAGGGAGATTTCCCCCCTCTCACACGTCCTTAGGGACCTGGGAGCAGGAAATGCCAGCCCCACCCGCTGATCTCGCCGAAACGTCTCATTTGACAGATGGGAACACAGAGGCCCAGAGAGCCAAGGGAATCATCGAGATCGCCAGGACTGGAACTCGGGCCTGTGCACTTCTGATCTGGGGCTCTTTGCTCTGCATCGGTGCCGCCAGGATGCCAGTGTGTGGGCGCTCACCCCGGGTGTCCTGCGTCCAGGGGCTGGGACACAGCACCTGGGCTGCCCAGTACTGGCCACACCTGGAAAATTCAATGTTTTTTCCAAGTGCCACAGAAAACAAAGTCTTAGAGCCGCTTGCAGGGGAAGTGAGAATTTTCCAAAGAACCATTTCTACTGGACCCCCAAACCCCCGGGGAGTGGAAAGCGCCCTGACAGAGGAACCAGAAGGTCTCATTCGATGCCCAGCTCTCTGACCATGGCTAGGATCTAGTCTGTGGTGCTTCCGCAGTTTCCCCATCTGTCAAATGAGATGATTGGACTACAATGAATTCTCCACAAAGTTCCTTCCAGAATGGCAAATGGGGAATCTAGAACCTTCTGGGCTGGGCCATTTCTGGGTTTATGACAATCTAGACTCCACTGGGCCAACAGTGGTCTTACCAGCACCTTCAGTCCCTCCTGAGGACCGCTGACCCCGTCCATGGCCCCCCAACATCTCTCCCTTTCCTGGCCTCTCCCCTCTGCACCCCTTTCCTTCTCAGTTTCCTGACAAGCCATGATCTTTGTTCCTTTCTTCCTTTTATCAGAGAAGCAAAAGGGGTCCCAGAGGCCCTTTGCCCAGCCCCTCATTGCACAGGTGGAGACACTGTGGCCAGAGAAGGGACCGACGTCCCCGAGATCACCCCAAGATCACCGGGAGGCCCTCCTTGTCCAGGACTAAGCTCTTGGGGTTCCTAACTCTTGCCAAAAAGTGGTTTTTACCTAATAGCCTTAGAATCGTGTTTCCCAGTTGTGGGACATCAGAGATCTCCAAGGAGATTTAAGGTCATTCACATGTGGGCCTTGGGTCCCCTGGCAGACCTCCCTGGGTTGGGGGTGGGAGTCCCTCTCCAGTTCTCCTCCAACCTTTGATCACAACTTGGAATCTCAGTTTGGTGCTAATGTGTCTTTAACACCTTTCCGGCCCTTGTTAACCTCGTTTTTCGAGAAAGCCCGGGGCCTCCGGCTCAGCCCCTTCCTCAGGCAGCAGGATCTTGTTAGAAGTTTTTTATTGTGGTTAAATATACATTGTTAGAATTTAATAACACTCTTTTATTTTCATTGTATTTATTACCTTCTATTTATAGCCGTGTGGCGCTGGTTTTCCATTTATGGTAAGGATATAACATTTCTTGGTAAAAATAAGCACATTAAAAAAAATAACAAAACAAGAGTTGATTTAAAGAGAGCTGGTGCATGGACAGGGCCGAATTCTCAACGGAGACAGGAGAAGGGCTGAGGTCTGGGAAACTCCGACTTGGAAGGGAACCTCTTCTCCGAGCTGGGTGGCTGAGTCGTCCAACTGGCCTGCTCTGTCCTCAGCTTCTAGCAATCCTCCAGACCCTCAGAAACGCTCTCCATCCCTCCTGCTGTCTCCGGCCTCCACCTCCCAGGCCCCAGCACCCTCACCGTGGGGTCCTGCTCTTGTCCTCTTTAAATTTATGTGGTGCCTTATCTCCAGGGAGGCCCACACAGGCAGCCTCTTCCAGCAGCATTCCATAAACGCACAGCCTGTGGGGTTTCTCAGTGCAAAGTGTCAGCCTCTCCCCCCAACCCTGCTTGCGCAGCCGAGGGGGGGGGGAACATGGAGCCTGAAGCCCTCTAGAGTTTTCTTTGTCCTTGCTTTACAGAAATTGCGCTATTAGAGATTTTCTCCTGTTGGGTCAAGCATTGCTCACTCTGGGTCCATTTAAAAACTGTGGATCCAGGTTTTTCTCTCCCAGCCACACCTCTCCCCTGTTCGTCCCTCCTCAATTTACCCAGTGACTCAGTGAAATGGCTGAAGGGGCCAGACATCCTTGAAGTCCTTAGAGGGATGTATTGTTTTCCTGGAATGTGGGCCAGGAAAGGCAGCGACTTCCTGCCCCTGGAAACTCTGCCCTGTGCCCTGACATGACCAACATTCACATCCAAGACTGGAGTAAATTCAACTCCTATCAGTCACTCACTCCGTAGTGCGAATCAGTTGACCAAGGGGCCTCCTGCAGAGCATGTGAGTCTGGATGTCCAGGGCCAGCAGGCACTGGGTGTGGAAGCTTCAGAACGGGGACTCAGGACAGAGTTGTGCAGGGAAGGGGAGGGGGCAACCTAGCCCCTCTCATCTGGGGTGAGCCAGCTCTTTCGCTTGGGCTGTCTGCTTTCATCTGCTCGCGTGCCCATCTTGTCTGGGGCAGGTGGGGTGGGCGGCTGTTTTACAGAGGCTCAGAGGTTAAATGTCCCCGTGCAGTCACGTGTCAGGGGCTGGGGAGGGGGTGGGTGGCTGGGCAGTAGGGCAAAGACGGAAAGATGAGTCCTGAGATTGGAGACACAGGTCTGGCCCCTTGCAATCGAGTCATTTGCATCCGGTCTGGGTCAGCGCCCCCCCCTCCCGCTGCAACCCCTGGCGTCGCCTCTATTATCTGCAACAATTCAAAGCAGCCCTGGGAGGGTGAATCCCCCTGGCTTTCAACAGGTACTGCCAGGGCCGAGGAGCGAGGTCCGGAGGGAGGGTCGTCCACCTCCAGCCCCGCAGTCGGGTCATGGAGGGGGGCGCAGCGTGAAAGTTTCCCTGGAATAAATACTCCGGGTGCCAGTCTCCCCACTTCCCTACAGATCTTGTGAATTGAGACGAAGCGAGGAGGGGAGGCGGGCGGGGGGGCGAAGGAAGGGGAGGAGGGCAGAGGGTGGTCCCAGGGGCCCCCAGAGCGAGGCCTGGATGCCGGACAGAAGGTGGAGGCCGAGGCGAGAGGAGCAGGGGCAGCCGCCAGGGGAGACGCGCCTTCCCGGCGGCCGCCACGGCAGCGGTGGCGGCGGCGACTGGCGAGCGAGGGGGAGGCGGCTTGGGGAGGGGCGCGAGCGCGGGGAGAGGGAGGGACGGAGCGGCGGCGGGGAGGTGGGGCCGGCGGGCGGGCGGGCGGCTGCAGCTGCCGCCGGCGTCTCGGGGGCTCCAGGCTGCGGGGAGGACGCAGCGCCGAGCGATCCACAGCCGAGCCGCGCGAGGCCGCCCGAGCCCCGGTCCCGGCCCCGAGCCCCGAGCGAGCGCCGCCGCCGCCACCGCCGGGAAGGCAGCGGGCGCCGAGCAAGTTGCGAGCGGAGCGCGCCCCTCCGCCCGGGGAAAGTTTCCCCCGCGGCCGCCGGCGGGAGTTGGCGCGGGGTCCGGCAGCTGCCGCTGGAAGGTAGGGGGCTCCGCACCTCCGTGCCCTCCGTGCGCCCCGTCGCTGCGCCCCCGGGGACTTGGGGACCCCGCGCGCGCGCGCGCGCTCCCCCGGGCGAGTGCTGGGCACGGTGGGGAGTGGGGGTGGAATGGGGGGATCCCAGGACCGCCCCGGGGAAGCCGTGGAGCCAAGTTCTACTTCAACTAGCGTGAGGTGGGGGCGGGGGGGACGTGCTCGCCCCCGATCCCTGCCCGGAATCCGCGGATGGCTAGGGGCTTCCCCCCGCACAGGTGCAGCGCCCGTCGGCGCTCTGGGTGGGTGGCTGGGGGCCGCCAGCAGAAAGGCGGGGAGGGGGGCTGGCAGGTGTGGTTGCAAGGTTCGGGGGCTCGGCGAGGGCTGCGCCCTGAGGGAGGGGGTGCGCGCCACACCACTCGGTAGCAAGGCAGGTAGGGACCAGGGATTAGGAGCGAGGATCCGGGCCGGGAGGATTGCTGGGCCCAGCAGGGGCACTGAGCGCCGGCCGCCTTCGGGGTCCCTGGCAGCGGGGCGGGGCGGGGGCGCCAGGCTTTCCTCCGGGGGCCCCCCTTACTCCGTACGCGGTGTGTGCGGTTTGGGGGAAGCGGAGACGCCGTGGGGTGCTCGGTGGACCCGAAGCTCGGGCATGTCCAGAGTTAGGGGTGTAGGGGGAGTCGCCTGGGAGGGTTGGCCGGCACCGGTGGGTTCGTGGTGGTTTGGCGTCCCGACTAGATTGAGGGGAGTCGGCTCCCGCCAGGGGGCGCCCTTCCCTGGCCCTTTCACCTACAGGAAGGCGAGCCCTGGTTCCTGCCAGACAAATGCACCGAAATCCAGGACCAGCAACCGCAGAACCCCACCCCCACCCCCACACACGCGGGGGCCCGCCAGAGGAGCATCCCCACTCCGGCCGGACAGGCGGAGAGGATCCAAGTGTGAGGCTGGGGTGCCCCAGTTGTGACTGCGCCGCGTGCTGGAGAGCTTGGCTGTCGGGAGGTGGTTTTTCTTGGGGGGCTGGCAGGGTGTACGGGTGCATAAAAAATTCACCCCCAGAAAAACGGAAACGGGAGAGACTCGAAGGGCTAATTGGTGTGGAGTAAGTGGATGGGAGAATTAACTTTTTGAGGCTTCTTTGGAGTCAGACCGCTGAATGCACCCTTTCTGTAAAAGTGGCACCTTGGCTCCTTGGATCTGGCCAGATCCCTACCTCGTGTGGGCGGGTTGGGGGTCTTGGGGTATATCCCCTCTTATCCATCCTCTCTCTGGGCACAAATAAACTGGGAGGCACGGGGTGGGGGTGACGGGGGTCCCTTAAGGACTTTCGCAGTCCTGGCTCAAATGGTAAATTTCTTAGCAGTCAACAAGAGCCCCTCCCTCCTGGGTCTGCGGTCCACAGGCCATGTTCATCTGGTCAGTTCACAATTATTGGTGGAAGCCTGCTGTGTGTCCTGTTGCCTGGCCTCAGGGCTCTGTGTCTGTGCCCAGGCGTCCAAAGCAAGACGGCCGTTAGGGTCCATGAAGAGCATCATCTTTGTCAGGTGTGGGACTGCTCGACATTGAAGGGTCACTGAAGGGACTACTGCTTCATCTTTCTCTCTAATTCCCTCCCTTCTGCCCGCACCCCAAGTGAGTACAAATGAGCAAATCAAAGAACACCCAGCGGCCTCATCGCGGCCAGCGGAAGTTTTCATCTTTCTTTTGGCTACAAACGTGTGCTCCCCCAGCAGCCGCCTCCTCCCTCCTGTGTCCCCAGAGTCCCCTGCAAAGGTGATGGAAACGAGGTGGTCCTTGAAAGAGAATTGAGGTTCCTGGTTTCAGTGTAGCCCACTCATGTTTTTCCTTGGATGCTATCAAAATGCTCCAGGACAAAGTTGCCATAAAGAAAGATCAGCACGATTTTTCTTTTGAATAGAAGAGGAGGAGGGAGGAGACGGAGGAAAGGGTGGAGAAGCCTGTCTCTGGATATGTCTTCAAGACATTCCACAGGGCCAGAAAACAAAAGGAGTGTTTTGTTTTGTTTTGATTTTAGTGACTCTTGTTTTTCTGTGGAGGGAAGGCTGCCCGGAACAGCCCTGCCCTTAACCTGGGTGTGGGCACGGGGCCCCCAGAGGGCTGGCAGCTCCTGTGTGGTACCCGTCCCCTGTGCCCCCCACCCACACCCAGCCTGCCCCGAAGAGAGGAGGGGATTTAGACCCTGAGCGCTGCTAATGTCCCTGTTGAGCTTTACATATCACGTGTGGCCTCAGACGGCTCCCTGACAAACTCCAGGATCTCTGATTCTGCAAAATTTCAAGTGTTGGGGACTCTGTCTCCTTGTGTCCCCGCTGTCCCCAAATCCATTCAAACGGCCAACCCTCAGGATATCTTTACCCAGCTCAAGGCCGAAATGGTGTCTATCAGTGAAAGTTCCAGGCTACTTTCTAGAAGCACAAGTCCAGCAGGAGCTGGTATTAGGACACCATGGGTTGATCCAGGAAGTACCCCACCCGCCTTTAAAAAATTCCATGTCAGTCTGGAAATAGCTCGCTGAGTTACTGAATGAGGTTTTAATGGTCTGGGAGGTGGGATAGAGGACAGGGTGCTGGGCAGGGACAGGTTTGGGAGGGGGTGTCAAGGCAAAGGATTACAACGGAGATTTGTGGGAGGGGGTCGGGAAGGAAGGAAACCGCAGATTTGTAATCCAGCTCTTCTGGATGATCAGTGTGGCCTTGGGCGAGTCACTTCCTTTCTAGAATCTGCTTTCCCGATCGGTGAAATGAGGGTGTTGGCCCAGGAGATTCAGAGGGGCCTTGGAACTTAACGGCAGGAGGGTCTAACCTTTCAGGGTGCTAGGCAGCCCTGCTCTGCTTCCCGTCCAGTAGAGGACGCCTCTGCTGGCTGTCGTGCCCCACCCTGCCCCGCCCGTACACAGCAAAGCAAACCAGGCTCCCTTCTGTCAGACTGGTTTTGGGGTAGAGAGGGTGATGTCGGTGACCCTTTCCTGCTGGGAGCCCCAGATCTGTCTGCAAGCTGGCATGTTGCCTTTCTCCTGATGCCTGTCCGGGTCTCACTCTCTCCCCATCGCTGGGAACAGCCAGTGGTGATGGCTGGGCTGCCCTCTTAGGGACCTTTCTTGCCAGAGGGCTGCTCTCCTGGGCTGTTTCATCCGCCGTTGGGAAAGAAAATCAGGAACATTTGTTCGCGCTCCGCTGGGACACAGCAAAGGGAGGGGACCTTGGAAACGTGCTCTTGGGTCCCCCGGAGCAGATGATCGGTTGATTGGTATTTCTGCAACTTGATGCTGCTGAGCAAACCTGCCAGCCTGGGCTCCTGCTGCTGCACGGGCTGGCCCCTTGGACCCACATCAGCACTCGGGTGCGGGTGGGCGGGGGGTCGGTGATGAAACCCTCCTTAAAAAGAGAGAGCGAGGTGATGAGCCCCAGTGCGCAGCTGGCAAAGCAGGTCTTTCATCTCAGCACTTGTTTCTTAAGATCCAATCCTTGCGCCTCCTCTGCGCCCAAGACGGCTGGTTTAATGAGTGAACGAAACAACTTGGAGTTGGGCAACACATTCGCAGGTCATGTGCGTTGTCTCTCCTGAGAGGCGACGGGCTGGAGTGGGCGCTGGACCAGGCGTTGGGAGACGGGTTCTAGCCCTGATTCTATTACCAGTGGAGCTGGGTGACCTCAGTCAGTCCCCGCCCCTCTCTGAGCCTTGGGTCCCTCTTTCTTTAGAGGCAGCGTTGTGTGGTGATCAGGCTGCCTGGGTTCGAATGTTGGCTTTCTCCGACGTATTAGCTGGGTGACCTTAGGCCCTTCAACCTCTGGTGCCTCAGTCTCCTGATCTGGAAAATGGGACTAATAATTCCCCATCAGATGGTTATGAACAGTCAACGAGAAAAACATGTGAAACACTTAGCACTGTGCCCGGCACGTGGTAGATGCTGCACAGATATTCACTATCATCGGTGTCATTGTCGTTATTACTGTCACTGTGAGATGGGAGGGATCCCCTTTGCTGCTTTCCAGCTCTGATATTCTGGGGCACTGCCTGTGTGTGTGTATCTGCTTTGGTGATAGAAGGCAAGAGTGAATGAAGTAAATTGCTTTTTCCGTTTTTTTTAATCTTCCTTTCCCTGCCTCATTGAGGACTCCTGAGTTACAGTCTTGTGTGTTCTCCTGATAGCCCCATCCCCATGGCAGGAAGCCCAGTTTGACGTCACTGAAAATATCCTGCTTTCTGGCACGTGAGGGAAGATATTTCATCAGCTAGTGTTCGCCCATCCCTTAGCCATTGTACGGAGACCATATGTGTGGGTAACGAGTTTAAGCTGATAACTGCTCCCACCTTCACCCAAATAAAAGGCCGTCCTCCTAGAAGACACTTTCCACTTTAAAATAAATGACCTGGCTCCTCTGTGACGTTGCGTTGCGTCTGGCCAGCCCTGCTCCCCTCTGTGTTCTGCCGCTCGGTCTGTTGCAGGGACGTGGGCCGGGCCAGGGCTGCAGTCTTGGCTCCGTCAGTGTCCTGGCTGGATCGCCTCCTCCGGCTGCATCTCTGCCTCACCTCCCTGTGGCGAGCTGGTGCTCTGAGCCAGCCAGTGATGGCTTTCTCCTTGGTGGCAGACGTTTTGGGAGCTCACACCGTTGGCCACCAGCTAGACGACACTTCATCTCGCCTGCGCCCTCAAGGCTGGTTCAGATATTGTCCCCACTTTACGGATTAGAAAGGAAGGCTCAGAAAAATCGAGAGAGTGAGTGGCGGGACTGGGGTTTGATCCTGGGTTGATCTGATCCCCATCCCGTGCTCTAATCCACTCTGCCATATTTCCTCTTGCTTCAAAACGCCCTGTGAGCCCCAAAGTCCCAGGAAAGATGCCCCTGAGATGCGATCAGGCCTCTCCTCCCTGCTTTTGATCATCTTCCGGGCTCAGAGTGCCTTGCGGGATTCGCTCTTCTCCTTCTGCACCAGTTACTCAGTTACCCTGGGGACAGTGGGGGCTAGGAGCTTTTTGAGACAAGGCTGCTTAAGGAGGGGAACGATCTCATTAAGCAACAAAAGATGGTAATTGAAAGACGATGCGTGTTGGAGTCACAGATCTGGACTTGCGTCTTTTTTCGGCCACTTGCTGGCCCTATGGCCTTGGTTTCCTTCTCTGGGAAAATCAGAACAATAGAAACTGTAATACTATTAAGCGATGTAGTACTAGCAGCCACGGCAGATGACCCCAGACTCTCAGTGGCTTAACACGGCAGGTTTAATTCTCGCTCACGTTGCTCGTCCAACATGGATCTCTGCTCCACGCGGTCACTCGGGGACCCAGGCTGATGGCGACTCCCCCATCTTTGTAGCTGCACCTTCTGGATTATGTGGCGTCCGTAGTTACTGCAGAGGGGGAAGAGAGAGGTGGAGAAGGCACACGAACCCTCAGCTGCCTCAGCCAGGAGGTCACCGAAGTCTCTTCAGCTGCAGTGCATTGGTCAGAATGTCACATGACCCCACGCCAGCTGCAGGGGAGGCTGGGAATGTAAGGGAGCGCGTGGATGTTTGCTGAGCCTAACTCCCTGCATTTGCATTTCCTGAGTGGAGTTCTTTGAGGATTAATTGAGATGATGCATTTAAAGCTGCTAGCATAGACCTTGTACCATGGAAGTTTCTTTTGCCTAATGACCCCTGATGTGTATCGCTCTTTATAGATTACAGACCATGTAGTTGGAAATGATGTCTGGGCAGATCATACAGTGCCCATAACACACTGGAGGGAGGTGGGGTTCAGAGATGCCAAGGGACTGGCAGGTGAATACACAGCAAGGCACCAAGCCGGGCCCTTGACCTTCAGCCTAGTGCACCCATGGCCTCCTTCGGCTTACTGAAATTTACTGGTCTGAGAACTTCTTCCACAATCTTCCAGAACCTACTTCTGCTCCTGTCTCCTCCTCCCATAGGCTAATGGTGTGGAGATTCTGTATTCATCTTATGTGTGTGCCTGGGGTGGGGGCAGAAGGGGCCGGGGAGGGGAGGCTGCAGGAACTATCTGGAAGCTGAGGGAGAAGTGTAGGGGCCTGAGGTGAGGGAGCCATAGTTTTAGATATTCGTAGTGGAAGCCATAGGAATTTTGGCTCCACACACTGCTTTGGTAACTGCTGTGCATTCAAGCTTTGGGGTGCCCCCCAAATGACGCACAAGGTTACCTGTGGGTCCTGTCCCACCTGCACAGCCCCACACGGGCCCTTTCACCTCTTGTGGGATTGAGCAGGGAAGGCGAGGGTCTGATGGGGCTCTCTAGCCTGTTTCTCCAAGGACAGTAAGCTGGGCAGACCCAGTTTCCAGTCCTGACTCCTCTTCTGGCACTCACGCATCTCTCTGAGCATCAGTTTTCTCCTCTGCAAAATGGGAAGAATATGCGGAAGCTATAAAGCCAGTCAGGTTCCTGGCAGGTAGCAGGTGTCAACGTGTTTGCACATCGCTCCTCTCCCACTTGAGTCAGAGGGAGATGCCTGGCCCTTGGATTCGGGCCCGTCTTTTCATGTCTAATTACCACTGTGGGCACGGGGCCCGGGGGTGCTGCTGAGTGAGGCCCCCTCCCACATTGCTGCCTCTCCGGCTGGGACAGATGGCTGTGCTCTCGCTGGCCAAGTGCGCCTCAGCCCCCCGGGGGAGCCGCCCCGCTGCCACCTGGCGCCTGACATTTCGGGCTCCCTCCAGCAGGGCAGGCCCAGGCTGCTCATCTGCTGTGGGTTTTCAGCCCCCGGGGGAACGAGGCGCTTCTCCCGCCAGAACATAAACACCCCCAGGATCATGGGGATTAACTGTCCCCCTTGACGGAGCCCACAGGAATAGCTGGTGGGCTGGACACTGGAGGGGAGGGGCCTTTGGGAGAGGGTGGCTCCCCAAGACAGGTTCTGGGGTGACCCACTGCCCCCCTGGACACTTGTTCCCGGGGGCACTGAAGAGAGTGACCTTCCACTGCGGCCGCCACCAAGATGCTGGGGAGGCATGCTGACTCCTGGCCTCCCTGAGAAGCAGTGGCCACATGCAGACCAGGTAGGTGAGTGGGGCACTGGGGGACCCTCAAACACGCCTCATTCACTCCTTCCCGCAGACCTCTGCTTCTGCAGCCCCTCCCACCTGAAACACCTGGGGCCGCAGGCCAGCTCGAGAGCCCTGGGAGGCGTGTCCTCGTTTCCTAGGGCTGCCCTAACAAAGTACCATAATGTGGAGGCTGAAAACAGGAGACGTGTTCTGTGGCAGTTTGGGAGGCGAAAGCCCCAAATCAAGGTATTGGCAGGGCTGTGGGGGACGGTCCTTCTTTGCTCCTTCCTAGCTTCTGGTGGCTGTTGACAATCCTTCGTGTCCTTGGCTTGTGGACCCATCACTCCAATGTCTTCCTCTGTCATCACGTGGGGTTCTCCCCCTGTCGTCTGTCCTCCTCTTATGAGGACACCAGTCATATCGGATTAGGGCCTCATGAGCTCATCTTAACTTGATTACGGCTGCAAAGACCCGATTTCCAAGTAAGGTGACATTCACCGGAACCAGGGGTTAGGACTTCAACATACCTTTTTGGGGTGCACAATTCAACCCATAACAGGTGGGTAGTATTATTACTCCATTTTACTACCAAAAAACCAGCCCAAAGAGCTTAGGTAATTTGCCCAAGTGCATACAATTATACTAGTAAGTAATTGGTCAATTAATCTCTGTACATTTCAGTTTTCTTATCAAGAAAGTGGGGATTTATACCCACCTGGTAGCCTGGTTGTGAGCATCAGAGGAGGTAAATATCTGCATCGAACACACTCTGTCAGGGGCTGGCCCGGTGGCGTA
The DNA here is from genome assembly GCA_031878705.1 of Tapirus indicus. Taxonomy (NCBI): domain Eukaryota; kingdom Metazoa; phylum Chordata; class Mammalia; order Perissodactyla; family Tapiridae; genus Tapirus; species Tapirus indicus. The sequence goes on from CM062928.1 coordinate 12,406,148, forward strand.
GTGGTTAAGTTCGCACGCTCCGCTTTGGCGGCCCGGGGTCCACCGGTTCGGATCCTGGGCGCAGACCTATGCACCACTTGTCAAGCCATGCTGAGGTGAGGTCCCACATAGAGCAACTAGAAGGATGGACAACTATGACGTTCAATTATCTACTGGGGCTTTGGGGAGAAAAAAAGCAAAAAAAGGAGGAAGATGGGCAACAGATGTTAGCTCAGGGCCAATCTTCCTCAAAAAAACCCACCACACTCTGTCTTCAGCTAAGCACCTGCGGCTTCTGAACACCTGGCCCTGGGTTCGAATCCGGGTTCTGCCGCGTGCCATGACCTTCGTTTGGCCTTGACAAATTCACTTCTCTGTGCCACCATTTCACCTCAGAGGGTTTTATGATAAAATAAGATTAAAATGCATAAACGTGTCTCTCGGGATTGAATATGGCTTTTCAAAAATAGTCCATGAGTGTTAGAATTATTCTATTCTAATTCTAATTCTATTCTGTTCTATCTCATTCTATTCTGTTCTGATTATTTTATTTATTATCTGTTTCCCTCAGTGGAGTGAGGGCAGAGACCTGTCTGTTTTGTGCTTCATGGAACCCACAAGATGTAGTTCAGTGCCTGGGGTTGACTAGATGCTCAATAGGTACGTGCTGAATGAACGAGTGAATGAACGAATGAATGAATGAATTCCTAGTCAAATCTTCTTTGGGATCACATCCTGCCTTGTTTGCACCGAGGCCTCTATCCAGAAGCCTCTCTTATGTGCGGGCACTGGGGATATTATGGGAACAAACCCAATGGGGAGCCCTGGGCCACCATGAAAAACTCAGGCCCTTACATCTGGGGGTGGGGCCCCCCATGGAGTGAAGAACAAGTTGGAGGATGAGGAGAGGCTGGGGAAGGGGGTCTGGAGGGTTGTGGTCACTGCAGGAAACAGGCTGTGTGGTGGCCCCGTGGGGAGAGCCACGTTCGCAGTGTCGGGCGTCCCCACGACTTAGGGGGACAGAGGGACTCTCCACACTTCTGAGACACAGAAGGGAGGCTGGTGCTTCTCCAGTATTGTTCCCTAACAGGTGTCCCCGCTCGAGGCACCCAGATCTGTGAAGATGCCAGCTGGATCAGAGGGTCCGCATTCAATTTACAGACAGATTAACTCTCAGATTCCCGATCCTCCTTCCAATTCGATTTACCGAGTTCCACTTACACACTTTGTTAGGGAAAACATCTGTTGTGTAATGTGATCGCGTCGGCCGCCTTCAGTGGATTCTCGGTTGTGTTCAAAAGGCTTTCCCGCAGCCTCGGCCCCGCCCCCACCCAAGCCGGCTCCCTCTGCTCCAGCCCCCTCTGCTACCTTGCTTCCTTCTCTTGCCTCCCATACAGGGTCACTCTGCATGCTCTTCCCCCTCCCCTGCAATGCTTTTCCCTCCCTCTGTAGCTTCCAGACTCCTGTCATCCTTTGGATCCCAGCCCCTGTATCACCTCCTCCAGGAAGCCCTCCTTGACTCCCGAGTGATCCAAATTCCCCACCTATTGGCTCCAATAGTTGCACCATCCGCTCTTGGGAGGGGATTTTGTCACATTTGGGAGATGTTGATATGTCTGTGTGATTATTTCATGTCCTTCTCCCCTAATCTAGTGTAAGTCCCAGAGGGCAGGGACCCATCTCTCTTTGCTCATCCCTGCATCCCAGCCACGTGGCCCAGGCCGGGGCACCTGGTGATGCTCAGGAGACGCCTCCCTCCGTCTTCTCCTCTGCGGGCGGTCTTTCTCCGTTGTTTTGGGCAGTGAGCGCGGCTGACGTGTATTGATTATTCCCAGTGTGCCAGGCGCTCGCAAGTCTGACCTCATCCATAGCATGCTTTGCAGTCCCAGCTCTACCCCTCACCGGCTCCACCACCTCAGGCAAGTTACTCAACCTCTCTGTGCCTCGTTTTATCATCCATGAAATGGGACTAAAAACAATACCTGATTTATTGGGTTGTTGGGAGGATTAAATAAACTAATTTACGTCAAATTTGTTTTCTCAGTTTTGGAGGCTAGAAGTTCATGACCGAGGTATGGGCAAGTTTGGTTTCTTCTGAGGTTGCCAGCTTGTGCCTTAACAGCCAGGGTGGGGAGGAAATTAGGATCCAGGGGTCTCAGAGGCCTCTCACCTGGCCCTTTACTCCCTTCCAGCCCTTAATCCCTTGCTCAGCGGCAGCTGCCAAACCTTTGAGGGAATTGGGGCCTGTCGTCCTGCACCCGGACTGAGGGACGCTGAGGCCACGATGGGGGAGGAAGGAAGTGAGAGGGTCCCGGGGAGTTATCCAGGGGGATTATCCATTGCAGGGTTTTCTCCTTCTCCATAGTTCATTTATTTGATTTTCCAGGAGTTCTCAGAAGCTCCTTGAAATTAATCATGTTTTACTGGTGAAAGACCTAAGAAAAAAACAATCAGGGTAAACATAGTAAGAGAATATGGAAATAGAACAAAAGCACATGCAATGGAAATGGACTCTGTTTTAACCCAGCCTCCTTGCCCAGAGACAGCTAGGGTCACCAGCTTCTGGTCAGTCTTGACTTGCCCCCTCGGTGAAGGCGCTTCTCTGTGCACACAGCGTCCCTCACTTTTAGATACTATTAGGTTCCATACCTTCTGCTCTGCGTCTTGCATCTTTTCACTTGTTCTGTATTAGCACATACACTTCTGCTTGTTTTAGTTGGGTGTCTCCAAAAGCAAGGATTTGGATGCAAGTAGTTTCTATATGAGGTCGGTCCCAGAGAGGTGAGTGGGCAGGGAGGGGACGAGAGGTGCGCTAATGAGCAGCCTACACTGTGGGCAAGTGGGGCTCTGTCCCATGGGGGACCCTCCCAGTGATTGTGGGGAGCATCCCTCAGAATCTTCCATCTGTCATTGGTTGAGGGTTGCTCCTGGGGACATCTGCTTCTGGAAACTTCCAGCCTGCCTTCAGGCCAAGAGACTGAAGGGGGTTCTTGAATAGGGGCTACCAGAGTGAACAGAACTGTCCCCTGAAGCTGTGGGGTCTCCAGGGTGGACCGTGGACCAGGATATGGGAGAGGCACAGCTCACGTGTCTGCTACTTACCGTGTCCTTTGTGATGGGTGCCTAGTATTCCACGGCGTGGGCAGTCATGATGCTTTGCCTGATTCCCAACTGATGACCCGAAGTGCTTTTCTCCCACACATCCCTTTCCCGATGCTCCACCAAGCAGATAATCCATGGGGACCGCCTATTGTGGAGTGGCCAGCTGGACCCACAGCCGTCTCCTCTCCCGTAGTTGCTTGGCCCTCTCTGGCCTCTTCCTGCCTCCTGCCCATCCCCGCTTGGTCCCCACGATGTCACTGTGACCCTTTCATCTCACGGAGTCCAGGAGCCTGGGCTCAGCGGGGTCTATGAAAGAGCTCTGGGGGGGGACTTGCAGGTCACTGCAGAGGGTCATTTCCAACTCCCGCCAGGGTCGGACGAGAGTGTCCATCGGCAGATCAAAGGCCTTTTGGTGGTTGTTTTATTTTCCTTTCCAGAGGCTTCTTGCTGGGGAAGCCACTGCAGAGCCAAGGCAAACAGAGAGACACGGGGCTTTGGTGCTTCGAGCGGCTAGAACTGGGGCCCCAGTGGGGAGCCTGCCCAGGGCCCTTCCCTCCTCTGAGCCCAGAGACCTGATGGGTCCCAGGAGGCCTGGGAATGTGGTAATAACACGGAATTGGGGAGCCAGAGGGGGCGCCAAGAGAGCTGGACCGCAGCCTGGACCCAACCTGTGAATGGCCATCCCCACTGTTCCCCAACTAAAGGGGAGAGCACTGGACGGGGAGTCCAGAGTCAGAGCCTACAGCCTAGTCCCGCTTTGGGTCCAGCTGGTCCTCGTTTCCGCTGTGGATCTCTGATGTCTCATCCACACACTGGGGAGTGGGGCTCCCTGTTCTCCAACTCGAGCGTCTCGCCTTGGAGTCTCCAGCGGGGAATATGACCGAAAAGCCTCGAATCCCCTGGAGAAAAGCACTCAGGAAGCCGAGGCGTGGTTGTTGATGGAAGTGGGGGTGTTGTTTAAGTAAATTAAAAGCACAAGAGGAAAATCCATCAGCGTTCTTTTCAATAGCTGGGATGATATGCATAACATTTCCTCCCTTTCATTTGATAATTTTTCCTTCTCCAAGTAGTTTGAAGAAAGAAAGTGTCTGATGATTTGCCGCACAATGAGCTCAAATAAAAATATTCCTTTTAAAAAGTGGTTGCTATGTAATTGAATTTAAATAATGGGCAATTTTGGATTCTAAGTAGCCCAACCACTCACAAAGGTCTATTCAAACCGTCTGAGAGGTGTGTGTGTGTGTTTGTGTGCGTGTGCAAAGAAAAAAGATCTCACTGAGAGAATCTTTTTGGCAAAACAATCATAACGATAACAGTATATTTAAGTAAAGTTGTATGCATGAGTTCGTGCTTGTCTGCTGGTGAGAAATGCACGGGATTGAAATTAACCGCGCTTCTAGAAGAGTTCAGAAGGCGGCTGCAGAACCCGAGTGGCGTGTGAATGGGGGCTGGGAGGAAAGGAAGTAAGAAGTCCGGCTTCTGAATCCCAAGATCTGAGTTTGAATCCTGTCTCTGCCGCTCACCAGCTGCATGACTTTGCAAGTTACGGATCCTAAGGGAGCCTTAGTTTCCTCATCTGGAGAGAAGGGACAGCACAGGCAGGAACCGGTGTGTCGCCTGGCGCTGGGCCTGGAGTGACCTTCCACGAGGGCCCTCTTCCCTTCCCTTTCTCTCCAGAAGCACAGCGGAGTTTTTCCACGTACACACCGGACCCACATACATGCTCTCACTTGATGCCCAACAATCCGATTGGGGTGAGACTTTTTAATCCCTATTTCATGGGAGGGAAACCCCAGGTGCCGAGATCGTAGAATGCCCTAGATCACCCAGTCGGTGGAGGGAGATACGAAAAAGTGGGTTTGTCTGAACCATCCTGAGGCCTGGCCTTTCCCATCCTAAGGGGACTTTGCCTGTGAGGCCTGTTGAACGCAGAAGGGGTGCCTGGTATTGCTTCCTGTGGTCGTTCATTCATTCATTCATTCATTCGTTCTTGCACTGTGCGTACTAGACTTTCACTGAAGATTTGAGGTGGAGGGTGGTGCCTCCAGAGGCTGTGTCACCATCCGGCCTGACACTGCACAGCATGGACTCTTCTGGGTCTTAAAGCCCCTGAGACATGCCCACCACAAGGGACTCTCTGCCGGGTCCCTGACTCGGGCTGGGCCCCCTTGCTCGTTCCTCTCACCTCCCAAGCTTCTCCCCAGGCTCAGGCGCCCTCTGTCCCTCCCTCTGGGGACACCTGGTCTCACCTGCAGCGTCCCCCGCCCCTCGTGGGGGTGATGCGGGCTTGGTTCCTCTACGTGCGGAGAGGGAGCGAGGAGCCCACCTCTCAGCACCCAGCTCACCCTCCTCTCCCGCCACGGAAACTCCTTTTACCGGAGACCCTTTCTTGCGGGTCCTGGCCTCTCACCCCCGATGCCTCCTGATCCTCCGAGACTGGCTTGGACTTGGCACGTGGAGGTTCCTTGGGAAACCTTCTTCAGAGCCCTCCCGTGGGGGGAGCAGGTCATCTTAGCTCACATCCGTATGCTTGTCTCTCTTGTCAGTTAACAGGAGGCTGTGAACAGAACTAGCACTTTTTCCCCCAAAAAGAATTCAGGAGCTGATGATGCGTATGTGTGTACACACGTGTGTGCTCGTTCGGGCTCTGCCGGGCCTTGAACCTGTGCCTTAAGGCGGCACCGAGGGCCGTGTCGGAATATGTTGAAGGCAGCAGGTGACGATATGTTTGGGATGAGGAGAAACAGGACCAGGATGAGGCCTGTCCTGGCCGGTGCAGTGGGTCATGGGAAGAGAGCCGTGTGGCGCAGTGGTTAGAGCTGGGGCCTGGGGTCAGGCCCTCGTGGGTGGATTCTGGCCCTGCCCCTCTCTGCTTTGTGTGACCTCAGGCTGGTCAGGTCTCGATCCTTCCTTTTCCTTCCGTGTTGAGCTAGATAACAGCAGTGCGGGTTGACGGGGGATGCAGTAACTGGGCACCAGGGTGTGCTGAGCACAGAGCGGAGAGGCCCCCCCCCTGGGGCAGCCGCGCCTCGACATTTGGAGAAGGGGTGAACTAGATCTCGTGGGAAGATGCGCAGGAGCTAGGACTCCCCACAGCTGGAATTGCCCTCAGGTCCTTTCTCCCTGTCACCTCGCTTCTGCCACCTCTGGGAGTCGCCCGAAGTCTCCCAGATGCTGCAGCCATTTCTGGAGCCCTGCCTTCCCTTCCCAGACGTGGATGATGTGTGGATGCCTCCCCCCGGGAGCCCCCACGCTCCACAGAAGGAAAAGACTTTGGAGGCGAAGAGAAAGCTGTTGCAGAGGGAGGAAATGCCCCTGTAACACAATGCGAGGACCCACTTTCGGGCAAGTTGGCTACAAATGGCCTCAAAAGGCAGATTTGCAGATGTTAGGGAACTTTTCATATTTTTGAGCTCTTTTTCAATTTCTAGCATGAGGCAGGGGAGAAGAACTAGAAGGAGCCATCTGGCCTGGTTGGGGGGGAGAAAATGAAATTGCTTGGTTTTCGTTTGCAGCAAAATGCACTGTGAGTTTTTCTGCAAATGTTAATGAAGACAAAGACAGCAGAGGCGGTGGAGCCCCGCCCTGGGCCTGTGTGTGTTATCTTTTCAGAAAAGGGCAATTTTCAGCGATGTCGGATCACCAATCTCAGCCGCATTAGGGGAAATCTCTCCCGAATAGCACCGGACCAGCAGGGAAAGGTAGCCTCGCCTGCTCTTCGCTGCAGCCTTGTCTCTGAGCTGAGATCCCAGCCTGCAGCCAGCCTGGGCACTGTCTCCACTGTTTACTGCTTAGTGGGGAAGAAGTGAAACAGATGTGATTGGTGTAAGATGAATGAGGTTACCATCGTGTTTCTGGCTTTTCCAGTGGTTCCTAATTGATTGTGAGAGGCCCCCTGGAGTGGAGAGAAAGAGCCCTGGATTAGAAATGGGGAGGTGGTTCAAGTTCCAGCTTTGGCATAGCCCCGCTGTGTGACCTTGGGCAAGGCACTAGGCTTCTCTGGGCTTGTTGCCATCTATAAACCCGAGGGCGAAAACCAAAACCAAACAAACAAAAACACACCAGAGCAGAGATAAATTATCTTCACAGCTAGCTTGGCAGGACTGGCGTGGGAATCAGAATCAAATGAGCTGGAGAATGGGGCCGGGCTTGGGTGTGGTTCTTTCTCTGTTTCTCTGTAACTGTCCCTAGTGTAAGAATGCTGAGCCACTTAAAAGTAGCAAGGGTTTCCGGGGCCAATGGCACGATGTGGTCCCTGGATAGCAAACACTTTTCATCTCAAATGCCAACTCTGATCGATTGGTAGGGTCTATTGGAGCCCAGCTGAGGGGTGGATGGGGCTGTGTTATTCAGGCTCAGCAGGAAGGTGTGCCAAGATCGATTATTGATGTCTGCTGTGGTTGGAGGAGGGTGGAATGCTAGCACACGGGGTGGAGCCCGGGAATTGGGGATCCTGGGTGCTCTGCCATCACTGGCTTTGTTGCTGTGTGACCTAAGGCAATGGTTCTCAACTGAGCTAGATTTCAAAATAATAGTTCCTGGGTGTTGGCCTCCTCAGAAAGTCTGGTTGGTACTCTGGGTACCAAGTGCGGGGCTGGGCGTGTGCGTTTTGAAGAGGCTGCCCAAGTGATTTCAGTGTAATTTCATCCTGGTGGAGAAACAGTCACTAGAGGACAGCCCATTAGACCTCAATTCACTCATCGGTTCAGGGGTATTAGAATTTTCCCCATTATGTTGCAGGAATTTGTGGGGCACGATTATGCTCCCAAGGAAGACGGTCCGGCCAGTGGCTAAAATGAGCAGATCCAAGCTGCTGATGAGTTTTGTTTAAGGTGCACAGTGTTTAAAACATGAAATGGACCCAACGTGAACATATTGGAAATGTAACGAAAGCTGAGTATATACGTACCGTATGACCCAACCATTCCACTCTTAGGTATATATCCGACAGACGTGCGTAGATATGCTCCCCAAAGGTACATAGAAGAATGTTCATCGCTTCCTTATCCATGACAAGCAATACCTGGAAACAACCCGAATGTCCGTAAAAAGTAGAGTGTGGTCGTGCAGTGGAATACCACGCAGCACAGAAAATGAGTGAACTCCCGCTGGTGACGGCTTGGGGAATCTCAGAATCCTAATGTTGAGCAAAGACACCGAATGTGAGAGAGTATACACAGCGTGATTCTATTTAAAGTTCAAAGTCAGCAACGTGAGGCTGTGGTGTAGAAGTCACGAGGCGATGCCCTCGGGCAGGAGGTGGGGGGGTACCGGGAAGGGGGTGGGAGGGGCTTCTGGCTGCTGGTCCTGTCATTTTCCGATTCTGGTTGGCGGTTCTGTAGGCGTGCTCGGTTTGTGGATATTCACCGGGCTGTGCGCTTCAGATCTTTGTACTTTTCTGTATATGTGTTGTAGTTCAGCTTTTAGAATTCCGTTAAAACAAAATATCAAGAGGATTCTGACTGGTAGAAAAAGCGAGAAATGTAGCACGAAACTCTGGATTTCTGCTTTCCTTGACAAACAGGCTGCTCCGACAGTCTGGGCCCCTCTGTGGCAAGAGTGGGCTGGGGTGAGCAGCGGCTGCCGCCTGGGGCGGGGTGTCCGTCTCTCCCGTTTCGCCTCAGAGTTTTTGTTGGGATTTGGAACCCGTAACAAAACACTGCCCGCGGGGACTCCCAACCTCTGTCAGAGAGAAGGGCTTTGCGGATGAGCGATGGTGACTTAGAAGGAGCCACCGTCTCCTGGTCATGCTGGGGTTCAGTCCCGACTGCGCCTGACCTTACCACCTTGATGACTGGGTGAGTTATGTAGTCTCTCTGAGCCTCAGTTTACCCATTTGTAAAGCAAGAAGAGCATCCCCACATCAAAGGGTTGTTTGGGGGTTAGGACAAGACAGTGATTGGAACATGCACGGTGTGCCTGTGGCCGTGGATGCTTGGCAGAGCGACACTTGTCCACTGCCCGTGGCCGGCCTGGTGCTGCCCCCTCATGCCCGTTGGGAGGGGAGACTCGGTGGTTACTGACAAGTGGCCACCTGCACCCGGGAGACGGGAGATGGGAAACCCGTTCTCTGGGGCCCTGGCCCAGTCCTGTGCACCAGGGCCCGGCTTGCATGGAAGGACAGAGCCTTCCTCTGGCCAGTCAGGGCCAGGCGCCAGGCGGAGTGGTGACCGCGGCTCCCAGCGGTGGATGCTGCCGGTCCCGGCGCCAGGCACCCCGCACAGGCTGGCATCCGCCCTGCCTTGTGGGGCAGCTGGTGCTCGGGAACGTGCCGTCTTTACTCTCTGCCCCGTGGCGCCTTCCCTCTCCATCCTGCTTGCTGGATGGGGAAGCTTCCACGAGAAGCTGGCTGGTGGGACCTCTGCTGCCCACCAGGCTTCCTTGTCCCAGGAATCACTTGGGCAGGGAGGTGTGGGGACCCAGTGACTTCCCCTCTCCAACCTCAGGAGCCTGATCTGGAAAGTGGGCCTTAGTCATACCTGGCTCATCATTGCTGCTCAAGAATCCTAAATATGACGGTGCATATTCCTGTCGCTATTATTATTGGTTTTGAGAAGGATCAAGCGAGCCATTTGGGGTTGACTTTGGTGTAAAGGATGTGGTTTCAAATGGCTGCTTTGTCTCTGAACAATCTGTTTTGATTTATTCAACTGTGGGAATCTGAAAATGGCCCAGATGTGTTTCCTCCTCTTGTTCTCTCTCTCTCTCCAGCACTCGGATCTCCTCTCGCTCACTCGCTCCCCACGCACATCCCTCTTGCTCACTCATCCGCCCTCACACTTGGTCACCCTCATCTTCTCACACCCGAGTCAAGTGCAGGTGGACTTCAGATGGCCCAAATGTTTCTCCTTCAACCTCAGAGGCTCATGCCCTCTCAACTGCACACCCTCAGTGGTATGTACCTTCTCCCACTCCCACTCGCCTCCCTCTCTCAGTCTCCGTCTCTCGCACCCCCGAGTGCCTGCAGAGCCGTGAGGTCGGGAGACCTGGTTCTCACTCTCTTTTACCAACCGACTCTATGGCTGTGTGACGGGGGCCAAATCACTCAACCTCTCTGGGCCTCGGTTTCCTTCCTCGCCACAGAGACAAAGCTACTAGTTTACCTTTAGCAAGATCATCACTTTCTTATGCCCTATCTCAGATGCTCCAAGGTAAGATTCTTTCTGCAGCTTAAATTCCCTGACTCCGCAAATGAGTGGATTCGACCTCATTAGGCAGACTACGTGCCAGCCTGAAATTACTTTTTAGCCTTTTGCTGGTACTGAAGAGACGTCATTTTATTTTGAGCTAGAAATTAACATGAGGTCAGGAGAAAATAGAATGTTCAAGAGGATGCTTCACTCTTGACTTTAGAGAGACCATGTCACAGCATCTCACTCAGTCTCGTTCCTCTTACTTCCTCCCGATGTCCCCGGCAGAGGTGACTACGGAAACGGGGGCAGTGGTCAGTTTGGCACTGCGCAACGGGGAGGGATGGTGGAAATCAGGACAAAGACCCTATGTCTCCTACCCCAAATCCACCAGGAGGATCCCCTTCATTTTGCGTCCCCCTCGTTGCCCCAGGTTCTAACTCTAAGCGAGCTAGAATTTACTGAGAACACGCCACATGGCACACACTGTCCTACTGAATCCTTGCAGCAGCCCTCCGGGCTGAGTGGGAATCTCACTCCCATTTCGGCGATGGTCAAACTGGAGCAAAATGAGAAGGAGCATCACACCACACATCAGTGGCACAGCTGGGTCTGCAGCTGGGGGGTGGTGTGCACTTCAGCGAAGCTTTTGACCACCAAACCACGCTGTCCTGAGTGGCCCAGTGGCGCCAAGGTGAAGTGGGAAGGCATGGGATTTTAAGATTGGAGTCTGAGTTTTAATCCTGCTCTGCTAGTAACTCGTTACGAGCCTTGAGCGAGTCCCTTACCCTCTCTGGGCCTCAGTGACCCACTGAAAAACGGAGGAGAGGGACCAGTCGATCCCCAAGTCCCCCTTCCAGCATGGTATTCTGTGGCTTTCTAGGGTGGTATATTTCAGGCAGCAATTAAGAGCCAGGGTGCTGGGGTTAAATTCTGGCTTAAGAGCTGTGTGGCCTTGGGCAAGTTACCTAACGTCTCTGATGCTCAGCTTCTCCATCTGCAAACTGGCGAGAAGATCAACACCCATTGCACGAGGTTGCTATGGACTGAGAGACCACGTAAGTGCTCCCTGCCTGCCAGCTCCTACTGTGGTTTCATGGTCTGTCTTGGCAGAACCTTTTGACAAGAGTGTGGCTTTCTACCTGGCGTGGAGAGCCCCCGCCTGAGTGAGAGGCATTTCATCCCTAAGTGACAATGTTCACGCATCGTCATGATCCTTTGGATGAAAAACATTTGGCCACCAGAATGCCTTGGGGTTTCTTAACCGAGGTACCACCTTGGGCCTTCCAGATGCCGAATCATCTGGATGATTTAGTGCAATGACATTTAACTTACTTGTAGCCATAGAACTTGCAGAAACTTCAGCATGGAGCCCCCAAATATGAAGTAGCTCAAAATGGAGCTGTTGAAGCAGGCACAGGGGGCTGCTCCCCCCTCCCCAATATTCGCCTGCACGTTGGTTTCTCCCGAGGAACTCCTGGGACACCCATTTTGAGAACCACAGGCCAGTAGGTGACAGATCATGAAACTACGACCCTGAAAGGGGCAGTAACTCACCCAGGACTCAGAAGCAGGCACCTTGCTAGAACCGTCTTCATCAGCAGTACCAAGCAGCAGCATTTTCCGTTTTTATAAGAGGGTCGCCTGTGCTTCTATTGGCCGTCGATCGTAATTAATTACCTGGAGACACGTCTTTCAATATTGACACTTACTCAGTGGCTGACATTTCTGAATCGTTCTCTCTCCTACCTGCCTGGAAAAGCCTGCCATCGGTAAAGGCTGGATGGATATTCATTGTTAAATCAGAGAAAGTGGGGCTTTTTATTTGGAAGCTCTTGAAACATAGTATTTACCCAAATAATCCTACCTGAGTCTGCAGGTGTTCGGAGACCCAGGAAAATATATTTGACCAAGAAATGAATAAATAAACTGCGCCCAAATGCACCCACAGATGGGGTGGTTTGTGGGGCTCTCAGGGGCCCTATTTAAATGAAGATCTCTTTCCACTCCCACACTCCTCTTTTTGCAGCCCCCCCCACTTCCGGCCCAATTTGGGGTGGATCACGTGGTATTCCCCCGCAAAAACTCATTTCCGCACAGATTTAGCCAGCGGTGACCTGCTACATGAGGAGCTTTAGTGGGATTCAGTAGTGGTGGGTCCCTGGTGCATGTAAAGCACCCCGGCAGCGAAAGCAAGATTGATGCTGGCAGAACATCTGGGGCACCAGAGCACAGTGGGTCCCCTCCCTATTTTAAAGGCAAGGTGACGTGGCCCAGAGAGGCTCGGTGACTTGCCTAAGGTCACGCAACAATTTAGCAGCACAGCCCAGGTCCTCTAAGGTCCCTAGGCTGTGCCCTTTGCAAAGCACTGAGCCGCCTCTTTGCTGAAGTGGGGCTGCTCTTTGCTTTAGGATCCAGGCAGTGAACCGTTCTGTAGTGCCCTGTGGGCAAAGGGACGGAGTGAGCTCTAAATTGCAGGCAGGCTGTCAGGGGACGTAGAGAGGTCTAGCTGGAGGCCATGCTATCGGAATAGGTAGAGAGGTGTGCTGAGACCTTTGCCGAGCACCCACTGTGCCCCCATCCCGATGTGATGGGAGGTTCAAGAATGGAGAAGAGCGGGTCCCTGCCTGCCAGTGTGGGAGAGACACATGTGAATTCAATTCAAGGCTGGCGACGCCTGTGCTTGGCCTCCCGGCATGCTGTGTGCTCTGGGAGCGGGTGGGACACGGTCTCCGCCAAGCCTGACCTTGGCAGCCCGGCAGATGTATTTATTTCTCCCATTTCCACTTGGGAGGCAGCGTCTGGGGCCAAGCTGCCTGGGGTTCTGATTCTGGCCCTTTCTGCTTAGATCTATGGTCTGAGGCTGGCACTTGTGCTTCCGTTTTCTCATCTGTAGAATGGGGATAGGAGGGGACCTTTCACACGCTGTGGTGGTGAGGCTTACTCAGATAAGCCACCCGAAGTGCTTAGAGTCCGCCCTGCGGACAGACAGATAAGCAAGCAATTTGCATTCGCTGTTAGTTTGGGGAATCTTAGATGGGGCTGTGAATGTTCCTTCATTTGAAAAATAATGTTTATCACTTTTCTGATTATAAAAGTCAAACATACATATTCCAGTTACCCTAAAGATACCCATTGGTAACATTTTGCTATATTTCTTTCCAGTCTTTTCCCTATGCATGGATGTGTGTGCGTAATTGGGCATGTACTGTCAAAGTATAATTTTCAAAAAAATATAAATCATATAAAATCGCACATAAATCTAGAACAAACGTGGGTCCAAGATTGGTTTCAGTCATTAATGAGGGAGCCTGCAGGGTGTAAACCTGGGTCTCAGGAGAATCCGAGGAACCGGTTATACAGGCGTGGAAGAAAGTGCTGGAATAAGATGGCTGGGTTGATACCCACCTGGTTAATGCCCCATAGGACAGTAAAATTATAACCTTTGGGGTTATCTATCAGACCAAAAAAATCTACAAATTCACATTTAATCTCACATGAGTCAAACAAAGTCACGTTCCTCTAGAATCCCCTAGATGGTTAACTAATCCTCGAGTGGGTCTGCTACACAAGGCTCCAATGTGATGTTGAAAAGACAGGCCTCCCGTTGCCTGATTTCCAAGTTTGGGATAATTTTTCTTAACAGTATCTATATATTCTTTCGGATCATCCACTAGAAAACTCTGTGCATCTCGCCTTCTACACTTCATATAACATCACATGCACTTTCAAAAGAGAGTTTTGAGGGAGGACCAGGAATTCCCCAAAGGGTGTGACCTGCTCATCAACCCAACTTGATCGAGGACCCCCTCCCTGGGGTCCCAGGGCAGCTGCACTTGCCCCTGTCGCCCACCATGTTTTATTGCGATCATCCATTTCCCTGTCTCTCTCCCCATCTAGACTGAGTTTCTTGAGAGCAGGGATTTGTGGGGCTGAACTGGCTTCCTGGTCCTTCCCTCCCGAGCAGCTAATAGGCAGCACAGAGCGATTCCCTTCGGAGATGCTTTTAAGGGCGAGAACATAGGTGTTAAGAGGAACGGCCTTTGTCAGTTACAAGCGGTGAACCGCGCTGTTAGGACAGCCGGGCTGTCCCTCCCAGACTCGGCCGTGTCCTTCTGTTGAGTCAGTGATGCTCCCGACCCCCACGCAGTGTCACAGCCCGTTCATTTTCTTCATCCCTGCTTCTGCCATTTAATTGTGTTTGGAGGGCTGGACGCACTCCGTCTGGAAAACCGATCTTGTCTCTTCTCTGTTTCCTAATCAAAGTCCTAAAGGGGTGAAAAGTTCTTGGCCCCCTCCGGCTGGGGAGCTCGAAGTGTGACCAGAAGGGTTAATCTCCACACTATGAATTTTAAAGCTCTCTTGCTAATGGCTCTGCATATCTTACCTCCCGCAGACCCGGTTCTGCACTAGAATATGTTTCATGGACTTGAGCAGGCGAGAATGACAGAGTTGGGGGCAGTTTTTCCAGATTCCCCCGCAACCCCGTGGGTCATCAAGTCTGAATTAACAGCTTCGGGTGGCGGAGGAAAGCTGTGGTTGGCTGTGGGGTTGGCCCCTGCGTTCAACTCTTGTTGTGAGTTCTTGGCTTCCGGCTTCCTCGCTAAGCTGCAGGGGGGCCAGTGTGTAACATCTCTGTTTCTGTCGTGTGGCCTTTGCATACTGTCCTTGTCAGAGGCAGAATATCCTTGGACAGGGGTTCCGTGTGTGTAAGACTGCACAGTGGACCCATGTCGAGTTCAAGGTCTGGGATGCGTGGAGACACCATTCGTCCCAAAGCCAACTTCAGCACGAAGACAGCCTCTGCTCTTCTTGAACCCTGTCCTGGGAGCACTGGCTGTTCTTGCAGCCTTTGAAACCCCAGACTTCTTTGCTCAAGCAACCCAATGACCTGAGAACCATTCAGATACATCCTTGGGAGAACAGACACTGCGGGTTTTGGCCTAATGCAGGCTGGGCTCAGTGAAGTGGCTCCGGGGAATTTGGCTGCAGACAAAACCATGGGTTCTGGTCCTCCCTCGGCCTGGTTCAGCTCTGTGACTGTAGACAAGCCACTTGACCTCTCTAAGCCTCAGTTCCTTCCCTTGCTAGTGAGGACGAGGACACTGGCCACTTGGTAGACGAGTTTTGGGGCTCAAGTCTCCTTTGCTTGTTCATGCAGATGACACAGTGGAGTCGGGGTGGGCAGGCCAGGCTGCACCTTCTAGGACAGGACCCTTAAACCATTAGGGCTTCCAGGTCTTTCTAGGACCAAATGCCCAGGTCCAGGATGTGGGTGCTTGCCCAGGAGGTCGGCTGGGGAACCCCTCCTTGTGAGAATGATGAGCCTGCCTTGGCAGGCATCGTTGATAGAATCCTTTATGCCTTCTTCTTGCCTCTCTCCGTGAGCGAGGCAGCAAGGTGCAGTCACACGGAATGCTGTGGCTCACTTCAGCTTCCTCGCCTGTAGAATGGGAAGAGAGACGATACCTTCCTTGCAGCGTGGCTGGAGGAGGAGCGAAGGTCACATGTAAAGTGGCTCCAGCGGATGGATATCTCTCCTCCGTACCTCCTTCCGGGAGCGAGAAGGTGCTTCCAGACAGGACAAAGGGGGGCAAGTGCAGGGCAGTGCCCGCTGGCGACAGGGGGTCTCGGGCTCCCCGAGGCTCCCGTTCTCCTTCCTGCCCAGTGGGGCATCGTGGCGGCGTCTGTCCCACGCGGGCACTGCAGGGGAGGCCACGAGGGACCGGGCGGGCACGCACCGACGGGAGGTGCGGAGGGAGGAGGGAGAGGATTACTAACGGCAGCAGCGTTGAGAATAAACAGGTTCCAGGGTTGACTTGTGGGGTCGGAACATCGCCCCCTCCCTGGCCCTTCCACCCTCCCCAAGCCACCGGGAGCTGATGGGCTCAGATTGGGAGTCCCCTGCCCACTGGGCAGGACTTCCGGGGACCTTGGTAGCAGAACCAGAGCCCGCTACCCTGTGCCCGATGACATGTAGGGGCGGCCCTCCACTCCCCAGCAAAAATAAATCCCCATCTTTCTGAGGGTGCCCTGGCCCCCACCCCAGCCCCGCTGGGACCCTGGGGCACGATTTGCAGGCCCAGTCAGGGATTCGTTATGGGAACTGAGGGTGATGGGGCTGAGTGACAGGGCAGGGCGGGTGGCCCTGGGAAGCGCTCTCCCTCCCCCAGCAAGACAAGTGCAGGTAGAGAGGCTGGCAGCTTCGTTCAGGGCCGCCCTGGGGGCTGTTGAGATGCAGGACGCAGAGGGAAGGCGTCCTGAACAGGCCTGGGCTCCTCTCCCCCTCCCCCACCCCCACGCCAACCCCCTGCGGTGCTAATTTAAGACAAAGCCCAGGCTTTGCTCTGGAGCCAAAAACTGCAAGCTTTTATCTGTCAACAAGCCACGCATCGGGCTGGCAGTGGCCCAGCCCGGGTCCTGTGACCTGGCATCGGTGTGGGGAGAGGGAGCCCGAGGCTGAGCTGGCCTCTGGCGTCTCGCTGAGGACACTGCCCCTTCTTGGGGCACAAGACCTAGAGTCCTGGTGGTCACGGGGCTCAGAAGCATGGCTGTTGCACCTAGGAGCCACAGCGGGGTGTGGGGTGGCTAGAAGAGAGAGAGAGAGAAGGCTTATCGATGGACTGATCACCTCCCTCTCTCCATCCTTTCCTTGCCACCTCTTCCAGGAAGCCTTCCCAGCTCTCCTCTGACATCCTACTGACTTGGGATTCTAGGATATCAAGAGACTGTAAACCAGTAGTCTTCAACATTTTCTGGAAACTTAATATATAAAACAGTAGAACATCCAACTGTTGTGAATTGAATGTATGGGGTGTAGATTCCGTCTGTTTTTTGTGTAGACCCCTGAGGGAGGGAAGGATCTGAGAAGTTTAATTTGGATCCACTAATCATGGCCACTACCGTTTTTACAGAAAGCAGCAGCAGATTCTATTTTACGTAATGCCTACTTCCTGTATTTATCGGACGGCTTACGTAGTGCCAGGGACCGTGGGAATCACTTACAGTCCGTTAGCGCATCTAGTCCCTAGCTCAGGCCAGCGAGGTAGGACTATGGTTGTCCATTCTGCAGGTGAGTTCAGTTTGACTGTGGGGTCTGTGCATAGTGTGAAGACCTGAAGACGGGCCTGGAAAGATTGGTGGCCAGGGATCAGATGATAAAAGGCCTTATGTGTAGGCAAAGGGAGGTCAGGGAACCCACTGAAGCAGGAGAGAGACACGGTACTCCACACTTATGGGCTCAGTCTGACAGCAAAGCAGGTCGGAGGGAACAGAGGGAGCCGGTGGACCAGCCAGGAGCCCGTTTGCAGCAAGTGGGCAGGCAGTGATTAGGCTGAGCCCAGGCAGGGGCAGGCAGGGGCAGTGGGGGTGGAGAGTCAGGGATGATGTGGGAGACACGGGAGAAAACCAGGGAAGAGTCTTTGCTCTGGGTGTGGCTTCCACACGGTGCTCTGTGAAAATTCAGTCGGCTGTGTACTCGTGGTGTGTGCGCTGCTGTGGATGTGGGTTCTGTTTTAATTTAAAAATAGAGCAGGAAGCATCAGGGTAGACATTCAATCTCTCATCTGGGCCTTGTCCACGACACTGAAGTGGCTTTCAGAATCTTCCTTGTACGTTGAGAGCAGGTTTCCCTCATACAATGCTAATTTGCTTTGTTTGGAGAACTAGTTAGAGCCGAACTCAGGATTTCAACCTTTGCCACTTCAAACCTGAGGGATCTCTGTGCACAACGGGAGATCTGCTCGACAGTCATCAACATGACCCCTGGTGACGCTCTGACTACATCATGGAGTCTTAAGGCACACTTTATTTTTTTTATATTTTAAAATGTAAAACCAGGATGCATCATACAAAAAGTGACATCATGATTAATTCACTCAATGGCAGTGTTTTCTCTTTCTAGAAGTCCATAAGATAATGGTCTGATTATAATCCACGGGGCCGTACATTCAAGAAATGGGATATTGTGGCCACGCTTTCTGCTAAGTCCTGTGCTGACATTCCTCATCGAGTCCTCGCAGCCTCTGATGACTTAGCTGTCGTCCGCTTGCTCTGTTTCCCAGATGGGGAGCTGGGGCACGGAGTCGAAAGGTCGCTTGCTCAAGGTCATAGAACTAGTTAGAGCTGGACTCAGGATTTCAACCTGTGCCACTTCAAACCTGAGGGATCTCTGTGCAAAGCATGAGCAAGTCTGGGGCAGGGAGGGTGGTGGCCTTCCCTTTCCACAGCCTGAGATGACCAAGTCAATGGCGACCACCATCGCCCGGACTGCCATCTTTCTATGCTGCCTCTTGTCACCCAGCATCAGTCCCCCTCTTGGCCCTAAACCCTGGGATTCTTTTCTCCCTCCGAGGAGGGCTCCGGGTCTAACATCTGGAGTAACCTCCCTCCTGCACAGAGAGGAGGGAACCGAATGAGCTCTCAGGGGAAAAGGGGAAGAAATTCCAAGCCCAGCTGGTTTCTCTCACACAATGCAGATCTGCCTAAATGGGATTTAGGATTAGTGCAGGATTTTGCCTCTCCTGGCAGACTGGTAATAAACCAGTCTCCTCTCAGACGGCAGGAAGGCAGAATTCCTCCAAAGACGGGAGACAGCTTCGGGCTCCGGAGTGCAGAACCTGCAAAGTAATTTTGTTCTTGACGGGCTCTGCCCTCACCGCCTGACGTGCAGCCCGCAGCCCCTTCCCAGCGTGGCTGCAGCCTTTAATTTCGTTAATGTGTGACATTCACCCAGGCTGCGTGGCTGACAGGCACGCTTGACATTAATACGTGTTCCTCGCGGTCCCCAGAGCTCATAAAAGCTCATTATCAGTTCTGAGCCTGTAAATGTAGTACCCGGCTCAGGTGGGCCGCGTTCCTCAGAGACGCCCCTGGGCAGTGGAGCCATGGACTTCTTCACGAGCCAAGAAATAAACTCTTCCCTCCTTCCAGGGGACTCTGGCATCTGGGAGGTGACTGGAAAAACCCTGGGTTCAAATTTGCATCTACGAAAATGGGTTCTTTCTGCTCTGCTGTGGGAGGAGAATTGATCCAGCATTTGGGAAGGCAGTTTGTCAGCATCGATTCAAATGTGGAATCTGCAGAGGCCCTGCCCAGCTCTCCCACTTGCAGGCGTCCAGTTTTGGGGTTACATGGACATTTCCACACAGAGATGTGGCACCAAGGGAATCATTGCAAGGTTGTAATGGCCGGAAATGGAAATACCCACATATCCGTGGGGGGAGACGTAAATAAATTATGAAACACACCTACTCTGGGATACTGTGCAGCTGTGAAAAAGACTCAAGAAGATCTGTGTGTTCTCACACTCGTGGGTAGATGTGATGGCAGGGATAACAGGGTGGAACACGTGTGGTAAGATCCCACACTGTCTGTGGGCCCACATGGGCTCGTGCCCACACACACATGCACACACATATGTGATTACATAGAATAAAGTCTGGGAGGTCATGTCACAAAGATTTTGCAATGATTCTATGTTAAATAGGATGGATGGGTAAGGAAGAATTTTCCTTTTTGTTTTTTTGCTGAGGAAGATTGGCCCTGAGCTCACATCTGTGTCCATCTTCCTCCATTTTGTATGTGGGACGCCGCCACAGCATGGCTTGATGAGCGGTGCTTAGATCTACGCCTGGGATCTGAACCTGTGAACCCTGGGCTGCTGAGGCAGAGCACGTGAACTCAACCACTCTGCCACCAGCCCACTTCTGTAGTTAAAATGAAAATTATATCCATCCGTATATGTACACAGTCACATGTCACTTAACGATGGGGCTGTGTTCTGAGAAATGCATCGTTAGGCGATTTCGTCATTGTGCGAACATCACAGAGTGCGCTTACACAAACCTCGGTGGTACAGCCTGCTACACACCTAGGCTACACGGGACTCATCTCACGGGACCACCGTCGCATGTGTGCTCCGTCATTGACCGAAACGTCGTTCGTTCCGTGGTGGGTGACTGTGTATATGTACACGGGTGTGTATGTATGCGTGTGTATATCATGAACTCCTCTGATTGTAGCCTTAGTCTGGTCCGTGGTACGTGAGGTCCCCTGCGCTGACACCGCCTGGGTGGACGTGTGAGGCAGAGATGGCCGAAC
The DNA here is from genome assembly GCA_031878705.1 of Tapirus indicus. Taxonomy (NCBI): domain Eukaryota; kingdom Metazoa; phylum Chordata; class Mammalia; order Perissodactyla; family Tapiridae; genus Tapirus; species Tapirus indicus. The sequence continues at coordinate 12,426,460 of CM062928.1, forward strand.
AAAACGAGGTCACGTCCTCCGGCCACGCCCTCCTCGTCAGTTAGCAGGGGTTCTGAGAGCCTGTCTACGCAGAGGGTGTGCGAGGCTGAGATCTGCGGCGCAGACCTTGAACTCATCGCTCTCCTGCTCGCATCTGTCCCGCCGCGGAGGTGGCACTTGCCCCAGACGTGACTTCCCGTGGACCTGAGCTCCAGTCCCGGCTCTGCCCCACGTCAGCCGCGTGGCCTTGGGCAGGTTATGTCACTCCTCTGAGTTCATGGTCATCGTCCCTAAAGGGGCGTAGAGGGCACCAGGACTGTTGTCATTACCCCTGGGACAACAGGAAACTTGATCAGGGCTTCTGTGTGGCCTGGTCACTGGGGCAGAGTGTGGATGGATGGAGATGGGGGACGTGGCTCGCCCCCTCCACTGTAAGTTCTGCTCTCTTTTTCTCTGCCATGCGCGGGAACACGCCGGTCCCCGGGCCTGGGCTAAGCCTTGCCTGGCAGGTATGTGGCCTGGACACGGTGAATTTGATCCATCTCCCATGGGCTGGGGGCTCTTTGTCAAACTGACAGAGAGGAAGGGGGCGAGGCTGGACTTCTGGCCCCTGCACTCTGGGGCCGAGACGTCTTTTTCGCCACCTAAGACCTCTCCTCTTATTCCTTATCTCTTCCTGGACGCCAGAGCTTGAAAGTATTGGTCGGCCCAAAGCCTGCATTCATTAAGCAATGATTAATTCTCTTTTGCATTTTCAAATTGCTCAGAAAGCCTTTTTTCCGCCTGAGGAAATGGAGTTCCCGCACCAAGTCGATACTATCGTGGCTAGAAGCAAAAGTGACGTGATGTTGTGACTTGTGGGTTCAATGTCCCCACATGACGTGGTACGGGCTCCCGGGCTGATTTTGGAAGACTGAAAACACGCCCCTACCCCGGGGGTCTGGGGGCGCCATCCTGGGAGCGTCTGTGGGGCTGGGTGCTTCCTTGGTCTTTCTGGCCGTGGGTGCCCTGTCTGGCTTTTGCACCTGCAGAGATGGAAGGAGGAGCAGAAACCTCAGGGGTGGGAGCACATCTGAGCTGAGGCGGTCCCCAGAAGCCGCAGGCCCCACGAACTACTGCCTTTTTAAGATTTATTTCTCTCTCTTCTCCTTCTAGAATTTACTGAAAAGCCACATCAGAAAGAGACCTCGAGGAATCTTGACACCCCTGAAAAGAGAGGACAGCAGTTGAAAGAGGTATGATTTGGCGACATGGTGGAGTGGCATCTGAATGTATTGAAATGAGAGGATCTACTCTTGTCCCCGCTCCTCTCCCTGCCCTGCAGACCCTCTGTTTCTGAGAGGGCTCCCAGCTCGTGCTGGGGGTGCAGGGCAGGCGATGGGCATTACGCTTGTCCCACCCCGACGTTTGTTCAGGGATGGGGGGCAGAGGTGAGGCCTGAGGAGAGAGGCTGGTGCCGAGGTGGGGGCTCCCGAAGGCTGAGGGGCCACGGGTCATGGGTGCTCCTCAGAGTCCCTCCAGGAGGTGAGGGTTGAAGGTTTGGAGGGAGCGATCCCTCCAAGGGAAGGCAGAGTTCCTGGGGCTCACGGAGGGTCCGGCCTGTGTCCCCCACTCCCCTCTCCTCCCCCTCCCCCACCGCCTCCCCGCACCCACCATGTTCTTGGGATTATGGAAGGAAGTACCTTCCTGGGGTGATTTCCAACCCCACCCCCCAGCTCAGGACTCTCTGTTGGATAAAGTTTAAATCCTCAAGGACTGGGATCCATCACCACGTTCCATGATGGAGTTGCGAACGGAAACACCTTGGGCTGCCTACAATGCCAGGACCAGCGACGGGCTGGGTGGCCTCATGAAAGGTTCCTGAACGAGGATCCAGGACGTCGGTCCTCTGGCCCAGTCTGTACTCTGCTTGTGCCTCACGAGGCCTTAGAAGCCGTTTCCCTCATCGGGCCTTGTTTTCTCATCTGTAAAATGGGGCAGCAGGGACTTGAATCTTGTTGCAGCCCTCACGTCCTCCATTTCTGTGGATCTAAGGGCTGAAGTGGAGGAAGCGACAGGTGTGGGGGCAGCAGGGAGGCAGGGACAGAGTGGGGCCTTGGGAAGGCTGTGGAGACGAGAGGGGATTTGATTGCCAGTCTTGGCAAAGGATGACTCAGACCCTCTGGAAAGACCACAAGGTCTGAGGTGCAGGTGGACCTGATTGGAGTCCCAGCCGATCAGAAGAGTCAGATTAACCCACGCTGATTGAGGGCTTCTCTGTGCATCTCATTTGGTCTTCTCAACGGCCCTGTGGTCTTGGCACTTATTCTCACCTCCTTCTTAGCGAAGAGAAAACCGGGCCTCAGAGAGGTTAGGTGACTTGCCCAAGCTCACACAGCAGTGCGCAGTGTGGCGGAGGTTTGAAGCCCCTGCCTGAACGGCCCTACGATTCTTCTATATTTTGCCTCCCAGCTCTGTGACTTGAAGCTTAAGGTTAAAAATAACCTTTTAGCCAAATCGCCTCTCTGAAATTCCATTTCCTAAAAAGACATAAAAACAACTTGTTTCCTTGTCCTGGAATTTTTTTTTTTTAAACTTTGGGCTCTTCCTAAAATCCCTGTGGGTCTTGTTTTCCTGATCTCTAAGACAGGAGCATAGCACCTACCCATGGGGTTGTTTGGGGAGATGATGCGATGTGGGAGGCCAAGAAAGCTCCCCACGCTGCTCCTCCCTACACACCCCTCCAGCTGCCTCCCCCACCCCTAGAGCTGCTGTGAGCGTGGATGCATGTACACACTGTGAAGTGCTGTGCCCAGCCGCCTAATGGCATCGGCAGTTTGGCCTGCCTCTGGTGCCCGTGGTTGGGCGGCACTTGGCCACGTTCCTCGTCACCGATGTGATAGTCTCCCATCTCCAAGCTCATCCTCTCCCTCCTGGAGTGTGCTCGCTGGCTTGGCCGGGATTATTTTAGGCTGGAATCCGAGCAGGGCGGCCGGCTCCCAGCAGCAGATAAAGCAGGGCCAGGCCGAGGCCCGAGTGGACGCTGGCGGAGGAGCGGTGAGGCCCGGGGCCTGTGTGGGCCCTCTTGTGAGCCAGGAAACAGATAAATGTTAGAGTCACAGGGAAAACGTAAAGATGACCATAAGGCGACAGGCAGACGGCACGTGCTGTTGAGGGAAGTGTTTGCTGGGGTTTGGGAGCCGGACTGGTGGAGGCCGAGTCCCAGCTCCGCCCTTCCGTAGCTGTTTGACTCCGGTGAGTGATTTCATCCCCCCCAGTCTCAGTTTTCTCATCTATAAAATGGGCACATAGCAGGCATCTCCCTGGGTGGTGGTGAGGGCGAGGACACCGCCAGCCGGACGCTCCTGTTGGCTTTGAATGATGGCAGCCGCTGGAACGTGGCCTGCCAAGGTGACCTCCTTAAAGAGGCTTGGGCTCGGGACGGGAGAGCTGGGTGTTTGTGACCCAACAATGCGGTTTCCCTGGAGACGCATGCTTGTTTCTGTGCATGGTCTAAAAAAGGGCTGAGCGTGGGGCCTGGGTTGTGTCAGTGCTCTGTTCTGACGCCGCCGGGGCGTGGGGCCACCTCGGTGTGAACAGCTCTTCCTGAGCTTTGTCCCGTGGTTTACAGTGCACGCCTGCTGATCTTTCCTGCACCCTTTTCTGGGGATAATCGCTGGTCCTCCCCACACCCCAAGAGCAGGGATTAATAAGCTCTGTATCGGTGAGGACAGCAGGGCTTCTGAGAAGTTGTAAATTACTCCAGGCTTCACCTCTAAAAAGCAGTAAGGTGAGGACCCAAATACAGGGCTCCTGCCCCAGGGACAGCGTGTCTGGCTCCCCGCGGCGCCCACAGAGGCACCCGTGGTGTCCATGAGGCACCCCGCAGGACTCAGCATCACCCCACGGCTCTCATGGTGGTGCTCCACGTGCCACAGAGCCCCCTGCGTGCCCACAGTGACACCCTGTGGTGGCACTCTTCCCACGGTCTCTGCCCAGCCTTGCACGGACTTGGGAGCTCAGGCAGAAAGGGAAGTCCCTGATGTTTCCCCTGCCCTCTGCAGCAGGCTGAGAGAGAGTGAAGGCAATTTCTAGGAAGCGTCCGGATCACCCTCCTGCTGACAGCGGGAAGCAGGGGCAGGGAGTGAGTGGTGGGGTCTGGCTGCTGCAGCAGAGCCCATCCCTGGGTTCCAGTTTATCTGTTTTTGCTTTTGTGGCTCATTCTTCTGGTGTCCTGTCTAAGCATCCGTCGCCAAATCCAAGGTCATGAAGATTGACCCCTGTATTTTCTTCTGAGTGTTACAGTTTTAGCTCTTACATTTAGGTCATTGATCCACTTGAGTGGATTTTTGTATATGGTGTGAGGTAGGGGTCCCGCTTCATTCTTTGGCTTGTGGATACCCAGTTGTCCCAGCACCACTTGTTGGAGAGATTGTTCTTTCCCCACTGGCTAGTCCTGGCACCCTTGTTGAAAATCCATTGGCCATAGATAGACAGACTTGCTTCTGGACTCTCAATTCGATTCTGTTGGTCTATGTATTCTTTTGTCAGTACCATGCTGTTTTGATTACTGTAGCTTTATGTAACTTTCAGAGGAGAATTAGTATATTTTAAAGCTCCCCAGGTGATTCCAATGTGCAGCCAAGGTTGAGCATTACTGGTTTTTGGAGGAAGATGGGGCACAGTTAGGGAGGCCATTTGGGAGGATGCCAGAATGACCTGGGACAGTGCACGGTGGGGGGAATGTGGCCCTGAAGCAAAGCTGCAGCCCTGGGAGTGAAGAGGCTGTGACAGAGTTGAGAGAGATGAGTGAGGGAGATGTCCTGATCCTCTTTGCTTCCGGGAAGTCTTGGGAGATGCTGAAGGTAAGAATGGAAGCCAGTGGTCCGTTGAGCTTGGTTAACCTCCGACCCGTCCCCAGTATGATTTGGAGGAAGACTGGGTCCCAGTTATAGCTCTGTTCCACTGTGTGACCTTGGGAAAGTCACTTGACCTCTCTGAGCATCCTCACTGCCTCTGTAAGGTGGATCAGTATTCTCTGCCGCTCACGCCAGGGGTTGAGTGAGGGTCAAACGGGTCAGCTTTGCAAAGGCTGGGAGGGGCTTAAAGGCAACTGAATGCGTGGCAGAGTCTCCACCCCCAAGTTCCTGCCTGGTGGTTGTCGGTACCTGCCTAAGGGCCTGTGCTGCCTGGGGCTGCCTTGGACTGGCTCTGACACGTCACAGGGTCTCCTTGAGCTGAGAGGAAATCGGTTTTCTTGTACCCTCCGTCTACTCGCCCCAACTCTGCCTTGTGGGGCCGCATCACCTCTTTTCCTCCAGGCCATTCTCCTGCGTCCTCACCCCGCACTTCCTCAGCTGGGGGCTGAAAGGTCGTGGTTACCTCCACCTCCCTCTGAGGAGGCAGGTCTTGGCCCTCTCTTGACTTCTCGCTCACCCCCTGTCATAGTCCAGCCCTCAGAGCCGAGGCCAGAGCTCCAGCTGTGCTCTGACCCCAGCCGAGGTGGGTGGGACCATCATCTCTCCCAGTCCGGACCCTTTACATCTGTTCGTGCAGCTGGCATGGCATTGGGGTCCAGGGATTCCCACATCCTGGTTGGATTCAAGCTTTCGTCTGCTCGTTGACTGGGTAGAAGAGGGATTCCACTCTTGCTCCATACATCACATTTTCCATCTGGTATTTAGAAATCGTGGAGCAGTTTAACCCGGGACAGAGAGCGTAGTTTTAGCATTAGATCAATTTCAGGGCTGTGTTTTTAGCTAGTTATTAACCTGGGCAAATGAACTGTTTCCTTTCCTGTTCTGAGAAGACAGTCATGGCAGCTGCAGGCTTTGTGGTCAAGAGTAAATGAGATGATGGATGTCAAGCGTGTCCCACTGCCCGGGAAAGAGTCAACCTTCCAGAAAGTGGTGGGTGTCGTTATTATTATCATCCAAACACCAGCCTTCATTTTTCTCCAAGTCTGACAGCTGGGGCGCAAGCCCTGAGTTTGAGCCCAGGAAGGGACAGCAGTCCCCGGCCTCGCCTCCCTTCCTGGCTTCCCGCTCACTGTCTGTCTGGGACTCGCATGTGAGGGGACAGGATGACGGGCTCTTGCCACCCAGGTTCCTGCTCACTCAGCCCCACAGCTGCCAGAACTTTCTGGCCTCAGACCAGCCCTGTGTCCACATGTGACTCATAACAGCTCCCCAGTCCTTTTCTCCTTTCTTGGATATTTTCCATCTCAAGCCTTTTCCTTCTTTTCTTTTTTACGTTGTTTTAAATTTACACAAGAGGGTTCATTTCAGGGCCACACACTCGTCGTCCCTGACAGGAGACTGAGCCGGTGGAACTTTTCCCTCGGAGATGCTCCATCTTCCTGACACAGTTGGCAGAGAAAGCAAGGCCTGGTCCGTTCGCTCTGTGGGGTGGCCACTCCTTGACATCATGGAGAGATAATAAGTCTTCATTTTCCTCATCTAAAGAATGAGCAAAGCATTACTTGTCTGTTTATGCAGCAGAAATGAACAGAACATGCCCTTCAGAGGCTCTATTATTGTTTTTTAATAATGACATATATCCACATTGGGAATGACAGCTGAAGAACTTTCCAACAGCCATTTGTGGCAAAGAGGGGGAGAGTAGGAACCCCATTTTCAGATGCCATGTCAGCATCAGAGAGGGGAAGTGACCTGCCCAAGGTCACACAGCTACAGTCTTCTGACCTGGGCCGGTGGTCATTCTACCCCTCTTAGCTGCTTCTTTTATTAGTTAACAGTGTAAAATAATATAATAAACAGCCTACAAATGAAGGAAAAAGTCCAAATCGGCTGGCAATCCTGCTCTGTTAGCTGCTGTAGTTTATTGTCTGCACAGAGCTGCTGATGTGGGAAGAGATGAAGGACACCATTCCCTGTGCTTTGGGCTTCGCCAAGGTGTCTCCCTGTCTGGGGCATGGGCGGGGCCGGTTATGAAAGAAAGGCTCTGAAGGATCGAGGAAGGAAACTGGGCATGGACTCCAAAGCCACCTTTTTTCTGGGGAAGACTGGCCCTGGGCTAACATCCGTGCCCGTCTTCCTCTACATTATATGGGACGCCGCCACAGCATGGCTGACAAGTGGTGCATTGGTCCGCGCCCGGGATCCGAATCCACGAACCCTGGGCCACCGAAGCAGAGTGTGCGAACTTAACCCCTAGGCCACCGGGCCGGCCCCTCCAAAGTCTTTTTTAAATTTTTTGATAGACTTATTTTCTAGAGCAGTTTTAGGTTCACAGCAAAATTAAGGGGAAAGTGCAAAGAATTGTCATATTCTCCCTGCCCCCACAGTTCGGCCTCCCCCACAATAGACATCCTGCCCCCCAGTGGTGCATCCGTTACAATCGATGGACCTACATGACTCATCATTATCCCCCAAAGCCCGTAGTTTGCATTTCGGTTCACTCTTGGTGGTGTATGTTCTATAGGTTTTGACAAATGTATGATGACATGTGTCCATCATTATAGTATCATACGGAGTAGTTTCACTGCCCTGAAAATCCTCTGTGCTCCCCCAGTTCATCCTTCCCACCCTGCAAGCCCTGCAGCCACTGATCTTTTCATTGCCTCCCTAATTTTGCCTTTTCCAGAATGTCGTAGACTTGGAATCATAGATTACGTGGCCTTTTCAGGTGGGCTTCTTTCCCTTAGTAACATGCATTTAAGGTTCCTCCGTGTCTTTTCATGGCTTGATAGCTCATCTCTTTTATTTTTTTCCAATTTTTTTATTGTGGTAAAATATACATAATGTAGAATATACTGTCTTAACCACTTTTAAGTGTGCAGTTCAGTGGTATTTAGTGCATTCACGTTGTTATGCAACCATCACCACCATCCATCCCCAGAACTCTTTTCATTTTGCAAAACTGAAACTCTGTCCCCATTAAACAATAACTCCCCACTCCCCTCTCCTCCCAGCCCCTGAAACCAGCATTCTACATTTTGTCTCTATGATTTTTGTTGTCCTTTTGTGACTGGCTTATTTCACTTAGCATAATCCCCTCAAGGTTCATCCTTGTTGTAGCATATGTCAGAATTTCCTTCCTTTTTATAGCTGAATAATATCCCTTTGTATGTGTGACCTGTATCTTGCTTATCCATTCATCTGTCAATGGACACTTGGATTGCATCACATTTTAGCTGTTGTGAATTGTGCTGCAAAGCTCATTTCTCTTTAGTGATGAATAATATTCCATTGTCTGGATGCACCATAGTTTGTTTATCCTATTTGTGTCCTATTGAAGGACATCTTGGTTGCTTCCAGGTTTTGCCAATTGTGAATAAAGCTGCTATAAATATCTGTGTGCAAGGTTTTGTGTGGACATAAGTTTTCAACTCATTTGAATAAATACTAAGAAGTGCAATTGCTGGATCACATGGTAACGTATGTTTAGTTTTGTGAGAATCTTCCAAAGTGGCTGAACCATTTTGCATTCCCACCAGCATTGTATGAGAGTTCCTGTTGCTCTACATCCTCATCAGCATTTCGTGTTGTCAGTGTTTGGGATTTTGGCCATTATAGTGGGTGTGTAGTGGTATCTCGTTATTTTAATTTGCAATTCCCTGACAACATAGGGTGTTGAGCATCTTTTCGTATGCTTATTTTCCATCTGCCTATCTTTGGTGAGTTGTGTTTTCAGGTCTTCTGCCGTATTTTAATTGGATTTTTCATTTTACTTACTGTTGAGTTTTACAAGTTCTTTGTGTATTTTGGATAACAGTCCTTTATCTGTATATCTTTTATAAATATTTTCTCCCAGTCTGTGGCTTCTCGTTCTGTTGACAGTGTCTTTCACAGAGCAGATTTTTTAAAATTTTAATGAAGTTCAGCTTATCAATTATTTCTTTCATGGATTATGCTTTCGGGGTTGCATCTAGAAAGTCATTGCCGTATCCAAAATCATCTAGATTTTTCTCCTGTGTTATCTTTTAGGAGTTTTATAGGTTTGCATTTTCATTTAGGTCTGTGATCCGTTTTGAGTTAACTTTTTGATCATTGTAAGATCTTTGTCCAGCTTCGTTTTTTTGCACGTGGGCGTCCCGTTGTTCTGGCACCATTGTTGAAAAGACTTCCTCTTCTCCATTGTGTTGTCTTTGCTCCTTTGTCAAAGGTCAGTTAACTATATTTCTGGACTCTCTGTTCTGTTCCATTGATCTATTTGTCTGTTCTTTTGCTAATACCACCCTGTCTTGATGGCTGTAGCTTTATAGTAAGTCTGGAGTCTGCTCGTGTCAGTCTTCCTTTACTGTTGTGTTGGCTATTCTGGGTCTTTTTGCCTCTCCGTATAAACTTTAGAATCAGTTTGTCAATATCCGCAAAATAACTTGCTGGGATTCTGATCGGGATTGCACTGAATCTGTAGATCAAGTTGGGAAAAACTGATGTCTTAAAAATATTGAGTCTTCCTATCCATGGACGTGGGATATCTCTCCATTTATTTAGTTCTTCTTTGGTATCTTTCATCAGAGTTTTGGAGTTTTCCTCATATAGATCTTATACATATTTTGTTAGATTTATACCTAAGTGTTTCATTTCTTGGGGTGCTAATGGAAATGGTACTGTGTTTTTCATTTCAATTTCCACTTGTCCATTGCTGGTATATAGGAAAGTGATTGACTTTTGTATATTAACCTTGTATCCTGCAATCTTGCTTTACTATAAATGCTTATTAGTTCCAAGAGGTTTTTTTGCAAATTCTTTCAGATTTTCTACATAGACAATCATGTCATCTGTGAACTAAGACAGTTTTATTCCTTTCTTCTCAATTTGTAAAAACACAACAGCTGTAAAAATAAAAAAAGCTTCCTTATCAATTCGTGAAAATAAAAAACCTACGTCTTCTTGCATTAGCTAGGGCTGCAGTAAAATGTTGAAAAGCGGTGGTGACAGGGGACCCACCTGCCTTGTTCCTGATCTTAACGGGAGAGGTTCTAGTTTCTCACCATTAAATATGATGTTAACTGTAAGTTTTTTGTAGATGTTCTTTACCAAGTTGAGGAAATTCCCCTCTGTTCCTAGTTTGCTGAGAGTTTTTTTTATTAGTGGGTATTAGATTTTGTCAAATGCTTTTTCTGCATCTATTGATAGGATCATGTGATTTTTCTTCTTTAGCCTGTTGATGTAATGGATTACATCAACTGAAATGTAAATGTTGAACCAGCTTTGCGTACCTGGGATAAATCCCACTTGGCCATCATGTATAATTCCTTTTATACATTGTTGGATTTGATTTGCTAATATTTTGTTGAAGATTTTTGCATCTATGTTTATGACAGATGTTGGTCTGTGGTTTTCTTTTCTTGTAATGTCTTTGTCTGGTTTTAGTATAGGGGTCATGCTGGCCTCATAGAGTGAATTAGGAAGTGTTCTTTCTGCTTCTATCCTCTAAAAGAGATTGTAGCGAATTGGTACACTTTCTTCTTTCAATGTTTGGTAGAATTCACCAGTGAACCCATCTGGGCCTGGTGCTTTCTGTTTTGAAAGGTTATTAATTATTGATTTGATTTGTTTAATAGATATAGTCCTATTCACAGTGTCTGTTTTTTCTTACGTGAGTGTTGGCAGATCATGTCCTTCAAGGAATGGTCTATTTCATCTAAGTTATCAAATTTTGGGGCATAGAATTATTCATAGTCTTCTTTTATTGTCCTTTTAATGTTCATGGGAACTATAGTGATGTCCCCTCTTTCATTTGATATTAGTAATTTTCCCTCTTCTCTCTTTTTTTTAAGAAGGCTGGTTAGAGGCTTTTTGACTGTATCGATCTCTTCAAAGAACCAGCTTTTGGTTTTGTGGATTTTCTCGATTGACTTTCTGTTCTCAAAGCTCATGGGTTTTTTTGGTTATATTTTGCTGAGGAAGATTCGCCCTGAGCTAACATCTGTTGCCAATCTTCCTCTTTTTGTACGTGAGCCACCACCGCAGCATGGCCACTGACAGACGCGTGGTGCAGGTCCACACCCGGGAAGCAAACCCGGGCTACCAAAGCGGAGTGCGATGGACTTAACCGCTAGGCCACTGGGGCTGGCCTGAAGCCCATGTTTGAATCAGGACTCTGTCACTACCTGAGGGATCATGGGGTAAACGCCTTCCATTCTCTGAGTCTTAGTTTCCGCATCTGCAGAATGGGTGTGTGATAACACCACCTGGCTCAGCATTGGTTTGATGGCAAACGTCAATTGTGAGCCCACATTCACCGATTCAGTAAATATCTGTTGAGCCTTAGCTGTGTGCCAGGTGCTGCTCTATGTGCTGGGACATCGTGGTGGATGAAGCAGCAAAGTCCCTGCCCTCAGGGAGCTTGTCTTCCAGTTGGAGGCAGAGACCAAACTGAACATCAGGCAGTGCCAGGTGCAGGAAGGGACAGGGAGTGGCCAGGGGTTGGCTCTTTCGGATGGGGGCACTTGGAGGGCCTTCCTGATCAGATGTCATCTGAGCAGAGACCCGAGGGCAGTGGGAGCCAGCCTTGACTTCATCCGAGGGACGAGCCTTCCTGGCAGAGGGGGACAGAGGAATAAGGGCATTGAGGTGGGTGGGCGGCTGGCGTGTTGGAGTACCGGCGAGGGGGCCGGGGTGCCAGCCCCTCCGAGGGTGGTGTGGAAGGAGAGGAGGCCAGGAGGGAGCTGGAGGCCGGGGGGCGGACTGTGGATTTTGATTCTAAGTGGGATGGGGAGCCAGTGAGCAAGGAAGAGGCAGGATCAAATTGACATTTTACCAAGATCACTGCGTGTAGAACAGACCACAGGGGACGGAGACCGGCGTGGAGACCCCCTCCAGCAGAGATGAGGGGGTTTGGAACGGTGGTGGTGGTGCCCATGAGCCGCAACATTCAGGGTCTATTTGGAAAGTAGAGCTGACGGACTCGCTGATGGGTTGGATGGGGTCGGAGAGAAAGAGAGGAGTCAAGGACGACCGTGGAGTTTGTGCCTGAGACGGAGGAGCCTGGGGTGGGCTAGGCTTTGGTGGAGGGCGAAGGGGACATAGTGACCTCTGCTTTGGGGCCTTTTAAGTTGAGACATTATTAGCCATCCGAACGGAGGTGGCAAGAACGTGGGTGGAGATGCAAACCTGAAGCTCACAGGTGAGGTCCTGGCTGGAGAGACAAATCTGGGAGCCACCAGCTTCTAGAGAGTATTTCGCACCGTAGGCCTTAATGAGATCACCTAGGAATTGAGTGTAGATGGAGAAGGTGATGGAGCACTGTGGGGTCTTGGAGACGTGGGTGTGGAAGGTGCCCACTGGCGGCCACCTGGGGCTGCCCAGAGGGCACCCCATCCAGGACACCAGGGCAAGCAGATCTTATTTCCCCAGTTCTCTGGGAGCTGTTGGGTGGCATGGAACGAGGAAGAAAAGCCACCTGCAAGAGCAAGGCCTGGGCTTAGAGTCTGCCTGCCAGGAGAGCACTGTCCAGCTGTTGGTGCCCGACATAAAGTGTAACAAGTGCAGCAGGGACTCCCAGGGTATTCGACACCTGGGGCGCGTGATTTACCTTCCTCCTCTATACAACAAGATTATTTTCAGTACTAACAGTGAAATAAAATCAATTCTAGTAATGAAACACAGACAGTGAAACTTTCCTTCTCGTGAATTTCATGTATATAACCGTGCCCCTCGACAAACAAACATTACAGCACAGAAAAGGAAAAGAGGAATGGGTTCACACTTTTTCATGACACTAATGGATATTTGGAAAAAAGAGAAAAAATAAAGAAAGTTCCAGAAGAGTGAACCCCACATGGTTCAGGGAATGACCTGTGCAGAAGTGGCAGTGTTGACAATAATCCAGTTTCTGTTTCTTCGTCCTTAAAATCACTCTGCTGTCATTCCTCAGTTCAAATCTACTGTTTAAGTGCGAGACTATCGAGCGGCACAGGGGCTGGAGATGCGAACCGTGTGCAAAGAGAGCTCCGGGGTTCTGATCATTATTCTCGAAACGAACTGTGCCGCAGCGTCGGCTTATGTTGGGGTCTGGCTGTATAAGTGGGTGTTCTCTGAACTCACTTCCCTGTAAACACAATGTTTATTAAAGGTTAAGTAATAAAAATGTGCTCATTTGAAGCTTATGTACATATTATTAAAACGCACCGGTGACTGTAGCAATTGTTTACAACTTAGAGCAACAAAAGATTTTGCTTCTTTTTAAGGCAGAGTGTTTTGTCACTGACATTGTTTAGAACTGGCAGCTTTTAGTGAGTTTTATGTTTGTTTTTAAATTCCCTACAGACAATTCGTCCCCATTGCCTACACCCTGTGCAGATGGCTCCCACTGCCCTGTCCTTGGCGTGCCGACAGGGAGAGGTTTCCAAGAGGGTGTTGCTGGGGGAGGGGGCGGGGTGTGCTCTGGGGGCCCTCGGGAGGAGACCCTGTGGCTGCTTCTGCAGTGTGACCGGGTGGTTTCCAGGTGGGATGGTGCAGAAGGGCCTGCACTGAGGCAGACAGGACAGAGCCTGGCATCCTGGGGACCTTGCATCGGTAAGCATTAGGTTGCAGTTCCTGAAAGGCCCTGCAGGTGCTGAGTGCCCTCTGTGTACAGCATCTGGCGTTATGGACAGTCGGGTACCAGAAGCTCCGTCCTCAGGGCCGCAGTTTGCCCTGGAGGGTGTGAGGCAGCCTCCCTCCTGAGCACCAGTCCTGCCCTGCCCGGTGGGATCCCTGTTTCCCTCCCTCCCTCTCCTTCCCTTGCTCTTTCGGCGGTGCAGTCCGGGGAGGCAGCGCTCCTAATGAAAAACCTTGTAAACACCGGGAGATTGATCCACGGCTTTCAGGTTTTGTTTCTGCTGAGACTGCCCGGAGAGACTTTTTGGTAGGAAACATCCCTTTGGGGCTGAGATTTTTCTCCCATACTTCAAAGACAGGGCTTCTTGGGAATACGACATCTGTTTAAACTGAACTTGAACCCAGAGGCTGATGTGTCCCACGGGAGTGGGACAGGGCAGAGCAGGAGGGTGCGGAATCTGCTTTCTGTCCCTGGGGGACACTCCCCAGGCCTGTTCCTGCATCCTGCAGTGCATCGCCATGCTGGGCAATGGCTCCCCATAAATGGGGAGGACCAGGGAGGCTGGGCTTTGCTGCCTGCTGTCCAAATAGCATCCAGGCCATGACTGCAGAGGCCTCCCAACCCAGGAGAGAGAGCAAGGGGACTCGGGGCCGCAGAGCCAATAGAGCTGGCTCCTCCAGCCTGGAAAGGTCCTGTGGTTCTCGGAAGTCACTTTCCAATTGGGGATGTCCCAGCTCTTGGCTTTGGTACCCACATATCCTCCTTCACCCTCCTTCTCTCCTCCCTCCCTTTCTTCCTCCCTCCATCATTCACTGAGCATCCGCTGGGATGCAGATATTAAAAGTTCCTCCTTCCCAACTTCAGGGAGCTCAGAATTGGACAGAACAACCTGATTACTCTCAAAAGATAAGAAAAGTTGAGGCCTTTGTGTGCGTGCGCACAGCATTGTTGTTAAGACAATAAACCAGCATTACAGAGAGCTTGGACCGTGGAGGGAAAAGAAATCACCCCGTTCCCCTCTTAGGACGAGAGGCCCGTTCCTTTCCTGCTTTTGTTCACACTCAGACGCTCGCTCAACAGAATTGCCTCCAGAAGTCCGTCCAGTTCTGCTTCCTGCTTTTCTTTGCTCCCCATCTCCGGCTGCAAAACAGCTGTGTGGGACTCCTTCCTGGGCAGCACTGGGCCAGTGGGCCCCCGCTGTTGACATGCCGCTTGCTTCCAGTGTCCGCCGTTAGATGCATGCGTGCGGGAAAGGGTGGCTAGGTCCAGCAAAGAAAATTCCATGACGCCCAGTTACATTTGAACTTCGTCCGGACAATGAATAATTTTTTGGTTTAAGTATGTCCCATGCCTTATCAGTCCTATGTCATATTTAGGGCATAAGCTAAATATTATTTGTTGTTTATCTGAAAGTCACGCTTAAGTGAGCATCCTGTATTTCTGCCTGTGTGTAGTCAGTGCTTTATTTCACGATACAGGAAACTATCCAGCTGATATATTTTCTTTCCCATTTCATGGGGAACACTCACTCTAACTCGAATCTCTCCCCTTCTCTCGACCATGCCTCCCTGACAACTCACACCTCCACTGCTCTGTGGCTTAGCACACTTGGAGGTCAAAGAATACAGTCCCTACGAGGCGCCTCTAAGCCCATCCTTTCCTCAACCTCTTTCTGGAAGCTTCCAATGACTGCAGATGACTGGTTTGCTCCCTGTAGCGGGGAGAGGGGATGGTGAGAGGTATGAATTAGCACTCCCTCTGGGGCCCCTGGAGCTGCGTCCTCCAGAGCCCAGCAGCATCTTAGGCAGCGCTGGATACAAGCAGTGGCTGCTCCTTGGCCCGTCAGAAGCAAAGGTTTGAGGGTGTTGGTGCCGGGCTGCAAACCCACAGAGGTTTATGACATCTTTCTCTCCATCAGCAAACCTGTTCTTCATTCTAAGGCAGCTTCAGGGTGATAAAAATGTAAATCGAAGTGGCAGACAGTGGAAAGAAAGTGAGTGACCGGGGACTGGGAAAACAATGTTGCCTTGTGGTTAAATGGATTTTCTGTTTAACTGAGGGTTAAGTAGAAAACTCATTTCAATTCAACCTCTGTTGTCGCACATCTTTCTAAAATGTATTAGCCTGCTGCCTGGTTTCCCTAAGTGCACCGTAATGACCGTAATCGAATCTCTCTGCTGCTGGAGCATCCTGTGGGGCGTCAGGGCGCGCCGTTGTGAATGTCAGCCCTCGAGGTGCGGCCAGGTCTTGTGTGCTTCGCGGTGGCTCTTCACGTTCACCGCCATCTCCCTCTGTCTTCCCAGCCACCTTGGGCCGGGGCTCAGGAGGGGGCCGCTTTGTGGATGTGGAAACTGAGGTCCGCCGGGTGAAGGACTTGCCCCGGTCACTCTCTGGCTGGTGGAGGGTCTGGTCCTGAAGCAGTGGCCGTGGTACGTTGGCCCAGATTCAAGTCCTGCCTCTCACTCGCTGGCTGGGAGAAGACCACTGAGCTTCAGGCACCTCGGTTCCTTCATCTGTGGATTGGGCAGAATGACCTTTCGTGGCCGAGCTGCTGCTGAGATTGGGCGAGGTTGTGATGTGAGTAGCTGCGCACCAGAGCCTTCATATGTTTAAAAGAAAAATGGCACGCACACACCCTCCCCACCAAACAAATCAAGCATACCCAGGTCCTGGGCCCCTGCATCCGGCTTCTTTCCACTTGCTGTCTTCCCTCTTCTGTGCACCGGTGGTTTGTGAACAGACTCCGGGGCCAGAAGGTCTGGGTTTGAATCCTGACTCCACCCCCACTCCCTGTGTGACTGTGTTTCTGGGCCTCAGTTTTCCCATCTGTAAAGTGGGGATGCTAATACTGACCTGCCTCCTAGGGCAGCCAGGAGCCTTAAAGGCAAGAGACTTCATCCTGGGGCAGGTGCTAGGCAAGGGTGGTGTCCTAAGCGTGTTCACAGGGCTGGGCTTTGGGCCGAAGCTCCGTGGTGGTGCCCAGGAGCCAGCATGGCCAGCCTGGGGAGGAAGAGAGAGACCCCCCTGTCTTGAGACTGCTTCTTGCCATGTCTGGCTGATGTGTATCCCTCCCCGGTGCTCAGGGAAAGACGCCCAGTGGGACCCGTGGGTAACTTCAGAGGGGCCCTGGCCCTGGATGGAGGACTTCTCCCCTGACGGGCCCCCTCTACCAAGGCCCCCTGCCCGAGGGACACTGGCCCTGGAATAGCCTCTCTGTCTGGAACCCTCTGTGCTCCCTCCCTACGTCACGCGTTTCTAGCGCTTCAAGGAGCCATTTGTTTTTCTCCTTGTCTAGGGATCCTCTTGGAGCACAGAGGCCTCTTGGACTGTGACCTCGGGACCCCCCACGGGAAGTCGAGATGGGGGTGGGGAGGACACTTTGCCCAGCCAAACCCTGGCTAATGAGCACCTGTTCTGTCCTCTGGGTTGCGGGTTCAACAGCTCCCTGGGTCTTGTAGGCGAATCCACTTCAACTCTCGAGTGACTGGCACTGACTCCTGCTGAGCCACCTCCTCGCTCTGCAGGTCACCCACTCAGGACCCCTGTGGGACTTTTTGGGGGTGTGTTTGGGGTGGTTGCAGCTACATAAATAGACACCCCGGTGTTTTAGGACAGGAACCACAGCCTGCGTGCAGAGCCCCTGGGTCAGCTGGTTTATTTATGCATTTCTCTTTCATGGGAAGGCTGAGAGAAATTGCGCGGTTTCTGAATATTTACAGGCAAATTACTGCAGGGAGGAAATGAATTCATTCCTTCTCCTCTCCCGCTGTTAACAGATCGCACTGCGGTTCCCCACCTGCCACATCCCTCCCTTTTCTTCCTTGCAGTCTTCACACCAGCTCCAGAAGGGGCGGCTGGGTAGATGCGTTAATGTAACTCACCGTGCGTTTATTGAGCACCTACTGTATTCCAGCCCTGGCTCAGGTGCCGGGGAAAGCAAGGTGAGCGCCATGTCTGCCATCATGGGTCTCCCTGTCGAGGGGCCTTGTGACAAGGAACACCAGTGCTTTGTTGGAGGAACCAGTTGCTTTGAGACCTGCAAGATGGTGGGGAGGGGGCCGTGATGGGCTCTGTTCCCAGGATCTGGGAAGGGCTGAGCAGAGAGGCTGCCACTTGTCTGGACGTGTGAGCGATAGGACTTGCACGTGTGAGCGATAGGACTTGTTGGGGGCAGGGAGTCTTCCAGTGGGTTAGAGCTTAGCACCTGTGGAAGGAGTAGGAGGAGGTGGAACCAGAAATGTGGGTTGGGTCGGATCATTTCTGTTTTCCAGCTGGGGAAAGAAGGGACCTAGAAGGACAGAGATGGCCCGGGGTGGCCCAGGCCAACACGCCTCCTGTTGTAAGGGGCGGAGTTGGCCAAAAAATGCCGCTCATGGAGAGGGAGACGTTTCTCCATCATCTCCCCTTCCCTTGAGGCCGGGAGGAGTGAATATGAGTCTGATATGCTGTCCCCCCTCCCTCCCTTTTCCACGGCAGACATCACTGATCATCGTGGCACTTTCATTGGACCCCAGAACCCTCAGTAAAGCAAGCTAGGCAGGCGCTACCAGTCACTGTAACGAGCCCTCCAGAAGGAAGGTGGAGGCCCGACAGTGGGCGGCTGGACCTGAGGGTGGCCTCAGCGTTGGATCTGTGACGAAGAAACTGCTTCTGCTCTCCGGGCCTCAGTTTTCTCATCTGTAAAATGGGGAGAGGGGTTGGCCCACTTGATCTCTGAGGAGCTTTCCAGGGCTAGCCAGCCAGCGTTCGTTAATCCACTCATTTACTCATTCTCTCCACAAAGCGTTATGTGCACCTCCTATGGCTGCACCGAGGAGAGTTCCTGGGAATATGCTGGTGAACCAGGCAGCCGAGACCTGGCCTCGGTCCTGGCCTGAGCTGACAGTCCTGTGGTCTGCGCTTCTCAGGATCTCGAGTGTTGAGGTCAGCTGTGGCCAAGGGCAGGACTGGCCTTGACTGTTCCAGGCAGATGGCAGTCAGCACAGCCACCTGTCCAGTGGCCAGAGGGCGTGGGGTCCCTTGGGACATCAGTCTTGGTCCCTGGGCCCACACACAGGCACCCTCGCGGGAGCGTGCAGATGGCGTGAGGTCCAGTCTGTGCAGGAAGAGCATCAGCCCAGCCTCCAGGTCCTGCTGAGCCAAGGGAGCAGCTGCTGTGGCCACTGCGGGCCTGTGCGTCTGTCCTGGGAGCCTGCCCGTCTGTCCTGGGAGCCTGCCCCAGGATCCACCCCTGGGCTCTCCTCAGCAGGGAGAAGGCTCCCTCGTGCTCACTGTCCTAGCTTTGCATGTTCCTCCTCCACCCCCCGCCCCCGCCGCCAGGTTCCCTGTTGGCCGTGTCCTCAGTTTACCCTCAGGTTTGTTAAGGAGAAAATGACACGGGACCTTGATACTTGCATTTGGAACCTGAAGCTCTGGAATCCAGTTTCTACCTCTTGCCAGCTTTGTGACCTTGGACATGTCGTGTCATGCCTCAGCTTCAGTTTCCCCACCTGTAAAATGGGGATCATGGTGCCTCACTCCAGGGAAGAGCCCTGGGCCCTGTGGACAGCAGCCACACACTGACTTGGGGACTTCTGTGTCCATCAACAAAACCCTCCTTAAAACAGGGGCGGGATGGGGTGAAATAAACTGCCTGCAAGCAGCCAGCTCCCTGGGGCAGGAAGGAGAAGTGGGGATGCTGGTGAAGCGTTTCAAAGTGCTGATGGGTCTCTGAACCTGTCTGTAGAATGCTTTTCAGCTGTGTCTGGTCAGTTCCTTTTTCTGTCCCTTTAAGAGAAAGCCACTGAGAAAGGACTAGCTTATCACACACATTAAGGAAACATGATGCTCTAGAGGTTTCTGCAAAGGGCAAGAGGAGCATCCAGAAACTGGTGGCTTAGTCATCGCGTGGCTGCACCGGAGGGCCCCCGGCCAGTCGTGCCATCTGTAGAGAAGAGATAGTGCAGCCCGTTGAAGGCTTGGAAAACCTCGCTGCCTTCTGGCTGCTGCACCTTGCTGGAGGGCAGCCCACAGTCCCCAGATTCCACCGAGAGGCCCCTTGCTCCTCACCTGGTCCCCCTGAGGTGGGGGGGCTCCTTGATGCAGGTCCAGATGTTGGGGCTGCAGGGCCTGGGGGAACCAAGAGGTGGCTGAGTGGCCGTGTTATTATTATTATTTTTTTAATATTATAACACCTTTAATTGGTCATTGGAAAATATGGTGGCTAACTTCTAGAGATGTCACGCACACCGTCATGCACGCAGGACGACTGTTAGCTCCTTGATGGATGGGACACTCTCTTCGCCTTTGTTGCTCCAGACCTGTAATGGCACACAGTAGAGGTCCCTAGATGTTTGCTGGATGATGAATGAATGGAACCTTCCAGTCATGTGTGTGTGCCTCTGTCTCTTCTCCCACGTCTCTGGGCACATTTGGTTAACAACACAGAACTGTGGAGCCTTTTAAAATACGCAGAGTACTTTCATATACATTCATCCAGGAACTTTTTTCTTTTTCCCTCAAAGAACTACAAAGTTTATTGAGGCACAATCTATATACAGATCTAAAGTGTTCAATCCATTTTGATCTTGTGTACACCCGTGTAATCCACACTCCCAGCAAGATAGAGAACTTTTCCATCAGCCCAGGAAGCTCCCACATGCCCCTTCCTCTTCCCTCCCCAGGGGCAACAACTCATCTGCTTTCTATCACTATAGATTAGCTTTGCCTGTTCTAGAACCTTCTAGAAATGGAGTCCTACAATTGCACTCTTCTATCAGGCTTCCTTCACTCAGCTTAATGTTTCTGAGATTCATCCATGTTGTTGCCAGCATGGGTAGTTCGTTACTCTTTATTGCTGGGTGGTATGCCATCTTAAGCTTATATAATAATTTGTGTATCCATTCACCCTTTGGTGGATGTTTGGTTGTTTCCAATTTTTGGCTACTGTGTAATCAAGCTACTATGAACATCTGAGTACAAGGCTTTGTGTGGACACATGCTTTCTTTTTCTCTTGGGTGAATACCTAGGAGTAGAAAGACTGCGTCTCCCAGCAGGTGTATGTTTCACTTATAGGAAACTGTCAAGCTGTTTTCTGAAATGGTGGTACCGTTTCACACTTCCACGCCGGGGTCTGAGAGTTCCAGTTCCTCCCCAGCCTGGTCAGCACTTGGTATGGTCATGGTCCGCTTTTTTTTTTTTTTTTTGTGGGGAAGACCAGCCCTGAGCTAACATCCATTGCCAATCCTCCTCTTTTTGCTGAGGAAGACTGGCCCTGGGCTAACATCGTGCCCATCTTCCTCCACTTTATATGGGACGCCGCCACGGCGTGGCTGACAGGCGGTGCGTCTGCGGGCGCCCGGGATCCGAACCCGCGAACCCCGGGCTGCCAAGCGCGGACTAAACCGCTGCGCCACCAGGCGGCCCCCGCTTTTTAATTGTAGACATTCTGTGGTTGTGTAATGTTCTCTCGTGGTTTTAATTTGCACTTCCTTGTCTGTGAAGTTGAGCATCTTTTCATGAGCTTATTGTCATTCAAATATCATCTCTTGTGAAATATCCATTTAAGTCTTTTGCCCATTTTTAATTCAATTATTTGTCTTTTTATTACTGAGTTAAAGGAATTCTTTAATTTTTGGGAGAAAACGTAGGAGAATATCTTCACAACCTTGTGATAGGCAAAGATTTCTTAGATGGGACATTAAAAATAGTAACCATAAAAGGAAAATTTGATGAATGGGACTTCATCAGAATTTGAAACTTCTGTTCATCAAAGACACTGTTAGGAAAATGAATAGGAAAGCCACAGACTGGAAGAAAATAATCACAACACGTGTATCAGGATGTACCGCCACCATTTCTGAGCACCTGCTGGTCCTTTGAGGTCCTGCAGATCAGCGGCATGCTCTTTGTGGAACGCCCATCTGTTCATGGCTCGCCCTTGTTTAACTTCCAGCACTCACAGTAAAGTCCCAACATCCTCCATGTGGCCTCAAGGCTGTCCCCCTCCCGCTCAATGTCTGTGCCAGTGGTGTGTGCAGTGTCCTTCTCTCAGTCCCTCGAGATCCAAACTCTTTCCCCCGGGAGCTGCCTTCACAGAGGCTGTTCCTCTAGGACACACTTTTCCTGGCTGTTCCCGCAGCTACCTCGCCTCGCCTTCAGAACTCATCTTCAACGTGCTTTCATCAGGGAAACTTTCATGGACCCCAGAGGCGTAGCCTGGCTCTGTCGCAGGGGCTTGGGTGGGAGGGGAGGGGTCAGGGCATGTTGGCTTGGAGGAGGGATTGAGGTGCAATTCAGAACTCCGCCGTTTGACTCAGGGGAAAAATGCAAACTATTTAACATATGGGTGCTGGCATTGACCAGCTGGAGTGGACACTGGTCATAGTGCTGGGTCCCAGAGGTCCCTGCTGGACCACATGTCCCCGCTTTATCTGCTGAGCGTGGGGAGGGGCTGGGGAGCCTGTGGGAAGACTGGAGCCCAGAGCAACAGCTGATGACTAACCAGTGCCAACGTGTGGCCGGATCCGTTCTGGTATGTGCAGCGGAGTTTTGGTTCTGCTTGGACGGCCTGCTGTTCCCAGCTCACGGTGTTTCTGTTACTCCATTTTCTCCAAAGGCCGTTTATTCTTTCTTTACGGCGTTCGTGTCAACCCATTACCTTTCCAGCAAGACCACAGATTATGAGAATGCGTTCAGACATTAATGCCCCAGCTCTGCCCCTCAAGCCTGTGGAATCCCTTATCAAAAGCTCTCTGGGGACCCTGTGCTGTCACTTCTCATCTTTAGCTCAACATGATGAGATTCTGTTATGATAGTCTTTGTCCCTGTCTGTCTCCATCCCTGGACAGCAGACTTGAGAAGGCAGCCACCACTTCTGCGTGGCCACTGCCGTGCGCCCAGCACCCAGGGCTGTTCCCGGCACGCAGGAATTGTTCGTTGAATACTTGACCAACCCACGAGGGTTAACCGTCAACCCCCGGCAAGACAGACAGCCCACGCACCTTCTCTCATTCTCCCAGTTGGGAAACCGAGGCTCCGGGTTCAGGGTCTCACAGTTGCTAAGAGGCAGAGTCAGTAACGGGCAGATCTTCTGGCTTCTAGTATTTCTGCCCCAGGATGGCTGTACTCCTTACTTCTAAGTTTCAACCCAATAATATGAGTGCTGAAGCTATAAAAATGTGGAGTGCGATGTGAATAAAAGGTATCATTAAAAATATCAGTGATGATTTTACTCGTCCTTAGCCGGGGTCATGAGACAAAGCCTTATTCTAAATATGGGCCAGGCTGGTGCTAAAATCTGGATGCTCCACAGCGGCCCGATACATTTTGTGTTGTGAATGCTTCCGTTCGACGTTGATGAGACGCAGAAGGATATTTATAAAATAAATGAAGGGAATTAGTTGTATCAATGCATTGAACACATGAGTACACACGTGGGTGTCCTCACCCTCCACCCAGACCCAGAAACACCGGAGGCCCCATGCGCTGCCTGAGCCCCCCTCCTCCCGTCCCGGACTTGGTCTTCACCTTCCCCTTCCTTTTGTTTTTTTAATGGTTTTTTCACATCGTTACTTTATTATTTTCTCTGCGTTTATGTATTCATTCAGCAAACGCTTGTAGCGCTTCACTACCATGTGTGGTGTCACAGCGCTTCCTGAACCCCCAGCTGCAGCCCCGCACTTGTTAAAGGGGAAGAAAGAGCTGATTTTTCTTCCTCTGACAATAAACTTCTCCCTGGTGGTCGTGCGCCCCGTCTCCCCCAACCTGAAGCCAGGTTTTCCCCTCCAGTGCCCCGTTGGCATTTTGGCCCACACTGCGGCCCACTGTGAGTTTCTTCCACCGAATATTTGTGGCTTTGGCAAGGTGGTTTGTATCGTTAATATTCCCTTTGGCTGGAGGTTTCTCCCCCTCTCCGTTTCACTCCGTGCATCAGGCCATTGACTGGACCTGGCAAAGCGGAACTTGGCTCCTGGGGCCTCTTGCCTCCTGCTCGCCGGTGGCGCCAGGGCAGCTGCAGCCCTGGGATGGCCGTGGTCTGAGGGCAGGGTGGGGGGCGCTTGCGGCAGGCGGAGGACCACTTGCTGTTGAATATCGGCATGCCCTTGGGCAAGTCTAACTCCTTGCATTCCCCATCTGCAAAGTGGGTACAATAGCGCGCACTGACTGGGCTGCTTTGAGGATTCAGCAGGCAGAGCCCGCGAAGTGTGCGGGGGGGGCCGTCTACTTAGCTGTTATTTTGATCAGGTGAGACGAGGGCGCCGAGGGGTGCCACGCAGGCCCTCACGGTGTGGGACAGTCTGGGGATTACAGACCCTCGCACACGTGCCGTGTTCGTTCGGGCTCCTGGCGCCGTGTGAAGGAGGCTGGGCGCGTGTGATGGCCCCGTCGGACAGATGGGCAGACGGAGGCTCAGAGAGGACGGGGTTTGCTTGCGGTCCCCGCTGGTCAGTGGCAGAGCAGAGCTGGAGCCCCTCTCTGTTCCGTGGGCTGCTCACCCCAGCCCTCCTCATGGCGAGGGGCTGGGTGAGCTCTGGGGGCTGGGGGGTGGGATGCACTGGCAGGGAAAGAGGCCCGTGCTTCTGTGCTTCGAGACCTAGCATTGGGGGGGTTCAGAGTGAAATTCGGTGGTGTCCTCAAAGTATCTTCCTGCCAATTTTGTGGCATCTGTCACCCCTAGGGGACAACAGAGCCCTTGTCCCCGGGCACCTTTGGCGGGTGGAAAGGGATCTGGGATGCTGTCAGGGCTGTAGTCCCTTCCCCATTCCCTGTACTTGATTGTCCACTTTTATTTTTACCCCAGCCCCATTTTCCTCCATCACTGTTCAGGGAGGTCTTAGGAATGCAAACCATTTTTGCTATTAGCCAGAGTAGAGCCTAACTGGGAAGGTGCATATGCTGCTTGTGGGGTGGGGACAAGATGGGAGGTCACAACAAAGAATGGATTTCACAGCTAAACAAATTATTTGAGGCAAAAATTTCAACTCGAGAAATAATGACAGAAGCAACCCTTTTCGAGCGCTTCCTATGTGTTAAGCTAATCGTCCCTGCACCGGCTCGCTCAATTCCCACATCGACCCTGTGATGGATGTCAGGATTCCCATTTTGCAGATAAGGAGACCGAGGCTCAGAGAGAATTAGCCGTCGGGCACTTAGTGAGGAACGCGGTTGGGATGCAAAGCCAGCCCTGTTGGATTCCAGAACCTGGACTCACATCCCCTTCCCCCCACTGCAGTTCAGATCTTTCCACAGCCACGGGTGGTGCAGGGTGACAAAACTCACACAGCGGGGCCCCTTTGCCAATTCTGTGCACTGGTGCAGCTGGTGGTTGATTCTCCTCCTCTTAGAGAGCCCGGGAAGGCAGGGGAGGGAGGCGGGAAGGCAGGGGAGGGAGGCAGTGGGCTTGGAGGGTAAGAGCCAGACCGTCTGCCTTCCTTGTGCCTCACTTTCTTCATCTGTAAAATGGAGATAATAATCTGATCTCATAGGGTTGTTAAGAGACTTAAAGATAGCAAACATTTAGCACCTGGCCAGGTGCAAAGCAAATGCTGAATAGATATTGGCAGGTGTGAATATCACGTCTGTCCCGACAAAAGACAAAATCCGGGGGTCAGGCTGGCCCATCCCCCAGGTGGTTTGGGATGCTTTTGAGCTGGTCTGTAACGGCCCCTTCTTTGCTGGGGCTACTCTCTGGAGCTCTCGGAGGCCCCCCAGTGTCACTGCTCACCTACCTCGCTGTTCCCAGGCTGTGCGTCTGCCTTGTAGCCCCTGATTATAGCACAGGTCAGGCGGTCACACTGTGGACCAACTGGAAGCCTGGCCCAGCGCAGGGTCCCTTCCACCCACTCTCTCTGGCAGAGGCGGTATCGTTAACCCCATTTTGCAGATGAAGAAAAGGTTGAGAATCCAGAGCGTGGAACTGGGAGCTGAATATACTGTTTTTGTGTCTCTTCTTCCATGGGTCGTGCAGGGGCCCAGAGACCCCCGTAAACAGTCAGCAGTGGCGGCTTCCGCAGAGGTGAGTGCTCCCCAGATGGCCGTGATTATTACCAGCATCTGCCACAATCTCAGCAGCGTTCCATGGAGCTTTCTAGATGGACGTGTTCTATATGTGTGCTGTCCAATATGAGAGCCACTTGCCACACTGAACACTTGAAGGGTGACTAGTGCAACGGAGAGACTGGCATTTTAATTTTATTTAATTTTTCTTAGCTTAAATTTAAATGGCTACGTGTGGCTCGTGGCTGCCGTAGTGGACAGTGCAGGTTGGAGGAGGGATTTTCTGCAAAGTGAAGTGTTTTATAAGAGCTGGTGGCACCTCGCCGGTGGCTTTGTTTCTCTTGAACCTGGAGAAGCTGGCCAGGCTTAGGGAGGTCACGTGTCAGAGCTGGTGTTATACTAATTCCGCCCCCCCGGCGTCCCCAACTCCACGGCAAGGAGAGGGCCAAGTGAAAGGAAGAATCCACGCGTCTGGCTACCTTTGCTTCTCTGCAGAAAAGGCTACGCAGGGCGTCTGGGTACACCACCAGGAGCAGCACGGTCATGCTTGCTGGACGGCCTTTCTCCTTGTTTCTTCACGCGTGGCATCCAGAGGAACGGACACAGCAAAGGAAGAAGGACGTGTGGATTTCCCTTTGCCGCAACCTTACAGTAACACCCTCCTGTCGGTCGCTGGGTTTCATTCATGCGGGAGAAGAGAGTCCTGCCTGACTTCATCAATGAATTCTTTTCACAGCGCACGAGTGTTTACACGAGGCAGAGCTGGGATCATCTGGGAATCTGAGGTTCTCGCCTCCCAACAGCAATAAGTCATGGGCGGGGGAATAAAACCATCATCCGATGTCAAATCTTGCAGGGCTCTTCCCATCTTTAGTCAACACCGGGATTAAATTGTCTGATTTGGAGCCTTTTGGAAGGAAAACAGCTCTATTGGTTTTTATGTCTGCTGAGGAAAAAGCTTTCCACGATTTGTCTGTTCCTTTGTGAATTTGCTGTGTGGCCTGAGACAAGTTACTTAACCTCTCTGAGTCTTAGTCTCCTCCTCTGACAAAGGTGGGCAATGATACCTTGCAGGGGGCTTATAGGATTTCTGTGAGACAGAAGGTGGGGCTGGCCTGAGTGGCTGTGATATGGCAGAGGGAGGTCAGCCCTCAAGGAGTCTTCAAGGTTAGTGATGCTGATCCAGGAGCAAGCCAGGGGTGAATTGTGTGCCATAAACCCAGAATCATGGTGTTTGTGGAATGAAAAGAAAAAGATACCCCAGATGAGTGAGTAGGAAATGAGTCTTTATTTTCATAGTCTGTCAGCAGGACGCTGCAAGCACTGGAAAAGGAAGAACAATAGTTCATGTTCAAAATCTTGCCCTGCCCGCCTGCGCCCAGTCCTTGTCCGTGTGGGACTGTGCAGGGTGCCTGGGGCTGAAGGACCCCTTCTGTAGCCCTCCCCCGTGCCCCTTTCTGAGTGCTTTGGGGGCCTGGGAAATGCTGGCTGGTGCATGGGGGAGCAGGGTCCCTCGGAGTTTCCTGGGCTGTCAGAAGGACACCCATTGTGAGGATGTCCCCACCCCATCCCTGAGTCCAAGACCTCAGACGTCATGGACTCGTGGCCCTTGGTCGGTCACCCAGACAGCATCTTCGCTGCTGGGCTGTCGGGGACCAGGAAGGCATCTGGCTGCCGCGTGAACGTGTGTGCGTGTTTACACGTGTGTGTGTGCACGTGGGTGTGTGCACATGGGTGTGTGCGCACTTGCTCTGAGCTATAGGAGAACAGAAAGGGAGGTGGGGTGGCAGATGTCTAAGGAAACCAGGAACCAAGCAGAGCAAGCTGCCTCTAAAGGGGACACCATAAGGTTTAGAATCCTACATTCCCCCCATCCCAAGCCTCAGCTTCCTCATATGTAAAGTGGGACGCTAAGAGCTAACTCACGGGGCAGAGAGGTCAGTGCGGGGCCAGGGGCACAATGGGCACCCCAAACCAGTATCCAGGATCTGACGATGGTCCTAAAGTCAGCTTCCTCCTGTGGGTCCCCTTAGGAAGTGGCATTTTTGTGTTTGAGGGGGAGTTTTCCTTCGGCCTGGGTCCCCCATTCTCCTGGGTCATCTAGTGCAGTGTCTCTCTGGGGACCCTTCTCCAGACCCTCAGAAAGTGAAGGCTACCCCGGTCCCCATCGGATGGGCCTGGAGTGGCTGTCTCCCTTCCCCTCTCTCCGTTCGACAGGGGTGGGAGTCAGGGCCAGTGGAGAAGAGCTCTGCCGTTGGCCGACTCCACCCTGGGTCTGGGGAGTGAGCAAAGGACCCGTCCCCTTTGGTCCCCACTCCTCCCACTTTTGGGGGGAAAGGGGGAGACATGCCTGAAACATGCATCTGTAATAACTTCCATTGAAACTTTTGAACTAATTGGCTTATATGTTTAATTAATCATGGACAAATTGGGTCCCCCGAAGAGGGAGCCCATCTGGACCCCCAGTGTGGGGAGGCTGGGAGCCTTGGCGGTAATGGGGGAGCTGGCAGGGGAGTCCAGCATTCTGAATAATTACTGCTCCTGCTGCCACCAGCCCCACCTCCTCATGGGCCCTGAGAGGTGCTCAGAGGCCCCCCGATCATCTCTTCTGTGGGCCATCTCATCCTCCTGGTCCCCCCTGTGTCCCCAGTCTCCGGGGAGCCAGTCCCCAAGGTCTGAGCGCCTGCTCTGGGTGGAGGCGGCGGGCTCTGGGAGCAGCGGGCAGGGCGTGGCGCTGCTGGAGAGGGTCCACGGTCACGGCCGGTGGTCAGGCCCCATGCTGTGCAGCCCAGGGCGCCCTCGGGCAGCCAAGTCATCTCACCCGTGAGCTTCAGGTCGTAATAGCACGTACCTCAGAGGGCTGTTTCTCCGCGGTCAGTTAGGGGCTAGCATCTTATGCATTTATTCAAAAATGTTTAATGACCGCTTACAGTGTACTGCAGACACCCGTTCTGGGTACTGGGGTCACAGCGGTGGACAGAGGTCCCTCCCTAGTGGACCTTACACCTAGTGGGAGAGACAGACAACTAAATATATAGTCAAAGTGAATTGATTTGTGTCATATAAATATTATATATTTAATTGTATGCATGTAATTAAATGTATATTTATATTGGCTCTTAATTATATGTAAATAAATATGTATTTAGGGTAGTGAGAAAATCCATGAGCGATGTGGGGGAAGCTGGTAGGTCAGGGGGATCTCTCTGAGGGTGGCATTTAAGCAGAGACCCAAGGACGTGAGGGGACGTGGCCAGAGCATCTGTGGAGAGAGAGCTGCAGGCATTAGGTGGCTTCAGCTTGACCCCACCGGGGAACTCAGAGCTTGTCTTCAGTCGAGGGAAGGGAACCGGGCTTTCCTACGCCCCACCTGTCAGCCATTGGCTCAGGGCCTCCCTGCAGGGAGGTGGGTGGATCAGAGCAATTCCGACTGTCTGCTGGGGGCACAGCAGCTCCAGCCCAAGGCCCAGCTGCTGAAGAGGAATCCCAGGTGCAGGAGGGGGGATGCACACAGAAACGTGTGAGGCATCTGCGGGGAGGGGGGGAATGAGGGACGCTAAGGTGCCCCCCATCCCAGTTTGCCAGGGACCCCGGGGTTTCTGGGATGCGGGACTCTGAATACCAAAATCAGGATGGTCAGTTACCCGGGGCACCAACAGTGTCCACTACAATGACCTCCCCTCCCCGGGCCTCGGTTCTCTCTTCTGTAAAATGGGGCCCATCGCAGTGCCAGCATCGTGAGGATGCTGGTGGGATTCACTACAAAAATCCCAAGCAGAGCCCACTGCCCGGCCTAGAAGCCCCTTGAAGACCTGTGTTCTCTGGAACCTCCCCTTCACTTCCGGGCACCAGGTGAGCCCAAACCCTGGAAGGACGAGAGCTGACATTTCCAAGCCAGGGATCCTGCTAGTTCTTTGCCTCCCACCTACTCTCCTCCCCAACCATTTGACAACTGCCCACAGACTGAGACCCCGAAGAGGAGGAGGCTGTGTCTTTAAGTGTTCCGAACAGCACTGAAATGTTATGACAGCGCATCTCACAAGGGATGCGGTTTCCACGGCAACCCCACACTAAGATAAGCAAGCCGCCTGTATTTTTTTCTGAAACGTTCAGGAACAGGGAGGGGAATTAGGCGATCTGTCAGCGGGTGGGACTTGAAAGCAAGAGCCACGTCCATTAATCCTTGAGCTCTGATTGCATTATCCAGGAACGAACGTGAACCATTAGAGGAGGGAGGAGCGGGGCCCCTTCCCCCGGCACCCCATCTTGTGGGCTTGAGCAGGCGCTGCCTCCGGACGCACGGCCAGAGGAAGAGAGAGCAAGAGCTACGGTCACGTTTAGTTTGAGAATTTGCAGCCCTCTAGACTCCACGGGCTCCACCCCCACCGAGCGTTCTCTAGTGCCCAGGAGTCAAAGCCTAGAGAGCCAGGGGCACTGTGTGTGTGTGTGTGTGTGTGTGTGTGTGTGTGTGTGTAGCTCAGGGTGGGCTCAGTATTAAGGACTCAGGGTCTGTACTCAGAGACATAGGTTCAAATCTGGCTCTGCCAGGGGCTGGGGTATTGGACAAGCTACTTACCCTGCTGTAGCCTCAGCTTTTTCACCTGTAAAATGGGATCATAACGATGCTCCCTGCGTATTGGAGTGGGCGTGAGGATTTAATGAGAGAGTGAATACATGTAACAGTGCCCAGCACACAGTAGATGCTTAATAAGTGCTAGTTATTAGAACTTATTATTATTAACTGAAGCAATGGGGAAAATGGTGCCACTTTGGTTGATGTACGAATGAGGGTCACAACTGGCTTTGGGCAGAAATCGACATTATCCAAGCTGCCGTATCTGACATCGGGACGCCCCGCCAGGGTCTTCCCGTCACGCTGAAAGTCAGATCTAAACTCCTCACCGTGGGGCGGTTCCTGCAACCTCACCTTCACCGCCTTCCCCTCGCTCACTCTACTCCAGCCATCCCGGCTCCCTGGGTTCCTTCAACGCATGGACCAGTCCTGGCCTCACGCCAGCTGCTCCTCTGCTGGGACCACTCTGTCCTCGCTGGCCCACTCCACTCGGAAGTGTTTGACGTCATCCAGCGGATGCTGCTGCCCAGTCCCCTAGTCCTGACGTTGGCATCAGATGATGCTTAAGAGGCCTGCCCTGGAGCCCTTCTGTCTGAGTCCAAATCCAGTGGCCCACTGCCAACCCCATGAACGTGAGCCAGACGATTTCTCTAAACCTCAGCCTCCTCCTCTGTGACATGGTCGTGATGAAAGTCCTGCCTCCACTCATTCATTCGTTCTGCCAAATAGTAGGCCGGTGGCACAGCAGGAGACCAGATAGGAGCCTACTGGAACAGTCCAGGCAGGCAGTGGTGGTGGCCACCTCTGGCACACAAGTGTGAAGAGCAGACACGCACCCAACTTCCAGGAAGTTCACACCGAGGATCTGCCACCCGCTTACTCCTGCGACTTCTGGCTGTGTAGGTCCCTGGGGCCCAAGACCCCATTTCCTGCTGAAGGAGCAGGGAGAAAGGTGGAGGTTCTTTTACCGGACCCCCTGGAGGAGTCAGTTACTTCCTGGATCCTGATTCTTTCCGGGTGGAACTGTGGGGGGCACCTGTCTTCTCAGTGGAGATGCACGGGCCCCCTCCACGCCCTGAGCCCACGCAGACTTGCTCCAGGGCCTTCTGTGGCTCTGGAGGGATCTGGGACCCGCCCGAGAGCCCCTGCTCTCAGCCTGCTGAACGTGGAGTCACGGCCCGCACACGCCGGCGGCCTGTCACGGCTCTGCCCACCGCAGACCGCACGGATGTGCCACGGCTGCGTGTGCACCTCCAAGTCCTTCTTTGTGTCCCCCAGTCCCCTCAGGCGCCCCCTCTTGCCCTCTGCGCTTCACAGCCGCATTTCACTCATCTGTCTCGGGGTCCAGGAGACCCTGTGCCCGTGATCATCAGCTTTTGCAGAACAGCCAGCTGAGTCCTCGGAGGACAGCAAGGAGGAGGGGACGCGGAGGTTCCCGGTCCTTTGCTAACTTGTTCTGACAACCGTAATTTCATTTTAATGATGGACGCTTGCGCGCCGGAGTTCACGGGCCGATGACCCGAGGTGAGTTTCACGCGGTGGAGGAGGCGTGGAATAAGAGATTGGTTTTCAGCTTTTATGGGTTTTGCTGATTCACGGGAAGTGGATGTCAGGGTCCTCTGCCCTCGCCCCCACCCACTAGGCTCCTCCGCCAGCACTGACAAGTCACTTTATTTTCACACCAAGGAGATATAAAACAAGAACCAGTGCTCGGGGTCGTGTGGGCCGGCCGAGCCACCACCCCTGTTTCTGGCTGGGCTGCTCCTCCTTGGATTTTACTGGCAGCCCTCTCTGGGGTGTGCCCATGCTGGAACCCGGAATGTCAGGGTAGGGAGAATCCGATGGCCGGTGTGCACAAGGGAAATAATGACCAGAGAGGGACGGGGATAGCCTCTGTCACACAGCAAACCCAGATCTGCTGACCCCAGCCCAGCACGAGCCCAGTCTCCCCTCCTCCGTCTGCCCCGCACTCGTGTCCGGGCTGGCAGGTGAAGACACCAGCACGTAGCCCGGTCCCCAGGCCTGCGTCTGCAAGGGGTTTCTCAAGCAAACGGTCACTCTTGAGACACTGGCTTGGAGGCTGTGGTCAGGCCTGGGGCTTCATCTGGGCCGTGGCTGGTGGGTTTCTTATGTCATCGGCCTTGATGGTGCCCAGAATAGGTCCCAATAGCCCAGTAGCATCCTCGTCTCATTTCAGGCGTCACTGGACCGGAACTTCTACCTGGAGAGTCTCTCTTTGGGGATAAACTTTCCCCTCCTTTTTCTTTCTGATGGGGTCCCCATGGGAGGAGTTGCTCGTAAGGCCACGAGGAAGCCTGTGCTAGGGACCCCTCGTGTCTGTTCACGTTGCACCATTGGCTCATCTGGTTTCTCACAAACCCCTGGGAAGGCAGACGGAGCAGGGCACACTCTGCCCATGTCACAGGTGAGAAGCCAGAGGCTCCAAGAACAAACCAGACTCTGGCCATCTGAGCCCCCGCTGTGCCCTGAGGGGGGATTAGGCAATAGGAGAGGAGGGGCTGAGGGGTCAGATGCGGGGGGAGAGGAAGTGAGAAGGGGAAGGCTCTGGTGGGGGCCACCATTGTATCCCTCCCTGTTTTAGCAGCTTGGAAGTTCTGTCCATTCATTCATTCATTCATTCACTCATTCATTCCTCCTAGGCTCCGGTGGTGGACTGGTTTTGGAGTGAAGGCCCTGTTAGCTGCTCTTTTAGGGTCGGGCTGTGTGACCTTGGCGATAATTAGAGGATGAAACCTACCTCTCAGGGTTGCTGGGAAGGGTTTAAGGTCACCTCCCGGGTGTAAAAGTGCCCGGCACAGCGCTTGGCACAATACATGGTCTCAGCTACAACTTGCCACGTGGGCAGACTCCTGGGGGGTCCGGACCTGGAGGCCGGATCCTGGTCATCGAGGCCTGAGGGTGATGATGGGTAGGACTCTCTTCCCAGGGGACCAGTTCTAGGGACCGTTCTCAGTGACGCCACAACCCGGTGATGTCCCCGCCACTCTCCACTGAGCATTCTCCTTCACTCATCCTTTCGGCACATTTTTCTGGAACACCTGC
Source organism: Tapirus indicus (assembly GCA_031878705.1). NCBI lineage: Eukaryota > Metazoa > Chordata > Mammalia > Perissodactyla > Tapiridae > Tapirus > Tapirus indicus. The sequence continues at coordinate 12,459,543 of CM062928.1, forward strand.
TGTGGTCAGGGATCTGTCTGTGTCCTGAGACTAGAGCAGTGCGTGAGACACAGCCCCCTGACCTCGTGGAACATCTTCCCTTCAGTGCAGGGAGAGGGAAGAGAGACGAGGAAGATTGAATACAAAACGTCCAAATGGAGTGGCACTCTCAAGGAAACAGGCAGCGAAATGTGGTAGCGGCTGGTTGGGTGGGAGGAGCTGCTTTTGAATGGGGTGGTCAGGGAAGGCCTCCCTGAGGAAGTGGACAGTGTGACATCTGTGGGAAGCTCCAGGGGACGAGCATTGCAGGCAGAGGGACCAGTAGGGGCAAAGGCCCTGGGGTGAGATCTGAAAGGAATCCAGCACGGCTGGAGGATAGTGAGTGGCAGGGTGAATTGTGTGTAAGCTGGTGGGTGAGGTAGGATCATGGGAGGCTTTAGAAGACAGAGCAAGGAGTTTGGTTTCGGTTTAGTGTGAGAGGAAGCCGTTAGACAGTGTTTAGCAGGGGGGTGACACGTCTGATTATATTTAGCTTCTTGGAGAAAAGACTCTGGTGGGACAAGAGTGGAAGCCGGGAGATCAGTGAGGAGGCAACTGAAGCATCCGGGCAAGAGATGATGGGGCCTGGGACCAGTGCAATAGTAGTTAGGAAGAGTGAGCAGTAGTGGGATTGGGGACATATCTTGGGTTAGATCTGGTAGGACTTGCTGATGGATGTGAGGGATGATGGCCAGGAGGGATGGAGAGGGACTGAGATTTGCGGGAGGAAGCAGACACCCTGCAGTGTCTCCCTGATGAGACTAAAGGATTCTTAAGGACCGTCTCTGTGCCCGATTCATCATTTTATTGCTCTCGTGCCTATTTCAGGGCCTGACAGGGTGTGGTTGTCGGAAATGGTTTGTGGCGTGCAGATGTGAATAAGGCAGGGGAAAGGGCTCGTGAAGATATCAAAGTGTGAATAAATGAAAGGAGGGTTAATAATGCTCCCATGCCTAAAGTGGACCAACATCCGGGCTTTCCCTAAGTGAGGGACACAGAACAATAACCCTCAGCAGTTGTGTAGCAGAATGGTTTGGGGACCAATGTGTATTTTGCCTCCCTTTCTAGAGATTCAAGTTGTGTGTTGGGTCAAATGAAGGCTCTGATAAGTCCCGCACAGAAGATCCTGTTTAATTTGGGTTAAGCCAGCATTTCCCAGACTTTACTGATTGCAGAGCCTCTTTTGCTGGTGCACTTATCAACATCTGGACACACTTCAGGAAAGGCTCTTCGGGCCAGCCCCTGTCATATCTGCTCAGTTGCTGGCTGTCACAGAAGAGTGTCAAAGGGGCATGGTGCCCTCCCACACTTAGCTCTTAGGAAATCACTCTGTGGTTGAGGATTATTCTGAAGGTAGTGCCATCACTGGCATCATAATGACGGCTATCCCTTCCTCGGTGCTCACCCTGGGCCAGGCCCTTTCCAAGCATCCGCAGCCTGTGCCCTGGGTACTGTCCTCACCATCCTCCTTTTACAGATGGAGAGAGCAAGGCTTGGAAGGATTAAGTCGCTTGCCCAAGGTCGCAGAGCTGCAAAGTAGCAGAACCAGTACAAGAAGGTCCCAGAGCATCCCTTCCCCCAGCCTGACCACTCCCCTCCCCTCCCCCATCCATCCCAGACCCTGGCCGAACTGCACAGGGGCCCCCAATTTGGTGCCTGCATGGCCAACTTGAGTCTGGACTCCCCCGGGCGGCCCACACCCCGCCCCGCCCCCAGCCATCCGGGAGCCAGAGCTGACGCCAAGCATCTCAGAAGCCCATGGAATTGGAGAGTTTTAAACAGGAAACGGGTATAATTTTGGTCAGGGGCTCAGGCAAGAGGGAGAAGCACTGCCAGGCACAGCCACATCCAAAAGAAATAGAGAGGGAGGGTTTAGGGTTTCAAGTTTGTGCATTTCAGGGGTATTAAGACAAATAAAGGACTTTATTCAACCCTGTCCAGCCTTGGCCGTCTTCTGCTTTTCTAGTCTCCCACGTCCCTGCTCACTGAACTGAGTGGGACTGGGGTCGACCAGGGGAGCCTGGCGCAGTGAAGCCCCACCTCCCGCCCCGGCCTTTGTGCCTTGGCCTGTCGCCCCTGCCACCCCCCGCCGCCTGCCCCATTCCTGGGGTCTGTCCCAGCCAGTGCCCCCCACCTCCCGCCCCACTTCCCCTGCCTCGGTTTTTGTTCTTCTGGGAGCTGCCCAGAGATGGGGCCACTGTGGGGTCCTCTGGTGTGGAGAAGGCACAATGGAACCCTTGTGAGGCTGTGGACCCCTCCTGCCCCCTCCCCAGGGGCCCTGTGGAACATTCCTCAGCCTTGCCCAAGACCTCCTTGAACACTTGTCTTCTTGGAAAACCAGACAAAAGCAGTCTGGTGGGGAGAGGGGTTTTCTGGCCCCGGGAGCCTGTTCCCCACCCCCACCCCACTGCCCCTGCACGTCCCACACCCGTGGTCCAAGCAACACAACCACAACACTCAGACTTAGCGGCTTTATTCGACCAGCCAGTCCATTCCTCCCTGGGTTTTCCCAACCCCTCTGCAATTGCATTTCAATGCCACGAACGTCCCCTCCAGGTGTGGGAGGACAGCGACAAACAAGCGGTGCTCCTGGACGGGGAGACGGCCCTGTGGTGGGAGAAGCAGAGAGAGGACACGGCCAGGTGCGTCGTCAGGAGTGCCATTTAGTATGTGCTGGCGGTGACCACGAGCTGCCTGCTGCTATTACTCCCTCCCTGCAGGAGAGGACGCCGAGGCCGGGAGCGATGCTCCTTACAGTCAGCACGCGGCAGAGTCAGGATTCGGACCGGGGCAGCCGCCTTCAGGGCCGCTGCCAGCCGTCCACCGCGTTTACAGACGCTCAGCAAGTGTTTGCGGGCCAGGCACCCTCTTCGCCACCAGAACAGCCTCTCCCGGGCGCGCGCTTCAACGTTCATGACGCACTTCCCATCGCGGTCCTCAGGGTGACCACGCAGGTATTATGATGCCCATTTTGATGATGGAAAAACTGGGGTTCAAAGAGGTGAAAGGAATTGCCGGAGAGAGAGCTCGTGGATCCAGCGGATCTGGGGTGGGAACCTCTTCTGGCTCCGCTGAATTTCATCTAAGCCCCCGGCTCAGCATTAGCACTTAGTACAGGTGCTGTGAATAAAAGCAAGAGACCGGGCCACAGGGCCCCATGAGCCCCTCGTCCGTGAGAACCGGTCACCTGTCCAGGGCTTTTCCTGATTGAGATAAACCCCTCCCAGATGGGCTTGTATTTGTGCCTCGTTGGGAAGCTTGGGTCAAAGGCCATTGGCGACGGATCTCCCCAGGGAGCCTCTTCCTGGGCTGTCTGCAGGATTCTTGGTGACACCTGTCTGCAGAAGTTTCTGGTCTCCCCACCTGGGCCAGATATCCCCCAGGTCCCCTGTGGCCCCCTCCCTGAGACAGCGGCTTCCCAGGATTGGGGGTGGGTGTGGGCAGGGACTTCTCGGGCAGTCTGTCACATCATAAATCGGGGCTCATTGCAGACAGTCCCCCACAGAGGTGCAGTGTCTGCCCGGAAGGCTGTCTCTCGGGAAAAGGAAACTTCTGGAAGGCCACAATGGCTCTCTACCAGGAGGGACCCTGCCTGGGCTGCGGCGGCTGTGGAGCTGCAGGGGCCTGACCCCAGCCCAAGGCCACACAGCCAGTCAGGGGCGGCGCCAGGACCAAACCTCGGATCTGACCCCCACCTGATGCTTTTTAAATTACACCTGCTTATTTTTTTATTTTTAAATAGCATCAGAATAAGGGCAGGTTGTGGAGGTTGCGTGATTGGTCCATGGGGGTTCTCTCTGAGTGTAGGTTTGAAAATTCCCAAAATCATCAGTGAAAACCATAAACTAAACATTACCTTCTAGAAAGGCCTTCTCTGAAAGAAAATGTTAGATTACCATTCTCTGCAGCCCCTTGTCTGCTTCCCCTGCAGAACTTAGGATCACTGACAGTTCTGTTTGTTTCCACCTGTCTCTCCGTGGGCTGTGAGCTCCCCAGGCATCCAGAAGGCGCCCAGTGAATACCTGTGCAATAAAATAGGATACATGTGGCGTCTGGAGAAACCACACGAGCTTTGGGGAGTTGCAGGGGATCGTGGGAGGAAAGAAAGATATCTCCACGCGTCGGGGCGCCTCGGGGCCGTGGTTAAGGGTGTGAAAGATGGAAGGAAAGTGGTTTGAAGCCCAGCCCCAGTTTTCCCCGTGCCCTTGGGGGAGACTCTGACCTGCTCAAAGCCGCTGCTTCTCCCCCTGTGGAGTGACGATCGTAGTGGTTCTAGCGTTAGAGAGGGGCAGCCACCACAGGCCCCTGGCGCACGCCGCGTGCTGCCTCCATGCGGGCGGTTCATCTCCTTGCCCCAAGTCCCCAACTGCCCACTGAGTGGCCATGGGAGCATCGTTTATCCTCCCTGGAGCTTCTCGGCCGCCTTCACAAGCAGGGCTGTTGGTGCCTTATTTATCCAAGAGAAGGAGCAGGGCCAGACCACTTCTCAGGGTCTGAGGCTTTGGAGAGGCCCTGCTTTCCTCCCCACAGAAGGTTTCCATTTCTGGCCTGGCTTAGGCTGGAAAGGGGCCCCACTATGTTTCCCAAAGTGTGGGGCCCACCGCTGATGCCCACAGAGGGGAAGCTCAGCTGAAGGAGGTCCCGGCCAGGGTGGGAAGGAGGCCTGCGGAGTGCTGAGCCGGCGTTCGGAGCGGGTGGAATGCTCTGGAAGACGCGTTCCAGGGCCACCAGTGCCTGGGGTGGTGGACAAAGCAGGAGGCTGTGGGTCCGACACGTCCCGATTGGAGGCTGGCTTGGTCTCTTCCTGCACATGATGTGGGGCCAAGCCCCTTCCATTTCCCGTCCCCACTCCAGTTCTGAGAGCCGTTTGCACCTCTGCAGACCTGAGGGCCGTCCCAGACTCCAATGTGGCCGTGCAGAAAGGAAGTTTCCTGGGTGGACGGGCCAGCTGTGTGGCAGGGGGATGAGGTCTGTGGGGTGGTCTGGGTGCCCAGGAGACCCGCGCTCTTTGTAAGCAGGGCCCGGGGCGTGGCGAGCTGGAACCTGGTCTGGTGGAAGTTTCGAGTGGCAGGGGTATTCGCTGAGTGTGCACAGTGACCTGTATGGGCGGTGTCTCGTTCATGAGGGCATCTCGATGCCCCTCGAAGATGAGCTCCCATCTTCACGCCTGTTTTATACATGAGGAAACTGAGGCACAGAAAGATGGGAGTCACTTGCCCAGATTGCACAACCAGTAAGAGGTAAAACCGGAATTTGAACCCAGGCCCAGGTGGCCAGCTCTGGACACGAAAACCCTAATGATCATTCACTCTCAGCGCCCAGGAAAGTGTTGGGCAAAGACGGGTCCCCTGGTCCGTCCCTTTTCTACTTAAACTCCCCTTAGGTCTTGGAGCTGCCTGATCAGGAAGGGGTGGAAACGGCAGAGGAGGGAACAGTGGCACTGGAGCTGGGCAGACCCCCGGGGGCCTTTGATGGGGCGGGAACCCCCCAGGAGAGGGAGCAGCAAACACAGAGGCTCCAAGCTGTGTTCAGGGCCCCAGAGAAGCAAAGCTGGATGTGGCTGGGGGTCGGGGGGAAGAGCACCGGGAGACCAAGTGGGGGGGGCAGGGCGGGGGCCGCCGGCCCTGGAGACCTTGGATTGTGTTCTAAGGGCAATGAGGAGCCTTCAGAGGGTTTTAAGCAGAGGGGCTCCAGGTTCTAATTTGCATTTTAAATAAATCTCTGGCTGCTGCATGGAGAATGGATTACAGGGGCAAAAGTAGGGCAGAGAGAGCAGAGGAGTGGAGACAGCAGTCAGGACTGCCCCCAGGAAGGACCTGCTGGGGGTTGGCATTGCGCGCGCACACGCACACACACGCGCGCACACGCACATACACATGCGCGCACACACACACGCACACACACCTCTTGCTTCTGTCAGGGTGAACTCAGGAACCCGGGGGGCAGGTGGCCCAGAGTCCATGGGCGGGGTTCGGGGTGCGCCTCGGGCATCTAGCGGGGAGGTGGGGAACCTTAGTTTGTCTAGACTGGTCCCCAAAATAGTGCAAAAAGGAGGAAATGGTGAAAGAAAATTACACTGAGGGCTTGACTAGGGAAGCCTTCCCCTGAGTCTGCTCAAACCTATGGATTTTATTATTGTTGTTGTTCATATTATTTTAATGTTATTATTCAAACCTTAATAACAAATAAACATTACTTTAAATAACATTTAAATAATGTTATTTGAACATTGAGCTGCTGTGGTGAACTGGTGCCCCAGCCCCTGGTGGTAGGGGACAGAGTATGGGGGAGGAACGGCGGAGGTAATTTCACTTACCACCTATTAATTGCGTACCTGATGATTTCCAGGCCCTACTAGGCACTGAAAGTTACTCGCTGGTCTGTAAGACCAGGTTTCTGTCCACTAGGAGTTCAGCGTCGTAAGAAAATAAAGGGAATAAATACAGACTATAACACCAAGTAGGGTATGAATAGTTCCAGAAGCAAAATCCACGAGGATAGTTAGGGGTTTTTAGAAGACAACAGTAGAGAGGGGTCGAGAAAGCCTTTATTGAGGTGGCCTTAAAGGACGGGTTGGGAGGAAGGCATTCCAGGTGGTGGGCAGCATTTGCCAACACTTGGATGTGGGAAAGCATGGGTTGTGTATTTGCAGCAAAGTAATTCTGGGAACATGCAGAGGAATAGTAAAATATTAAATCAGGAAGGTAGGTTAAAGCTAGATTATAGAAGTCCTTGAATGATGAATTTGGACTTAAGTGTTCAGCCATGGGGGGCCTTTGAAGGTCTTGGGTCAGGCCAGTGGTTTAGGGATCTTGCTCAGATAGGGGTGTAGAGGATGCACTGAAGAGACGAGAGACTGGAACAACTTGTCTACTGCACAGGTCCAAGCAATAGAAGATTCAGGCCTCAAGTGCAGCAGGGACACTGGGGTGGAGATAAAGGGGGGCAGATGTAAGAGGCAATGGGAAGACTCTATGGGACTTTGGAATGAATCGGAAGGGGCAAGACCAGAAATGACGATGCCTCTGAGTCTGAGCTGAGGTGCCTAGGAGATTGTTGGGGCTGCTAAGAAAAATGATGGGAATTCAGAGGGTGGGGAAAGAGCTAGCCGGAGGGGCCAGAGAGAAGATGAACTCAGCTTTGGGCAAAGAAGTTACGACTCTTACTCCATCACCCTTCCTACAGCAGAACCCCATGCCAGCAGTGTGCTCTCAGCGCGGACGTGGAAGTTTGACCAGCGTTTATTAAGCCTTGAAAATAAGAATAGAATGTTGCCGGCCCAGAGCCCGTCTGTATGGTCTTTATCAGGTTGCATTGTTTTTCCTCTTTCCTCTGCTTCCTCTACTCTTTCTGCTTCTAGATGTTGGATTCATTTAGGGCACAAGGCAGGGGCCACATCCGCTCTTCTTTACTCCTGTGGGTCCAGAATACATCACAGTGCCAGGCAGTAGAAGAGTTCAAGTATTTGTGGATGGAAAGAAGGAGGGAGGGAGGGAGGGAGGAAGAGAGGGAGGAGGGATGGAAGGGAGGAGGGATGGAGGGAGGGAGGATGGATGGATGGGAGGGAGGGAGGACGGATGGGAGGGAGGAAGGGAGGATGGATGGATGGGAGGGAGGACGGATGGGAGGGAGGATGGATGGATGGGAGGGAGGAAGGGAGGATGGATGGGAGGGAGGACGGATGGGAGGGAGGAAGGGAGGACGGATGGGAGGGAGGGAGGATGGATGGGAGGGAGGAAGGGAGGATGGATGGAAGGGAGGGTGGATGGATGGGAGGGAGGAAGGGAGGATGGATGGAAGGAAGGGAGGGAGGCCCATCCACCCAGTTCAGCACTGAACCCAACCCTGGGAAGCCCCTTGACTAACATCCGTGGACGGTGTGCAGCGGTGAGGGACTCTTCGCAGGCGGGTGTCAAAGCTCCTTCTGTAGCTGCCGTGTTTGCAGGGTGTGTTGCTCTTTAAGGTCTGGATCTAAATGTTTCAAGTCCAAAGGCATCTACAAACCCCAGCCTAAAACAACAAGTGGCCTGCATTTCTGAGGAGGCGGGGCGGGGTGGGGAGCAGGAAGACAAAAAAGCACGAGAACTCCCCACTCCCCCATCTGATGATTCCTGGGGCGGAGGTGAGCGCTGGGTGGGTGCTGACGTGGGGTGAGCCACGGGGTGCCTGGGGAAGACTCAGGGGAAGAAGTCGGTTTACGGAGACACCTTCTCCCAGTCGGCTGCGTTTATAAACCGCGGCCCTGGGGGCATCGGGAGTGTCTGTCTGGCATCTCGGTAGCAGGAGCGGGTCCTCCCGACCGACTGGAGCAGACCAGCGTCGTCCACCCAGAAGAAACCACGCTGGTCATCGCTCTTCATACAGATTGGGTCTGATGGATCCTGGGTGGGGCTTCCTGGCAGAGTGAAAAGCCAGCTCCAGATGGGGGGACGTGTGCATCTAGAACGCCAGCGAGAGCAGAGCTGCCTGATGGCTGGAGGCATTTCTGGCCACTTCTCACAGCTCTTGGACGCAGAGGTGCAAAAAGCTGCTTCCACTGAGGCAGACAGTCTCAGGGTCTTCCCCGGCGTTCCAGTCGCATCAGGGTGGGGGTAGGGCTGGATGTCTACCTCGCGTCCTGGCCGCTGGCTTCTAGGGACCTACTCTTCCTCTCAGGGCGGATCAAGACCCAGCCCATGAGGCTTGAGTTCTGGTCCCAGTTCTGGGGTCAGGTACTCGTGGGACCTCAGCTCAGTCGCTTGGTCTCTCTGGGCCTCTGTACTCAGCGCCTCTGTTAGAGAAGGTTTCCTGGGGCTGCTGTAACCCGCTGACACAACCCGACGCCTTAAAACAGAATTAATCTTGCCCAGTTCTGGAGGCTGGGAGCCTGACACCAAGGTGTCCGTGGGGCCACACTCCCTCTAGGACGCTAGGGGAGAATTCTGCCTGCCTCTTCCAGCTTCTGGTGGTTTCTGGCAATCCTCGGCATTCCTTGGCATGTACCTGCCTCTCTCCATTCTCTGTCTCCCTACTGTCTGTGTTCACATGGCCGTCTTCATTGTGTCTATTTTTCTGTGTGTCCTCTCCGCTTATAAGGACACACTCATTGGATTTAGGGCCCTCTCCAATCCAGTATGACCCCATCCTAACTCACTACATCTGCAAAGACTCTTTTTCCGAATAAGGCCACGTTCTGAGGTCCTGAGGGTCGTGCACTGGGGGAGGGGACGCTTCTCAACCCAATACACCTTCCTCCTTTAAAGGGTCATTCTAATCATGAAGCTCCACATACGTGGTTCATAAACAATTATTAAGTGCCTGCTGGGAGCAGAGGCTGGGGAAGGGGCCTCCAAAGATCAGGGAGACACCGTTTGGATTTGCCAGCTTCGTTCATAACAAGCCCACGTTGGCTGAACTTGGGCTACGCCTGTTGGGGGCTGGTGGGGGGGGTGGGGGGGCGGGTGCGTTCCAAGAAGCTGGGGCTTTTTCCAAGAAATGTGGCTGCTTAGCTGCAACACTTGTAGTGTCTGCATTAGACAGCCCCACACTCGCTTGGATGTCCAAGGAAAATTGTCAACGCTTTCCTTTTTATGTCACTTGTCCCTCTGTAAAAATCTAACTTGTCTCGGGGCTGGGAAGATACTTTCTGATTCCACAGACTCACCATCCAACGATTATTTGGAACATTGGCCGAATAGTCGAAGGCGTCTTGGGCAGATCTAAATCAAACATAACTTTGGGAGGCCGGTTCCTTCAACACTTCCGGAGCTGGGAGGAAACACATCAGTGATCGGTGGGTGGTGGGATATCTGGAACACTTTCCATTTTAATGGTTATACAGTCATTTGAATGAGTATTTGATAAAGTATATTTAACACGTCAAACCCATGGTTTCCTAGATAGTATTGCCTAAGACAAGGTTAGGTGTAAAAAATGAGTAGGGTTTTTAAGTCATTTGAAAGGAAAAGATTCCGTAAAGAGTAGTACGGGTGGGTTGTAGATAAGGAAAATGAGTGATGGCAGTATGCAGCCGGTGTGAACGATGCAGATATCGTGGGGGATAATGGGAGTGACTCAGGGGTGGGGACTCTGGCTGGGTGGATCAGAGAGTGTGGCATCCGTTCCTGGGTTTGAATCTTGGCTGCACCGCTGACTGGCCCGGTAACTTCACGCGAGTCCGTTAATGCTTTCGAGCCTCAGTTTCCCCATCTGTGAATTGGGGGTGGTGGGAGCCCCCGTGGCACAGAGGAGCCATCCCTGTGGAGCGTGGAGCTCTGGGCTCGGAGGGAGAGCCGATGGGCTGGATGTGGCTGTGAAATCAGAGGTGCCTCCAGTGGGATCCAGGTTGGAAGACAGACCCAGACTGCAGCTGCCCAGGAGAAGGGGCCACGTGGGGCCAGCTGGAGTCTGGGGCTCTGAGCTGGCGGGGTCCCCTAGGATGCTTGACCCTGGGGTGTGGTCCTGGGAGGCAGCCTCCTGCAGGTCCGAGGCTGGAATGGGACCAGGAGGAGATATTGTTGCAGTATTCAGGAAGCTTTGGTTTGGTGGTGTTTTTTGTTTAAAGCTCTGACTATGTGCCAGATACTTCACTTGAATTTTTGTTGCTTCTGCAACAACTCCATGAGAAAAGTGATATTATCCCCATTTGACAGATGAGGACACTGAGGCTCAAAGAGGGGAAGTCACTTAACCAAGGTCCTAGAGCTGGAAGAGTGGAGGGAGGATTGGGAACCTCCACCGTCTTGCTCCATCCAGCACCCGCTCCGACCGTCCTCAGGGCGGGATCCCGAGAACAGCTGTGATGATGGGCAGACCTGGTGCCGTAGAAGAGATGGAAATTGACCAGAAAAATCCCACACCCCTTTATCCATGAGGATCCCCCAGGCTTATGCTCTTCCTGTCTTTCTAGAAAGAAGACACGAGATCGTCACCTGGGCTGTGGCTGTCACATTTCTCTGCAGCGTGGGAGCGGGAAATATTGTCCCAGTGCATCCCCTGGAGACCACGGCGGGTGGGGGATGCAATCTCGTGGGATTAAAAAGCAATTTGAACATGAAATTACTCCCCGGGGCCTGGCGGCTACACAGGGAGGGGGGTGTAATTTGACATTTCTTGGAAATTGATGTTCTCGCTTCCCAACGGATCTGGATTCGTGGACAGCCTTCAGCTTACGTCTGCCTCGCCATGGTTGTGGTAACTGCTGATGGCCTTTCTTCATACGAGACTCGAATTTCCATGAGGACTTTCACTTGAAAACGGGCCTGAGTCAGTTTGGCATTTGGATCTATTGTGGTTCACCAGGCGTCTCTCTTGAACAGTGTGCCTTAACTCCTTCCTAAGTCTATACACTGGCAGAGACCATGGTAATAAAGTCAGTGCTAATTGTATAGCAGTTACCACGTGGCAGGCCTTGTTCTAAGCACGTCACTTGTCCTCAGTTAGTGAATCCTCAGCACAACCCTTTGAAGCAAGTACAATTAGCATTGTTTTACAAATGAGGCACAGAGAGGTTAGGTGACTTGCCCGAGGTCACACAGGTCATCTGTGGTGGAAGCAGGATTAGAACCAGAGTCTGCCTTCTTAATACCGCCGAGTTTCTGGTGGGTTCCTTTGACGCTCACCCAGCAAACCCTGAGCAGACGTGTGTCGCTGAGTTCACAATGCTCGCGAGTACTCATGTGTTTGCTCGTTTATCTCCGCGGCGAGCTCTCTGAAGCTCGGGCCTGCGCTGACTCGGTTCTGCATCCCTGGGACCCAGCGCGCAGAAAGAGCCGGCGTGAGTGCGAGCAGCGGCGGGTGCGTGACCCTGGAGGGAGTGCCGGGCGCAGCGCCAGCCCGCTGTCCCGCACGACGGTGACGGGCGGCCGGGCCGCGTGCGCCGCGCGGAGAGCAGCCTGGGCGTGCGGTCCGGCCGCCCTCCTAAGCCTCGGCTTCCTCTTCCGGAAAAGGGGCTTGCGACGTGGATGACACGAGGTCACCGCTGGAGGGCGCTCAGCGCGGTCGCTCGGCCCCACTCCAGCTGACGGTGTCAGAAGCGTCCGCAGCGCCGGGGACCGGGCCGCCGCTGCGCGAGGAGAACGCAGGCTGATGCCCGGGCCCGGGCTGGGAGAGCGAGCGACAGCAGACCCAGGGCCCCGGCTTGTGAGCCAGTGTGTCACCTGCGTCACCCTGCCGCCGTCGCGTCCTCAGGAAGCCTCAGGCTTTCCTTACATTATTTTTTTGTTTTTTAAAAAATAATTTATCGGGCCCGCCCGGTGGCGCAGCGGTTTGGTCCGCGCTTGGCAGCCCGGGGTTCGCGAGTTCGGATCCCGGGCGCCCGCCGACGCACTGCCTGTCAGCCACGCCGTGGCGGCGTCCCATATAAAGTGGAGGAAGATGGGCACGGATGTTAGCCCAGGGCCGGTCTTCCTAGGCAAAAAATAATAAATAAATAAAATCAAGTGAAATTTACATAATATGAAATTAACCGTTTTAAAGTGAACTGCTCAGTGGGATTCAGGTCATCCACAATGTTGTGCAACCGCGTCTCGTGCTACAACATTTCCATTGTGCCACAGTAAGACCCGTCCCCCAATAAGCAGTTTCTCTCCATTCTCCTCTTCCCCTGGCTCCTCAGTCTGCCTTCTTTCTCTCTGCATTTACCTATTTTGGACATTTCTTGTGAATGGAATTGTACATGATATTTTAGAGGTTCATCCACGTTGTGGCATATATCAGTACTTCATTCCTTTTTATGGCTGAATACTATTCCATTGTAGGGGTAGACCACGATTTATTCATCCAGTCCTCTGTGGATGGATATTTGGGCTGTTTCTACCTTTTGGTTACTGTGGACAGTGTGGCTATGAGCATGTGTGCATATATACTTGTTTGAGTACCTGTTTTCAAATCTTTGGGGTATATACCACTTTCCTTAAATTTTAAAGGAATAGGCAAATGCATGCGGCACTGTCATTTCTTTCTTTTTTTTTTCATTTTTACTGATGTCTTAATAGTTTATAACACTGTGGGGTTTTAGTTGTACATTACTGTTTGTCTGTCACCATGTGGATGTAACCCTTCCCCGCTTGTGCCCACACCCCACCCCCCTTCCCCTTGGTAACCACCAATCAGTTCTCTCTGTCTGTGTGTTCACTTATATTCCATATATGAGTGAGTTCATGCAGTGTCTGTCCTTCTCTCTCTGGCTTATTTCACCTAACATAATACCCTCTAGGTCCATCCATGTTGTTGCAAATGGGACAATTGTGTCTTTTCTTATGGCTGAGTAGTATTCCATTGTATGTATATACCACATCTTCTTTAACCAATCATCAGTCGAGGGACACTTGGGTTGCTTCCACTGCTTGGCTATCGTGAATAATGCTGCAATGAACATAGGGGTGCATAAGCCTCTTGTGATGGTTGATTTCATGTCCATTGGGTAGATGCCCAAGAGTGGGATTGCTGGATCATACGGTATTTCTATTTTTAATTTTTTGAGGAATCTCCATACTGTTTTCCGTAGAGGTTGCACCAGTTTGCATTCCCACCACTGTCATTTCTTAATATTACTAAACCAGCAGGCTTTTATAATTAAAGAATTTGGTTAATATCTGTCTCATCCCCCAAAATAACAGACTTCCTGTTCGTCAAATGCACGTCCCTGGTCAATAATTGGAGTCTTACACACACACACACACACACACACACACACACACACACACTGCATCCACCGCTTTTCTGCTGGTTGCTGTCCAACTGGGAGACTGTGGCTCTGTTGATGATTGTTGACATAATCTGCTGTTTGGGTCTTCTAATTGCCCCCATTAGGAACTCAGCACCATTCGAAGGATGTGAGAAAAGAGAGAGGGAGAGAGGGAGGCACGGGCTACAGTGAGCCTCGGAAGCAGAATCAGAAATACGAGTACAGTTAGTCTTCTAGTGATAAGCTCCCTGATGGCATGTACCATATTTTATGCTTTTTAAAAAACATTCTTGTTAGCCCCAAGTGTAAAGTTTGGGCTCTGCAAATATTTGTTCAATGAGCGAGTCCCAACACTATTTGGATGTGCTGACAAGCTCCTTAAGGAAGACGGCTGCCGTGGATGAAGTTGGGAACCCCCAGAAGGGGAAGAGGAGGGCCAGCTCACTTCCCAGGCTGACAGCTGTCCCGGTTAACCCTGGAGTGGGCAGGGCCAGCAACACCATGTGCTGCCATTGGCCTGTTTCTCCGTGCTTCACCTCGTGGAAACACCGCCCTCAGTAATTAATCAAAACGAGCCTCCCGTGTGGGGAGATCTCCCAGGTGGGCCTCCAGGCTGGGACGTCTTCGGTCCTCCATGGCCAGGCAGGCCTAACCCAGGCAAAGAGCGTGCACTTTGCATATCTGCAGGCCTGGGTTCAAATCCCAACTTGGCCACTTCCTGGCTGTGTGACCTTGGACAAATGACTTAACCTCTCTGGGCCTCAGTTCCTTTGTGAGATTCCGGCAACCATGAAATGAGCTTGAGCTTGTAAGGTGCTTAGCCAGGTGCCTGGCGCATATTAGGGGCTCAGTTCTGTGACTGTGGTTACTATGCTCTTTCCTTCCTCATGCTACAGACATTTCCGGTGTCTGATGAACGATGGATGCTGTGGCTCTGCTAAAGGACTCCTCCGTTCTCGTGGAGGGAAGTCCGGGGGGGAGGATACACATGCAAATAAACAGAATCACAGAGGGCGTAGCACGTGCTGCTGGAAGACAGAGGGGAACAGCAAATTGATGGCGGGTGTGGACCCGTCTTCACAGCGAGTGGCTCCCGGATCTGGTGCCTGGAGGCTGAAGAGCAGTTTGCCTGGTGGAGAAGTGGGGGGCTGGCATTTCCAGCAAGGGTCCAGCCTGGGCAAAGGCACGGGGGTATTTCAGACCCGGTGAGCAGTGTGGGCTGAGGTCAGGCTGCTCTGAGTTTCCAGGGGCATGTGTGTGTGTGTGTGTGTGTGTGTGTGTGTGTTTAAGGTGACATCTGGTGATACCTTATTCCATACAGCCTAAGGGGTATAAGTTAGGGTTGGAAGTTAGGGTCTGTCTGGTGGGGAAGTAGCACTTACTTTGGTTCTTATGTCTTGAGGTACCAGCCGGTCCCAGCTTAAAGTGGTAGGAAGGGTGGCCCATGGGAAATGGGGGCTCAGCAGACGACTGGACCAATTCTCCAGCTGCCTGCCCACCAACCCCACCCCCAAGGGTGTCGGGCATTCTTATCATTAAGGCACAAGCCAGGTTCCTGAAATAGCTTCCCTGGGCTGGAGGAGGGTCTGTGGTTCTTAGCCAAAGGGGGGTATCTGGGGGAGGGAGGGGGGATGCCACGGGCAGCCCCCAGCCCAGTGATGCTGCTGCTGTTGGCACTGGTGGGGCCCCTCGGCCCCGCACACAAAGCATGCAAAAGAGCACAAATTACTTATTTTGCTCCGTGACAGAGACGAACACTCTGCGTGTGTGAGTTAATTGTGTCCCTCTGTGTAGCTCCCCATCACCAGGCCTGCCCATTCAGACGCCCCGCGTACCCCTCACCTCGCAGAAGCCTGATGTCCCTCTGTACTCAGCTCCCTCGCTCCCAGAGTGGCCCTGAAGGTCTGACGTCTCCAAGCCCCAGATTTTCTCCAGCCCTGCCCACCACTCCTGACCTCAGCACCTGGCGCTTCCTTTTTCTGCAAGACAGTGGCTCAGCCAAGCTGCCTCTGGAAAGATGACCCTGTGCAGAGGAAGACGAGCGGAACGCCCTGTGGGCAGGGACCCGCGGCCATGACTTGGGGACAGACACAAAGAAATGAGGGTGTGCTTGGGGCAGATGTGGGTCCCGGTCCCCATTTGGCCACTTATGACTTCCTGTGTGATCGTGGGCAACTCACAGAACGTCTCTGAGCCTCGGTTTCCACAGGAGAAAGTGGGGATCATGACACACACATGCCTTGGTGTGTTGGGATAATGTACTTGAGTGCCCGGCGCAGCCCCAGGGCTCAACACCCTGGAGTTACGAGCATGGGGTGAGTCAGTTGGAGACAGGCTTGCGCTTCTCACGTCCGGGACGGGCTGCCAAAGGGCTCGTGAAATTTCTGCTCAGCAGGCACTGCTGGGAGAAAGCCCTCTAAGAACTGGCTTTGCGCCTCTCCTTGCTGTGTGACCTTGAACAAGACACTGGGTCTCCGAATGAGGCTACAAATGGGGGTCGTAGAAAGTGCTGGGGCCCCAGATGCGTGCATGCAAATACACATTAAGGGCTATTATTTTGCCTTTTTTTGCAAGATGCACAAAACCTGGCTCTGAGGGGCCCGGGAAGGAGTGTGTGGCCAGAAGGCAGTGGCCACTGGCAGGCTGGTCCTCTGCACACCTGGGACGCAAGCACACCCAGAAATGTGGGTGTGAAAAGAAAGAGTCAAGGATGTGAAATGTGAACAGAAGAGTCAAGGATGCAGGGGACCCTGGGAACGGGGCCTTGGGGATAAATCCTTCAGAGATCATCAAACTTTCTAAAGCAGCAAAACCACTTTTTTCAAAGAAAGCTCAAAATAGGAAACAGGAAAAGCTGAGTCGTCCTCGGGCGGTTTAGTTCTTCATTGTGTGGTGGAAAGTCCTCATTGTTGGTGGCATGTCAGCGAGCACCAGGCTGGAGGGTCCCAGGCTTCACTTCCTTTACCAATAAAAATTAAAAAATAAGAGTCAGGAGTGACATCTGCAGCTGGCTCACAGCCTCTTCCTGCTGCAGAACAAGGGTGTTACAAGAGACAGCTACCCTCTCCCGTCACCATTATTTCGTGGGAAAAAGAAGGTTTGCCTCCCCCCCTCCCTGCCCCAAATACGGAGGACAGGGCCTTACAAGGAGGACACTTGGCTTCGTGAAAACTCACTGCCTTGTCTGGAATCTGCTCAGCTGCTTATTTGAAGCCTGCAGCAGCGAAGCAGTGGGTGAGAACCCCTTCCAGAAGATTCCTGGCCACAGGGCTTGGAGTGTGTGGACTTGGCCCAATGCCTCATTTTACAGATGGGGAAACTGAGGCCCCATAAACAAGACAGCTCATTTATTGAAGGATACTTCATACGTGTCTGTTCCATGCAATGCACCGTGCCCGGGTTCATACTGGGGCTCCGGAGAGAAATACCATCTAGGAGGACTGGATCCACAGGGAGTCAGCGGTAGAGCCATTCATTCATTCATTCATTCATTCATTCATAATAGTTTATTGAGCCACTACAATGGGTCAGCCAGTGGGGAATACAACTATGAACGGCCACAAGGCACTGCCTAGTGGTGTTTAAAGTCTCATGGGGCAGACAGACAGAAGGAAAACTAGAGAAAGCAAATGAGATGATTTTAGGGAGTGGAAGTGGCACAAAGATAATGACGCAGGATGACGTGAGAGTGACAGTGGGGTGGGCAGGTGTGTCTCTCCGATGAGGTGACATTTGTGTGAAGACCTGGACCGTGAGAAGAATGGTTCAGGCCACGCGAAGAACAGGCAGAAAGGACAGTCCAGACAGAGGAAATGGCAGGGCCGAGGTTTCCAGGTGGAAGTGGGCGTGGTGTGGGGGAGCAGCGGCAGGAAGGTTCCAGAGTGGGGCCAGTAGCGGTGCGTCAGGAGTGGAGAGGAGGGAGGGAGCAGACGCGGAGACTCCGTCTCCTGACCCTCAGGGGAGAAAGCCGGGGCCGGGGCCGGGGGGGCGCAGCAGGCACGTGGCTGGGGCTCCCGGAAGCCTCACACTGGGGGTCTCCCCGAGGTTTGGCCAGTGTGGAAATGGAAGCCCACCTGGGCTCTGGCCTGTGATGTGGGGGCAGTACTCTTGGGGGGCTTCCTGGCCCCCAGTTTGGACCCGCCTTCCATCCTGACGCATGATCGGGCACAGAGTGGGGTGAACTGGGAGCTGGGAGCATCTCTTCTGTCCTCTCAATGACCTTCTCAACCCATCTTGGGGCTGAAACCAAGGGACCAAAATAAACTCGTCCCCATTCCCAGAGGGTGACTGGGAATGAGGAGGCCAGAGGCTTGATTCCCCAGGACCACTGCTGATCAGCTCCTCTGCAGGGGCTGCTGGACTTGAGGGTGCACCCCCAGCGTTAGGGTGTGGGGTCTGGAGGCCTGCCCCGCTGAGGTAGCATCTCCTGTCCTTGGAGTGTGTGTGTGTGTGTGCGCACGTGCATGCACGTGCACGTAAAGGGGGGGTCTGAGGGTTGAGGATTGATGGGATTCATTCAGCCAATATTATTGAGTACCCACTCGAATGCTGGGGATTGTTCTAGGCCCTGAGGATGCTGTGGGGATGCTGACAAATACATGCCTTAGATGGACTCGGTCGTGATGAGTGCACTGAAGGCGACAAAGGAGATGATGGAGCAAAACAATGGGCTGAGGGGTGGAGCCGCTTCAGACTGTGATCTGAGACTTCTCTTTGAGGAGGGGGCAGCGGGGCCAGCTAGGGCACCGAGGTGGGAACAAGATCACGTGTGCTAGGGACATAAAGAGGGCTGGGTGGCCGGAACAGGGGAAAGTGGGGGCAAGGGGAGCAGAGCAGAAGATGGATGGGGGCCTCTCCCTGAGCCTCGAGTGTCAGGGACTGAGGTGACGGATAGGGAAGACCAATCCTTTCCTTTCCCCTAGGATGTCCAGAAAACAAAATTGGTGTCGGTGTGGAAAATGCTGGTGAGGTGGGGAAAGCACCCGAATCTACAAACCTGAGTTATTGTCATGCCTCCCTGTGTGACCTGGGGCAAGCCTGCTGCCCACTCTGGGCTTCTCCTCTGTAAACCGAGACTGCTGGACTAGACCAGGGATGGTAAATGCGTTTTACTGTTAGTGCCGATTCAGAGCGGTGATAGCAGCTGCCTGGGCCGAAAGGATTCTGAGGTCCCTTCTGGGGTGATCAGCAAAGAGTGCTGTAATCGATTAGCGATGTCTGCCACGGGTGAGAATTAGAAGGCCGTTGCACACATGCCACACATGTGCCATTCCTGGATCACTGGGGAGTGAAATTGGCAGGAGACCACACTGGACACGTTTGTGCTTGTCCGCATCTTCAGCGTCTGTGTGTTTCCCCTCGGATTCATCAGAATGGAGTGCTGTGTGCACCCCGGGCCCAGACCAGCATCAGAGCATCACAGTAGCTGATGCGTTAAGCTGCCTTAGCGTTTAAGCAGGTCCTGATGCTCAAAACCCGTGCAGTCCTCACAGCAGCCCTGGGGTGGGTCTTAAGTCTTTTCTCCTGCACCACGTTTTGAGGCCCAGAGAGCTTATTTCTGGCCACGCAGCCAGGACTGGAACCCGTCTCGCTGCACACACGGCACCCTGTCTGCTGGAACAGCTGCCATCTCAGAGAAGGCAGGGGCCCCGCCCACAACTCTGACAGGGAGTCACTTGGGACTGAGTCAGTGAGGAATCGATGCTGACTGCCTGCTTCTCCTGTCCCCTCCCGCTCCCCCTGGGCCTGCGTCTCCAGCGAATTCTGCCCGCAGAGCAAAGGGAGAGTAGATTTACTGGAAGGATCTGGCTCCCAGGCTGCCCGCTCTCTGGGTGCGGGAGGCGGGCTGCTTCCGCCTGCTGTCTGCTTCTCTCTCTTCCCTTCTTTCGCTTCAGTCTGTCCTTGCCAAGAAGCACGAGAGGGCCGTAAATCAGTGCCCGGGGAGGGCAACCTTTGGGGCCGGGGATCCTGTGGCCGGCTGGGCTCTGGTGCCAGAGCTGCGGTGAGCAGCCCAGACACGTCTGAAGGGGATGCTCTACAGAAGGGCCCCTCAGGGAAGTGTGAGGCCAGAGGGGCGGTGGCAGGCCTGCTTGGCAACCCCTTGGGGAGCACGTGGTGAACATTGCCCCTCAGCGTGCTGGAGAGGATGCTGAGGGCACACCAAGGGGACCGTCCTGGGTGTCAGCCCTGGCTTGGCTCTCTGCCAGCATTGTGAGCTCGACCAGGTCACTTAAGCTTTCTTTCTCATAGTAAAATGGGAGTTGTATTAGTTATCACCAAAATAATGCCACATAACAAAGGATCCCAAACCTTGGTGTCTTCAAGCCACATTTATTCTCCTGTTCAGGGACTGCGGGTCGACTGCAGCTTGGCTGGGCTGGGCTCCAGGCTCCGGCCACAGATTCGGTGTGAGTCTGCGCCACGTGTCTCTCGTCCTCCCCGGACCGGCAGCTGCCAGGCTCTGTGGTCCGCTCCCCGCCTGTGTCTTCGGGCCCGGGCTGAGGGGCAGTGGTTACTGAGACTCGTTCTTCTCGCGCGGTTGACCAGGGCGTGAGAGGGCCCTCCCAGCCACGCGGGGACATCCGTGCCTCTGCTCTGACATCCACAGGTCAGGCCCAGAGTCAAGGGGTGGGCGGTCACTGCCCCGTGGGCCGTGGAAGGGTGTGGGTGAGTAGCTCTATGGTGGAGGAGGGAAGACCTGGCAAGTCTAACCGAAGCTTCCACCGAGGTGCAGAGGGACTCACGCCACCGCAGCTCATGCTCAGAAGCATCACCGTGTGCCAGATGTGATGGGAGGGACCTCAGGTGCAGCACCTGGGAGGTGGCTGTCCCCACCCATCTACTGCTCAGATGGGGAACGAGCCCCAGGAGCCAACGTCTCACCAGGCCGCCTGACTCTCCATCCCAACCCTGAGCCGCTGTGGTCCAGGCACTTCCCCCACGTGGTTTCGCTTCCACCCAGCCTGACAGCGGTCCCCAGAGGTACCTGCGGGTGTTCCTGCCTGTACATGGGATGTCAGAGGCCAGAGAGGAGAGATCACACGTCCAGGAAGGAGAGAGTCTGTGCGCGGACCTGTGACTCTTCCCATGTTGAGTCCTAATATCTGCTCCTTTTAGCCTCAAGCGTTTATTAGGCTGGGAGGGCGGGGAGCCTGCAGCCAGGATATCCCGATTCTGCCCGGGACCAGGCATGTGATGCGGGCAAGTCTCCACTGTTTAACTTGGCCCGTGCAGAACCGACATTGAATGACAGGAAAGCCCGTTTCGCTCCGTGAGCCCTGCCCGTGCAGGGGATGCTATTTGCAGACATCCTCCAGGACGAGGCCCCGCTGGGCCCTGACGCTGACCTTCCTCCGCCCCCAGCTCGGAGGCCAGGGAGAGCCCGGGCCCGAGGGCCGGAGGATTTCCTGGCTCAGCCCCGCCAGCCGGCGGGAGAGCTTTCAGCTCCGCGCCTGGCTTCTCTGTCCCCAGCTGATCGGGGCAGGTGGGGAGGACGGCACCGGCTTGGTTGAGGCGGGGCTGGCCCAGGGTCCCACACTGAGCCAAGACCCGGCTCCCTGCTTCTCCTGTCTGAGGACAAGAGGGGAGGCCAGTGCCCGCTTCACTCCGGGCAAAACTGAAGCCCCCCTCCCCCTTGCCCTCCCCCTCCTATTGCCTCCCCCTGCAAGTCCCCAGGGCTGGAAACATGGCAGCCAACGTCTGCCTCGTATCCTTGCGGGGGCGGGGAGGGGGAAGTGAGCTGTTTATCGACTTTCTTGTAAGTGCCAGACTCTGGAGAGCGCTAGTTATCATACTGACACGATATGTACAACATAATGTGCCCCGGAACCTCCTAAAGCATCTCTAGACGAGCTCTGGCTGCTCGAGAGGCCTAGGCCTGAGTCCTAGCCCTGCCGCTGAAAGCACATGGCCTGACTTCCCTGAACCTCAGTTTCCCCATTTGCCGCATGGCCTAGATGGTCCCTGACAGGACTCCTGACCCTGACATTCCAGAGTCGGGCCTTTGCCTGTCTGACCAGGGAGAACCATCTCAGCCCCAGGATTTGCGGACCGTTGAGAACATCCTCTGGTGTCTAAGCCACCGGAGCTTCTGGTTTCTGGATGTGAATCTGGTTCTGAGGATGGAGTCAACTTGCTCCGAACGCCCTTCCTTCAGTGTCACCGTAAGACTGGCTCTTCTCTTGAGTGGTTTGGGCTGGTCTGGCCGGAGGAAGGGCTCTGGACAAGGTAACCCCGCTGCTTCCTTCAGGCTCCCGTTGTGTGCTTCTCTGCAGAGGCGTGCGCCCCCAACAAGCGTCTCAGTGCTAATCAGAGAGCTGGGAGGAGCCGGGAATTATGAGGAGTGGGGTTGGGGCATCTTGACTTCTGCCAGGTGGAGGTGGGGGCTGCAGGGACCGCTGCATTTCATGCCAATCCCGGGGGCCCAGGGAAGCTGGCTCTGCCTGTACGTGCGTGCGTGTGTGTGTGTGTGTGTGTGTGTGTGTGTGTCGGGTTCTTTAAAACTGCTAATTGTCAGGGTGAAAATATTTTCACACATTTGCTCTCCAGGAGAACGTGATTGCTGAGCCCACTGGCAGCCTCGTTGAAGTCAAACGGCCACAGTCAACATGGAAATCCTAATTAATAGACGTTCACGCTGCTCTCGGGCACGGCAGCGGAAGTAATTATCATGATTTAATTGACTTTTCTCCCCTCTGCTATGCACTCTGCTTTTTCCATTTTCTTGAGCTGGAAAGGTTTTTTTTTTTCAAAAAAAAACCCTTCTTTCTCTTGCTTTTTTCCCTTTTATACAGACTGTCTCTCTCATCAGAGCTCTATTTGTCAAATCCTGTGACAGTCAATATTGTGACAGCACAAATCTCTATATTACAGAAAAGTCCACAGCCTGAGCCGGTGGACTGAGCTGACTTATTAGGAGCATATTGGTTTGTAAAGGTGTGGTCAGACCCAGCAAAGGTGTCTGGCAAGGAGGAGGGGAATCGATTTGCTCAGAGGTTCTGGTTTTGGCAAGCTCCTTGGGACTACAGGGGACCGAGGGCCACGTGCACTAGTGCCCCTCAAGGGAGATGGCTGTCAAGATGCATTTGGGGTTCAGGGAAATCTGAGGGGCGAAAATGGGGCAGCTCTGAGCTCCTACAGCCAGAAAAGCATCTGAAGAACCCTGTGTCTCTGGGGAGGTTCCCTCAGGGTGGCTCATTGCTCTCTCTGCTTTGACGAGCACGGTCTGCTCATTTCTCTTGACCCTGACCATCTGGTGAGTGGACCCGAGTCTTCACCCGTTTCAGTTCAGCTCCCCACAGCCAACTGGCCAGTGCCCTCGGAGCCTCCCCCTGCAAACCCGAATGCCTTCCACCCCAGGCCTCACCTTACACTCCGAAGGTCAGGGGGTGAGCCGCCCTGGCCACAGGTGTCCTCCCTGGTCCAATTAGCTGTGGCAAGTGGGCGTGGTCATGTGATCTGCTGTCCGCTCCTCAGGAGCTGTGGCGTCCCATCTTTTGCAAATAGATGGGGCTGTGGGAGGTGCCAGCATAGCTCGAGAGAGCTTGACTGCTTTGGTTCGAATCCTGGTTTGGCCACTTACTTGCTGTGCATCCTTGGGAAAATTACTTAAACTCTCTGCATCTTGGTATCCTCATCCATAAAATGATGGCACCTACTTCACAGGGTTGTTATGACAGATAAATGACTTCAATCTTGTGCTGCATCAGACAGGCACTCAATAAAATGTTAACTTATTAGTAGGGTCAGGCGGACAGGCGAGGCAGCCCCCAATGTCTGCTAAGCAAGTCAGGGTATCCTGCAGTCACAGACATTGAGGACTGCAGTGAGCCCGAGGAATCATCCAGTTTAGCCTTCTTATTATACACAAGGGGAAGCCGAAGCACAGAGAGGCGTGGAACCTTTATTAAGGTCAAGTAATTTCAACCAATATGATATTGGACTATTTGGCATGGAACGAAAATTAAGACTGAGACATTTCCTTAGGTCTCATTGGGGATGATGAAGAGTACTTGACTTTTAATTAGAACAGTACAGATAATAAAATCAGGTAGAAGAGAAGATGAACCGGGGATGGTTCTATTTCTTTTCTTTGTCTTCATATGGGAATTCTGAGTTAGGCTCATATTAAGGTTTTAACCTTCTGAAGGACATCATCTTCATTGGTCATCTTTTTCAGATGATTCCTGTGCTGGGTCAGTGGGCAAGATGTCACCAATCAGCCAGGTTATTTTAGACGCTTAGGTTTACTGAGTCTCAATTTCCTCATCTGAAAAATGGGGATATACTACCCTATCTGGACTGAAAGCTTCTCAAGGGCAGAGATGGTTTCTTCTTTACCTCTTCTCCCCCTTCTAGAATGTTGTCTGGCACACAGTAGCTGTCCACAGAAATTTCTAGAAATGAGCTGAAAGATCCCTCCAGGTAGTAATGAGGGTCAGAAGGAGTCAGCTGTGTGGACAGCTGTGTTCCTGAAGGGTGAGGCCATTTGATGCGGGAACTGAGGTTTCAAGAAATCAAGAGACTCCAAACCATGCCTGTGATAAACGAACTTCTCTCCGAGCCCTTGGGGTTGCCAGCACTCTCGGGAATGGCTGTGGATGAGACGGTTGGAAATGATTGAGACCCCAAGACTAGTGTATTGGTTAAGGCAGCACTGGGTGCTGTAAGAGGTCAACCCGGAATCTCAGCGGCTTAACACAATGCACACTTATTTCTCACCCAGCAACAGTTCAGTGAAAGCGGAGGGAGCTTTACACAGTCCTTTGGGCCCTAGTCCCTTCCATCTTCAACTTGTGACTTCTGAGGTCACCATGGAAGGAGGAAGAACAGGTAGAGAGGGTTCCTCTGCTTCCTGATCGCATTGGCCTGGAAGGGCTCACCTCATTCCCCCTCCTGTTGGTGAGAATGAGTCATGTGACCACCGAGGTGCAAAGGATGTTGGGAAATGTAGTTCTTGTCTGAGGAGCACTTCCCAACAGCCTAAGGAGACACAGCCTAACTCTGGAGAAATGCCAGACCCCAAATGAAGACCAGGGCCCTGCTCCTGAGGGCAAGAGAGAGACAAATCATTGTTCTGGGCCCCAGTCTCCCCGGTTGTATAATATTAAGTCCCGTGGACCAAGTTGAGAGGATGAAAGGAGCTAAGGGTTGGCACAAGCAACTGGAACCGAGTTTGAGCACTTTGTCCTTTCACCTGCTGGCCGTGTGCCATTGGGCAGGTTTCTAAACTTTCTGAGTCTTTGTGGAATCCTCCCGGAGTTGCTACGAGGATGAGCAAGACACTCGGGGCGTACAGTCGGCCCTCAATAAATGGGAGCTGCTGCTATCAGTATCCGCTCCATCTCCCCTTTCATTACATCGTCAGGAATGAAAGCTCTTGACTCAGGTTTAAAGCCAAACTGAACAGAATCGATATTACTGTGAGCGATTTCTGTCTTCAGCATTTTACATCACTCTCTGCGACAATTAGAGAAGCTCATTTGAGTCGAGTAGCTGGAGGAGAGGAGGAAGAGGAGGAGGAGAGAGAAGTCAGCCACTCTGGGCTGGCTCTTTCCGTCCCGCTCGTGGAAGACCAGGATCCCCGCGGCTTATTCCTTGCCTGCCTCCAAGAACAGGTGCTGGAGGCTGCCCTGTGGCCGGCGGCTGTAAATCTGCTAAAGCACAAGCCTGGGTACTGACCCCCGACCCGTACCCCCACCTCCTGCTTTCCAGGGTCTTCCCTCAGCCTGGCCATCACAGCTGGGGGTTTGGAGGTAAGGCCTCTGAGTTTCTTCGAGTGAAGCTGAGTTCTAAGAAATCTCCAGGCTCCTGGTGCTTCAGTGTTCTCTCCTCCACGGTTTTGTCCCCTCTGCAGCGAGGATGGATCGATGCCCCTCACTCCACGCCCCTCCTGACTGTCCTTACTTAGCTTTCTAAGTGATTGGTCCTGGTTGCTTATTTGGTGTCATAATTTGTTGCCGACTCCCCACTTTAACTAATCGCTTGGCTTCTTGGGGGACCTCTGACCACCAGCCAGCTGGCCAAGGGGGCAGGGGCAGGGGCTGTGGTGGCCTCAGTGTCTCTGAGGAAACCAAGCTGTGATGGGGAGGGTCCCAGGGAAAGATCTGAAAGGAATGTTTCCCCAGGAGGGGAATGGGCCCTTCTGCTCTGCCCTGTACCTCTGGGGCAGTCGGGGCCCCTCTGACCTCCAAACAAAGCTGGCCTCAGCCTGGGGCTGTGGGAAGCCAGGCGGGACAATGGGAGGAAGGAGAAAGCTCGGAGATAATGCCCGGGGCCCGAGGGTCTGTGCCCGGTTCCGGAGGCCCCCAGCGAGAGGAGGCTTCAGTGTAAACACGGGCTGGGCTTCCTGCTGCTTTTATCGTGATGTTATTGTTGAGATAATTATTCCATTTCAGGAGAAGCCTGGGCAAAGACTGAGTGTCTGATGCTTCCACAGGGACACTGCTATCATTCATTCATTCATTCATTCGTTCATACCATAGACATTTATCGGCACCAGCTGGGTGCCAAAGGCTTTGCTCAGAGCTAGGAATATAAAATCAGCATCCACCCAACCCTGTCCCCTTCTCTGGTCCTGGACACAGACACCAAACAGATCCTCACGGTTCAGTGTGGACAGACAAACTACAGGAGGGTGCCCAAGGGTTGGAAGTGGTGCTGAGGATGGAGTGATTGTGTTTTGGGGGTGCGCACCGGTCAGGGCCCGCGCTGGGAGGCCAGGGGTGTTCTCACCCCGGCGCCCCTGGTGCCTCCTGAATGTCAAAGGTGGGCAAAGAGTTCCTTTTTATTTCGATCTCTGACTCCAAACCAAAGGGCTCCTGAAGGCAGTCAGGTAGCAGCTGACGTTTATCCAGCCCCTTCCATGTGCCAGAAACTGTTGTGGGAGCTTTTACAGGACACCCCCTGAAGTGGGGCTGGCTTTTATCCCCATTTCACAGAGGAGAGGACTGAGGCCCAGCCCGGGAAGTAACTGGCCCAGTTCACACCACTAGGAAGCGGGCAGGTGCGTGGAGGCCTGGGCTGCGTGACTCCAGCGTCCTCGAGCTTCTCACTGGGTCCCACGCCTTTTGGAATCCTCCCCGGCTCAGGGTGCTCGACTGCCGGCTTCTAAGGCCCCAGCCTAGGGTGACCCCTCCCAGGACGAGGTCCGTCTTGCCTGACTTGATGCGCCCACGAGGAATCCCCTCCTGTGGGGGCCTCCTGGTGGACTGGAGCTGGAAACAGGAGTCCGGGGCTGGTGTCTCGTTCAAGGTTTCCAGAATGTTTCTGGATCCACCCTGAGCCTGGTAGAAACGCATCAGGGCGAGTTGGCTGTGTTTTCATGTCACCTGGGGCCCGTATTCTTTTACAAGGCCATTTCGTGGATTCGCAGACTTCCCCAGTTTTTACAACAGAGACCCTGCTGGGCTTGTTTTTCCATCAGTCTGTTTAGGGTTGGGTGACTGCTCGGGGCACGTCTTACAGCACCCGCGGGGCAAGGCGGCCTTGGAGACTGGGGCGTGTGCCCCCTTCCTGGCTGTGGGGTTCTGGCCAGAAGCTTCTCCTCCCTCAGACTCTGTTTCCCATCATTAAAGTGGAGCAGGAATAAAATCTACCTTAACAGGCTGGAGGATAGACGATATCAGATAGGGGATATAAAACCCTTATTACACCACAAAGGGGGAGAGGGTAGAAAGAAGGGCTTTCCTGGAACAGGGAAAGCTAAAAAAAGTTTGCATCCACCGGTACATGAACTGCAGGCATTTTCGGATTGTTCGTGTGCCTGCTGCCTGCAGTTATCACCAATACGGGCACCCAAGCTTGCCTGTGCTCAGGACTTTTCACGCCTCATCTCTTGTCACTCGGTTTAGAGATGAGAAAACTGATGCCCAGAGTGGGTAGGTAACTTGTCCAAGATCACACAGCTAGTAGGTGGAAGAGCCAAGATTTGAAACCAGAAATGTCTGGCCCCAGAGTCAGAGCTCTTCGTGCCACGGGTCTGCCTCTGCATGTGGCCTGTGGCTAGACACACACAGGTGCTTGTATTCTGAGCAGAGGAAGAGTGGGCCGTAGTGGGCAGTGCTCTGGGAGTCCAGGGGAAGGGCATGGTTTTGCTCTCTGCATAACGTCATTGCTCCTGTGCACCATTTTTTTCCTCCCTGCCCTTTAGGCTCTTGCACCCAGTGGGCCAGAGCCTTCCCTGGTGGGGAGGTTCTTTCTTCCACACCTGAAGATGCTTGGACTCTTGGCTGCTTCCTGTTGTGGCCTGCCCAGAAAAGGGTGCTGCCTGGGTGACCGGCCCCTGTGGGCTGGCCTGGAGCCACGGGCAGAGCCAGCCAGCTCTGACTGTGGTCCTTCCCCCAGGTCACGGCTCCCCTTTAACCTCTCCGGGGGGCCTGATCATTTCCCAAGGTCACGGCCATAATCTGAACTTGGGCCTCGTCTTGGCACCTCCAGGCCCTGGGGTTGCTCTTCCAGGTCCCGGATGTAACGTAACACACGACAGGGATGCTGGTGTGGGAAGCCCGTAGATGGACAAGACCAGTTGGCCTCGGGCACCATTGCCAAATGACCTGAGAGCTCGGGAGGGGCCTCGCCCTTGGAGGGCTCATGTCTTAAATGGCTTTGATGACGAACTCACGTTGGGGGCAGGAGTGGGGCAGTGCTGGGGGGAGAAAGGAGCAGCGACCTGGCATCTGAGGTCTGGCTCTGGGCTCTGCTGAAGCCCTGTGACCCTGGAAGTCCCTTACCTCCCCCCGAGCCTCAGTCTCCTCATCTGTGAAATGGAGAGACGGGCGGGAGAGTTGAATGACGTGATGAATGTCTCGTGAGCCTTCCGTTTCCCCTGCTCTGACTCTCCGGAAGTCACGGGGTGGGACTCCTCAAAGGGAAGCAAGGAGGGAAGGAAGGGAGGTAGAAACGAGGCCTGGTGCTCTGGGGATGTGGGGTCAAATAGTGGGAAACAAGGGATGAGAATTAATGAGGCGTTAATCCACTCTGCCGTCTGTCCGGCCCTGCCTGTATCGCCTGGCCAACGTGCCAGCATCTAGAAGGAAGGGGTTCCTGGTCCTTTGACTCTATGTCCGTCCCCATCCTGGACCCTCCACTCAGCTTGCCTCCTGCTCCATTCCACCTGTCCCAGTTTCTGCTCCCTCTCCTTGATCATGGCTTGCCCTTCCCACTCGGTCCCTCCTGAGTCCTGGACTCCACGTGTCTGTGCCAGAACGGAGACGGCTTCATTCCTACGTGGGCCGGGCAGCTGACACAAAGAAGTGAGCAGGTTGAATGACCAACCAACCAACCAACCAACCAGCAGCCCAGGCTCAATGATAATGGGCATTTAAACCATGACCTTATTGTCTGGGAGACATCAGGGAGCAGTGGGGACTGTGGTAAACTTCGACACGTACTCCATCTGAAGAGAGAAGCTACTTTGCAGCTCCGGTATTTTCAGATCTTCTGAAATTTAATAAAAGAAGTTGAAAACTTAGATTTTTAAAAAGATATTTCCCAGGTGTTAAATATTACCAATTAATTCACAATTAAAAAAATTTTTAATATCGCTGTGCTGTTGCTGTGGTAGGCCAACGGATCTGTGGTCCACCAGACACTGGTTTCAACTCTGGCTCAGAGTGTGGGAGGCAGAAAAGCAAGCGAGATCCTCTGGGACCCCCACCTGTCCTGCCCCATCAGACCTGTTGAAAGGCCATCTCCTGCCTCAGGAAGCAAAGAAAAGATACTGGTGTTCAGAGCTCTGGACTCAGACAAAAGATGTGGCCCCAAGGAAAGAAGTCAGGACTCCATGGTGCACTGGACCTGACGAGCCTTGTCACATTTCTTTGTCCTCGCTTTCAAGGTCCCTCCCCCAGACCCTTACAGGCCCCGGGGACCCCTGAACTTGGCTTTGGAATAAGCAGGCCCCCAGATCCAGACCCAGACATCACTGCGCTTGTTTACATAGTCCGGTACCACTCCTGGTCCTGCTGGAGAAGTCTGGGTAGTCAGTGTCTGGGTCATTCATTAACTCACCCCTTCATTCATTCACAAATGTAGGTTGATGTCCACTGTGCGCTGAGCAATATTCTCCGTGCTGGGGAAGCTGAATTCAGTCTGTCCTTGTGGTGCTCGTCTTCAGGGAGCGACTGGTGGGGTGGGGAGCCGCCCGAGACCATCTGGTCCCGGAAGGCTTCTTGGAGGAGGTGACGTTTGAGCAGACTTGACTGAAATGAGGGAGTGAGCTGAGTGAAGACCTGGGGTAAGAGATTTTAGGCAGAGGGAGAGCCAGCGCCGACACACCCCGACTCCATGGGGAGGAGAAGCTTGGGGTGTTCGGGGAGTAGTAGAGGCCGTTGATCGAGGAGGGCGGGAGGAGATGATCACCCCCTTGTTGGGTCTGGTAGATGCCGGCAGCTGTCCAAGCCCTGGACTTGTGGCGTGTGTCCTCTCGCCCCATCTGCCCCTCTGTGACCCAGGCATCCTTAGACTCGCTTCTTCACATGAGGGAGGTGGGGCCCAGAGAGGTTAAGTGACTTGCCCAAGTCGGCACCCATCCCAAGTGGCCGGCGTGAGATTCGAACCCAGGCCGTCTACCTCCGAGTCTCCTCGTCCACACGTTTCCTGCCTCTTGCCAACGTCTGTGTATGCGGCACCCGCGCAGTTCCTAGCACGGCCCGTTGTGAGCGAAGGAATGAATGAATGAATGAATGGTTCTTGTAAGTTTCCTTGCAGTGGCGAGGAAACTCCATTTTGATCCTTAGCTCCCCTCTCTTCCTTTTTCCCTCAGTCCCTTCTGCTCCTCTGTCCCTCCTCAGCCCAGCTTCTGTTTCTGGTTCTCTGCCCAAGACCCTCAGATTCCGCATCTCGAGTCTCACCAGCCCCGAAAGAGCTGTGCCCCTCTGAGCTGCTTCCCTCCGTGCTGACGGCTGGAACGTAAATCTGGGACATGCCATCCTATTGCCCCCAAACCACCGTGTCCCCGGGGGCTCTGTTCTCTGGGGCATCCTCATTCTCACAGGGACCCGGGGAGGAGCCCCCGCCTCCCGCCCACTGGCCCCGCAGCCCGAGGTTGTTGGTCTGCTGGGGCCAGGCCTCGCAGAGCTGCCCCCTCTCGCCAGCCCTACTGCCTTGGGTCCCTGGCTCTGCAGCCGGTCTGCACGTTCAGCTGACAGTGTCCCCACCGGCTTCAGAGACACTTACTTATCCAGAGGAACCTTGGTGGCTTCCACTGCCAGTCTTTGCGGCCGCTTCAAGGCCTCTACAGAGGATAGGCCCGAATAGTCTGGATCTCCTTGGGACTTTATTTTCCACCAGTGCCCCTTTGACATCTACCAGATGAGGCTGTTCGCCAACACCACTCTGCACTCCCACTCTGTGCCTTTGCCCACACAGTCCCCTCCACCAGGGATGCCCTTCCTCCCTTCTCCGCCTGCCTAAAGCGTCCACGTTTGGAAGACACCTCCTCCAGGGGGCCTGCCTCCATTGCTCCAACAGAAGCACTCTCTCCCAACTTAGCTCCACAGCACACTGCCTGCCCCTTAGTGTTCATCTCTGTGCCTGGCTGTCCATGACTCAGGGGACAGGGCAGGGGCCTGGGTGGACACGTGCACCTGGGTTCAAATCCTGGCTTTCCTTCCTGTTGACTTGGTGACCTTGGGCAAGTAGCTTAACCTTTCTGAGCCCCATTCCTTCATCTGTAAAGTGGAATAATAAGACTACTTGCTGGATTCGTTTATGTTTAGACTAAGTGAACCCCCTAGTTCCATGCTGGCATGTGACAAATGGTGGCTTTAGATAATTGCTCGTCATTTGACTCTAGCTGCCTCGATGCCCAGGGCGTTACCTTCCACCTCCTCCAGGAAGCCCTCCCTGACCTCTCAGCCTTAGTCGCTCCTTCCTGTTATCTAACAGCACTTCATTAATGACCATTTTTTACCCCTTACGAGAGTTATTTGAATGTTTTATCTTCTCTGCTAGATTAGGTTTTGAGGATGAATGACATAATCTTAACTGAAGGAACTCACCCGCGGTGGCTAAATTCACTGGATCGTTGTAAACCCAGAAGGTAGCCAGCAGGCAGGCAACCTGGGTGCAGGCACCAGGTCTCATCCACACCCCACTTCTGCTGCCTTGATTTTTCCTTCTGAAAAGTCACCCTCTGGGTCTCTGGGGTCTGGGGACCTGCAGGGGAGTAAAGACCCGCCCCCTAATCCTGATCATCTGCAATTAAGTGCTCACTGCCATCTAGAAGAGGAGGCTGCATTGCCCACAATCCAGGCAGATGGAGCCTGCTGGGCAGGTAAATAACACAGAGAAGGAATTTACAATGGCGGCCTGGAGATCATTAATTACCGCCGCTCCCCTCTGCCCGCCACGTGCGGCTGGGGTCAGCCTTTGTTTCCAAGGCTTAAACCCAGGCAGGAGCCGAGAGACTGCTGAGGCCAGGAGCAAAGAGGGGGCTTTTTATGGTTCTTTTTTCTCCCCTTCAAAAGGACACACGGGGAGAGGGGGGAGCTGGGCGTTGGAGCACAGGACGTCAATTCATTAGCTCCTTTCCAGCCTGCACCTGGGGGCTCTGGCACAAGGACCTGCCAGCACCTGCTGCCCTGGAGCCTCCTCCCTCTGCTGAGAAAACAAATCCTTTCCTGAGCTGGGCTGTGTCTTGGCTCCGAGGGAGAGAGCCACCCCAGGGGGACGCCCAGCAGGCTGCGTTTCGGGTCACACTATGTGTGCCTGAGTTGGCAAATGATGAGTCTATTTTTTTTCTTTTTTACTTTGATGAAACCCAAGGCCCCACAAGTTTTCACTGTCGTCCCTCACTAAATGCGTCTCCCCACACCCCTCCTCCATTTTCTCGTGTCTCCAAGGAGCAGGGGGAGTCATACAGAGAGGGGGCAAGGCAGGCAGGCTTGGTGCCAGGCTGACGTGGGTTCCAATCCCGCTCAGCTACTTACTCGCTCTGTAACTTGGGCATATTGCTAAACTTCGCTGGTCTCAGTTTCCTCCTCTGAAAAATGGGAATATTCACAGCAATCACCGCGAAGGTTGCTGTTAAGTGGGAAAACGTGTATCATAGTCTGGGTGCCCCGTAACTGGACCCCGAGGCGAGCATTTGTGGATAAGGGATTTATTAAGGATGAGTGCCCAGAAGAGACCAGTGAGAGGGCTGGGGAACAGAACAGGGAAGGAGAGCGAGTCAGGAAAGGGAGCCATCTGCAGAGGTTGACCTGCGGGGGCCTCTGGGGTGTGAGTCGCTCCTCCGAGTTTGCCTCAACTTGAGACACGAGAGCTGGGCTTCCATCCTCCCATCATCAGGCATTGGCCATGGGCCAGCCGAGCGCGGGGGCGGGCGTAAGCTCCCAGACCTTCTGGCTCCCACAGGGCAACATCTACAATCAGTTGACTTTGGGTACGTAGGAGGTTGAATAGGGTGAAAAGGTCTTAAGAGGTGTCCCAGAAAAGAAGGAATTCTGCCACAAGACTGCAGCATCAGCTCCTGCCTGAGCTCCCAGCCCGGCCTGCCGTGCGGATGTCAGGCTTGCCAGCGCCGAGGGCGTGAGCTAATTCCTTAGAAGAAAGCCCGTGATATACACACACACACACTTACCGTAGATACGTGATGTCAGGTATGTATATATCTCCTGCTGGTTCTGTTTCTCTGGAGAACCTGACCGATACTGGTGGCTTCCAGTGTTTTCGGCTATTACGCACAGTGCCTCTAGACCATTGTGGGGACATTCACATCCGTTTCCGTTCATTCTTCCTCGATCGGGGGCTGCCCTGCGGGGCAGAGTGTCAGTGCCTTGGACCCTGGGTCTCCCGGCCCCCCGTCCTGTCCTGTCTCCACAAAGGCTGCCTCCCCCCGCCTCCTGCAAGGAGAACCCACTTCCAGATGCTCTCTGGGATAAGGCGGATGAAGGAGCCTGTGTCCGCCTATTTCTGTCTCGTTAAGTTTCTCCCTCAGGCTCTTCCTTCCGTTTTCCTGGGGTCTCTGTTCCATCTCTTGCCCTCCCTTGGGGCCTCCTTCTGTCCTTGTGTCTCTCTTTGTTTTCCCTGCCTGTCTTCCCCTTTCTTCCAGGCTGCCTCTGTCTCCCTCCCATCCTCTGGGGTCTCTCTGCCACCTGCCCCCCAGACCTGCCTCTCTCTGCCCCACTACTCTTGTCTAATTGCTTCCTGGAGCCAAGATTGGCACCGCCAGAACTGAGCATGCAGTGGGGGTTAGGGGGATGACAGTGATGGGGGTCCATTTAGGGCTCAGGGTCGCTTTGGCCAGTGGGGAGGGCAGGGGGAGCCAGTGACGGTCCATCTAGGGGGGCCGAGGTGAGTCTGATTTGTTGATTCCCTGGGGCTCTCCAGGGGCCCAGAGCTGGTCTCATCCTCCCACGCACACTCCCCGTTCTGTGTGCATGCTCCTAGATGCCACACTCGAGGTGAGTGGCTGTACTCAGCCCCTTGCAGAGCCATGCCTGGAGCCCACCATCGGCACCTCCCCGGAGTGCACGGCTCCCTCCGGAGCGAGCGTCATCCCCGGTGAACCTGGGCTTTGATCTAGAGGAAACAGAGGTGCTGCTTTGGCCGAGTTCTCCACGGGGAGAAAACTCCACCGCCATGGCCAGGAAACCTGGGGCCAGGTTATTGGGTCACCGCCTCTAAAATCAGACTGAGGACGATGTAGAGCTCACTGCCGAGGGCTGAAGGAGCCAGTGTGGCGAGGGCATCCGCAGAGACTCGCCAGTGCTCTCACCCGGGGGTGGGGGAGGCAGCCTTGAGTGTCCCTCCCATTTCACCTGGAGAGGCGTCTCTCTCCCTCCTTAGGGGGCGTGGATGTAGATGCCATAAGACATCAGAAGAGGAAGCAACCTTTGCACAGTGCTTTACAAGGAATAAAGTCCTTTTCATAGGTGATCTGGCTTAATGATCCTAACCGCGGGGGGCGAGGGAATTATTGGTCGCATCTTGCAGAGGAGAACGCCGAAGTTCAGAGGATTGGAGTAACGCGCGCCCGAGGGCACCCGCGCTGAGCCGGGATGGAGCAGGCCTCCAATCCGGGGCAGGCTGGCTGCAGGGGCTGCTCTTTCCGTTCCTCGGCCGCCTCCCAGAGGGGCAGGTGCAGACTCAGGGCAAAGCAAACCTCGGGCTCTGTTTCCGTTTCAACATCAGGGCGGGTGCACGTCACGTGACAGTGTCCGGAGCCACCACGTTAGTTGTCCTGCTGGATGGCGGCACAGCCTGCAGTTCCGGCAGGAGATCTTAGCCCCACTTTACAGACGAGGAAAGCGCAGCCTGGAGAGATGGAATCACCTGCCAGCAGGTGGCACAGGACCAGCTGTCTCCAAGCTCGGGGTTCCCGAAGGGAGGTGACCATGGGCACATCTCTTGACTGCTCGAAGCCTCAGTGTCCCAACAAATCCATCTCCGTGGGTTGTAGGGACGATGATATGACACGTGACGCAGAGAGCCTGGCATCGTCACAGGACTTGGTGTCCTCAGTCCCCAAGCATTTTGTTCCCTTCGGAAACTCCCACCTGAGCCTCTGAGGGCAGCAAGAGCTCTGGAGCACTGCCCGAGGGGATGAAAAAGTGCACAAGCATTTATTGAGTGCCTACTATGTGTATGCCAGAGGGTGTAATGGTGGCAGACACCGGGCTGCCCACAGGGAACTTACACTCCAGTGCAGGAGACAGGCAGAAGATCAGGAAGCCACGAATTCATCTAATGGCTGCGTGTCATAATAAGTGTATGAAGGTGGAAAAAGGAAAAACAAGGGGACTGCTTTATCTGGTCAGGCCTCCAAGGAGGGGACCTCTGAACTGGTGCCTTAAAGAAGGCAAAGGCCAGCCGTGCAGAACCAGGGAGAGGAGGGTTCCGGGTTAGAGAGCAATATGTGCAAAGGCCCTGGGGCAGGAATGGGTTCGAGTGTTCAAGGATAGAGGGAAGAGCATTATGGCTGAGGCCTAATGAGAGATGATAGGGTGGTTCGAGCCACGGCGGGGGAGGTTGGCAGGGGCCAGACCATGCTCACGGATGTGTCATGTGTTTGGATTGATTCTAAGTGTAATATGAAGCCATGGGTGAGGTTTGAGGCAGGGAGGGACATGATGTGACACAGATTTTAAGAAGTAAGCAATTTGTAAGTTCATAACAGTTAGAGTTGGAAGGATGTCTAATGATCCAGCCCGCCCCCTTCCGGTCATGTGTTGCTTACAGCAGGGATACATTTTGAGAAATACGTCACTGGGTGATTTCGTCGTTGTGCGAACATCACAGAGTGTATTCACACAAACCTATATGGTACAGCCGGCTACACACCCAGGCTGCATGGTACTCGTCTTATGGGACCACCGTGGGACATGCATGCGGTCCGTCATCGACCGAAATGTCACTAAGCAACGTGTGACTCTATAGTGCAGTGGGGAAACTGAGGCCCCAGAGGTGGGAAGCAGGTGGCCAGTGTCACACAGCACATCGGGGCAGAAGCAGCCCTCGAACCCAGGACCTAAGACTCCAGCTTCAGTGCTCCCTCCTTTGAGAGGCCAGCGGAAGCCCCAGGCCAGGCACCCCCTCTGTCTCCTTCAAGGACGGGCCCTGCCTGGCTCTGGCCCGACAGCCCGAGGGACCACGCCAGCATCCCTTTCCCGTGGCGACTTTTGCTCCACGGCCACCGTCTCAGATCCCTTCACGCCGAAGAAACACCCACGGGCTAAGTTTGATTCTTAAGCCACACCCTTGCCGTTGTAACTGCAGCTCTGCTGAGTGCACTCGACCCCGTGCAGAGATACATCTGCTAGCAATTCTGGGATTGCACTGAGCATTTCCCGTGGAAGACTCTCGGAGAGGACTCCAGGCAGCATGACCCTCCTTCTGCAGATGTGCTGATGAGGCCAGAGTGGCTGACTGACTTCCACAAAGTCAGGGAGGGAGAGCGAGCAGGAGAAGGGCCTCTGTAGGCAAAAGCCAGATGACAATGAGGAGAAGAGAAAGTAAAAGGAGCACGAGCTCTCTGAATTCCAGCATTCCACACTCCCGCTCTGGGCTCTGAGAATCATAGAATGTGGGGCTGGTAGACCTCCGAGGCGGTTTGATCCAATCCATCCTCTGCTCTGGCCGTCTAACCGAAGTCCTGCTCTCTGGCTTCTTTAGCTCAGCATCATGATTTTATAATCCACCCATGCTGCCACATATAGCAGCGATTTGTTCCTTTTTCATTGCTGTGTAATATTCCATTGCACGAATATGTGTATATATGACAACTATTTATCCATTCTTCTGTGGATGGACATTGAGTTGTTTCCCATTTGCAACAGTTTTGAATAAAGCTGCACGTCTGGTCCACGTCTTCCTGTGGGTGTATGCAGGCGTGTCTCTTGGGTCTGTAACTGGGAGTGGAAATGTGGAATTTTCCTAGGGTTGGCGTAGGTTCAGCTTTAATAGAAACCGCCAAATAGAGTGGCTGTGCCATTTGACAGTCCTGCCAGCAGTGTATGAAAGAGCTACTTCTCCACCTCCTCACCCACACTCGGGATCATCCATCTGTTCAGTTTTAGTTGACTCGTGGCTCTGTGGGTTTTACTTGCATTTCCCTGGTGAGTGATGATGCTGAGTACCTTTTCATGTGCTTATCGGCTATTCCAGTATCTTCTTTGGGGAAGTATCCCTTCAAGTCTTTTGCCCAATTTTAAACTGGATTGTTTTCTTTTTTTCTTATTGATTTGTAGGAGCTCTTTATATATTCTGGCTACGAGTCCTTTGTCATCCATACATGTTGCAAGTACTTCTCCCAGGCCATAGTTTGTTTTACCCTCTTAATGGTGTCTGAGGATGGTTTGAGAGGGAAGAGCAGAATGTTCGTTGATGTCTGATGCCTCACCTTACCAAATGCTCATCACCTCTCAGTGAGGTGGGTGTCATCACCCTGCACCTCCCACGCCCCTACACCACCTGACAGTAAGGGATTTAGGGGACTATCCCAAGATCTCGGGGTTGGCAAGTTATTGGGCTGGATTTCTCTGGTCCCAAAGCTCCCTCTCTCTGCTTCAAGTATCAGTCGGAGAGGAGGTCCCCCCGCCCCCGTCCTTAGCGTGTCTCACCATCAACAGCCAAGTAGAGAGGCGGGTTCAGGGAAGGCCACGTCTCTGCCTTCCCTGGAGTGAGCGCTTCCTAATTTGGCCACCTCGTGTGTTTGAAGTGAATTTCTTGGCATCTTCAACTAATTCACATTCCAATGCAGATTCAAAAGAGCTTCCAGAAGCGTATTGCAAAGGTTGGCCCTCTCCGCTGTTTGGGATTATTCTTAATGCCAACACCGCCGATGCCTCTAATTCCTTTAGTTTAGAAAGTGCTTTTGTGATGATTGTCTTATTGCATATTTGTTAGTTAAGACCAGAGCAACAATTAAGAGAGACTGTTACCCACGACTGACCAGGACTGGGCAGGGGACATGGCTGAATGAGTCTTGTGCGGGGCATTCAAAGTCTAGTGACTAAGGCATGTGTCTTAGGGCAACATCCGCTGCAGAGGTGCAGTTATAGAGACTCATTCATGATTCAGTGAGTTTTTACTACAGTGCAGGCACCATGTCAGTGGACATGGCAGAGGACAAACCAGACATGGTCCCTGCCCTCCCGGAACTTGGAGAGATGAAGAAAACGCAATGGGAGCACAGCACAATAGTGGCCACCTTGCCGTGGAGAGATGAGAGTCTTCACATGGGAGGTACATTGTGAATTGGGCCTTGAAGGATGAATAGGAGTTCGTCAGGTGGGGGAAGAGGGGTATGGCATCCCAAACCAAGAAAACTGCATGGATGAAAGCCTGGATCCGTGACTTACCCGAGGTCACCTGGCCAGGAAATGGGTGAGGTCCTGCCAGCACCCAGGTCTGCTGCTTCTCAGCCCCGTGTTCTTTCTGCCCGCCATGCCGTCTCCCTCAACGCTCCCCGGGGCACGCAGTCCACACAGCAGTGAGTGGGTAAGCGCAGCCTGTGGCATTACAACCCAGCCGGCTGAGCCATCACCCATGCCAGACCCAAGACAGCAGTGGCTGCTCTGGGTGTGTCTTGTCTAAAAACTGGGCTTGCCGAGAGGAGTACAGCCTTGGCGTGGGGATCCTGTGACGCTCACAGACTCCTGCCTGTCTTCCTGGGCCTCAGCGATCACATCTGTGAGATGGAAATAATAGTAACAATAAACTCTATATGATGGGAGCCTTGACTTTGCGCCAGGCACTGTGCTGAGCTCTTGGCACACTGGACGCCTTCAAGCTACATGACGGCCCTGTGGGGTGTAGATCCTCTTGTTATCCCCAGTGTACAGATGGGGAAACTGAGGCTCGGGGGGTTAAATGACTTGTCCGACATTTCACAGAGTCAGGAGGTGGCAGAATCCGAATCCCTCCCAGCGCTGTGTGACTCCCGAGTTCCAGCTCGATAGCTCGTCCTGTTTGCACCTCTGTCCCCACCCCCAACATACGTCTCAGGTGTTTAATGAATGTCAGTGTCCCTTCCAGCTGGGATGTTGGCAGGTCTGTGATTTGATGGGGGAGAGCACGTGGCCGGGGCCCGTTTCCTGCAAGGCCAGAGCCTTGATTTCTCCTGACCTGCGGGAGCTGGCGGTGGAGGTGCCTTGACCCGCTCGGGACCCGGCTGGTCTGCGGAGCGCCACACATTCCACAGAAGCAGCCGGCCCTGGGCGTGTGCGTGCTGGGGCCAGCCCGGCCCAGAGGAAACGGTGCTGCGTTTATTATAAACTCTGAACCAAGACAGGAGTCCAGCGGAGAAACAGGTCAGAAAGTTCCCCTTGTCAGGGGAGTTTGTCTGTCTCTCCCCTCCCATCCCACAGTCATCTGAGGAATTCCGCTGGGAGCAGGGCCTGTGCCAGGGCAGCAGAGGGGAATTGGCAGGTCCCAGCCCTTCAGGAGTGAACCCAGCCCATTAACCACCATTTATTGAGCGCTTACTGTGTGCGAGCACAGCTGAGAACTCCGGGGGCATTAATATCGTTTAACCCTCACAAGGCCCCGTGAGTGTGATTGTTCCCTGAGGCTGGTGGGGGGCTCACCCCGGCAGGGGGCAGAGGGAAGGCTCCTGTGGGAGGGCACAGTGCTGCGGGGCTCCAAGGCGGATGGAACTCCAGGGAGATAGCGGAAGGCTGCAGGGATCCGGGTGATTTTAACCAAAGCCCTTGAAGAATGGGTAGGATTTTGACCACAGAAATGGGGAGAGAGGGCCTTCCTGGCCAAGGCAACTGGAGAGGCGAAGGCCCAGAGGTGGGAAAGCCCAGAGCAAACGAGAGGACAGAGGCCACGGGCGCCCTGCCGTCAGCAGGACGCAGTGTGAACCTGGGCTCCCTCAGGTACTGGCTCTTGGACTCAGTGAGTTACACCGCTTCCCCCGCCACCACTTTTCTTTTTTAAATTGAGGTGAAATTCACATAATACAAAATTAACCTTTTAAAGTAACAATTCAGTGGCATTTGGTACATTTACAGTGTTGTGCAACCGCCGCTTCTATCTAGTTCCAGAACATTCTCATCACCCCAAAAGAAAACCCCGGACACATGAAGAGCCCCTCCCCCCAGACCCTGGCAACCACTGATTTTGCTTTGGGTCTGATTGGGTTTACCTCTTCTAGCAGTTTCATATAAATGGAATCACACAATATGTGGCCCTTTGCATCTGGCTTCTTTCACTTAGCATCGTTTCTTGGACAGTCATCCACATTACAGCGTGTAACGTGCTTCATTCCTTTTTCTGGCTGACTAATATTCCGTCATATGGATATATTCTGTTCATTCGCTTATGCATTCAAATGTTGACGGACATCTGGGCTGTTTCCACCTTTCGGCCTCTGTGAATGGTGCTGCTGTGAACATTTGTGTGCAGGCATGTTTGTCCCTGTCCCCAGTTCTTTTGGGTTCGTACCTAGGAGTGGAATTGCTGGGTCATATGGCAGTGCTGTGTTGAACTTGTTGAGGAAGCATCGCCTCCTCGAACCTCAGTTTCTACATCTGTAGAATGGGGTTGATGATGAGAGCTCTCCCCGCTGGGGTGGACGGGAGAGGGTTTGAGGATTAAATGAAGTACAATGCCCAGGGTAGCGGGGGCTCAAGGTCCATTAGGGGCAGGCCGTGCTGATGGTTGGGGGAAGGGAAAATGAGGGGGTAGGCTGGGCTCGACTCTGCCCCTGAGTTTTGGGCTCTTTGAGGCCTTCTGCCCTTTCCCCACCAAGGATGGGGCAGAGTGAGCGGGCGGCTGGCACCCTGGCAACCAGGCCCCTTCCTGCTCTTGCATGCAGGGGCCTTGCTCCCCTGGCCCCACGGGCCGCCCTCATCCCGGGGTCCGTCTGTCGGATTCACGCCTCGGGGCCCCCCAGAGACGGCTGATGTAGTTTTCCCATCTCTCCCCTCCTCCTTTCGGAGGCTGCCGAGGGGCTGTTCAGGCTTGGCAAGCAGCAGGGGTTCAGAAACCAAATTAACAGGTGAAAATTCCCATTCTCGGCCTGTTACCCGCCTGGCTGAGCGGCCAGGTCTGAGACATCACAGGAATTGGGAGCGGGGGGCGGGGAGGAGCCAGCGTCAAGGGGAATCATCAGGAGGGAGAGAGCCCCAGCCCTGCCATGTGGGAAGAGGCCAGAATGGCGCCAGGGAAGCCATCCCCAGGTGATTCCCGCTCCCTCCTTCTTCCAGAGTTGCCTCCCCCGTCTGTGGTCCCCTGAGCCACATGGCCCAGGAGCTGCATGAGGTGGCAGAGGGGGACCACAAGCTTTGACCAGGGGGTGACTCTAACCACTGGGCTTTCCTGCCCCCGCCTCTGCAGCTGTATTCAGGTTCCCTTTGTTGGTGGGAGGCAGGTGCCGGGGCCCAGCGGTCAGGCAGACCTGAATTCCAATCCAAGGGCGGCCAGTAGGCGTTGCAAGTGACCTTGGGCAAATTACAACTCTGCGCCTCATCGTCTTCGTGGGTAAGACGGGAGATCACAGGCCCTCAGGAGCTGGGGAGGGAGAGTGGCTGCTCCGCCGGGGCGTGTCGCAAGCTCTTGATGGCGGGGGCAGGGCAGTGGTCGTGGTCTGGGGGATCCTGTCATGGCTGGTCGGTCTCAGGTGTGCTTCCTGTGGGGCGTTGAGTCCCGAGACGGTGGGACCGTGTCCGCCTCCTTTCTGACCCCCCGTGTCTGAGGTCGCATCTCCTGAAAGCACCCCCCGGGCGGGGAAGGTCGTGCAAGTGAATTACTGAGGGAGGACCCGGGGAGAGTCCACTCCGGCCAGGGGAGCAGGATGCGGCCCAGGGGGCTCAAGAGCAGCCTAGCCTCAGCCGGCCCCCAGGGCCCAGCATCGTCTGCCACTTACTGGACTCGTGGACCTCCCGGGGGCGCTGGTGAGCGAACCCCCCACACCGGGTCCTCGCGGGCGGGGCTCCATCGGGCGGGCACACAGTCGGCCCTCAGCACCTGTGGGGCGGGGGAGTCGGGCTTCTGCTGTGCTGTCTGCACGGAGACCAGCCCTGGCTGGGGTCCCTCCTTCCCTCCTATGGCGGGAGGTGGACACGTGAGCCCCGATAACCCCGTCCCCAGGGCTGGGAGAGGAGAAGGCCACTGTTCTCGGGGCCCCTCCTCCGGGAATGAGAAACGCAGCCTGAGCCTTCAGTGCTGGGGGCAGCCAAGGCCTGGGATTTCCCCAGAGGAGTTTGTCCCCAGGTGATCATTGTATTCTCGCTGTTATTTAGCAAGTGACACGTGGACATGTTTGGCTTGTGAAAAAGGACACATTTCAGGCGAGGTTATAACCCTAATGGGAGGCTGCTTTCCCCACTGCTTCAAGGAGTGGCCACTGTTCCTCCAGAGGATGGTGTCCACTCCGGGGCCGTGTCTGCATGTGGCTGGGGTGTGGTCAGGAAAGCCCCCCTTCAGGGCTGGGGCTCCAGGGGGCTGGGAGGGACTCCCACCGTCCCAGTGAGGATCAGGATGAAGGAGCCACTTCCCAGGGTCCCTGCTGGCCTGATGCTGGCACAGAGGGGTGAGGGAGCCTGGCGGGGGTTTCCCCAGGATGTGGATGGAACCACTGGTGTAATACGATAATGGCTTCCACTTACTGAGGCTTTCTCGGCCCCAGACGCCGTGCTGGGCCACCACTTAACTCTGCAAATGAGAAATGTCGTTGTTCCCATTTTACAGATGAGGAAACCGAGGCTCACCGAGGTTCACCGAAGGCGTCCAAGGTCACACAATGAGTGGCGGGCCCAGTGTTTGAATTCAGCCTCACCCAGCGATAGGGCAAAGTGCAGGGGACCCCAGTTCTTGTCCCAGTCGGTGCCCAGCTGGCGCCATCCCAGGTACAGGTCATTTCATCCCTGGGACTCAGAATCCTCAGATTCCTCCCCACTTCGTCTGAGCCCATCTGTGGGGACTTAGCCCCCTTCCTTTCACTGGAGGGTTGAAGATCATTGAATGCCTCTGTCTCATTGCAAAGAGGAGAAAGTGGAAGCCCAGAGAGGGCACGTGACCTGCCCAGGGCACACAGCAAAGCTGTCCCAGAGATACGACAGATCAAAGCTTTCCTGCCTCTGGGTCAGCATTCTTAACCTTCCGACCTTGTTGCTTTCATCCAGCACCAGACTTTGCTGTGTGTGCACGTGTGTGTAGAAGGGCGTGAGTGTGTGCATGCGTGTGAGTGAAGAGCTAGAACGTGGCGGCGGGGGCACGGGAGGCCCACGGGGAGAGGAAGGACGCTTCCCTCCTCCCCCGTCACCTTCATCGCCTCCAGCCTGAGTGGGCCAGCACAGGAGTGGCCGCCCGACCGCCTCTGAGGGAACCGATTGCGTCCTGGCGTGCCTGCCCCTCCCTCCGTCCACCCGGAGGGGTCGTGCCTCCTGCTTTCCGCCTGGGCTGGTCCTGCGTCTGCTGCCACACAGGGCTTGGCAGCACTTTCCCCGTGGCTTGCTGTGGCTGGGCAGGGAGCTTTGTGTAAATGTGAGCGAGAGAAATTGACCCAGTGCTCCCCAGAACCTTCCCATCGGCTTCCTGGGAGGGGCCGCACAGCCCGAAGAGCAGGGCTCCAACTTCAGACTAAGAGGGAAAAGCCAGGAGCTCAGGGCCCCCGTGGCCCCTCCATGACTTTCCTTTGGCCCCCTCTTAGCCCAGGCTTCTGTCTCAGCACCCGTGGCCCTCCCCGTCCCTCCCGCTCTCCTGGGGCACAGGCTCCACCGCGCCCCACGCCTGTCGTGAAGGTTGGGGCCCCTGAGCCAGCGCCTGGGCTGTGCCCTCTGCTTGGAAAGCCTGTCCTCCTCTTCTCCATCTCCCTGGGAGCTGAGCCTGCCCGTCCAGGCGCGACCTCCCCGTCGTCCACAGCGCTGTCATCCATTCGTCTAGCGCCCGGCTGTGACAGGCAATTCGAGGCACTGGGGATACAGCCGTGAGCGGTTTAGAACATTCCGCAGCCTCTGGCCTCTTCCAGCTGTTTGTGAGCTGCACCCCCGACTCGGCCTCACGGCAGAGACAGTGCCAGAGTCCCTCTGCCCTTCCCTGGAAGCGACGTATATAGTAGGCACTCAATGAGTGTCTGCTGCATGAATGAATGAATGACAAATGAATATCACTTTACTGCCTTCTCTTGTAATGTTTCTGCAGGGACTTCACCCATTGGTCTACTACCCTATGCCATATTCTGCTTCAGGCATGGAGTTTCTATGTTCCCAGGGTTTATTATTCTTATTAATAATAATAAGAAAATAGCTAAGATTGGTCTGGCCCTTCCCACGTGCCAGGCACTGATCAAAGTGTGCGTTACGGCCTCACAGCAACGCTATCGGTAGGAGCTATGATTAGCCCCATTTTACAACTAAGAACCGAGGCTCAGAGAGGTTAAGGCATTTATTTGCCCAAAGTCACACAGCTGGTCAGAGGTGGAGACAGGACTCCGACACCAGCGGTCTGACCCCAGAGCCCAACAGCTTACGTTGACTGAGTGAGTGAATGAATAAATGGCTCATGCTGTGTGACATGTTGGTACCTGAAAGAGTTGATTCACACTCGGAAGTAGCTACATCAGCCCCACTTGTGCGAATGTGCACGCCCCATGCACATGCCCCTTGGCTCTCTCTCCGGGTGCCATCGTGCGCCTCTCAAACAGACCACTCTCTGGTCCCTGCACCCGAGGGTCCTTATATCGTCTCTTTGCTCAGCCAGACATGGGGTCACTGTGCCCTGAAAGATCGACCATTCTAGGTGCAGCTGGGTTTAGGGAAGACGTTTCTCAGGGAAGTAGGAGGG
Source organism: Tapirus indicus (assembly GCA_031878705.1). NCBI lineage: Eukaryota > Metazoa > Chordata > Mammalia > Perissodactyla > Tapiridae > Tapirus > Tapirus indicus. The sequence continues at coordinate 12,504,460 of CM062928.1, forward strand.
AACCAAGATGGTGAAGGATAAACCCCAAGTTCCAGGATAAACCCCAAGTCTGTGGGTATATGCAGGCTCATAAAATGCTCTGGGACACCCCAGCTTGGTGGACATGGGTGCCTCTAAAAGGTAGCAGGGCATTCATTCATTCATTCATTTATTCATCATCAAAAACTTAGGTGCTAATGCTATGCTAAGAAATGAAGGTGGAATCTGGGGCATTATGATCTTCCAGGGCCTAAAACACCAGAGGGGGAGGTGGACCCCCAGAGGGGGAGGCAATGGGGAGCTACAGAAGGTTGTTGAGCGGGAGAGAGGCACAGCCCGAGCTCCATTCTGAAGATCTGTCTCCCTGCCCAGTGGAGGATGGAACGGGGGTTGGGGGGCAGCGGGGAGACCACGTGGAGGCTGCAGCTGTGGGCCAGGTGAGAGGGGATGAAGGCTTGGATCAGGGAAGTGGGGCCCATGGAGGTGGCAGGCAGAAGGGAGGGGCCAAGGTAAGGCGATGCTTGCAGGTAGACGGGACTGAGCTGTTGCGGGAGGGGAGGGAGAGAGCAGAATCCACAAACCTGAATGTTTGGGAGCTTCTGTGATGGGGAGGATTCCTGGAGGGGCCGTTTCTGGGTAAGCAATGGCAATAATAGTTGTAATAGGTTTTGCCGAAGCCTTTCTCTGTGCCAGGCACTCTGTCACGGTAAATTCTCACAAGAAACCCCTGAGGTAATTACTCTTGTCATCTCCATCTTACATGTGGGGAAACTGAGGCACAGTGAACTTGACATGGATCACACAGCCAGTAACTGGCAGAGCTGGGATTCAACCCCAGGCAGTGGCTCGCAGAACTTCCCCACGGAACCCCTGCCCCTCGCTGCTGCCTCTCCACCCATCCATCCACGGGCCCTCAGGGGCCATCTATTTCCGGAAAGGACGTGCGTTTCCAGGCTGGATGCTGAGAGGAGAGGACCAGGGCTTTAGGGTTCACGTTAAAACCGACGTGAGGGCAGAGGCAGCACCGTGGGAGGGGGCTCGCGGCCTGCCTGGGCTCCGGTGCTGTGCGCTGGGGACATCAGCCTGGAGGATGGATGAGAGGGCAGGGGACGGAGAAAGGGAAGGAAAGGAAGGAAGAAAAATTGCTGCCCCTTATACCTGTGCTTCGGCAAGGCCGGGTCATTAGCAAACCCTCGGCAATAAAATATTTCGTTTCGGTGTAATTGCAAAGTAATTATGCGGTGTGGGCTGTGTATTAATCGTTTTGATTAATAACACTTGGGTAGTAATTAAACATCTGCTTCATAATCGCGTGGGCTGGAGCGTAACATACACACTGACACATGCACGCACGCACATGCACGCACAGATCCTTGGTCATGGTGGTGCTTGTGCGTGCGTGCGTGTGTGTGTGTGTGTGTGTGTGTGTGTGTGTGTGTGTATGTGACACAGAGCCTGGCTGAGTTGAGACCCCTCCCTTCACCACCATACAATGAGGACTTTGTGCCCCTGCCTCTCCGGGGGCCCAGGGAGGAACTGACCTGGGCCTGGGGCTGTGCCAGCCTGCAGCCGTCAGAGCAGAACCCGAGGCCCCTGGTGTGTGTCTCCCTCCCGGGTGAGCGGGCGGCCAAGCGGGGTTGGCACAGGGGCTCCTGGGCTCCGTACGTGGTGATCTACCAGAGCGTCTTCGAACTCACTTTGCTATTTAGACCCTTTGGCGTTGAGGGTTTTTTCTTGGGCAGACTGCTTTTCCCCAGAAGCTGGGAGAAAGTTCTTCTTGTCGGAACCACCTGTGCTGAGGCTGGTGTAACACCCTGGTGCACCCATTAGGCCTGGATTTAGTGATCTGATCCCAGAATGCTGACCTGGGTGCCAGCAGCCCTGCATCTGGCTTAGATCCTATCCCTTTGCTGTGTAATCTCGGGCAAGTAGCTCTCCTTCTCTGTCCCTCAGGTTCCAGGTCTATAAAACAAAGAAAATCAAGCTCAGAGACCTCCAGGGGCCTTTCTGGTTCTGCTGTGCTTAGATTCTAATTTGGTTTGCACTAATTAGGAATCGGAGACAATTTAAATTCAATACATGCGATCCTTTGTGAGTAAACAAACGGAAATAATTCCTTCCTTTATGACTTTTCAAAGACTCGCTCGCGAGCGATGGGAACCCAAGCTGAAATCGATAGCTTTTATTTTTCAGGCGGAGAGATTGAGGATTCCTTGAGCGGCTGGGCATTGCCATTCATCCTTGGATTTTAAAATTTTATGTTTATGTTTACGGACTGCCATTAGGTAATATGGATCCATCCTGAAGGTTGATTTTTTTCATTAACTTAACTCATTTTACTTATTAGCTCCCATTTATGGCTTGGGTTTAATAAGCCTTCGGTGCAGAAGTCATAAAACAGCCTTTTCCTTCAGCAATATTTGAAAATCGAGACTCTTCTCTGAGTCATCCCCGGTTTATTTGCTTGTAAGTTGCTTCTGCTGTGATTCGAGGCCCAGCACCGCCGACTCCAGCCAGTCCTTGACCTTGAGCTTCAGTGTCCTCATCCGCGTGGGGGAGGGCACACTAATGAATAAAAGCGGTAAACGTGCGAATTTTAGAAAGCAGACATCCAGCCATCACTTAGTGTGTTCGGAGTGCTTCTCATGTGTTACCTGGGTGAATCCCACATCTCTGGGAAGTGGCTTTATTTTTTTCGTTTTATAGGGGAGGAAACTGAGGCCCAGAGAGGCTAAACGATGTGCCTGGGGCCACAGTATTGGTGACGGTGGCAGAGCTGGGATGCAAACCCAAGATGTCTAAACTCAATATCATGTTTCCTCCCACATCTGTGTCACCTCCCCTGAGCCTGCCAGTTTAGTACCCCCCACCCTCCCCACCACTCCATCATCCCTTTTGCCCGACTTCCCACCACCACCATCCTCTCATCATCCGCTTCCGCTTGCCTGGGCTCCTTGCTGCTTTTCGTCTACCTGAAGCACATCTCTGCTCTGTGACCTTCCGTGGCTCCCTATTGCTTATGGAGAACGTGCATCATCCTCGGCCTGGCATTCGAGGACCTTCACCGTCCACCCCCTGCCCTCCCTTCCTGTTTCATTTCCCATTCTGCCCCAACAGGCAGCTTTGCCTCGTGGTCCTGGATGCCTGCCTCACACCTGGGTACCTCCAAGCTTCTGCTCACCTCTGGGAAGGTGCCCCCTCCTCCGGGAAGCCTTCCCTGGAGCCCAAGGAGGAAGGGGCTCCTCCCTCCTCTGAACTCAGAGCAATGTGAACAGCCCTCCTTAGCCACCTTGAACTTTGGACACAGGGGCATCGGCCTCTCTTCCCCAGACAGTGAGCTCCTTTGAAGGCGTAGGCTGTACCTCACTCGTCCCTGGCTCCCTGGAGTCCCAGGTACACAGCAGGTGTTCAGTTAATGCTCGCCCAGTGAGTGAATGCTCATGTGGCTTATGGTTTCCGGGAAGCAGAACTCCTGTGTCTTCTCTGTGGCATTCAGGGCCAGCCCAATGCAAACTGAGGGACAGATTTTGTCCAAGTTTCATCAGCTTTCTCAACAGCTCTGCCTCCCTCTCTTCCCACATGCTTCTTTCTGTGCTTCTAGAATTGTCACATTCCTTCTTGATCAGTGACTCAAACCTACAACCTTTTCCCTCTCTCCTTCCATCAGAACTTAACTGTCCCAGGGAAAGCCCAGTGGCCTAGCGATTAGGTGCACGCACTCCGCTTCTGGTGGCCCGAGGTTTGCAGGTTCGGATCCCGGGCACGGACCTATGCACGCCTGTCAGCCATGCTGTGGCGGCGTCCCGTATAAAGTAGAGGAAGATGGGCACAGGTGTTAGCACAGGGCCAGTCTTTCTCACCAAAAAACCCCACGACAAACCTTCAGCGGGGCTGTCCTGGGCCCCACTTATTCGGCTCACTGCTGCATGAATGGCCTCTGGTTTCTGGCAAACGAACGGCAGCTGTGATGTTAATGACGAATCACGCAAAGAAAGCTAGACGCCCAGGGGCTGTGCACCACTCTGTATCTGAGCTCGAGGATCCTCGGTTTCATAGCTGGGGAAACTGAGGCCCAGGGGAGGGGAGAGAAGGACTTACCTAAAAGCACTGGCTGGCTTCTCAGTCAAGGCTCCCTGGGGAACTCTCTACTACTTCCTGGGTTATCTTGGCCGCTGGGATTAGAAACACAACCCCATCGGTGGGTACAGCACTTTACAGTTTGCATGCACTTTCCCCTAGGTGGTCATCTCTGCAGTGAAACCACGAGGTTTCACTGAGGCTCAGAGGGGCAGGTTGCATGCTCCGGTCACACAGCTAGCAGCGAGTGGCAGGGCGGGGGACTGGAATACAGGTCTGGCCAGCCCCCAGCCGGGCTCTCTCCACCTCCCAGCCGGCGCGGTCACTCGCTGGCTTCCCTACCCGCTGGCAGCAGCCCCGTGTCTGTGCTGGGCTCTATCTGCCGCATCTGTTCCCCTGCCTGGGGAGGAGGCTGAGTCAAGGAAGACGCCAGGCTGAGGGCAGGAGGCCGCTCTCCCGGGCAGCCGTGGGGTCAGCCTCCGGGAACGCGGGACCCGGGACAGGCGATGCGGGCCGGGCCCAGCTCACAGCCCGCAGAGCAAGGCGTCCGGGGCTGCTGTGGGACGGCCAGGGCCTTCTGACTGCCCACTGCCCAGCCCCGTCAGCCACTCGGCTGCGTCCCCCCATCCGCCATCTCTGGGCCTGGACCCGGGAGAGGAGCTTCGCTCGACCGTGACACACACATTTACAACCTACACGCGTCCACACACTGAACTCCCCCCAGCCCCCACAGACACGGTGTCGCCCACCCCAGCGTGCCCCCGAGCTCCTCTGCGTGCGTTGAAGACACACACTCCATCGGTAAGACGGGATGACAGCGCTGTTGGGATGAAAGGGGGAAATTCGTGTAAAGCGCTGACCACAGGACTCTTCCATCCATTTCCCACTCCGCCCTGACGGGCAGCCTTGGCTCAAGTTACCCCGTTTGGGTACCTCCGTGCTTTTGCTCACCCCGTACCCCTACCCACAGCACCCTGCTCTCATCCCCACACACACACATTGCCCCCTCCTCCGGGAAGCCCTCATGTGCCTGCTGGGGTCATCAGTGCCGTTGGTTTTCATAAGGAAATTCGAAGAGGCAGAGCTTTCCGTTGGCATCTCTGCCTGTGAATTGCTGAGCCGTGGGTTTAGAGCTGACCCTGAGACATTGTAGGGACTGCCAGCGGGTCCAACGCCCCCTTTCACAGATGGAGAAACCAAGGCCCCACGCAGGGGAGGGTGTGCGTGAGTGCTCACAGCAAGTTAGTGGTGTCGGGACTGGAGCCCAGGACTCCTGCCTGCAGGTCCTGGGGATCCCCTGCTGCCGCCTCCTCCTGGGAGTGAAGACTCCCCCCGCCAGGGGTCTGTTAATGGGGTGGGTGGTCTGATTCTCTTGGCGGGCTTGAGGGAGCATGGGCTGGGGTGGAAATGAAAGACGGAGACGGGGTCCCCCCAGTTGAGCCTCTTCACCAAGCGTGCGTGTGTGGGGGAGAGGCCCAGAGAGGCTGAGACACACATCATCCGGATGCAGTGAAGCCAGGACCGCAGGCGGCCACGGTGAGCCCGCGAGAAAGACGCAGCTGCGCGGCAGGCGGCTAAGTCAGTCTCCCTTGTCACCTCTTTCCTGCAGCCATTTGTTTATTTCTTCCCTATACCCTTTTGGAAAAGCTGAGAATGCCACCCCTCCTGGGGAATGCGCCCCCTCGCCCACCCCTCCCCAGTTCTCACGTGCCGGCTGCCTTCTGCTGTGACATTAACGCCAGCTTGCAGAGTGCTAATGACATTTGTATTTTGCTGGCTGGTGCAGTGTGGGCTGGGGTGAGGGATCCCGTGGGCGGGGGGGAGTTTGAACCCCGAGGGAGAGACAGGTGTGCTGGGCTGGGGACCCACGCTGGTCTCTGAGAGGCAGAGAAGGCAGAGAAAGTGGGGGCAGAGGGAATGAATGACTGGTGGAATTGAGAGATTTTTGTCTCAAGACCTGCCAAGGACACAGGGCAGCTCCCAGTCCAGTGCTCCACCCACCCCTGCAGGCACTCGCAATGTCTTCCCCTGCGTCACCTCCCTAACATTTATTGAGTGACTGCTATGTGCCATATGCTCTGCTGTGGGCTTCACAGACTTAACTCCCTGCAGTCCTTGAAGAGAGATGCCATTATTATCCCTGTTTTACAGACGAAGAGACTGACACTCTGAGAGGACCCCTGACTTGCCCAGGGTCCGCTTCTGGAAAGAGCTTGTCCCAGCATGTGGCCGAGATCCTCCTGCCTCTAAATCCATGCTTCTGACCACTGTGGGCACTGCCTCCCCTAGCTTGTCTGGGCCTGAACGCAGCCAGGAAACAATTCTCTGCTGCAGCCCGGGACCAGCATCCCCGTGACAGGCGTGTTCGTGGGGCTGCAAGTCTGACAACTGCAAAGGAGGCTACATCCCTGAGGGAGCACAGGCCGTGAGTCAGGAGAGACGCAGGGGTTAGGCCTCACTCTGCCACCAATTGGCTGTGTGACTTTGGACAAGTCACTGCCCCTCTCTGGCTGTCAGCCTCCTTGTTGGTAAGATGCAACCACTGATCTGGCTGTTTGGATCAGCCCAGGAATGCATCCTCACATGGGGAAGGATCTTCCCTCCAATGTACCTGAACCTTCATGGAGTTTCGCCACTCACTCAGACATCTAATATTACGTTTTACCTCGAAGCAAACCACGCAACATGTGTCGAGCCCCCCACTCTGCACTGTGCTAGACACAGAGGGTGTGATGCTTATTCAGGACATAGACACACAGACATGTGCACATCTGTGTGTCTTAGCATCGTTTCTGGCAGGTTCAGCCGGGACCTAGATGCTGGCTCAGAATCCTGGTGTGTAACCCAGGCTCCCGCAGTCCACCGCCTCCTCGGGACCCAGAAGCATTTCAGACAAAAAGAAGGACCTCGGGCGGGGTGAGCAGATGAGAGCTTCCCCCACCGGGCAGTCATGGCCGGTTCTGCTCGTCTCTGACAGGTGGGCGTCTCCTGGACGGCCCCGAGCTCACGGTGGGCGCTGTCATCAAATCAACTCGAACCCTTTGAATTTGACTTCTAGAAACGTGGGCACAGTCCTTTCCCAGACTTCTCTATGCTGGCCACCCAGGTAAGCGAGTTCAAGGCTGTCCAGCACGGGGTTTTATGCTGCTTTTGTTGTTGCTGTAGTAACCATCAGCAGGGCACCCTACCATTCTTTATCACGGGGTCCTGTTTTATTCCCTTCATTAGCAGGAAAGCCCAGTGGTTAACGTCTAAAGTCCAACAGACCTGGGTTCAAATCCTGGAACCACCAATTACTAGCTGTGTGACCTCGGGCAGGGTTCCTCAACCTTTCTGTGTCTCAGCTTCCTCATCGGTCAAATGAGGAAGCAATGGCACTCACCTCTTGGGTTTGGGGTGAAGATAAAATGAGGTAATATACGAAAAGGCTGAGAACAGGGTGGGCACATGGGCGCTCGGAACCCAATCGGTGTTAGCTGTTACCGAGAGTCTTCCTGCATTCGTGACAGTCCGTGATTCATTCATTCTCGCATCGATGGTCTGTCCCCTGCGCTGGAATGCAGCCTCCACAAGGGCAGGGGTTTGTCTGTCTTGTTCTGAGTTGAATCCCCAGATCTCGGCCCAGTAAATTGGCCGTTGTTTGTTGAATGAATGAATGTGTGAAGAAGCTTTATCTATTTTATGCAGAATCCTCAGACAATCCTTGAAGGCCCTAGCGTCAGTCAGGATGTGGGTTGGTTTGGTTGTGTGACAAAAATCTGAAAGAACAGTTCCTTAAACAAGAGAGAGGTTGATTTTTCCCTGAGTAAAACTCTGAGCTAAGGGGATTCTTCTACACAAAGACATTAGGAGGCTCCAGAACCTTCTGTCCTGTGGCTCCACCATCGCTGGTCTGCATGATCCACGATGGCCCGAGACAGCCTCTCCATTCTGGTCGGCAAGAAGGGGGAAATCAGAAAAGGAGATGGTGTCCCTTCCTCTAAGAGGATGCACACGTCACCTCCAGTCGAGTCCCACTGACAGACCAGAGTGGAACCATATGGACCCCTAGCTGCCAGGGGGCTGGGAACTAGAGTCTTTATTCTGGTGGCCATCTGCCCGATTACAATTCTATTTCGAAGGAAGAAGGGGAAGATGGATACTGGGGGACCCTCCGCCTTCCCACATAAGATGATTCCCCCCCTTTTTTCATCCTTCCTCCCTTCTTCCTCCCCCAGGCAACCACTGATCTTTTTACCGTCCCCATAGTTTTGCCTCTTCCAGAATGTCACATAATTGGAATCATACAGTATGTGGCCTTTTCAGGTGGGCTTCTTTCACTTAGCAACATGCATTTAAAGTTCCTCCGTGTCTTTTCATGGCGTGATAGCTTGTTCTTTTTTATCACTGAATAATATCCCATTGGCTGTGTGTTCATCCATTCACTTGTTGAAGGATATCCAGTTGTTTCCAATCTTTGCTGATTATGAATAAAGCTGCTATAAACATTCATGTGCAAGTTTTTGCGTGGACGTAAGTTCTGAATCAGGTGGGTAAAGACCTAGGGGCTTGATGGCTGAGCTGTACGGTAAGAGTATATTTAGCTTCTGAAGAAACTGCCAAGTCTTCCAAAGTGGCCGTACCATTTTGCATCCCCACCTGCAATGAACGAGAGTTCCTGTTGCTTCACGTCCTCGGCAGCACCGACTTGGTGCTGTCAGTTTTGTGGGTTTTAGTCCTTCTGTTAGGGGTGTGGTGGTAGGATCCCCATTTTTAAGCTGAGGATTATGAAACATAGAGAGGGCAACGTACCCACAGTGGTGCAGCGGTGAGAGATACGGGAGCTTTGTCCGGCCTGCCTGGTATCTGAGCCCGGTGCTCTCCTCCTGGACCCCGCAGCCTCTGCCTGGGGGGTGGGGGTCTCTCTGAGACTGTGGACCAAAGCCCTGGGTGGCTCTTCCTGCCCCTGGCTCAGGAGTGGCTGGATTCCAGGGCCCTCATTGTTTAACGTCTGTCTCCCCCACCAGAACCAACGGTCAATGAGGGGTGGGGCAGAGTGGATCCGAGCCAAGGTTGGAGGGGTCTCCCTAGATAGCCAAAACACAACCCTAGGGGGGACCAGAGAGCTGGGAAGGCATGGGTGCAGGTGAGCCCACCCAGGCTGCTGGCCTGTCCCCAGTGCTTGAGTCTGAGGGCCCCCGGGCTCACTGGGGGAGGCTGGAGCTGCTGCCCAGGTCAGCAAGAACCAATGACGGGCCAGAAATGAAGGGCGGCTGCAGGGGAGGCCAGGGGCAACGGGAGGCCAGGCAAAGGCTGAACCGAGGTCAGATGCTGCGTCGGCTGCGAGCCAACACTCAGCTGAAACCTGATGAAACAAGACAGGCAGTTTATTAGCTTTTTATTGGTTCCCAATATATTGGCGATTTGGGGCCTGTTTATTGGTGTCCAAGGCAGGGCTGAATCCAGGCCTCAGATGACGCCCGTGTCTGCCCTCCGCCTCCTCCTGGGCTACAGTCTGCCGGCCGGCTCACTTCAAATCCGGTGGAAGGAGACCTGCTTTTTCCCAGGAGTTTCAGTGAAAAGTCCCAGAGTTGAACCGTATTGGCTGGTCTGGGTCACATGACGATCTCGGACCAATCACTGAAACCGGGAGGAGAGAATATGCTGATTGGCTAGACTAGGTCAGTGGGGGGGGGGGTGCAGGTGGAGGGGTGTGCGTTGTGGGTGTGGGAGGGTCGGCCTGAAGGTGTGAGAGGGCTGGTCCCCCAAAGGAAAAACCTAGGTGCTGTCTTTGGAAGGAGGAAGGAACGCTGGGCAGACAGAGCAACGGGAGCTCCCGATTGGTGCCATGGCGGGGGTGGGGGCGTGGAGCCAGCAGGGGAGCTGAATTGTCCCCAGTGGATCCTTCCTGTGGTTTGCAGCACCAGGGGTGGCCTCCCTCTGACCCTTGGGCGCCTGGGTTTCAGACGCACACGCACGCACGCACACACGCACGCACGCACACGGTGTATCTGCAGGTGATGCTAAACGTTGCCCCGAAAGTCCTTCCCGTATTGAGTCCTTGCTCTCCCTAGCGGCCACCCCATTATTTCAGCTGCCCCGTATCTGGGTGCCTTGAGGTCCCCCTCCACTTGCTGGGAGGGCCTTTTCCTTCCTCTCCCCGCCTTCGCTCCCTTATCACTTGGGGAAAGTTTCTTGAGCCACTTTAGGGTTTCTTTGCCCTAAATGGCCTTCCAGAAGACCCCAGCCTATGGTGACCCCCTTCCCAGAAGAACAGCTGCAGCCCTCCCCTCAGCCACCGCCGTTCTGAGGCCTCTCAGAGTGGGGGGAAGGAGAGGGGGATCACCGATGGAGCAGGAGCCCGTCTCCGGGAGCCCCGGGGGCCTGTGCGTGGTTCCAGCGCACACGAGGGCAGGCCAGCCTTGCAGCCACAGCCGTCCACCGTGGCAACTCTGTTATGCATTCAGGGTGTGGCGGTGTACGATTTCATTTGCAAAAAGATTGCTCTGCAGAAAAAAGATGGAAAGCCACAGCATACCGTGCTGCTTCCCAGGCAACCGTAGCCGTGCGCTTTTTTAGATCTGGCCTTCGCTTGATGTCGGTCAACCGCAAACCTCCTGGTCCTTCACCAGTCTCTCTCTCGGTCTCTCTTGCCCATGGATTCTGCAGCTCTGACTCACCACGAAGACCAGCTCCGTGGTCAGCACCACCCTGCCTTATATGGTGTGCTCAGCGCTCCTGGGTCAATGAGCGTTCATTCATGTCTTCAGCCAATGGCTGTTGAGTTCTTCCCGTGGGCCAGGCACTGTTTCGTTTGCTGTGGATCGAGACTGAGCAAAGCTGAAAGGTCACTGCCCTCGGGGGTCCCTGCCCTCTCCTCTGGGACATCTGCTAAGGGCAGGATGCTTCCTCTGGGTGTCTCACCCCCAGCCCCTTGTCCAGTGTCTTGTTCAATGCCGAACCACAGTCGGACTTGGTGGGTGTTCGTTGACTGATTCTTTTCCACGCTGGTTTTTAAAACCCCCGCTTATGACTGATGCTGCAGACACGCTGGAATGACTTGGTCCTCACCCTCTGGGATGCAGAGTTTCAGATGCAGCTTGTGATGGATCCTGGAGAGGGGGGGAAGGCCACGGTCAGAGATCTGCATGCAGACCTGGTCGGGGGTGTGCACAGGTGAACAGAATGGACTACCAGCCTCCACTCCCGGTCGTTCATCACTCATTCCGAGTGATCGGTGTGGGGACCCCTCTCAGGGGGCTCCTGGCCTGTTAAAAGGGAGACAGACAAGAAAGTGAATCCGTGTCCTCCAAGGTAGAGAATGAGAGGGTTCAGAGCAGAAATATAAAGGAAGGTTTGGGGGTGAAGAAACCAGATCAAGAGGCCACTTGTGGGTGGCGACGGTGGTGGGAAATCTGAGAATGCCACGCATGTCAGCTGGGCTTTGGAAACTGGATAGAGTATGGGACAGGCAAGGATGCTGGGAAGGGCATCCCAGGAGGAAGAAACAATGAGAGCAAAGGCCTGGAGGTGGGACCCCGGGGCCTGGAAGACTGTACCGGGCAGGAGGTGAGATAAACGCAGTCAGCTTCTTCTGTGCAGGCCTCCAGGCTTGGCTGTGCGGGCCGGTGGCCATCTTCAAGGCTGCCTTAAACCGCGGTCTGGGTTTGGAGTCGAGTGGCTCTTCCATTTTCCATTTTTCCTTCCATCCCAGGAAGGGGAGTTTTGGAGGGGCCCTTTAGAAGAGATGGTGCCGTCCAGGGACCGAGAGTAATTAATCCTCCCATCTCCGAGGGTCTTGACACAACTTAGAAAGCGGTTCACTTACAGCGTCACAAGCAGCAGGCCTCGTGGCCGAACCTGGGCTGGAAGTCGGAAGGCTTGGCCTCTTGTCCCGGTGCTGCCACTGATTCCTCAGCCTCCCTGTCCTGTAGTGTGTCGTTTGTAACATGAGGGGTGAGGCCCCATCCAGCTGTAAACTTTTTATGCCAAGTCAGACCTGCGTGCTGATCCCAGCTCTAGTGGTGCAGCGTCGCCCCCGTGAACCTCAGCTTTCCCGTCTGTAGATTGGGGTAATGGTACTAGATATCCCCCGGACTGATGTGAAATTAAATGAGATAAAGTGCTGACAGCGTGTCCGCCAGAGGGTCGGTATTTCGTGTTAGTACTGACGCTGCTGGTGTTATTACTGTTGATATTTTCAACTTTCTCAGCCTGTGGGAGGGGTCCTCAGTAGGGTCTTTGGTGTCTGGGTGCCTGGAGGGCAGCCTACGTCCATATCCCAGAAATTTGGTTATGGGGCCGAGAGCCACACCCTTCCTGTCTCCAAATGGGGGTAGAGCCGCCTTCCTCAAAATCGCATTCATTCATTCATTCGTTCATCAAATATTTATTGAGCACTTGCTGTGTCTCCAGGCCTCCAGGAGGCACGTGGGATCCTGTTGAATGGGACACCCAAGCTCCCTGCTCTCGGCAGCTTGGGCTGCACTCGGGGCAGCCTCTGCCCTCCAGCTGGCCCTAGCGACACCATTGGCCAAGGGACCTCACGCCAAGCACGAATGCGCTTAGGTCTGCAGGCTGGAGCACTGGGGAGAAATCCGCCCCTGCCTTTGCAACTCCTGGAGCTCTGCACAACCCCTCCTTTCCCATCTTGGGGCTCAGCCCTGGGTGACATGCCAGGGAATCCGCCGCAAGTAACTGGTCTGGCCCTGTACCTGGACCCAAGAGAGGGATTGGATTGCGTTACGCAAATGAAAGCATTTAACAGAGGAAGAACGGCCTGCCGCTGGGCACGGGTCACGGGGCTGAGGTCCGTCCTCACTCCCTTGAATGCTTGTTTGCATTTCAAATTGCAAGGGGTTTTGTATATTTCTGGAGGCCACAAAGTCTGCAAATTGGAAGATGCTGAGGGGTCCAGTCTGCCCTGTGCTCACCTGGTCCTTGCCTGGTGGCTGTGGGCATCTCTCCCTCTCTGGCCACCAGCGTCCAGCACAGAGCAGGGCACAGGGGGGCATCCGTCGATGGTTGGGGAATGAGTGGACAGACGGACGGATTCAGTGGAGTCACTGTAATTCACTTTCCTAGCCTCGGCTCGAGTTTCCAAGGGGGTGAGACCCCAGTCTCTGGGTTTGTTTCCCTGGGCTCCCGTGGCACATCAGAGTTTTCAAGTGGACCCCAGGGGTCCTAAGCCTGTCGATTTCTCAGTCGTAGCTGGGGGAGGCGGCGTGGCGTGTACCCTGCTCTAGGGACTAGAACTTGCCGTCAGACACGCCAGAGTTCAGACCCCAGCTCCAGGGCTGGGTGACCTGGGGCACATTATTTAGTCTCTCGCATTCTATTTTCTCATCTAGAAAATGATAGCACTGAGGGCATCAGCTCGTGGGGCTGTGATGAGCATCAGCTTAAATGACGGGTGTTGAAATAGGGAGCAGAGCTGCGGGCTCGTGGTAAGTGCTCGGGAAAGGAAGCCGCTGTGTTATGTAATCGGCCCTTAAGCTGTTTGTTGCATCACCTTCTCTCTCCCAAACAGGTTTGTGCAGACGGCTTTGCATTTTTAAGACAAAAATTATCTTTAAAAGTTACTATTGCAGAAGTAATACGTCCTCCTTAAAAATTCAAAGGATCCAGAAGGATTTCAACTAAAAAGCCAATGTCCCCTCCCCCACCTGCCAGCTCCTTCATTCCCTTTCCCCAGCAACGTTCTCTTTGAATGCGGAGCCTCCCAAGTCTGGAGATTTTCTTTTTTTTCCTCCGTAAGGGCAGGAGACGGGTATGCAGTCAGGAGGGGACGGTGGCCACGTGGGTGTTACACTGAATTGCCATCCAGGCCCAAAGAGCTGAGGCTGGTGCCCCAGGGGTCCCGCTGGAGCCCCTGCTGTCCCTGGCTCCGGTTTGCTCTGAGAATCTGGAGGGTCTGCGTCCTGGAGTCCTGGGGGGTGGCCTGGAGTGTGCGTGTCACGTTCAGGCCAAGCTTGGAGTGACAGGCTCACAGACACCACGTCTGGCCATGCGCCCAGGCCCCGTCTTCTGTCAGGCTCAGTCCGGCCCAGGCTGCCACATCGCTGGCAGGACAGTCGCTCGCTCCTGTCCACCTTCTGACAGTGCACTTCTGTGCCTGCCCCCTCTGCTGCCACAGTCCTGCCCTCATCAGGAGACGGCCAGGGCCCAGCACGGGGCTCAGGGCGCCGTTGGTGCTGAGTGGACTCGCAGTGGTTTTGAATTTTACTCCCGACACTAGGATGCGAGATGTGCCATCTGCCCTTATTTCTCTAGATCTGACTTAACCTGCCGCTGAGCCCCCACTGCCCATTTGAAGGACACTCAATGCCAGCTGGAAGGAAGGATTCTTGCCCCTAGGATCATATAGGGGTCTTGTGGCCTTTATGGGACCCAGCACGTTTGGGGGAGACTGCTGGGTGTCAGCCCACGGGACCCCACAGATAGGCTCCTTTGCTAAGCCTTGGGGTCCAATGAGGGCACGTGGGCAGCGGCCATTTCTATGCCCACCTGGGCACAGTGTGGACTTTGGCTGCAACTCTAAGCCGTGAGTGTGGGTGTGTAGACCCCCAGCCTCTCTTGGCACCTGAGGGGGCCCATCGAAGCCCTCTCACCTCCTGGGAGGGCCGTTCCAGGAGTAAGGCACTTGAGCCTGTCACTCTTGGGTCCCACAAAATCCGCTTCTCCTTGCTGATCTAAGACACCCCCACCCTCACTTCCTCCCTCGCAGGCTCACACTCCTCTACTTCCGTGGGCTCCAGCCTAATGCCCCTCAAGAACTTTCCAAAACCCAGATGGTGGGCTATCTTCCGAGGCCCAGGAACCTCTGTGCCTGGCCTGGGAAGCCAGCAGCCCCCAAGGCGGAACACCCAATGACTTAGCCACCATCCTGGGAACGGGGAGAGAGATTGCCCCCAGCGGAGCGAGCAAGTCAGGAAAGATTGTCTCGGCAAATTCTCCTGCCACCTACAGGGCTACAACGGAGGAGCAATACCGTCCCTCCATTTGTTTATCGAGCATCATCTATAAACCAGATTCTTTCAGAGTCTGGAAGTGAAAAATCATACACGATCAACCTCAAAGAGCTTAGGGTTTGACTAGCGGTTCTCAAATGGCCTGGGAGCTTGTTGGAAATGCAGATTTTCGGACCCCCACCTCTGACATACTGAATCAGAGACTTGGGGTGAGGACCAGCAGTCTGGGCCTTGACAAGCCCTCCAGGGCGTTCTGATGCACGGTCCTTTTTGAGAACCACTGAGGGCAGCAGGCAGGCAGGCGACAAAAGTCTAACACACTATGATGTGGCCACACATAGATGGGGGACGGAGCCCATGCTGGGGAAGGGGGAGCTGCTGGGGAAGGCTTGGATTGTGAATGACTTAGAGGTGGACAAAGAAATCTGTGTATGACTTGGGGGAGGGGAGTGGATTCTGGCAGAGACATCAGCACATTCAAAGTCCCTGGGGCATGATAGAGCAAGTGGTGCTGCTGGGGCGGGGTGGAGGGAGGGCATAATCAATAGGCCTCTTGTGCTCTGAGCTTGGGCTTTTCCCCAGAGTGCTGGGGAGCCATGGAAGGGTTTATGCAGAGGAGGTGGGATGATCTCGGCCTTCAGCAGATGCGGAGGATGGGTGATTGAGGTAAAAGGCCCCTGGACCACAGCAGGTGGCAGGCTGTCTTCTGGAAGCATGGGAAGAGGAGGCAGGTGGGGCTGGGATGCCCTGGGTCATTGAGGAGCCCCTGCCCTGTTGCTAGAACATTCCCTCCGGGGAGCCAAGCCAACTGAGTGCTGAATCCAGGTAGCCATCTTCCGTCCCTCTCTGTCTTAGTGCCTCTGAAGCATTAAGTAACTGTCCTGCAGTGTAATTAGTCTCTGCGTCCATGCCGTCCACCCCCAGGGTCTCCGTTTACCGTCTCTGGGCTACAGGAGATTAAAGCACTGTCTGCACGTCTGGGTTCTAGAAGGCGGTGGAAATGCAAGAGCAAACCTAGACCCCCCCCCCCCCCGGGCGTGGAGGCTGGGAAGGGGCTGGAAGGAGTCGGAGGTGGATGATGGTGTGGGTCAGGAGGGCCCCTGGCCTCCGCACCTCAGTGCTGGCCTGGGGGCCCAGCGGAGAGGAGGGGGCGGAGAAGCCCCAGCCCAGCTCAGCCCCCTCCGAGGCCCAGCCTCCTTCAGAGGCCCCAGCCTCCCTCACTGCCTTCCCAGGGCCCTGCCGGCACATGAAAGGGAGCCGGGCCTCTCCCAGGCCCAGGGCTCTTGTTTGGGAAGGGGCCTCCGATGAGCTCATCCTGCGGTGAGTCCGGGGCTGAGAGGAGGGAATTTGCACGCTGCAGTCAGGTCCGGAGTCCTTGGGGAGGCCGGGACCAGGGAGAGGGAGGGTGGGGGCCCCTGCGCGGGAGGATGGGGCAGGTACTGAACGGGCCGCTGGCTGGAGGTCTCAACAGGGCAAGGCAGCAGCTTTGTGTTGGCAGCTCCTGCTTCCCCCGCACCCACTCCTGGGGCCAGTTTAGGCTCCAGTGCAGTCCCGTGGGGCCCCGTGGGGCCTACCCTGGCCTGGCCGGCGTGTATTCAAGGACCACATTAGCCCCAACCAGCAATCAGTGCTGATTTGTGGTGAGCGCTCACAGGAGCTGTGGTTCCACCCAGGCCCTGCCCACGAGGCCCCTCCCTCAGCAGGGCTCAGGCCTCTCTTTCTGCTTTATGCTGAGAACAGATTTAACCCTCGAGGGAAATGACCAGCAAGCATTTGTGGCCTCACAAACTAACTGGACTGGGAGGGGTCTCAAGGTCATCTGTTTTGACTCCTTGAATGGCGTTCGCTGAGGCTCTGCTTACATACCTCTAGTGATGGGGAGCTCACTACTAACCAAGACAGCAATGCTCTGATTGCTTGGAAAGTTATTCTTCTGCTTTGCATAGGCCCTGGGTTCAAATCCTACCCTTGCCACTTCCTGTCTGGCCTCACACAGTAAGTGACCTCCCAGAGCTTTGGTTTCCTTTCATGGTAAAAGGGTTTGATGAATACCCGCCTCTCGCTTAGGGAGAGGTTTAGAGCAGACATCTTTACAACCGTGAGCAAGTCAGATCTCTCCTCGGTGCACAGACCCGCTGCCCAGACGGGTCTTCTCTGCGGATCTCCAGGTCCCATGGCCAGGTGCATCACCACAGTCACTGTCCAGCCCTCCCTGGCACATGGTGTCAGCACATGATGCGTCCCTCCCCTCAGGTGCCTTAGGGACAAGGCCAGACCAAGCTTTTGGCTTTTATCCTAACTCAGAGACCCCAAACCACCAGGTGCCCTGAGCTGCCCCCCAGCCTGGTCTCCTCCGCTCCTGGGAGGCCAGTCTCCTGCGGCCCCCTCACTCATGCCACCCCCCACCCCCAAGGCGCCTCACGCTTCTGCAGAAGCCCACCTCCTCACACCCCCGGGAGTTCACTTCGGGGTTTCAGTGAGATCAACCGCTGGGTCTGCTCCATTTTCTTGCATCTTATGGCTGATGTAAAGCTGCAGGTGGAGAAGGGGTCAGGAAACCGGTGGTGGTCGCAGGCCTCAGCCGCCACCATGCTCCCCCCAGGGTGTGGCATCACCCTCCCCCACGCCCCTGGCCTGTCTGGATGCCTTCGTTGTCGTTGTCATTGCTGTTTTGCTTTTTAATAACTTTATAGAGGCAGAATTTACGCATAATAAAATCCGCTCATTTTAAGGGTATGGGTCAACGATTTGTAGTAAATTTACAAAGTTGTGCAACCATCACTACAGTCGAATTTTAGAATATTTCCATCATCCCCAAAAGAACCTGGTACCCATTTGCTATCAGTTCCCATTCCCACCCCCAGCCCCGGGCATCCCCCAGTCTATTCTCTGCTTCTATAGACTGTGCCTTTTCTGGACATTTCGTATAAATGGATCGTACACCACGTGTGGACTCCTGTTTTTTATAGCCTGGTGGTGCTGGGGGGAGGCTGTGTCCACTCAGTGATATGCCCATCTTCCCTCTGCCAGCCAAGGCCAAGTCCTGTGTTTTTTTAGAGTTGGAAGAACTCATAGAGACGCTGAATGCAATCTTTACTTCAGTGCAAGAAAGAAATCCCCCATATCAAATCCCACACTAGGACCCTCTGGCATCTGCTTGAATACACCCAGTGTCAGGCAGCTCACTACCCATCAGAGACTGAAGGAAACTTGGATGTCCTGATCACATGCTTAGCGCCAGCCTTGCTGATGTCATTTGATCTTTGGTTCCATCCTCTGAGATGGGATCACTTTACAGCTGAGGAAATTGCAGTTCAGAGAGGTTGAGGCATTCGCCCAAAGTCACACAGATAGGCAGTGGAGGAACAGGATTTGAAGCCCACGTCTCTCTGACTTCAGGGAGCTGGGGGACGCTCACCTTTGTATCAGGGTGACCTGTCTCCCTGTAACTTCCACCCACTGTGTCTAGTTTTGCCAACAAGACCCACACAGACCACCAACCTGGACGTGGGGAGGTGGTGGGGGGGCGGGTTAAGGAAGATTTCTTGGAGGAGGTGATGTCTGAGTTGGGACTTCAAAGATGAGCAGGAATTAACAGGCAGAGCTGGTCGGGAAGAGTTTCCAGGGACTCCTTTCACTGCCAGCACTTTTAATATTTCACAGCTGCTTGAGGCTGGAGGGAACCGTTGAGAATATCTACTCTAGCTGTTCATTCTTTCCCAAACATCACCAGTAAGTAGTGGTTCAGCTGCAGTGCTTGAATACCTCCAGTGACAGGGAGCTTACTACCTTACCTGGAAACTCCCTTCCACTGTGGAGTCGCTCTGACGCTAACCTAGGCCAAAGATGGCCTCCGTGTAGCCACAACCAGCTTCTGATCATGCAGGAGACGGCCAGTCCCTCTTCTGGTCACCCCCAGACTGCAGGATGCTGAGCACAGCAGGTGGGGTCCTGAACACCTTGGCCAAATGTGCCCAGTTGCTCCACCCATTCTCCTTAGTGTGGATTGTACGTGCTGCTCAGACCCGGCCAGCAGCCTCTGGGATGCCCAGCCCATGCCCTTGAACTTGGAACCAGGCTCAGGGAGTGGTGCCTGTGGACTCTGTAGCCAGTGCCTTGTTCACACCCCGGCTCTGCCACTCACCACGTGTGACCTTGGACCCGTCCCTTCACCTCGCTAGGCCTCCCTGTTCACGTGTCAAATGGGATTAAGAATAATACGACACCATACTAGTCAGCTGGGGCTGCTGTACAAAATAGCAGAGGCAGGGGCCTTAAACAACAGACTGTTATTTTCCCGCAGTTCTGGAGTCAAGAAGGACAAGGTGACAAGGTCAAGGTGCCAGAAAATTCGATTTCTGGTGAGGCTTCTCTTACTGGCTTGTGGACAGCCGCCTTCTCACCATGTCCTCATGTGGCCTCTCCTCCGTGTGTGCTGGGAGAGAGAGCTCTGGCGTCTCTTCCTCTTCTCATAGGACCCCACCCTTACGACCTCATTTAACTTAAAGGCCCTATTTCCAAACACAGTCACACTGGGGGTCAGGCGTCAACGTATGAACTTGAGGGACACAGTTCGGTCCACAGGATGCACTCACCTCGGAGGGTTGCTGTGAATTAACTGAGTTAATGCGTGTGAAGTGCTGAGAGCACTGGCCCATGCTGGCCCGTGGTAAGCGCTGTATTAATGTCGACTGTTACTGCGGGATTAAGCATTCAGTGCAGGGGGTGTGAGCGTCCCCTTTCCGTCCTCGCCGCCAGTCGAGACCTTGTGAAAGCCTGTTGAGTGCGCACATTTAATAGCAGCAGATATTTATATTCAGCCATAAAAGAGAAGGAAATCCTACCATTTGCAACATGGATGGACCCTGAAGGCCTCATGCTACGTGAAATAAGTCAGAGAAAGACGAATACCGTATGACCTCACGTGTGGAATCTGGAAGAGCTGAACCCGTGGAAATAGAGAGCAGATTGGTGGCTGCCAGGGGCTGGGGTGGGGGAAATGGGGAGATGTTGGTCAAAGGCTCAAACTTCCAGCTACAAGATGAATAAGTTGTGGGGATCTAACGCACAGCATGGGGGCTGTAGTTCACAAGGCTGTACTATACACTTGAAAGTTGCTCAGAGAGTAGATCTTAAATGTTCTCACCACAAAAAATAGGTAGAAAAAGAATAATAACAGCAGATTTTTATATCATGCTTAGTGTATGCCAGGCTCCATCTTAACTGCGTTACGTGACTTATTTAAGCCTCACATGTCACATTATGCTGCTGTTAGTGCCATCGAGTCGTCTGACTCCTAGTGACCCTGCGTACAGCAGAGTGGAACCCTGCCCGGTCTTTTTTGCACCATCCTCTCACCTTCTGGTGCTCTATCGGACAGTGCTCCCTGCTATTCACAGGGCTTTCATGGACAGTTTTTTCGGAAGTGGGTGGACAGGTCCTTCTTCCTGGTCTTCTTAGTCTGGAAGCTCCACTGAAACCTGTCCACCATGGGTGACCCTGCTGGTATTTGAAATCCCAGTGGCATAGCTTTCAGCATCACAGCAACTCGTAGCTGCCACAGTATGACAACCGACAGATGGGCGGTGTGGTTCCCTGACCGGGAAACAAACCCAGGCCGTGGCGGTGAGAGTGCTGGATCATAACCACTAGACCAGCAGGGCTCACACCAGCCTTATGAGATACATATTCTTAGTATCCCGATTGTGCCGATGAGGAAACTGAGGCACAGAGAGGTGAAGTGACTTGCCCAAGGTCACACAGCCATCAAGTGCCTAGTAAGTTAGTAGCATCCAGTTATTTATGCAAGTAATATTCATTAAGGGCCATCTGCTTGTCTGGACACTCAGCGTCTGCCCTCCAGGGATTCCAGTCTGGTGGAGCAGACAGCCACGTAGCCAGGTGATGGGAGCACTGTGTGCTGAGTCCTCTAATGGGGCAAACCCAGGGAGCTGTCATGGAGCTCATGACATCTGTGCTGCGGCACCTAGCAAGGCCCTGGAGACACCAGGGAGGACTTCCTGGGGGAAGAAGCATTTACGCTGTGGTCAGGAAGGAGGTAGGAGAACAGCTTGAATGAGGAGCCGGGAGTGAGAGAGTGTGTGGTTGTGGGTTGTTGGAGGGGTCATAAGCTGATATTTTTCATTCTAGGATATTCCAGCGGTGCCGTGACAGCACAGGGGTTCCTGGGGGGCCCAGGGTCTCTGGCATCACAGGGGTTCTACATGTCCTAGATATGCTGTGGCAGCCCAGTGCCCCGTGACCACCTGGGGGAGCCATATTGGCTCAGGGAATGTCATGATGGTCCAGATTTTTCTGGCACACGATGGACCCGTGTGATCTTGGTGCACTATGACAGCCCAGGGGTTCCGGACACCCGCAGGAGCACTTCCACGGCTTCTGGGGGTTCCAGATGTTTTGGCCCCTGGGGATTCTGTGACAACCCCAGGGATTGCAGGGCAGCCCCAGGGTCCCGAAGCCCTGTTCTTTATGGCTGCAGAAAGAAGAATATGCAGACTCGTAGTTGACAAACCCCTTGACTAGGAAAAAGACAGCAGCATAGAAGGGGGCTGTACCTGGAGGTACGTTTGCAAGGCTTGGGCAGGAGGACAGTCTAAGGAGATGTGGCTGCAGGCCCCCTCCCTCCGGAGCCCGGGGGAGCCAAGGAGTCTGGACTCCTTTCTGGAAAGCTGAAAATTAGACACCTCGGGGCGGTCTGCGGGGAGCACTGTCCTGACTCACAGGCGTGTGACTTGAAGAGAACCAGGATGCGCCTGTTGCCTGGATACGGAGGCGCCATCCCTCCAGACCCCCCGAGCAGGTGCATCGCGCATGGCCGGAGGGTGGTTGCTCCGTGAGGGGGCTGAGACACCTCGACTTCCAGACGTCAGCACTGGCCCCTCCAGGGGCTCCTACAAGCCGCGCCTTCCCAGCCCCCTGCACCCGGCCAGCTGGGTGACTTTTCTGGGCCTGCGGAATGGGGGTGCACGACTGCCCGTTTCACAGGGGGCTTGAGGTACTGAGTGGGGTCAGGGAGAGCGCTGTGTGAAAGGATGAGAATGTGTGCCCTGGGCAAACCCTTCATAGCCCTGAGTCTCAGTTTCCTCATCTGTGAAAAGGGGATGGGCCTAGCGCAGTGTAGGACACACGACAGTTGCTCAACAAATGTTAGTTCTGCCCCCAACTCTCTGACCCCCAAGCAGAGACGGCAGCCGGGTGTGGGGCATGG
The DNA here is from genome assembly GCA_031878705.1 of Tapirus indicus. NCBI lineage: Eukaryota > Metazoa > Chordata > Mammalia > Perissodactyla > Tapiridae > Tapirus > Tapirus indicus. The sequence goes on from CM062928.1 coordinate 12,526,693, forward strand.
GGAAGAGGGTGGTTCTCAAGGGGAGGGGCCCATCTGTCCCCATAAAAGTTTCCGTGCCTTTGCCTCCGAGAGAAACCTCCCTTTTCCACCGGAGGAGCCAACAGGACAGCTCCCTCTGTCGGGCCCGGTGCTGAGAGTTTGATACTCAAACGATCTCAGTCAGTCCTCCCCACATCGCCATGAGATGGAACTGTGGCGATCCCATTTTACAGACAAGCAAACCAGGGCACAGAGACGGCAGCTAGGTTGTCCCAGGTCACACGCCTGAACAGAGCAGGCGTTCATACCCAGGTCTGTCTTGGTTGCAAAGCCTGGACACCAATCGCCTCTCTTCCCAGTATTCTTCTAGAAACATGCAGGGGAGAAGGAGGAAAGCGGTGAGAGGGGAACCAGCTGGAGGGCCAGTTGGACGCTTGGCGCCTGGGTGGGGGTACATCACTTGTCCTTCGGGTCTGTTCTGGCCTGACCGGCACTTCCCAGTTGGCAGTGGGTGGGAGGATGTGAGAAGGAAAGGGGAGGCAGGGGCTGGGTTCAACTGAGGCCAGCTCCTTGGGCCATCTGGGATCCCCAACCTTCAGCAGCATGGACCCTGCTGGGACTGGACCCCTCCCCTCTAGTGGCCCTTTTCTAGAGAAACTAGGCTGGGGGTGGGTGTCAGGGCCTCTGGTCTGAACAGGAACCAGTTCTGCCCACACTTCAAAGGAAGAGGCGGGAGGGAAACAGACACGGTAACTGGGAGAGAAGGAGGGGTCCTGCAGCCCACTGACCCATTTTCTTTTCCAGCCAAGTGGGGCTCAGCATGAAACAGGAGGTCAGGACTCATGTCCCCCACCCCCCCGTAGCAGGGGGGTAACAGGCCCCGCGCAGAAGGGGAAGCCCTGGGACCAGCCCCTGTGCCCCAGCCTGCATCCCCCCCACCGTCCATGGGCCCCCCAGCCCAGAGCCAGCCTCTCTGCTACCCCTGCCAAATACCGGACCACTTATCAGGCTGTTCCCGAGCGCCGGTGTCCCCAGGCAGAGCTCCAAGCTTGCAATTAAGAAAAAGCAGCAAAGGGCTTAACTTTCTCTGGGCTGTGAGCTTTAGGTGGGAAAGATAAGCTCGGTCTGGATTAAGCTGGAGGGTAAAATAATATTGACTCTCAAACAGTACTCTCTGGCTAAGAGTGAGTCTGGGCCCTGGAGCTTCCGGGGGTAGGGGCTGCCAGGGGATCTGCCACCTCCGGTCGGGTCCCCAGGAAATCTCGGCTCCCCACCGACCCTTGGCCAGGCCGGTTCCACAGCGCGATTCACCGCAGTGCTTGCCCTCATCGTGAAATGAGGACAAGAAGCTATAGTGTTCGGTGCGCTATGATCTGCGGACCCCTTGGCCCGTGCAGCTATCTCAGCTGATCCCAGACTCAAGTCCCAGTTCAGCTGCTTCTAGCTCTCGACCTTGGGAACGTGGTTCATTCCCCGGGAGCCTCGATTTTTCACCTGTGAAATGGGAGTGATGAAGACGCCCCGTGGTGTAATAAAACACCAGGGCCCGGTAGTGCTTAATAGGTGGTAGGTCGTTTTATGGAATATTAGTGTTTCTGGTCAAGTACGGCTCAGCCAAGTGAAGAAGCAGCTGTTCGGTGGGAAAGCTGAGATGCAGAGTCCAGGCGATGTGGCAGGTGTGGTCAGGCCCCCAACCCACCAGCCAGCCTGGGACACAGCCTGAGCTCCAGGGAGGGAGGGAGGGAAGGCCCCAGTGCTTCCTGTCCCCGCTGCCCTTTGTGGAAAAACAACCGGGCCATTCTCTGCTGCGCGTCCCCTGCCGCGCTGATTCGTGCCCCTGCAGGTGGGGAGAAGAGGACCCCAGTTCATTCCGGGGAGAACAAAGACGGAGGTCAAGGCTGTCTCCCACAGGGCAGGCGCTGGCTCCAGGGAGGGAAGGGGTGTTGAGAGTCAAGTAGGGTGTCCTCCCGCCTCCCCCGCCTGGACGCTGTACAGGAGCCCTTCTGGGTTCCAGTGCAGACTTCTCCACCCTGGCCTAGCTGTGAGGCCCAAGGAGGCCTCTGGCCCTCTGTGGGCCTTGTCTTCTCATCTGCAAAACGAGTCCATTGGAACTCAATGGAAGGGACCACGGCCATGGCTGGAGAAATCAAGGAGGGCTTCATGATGGAGGGGACGTCAAGCTGGGCCTTGAAGGGTGAGAAGTTCTCCAGGTGGACAATGGAGAAGATGGGTTCCACCCCAGCACCGTGGAGACCCAGCAGCTTCAGAGTGCGGGGTTTAAATGGCCCTTTCACAGTACATGTCCCCTGTAAGAAAGAAAGAGAAATCAGCCAAGTATGAAGAATAAAAGAAAAATCACCAATAGTCAGTTAATATTTGGTACCATTTCAGTCCTTTTTAAGATGATTAAGAAAGTGGCCTTTAAGCTCCCTGATATACGGAGGGTCTCAGACTCTGGGCAGACAGGAAAGAACAAAGAACGATCTCCTGGAAGCAGAACCAGGCCCCTAGACAGATGGACAGCGTTTCCTGGGGCGGGGGGCTGGGAGGATGACGCCGGGGGGACAGACGCAGGGAATTGGGACAGGGCTGGCACCTCCTCCCACCGCCCCTCCAGGGGCTGCAGGAGCACCAGGGACGGGGTGGGAGGCCGGGAGGGTCTTGTGCGCACGAATGAGGCCTGGTGGGAAGTCCCCGCGCCTGTCAGCTGGCGAAAGTCGCCGTCCCGCCGCCAAGCAGCTGAGGGGTCCCCGTAACGGCGTAACTGTGGTTTCCGAAGCCGTCTGGCTGCGGTACGGCAGGCTGGGGAGGGGCCCAATGACACTGAAGTCACTGTGATCCCACCAGCTCTTTGGCGCCACCCTTGAAGTATGGTTCATCTTAATGGACAGGAGCTGGGGGCGTGGCGGGGGGGGCCCAGGACGGGTGGCCTGAGCTGGCAGCAGTGGGTCCAGATTGCACAGAGTGGCATCTCCACTCCTCGACCTCCAGGCTCAAGGCCCAACTTGGGGTCTCTTCCCGAAGTAGGTCCACATCCTCCTGGGGCTCCTGCCTCAGTTTCCCCCAGCCCTCAACACCAGCGAGTGTTCCCCAGAGGCCTCCCCCAGGCCCTTCTCCCTAAAGGAGGCAGGGAGAGCAGCCCTTGAGGGAGGCCAGCACCCCACCTCCACTAAACCCTCATCCTGGGCTGCTTGGCATCTGGGGGCCCTGAGGGAATCCCGGTGCCTCGGGGGGAGGTCAGAGTGACCCCCAGAACCGTCGTCACCTTGGCTATGAAAACAGGGCGGGGGTGTTCCATTTCCTCCACGGCCCCGTGAAGTCTCTTAACAGTAATTATGAAGTTATGGGGAATTCCCAGTCCTCCTAATTAGTGCTAATAGGGGCTCGGTGAGCTAGTCCTGGGAAAATGCATCTTTGCGTTCTCAAAGTGAGACCACCGCCTTTAGGGGTGATAGGGCTGTTCTCCTCTCTCCCCTCTCCTCCTGGGCCTGTGCCTGTGCACCGTGAACACGCACGAAGATGCACAGGCCCGCTAACCATCACTGTGCACACACACACACATATACACGTGCATACTCATACGCACGCGTGCACACGCACACAGACACTCGTGCATATAAACACACCTACACACACATGACACACACACAGCAGCACAATAGACCCCTAGTCTTTGGATGCTGGATTAAGACATCATTTTGCAAAGCAGCGCCAAAACCCAAGAGCATTTCAGCCACACCCCCTGCCCGCCTTGACAGTACCATTCAAAAGGCCCCCTCCCCCACACCGTGCCCCCAACCCCAGAGACCCCAGCGAGCCGGCCTCCCCAAATTAGACGGTATTAACCAACCATTACGTGTTCCAATTAGCGTGGCGGCTGAACCCGGCTGGCCGAGCAGGGTAATGACGCCCTCCTCTGCCCGCCAACGGGCCGGGGCGCGTCTCCCCGGGAGGCAACGAGCTGAGCCGGCTCCTCTCTGTCTCTGTTGGAATAATGAGACCCGGCGTCCCTCCCCGGGTCGTGGAAGGCTCCCTACCGTCTGGGTCAGTGGCCATCCTGGAGGACACTTCCTGTGGACCATGCAGGAGGGAGGGAGCAAAACTAACATTGCATGGGATTGGCCGTGGAGCCTGTGCTGGGAGCTTCTGTGGAGGACGATACACTTTCAGCTGAGTTGTGGGTCCCCACAGGGCCTGCCCCAGCCAGGGGGTGCAGGGTCCCAGGATTAGCCCTGTGCGTCCTAACAGGACATCAATGCTCCTCGAAGATTTGGAAGACAAGACCTTATTTTCATATTAAAACAACTGTGGATATGTTTTGAAGTAAAATGCAAGTATATATATATATATAGCATGACTATGTTAGGTGAAATGGGACATTTACAGGCAGTTTTGCTCCCCCATTTTCTTCTCTGGGCTGGGTCCCCAGATTTCCAGAAGTGGGGGTAGCAGGATTCCTTCCAGGGCCACTGCAGGAACTGAGGACGGAAAGTTTGTGAGGTTCTAAGCCATAGCATGATGCTGTGTGATGTTGGGCAAGCCCCTGCACCTCTCTGATCCTACGATCCCAGAGCAGCACAGTGGAAATGGTCATAACACCTCCCCAGGGCCAGCTGACAGGTATGCACCTGGGCAGTTGCACAAGGCCCAAAGAAGGGCCCCACGCTTGCTTTAATGCTCTGCTGTTGCCATCTTGAAATTCCTAATAGCTTTTGAATGAGACCCCTCATATTTCCTGGGCCCCACAAATCATGTAGCTGGTCTTGCATCTTGCGATAGAGTTTTAGCAAGGGTTACATCAGAAATGTGCGAAAGAGGCCAACAGGGATTCCTCCCTCCCTCCCTCCCTTCTTTCCTTCCTTCCCCAGACATCCACTGAGCGCTCACCCTGTGCCACGTACTGTCCTGGACGCTGGGGTTCAGCAAAGAACCAGACAAAGTTGCTGCCCTCCTGCCTTCAAGGGAAGGAGGGAGAAGATAAGTAATAGGAAGAAAACATCGTTGGAGATGTGCCCAAAACAAGGGGGACTATTTGAGGCTGGCAGGAAGCAGGGGAGATGGTGTCAGGGAAGGTCTCCCCCAGGAGTTAGATCAGAGACCTGAACGAAGTGAGGGAACATGCCGTGTGGAATATCTGAGGGAAAGAGAGTCCCAGGCAGCAGGACCAGCAGGTGCAAAGGCCCTGAGGTAGGAATGGGCTTACCATGTGGAAGGGACCTGGGTGGCTAGAGCTGCCTGGAGTGGGGTGACGGAGGAGTAGTGGCTGGAGATGAGCTCAGTGAGCTGGGCGGGGGGCTTGTAAGCTGTTGTGAGGATGTGGTCGGGATAAGTAAATGACAAGGGGGTAGAGGACTGCTCTGCCAGAGCTGGAGGTTTGTGGTCCCCCATGGTTAGTGCCTGGAGGCCAGAACGGCAAGAGGAGGAGGACGAGGGTGTCCCATTGTCCTCTGGAAACTCGGGGGCAAGCTGTCTCTGGGCACGGGATGAGGGGCAGCCTCGGGGGGCCCCCTGCTGTTGGTGAGGATGACTCCTCGCCTAGCTCTGCCTCCTCCTCCGACTAGACGAGAACTGTCCCGGCCTGAGGGGTGAAGCTGGGAAGGGCATGGGCGGTCGAGGGAGGGGCTGCCTACCTTCCTGGAGCCCCCGCGTCGCCAGCCAGTCCTCCCGTCCCGTCCCGGGCCCTGTCACTCCATCGCGGACAAGCTGTGCAATCGAAAGGCAGTGCTGGCAGCGGAACGGCCCCCAGGGTGGCCACTGCAGTGCACCTCGCGGGCCGTGTCCCCTCTTCCCAATGGACTCTGACGTGGATGGCGTGAGTGGCAGGGAGGGGGACAGCTGGGCAGCCTCTGGCTCCGGGTCCCCTCGGCCGGGCCGGGCGCTGTCCTGGTGGGCACAGAGACCCTCCCTGGCTGCTGGCTGCCCAACACCGGGAATCACAGCTTCTCTTCTTCCACGCGGTGTGACCCTGGGGAAGGGGCACCGCCTCCCTGGGCCCCACCTCCTCCTCTGTCGTGAGGGTTAAATGGGAGCCCTGGTGGCGCACAGAGAACGTGTCCCCGCACGTGGGAGGAATTCACTCCCGGAGACTCTTGGGAATGGGGGTCTGCGTGTCACCTCAGCCACGGGACCTGGCCACAGAGCACCTGAGAAGCCAGCTGCAGAGACGGTGACACAGACTCTTAGACCCAGCCGGCCCACGATGATGAAGACGCTCATTACACGCTGTGTGAGCCGGGCGCGTCCTCAGGGCCATCGTCTGTGTGGTGAAGGGGACAGACTCGAGGACCTGGGGGCCCTCAGGCCTGGACGTTCTCCAAGATGGAAAGTGATGATTCCCCTGTGAGAGCCCGCCCCCCTGGACGGCATCACTCCACTTCGGGCCCCCATCTTCACCTCGTGGCCCTAGAGGCCTGCCTGGGAAAGGGACGAGCCTGCAGGCTGGAGGCTTCAGCTGTTAGTCCTTCTGCAAGAGGCGTGGGGCTCCTGTCACAGATGGGACAGGGGCAGTGTCAGTCAGCCGTGATGAGCCCAGACTCTGGAGCCACACTGCCTGGGTTCAGATCCCAGCCATGCTACTTTCTAGCTGTGTGACCTTGGGCAAGTGTCTTAACCTCTCTGAGCCTCAGTCTGCAGAGCTGAAAAATGGGGATAACAGCCCTACCACACAGGGTTGTGGGAGTCGGTGAGAACCGTGCCTGGCACATGAAGCTCTGTAGAAGTCACCAAGTTCTGGTTATTGGTCCTCTCCTGGGAGCTGGTCCCAGAGCTGAAGGGGCGGGGGCGGGGGGTACTCCTTTGCAGGCCCTGGCTTCTCAGACCCCAGACTCCAAACCTCTGCCGCTGCCCCTAAAGGCCAGTCCCCTTCAGGAGCCGCTGGGCAGCTGTAACCTCGTGACAAGGACAGGGCATCCTGGGAAAAAGGGATTTCTTTGAGCATCACTGGTGACTTGGGCAAAGGATCCCTGAGTCCATATTTCGGAGGGTAGCATGACCCTAAAGCGGTGTGAGGTAACCGCAAAGGAGCAGAGAGAAGGGCGAAGGCCTGGGGCTTCAGAATTCACGCAGGTCGGCTCTCACTGGGTCCCACTGCTCTCCGGCCCTTCGGGGTCTAATCCTGTTTCCTCTTCCGGGAACCACGGAGAGTCATCCCTCGCGAGGCGGTCGGCAGGCTTCAGTGAACATACGTGAGAGCATGTATCTGCCCCCTGGGGGCCAGCCATGCGAGTGGCCCTCGCTGAGCCCGTGTATGCCAGCCCCTGTTCCAAGTGCGTCCGTATTTCATTCATCCCATTGACCCAGGACACGCACCCCGGAGGTGGTTTATCCCTGCCCCTGTCGCCTCCGGTCACCCAGGTAACGGGATCCAGGTTCTCTTTGGGGTTCATCTCTTACTGGAACGTTTACCTTGGAAAGTCCGCCGTGACGCCTCTAAGGAGATGTGGTTCCCGTAGGCTCTCCTCCGCTATGATTTGCAGTTTGGAATCGCACCCAGGAAGAGGCAATTGGTGGAGTAAGGGCCTCGGGCAAAATTCAGAATCATCTTCCTAACACTCACGTTAGCTACAGCATAGGGCTGATTCCTGTGACCCGGCTCTGCCCAAGCGGTCAGGGCCCTGGTGGCTCTGGGGTCACCTTACAGGTGAGTGTAAGGTGTGAGTGACTTGCTCAAGGTCACACGAGTTCCCAGGAGTAGGATCAGACTGGAGCCCAGGACGGCCTCCCTCTAAAGCCTGCTCCATACGCCCGCCCCCCCATCCCCATCCCCACCCCCACGTGGTCCCCGGGAAACCCGGACCCTGCCCCGTGAACGGCTGTCTTCCTCTTTCTTAATTACTGGGCAGCCAGAGGGAAATGAAACACCTGCGGGTTCTTCCTTTTCCCAGCAAGCAGCCTTCCCAGGACCCCTGCTCCCAGCAGGACCCCGGCGGTCCGAGGTCGCCTTGGGCAAGCCAGCTTTGTGCCTCGGCTCACACATGCAGAGCCTCTAAATTAAATGTGGCCACCACCCGCTGGGGGTCACAGTCCCAGGGCAGGGCTCAGGGATTTATGTCCAGGCCCCCAGGGGGGTGTGGTGTAAAAGTGTTCCAGTTGACGTAAGCAGGTAGCCTTTCACCTCTCCAGGAAATGGTCAGAGTGTGTGTGTGTGTGTGTGTGTGTGTGTGTGTGTGTGTGTGTGTGTGTGTCCGCACATGCGCACACTGACTTTCAGAGAAGGGAGAGAGCGGCAGAGAGAGGCGACTCTGAGATGGGGAGCAGGGGGAGAGCCTGGTGTACAGGACCCGTGGAGAGAGCAGGGTCGGCAGAACTAGCTGGTGGCTGTGAAGTCTGAACTTGAATCCAGATCCCCAGACCCATGGGCAGTAGGTTTTATCCTTACATCCTCAGGGACTGCAGAAAAGGTACCCATCTGCCTGATCTGAGCCTGGCCTGAAGCCACCTCCCATAGCTCTTCTCAGCACACCCGTCGGCCACACAGGGGACACACAGGTGACTGGCACCACTGCTGTCCGAGCTCTGTGGGCGTCGCCGGTGTGCGTGAGTGGGCGTGTGGCCTCCTTCCCCGCCGAGCTCAGCCACACCCCATGCACCCCAAGATCCGCTGTCCATAAGGGGTGAGACACCCACCTTCCGTCCGCCCCGAATCCTTGTTTCATCAGAGGCTTCTTCAACCCTGACCCTTTACTTCGCTGACGTTTCTCAGCTCTGGAGGCTGCAGACTGGGCCGTATTCACAGGTTTCAAAGATGAGGCCTGCTCATCAGACATTCAGACCACCGTTTCCGTTCCTAAACAGACAATACCTGAGTCCTTCCCACCCAGAACCGGAGCCAGCGACACCCAGGGGTCGCTCCGCGTTGGCGCTGGGAGCCGAAAGACTGTGGCTCAGGGCCTGGGGTGGGGGAGCAGAAGGTGTGGCTTCCAGAAGGAGGATGATGACGGCTTCCGCTTCCCGAGAGCTTTTCCGTGTCGCAGGCAGTGGTCTCAGTGACCTTCACACCACCTGTGCGGGGTACACCGAGGCACAGAGGCCAAGGCCACACGGGTAGCGAGTGGAGAGATGATTCCATCCTGTCCCTCCAATGACTGTGGCCACTCTGAGCGCTACGTCCCCAGAGAGGCCCGGGGAGGAAAGTGACTTGCTCGACACCACGCACTTGGTTAGTGGGAGAGCAAGAACTGGACCCCTGAGCCCCTCAATTTCCAACACAAAACTCCTTTTTAGTGGATTTCCTGATGCCAGAGAGCTCCATGCCCCACCAGCTCTGGGACATCTTAGACACCCTCTGAGCCCAGATGCTGGAACTAGGGTTCAAATGCTGGCCTAATAGCTGCGTGACTCTGGGCAAGTTACTTCACTTCTCTGGGCCCTGGTTTCCTCATCTGTAAAATGGGCGTAATCGTTGTACCCACTTCATAGATGGTTGTGAAAATAAGTGAGTTCATAGATGTAAAGTGTTCAGAATGGGCCTGACACAGAGGAAGCACTCTGTACGTGTTGACTCTTCCTGCTGCTGTCATTGCCACCATCCTCCCTCCCCCAGGGACGCAGAGGTCACTACCGGCTCCGATCCGCCCACACCGCCCACCAGCCTCCGGGCCGTCTAATTGCTACTGGGCTTCAGTGGAGCGGGGCAGAGACCTGCCAGGCCCGGCAGGCTAATCGAAGGGCACATCCTTGGCTTGTAATGCTCTGTGCGGGTCATTTGTCATCCATTGTGGCCTTAGAGAGGGGGCCAAAGCCTGCAGCAGGCAGGCTGCCCGGGGCTGCCCAGACACATCTCCACGTCCAGACTTGGTAGTGGCCGTGGCCAAGGGGTCAGCCTTCCCTGGTCCTCCAGCAACTCTGTGCAGCAGAGCCCTGCTCCCAAGAGCTCTCGGCAAAGGACCCAGTCCAGGGGGTCCTCTCCAGGGTTCCGACAGGGCAGCAGGGTCCGGCCCTGGCCTCAGTGGGTGGCCAGCTCCAGTTTCTCGGGCTCCCTCCGCCCCTTCGGTTGGAAAGCCCCCCCCAGGCTGTTCGGCCCTTGCATCCCCCCTCAGAGCTCTTAGCCAGGCCTCACCAGCTCCCGGGGACACAGCCAGAGCCCCGCCTGCTGCAGTCTAATTACCCTCTCGCCCGGCGTTTTCTGGTTGCTGAGGGCACTGCCCGTCACCCACGAGGGCCTCCTCTGACCCTCCCAACACCCCGGGAGGTGGTACTGTCTTTATCCCCGTGTTCACGGTGAAGTTGCGGGGGCTCAGTGAGGTGCTGGGACTTGGCAGAAGCTGCACAGCCTGAACAAGGGCTGGACCAGCTCTGCGGACACTCCCTCTGTTCTCTCTCCCACTCTCTGTCCCCGCCCAACGCGGGAAACACGTTCGCTTTGAATCCTCTACTTGAGCCCGGGGTGAGTCCCTAAATATTCCTCCGGGTCAGGGATCTGCAAACTCCGACCGGCAGGCCCAACTCTGCCCGGTGTTTTGTTGTAGATAAAGCTGTACTGGTCCCTCCCCACTCCCACTCGTTTACGTGCCATCGGTGGCTGCTTTCTCGAACACGGCAGCGTTGAGTGGTCGTGACGGAAATGATACAGCCGCAGAGCCTGAAAGGGTTACCCTCTGGCCCTTGATGGAAAAGCTGCCAACCCTCCTCTCGGTGAGTGCTTGGGAATCCTCTCTTGTCCCCTTCGAGTCTACGTCCCTTCCCTTGGCTCCCCCGTCCTGCCTGGCACCAGCCCACGGCACATGGGGTGAGCAGGGTGGGACTTCGTCCCATTCTACACACCAAGAGCTGGAGAGTGTATTTATTTTTATTAATATTTGGTTTGCCGAAAGGAAGGAGAAATCTCTCCTGGAGCTCTGTAAAACCAAACACATGCTCGCCCCGAGGCTTCCTGGCAGGACTGCCAGCCTCCTTCCTGGCCCGGAGATCCTGCGTTGGTGGCAGTGGGGACCAGGCTCTGTGGAGGGATGAAGCGTCTCCTGGTTCCCCTTTGTCTGAGCCCGGAGCCTGTCTCCACCCAAGGCCAGCCCTTTCCCTGCCCCCGCCCCACCCGCATCCTTCTTCAGGGCTCCCAGGAGCGGCCTGGGGGACTTTTTATGGGGAGGAAAGACAGCGGGCTCTCTGACTCCTGTCTGGTCGTCTACTCAGGTCCAGCCCCGGATCTTCCCTTTGATTTATTTCCTAAAGGCTTTTCTCCAGCCAAGTGGGATGCTCTGTCACGGTCCCTCTGTTTCTCGGTTCTTTACTCTCCAAAACTTGAGCTCCCAGTACGTGCAGTTATTCCTCCCACGGGAAGGGGTTGTGGCCTCCCTAATTCGGGCCAGGTGACTGGGATCAACTGCAGTTGCCCTGGGAAGACCCACTGTCTCTGATATTTATCACCAAACCAATGTAAGTGGGGCGGCGACCCCCACGGACACGAGGCTGGGGCGGGGGCTTGGTTTCTGCTCCAGTGATAGTTCCCGGGCCCTGGGGGGTTCAGGGAGCCTGCCACAGGGATGGAGGAGGCTGTCAACTCGGGAAACTTCCGCCTCAGGGGCCTCTGGTGGGGAAGCTTCAGGATAACCCAGCTCTGAGAGGCCTCCCCTCCGGGCCGCACCTGGCATCCCTCAGGGAGGAGGGAGGTGAGCCGGGCCAGGGAGGTTCCCTCCCTGGACGCAGCCAGGCTGGGATCCCAGGACGCCCCTTGCAGAGAGGAGCACACCAGTGAAATTGATGGGACATTGACAGCAACCTGTGTCCCTGAAGGAGCAGAGAAATCAGCAGCAAAATCGAAGGCACGCACAGTAGCTGTCTCGTCTCAGGCAAGCTCCTTAACTTCTCTGGGCCCCACTCCCCACAAGATATGATCATCTCTGCCCCGCTTCCCTCGGGTTGATTGTGAGCATCAAGCAAGAACATAAAACTAGAAGGGCTTTGCGAGCTGTAAAGCCGAGTGTTGATGGCAAGAGTTGTACTGTGATTCATGTAAAGCAGGAGGGACTTTGGTTAGATGCCAGGAAGAACTTCCCTACTTAAGGAGGAGACATCGGAATGGGTTGTGGGGTTTGTCCTCCTTCCAGAAGATCTTTAGGAATAAAATCAGATCGGTTTGCCTGTTTCAAATAGTCTTGATGTGGGCAGAGGCCAAATGAGTTTGGGTGCCTTTTCTGTCTTTTTCATGACACTGTAGTTAGTTAGTTCAATGAGGCAGGAAAGTGACCAGCAGCCATAGCTCTGAGTGTGTGTGTGTGTGCATGCACGTGTGCCTCTGTGTACATGTGGCTATATTTGTCTGTATGTCTGTGTCTTTGTGCACGTGTCTGGTGTGTAGAGCCAGTAGCTGAAGCCAAACCTCGAGCTGACTCATCTTTATTTCTTGGGAGAATTTCCTCTTGCCGTCCTGTCCAACTTGGGAGGACGTGGACACAGCACCAGGGTGAAAAGGGATTGTAAATCTTATTTTATTTGTTTATTCTTAGTCCTTGTTGTCATGCAACTTTCTAAATTCGGGCAAAGAAGAGCAAGGTGAAGCACCCAGGTCTGGAGTCGCCCGCTGAGGCCTGAGCCCAGATCCCTCGCTTACCTGTGATCTTGGTCTCTTACCTCTCAGGGCCTCAGTTTCCACATCTGTAATATGGGAGTAACAGCTCCTACCTCTCAGGGTTAAGTGAGTTAGAAGTGTCAAGCCTCTCACATAGCGCCTGTCTGGTGGAAAGCACTTCACGCTTGCTAGTCATTACGGTTATTGCCGTCATCAGTATTTCCGGCCCTGGCTCCCGAGGGACGTAGTAGAAAGAGCACTGGCTTTGCAGCCACACTGCCTTGGGTTCAAGTCTGCCACTCAGCCGCTGTGTGGCCTTGGGCAAGTCACTTCATCTCTCTGACCCCAGTTTTCTCAGCTGCATTTATTTTTAAATTATTTTATTGAGGTCGTATTGGTTTATAACATTGTGTAATTTCAGGTGTACATTATTATTTATCAGTTTCTGTCTATTTCTGTATTATTTATCAGTTTCATCATGCTCACCACCAGTAGTCTAATTTTTATACGTCACCATATATATGTGCCCCTTTACCCCTTTTGCCCACCCTCCACCCCCTTCCCTCTGGTAACCACTAATCTGTTCTCTCTGTCCGTGTGTTTGTTTATCTTCCACATATGAGTGAAATCATGCGTGTTTGTCTTTCTCTCTCTGGCTTATTTCACTTAACATCATACCTTCAGGATCCATCCATGTTGCTGCAAATGGGACGATTTTGTCGTTTTTTTTATGGCTGAGTAGTATTCCATTGTGTATATATACCACATCTTCTTTAACCAATCATCAGTCGAGGGACACTTGGGTTGCTTCCACTTCTTGGCTATAGTGAATAATGCTGCAGTGAACATAGGGGTGCATAAGTCTTTTTGAATCATTGATTTCATGCTCTTTAGATAAATACCCGGTTGTGGGAGAGCTGGATCGTATGGTATTTCTATTTTTAATTTTTTGAGGAATCTCCAGGCTGTTTTCCATAGAGGCTGCACCCGTTTGCATTTCCACCAGCAGTGAATCCCTTTTCTCCACATCCTCTCCAACTTTTGTTATTGTTTGTCTTGTTAATTACAGCCATTCTGACAGGTGTGAGGTGATATCTCATTGTAGTTTTGATTTGCATTTCCCGGATGATTAGTGATGTTGAGTATCTTGTCATGTGCCTGTTGGCCGTCTGTATATCTTCCTTGGAAAAATGTCTGTTGGTCTCCTCTGCCCACTTTTTGAGCAGGTTGTCTGTAAATTGGGCATAATAGTAGGCTGCCTCATAGGATTAGCGGAGGGTCAAAGGAATTCCACTGAGAGCTGTAGAGTAGGCACTTAAGAAAAATTTTCCTTTGTCCAACTGCAACAGAGAAATGCCCTTGGACTAGAACCCCATTAATACACCCAACAGTGCGACTCTGCGTCTTACCCCCTTCCTGGGTGCCAGTCCCGATCTGCTTTATCCTGTCCCATCTGATCGTGCAGGACAAGTCCCACAGCAGAAGCCATGAGCCCTGGGCACCCTTCTCTGCAGGGGGAGTGGGGGCTGCTCTGGCAGGAGTTGCTGGGGCTCCCCGCTCAACCTGTGCCCTTTCCTCCCAGTTCCCAGGCCTCCTCAATACTCACGAAGCCATTAAATATTTAAATCTGGGCTGCGTTCAAGCCAGGTTGCCCAGCAACAGCCCTGCATATTTTGGGATGGATTACCAAGTCTTTCAAAGGGTCTCTTACAGCTTCAGGCCCCTAGGGGGGATGAGATGGGGGAAGGGAGAGCTGGTGAGAGGGAGGGCTGGGGACCCCACCCCCCGCCCCCTGCCGAGGCTTAGAGATGCAGTTTCCATGAGAAACAGCCAGGACTCCAGGGTCAGAGGGAGGGCAGGCATCTGTCAGTTTTCAGAGTCTGGACTCGAACCCAGAACTCCCAGAACTCGTGCCTGCTGCCACTTCCTCTTCGCCATGTGCTTCTGCCTTGCGGGCTTGTTGGCTAATCGCCCGTCACCCAGTAGGTGCTCCAGCACTTTGCAGCAGCGTGCCTTCTGGGGTTCAAACCCCAGTTCTGTCCCTCACCAGCTGGGCCACCATGGGGAGCTTACTCACCTTCTCTGAGCCTCGGTGTATCCCAGGTAACCTGGGGATAATTCACCCATTTCACCCGTGAAGCAGGAGCAGGTATTACATTGATAATATTCTGTCCAGTACTCCCACGTGCCCTGGATGGACTCGGAGGAAGTGGAGACACAGCCCCGGCCACCAAAGGCTTGTATCTGGTGGGGAAGGTCCGACAGCAACGGTCCCTTCAGAGGGCACATCCCATGTTGCCCATCCCTGCGCCCTCCAATCCTGGCGCGAGTGTCTGGCGGCTCACCCTCCCCAGGACCTGGCTTTGCCTGGGCTGTGTTTTGATGCTGCCCCCAGCGTGTGGCCAGGAGTGCCCAGGTGCCCAGTCTGGACTGTGCCGTCCGGTCCTGCTGTGCTGTGTGCCCTCGGGCAAGTCCCTTCCCCTCTGGACTCCTTGGCTATAGGATGAGAGGGACCCCTGAGTTCCTTTCTGGAGCAGCCTCCCTCTCCAGCTGGGAGGGATGTGCCAGAAAACCATAAGGATGGCCTGTCTCCCCCCATTTCATCCTGTGGGTATCCCCTTAGGAAGTGAGCCTGAGGGGATGAGGCCTCCAGTCCTGCGAGTTCCTGATTTCCATGTGGACTCTGCTCCTTGACAGTTCGGGGCTGGGCGGGCGGCCTTGGGGCCCAGAGCCCCCACTCCTGGCCAGGGGACACTTCAGCAGATCTCAACCTCCCCCTCCCTTCTCTATATTCGATTCCCCATCCCAAACCTCTGGAGAAGCAGAAAGATGGCTGCCTCGCACCCCAGCCCCTCCATCGCTCTCTCCAAACACAGGAGAGTTTCCAGAAGATGAAAATCTCCACTCCGGACACTCGAGACACGTGCTGGTGGTCACAGCAGGAGGCCAGTGGCATGGAATCATTGTCCAGTTCTGCTATCCTGGAAGGGAGGGGGCGAAAGGGAGGCTGGGAGGAGGCCACCAGCCAAATGCTGGATGCTGGGTCATGTCAGAGGACCTGGGCTCCGGCTGCGGGGATGACGGAGAAGGGACTGATGGGCATTTGACTGGCAGACAGGCCATTGGCTGGTTACACGGGTACCCCCTAGATTTGGGGGGGCATGATTTTCAGCCTGCCTGGAGCCCTGGCCTCCCAGATAGACCTCAGGGGGCTTGTCACCTTGAGGTCTCCAAACCTGACAGTGTAGACCCCCCCGGAGTGTACCAGAAGGAAGGACTGGTGAGCCCCTCCTTGACCTTGCAGAATCCAAGTCTCTGGGCTGGAGCCTGGAGGTTTGAGGGCTTAACAAGCTCCCCAGGGATGTGCAGACACTGGTCGGCTCCCTGGTCCCCCTGCCCCCCGAGCTGGCTGGCTGGGCAGGAGGGTGGCCGCATTCGGCTACGGTCAGTTTAGGCTTCTGACCCCCTCCTCTTCCTGCTCCCACGGTCCCATTTGCTCCTGCTGTGAACTTTATGCCCTCTGCTGGGGGTGGGGGGTGAGGAGAAAGGGTGACCTCTGTCTGAGGAGGGGTGGAAATTGTTGAGTGGCAGACTGGATTGATGGGTCGCAGATGGGGCGGGCGGTCCCTGCAGGGACGGACTTAGGTCTAAGGCAGGAGTTTCCATCCCGGGGTCCACGGGTCACACAGAACTCGAGGGATCGGTGAACTTGGGGGGAAAAATTGTACCTTCACTCTCTTTAGTGTTTAACTGAAATTGAGCATTTCCTTCAACTGTGGTCGCAGGCCACAAGCCACAAAACTGTTAGCAATACTTGCCCTTTGTCAGCAATAGATAGAAGCAGACATTTTCATGGCACCGAAATATGGTTACAGTTGCTTGAAATTGTAATGGTTATCAGATCCATCGCTAGATTTTGGATTTAATATGTTAATAAGGAAGACCTTGGATTACTCTATTACAAAGGTGGTTTTTAAAAAATATTTTGATAACCATATTTCAGTGTAATTGGTTTCCTTTGTGATCCCATGTATCTTATTTTACGCATTTAAAAGGAGTCCATGGGCTTCTCTAGACTGCCAAAGGGGTAGGGGAAGGTGAGAGACCCTTGCTAAGGGGCTAAGAGCTGGACTTTGGAGTCAGGCCAGGTGGCCTGGCCGAGTGACCCGAGTTAGGCTGCTCACCGTCTCTGAGCCCGGTTCCATCACGGTCGACAGGGGGCAGACCTTCCTCCCAGGATTCTCGCGAGGATCTGTATGCCCTTAGTTCAAGGGCACGTGTACAGTAGGAGCTAACTAAATGCAGGCTCTGGTGAGCACAAAGTTTAACAAAACCTTCCGGGAGGCGCCGTGGAGAACAGGGTGAAGCCAGGTGTCCTGTGAGCCC
Source organism: Tapirus indicus (assembly GCA_031878705.1). Taxonomy (NCBI): domain Eukaryota; kingdom Metazoa; phylum Chordata; class Mammalia; order Perissodactyla; family Tapiridae; genus Tapirus; species Tapirus indicus. The sequence goes on from CM062928.1 coordinate 12,543,560, forward strand.
ACGTAGGGGAGGGGCTTCTGGGGGGCTGGGGGCACAGCGACACTTGCCAGCACCAGGGGAGCTTCAGAGGCTGTCTGCCGGCCCATCCCCAGACCGAGGACCCGCAGGGCGGTGTCCCATGAGGGCCGAAGGGGAGAACAAATGATGCAGTGCTTTCTGGTGTGAATCACCACAAGAGGAGCAGGAGGGAGCTTGGTCTCTGGCCATCCAGGGAGGCCGTGGGGTGGATGCTCTCTGAACCCCATGGACGCAGCCAGGCTGCCTGCCTGCAGCCCCTTCCCCTGGGCTGTGGGGGTGGCTGTGGGGTTGTCTGCTCCCCCACAGGGAGGCTGGCCTTCCTTCCTGTGCCTCTGTGCCCAGGCATCTCCCAGAGCCCGAGGGTCCCCACCATAACCCAGAAGGATTTCCCGGGTGTGCCCGAGGGCACCTGCCCTCCCGGGGTCCTGGGAGCCCTGGTGTTGGCTTGGAATATCTGCTCGTTTCCCCTCACCTCTGCCTCTCCCCAGGTCACCGGGCTGGCTCAGGGCCACTTTCCTGGAGGGAAACGGGAGGCCTGAAGGACAGGGTGGGATTGGCCCCAGGAGGAGGGGGGGTGTCCCTTTGTCCCTCCCGGCCCTTGAATTCAGTCCCTCGTCCTGCTTCAGCTACACTCCACTGTTGGGCACCACACTGGACTCGGACTCCGCTGTCCTGAGGCCAAATCCTGTTCCTGACACACAGAGTGACATCCACTTTCCTCGCTCACACCCAAGTTCAAAGTACCCGGGGTGCCTGGGCTTCAGTGCCTGGACGGGACGGTGGCAGGAAAAGTCTCTGCGAACGGGCCATCTCGGTGCAAAGGCCGGAGGATGGCCCCATGCCCTGGGTCTGGGATGGGCGCCTCTGTGGCCTGAGTCCAGCCCAGGTCCGTGGGGGACATGGGAGGCGTGGATTGTGGCCGAGCCACTCCGGGATCCGCAGGCGCAAAGTCCCCCGGGGCCGCACCTGTGGAGGACAGCCAGACCAGAAGGACAAGGAACCCTGCCATGTCCCACCAGTTCCTCCAACCTGCTGTGTGACTTTGGGCCAGGGATTGCGTCTCTCTGAGCCTCGGTTTCCTCATCTGTAAAGCAGGAGTGCCCATCCTCTGGAGGATTCAGTGTGGTAAGGTGTGTGAAATGCCATCAGAAGCCAATAAATGACAATGTCAGTCTCAGGAGGCTGCCTCGAGTGGTGGGAAGAGCAGCGGGCTTAAAATCAGGAGCTCCTGGTTCCAGCCCTGCTGTGCAACCTTGGGCAAGACCCTGCCCCTCTCTGGGCCTCAGCATCTCCCAATGTGAAGAGAGGGAGTTGGAGTTAGCCCTCACTTAGATGCTTCCTTCTTTGAAGCTTCTCCGGGGGAAACGGCCGTGGGAGTTCTGGGGCAGAGGAGAGGGCTTGTGGCCAGATGAAGCACCTGTCCTGGTCCCTCACAGACCAGAGACAGGCCTTCCCGGACATTCATGACTCAGGGAGTCTGGGGGCTGTCATTTAGGATCCGACTGCATCCACGGCAGGCTGTGCCCAGTGTTGTTAACCCTCACCGCACCGCCCCGGGAGCCTAATTAGATTTTATCCCCTGCCCAGCTGTGTCCATGTCCCCGCGTCCGTCCGTGCCATCCCCAGCCTCGCCAGGATTTTGGGCCAATTGCTCGTTTACGAGACTGTCTGTCTCAGGATGAGGCCCAGCGGGCACAGCCAGCGAACAGATGTCTTCCCCGCTCAGATGTGAACCTGATGCAAGAATCACTGTTATTCCAACAAGCCCGGCCCCGTCCCGATGGAGGAGAGCGTGGCTCTTGGAGTCAGGCAACCCTGGCTGTCCGTTCAGGCTCCATCCCTTTCTGCCTCTGGGGCCCTTCTAGCCCCTTGGAGCCTCAGTTTCCGCATCTGTAAGAGGGAACAAGGATACTGTCTGTTGTACAGAGCTTTTTGGAAGATCAAGTCAGATCATTACAGGTCGACGCCCGGGACACAGTGCCTTGCATTATCTTTGGGGCTCAATAAATGCGGGTGTCTGCCCTGTCCTCCCCGCACACAGGCCCCCCAGATTCTAGGCTCCCCCTCCAGCCCCACCCCACAATCAACACCGGTTTTCTCTGTCCTGCCCGGCACGCCCAGAGCATTTGGTTGATGTGGCTGTTGACACTCCTTTCCAAGTAACGGGTGATGGATTCTCACTCGCCTTGAGTGAGTCCTTGAGGGCGGGAGGCCGCTGGTCTCCGTGCCTGGGACCAGGCGCGGGGCTGCACTGGCAGGTGCCTGGAGCGCAGAGGAAGGAAGGAACCGCATGCGCAGCCGGAAAGTGCTTTCACCGACCCGTCTTCCCTCTGCGCAGTGACCCTGGGAGTTAGATCGGAGAATCCCCACGTCACAGATGTCACAGATGAGGAGACGGAGGCCCAGGAGCTGAGGAGGCTGGCCCAGGTCCCAGGGCTCCGAGGGCAGAGCCCTCGCGGGTTGGAGCCCAGGTTGCAGGAGGTGGACCACAGCGCCCTCCCCTGGCCGGGGCGCGTACAGGACAGCTCTCGGCTCCGCACCGGCCCCACCGCCCTTCGCCTCCTCCCACCCGGCTTCTCCATCGCTCACGCCCACCTGCTCTTTCTCTCTGCAGAAAGCATGCCCGGGGCCGGGGGCAGTGAAAGTAGGAGCAGTGATTTATGAACCGAGCGCTTCGTCTTCATCAGAGAACCCCTCCTGCGCCCGCTCCGTGCAGATGGGATGGAGCCGCCATCTGGGGCGGTGGGAGGGGCAAGATTAATACAGTTGTCTGGCCGGCGGGGGCCTGCAGAGGAGACCCCTGCGGCGCTGCGTGACCTCCCGCCGTCTCTGCCCCCGTCCCCACCCCCCAGCCCCGCCCGGGCCTCAGGGCTCGCATCTGTCGAGGGAAGGCAGGATGGGGTCAGCCCCCCGCCAGGCCTCCAGCTGGCACAGGGGAGGATGCTGGCCGGCTCCCTGCGACTCTGCCTGGTTGCCTGATTCAGGGCACAGCAGCCCCCGATTGGAGACTTTGGAGACCGAGGCAGAGCACGCCCTCTCTCTGGTGTCCTCTCTTTGGTGCCACGTGCCTGAACTGGTCTTGTCAGGTGCTTGGAATCCATGTCTTACAAACCACGTGAATGAACTCAGGCCAGTTAATTACATTCTCTGAGCCTGGGTTTCCTCATCTGTAAAATGGGAGACTAACGGTACCCACCTCCTAGGTAAGGATTAAATAAGAGAATGCAGGAGAAATGCCTAGCAGTCTAGTAGGGGAAAGATGTTTATATCCAGCCTGATGAAGCTCTGTGTCCATGGTTCTCCCCCACGCCCACCCCCAGTGATAGTAGGTGAACGTGTGTGGGCATCCACTGGTTTCCAGTACGTGCTGATGCTGGAAACAGTGGCTCCCACGGAAACAGTGCTTCCGCCGAAACAGTGCTTTGCATGTTTCAGAGTAATTTCACATCATTTCATTTCACATGTTTCATATGGTGAATTCTTACAACCACCTTTGGCTTCGAAATTGACAATCATAGTTTTCAGAGGAGAACCCAGCATCTCGGGGAGGGGAGTGACTTTCCGAAAGTCTCAAGGGAGCCAGCCAAGTGAGGTGCCGTCCCAGGCTGCGCAGAAGAAGCGGTGATGGGCTCCCAGGCTGTCCTTTTCCAGCTTCCCCATGTCAGAAGACAGCCACTGGCTGGGGGTCGAGGAGGACAAGGAGAGAAGGGAAGTTTGTTCAGGGCAATTGGGATTCCAAAGTGGGGGGAGGCCGTGTCAGCCCGGGAGCCGGCATCCCTTGGGTAGGAGCATCCTGGTGAAGAGGAGGTGGGGAAGCACTGACATTCACCTGGAGGTCAGTACCCGCCCATTGTCGCTGGGTCCGCCTTTGCATCACCCAGGCCCCTCATCCCAGCCTCAGTGTCCAGAGGAAAATGGGCTGAGTCACACTCAGGACACCTGCCCGCCTGAGATGCTGGGCAGGGAATGGTGATGTTGGCGGACCAGGGCTGGGATGGGGAGGGGAGGAACAGAAGTAAGAGAAAACCGTGACTCCCTCCCTGCTTCCCTGAGCCCTGGGGCCAGATGTAGGGTGCAGCCCCTGGACCTCAGGGGTCCCCTTCCTCAGGCTGCAGAGACCCGAGCTCTAGGAAGGAACCTGAGTTGGCTTCATCTAGCCCAGTGACCCATCCCTGGACAAAGCTCCTTGGGCCTTGCCTAGACCCAGGGGGCTTCTCCTCCCCCAATCACCGGATGTCCACCCTGCTGGCACTGTCCCGCCTGGTAGGGGGCAGAGTACACAGAACCTGCCCTCGTCCCCGGGCTCCATTTCAGAGGACTCACCACTGTTCAGACCAGGTGGGGCTGGGCTTCTGCCCTCTCCCTCTCCCGGTCCCCAGCACAGCTTTCCTGACCCCTTGCCTGGAGTCGTAGAAAGAGTTTGGAATCTCAGGAGGAGGCCCAGCTTTGCCACTTACATCCTTAAGCCTCAGTTTCCCTCTGTAAAATGGGGCAGTCGTCCACCTAGCAGGGCTGTTGTAAGGATTCAGTAATCACACAGTGGACAAAGCACTTTCTATCAAAGCTGGTTTTGATTCTGACTCCTGGGTTTGGACTCCCGCTCCATCACTTAGTAGCTGTGGGATGTTGGACAAGTCATTCCCCTCCCCAGGTCTTGGTTTCCCCATTGGACAACGGGGATGATGGTACAGTATCTGCTTCCTAGGGAGGTTCTGAGCATTTAACGAGCTTGTGCACATACGCATATAGCCCAAAGCTCTACAACAAGTACAGGGGCAGGCAGTGGAAGAGCCTGTGTATGTTTAGGCCAAATAGGGGTACCAGCTCCCGGGGCCACAGCGAGCTCTCAGGAGGGAGCCCCTCCGCCTGCCTTTCTGTCTGCCCATCCCCATCACTACACTCCCTCAAGGCTTACTCACCAGCACCGTCTTCTTCCCCGGGAAACCTCCCCCACTGCCCACGTGGATTTAGTTAGACAGCAGTGGAGAGTTAGTCCTCCTTCTTCTGGGTCCCCAGCCCTATTGGCATCTGTTTCCCTGTCTCCTCCAATCTTCTACCACCACCACCACCACCCAACTTTGAGTGCATGCTTATTTGCATCTCCACTGCCTAACACAGCATCCCCAGCACACAGTAGGAGCTCAATGCATGTCTACTGAGCAGATGGATAGATGGGGGGATGGATGGATGGATGGATGGATGAGTGGGTGGATGGATGGATGAGTGGATGGGTGGATGGATGAGTGGATGGATGGATGGGTGTATGGATGGGTGGGTGGGTGGATGGATGGATGGATGCATGGATGAGTGGATGGGTGCATGGATGGATAGATGGATGGATGGATGGATGAGTGGATGGGTGGATGGATGAGTGGATGGGTGGGTAGATGGATGGATGGATGGATGGATGAGTGGATGGGTGGATGGATGAGTGGATGGGTGGATGGATGGGTGGATGGATGGATGGATGGATGAGTGGATGGGTGGATGGATGAGTGGATGGGTGGATGGATGGATGAATGAGTGGATGGGTGGATGGATGAGTGGATGGGTGGATGGATGGATGGATGAGTGGATGGGTGGATGGATGAGTGGATGGGTGGATGGATGGATGGATGGATGGATGGATGGATGGATGGATGGATGAGTGGATGGGTGGATGGATGAGTGGATGGGTGGATGGATGGATGGATGGATAGGTATATGGATGGATGGGTAGATGAGTGGATGGATGGATGGATGGATGGGTGAATGGATGAAGAAGAAACTTTCACCCACTTCCCCTCCACTGACATGAATGGGAAGGAATCTGAACTGGCACCTGACAGCCAGAAATCTCTCCCTTCCTCCCCATGGGAATACCCACTCTGGCCACGTGTTTGAACAGGACCGGCTGTGGAATTCCCCACAGGTGTGATAGAACAGGAGTCTCCATCTGAGCCCGTTTGACTGCTGACACCAAAGCCTATTTGCACAGCTGGGAGCTAGCTCTCTAAAGCGGCCTCTGGCAGGTCCTTATGCAAAGCTAAGGAATCCTTTTCAGCATCAAATTTCTGTCTCTTGCGAGTCGGAGTTGGAGGTTTGATGTACAGGGCCCTGCTGGCACTGTCTCTGCTGAGGCATCACTGCAGATGTCCAGGTGGCATCCAGGTTTGTGGGCCGCCACGCCCACCATCTCCTCCCAGGTCATCAGCCACATTCAGCTTGTCAGTGGAGACGAAGCCTGTGCCAGAAACCGCGAGTCTCCTGAAGATGTGGTTTCCCACGCAGCGCCAGCCAGGGCACCCAGGAGCTGCCATCTGGGCAGAAGGCGGGCACCCCTGTGCAGGCCTCCCCAGCTGGAGTGCCCCAGGGGCTGAGAGCTTTTCATTAGTGCTCATGGGCCCAGATTAGGAAGGCTCTTGCCCTGAGTGTGTGCGTCGGGAGGGCGGGTTTCCATAAACAGCTTTGAACGTGGCTGCTCTTCCTCGTCTCCTACAGTGACTGAACATTTGCTCTTCTAGGACAAGCTGGGCCAGTAAATGACATAAAGAGGAGCCCATCCAATCAGGAGACTCCGTCCTGCTGACGCCTAAAGACCTGCCCAGGTGACAAGCCAGCCGTCTCCTCCCCCCATCTCTGCACCTCTGCCCCACCCCAACACTGCCCGTCTGCCCCTCACTTCTGTCTCAGTCTGTCTGTCCCTTCCCATATCACTTCTTGCTTGGTCTCTCTCTCTTTCCCTTTCTCCTTCAGGCTTTCTCCATCTTTCCCTCTCTCTCTGACTTGTCTTTGTCTGTTACTCTGATTTCTCTCCACTGTTCTCTGTCTTTGTTTCCTCTCTTCCCACTATTCATTCATTCAGACATTCAGACATATTCGTTGCGGACCCACTATGTGCCAGGCACAGCTCTGGACACCAGGAACGCGGCGGTGAACGAAACAGGTTCCCGCCTTCATGAGGCACATGCTCTAACAGGGGAAGATGTGTGCCACCAAAATAAACAAGTAAAACCTCGGGTGGGTACTGTATCCACGGGCGCTGGCCTGGCCTTCAGGCTCAGATCCATCACGAGCTGGGTTTGCAACTTGGCCAAGCCCCTTTCCCTTCTCAGCCTCAAGTGTCTCATTTCCAAAGTGAGGGTGTTGAGCCGGATCGGTGTTGCCCTACCTTTTCATGACCAGGAACTTCTTTTATTGCAATGCTGGTGACATAAGTTATGCAAGGGCTGGGTTCTAAATCAGCGCTTACACAAATAAAAATAGTGTCAAATACAAGTTCCCCTTAAATCCCCTTAAAGCTCTTCAACACCTGGTTTTGTTACACAAGAAACAGTCGGTTGCATCTGGGGGTCACGATGTATGATACAACACCCATCTGTAAGCCCGGAACCCTCTCTTGACCGGGCGCTGTGACAGGCACAGGAGCCTTGGGACACGAGATCCACAGCAGCAGGTCCGTGGCCCCCACCACACTCAGCCCGGGGCAGACGCCCATGTGGAAGTGCAGCTGGAACCACAGCACCGGACCTGCCCTCCTGCCCACCCTCCCGGTGCCTGCGGGGAAGTCACACCAAGTCCAGTTTTCCTGTGAGGCCGACTCCTGTATTTCAACCATCTGGGCCCCAAGATTCAAAGAGTTTATCTACCAAACAGCGCTGCCTTTCCCAAGTCATCTATTAAGTATAGGTTAATTTCTCCTTAGTTTTTGTCCTGCAAAATCATGCATACCTGGTGGCCAGAGCTTCTGAACAGCCTGAGAAAGAGGGTCGCCACCGTGAAGTGGTTTAATTGCTCCAAAACCCAAGACACTTGCACCTTGAGCCAGCCGGTGCGGAGGGGATAATTTCTGAGATGTTAGTTGAAATCCTGAAAATAGCTTTAGACGTTGCTCGTCTCGGGAAACCCGTTTGAGAACCACTGAACACACCCATTCTCCCTGCTCAGACATCCTCCACGTCAGAGTCCTCCCTCTCCCGACTCGGGGAGCTGCGGCTGACGGAGCTGGGGTCTGGGGGGGCAGAAGAGAGGAGCCGTCTCCTGGGAAGAAGGGACAGAGCACCAGGTGTCAGGCGTGGCGTAAGGAGCTCTATCCTTTAATCCTCAGTCCCTACAACCCCCAGGAGGTCCCCGTTCCCGACCCCATTTTGCAGACATGAAAGCGAAGGCCCAGAGAGGTTATGTGATTTGTCCCCGGTCACGAGGCTGGAAGGGTGTGGAGCCAGGACCTCTCTGACCCAGCAGCCCCCACTGGTGCTCCCCTCTGTCCCGGTGGGCTCCGCGGGATGGGGAACCCTCAGTGGGCCCTTCCCTCCTGGGCCAGGGAGGGCTGTCATCTCCACGCAGCAGAGGCCCCAGTCTCCTTCATAAGTGCCTTTGAACATCTCTTGAGGAGCGGCTAAGCCCTTGGACCTCACGGTCTCGAGTTTCTTCCCCGCCACCCTCCAGAGACGGTGGATGCTCCCGCTCCCCTTGGAGGTAGACGTGTGGTCCTGCGCTTCACTTCCAAGAGGCTCGGCGGGTGGGTGGAGCTAAGAGCCGGGATTGGAGGCTCCATGTGTCTGTCACTCCTGTCTGGCCAATAGACTGTGGAGGTGTGTCCCCAAAGTTGGTGGTGGGTGGAGGAGGGGACATCGGTCTTTTGACGTCCGCCTGGCAGTGGATGACGGCCTAGGGGGCTGTTTCTCCTAGACAGTGGGAAATAAAGTGGGGTAGGGGGTGTGAAGTCAGGCCTGAATTTTAGAGAAAGATGGATGAATGGGGCAAGGGAATTAGGACTCACTGAAAATGATGATTAAGAGTTGTGGCTCCAGATTCAGACAGACTTGGGTTCAAATCCTCGCTCAGGCGGTTCCATGCTGTGTGACCTTGGACAAGCGATTCCACCTCTCTCAGCCTTCATTCCCTCTCCTGAAAAATGGAGCTGACATTACCTATCTCCTGGAGCTTTGTGAGGATTAAATGAGATTGTGCATGTAGTAAGAACTTGGCACGTAGTAAGAACTCAAGCTGTGCCAGCTGTTACTAGCTGTTACTATTATTAGCTGCCATGTGCCAAGCCCGGCACTTAGTATTTTCCATGCATTGTGAGGAAGGCATTATTTTTATACTAAATTTAAAGACAAGGAAACTCAGACTTGCCCCAGGCCACCAGCTGAGCCCGGCAGAGCTGGGATTTGATCCTCCATCGGGCACCGAAGCCCTCTTTCCACTCGCCCGCCCTGCCCGGGGCTGGAACTCGGGCCTCTGCATCTCCATCCGCCCTCCGGCTCACATCGTCTGTTTTTCTACCTGCCTGGCCTTTGAGGTTGTTGGAGGCCCTTCCCAGGAGACGTGTCTCCTTTTATTGTGTTGTCTGGGAGCCCAGCCTTCCCCAAGCCGCCCGTTAGATGTCATCGCTAATGAATGTGGTGCATAATAAACACAGGGAGCCCGTTTATGAGCTGCCATCTTTATTATACCCCTTAGTGGCCCAACAGCCGGAGCCAGCCGAAGCAGATCCTGCCTGGAGAGCAGCTTTGCCTGGGTGGGCAGAGGGGAGGAAGCCTGGCATCCTGCAGACTTTTCAGCATCCCACTGGGGCAGCCTCTTCTGCCCTCCAAAGGCGCATCCAAGTCAGAGCCTGACAGGTCATCAGATTCCTTCTCCATCGTTTTGCAGCAAAGACATTGAGACCGGAGAGAGGAAGTGAGATGCAGAGCAGAAGGCCAGGCTCTGGACTCCCAGTCCAGTGCTCCTTCTGCTCTATTCTCTGCCTGAACAGCTACCCCTGGACCAGGCGGAGCACAGGATCTGGGGCGGGCTGGATGTTGGGCAGGTCGCTTCACCTCCCTAAGCCTCAGTGTCTCATCTGTAGAATGGACGCAGCGCTTGCTGCCTCGCGGGGTTGTTGAAAGATCCTGGGCGGTCACTTCGTGGAGCTGCAGTGTGGCTGCAAGGAGTCAGTGCTCCATAAGTGTTCTCCCCCCTTTCCAAGAGCACAGGGTCTCCGCAGATGTGTGCAGTCGAGTCAGCCAAGTGCCAAAGGGAGAGGGGGTCAGCCTGCGGCACCCGGGGTGCAGGTCATTGTTCTTTGCTCTGACCTCACGGGGGACAACAGCCACGGAATCACCTACGACTGCAGAGTTGGGTGTGGTCATAGTAAGAGGTGTCCACCCCGCTCCAAGCCAGGCACGGGACTCACTTAATTCTCAGAACACGCCGTGATGTAGGTCGTAGATGCCCATTTTCACTGATGAAGAAACTGAGGGTCCAAGAGGTTAAGTCAGTTGCCAAAGACACAGAGGTGGAAAGGCGAGGAGCCGGGATTGCAGCCCAGGTGTGTCTGACTCCAGAGCCCATGCTTGGAACCACTGTGCTTAGATGCAGGTTAGATGCTGCTTCTGGAAGATCAGGGATGGAGGAGGAGCATGCTGGGGGGTTGGCCTAGAGGTGGCATCCTGGGGACCTGTTCTGGAGGAAGAGAGCTTAGGCTTGAGGGGGAGGTGGGTGACATAAGAGACAAGGATGGCCCACAGCCAAGGATGATGGTCAAGATGTTTGACGACGGGTGGGCGCTGGCATGGGCCAGTCAGAAGAGTCTGGGTCCCCACTGCCCTCCAGGAGGATGGGGCTGGAACAGGGGAAGGAGTGGGTCCTCCTTCCTCTCCACAGGGCTGTCATGAGGAAAGTGTGAAATAGTGAATCTTATATGTTGAATATGAAGGTGACTTGCACACCTTGATGTCTGACCTGTGATAGCAGGTGCTGTCTGCACCCCAGGGGTGGGGACACTGCATCTCACTGGTTTCACGCCCCTGTGCCTGGCATACAGTAGACACACAATAAGTGCCGGCTGAGTAGGACGTATTCCGTGACTCGCTACCTGGGCATACTTTTAGGTCGGGACGGGGAAGGCTCCTGGAGGGGGTGCTCTAGTCTCATGATGGAGATAAGCATGGCGTGGGGAGGGTCTGGGCCCCCAGCCAGGTGCCTGCACCTCCTTTCCCTGCATTACCCTCCTCACCGGGCATCCCTGGGCTGGAGGGCGTGTGGGGTGGTGGGAAGTTTCCCAGGCCCGGGTTCCTATCCTGCTCCACGACCTTGGCACGTCCCTCGTGGCTCTGAGCCTTAGTTTCTCATCTACCAAACGGCAGGCTCACCTCTGCCGTCAAGGGACATCGTGAAGTAGCACACGGAGCCCCTGCTGTGTGCTGTACGTGGTGCGAAGCGTTACTGCACTGTTTCCCTGGATCCTCACAGCACTGCTTGGGAGGAAGCTTCTGGTTTTAATCTCCATTTTCAAGTTGGAGAGAGCAGGACTCAGAGAGGTGGCGTAATTTGCCTTAGGCCACACAGCAAATGAGTGGCAGAGACAGGGCTTGAACCCAGGCAGGCTGGCTCCCGAGTTCTCACTCCTACCTCTGGCCCAACGGGGCAAAGCGCCCTCCGTGGGAGAGGAAATTGTTATCAGCCTCCCTCGTCCCTCACCCGCTGCAAGGGCGGGCTGGGGAGCCCCATGGCGGGGGAGTGGGAGGTAGGAATACTTTCTGGGTGGCGTCCCGGCTGGAGGACTGAGGGGCCTTGCTGTTTTGCAGGTGGAGCACCATGGAGGGCGACTGTCTGAGCTGTGTGAAGTATCTAATGTTTGTTTTCAATTTCTTCATATTCGTGAGTATTCCCGGAACGTGCCTGGGGGCTCCCAACCCTCTGCTGGGTGGGCAGACTGACTGCTGCTTGGATGTAATCACACCGGGCCAAGTCCCAGGGCCGGAACAGGAGCCAGGGCCAGAAGCCGAGATTTCGCAGAGGGGAGGCCCCCGTGGTGCCCACCCAGCTCCAAAGAGCCCACCGTCGTAGGAGAGACCCTGGGATGGTGTGGGTCCGCTGACAGAGGGTGGGGCCTCGGTCTTGGCCACCGTCTTGGGATCTGAGCCCTGGTGGGGAGTGCGGGAGAAGGGGGCATGGGGTGATCAGAGGGCAGCAGAGGGGTGCCACCCAGCCCTGACCCCCAGAGCAATGACAGACACCAGAGCTGGAGGAGTTGAGCCCATGTAGCCACCTGGTGTAACTCGAAACCCCTCTGGACTGGAAGACCCGGGTTCCAAGCCCAGCCCTGCATCTTCTCAGCTCTGATCTGAAACAAACACGGTTTGCCTCAGTATCTTCATCCCTTAATTACCTACCTCAACAGGTTACTTGACAATTAAGCAAGATCAGTTTAGGGAGTGCCTGGAGTGTGTTGGCACTTGACAGTGTAGCTCCATCCCCATCCGACCTGTGGATTCTGTCCGTGAAGGGGCAGGCCCTGGGTGCTCAGGGGGCCAGCCCAGCGCCCTGCAGCACAGCCCACCTGCCGGCGGCCCCCCCAGGGCTCTGCTCGGCCCTGGCCCCTCCCAGGAGCAGAGCCAGGCTTCTGGTTTCTTGAGCCCTTGAAGGCTTTCCTGACCCCGCCTCAACCTTTGACCTTAGTGCAGCCAAGACCTGGACGAGTAAGCATCCACTAATGTCCTCCAGGGCAGGGTCACTACAAAAAAGAGGCCCCTTTCTGGTCAAGACTGACTCTGGCTGTCTGCCTGTCTGTCTCTATTTTTTATACATCAAAGCAGCTCTCCTGGGTTCCCTCCCTTGCCCTGTAATCCTTAGGAGCAGGGGGCCCTAGAGACTCCCACCTCTCTGAACTTCAGTATCTTCCTCTCTTAATTACCTACTTCAACAGGTTTGTTTGTTTGTTTGTTTGTTTGTGGGGAAGACCAGCCCTGAGCTAACATCCGTTGCCAATCCTCCCCTTTTTGCTGAGGAAGACTGGCCCTGGGCTAACATCCTTGCCCATCTTCCTCCACTTTATATGGGACGCCGCCACGGCGTGGCTGACAAGCTGCGCGTCCGAGGGCGCCCGGGATCCGAACCCGCGAACCCCGAGCTGCCAAGCGCGGACTAAACCGCTGCGCCACCGGGCGGCCCCTAGGTTGTTTTTTTTTTAATTAAACAAGATTAGTTCAGGAAGTGCCTGGAATATGTCTAGACCCAACTTCCACGCCAGGTGACCCTGGGCAAGCACAGTGTCCCCACCTGAAATGGAGCTGGGTCCATGGGCCCTGGGCAGCTCGGTCCGCGTCCGAGCCCTCCTTGAAGCAGAACTAAGCGCATAATTGTTGAACCCCAAAACCTCCAACAGCCATGAGGGGGCGCAGGTTGTGCTGCAGGTTCGTGGGGAGACCGAGGAGAAGGTCTTACACAGCAGCGGGAAAAACCGTCGACTTTGTCATTGGCCGTCCCTGTCGCTCTTCCCTTCCTCTCTCTGGGCCCCTCGGGCCTCTCCGCCCACCCCTGCCCCAACCGCACCTAGAAATCTCATCTCTGGCCCCAAGCCATGCAGCTCTTCCCCACAGCTTGCAGACCCCCCTCCGCCAAGCCAGAGCTCACCACCAGTCTGCCCACAGCCGCCGCCTGTCATTCCCCAGGTCCTCCCACCCCCCGGCACTTCAAACACTTTGTAGCCTTCAAACCCGATGATGCCAAACTCCTTCACCTACTTCCACACTTGTCTGTGCCCGAGACAAATGGAGTCGATATTCGTTGAACCTGCTAAGCACAGTCACGTCCATTCTGTCCTTTCTGCCCCTGGGAGGTGAGAATTTGTATCCTCTTTTAATCATAAGGAAGCTTAGGCTCAGGGCAGTTAAGCCACTTACCCGAGGTCACACAGCTAGTAAGTGGCACAGCCCTTTCTCTGGACTAAGCTGTCTTTCTGCAAAGATAAGTCAAGCGTGGAGATGAAGACATAGACAAGAGGCTTTAGGGGCATGGGTTTGAGAGTGGGGCGCCCAGCCTGACAGAGAGCTCCTGTTGAGACAAAGAGGATGCTTTTATCTGTTTTCCGGGCCCCTATGTGGTGCAGGCACAGTGTAGGTGTCCCAGCATGTTCGTGGAGTCTGTGAGTGTCCTCGGGGCTGGGATCGGGGAGGCCTGGGATTCAGCCCTGGCTCTGCCGTGAATTTGCTGTGTGACTTTCTACAAGTCGTCGGCCCCCTCTGGGCCTGTGTGGAATCAGAGGGTTGGACTGGATGACTTCGTTATCCTGCAGCTCTGAGATTGAAGGAGAATGTAAACGCGGCAAATGAATACATGGTTCTCCGCAGCCCGAGGTGGGGCGTGGGCCAGAGATGGGGTTTAGAGGATGCATGCCCCAGTGAGGCCGAGTAACGAGGAAAATTCAGAGCAGTGAAAAGCCTGCGGGGACACGGGCTGAGGCCGCAGGTGGATCCAGCCCCGTTCGTGGGCTCCCAGGGCCTCTGCCCGGGGCCCCGCTGGGGGGAATGGTGTGTGTATGGGGCGTCTAACTCCATCTGCCCGTTTCTTCTCCTCCCTCCTCCACTGGCCCCGGGAGCAGCTGGGTGGGGCCTGCCTGCTGGGCATCGGCATCTGGGTCGTGGTGGACCCCACCGGCTTCCGGGAGATCGTGGCCGCCAACCCCCTGCTCATCACGGGCGCCTACATCCTCCTGGCCATGGGAGGCCTGCTTTTCCTGCTCGGCTTCCTGGGCTGCTGCGGAGCTGTCCGCGAGAACAAGTGTCTGCTGCTGTTTGTGAGTACCCCGCCCCCACCCCACCGCGGGGGCCCGTGTCTGCACGCGGGGGCTCACACCGAGGTCTGGGCCGGGTGGGCTGGCCAGGAGCCTGCCGTGTGGGCGAGCCGCCCCCAGGTGGAGCGTGACCTTGGCCTCCGGGTCCGAACAGCCAGGCTTCTCCAAGGCAGGGTCAGCTGAGAACGTGATGCTTGTCTCCTTGCTGCTTTTAGGGACTCGAGTGTATAACTGCTCGGGAAGGGAGCTAAGATAGCCGTCGGATGCTTCACTCACCTTTTGCATTTCCAGTTCTAAAACAGAAATGATATGATCTCTGAAGCTCCTTTATTCTCTAAATAAATAGTCCTCGAACTGCTGTTACAGGCCACATAGTTCGCTAGTTGATGAAGACGCACCGGGGGCCAGGAGTGGCCGTCCCTCCCTCGAGGACACACATGGGGAGGCGTCGAGCCCACGAGGATGAGCTGGGCAGCAGGCAGGCCTGGGTGTGAGCGTGCACCCTGCTCTGCCCCTAAGGAGGCTGTGACTCCACCCTCGTTTCTTAACCTCTCTGAGCCTTAATGCCTTTGCTTGTTAAGCGAGGGGCCGACAGCTGTAAGTTGGAGGCGAACGAGGCAGGCAGTGGAAGTTCTGTTTCTCTGGGCTTCTGTGTTCCCGTGGGCTGTGGTTCTTTGGGCCTCTGCTTTCTTTCCTGGCCTGATGGATGGATCGCCTCTCCCCTGCTGGGTCCTGAGGGCCCCCAGGACTGGGAGAACTTCTGGGTTGAGCCCAGTCGTGCTGCGGGGTGAGTTAAAAACAGCCCTGCGTAGAGAAGTGTGCTGTGGATGGGCCAGCTCGCAGACGCTCCTGTGGGGGGTGGAGGGGGGTCAGGAGTTAAGCACTGGGAGACGTGGGCTGGTCAGCTCCTTGCAGGGCATCCACTGCTCCTGCCCGTGAGCCAGCATCCAGCGGCTCTGGGAGGCCAAGATCTGCCACAGTGCCTCCTCCCCAGATTAGAACAGACGATTCGGCCCCCATTCGTGTCACAGTGAGATGCCCCACATCCCAGAGAGAAAGCGAAATCAGCTGTGACACGTGTGACCCGGCAGCTTTGGGCCCCTCAGCCTTCAGCAGCAAGTGCTGCGAACTTATCATCTGGAGAGAAACAAAGAAACCTTGGGCACCCCCTGGTGGAGGGCGCCCCACAGCGTCAGATGGTGCCGGGATGTCTGGGCTTGGGGACTTGCAAAGGAGCTGAGATCTGGGTCCCAGGACACACCAAACCTCCCTTTGTCTCTCTTCAGTCTCATCATCTCTCTGCTGCTCCCTTTCTTTTCTCGCTCTTTCTCCGCCCCTGTCTCTCTGATCTCTTGGCTTTCACTCCTGCTGCCTTTCCTGACCCGTCTCCTGAACTCTCCTCGCCTCTGCCCTGTCTCCCTGCCTCTCTCTCTCCTTCCCCTGCATCCCCTCCCTCCCCTCTCTCTCTGAGGCCCAGTGGTCACAGTGCAGGTCAAAGGCGGGGGACGCTCGGACCCAGGTCTCCTGTCTCGCAGACCAGGGCTGGTCCAGCGGCTCCTGACCTGGAAGGAACTCAGGTGGTCCAAAATTCACCTATAATTATGTGCAAAATATTTTTCAGGGCCTGCATGTGCGCCTGTACATATGTGTTGTGCGTGCGTGCATGTTTCTGGGGAGAGATACCGCAGCTTCTGGAGGGTTTTCAAAAAGATTCGGGACCTGAAAAATAGGAAGGACCATTTCTCTCTTCCAACCTGGACCTGGCCATGTGGTGGTTCCAGCTGAAGAGGGGCACCGGGTCTCAACGCTAGTGGACGCTGGGGTCCTTCCAGAAGCCTGAGACCCCCTCCAGGAGGGAGGGAAGACTTGTCCCGAGAGGGGCCCAGAGTGGGTGACTTCAGCCACGTCCGGAAGCGTGGCTCAGAGGCCTGCAGAGAACGAGACCTGGAAATGGGGGTTCACTGAGCATCCCCTCCCCCCTGCTCTGAGGCTAAAAGCCACAGGGTCCCGGTGACCCTTAGCCCAGGGGACAATGAGTCTAATGACCATGTCACCTAATGATCAACTTATCTAAAGATGCATTTTCCAAACACTCCTGTTGACCAATTGTACAGGATTTTCACATACAATAGGACAATTTCAGCCTATTATTGACATTTTGTGGCATCCCTTTTTCCTAGTTGCTTACCTATGAGTAGTTCAAGGAATGTTTGTAGCCAGTTTATTTAAAGATTCAGATAATGTTTATATTTGATAACAAAGGCCTGCGAAATTGGAAAAGAGACGAGCAAAAGGAGGTGAGCATATTTCAAAGAGAGAAATGAGCTGAATCGCACATGAAGCATGTAAATTTGGTAAATATTTATTAGAAATGAGAACTGAAAGCAGACGTCCCCGTAGGCAGATGGGTTAGAAAAGTCTGGAAACGCTCACCAGTAGGCAAAATAGCAGTTTCCGCCCCTTTTGTAAATTTTCCCATCCTAAGCAAACGGTTGTCACTTGGATGTTCAGAAATGACTGGCAAATGCGTCCTTAGGCAAATGGGATGAGGTCAGATGGACTCGAGGGGACCAAACCGGGGGAAGACCCCGGTTAGGGGGAGCCCCAGGAAGCATCAGGAGCAGGCCTGTGGCCGGTCCGGGGGGTCCCCTCCACATAACCGGGGGTGTTGAGCCGGAGGAAATGATTTCGTGCCAGAGAAGGCGGGGTGACAGAGGTGGCCGTGTTACGATGTTGGGACCACACCCCGGCACTTTCCTTCTGGTCACTCATGTATTCAAGTCACCCCTGGGTCCCCGTGCTTGGGGAGCCCTGTTCCGCGTGGGGGCAATGGTCAGGAGGTCTGCAGACCCCCTTCCTCTGGGCAGGCCCGCTTTCCCCCATCCCTGAGTCACCAGCTTCCTTCTTTAACTTCAGCTCATGGACCTGATGCATTTCATCTCATGAATTTCATTTCACGAACCGTGAATCTCGGCTCAGTGTAAACTCCATGAGGATGGGGACCCCATCTGCCTTGAGTGTGTCTGTTTGCCGGTACCTAGCACACTGCTGGCGCAGAACAGCCCTGGGATGAAGGACCAAAGAGGGGGCAGTCAGAGGTGTGGGTTACAACATAGACTTTGGAGCCAGAAAAGCCTTCTGCTAATCCCTGTTCTGCCACTTCCTGGCTGTGTGACCCGGGGCCAGTTACCTAACCTCTCTGAACCTCAGATTCCTCATGTGCGAAATGAAGATAACACTACCTCCTTTCCAGCCATAGTTTTGTGATGATGGTTCAGTGGGAAAATGTGCATCTTCCTTACCTCTGTTCCTGGCACACGTCAGCACTTGACAAATGAGAAACTAAAAGAATGAGTGCTGACCTACAAGGGACCCTACAGGCCATCTGCAAGTCTTCAGACCTGGAGGCTCTCACGGTTCTTAACTTGGTGTTCAGAGGCCGTGTTCTGGAGGCGGAGTTCCCACATTTGTCCCCGGTGTACCAGCTACCCGCCGGGCCTGCTTGATCGAAGGTCCCAATTTCCCCATCAGTGAAACGGGGCATTGACGGTCAGAGCAGCTGCTCCGCGGGGCTGCCATGTCGGACCCACAGTGCCCAGGTAGGCAGCGCTCAAGAGATGGCAGCTGTCGTTTTTCCAGAGGTGGCCACCCCGGCGCTTGTCTCCAGGAAGGCCGTGCTTCCCCCTGGCCCCGAGCCGTCTGACCAGCCTTCACCTCGTGCCAGCCTCGTGCCAGCGCTTCGCCTGCGTCTTCTCACGGAGCCGTGCTAAGTCACCCCGGACAGCGCACGCGCTCCCAGAGTGACGAGACGCGGGGTGACCGAGGCGGGAGCTCCATCACATCCGTAGTTGATTACGGTCTAAGCCGCGGTCGGTCGCCAGAGCCAGCTCCATCGCGTCGCTGAGGGTGGAGACCATGTCCGAGGCCGCTCTCTGCCAGCCCGAGGACAGCCAGCAGCTCCCCCGAGAGGGCAGAGGGCGGGGAGGGGCTCCCGTGGAGGCCGTGTGAATCAGATCCGGGTGGCCATCTGTCACCAGACAAATGGAGGGGCCAGGAGCCCTGCCGGGGGCCGCTATCACTGTCAGGGGGACAGGAGGCCACAGAGATGGAGAACATCTCGCTCAGCCCAAGGGCCGACCAGCTCGTGGGGGTGGGGACCGTGGGGTGGCAGAATGGACTGCGGGTGTCCTGGCCTGGGCTGCCAGGAGCCCCTCTGTTACGCTCCTCTCTGGCTGGGGGACTCTGCCCACCCCCGACCTCAGCCCAAGGTCACCGCACACGGCTGACCCCAGCGAGGCTGCCGCTGACCTGTCGGACGCAGACCCCCAGGGCCCAGAAGAGCCGCCGACGGGCCAGCCCTGAGCGGGGAGGTGCATGGTGCTCTGGGACAGCTGCATTACCAGGAGAGGATCTGCTCTGGAATTTTCCAGCCGCGCACCTTGGCGTGGTGGTTCCCCTCTCCGGCTTGGTTCCTCCACTGTGGCGAGGGGGGCGCAACCAGGCGGGAGACCGCGGGACAGGCCTCGGGTTCTAATGCCGATCAAGCCTCTGCGAGGCCAGAGCCCGTGTGGGAGGCAGCTTGAACCGGGGAGACCCCCGTGGCCCAAGACGACAATTAGGGGTGAAGAAGGAGCGGATCCGCGCCCGGTGCCGGCTGCTCTGTTGAAGCTTGGGGTTCTCCTCGGGCTTGGACACTTAAAAGAAAGAAAACAAAGCCGTTTGGCAGGCCTGGGAGATGTTCCCTGTCCCCGTCCCGGACGGACCGCCTCGGAATCCATCCCCAGGCTCTTGGTCCGGAGCCACGCGGTTTGGAGAAACCTCGGGACCTCTGTGGGCGCCGCTGTTCCAGCTGAAAGTCGGGGAGGGAACGGGACTGGGGTCCCCCCGGGATGAGGACACAGTGACAGAAACCCGACCGGAAGAGACGCGATCCAGGAGGGGGACACGCGAGGGCGTCAGCCAGGCCCTCGAGGCTCA
This sequence comes from Tapirus indicus, assembly GCA_031878705.1. Lineage (NCBI taxonomy): Eukaryota > Metazoa > Chordata > Mammalia > Perissodactyla > Tapiridae > Tapirus > Tapirus indicus. The sequence goes on from CM062928.1 coordinate 12,563,097, forward strand.
GGGAGCGAGCCCGCCCGTGAGCCGGCGTTCGAGCTCCTTCCGCTCCTGTGAGAGCCACAGCGACGGGCTTTGCTCAGCCTGTGGTCGGCGTCTAGAACACGTTCACGTCCAGTGTGGCATGATCACCCACAGTGACCCCGGAAGTGGGTGTTATGCCCATTTTACTGACAAGGAAACCGAGGCTCAGAGGGGTTTAAGCGATTGTCCTGGTCACACAAAGTGAGGCGAGGCGGGCTGAGGTGTCTGACGCTAAGCCCGGGACCTTCGGCCTCTTACCAGGCTGGCGGGTCTGAGGACTGTGAGCCAAGGGAGTGGGTTTCAGGTACAGCTGGCCCAGGGCGCCGGGAGGGTGCATAAGAACCTGTCTCCATGTGCCCTGGGGATTCAGCCCTCTGCTGCTGGTCTCTGCGTGGGGTGACAACTCCAGGGTTGTCACAGACTGTAGATGCCAAGGGTGCCAATGATGCTGAGTCATGAAGGGAAAGCCACTTCCTCTTTCTTCTGCCAACGGCTGTCATTCAAAACAGTGGCCATGGCGACCGGGGCCTGAGATGTGGCAGAGAGCAAGGTCACTATGGCGAGTGGGTCACTCGTGGACTCATCCATTCGTCTGAGAGCCGTGACCGACACCTGTGCGGCCCGGGCCCGGGGAATGCAGCCAGCCTCTGCCCGTCAGTGACCCAGCGGGGATGCAGCAGCGGCTGTGCGGGCCCCTCTGCCGGCTGTGATGTGGGGGAGCCACGAGGGGGGCTGGGGCTGACCTGATGTGGAGAATGAGGCGCTGGTGGGCGAGGAGGCGGGGGGGCCTCCTGGCGGACGGAGCCCGGCGTGTAGGGACATCACAAATGGGGAACACGAAGACATGCGGTGGGTGGAGCAGAGCGGGCTCTCTTGGATCAGAAACCCCAGCCCCGGGTCAGGTTTTGACGGACGCACCACCTTCCCTTCAGTCTTGCTCCCTTCTTGTGGCTGATGACCAGCAGCACCTCCCCACGTCTCATGGGAACGAGAGGCAGCAGGGCTGGGAGAGGTGGCCCTGGGCTGGTGGGGAGGGGAAAGCCAGCCAGGGGTCCTCAAGGAACTCAGGATTCCCACAGCTTGTACAGTCCACCCGGAGGGTGGGTTCCCACAGTGATCTCCCTCCAGGGCTGCCAGGTCTGGTTGTTCGGATTGTGCACTGCACAAGGGGCCTCGACTAAGGGATGCCATTGGCACGGAAGGCACACTTGTCTGTTTACTTTTTCCGTATTTGTGTTACAACCATGTTGACTCCAAAGATGAATTGTGGGTATGTTTATTATGAAAAATGTCTGGCTTACGGCAGCAAAGTGTCTTAGTCTGATAAAATCAGGACCTTGTGTCCCTTGTGACAGAAAGAAGGCTACCTGAGTGGGTGGCCGCCCTGTCCCCTTCCTGCCCGCCCTCAGGGCTCATGAACCCACGTCTTCTCTTTGCAGTTCTTCCTCTTCATCCTCATCATCTTCCTGGCGGAGCTCTCGGCAGCCATCCTGGCCTTCATCTTCAGGGAGAATGTAGGTACCCGGCCCACGCGCCTCGGCCCCTGCCACCAGCGAGGTGGCCAGCCCTCCCCTCCTCACAGGGCCTCCCCGAGTCAGCAGCCTCTCCCCCAGCACTTCCAGCCCAAATCGTGACCCACCACCCCAGCGAAAGACCCAGGCAGCCTCTGCCTGCAGGCACTTTTCCAGAAGGTCAGAGTCAGGGGGCCCTTAAGGGTCTCCGCTCTTCCAAAGCATCTGGTGCAACCCCACGCCTGATTCTGGAATCTTCCGTTCCACACCTTGCCTAGCGATGGCCCAGCAATAGTCATTTGACAGTCGGAGAATAGTCGGAGAGGTCGTCCCCTGAGCCCTGGAGAGTGTGACATATGGAGAACAGGGCAGGGCACTCGGATGAGACACTGGCCTGTATCCTCTTGGGGCCACGTGCCTCCCCAGGCCGTCTTATTCTCAGCTCCCTCTCCTGAGTCTGCAAGGGCCAGACCCCCTAGCCACGGGGCCTGGGATGAACGGAGGAGGCGGGGGGAGAATGCTGCCCGGACCACCTCGCTCCCCGGGCCCCTCCCAGGGCCCGACCTTTCACTCAGCGGGAGGGAGGGTGGTTACCCCTGGGGAGAGGGTGTCCAGGGTAGGCGCGGCTCCCGAGGATGTCTCTGGAAACTGTGGGCTTCTTCAGGGCCTGGGACCTGGGGCATCCGCTTGGCTCTGTATGAGAAACAGCTCAGGGTGGAGGGGGTGGGAGAGGGGCAACCCCCCCCGAAAACCCTCCCCCTGAGAAAGCCGCAGGGCCGAGCGAGGATCCCAGCGTGCCCTGGGCTCGGGTTTGCAGAGGGGACAAACCCTTTTAGGTCCACGATCTGATGATATGGGGAGGCCACAGGCCTTGGGCGCCCCCCCCCCCGGGTTGGGGGTTCAGGAGAGTCCGAGGAACCCCTGAGGCCTCCCCTCCCGTCCCTGAAGCAGGCAGGAGAGAGGCCGGGGGGTCGGGGGCCGCCCCAGCCCGCCGGGTCCCAGCCGCCCTCCCCTCCTCCAGGTCACCCGCGAATTCTTCACCAAGGAGCTCGCCAAGCACTACCGGGGCAACAACGACTCGGACGTCTTCTCTGCCACCTGGAACTCGGTCATGATCACCGTGAGTGACCCCGGGACGCTGCGGGCTGGCAGAGCCGTGACGCCCGCTGGAGCACGTGTCCGGCCCCCGCGGCCCGCTCTGCTCGTGTGCCCGGGCCAGACCTCAAGCATCAGTCGGGGCGCCGGCCCGCCGAGCCCAGACCCGGCCTCGGATCGGCGTCCACACAGCATTCCGGGCCGCCTTTGCCCGTCGATCAGTCCAAACTCGCCCGTTTGCTGTCCCTGACTTGAGGCCTCAAGCAATTGTCCTTGTCACCGATCAGAGTAATCACAGCAGCTGTTTATTGAGTGCTCAGTGCCCAGTGAGGCGGGAATTGTTACCACACCCCCATTTTCCAGATGAGCACACAGAGGCTCAGAGAAGCCAAGTGACTTTCCCAGGGTCACACAGCCCACACCTGGGTCTGGACTCCCCCCCCCCCCAAGCTGCCTCAGTGGCCTTTGGAGAGGCCGTCTGTCCATCCTCTGGCCCCGGGTCCAAGTCCCGCCCACCAGACCCTTCTCTTTGCTCTCCTCCTAGTTCGGCTGCTGTGGGGTCAACGGGCCCGAAGACTTCAAGTTTGCGTCCGTTTTCCGACTCCTGACTTTGGGCGCTGACGAGGTGCCGGAGGCCTGCTGCAGGAGAGAGCCCCAGACGCGGGACGGGGTCCTGCTGAGCAGGGACGAATGCCTCCTGGGAAGGGACCCGTTCCTGAACAAGCAGGTAGGCGGCTCCGCTCCCCCAGGCGGGGCCTTGGGTGGCGGGAGCCGGGCGGGCGGGCGGGCCCGGCGGGTCTGAACACACTCCAGAATCCCGTGGAAGTGTCGGCCGTGATGTGGGACACCTGATGGGGGCTGATGGAAGGGGGAAGGACGAGGGGGGCAGACGGCCCAGCGACGGCCCAGGCCAGAGGAGTGGGCATTTTGGCTGGGGTTAAAGGGTGAGTAGGAGTTCTCCAGTGCTCCAGGCAGAACAGTCCCTGAGCTTCTGATAACGCAAGTCGGGAGCCAGAACCGCAATTACACAGCGGGGGCCCCGCCTCAGCCGTGCACTCTATTTTGGGGGAGCTCACACCTGCCATATGAGGTCACCTCCTGACCCCAAGGGAGCAAGGTTTCCCTGACCTGACCCTCCAAGGTCAGAGAAGCTGCTAGACTTTTTTGCTTCTCTTATAACCTGAAGACTTCATCTCAGTCTTGGAAGAAATGCTTTCCACCTTGCGTGTGCCACCTCTGGGGGACACAAGGGCCCCCACCTTGCCCCCTTCTGTGAGACAGGCAGCGCCCTTGTCCTTGATCCCCTCCCACTGACCAGTCCCCAGCCCTCAGGTGTGTGTGTGAGACCAGGGGTGGGGTGAGAATGAGGACGAACTGAGTCCATCCCCACGCCCCTCACTGGATTAGGCCTTTAATGTGAATCTCGTGGGAAAGTTCCAGAAGCAGGGGACTCAGCAGGGGCAGGAGACAAAGCCGCCGTTCCTGGGGGTTCCTCACGGTCTAGTCAGAGGAAGCAGATGATACACTAGCAGCAAAGTCATCATTTCACGTGATAATGGTTACGTGAAGAAAATAAACCCAGATGACAGACCAGAAGGGACGGGTCGGGGCGCTCACAGCAGGCCTCTCGGAAGGGGACAGTTGAGCTGAGGCCTGACCTGACCAGCCGACGAGGCACTTTCCGGCCCCGGCTTTGCCCTACGAACTCGGCACCTCCATTCCCTGCACCTGTCCGTGTCACGTGGAAGGATTCACGGGGCCCCAGAGCCACGTGCCTCTGCCCGTCACAGTCCTGCCCCCTGCACTGGGGGACGAGGCATAAATAAAGAAATGGGGGCCTGGGTTCCACCCACTGCGGGCTTGGGGTGGGGGGCCACCCCAGGGGTTGAGTCTGCCCTGAGGAGAGGCTGCAGGACGTGGGGGGAGGTTTCAGGCTGTGATGTCAGGCCTGGGCTGGCAGCCGCTGTGTCACCCCGGTCAAGACACCCTCTCTGGACCTCAGATTCCTCATACCGTGGCAGAGAGTGCCAGCCATCCTCCTTGGGAGGAGGGGTTTATAAGACCCCATGAGCGCCGGGAAAAGGCTGCCCTTCCCAGCCTCCCAAGCCATGGGACCAAGTTCCGGCCAAAGGGAGGTGAGCAGAAGTGACTTTTGCAACTGAGTCACATCTTCAAGGCAAATCACTGTGCCGGCCCCTCGGCTTTCTCCCCCTGGCTGGAATGCAGCTGTGGTGGCAGCCATCTCAGACCTTGCAAAGGGAGGCGGCCCCCCAGGGTGTCAGAGCATCGAGAGAGAAGGAGCCTGGGCCCTGACAGCTCTGTGGAGCAGAGCGGCCTCCAAAGCTCGGGATTCGATGTGAGAAACAAACTAACTTGTGGAAGGGGCGCTGTCAGGGCTGCCGGGCGCCCGGAGCCAAACCTGTACCCTCAGGCCACATGCGACTCGTTCACAGAGGCTTTTCACAGGCGTGTTCCCTTAGAGCTTCCACCTGACACGATTCATCCTCCACGATGTCTCCCTCCATCTCCTGCGCACGGCTTTCAAATCGGAGCTCACAGAGAGGCCCCTGCGCAGCTACGTCCCTTCTCTGCGGTGACTCTCCCTCCGTTCCTCACGAGAATTCCCCGAGATTGACTTCTGGGATTTCTTTCCTGAGACACTCACGTCCCTTCCGAGCATTCTTCCCTTTTAAAAGCCTCTGCTGAGGGACTGTCTCCACTTGGTTTTTCTCCAAAGCCCGCTTCCCTGAAGCCCAGGATGCGTTTCTGACTTGGTCTCACATCCCCATCGCAGTGTTGAGTCAGTGAGCAACAGGTTTGATTGCAAGGAGCTGAAATCCCAACCAAAGGGGCTTAAGCAAATGCCCCTTTGTGTTTCACACATGGCAGGAATTCTGGAAGACAGTGGCTTCCCACGTTGTATCAGTGGCTCATTATGTCTGTCAAGGCCTGGTCTCTCTGATCCTCGTGGCCTTTCCTTGTGCTTACTACTTCATGGTGGCAAAATGGCTGCCATTGCTCCAGACATCCCACCCATGTTCAAGTCAGGGAGAAAGGGAAAGGGTGGCACCAGCCTCTTTCCCAGAAACTCCCAGTAGACTCCTAGCTTAAGTCATGCTGGCTAGGACTCAGCCACATGGCCACCAGGAGCCAAGGCAGAGGGCACTTGTCTGTGGGTGTTGAGTTAGTCCAGCAGCCCCGTTTACCCCTGGGCTCCAATGAAGAGAAATGAGGAAATCCTGAAAGAAGGTGACGCGTGATGAATACTCAGCCTCCTCCACTGAGTCGAACCCACCACGGCAGCTTCTCCGGCTCCTTCCTTAGCCTTCCCTGCGTCAAGATGGTCACCCAGGCCAGTCAGGAATGTGTTCTCCTGCTGGAAACAAATCAGGATCTCCCAGTAGATGGTGACCTTGCCGGACCGTGACCCCAGGCCAGCATGGTGACCACCGCTAGGAAACCATCCACATTCCGCACTTGTCTGGGTGATCTTAGGTCTTCTCTCTCCGCAGCATCACTCTGTTTCTCTGCTCACTCCCCAGTGCTCCCCAACTGCTTCCTGCTGGGTTGTGAGTGTGGGGGCTGCTGTGACTTTCCTTGAAACAAAGTCCTACACCCTCATCCTCCTGGCAAGGGAAAAGCATTCCAGCCAGAGAGTGAGAGCAGCATGTGCAAAGGCCCTGGGGTACGAGGGAGCATGGTGTGTTCCAGGAACCAAGAGAAGGGCGGTGGGGCTGCAGCACAGTGAATAGGGCCAGACTGGCTCCGGGAGAGAGCGTCAGCAGGGCCAGCCCACACGGGGCCAGCGGGCCCATGGCGAGGATGCTGGAAGAGCGAGGGAAACCCAGGGGCGGCGGGGGGACGTGGCCATGTTGACACTCTGGCTGCTCAGTGGCCAGGAATCAGAGGGGGGCCTGAGTGGACAGGAGGGATTTTCACACTGGTCCCGGTGAGCAGTGACGATGGGTTAGACCAGGGTGGTGGCAGCGGAGACGCAGTCTGCGGCCCTGGTGGTGGGTCAGCTTTGGAGAAGGGAGGAGGAGGCGGCGTTGAGGGTGACTCCATAGGTTCTGGTCTGGAGAGATCTCGAGTCTGGTTTGGGGCACGTTGAATGTGCCTTTGGGACACCCAGTGGGCAGCTGGGCAGATGGTCTGGAGCTCGGGGGGAGGTCCGCGCTGGACGTGTAAATGCGGGTGGTCTCTGTGGCTCACCGCTGGCCTAGCCGCCCTGTGTGAGATTCGTTTGGGGGGCGACTGATCGGGAGCAGGGTGGGGTGTTCCCTCCCTGCAGAGGGAGGGCGGGCGCTGGCACTGGGCGGGGTTGGGGGGTCAGGGTGGGCAACATCGCGAGGGGGAGGAAGAGGTGATGTCCCGGGTGTAGACGGGCTCTGGGCCCTGAGCCAGGGACCCGGCCTGGATGAGCGCGAACCGGGACTTCCTGGTGCCCGCTCCTCCCTCAGAACAGGACAGAGCGGGCGCCTGGACCCCCCTGTAAGCCCGCTTCCCTTCCTCCTCGGGCGCGACCTTGAGCAGGCTGTCCGGCTGCCTCCCCTCCCCTCCCCACATATGGAATCCGAGGGAAGCCTTCTTCCCCGGGGTCACGTCTGCGCCCCCAGCACCCTCCTCGCCAGAGTCACGCTCACTAAGTGTTGGGGGCATCGTCCCGTCCATCCCCCCGCCATCCCCGCTCCCTCTGAGGTCTTTGGTACCTGCGGCCTCCATGGGCAACCCGGTCTGCTTGGTTCAGTCCAGGGACCCCAAGGCTCTTTGGTGCCAGAGCTCGACAGTGGGGAGGTGAGTGGCTAAGACCCCAGGTGCCCGCCGGCGGCAGACGAGGGGCCAGGGATGTCTTCCCTGTGCTGGACAAGGACCCCGGGGGAGGCACGTCAAAGTTGACTTCATGCTCAGGAAGGGGATTACTGCTCCTGTCCCCTGTGGTGGAGGGTGTGTGTGTGTGTGTGTGTGTGTGTGTGTGTGTGTGTGTGTGTGTGTGTGTGTGTGTGTGTGTGTGTGTGTGTGTGTGTGTGTGTGTGTGTGTGTGTGTGTGTGTGTGTGTGTGTGTGTAGTGTGTGTGTAGAGAAGGATTGGCACGCAGAGACATGGGGGGTGAACCCACACCCCCACCTCTGCGCTCAGACACTCCCCACCACCCAGCTGTGCTTAGAGGACACGGCGGGGGGGGGGGGACGGTCCCATCAGGGACGGAGGGATTGGTCCAGGCCAGCTCTGCTCGCAGGGCTTATCTGAAGCATCCCACTTGATCCGCACACCTGTCCCATGAAGTGCTTTGTCTACACAGCCCAGCTGACAGATGGGGCACCTGAGGCACGGAAAAAGTAACTGAGTGCCTCAAGGTCGCCCGTAAGCAAGTGGCAGGGCTGGACTGTGAGCCCAGGCGGCCGGGCTCCGGGGCCCACGTGTGTGACCACCACGTCCCGCCGGGTTATTGCCGCTTCCTGTCTGGCCAGCCCCGCAGGGAGCATTACAAACCCAGGTGTGGATGGAGGCAGAGGGGTGAGGCTGGGGTGTCGGGGGCTTGTGGCCGGCCCCGGGGGGCAGGTGGAACCCAGAGGAGATGACGGGAGGCCAGAAGCATCCCACCCAGGCTGCTCCCCGTCTCCCTTTCCTTCCCTCCAGAGCAGGTCAGATTTGTGTTGTTTTTCCACACGGGGGTTCCGATGCTTTGGAAGGAGCTGAGCAGAGCGGGCGAGTTGTTGGTCTGGGGTCTGCTCCAGCTCGGCTCTGCGGGCAGCTTCTTGTAAAAGAAGGAAAACTCCCCCCTTTAAAAATACATTTCACTCGGGGCCGGCCCGGTGGTGCAGTGGTTAAGTTCGCACGCTCCGCTTTGGCGGCCCGGGGTTCTTGAGTTGGGATCCCGGGTGCGGACCTATGCACCGCTCATCAGGCCGTGCTGTGGAGGCGTCCCGTATGCAAAATAGAGGAAGTTGGGCGCAGATGTTAGCTCAGGGCCAATCTTCCTCAGCAAAAAGAAAAAGAAAAGTATATATATTTCAAAGCACCAACCATGCATCAGTCTGGTCAGCATGGGGGAGGGGAGGAGGCTGGACACAAAGATGCCCGAGGCGCTCAGGGCCGGATGGGGCAGCAGTCATGGACTGGCAGCTCCTGGCTTTGCCCGCTCTCTCTCCCCCTCTGTTTCCACCTCTGTGTCAGTTTGGGTGTCCCCAGGACTGCTTGAGAAAGCAGTGACAGCATGGGAATTCAGTCCATTTAGAGGGGGCCCTGCAGGCTGGGCGGGTCCCTGAAGGCTGCCTGGAGGAGGTGAGGTGTGCGCTGGGCTTTGAAGGATGGGCTGTTTCCTTAGGGCGGAGGCTGAAAAGGAGACATCCTTCAGCCGCCAGGCAGGTAATGAGAATGAGTAGAGAGGGTGGGTGTGGGATAGGGAAGGATGGGGCTGTGGCCCTCCAGAGAGCTCTTATCCCGGCTGACAGGTCCTGCCACCTAGAAATGATGGCTCACCTGGCTGGATCTTCTGGCTTTTTGAGAGCAACAGGGAGTCTAGATATTTAAGGAAATTTCCCAGTATTCCAGTCGCTGTGGCAGCTGCATAAAAATCAGGCTGCCAGTTTTCGGCCCTGCCCCAGGGCTGGAGGGCCAGAAGGATCTTTGGTGTGATGCTGCCAAGTTTCTGAGGCCTCCTGCCTCCCCCTCCCACCGAACTGTCCCAACGGGGGTTTGACAGGGCGGGCCTGCTGGCGCCTGGGCTTGGGGCCACATGCCAGTTCCCAGGCATCACACCCCAGTCCTGACGCTGGCCCTGACCCCAGGCTGTCCCTCCTGGCCGTGGGTTCACCTCCAGTCCTTCCCCCAGGGCTGCTACACAGTGATCCTCAACGCCTTCGAAACCTACGTCTACCTGGCCGGAGCCCTCGCCATAGGAGTGCTGGCCATCGAGGTGAGTGAGGGTGCCCCTCCGCAGCTCTCCAGAAGCGGGGCACACACCGGGTCTGGGGCAGATCCCCCGTGGCCTGCACCCCCCAGCCTACCTCTGTCTCCACGTCCTTAGCCTGGACCAGATGGGTCCCCCACTGTGGGGACTATAGGGTGGTCAGCCCACCGTGTGTGTCTGCTGACAGAGTCGTCATTGCACTCTGAACACATCTGAGCAAGACTGGGTGCTGGGCACCGGCAGGCCCTGAGGGTCCCCCCTCCTCTCCCATCAACGCCCCCCACTCCCCACCCCGACCCCAGCCCAGCCCAAGGTCCAGAGTGAGCTCTTGGCTGAAGGATCAGCACAGCTGACTTGAGGCAGGGGCTGCAGCCTGGCCCTTTCTCTGGGGGTGTCCAGGGTCTGTGGGCCCTCGTTAACCTCACAGGGGCGGTGTTCGCCCCCTTGACCCCAAGGCCGCAGAGCCCCCTCCAAGGGAAGGCGGCTGCAGACTCTCGCAGCCACCACTAGGTGGCGCTGCAGCCAAAGGCGGAGCCGCCCGTCCCCCCTCCGCGCTCACCCGGGTCACACGCGGCCGCTCCGGGGGGCTTGGACCCCCGCGTCGCCCACGCCCCCCCCCCATCTCCAGCAAGGGGCCCTCCGGACCTCAGCCCGTCCTCGGCCTGCGGGGAAGTGAAGTCGGGCCGCCCGATCCTCGGCCTCCCCCGCCCACCACCGTGTGGGGCTGCTTTCGGGCGCCCCAAGGCCGGCCCCATAAAGGTCGCCGCGCTCAGCCTCTCCCTGTCCTCGGCCCCGTCCAGAGCGGCTTCTGGAGACGGCTGGGGACCGGGAGAGGGAGCGGTCACTGACTGTGCGCCGCGCTGCTCCGGGCGAGCGCGTGGGGCGGGGACGGTGCACCCGGGACATCGCGGGCCTGTGTCCCCGCAGGAAGAACGGCCTTTAGGGTCCAGCGCCCAGCCCCTCCTCTCCCCAGACACAGGGCGTCTGAGCCGCAGTTTCCTGATGTGCAAAAGGGTGCTGGGGCCTTGCTCCTGGGGTCACAGATGATGGGGACCACGTGTCTGGCGCGTAGTAGGGCTCATCAAGCCGTGTCTGTGTCCTTGACCTGCTGCCCTCACTCCCAGCCCCCAGCCCCCAGCCCAGCTGTGGCCCCCACGGGAGCCAGAACCCTGCTCCACGGCAGGGACCTTGACTGTATCTCTGTTCCAGGCTCCCCGCCCCCCCCAACTCCCCACTGTCCTTCTGGAGGTTTGGCCATGAGCCTGTGGTCCAGGGACGGTCCCTCGTGCCACTTGCAAGAAGAGCTCTGGCCGAGGAGGCATCGGCCAGTCTGGTCGGGGGGGTGCGTCCCTGAGCCTGGGTCTCTGCGCACCCCCCCACCCAGGGTCCTTAGACTGGTGGTGGTGACTCTGTACCTCCTCCGGGAAGGGCTGCGTCTTCGTTGCCCGTTAATGACAATCCTGGTAACTTGAAGCATCTACTATATGAGGCATCATTCCCTCTTAGAGGACCACCTTCTTCAATGCCCCCACCGTCCTGTGAGCCAGAAGGGGAGAGCCCCGGGATTATGAGCGTGGGCTCCGGGTCAGAGCGCCTAGACTCAAACCCTGCTTCCCCACTTGAAGCTGTGTGACCTTAGGCAGGTTACATGACCTCTCTGTGCCTCACTTCCTGCCTGTGAAGAGGTTTCCGAGTAAGCACCTAGCACCGTGCCTGGCACACGGTGAGCTCTCCATACATACTACGGCCCGGAGACGGGGAGTGTTTGGCCCGGTGTTGCCGCTGGCAAATAGAGGCTCTGGATTTGAACCCGTGTCCACACCCCCTTCTCTCCATGACTACACTGCGTGAGGGGGACCAGTGGCCGGCGAGAGGGGCCTGCCCCGGGTTCGTGTCAGGAATCCCTGCAGCGGGGGCGTGCTGAGAGTGGCGGGCGGCCCCTTCCCCTGGGGTGGGCGCCCCCCGATCGGCCGAACCCTGTCTCCGCAGCTGTTCGCCATGACCTTCGCCATGTGCCTGTTCCGGGGCATCCAGTAGCCGGCGGGGCCGAAGACTCGCCGCCTGGGCCCGCCCCGCCCCTGTCCCCTCGGCCGGGAGGAGGAGGGGCGTCCGAGTGGCCAGGAGCGGGCAGGGGAAAAGAGCTATTTTTTTAACAAAACAAAATGCAGACGAAACTACGGACTGATGTCCCCGCCCGGACCCCGGGCGATGCCATGGGCTCTCCGCAGGGGCCCCAGCGCCCGAACCCGGGACACGGTCTGCAGTGGAGACCACAGCAAGACCGGCCCCAGGGCCCTCCTCCGCCCGGCCGGACTCTGGCCACCCTGGCCTGGGCCCTCTCCTCGGAGCTTCCGGACCTGGTGCCAAGAAAGTGGCAATTTAGCAACAAGGAGGAAAAAGCAAATCTGAGAGAGAGGGCGCCGCGGGCCGGGGACCCCAAGGAGATCCGGTCACCGCGTCCTTAAGGATTGGAACCCACGTGCAATCTCTGGTCCTCCGAGGATGGAGCTGTCCCTACCCCGGACTGGGGCCAAGAGTGGGCTTCGGACGCTGGATCCAAGGATGGCGAAGTCCTTGCCTCCCCCATCTGTTGAGCCAAATAATCTGGAAGGCCCAGAGAGGGGCGGTTTCTCAGCCACAGTCACACAGCATGTGCGTGACAGTTCTGAACAAGGACCGGGTCGTCCCCAGGCTGCCTGTCACTGCTTCCAGAGCTCTGTCGGTCCCAGCTGATGTGCTGCTCACACCCCTCCCTGCCCTCAGCATCCTGGTTTCCCCGGAAGAGAGAGGGCAGGCTGGCCAGGAACTGCTCTTCCCAGCTCCACAGCTAAGAAAATTCTGGAATCTGTCCCCCCTGCCCTCCTCCCACCTCCCCACACCTCTAAGCCCCCAGGAACACGCATGGACACACACTTCTAAGCCCCCAGGAACACACACATGGACACACCCACAGTTCCTTTTCCACACTGCCCACCACTCCCCACAAGCCCCTCTCCTTCCCTGTTCACCAGCAACTCCCTGGCTCCCAGGGCTGGAAGGAACCCCCAAGACCATCTGATTCTCCTCTTGAGGCTTGGATGTCTTCTGCAAGATCCCTGCCAAGACTTCTCTACCCTCTTCTTGCACACCTCCAGGGACGGGGAGCTTACTACCTCCCAAGACAGCCTTCTGCCTTTGGACTGCTCTGACTTTAGCATCACCCCAAGACACAGAAGAGGTCTGTTTTTCTGTGGTTCCGTCATGGCATCCCACGTGCTCTCTCTTTTTCCTGAAGTGTTAAGGCCACACACTGTCTCCCCCAAGCCCTCTTGTCTCCAGGCTCAAGAATTCCAGGGCCGCGGCCATTCCTGCTGTGACCTGGTTTCCTGTCCCTTCACTGTCCAGAGCACATTGCCGAGAGTTCCCTCCAGGCCCCGGGCAGGGAGAGGTTTTCCCACAGACCCGTTCACACTCACGCGGCACCCACAGATCAGCCCCTCATATGCTGGCCTCAGATTCTAGACCGGTGTTGGCAGCTGATCGCAAGAGGCCTTGACCCGATCAGTCAGGAGTGGCTGCCAGATGCTGTGCCGAGGATCCCAGGTTTGCTCTGGGCTCAGTGGGAGAGGACAGTGTAATCCCAACTAGTGATGTCTGTCTGCCACAGACATGGGACCGGGAGGGACAGCACGGCTGCTCCCCTCTCCTCTCTCTCCACTGCCCCCTTCAGGGTCTGGGAGGAGCCCATTCTGTGTCACAGGTCCTGTGCCAGCGTCCAGCCTCCCCTGCTGCTTTCCAGCCACTGGGAGACAGAGCTGCAGCCGAGAGCCCAGTGCCCCCCTGCTCTGCCACCCGCCCCCTTCTGCCATGCAGCCAGAGCTCTGTGCCTGCTGGAAAGATTCGTCTGACCCTCCTCCTCCCCTCTCCCCCTTTCTCCTTCCACCCTCCTGCTGGCCCTCCCTCCGGGTCTCTGGGCTGGATCTTTCCAGATTGTCCCTGTAACAGCCTGTCCTGGCAAGTCCACGATGCCAAGAGCTTCCTTGTGACTGGGGACCCCGGGGGCCCTGCAGCCGGCCCCCCAGCCCAGGCTGAGAAGGGCCTGCCCTCTAGATCCACCCACAGGCTTAGCTCCAGCGTCCTGGCAGAGGCAAATGGCTGGTCTGAGGTGGACAGAAACAAAACAAAACAAAAAATTGGGTGGGGGGTGCTCAGGGTCAAACTGGGCAGCTGTGTGGCTCCCGTCCAGGGGCATCCCAGCTTCCAAGCCCCATCTGGTCCCCCACTGCCCAGAAGCTGGGGACTTCCAGGTAAGGACAGGAGCCCGGCATCCAGCACCACTGGCTCCTGCAGACTCTCCCACCCCTCCCGGGCGCCCTGAGAGGGAGGAAGGGAGGTCTCGGGGGAACAGCTGGCTGAGGTGGTTCAAGGATGGACGTGAGACTCTCATCCCCAGGGCCCTTCCAGAAAGGGGCCAGGGACCCCTGGATCTGCCCCCACTGACCTCTCCAGCCGCTGACCACCTCTGGTACCACCCAGGCTGGTAGCTCTTTGCGAGGCTGCCTGAGGCCGTTGCTACTGGAACAAGAGAGCTGGGCCCCAGTCACAGGATCCTCGCTGGGGCTCCCAGATCTGGCTGGGCTGGTCCAGATACAGCCCACAATAGGTGCTAGTGGCAGTTGTTGGGGGGCAGGGGAGGGATGCCTCTTTGCCAAGACTTCCTCTGACCCCACTAACAGGGCGGGGTTACTTACTGCCAGTGACACACCCCACCACATATTGGAGGCCACGTCCTGCTCCGAAGCTACTGCCTCTTGGAGAAGGGGCTATATCTTAGGGGCTGGGGCCCCTCCTCGGCCTCCCATGCCCCTCTCTCCTATCCACACCTAAGGGGCCCGGACAGGATCCCCCAAACCAGCCAAGGCCCCAGCACCCCCATCCTCCCCGGAAGCCCCCTCTTCCCTTCCCTCGTGGGTCCTATGTCGAAAGTCTATTTTGAAAACCGTCCCTGTTCCTTGCGGTAGATGGCAGAGCTAATTTATCATGTGTATTTCCTGTGAGCCCCCCCCATTTTTATATTATATATCAAAAGGAGTTTTTGTAATATAAAACAGGACGCCCACACTGACGGTTTTGCACTGGTTTTTGTGACCGTTTCTTACAAAAAGGAAAAGGAACGAAGAATAAATAGTGACCGTGAAGAAAGGTGGTCTTGATTTGGGGGGGGGGGGCTGGGCTGGGACAGGAGGGCGCTGGGCCCCGGTGGCAAGGGGTTTTCTGGGACTTCCCAAACCTTTAAGATGGGGAGCTGGGCCCACACTGGGCCTTCCTCACTAGAATTGGGGGTTCCTTCGTCCCCCTCCCCTTTGTAACTGCCTCCTCCCCAACCACAACTCCTCTTTGCTTTAATGCCCCCTCCCACCAGGGCCATATGTCTGTCTGCCAGGCCCCCTCCCTCCAGGCCTTGCTCCAAGGTTTGACCCAGCAGCACAGAATTCCATGACCATGGCCCTGTGCCACAGCCAGGGCATTCCCATGCCCGCAGGCCCTCACTACCACCCCGTGGGGCAAGGCCATGCCACCCCCCGCCTCCTAGCTGAGAAAGGGGGCTTGGCCAGCTCAGGCCCAGAGATGCCTGACCCCAAACCCCATGCTTCCCGCTTCCCTGCCTGTCTCCCCCAGGGAATCTGTCCCATGCCCAGAGGTCATTAGGACAAACTGTCCATCACCCACTGGAGGCTTAGTCAAGCCTTAAAAGGCCTGGTCAGATGGAGGACGTAGCCTTGGCCTGCGGGCCCTGCCCACTGGCCACCACACCACCTCCCAAAGGCGGCAACGGCCTGCCTAGGGCTCGGCGTCGGGGCAGGATTCTGGAGAGGCACCAAGTTCAGTGGCAAGAGCGGCCCTTCCCCCGTGACCAGGTTCCCTCCTGCTAGGCCTCTCAGCTGTGTGACAGCAGCGATGCCGCTGCTCTGCTGGGCACTGGGCGTGTGGCCGCAGGGACAGCTGGGCACAGGGGAGGGCAGCGTGGGGCCCCGTGTGGGCCTGGAAGGTTCCCGAGGCAGAGGCCCACCTGGCAGCAGCCAGAGCCGGGCTGCCCGAGGACCACCCGTCTCCCCCTAGACACACTCCACTCCAAATGGGAATGGGGTCGGGGCCCGGGCTGCTGCTCTCCACACCTGTCCCCAGGGCCCAGGGGCTGCCCTTCCTGGTGTGCACATCCGTGTCCTGGAGGGAGGGAGAGCACTGGGCGCAGGGACTGATGGGGAGCACACAGCTGCTGGGAAGGGGCAGGGCAGGGACTCCAGCTCCAAGGGTGCCAGCCGGCCACCTTCTCCAGGGCGTGGGTGTTGGGGGGTCTGAGAGGAGGGGCCTGCTGGAATATTTCTATTTATTTCCCCTGCTGAGTTTGAAGGGCAACCAATCCCAGTCAGCAGGCCTAGGGGGCAGTCCAGGCCAGAGGTCCTGGGGGCAGCACCCTGGGGAAGGGGCTGAGCCAGGTGGACATCAGACCCTGGAGGACATGCCAAGGGACGAGGACATGCCACTGCTTTTCCTTCTTTCTCAACCCAAACCCCATCCCTTACAGGTGGCCTCCCTCTGGGGTTATCTGTGTGACCATCTCTCAGGGCTGGCCTGTGGGTGAGGCCCCTGGCAGTCTCTGGACACAGACCGTTGGTTGGAGCAAGGCCCCAGGAGCGCCCGTGGTGGCCAGGCCTGGGGCTGGGGACAGGGCCCTGGCTGCACGTAGCCCACCTCGCAGACAGGCTGAAAGGCGAGGGCCAGGTCCAAGACGGCCACCCCGGCCTGCCAGCCCGCAGCCGGCCTGTGGGAAGGGCCGGGGCGTGTGCTCAGCGGGTGGAGGGGCCCCACAGGTGGGGAGGGCCCACATTGAGGAGTAGGGGCACAGGGTCAAGTTCTCAGGTTTTCCAGCGTGGACAGAAGCCCAGTCCAGCTGCTGGGGCACTAGACTGGCCGGGGGTGTGGGGGAGGGCAGGGAGGCAGGCCATAGCCTCTCTCACAGGAAAGAAGGGTCCCCTGGCAGACGGGGCTGGAGCCTCGCTTTAGCCCAGCGCCCCTGCGATTCGAGCTCTTCAGTCAGCGTCCGTCCAGGGGGTCCGGAGGCCATGAGGCCCAAGAAAAGGAGGCGTCACTGTGTGGGGCGAGGGACAGGGGTGCAGAGGCCCCGTCCCTCCCCAAGCCTGAAAGCCCAGGAGATCGCAGCATCCAGAGAGTGCCCGGGAGGAGAGGAAGGCGGCCACCCCTGCCTGCCTGGGGCAGGGTTGGGGCAGGGCAGGGCCTCCCGGACGTCCAGGAACCAAAGGGAAACCGAGGCACCAGGGCCTCTCTGCCCAGAGCGGCCCGGCCCGGTGGGCGGCTAGACCTTCTTGGGTTTTCGGCCAACTTGGTAATAGTAGTAAATGCTGATGGCAAGGAACAGGAGACGGCTGGCCAGGAGCAGCAGGATCCCCATGGACACCAGGCCCGTCTCGGCCAGCGTGGCAGTGACCACTGTGGGAGAAAGGCCGGGAGGGGACAGAGGTCAGAGGAGGGGCGTGCCTCCCCCCACTACCCCGCCCTGAGCGGGGGAATCCTGCCCCCTCACCCGACGCCACAGACAAGTCTGATGTCCCCGGGGGCAGGCGCTGGGGGAGCATGTGGGCAGAACCGGGGTGTGCTGTGACCCGCACTGGGATGAGAGTGAGCGAAGGGGGCGGGACTGCACATGTGTGCGTGTGGGAGGCTGTGGGTGTGCACGTGTGTACTCAGGAACACAGGTATGGGTCAGGTGTGCAGCACACATGTGCTCGCACAGGGAAACACAGCCCTCAGACAGGCTCCCATCACTTCCTGGAGACCCAGGTGGAAAGTGCTAGAAGGTGGGATCCAGCTGCCCTGCCCGCACCCCCGCCCCACCCTCACTGCCCACCTCAGGACTCACCCAAGAACTGCACCCCGAAGTAGCAGGCCTCGGTGAGCAGAGTCCATCGGATGATGGCCTTCTCCGCCGTGTAGAGGGCGTTCCACATGATCAGCGAGATGCCTGCAGCGGGAGAGGAGCGGCTGGGGCGGGGCAGCCCGACCCCCACCCCAGGGGCAGGGGCAGGGGCCTGGCCTTCCTCCCTGCGGCCTTATAAGGTCAGGGAGCCGGGATCTCGACTTCCACATCCCCTGCTCCACTCACATTCCTCAAATTAAAGCTCATCCGTCCATCCCGTCCCGTTCCTTCCAGACCCCACTCTGCTGCACCAGCCAATGAGCTCCTTCACGTTCATGTCATTTCCAACACACGTGGGACACTGGGCAAGTCTGTCCCATCACTGGGGCTGTCTTTCCATTTGTAAAAGGGGAGATTTGAGCCCACGTCAGATACTGGGAGGATTCGGCGTTGATGGAGTCTGTTGAGTCGGTGGGTTACCTGGTCCTACAATCATGTTTTCTTTCCAAATGGACTCCGGAGACAGAAAACCCGAGCCCATTCAGGGATCACCGAGGGGGGAAGTCCCAGGGGGCGGCAGTGGACCATATTCTTCAACCGGTGTCTGCTGGCTCTGAACACCAGGTGTGCTCGTTCTATTTCAACAAACCTCACCCACAACCCCGTGAGTTGAGCTCTCCACCGCATGGCTGAAGTGCTTGAAGCCGCCCCATCTCCACCACCCCCCGCCCCAGAGTTATTGGAGCGTGCCTTTGAAGGTTGAATAGAAGTGCAATGGGCACAGGCTCAGCAAACTGCATGTGCAAAGGCAGGGAGGCCTCCTGAAACGGGACATCCTGAGGTGTGGCTGGAGTACGGGGCCCCCGTGGAGTGGGGGGAGGTAGGCTTGGGAAGGCAGGCTGGATCCACCCCACGGAAGACCCTGAATGCCAGGTGGAGCGGGGACTTTATTCTACAGGCAATAGGGAGCCATAGAGCGTTTTGGAGGAGGGGAGGGACACCACCCGTGCTAGGGTTTGAAAGCTGTAACTCAGCTCCCTAACGAACACTGTTGTGGCTCAGATGAGAGGAAACAGAAGGGGTTCAAATGGGAGGCCCAAGGGTGTGAGGGGTTTTGCAGACACTGTGTTGATTTTGCCTCCTCCTCTGGGCTCTGAGGCCCTTGGAGGGCAGGGCCTGGGTCTCTTCATCTCTGTGCCCCAGTGCCCAGGTGGGGCACCACACACAGCAGGCACGCAACCCAGGCTTGTCCCAGATAATGGCAAAGACACGTGCCTTCCAGCAGTGGCCACAAGATGGCAGCACACACCCAGCAGCTGAAGAGGCTGAGACAGGCAGCAGCTGAAGGGGGCGCTGGGAAGGGGAGCCCCAGCCCAGAGGAGGGCTCCCCAGGTTTCCCTCAGCCCAGGTGGGTCCCCCACCTGCCCATCACCTCCCCCAGAGTCCACCCCAGCAATACGCACTGAGGAGGGCGCCGCCGTAGAGGCGGATGGGGGTCCTGCTGGTCACCTGGCCTTCATCGAAGACGGCATCGTAGAGCTGGTCAGGGAAGGCGAGGGCCTGCAGGCAGTGGGCGGGAGGCTCAGGGGAGGGGTCACTGCTGAAACGCCCCCAGGAGCAGGACCGGGACCTTGACTGCCCCCTCACGCCAGGACAGAAGGGGGGCAAGGAGTCGGGACTACGGACAGTGGGACCTGGGATGCTCCAGGTGGGCAGGGCACGGGGCGGCGGGGGGGGGGGGGGGGAGCGTCAGGAACCCACCCTGGAGGCAGCCAGACCACCTTGACAGCGGACCTCGGCGTGATGGCCATGCAGGGAGAGGTGGCAGGGGCCCAGGGCCGGGGATGAGCCCCCCGCGGAGGCCCGGACGCGGGGCAGGGGGAGTGAGACCCGGGGGAGGGGGCTCACCATGATGGCGATGCCAGAGAAGAGCACCGCAGAAACAAACTGCCAGAGCCTGGGGGCACGTGGAGAGGAAGGTCACAGCCAGGCCCCCCGCGGCCACCCCCAGGCCCCAGGGACCCTCCCCTCTCCAGCCCAGGAGCCCAGGGATGGCTGGTTTGAGGAGAGGGAATGAGATGGCATGGAATCAAGGTCAACACGACACAGCAGCAAGCCCCTCCCCGTGACCCTGCCCCCCCAAAACACACGTGTATGCTCACCTCAGCCCCAAAGGCTCCCGAATAGTAAACTTGATTTCATTGCCCAAGACCTGGCTGATCTGTGGACACAGAAGGGTCAGAGGCAAAGAGAGAAGGCAGCTGTCAGCACGCCCAGCCCACTCACCCCCTCCCAGAGCTGCTGGCACACCCAGGGACTCCCCTGGGACCTCTGCTTAGCCAAAGGGTCACCCAGGCAAGGAGGGTCACGCCCTCGCTGCCTCCCTGACCCCAGGACTTAAGGGGAGCTGAAAATACAGTGGCTGAGAAGGACAGCTCAGGGGTCTGCAGATGGGGGCTTGAAGCCTGGCTCTGCCACTTACTGGTGTGGCCTCGGGCAAGTCCTTAACCTCTCTGAGCCTCTGTTTCCTCGTCTGTAAAATGGGTTCATAACTGTATCGCCATCTCCCAGGGCTAGCGAGATTAAATAATGCTTATAAGCAGTTGTGCGACCCCGCACACATAATACGCACTTGATTCATTCTAACGATCGGTTTTCATTATTCCCCTGACGTCTCTATTAACTTTCTAGAAAAACGTGTGAAGTCCTGGGGTTCCTGCAGGTACAGGGGCCTCAGCTACTCTTCTAGCCACATGACGGGCCAGACCCGCCTCCCACACTGGTGGTCAGGGGTGGACCCCGGGCATGGCCGGCTCCGGCCCCTGTGCGGCCCACCTTGGAGCGGTGGACCTCCCCGTCGTCGTCCTCCCCGCCCACGCCGAGGATCTTGCGGGTCTTCAGACGGCTCACGAGGTCCGTCTGGCTGTGCTTCTTCATGAGAGGGGGAGGCTGCTTGGCTGCCATCTTCTCGGGGACCCCAGCGTCCGGGGAAGCGCTGAGGGGAGGAGACACCGGTCTCAGGCCACTGGTCCCGCCCAACTTCCAGGCCTCGGGGGGCAGCCAGACCCGAGCCAGGGCCTGCTGCGTCTCCCCCCAGCCCGGGCAGCAGGTGGAACACGAGGAATCTGAGGGCCCAGGCCCAGAACTCAGCTCCCCAAGCACCTGCTGTGTGACAAGGGGCAGGTGTCTCCCCTTTTCCGGCCTCAGCTTCCTCATCTGTAAAATGGGCTGGGGCGGATGCTCCCAAGGCCCTTCCAGATCTGCCAGCTCGTATGGCCTAAGTGGACGTGGCACACCCCAGGTGACGGGGCCGGATGGAGACTTACAGACGGCCCTGGAGGAGAGTGTGTGCCCAGACAAGGCATTCGGCTGGATGGAGACCACGCTTAAAGGTTCCTGGGGGTGGGGTAGAGGGGGCTCGGGGTCGGTCGGGCAAACGAGGTTCAGAAGAGGGAAGGATCTGCCCAGCCTCGGGCGGGGGTCCTGAGTCTGTGTGGGGTCCAGGCCCCCCACTGAACCTTCGCCCAGACCATCCCGGCTGCCCAGCACTCCCTCCCTCCTTCAAACCCGCCAGGGCTGCAAGAAGGGGAGGGGGTGGCATGGGACCCGCTGAGCCAGAGGAGGACGGTCAGGAGTGTTGGCGGGGATCCTGTGGCCGCAGTCCAGGCTTCGTCCCCTCCCTGCCACTGGCAGCCCCACCCCCATATCTGCCCCCATCCCCCATAGCCCCCAATCCCACCTCGGGCCAGGTCTTGAGCACCTACCGTGTGCAGGCACTGGGCTGGGCGACAGAGACGCAGAGATGAGTGAGTGCCCGTCCCCGCCTTCGGTCAGCACAAAACCTGCGCGGAGGAGACAGGAGTGTAAACCGCAGTGAGGTAAAGGCTTCTGGAAGCTTCCCTCTAATCACAGCCGCCCTGCAAGATGGGGACCATTTGCGCCCATTGCACAGATGAGGAAACTGAGCTCAATGGGGCTCAACAGAGACGGGAGAACACTAGTACCCCCACCCTGCTGCGTGCCCCCAGCGCTGAGGGCCCCCATATGCCAGCATCTCATTGCCACCTGCGGCCACCGTCTGGCAGAGCAGGAAAACCACCCCTGTTCACAGACAAGGCTCAGAAGTGACCTGTCCCTCAGCCAGGGGACCTGAGCTCGGCTTGCCGGACCTCCCTGACCGGGGCTTGGGCCCGGGTCTTGGTGCCATGTGGCCCCAGGCTGGCCCTGTGGCCATGGCTGCCAGAGAGAGAAATGTCCCCAGGTCACCTCTGGTCCTCCAGCCTCCCAGCAAATAAACATTAGAACAGAGAGTCCGACTGTGGGGTGTTGGGACAAGGTGGGAAATAAACTTGGATAAACTAGGCAGGTAGCCAGCAGCTCGAGTTTGGAAATGCCAGCAAGACTGGGGTCTTTAGTGAGGCCAATGCCCTCTGGCCTGGTCCCACATCTGTAACATGGGGGCAGCGATGCTCTCCCTCCCACACACCCGCCCCGGGACATGGAGGTGGCGGGTGCTGACCAGGAAGGCAGTTCCACTGCCCGACGGCAGTGGGCGGGGAGGCAGCCGGCCCAACGGGGGGCCCGGGGTTTGACCGCGCTGTCCCGCCGGGCCCCTGGGCGCTGTCACATCTCAGCCACTTGCCACCACCTCCTTGTGAATCCAGTCAGCAGCTATAATCAGCCTGGCGGCCCTCCCGCTGCCAGGTGGGCCCGCCCGAGGCTGCCCACACCCCAGAGCCCAGAGCCGCTGCTGAGAACAGCACAGCTCGCCCCCCACACCCCCCCATGAAGGAACCACCCACCGGGCAGCCCAGCCCTCACCTTCCAGCCTCCCCTCTGGCCTTTCATCTTTTCCTTTGCGCACAGCCAAAGTGACCTTCTTTTGTCATATACTTATGTGAATTTTAGCACATACAGAGTCACGTAACCACCACCTGCAAATGGGGACATAGGGCAGTGGCACTGCCCCCAAAACTCCCTCGTGCTGTCCCAGCCACACCCTCCCCTCACCCCTGATCCCCAGCAACCCCTGATCCGTTGTCTGTCACTAGTTTTATTTCTGTTTGTTCACATATGTTAGATAAGTGGAATCATATAGTATATAACCTTTCCAGACCAGCTTCTTTCACTCCGCATAGTGCCTTCGAGATTCCCCCAAGCTGTCATGTGCATCAACAGTCCAACCCTCTTCACGGCATAGTAGTATTCCATGGAGAGATGGATAGTTTATCCAGTCACTCACGGAAGGACAGCTGGATCGTTTCTAGATTGTGATGATTATAAACAGAGCTGCTATGAACACCTGTGTACAGGGTTTCTGTGTGACTGTAAGTTTTCCTTTCTCGAAGGTAAATACCCAGGACTGAGTTATACGGTAAATCTACATTTAACTCTGGGAGAAAGTGCCCAACTGTTCTGCAGAGGGCGAACCATCGGCCCCGTCCGCAACGCACAAGCGGTCCAGTTGCTTGGCATCCTCGCCAGTTCCCGGTATGGGCAGTCCTTCTGTGAGCCCTTCAGATACGACCCCCTGGCCCTTAACCTTCTTGCCCAGGCTAGCCGAGCTGCCTGACTCGGTCCATCCTGGCCGTGGGACTTGGGCAAGCCACCTCACTCTCTGAGCCCGGTTCTCCCCATCTGTGAAATGGAGCTATAATTCCCACCTCCTGGAGATCTAGGGGCCAAAAGAGCAGCTCGGTCAGAGCACGCGGTGCCGCGACTGCACATTTAAACGAAGGAATCGCATTTCGGGAGGATGTGCTCCGAGCCAGGGTGGTGGGACACGGCCCCTGCCCTTAAGGAACTCACAGCCTGGATGGGGACGAGGCCCCCGATCTGTCACCCATCTGTCAGTGCAGGTCACTTCTCCTCCGAGCCCCAGGGCTCTCATCTGTGAGATGCAAACAACAGCCCTTCCTTTTCCCCCAGGCTAGTCTAAGGAGAAACTAAATAATGGACAGAAAGTGCTGTATAAGGCGCCAGCGAACTGCTAAAGCCAGAAAGCTAACGGTTAAGAGCTCAACAGCTGAAGCCATACTCTCTGGGTTCAAACCCCGGATCCACCACTTCTTCGCTGTGTGACTGTGGGCAGGTCACTTAATCTCTCTGTGCCTCAGTCTCCCCATCTGTGGCTGGGAAAATAAAGGGTCCTACCTCACAGAAATGTTGTGAGGATACACATCTCCGTGAAGTGCGTGGGGCAGGGCCTGGCCCTCGGAAATTGCTGGATTGAGATGGCACTTAGACACAGACACTCACACCCTCCCCAAGTCCCCCACATGGCACTGGCTCTGCGGTGGAGGCCAGGGAGGATCAGGAGGGGGCCTAACTAGCACTTCCCGACGTCTCCACCCCATCGGGCAAAGCCCCTGGTCCCGTGGCATGAGGTCGACGCTCAGGCCCCAGCCCACCGGCCTGGGCTGTCAGAGATCCCAGCTCAGAGGATCAGCTGCCTCCCTCTGCCCGATGGCCCTCCCCTCCGCACCTCAGGCCTGAACCCGCAATGCCCAGGGTGTGGGTGTGTGGTGCCAGCCTGCTGGGGCTGGGGACGGAAGGGGACTAGGGTGTCCTGGGCTACACTGGACACCCCGTGTCACTCTTAAGTGGGACAAGCTTTATCCACAGGCGCTGCCATGGGTACCTGGGCTGGTGGGACCCACTGTCGCTGCCCCCAGAGCCCAGCCCCAGCAGCGAGCCCACCACCAACAAAGGGCCCCGTGGCCGCCCAGGGACAGTGAGATCTTGAATGTGATCTCCAGGGGCAGGATGCTCTGCACGGGGAGCTGCTGTGAGCACTGAGCACCATCCCTTCTCCACCCAGGACCGGGCCCTGCCTGGGGAGGGTGGGTAGGCAGCCCCCCAAATGGGCCCCACCCCCCATCAGCTCTGTCCTTGAACTCTCCTCCCCTTCAGGGCCGCTCCAGGTGTTTCTTTTCGGCCTGGCCCCACCAAGTGAGGACAGAGGGCGCCTCCCTCCACTCCACTCCCTGCTGCCTGGCTGGACACGGGCTTCGGGGCAGCCAGACCTGGGTTCAAATCCTGGTTCTGCCCTCTTCCCAGCTGCACCACTTTGGGCAAGTCATGGCCGCTCTCCCAGCCTCAGCGTCTGCCCCTGCGACACAAGGGTAATGAGAAAGCCCACTTTGCGGCAGTGCTGGAGGATAGACAGGCGTGTGGGCAGCGTCTGCGGCCAGGTGCCCTGCCCAGGACAGGCCTGGCGCTCGCTCCCTCTGCTCCCCCTTTCTTCATTCAGCCGTGCACAGTGGAAAAATCCCGACTCTCGGGGCTGTCACGCTTCTTGTCCCAGACCAGCTGCCTTCTGAAGGGCCCCCAGGGCTCCCCCGGCTGCCAGGCTGCCTGAACCTAGGGGAAGGGTGGGCAGGAGGGGCCCCTCCACCTCCACGCTCACCTGGGAGAACCTGCCAAGCAGGGAGAAGGGACAGTGGCTTGCAGCCCCCCAGCACCTGAGTTCATGACCCTCTGCATTCTGCCCCAGATCTCGATTCCCAAGAAAGCCAGCAAATCACTGTCCTTTTAACGCTTGTTCCCACTTCTGAGCCACTGCCCACCAGGAGGGCGCTCCCTGCCCTCCGCTCCCGACCTCGATGCCCCTTGTTCCTCAGGGTCTCTGCACAGCCCCTCCTCCAGGGGCCTTCCCCAGACACAGTGCCCGCCCTCCTCTGGACTCACGAGGGTCTCAGTGTGGGATGGCCCCTGGCCGCTTCCAGCCCATACTCCTGCTCATTCCACAGGCAGTTGGACCCCCCGAGACCAAGGATCTGAAGGCAGTGCTGTGTGCCACCCGAGAGCCTGCCCGCCGGGCCTCGGCACACGGTGGGCACCCTGTCAGCAAAGGCGAGTGAGTGACCGCTGCGCCGAGGGAAGCAGGCCTCCCCAACCCCACCCAGAACACTCCGGCTCACACCCAGTTCCATGTGGCAGGGCCCACAAAAGGCCCCGCTCCAGACACTCACTGGACCAGGCAGGAAGCTGAGGACCTGTCCCAGGCCACCCGCGAGCTGGGGGCAGAGGAAGGCGGGGAAGGGGCTTAGCAGGAGACTGAGTTGGGCTGGAATCTGGACGCCCCTCCTGGCCAGGTGGCCCTGGGCAAGCGGTCCTGGGGTGCTGGAGACTCCAGGAGAGTGGGCGCAGACTCTCGGCAGGGGGCCCAGCCTATGGGGTGCCCAGGAGACGGTGGGGGGTGGAGGCTGGGTGAGACATGGCCCCCACCACCTCAGAAAGCTGCAGCCATCACTAGGACAGGCGCCACGGGGCAGGGGTGTCTGGTTTTGTTCACGGGGCCTGGGATGGTTCCCAGCACATGCCCAGCTCAACTAATATTTGTGACAAATGAGTGAGTGGGGGGAGGGGTTGAGAGGCCCCCCCACTGGCCATGGTCCCACTGCCTGCAGCCCCCTCCCCCTTCCTCATGTTCGCTGGCATCTGAGGCCAGGAAGGAACATCCCCGAAGAGCTCCCAATGGCAGCCAGACAGAGGGGCCAGGACTGGGCAGAGGCCAAGATGGAATGAGGCCAGGAAGGGAGGCGCTCACCAGGGGTACAAGTGGCAGGGGAGGATAACTGGGGGGGAGTGTGTACTTAATGATTAAGCAAACTTGACTCAAACCCCAATGCTTTATCTCGATCTGTGACCTCAGGAAAATTACTTAACCTCTCTGAGCGTCCATCTCCTGTGTGAAACCACACTGCTCCCTCTTCTTAGCTCACAGGCGGTGATAAGCGTACCGAGGAAAGGCAGTCGAGGGGCCTGCCACCTGCTCTGTGCTCCATCAAGGACGGCAGTGAACAGCATTAATGGGGCGGCTGCACAGGCCCTGCCCTGGCAGATCAGATGGGGCCAGGACATCATTCCCATGCTGGTCCTGGAGGACTTCTCCCACCCCCTCTGTAGCCTTCCCAGGAAGCCTGGTTTCCATAGAAACGGATGGACTGCAGAGCTGTCCCCTTCACAGAGACTGTGCCCATGAGGGCTGGTTAGGAACCTGACCGGGAGAGGGTGGGGGAGGACAGGAAGGGGCCTGGGGGCCAGAACACCCACCAGCTGCCGAGCCTCCTGGTGACTCAGAGGGGAGTCACTGCTGCTGAATCTCGAAGCCAAGAACCACTTCCCTTCCAAACGAGACCCTCTGGGAAGGGGCAGCACACCCGTCCCTCCCCATCTGGTAGGGAGAGCATCCTCCCCAGGGCTGGAGGTGGGGACCAGTCCTTCCAGACCAGAAATTCCTGGAATCCCCGCCACGACCCTATGAGAACGGGTGTATTATCCCCCCATTTTACAGATGAGGAAACTAAGGCCCGAGTGACTTATTCAGGTGTCTCTTGGGGGAGGTGGCAGACCTGAAATTCAACCAAGTTCCTATGCTCTAACTGGATACCCCGAGAGGAGCTGGTGTGTGTGGGGGGGTGTTGTTTGGTGAGCCTGACCTCCAAAAAGAACAAAGCTCTGAGCCATCTTCCCCATCACATCTCCTCTTGAAAGTCCCGGGCAGGTGGCCAGCATCTGACCTCCTCCCGGGGGTCCAGCCCCCCTTGGGTTAAGGCCCTGTGACTTGAGCAGGACTGGGAAGGGCTGCAGGGAGATCCATTGTTCTGTTATCGCGCTGGTGCAAAATAGCTGGAAATGGGGCCCGGGGCAGGGCAGCCCCAGGATGCGGTGGGCAGTGAGAGATGGAGCCGGGGGCGGGGGGGGCCTGGCCAGAGAGAAGGGGAGGCAGGGAGAGAGCCCCAGCCAGGGGGCCCCTGCACCATCCACCCTGCAGTCGCTTCCTGGGGAAGCCCATCACCCCCTCAGGCAAGACGGGGTCTGAACACTCCCAGCCACCGCCTCACGCAGAGTAAATTTCGCATCTCAAGGGCCATGACAGAGAGGCTTGGGGACAAAGGGACCTGTGTTGGAACCTCAGCTCTGCATTACCAGCCCTGTGCCTGGGGGCGGATTAACCTCATTCCTTCACTGTGAGCGGGGGTGACAACGTCTGACTTACTAGGTTGTTGGGAGGGTTGGAGCCAGACTAGGAAGTCACAGGACACGAGAAACCTCGAAGGACCAGCTGCGTTACTGACACCATCAGGGCCGCAGGTTTTGGGAGGGGGTCTCGGGGCCCAGGGGGAAAGTGCAGAAGCCGAGGCGAGGCTGCCAGGGGCCGGGCTATTCTGAAGGCCGGGTCTGCCTTTGTCGGCCTCGTCTCCCGAGTGCACGGCAAGCCAGCCGAGCGCGGGGCCGCGCCACCCGTCTCTCTCATGTCCCAGCATCACTGCCGGGCAAAGGGCGAGGGTGACAGGGCAGAACCGGCAGAAGAGGAGGGAGCACGATGTGAATCCTGCTGGGGTGACAAACCCAGTCCCCACAACAAAGAAAGGGATTCCACGCCCCGTTTCCAAGACCCTCCAGGAACGTGGCCGCTGGCACTGGAGGGTTTGCGCAGAACTGGAAGGCTGGCAGGTGAGCCGAGTCACTGGTCTGGGAGCCAGGACAGCTGAGGTCACCGGCAGACTCTGCCATCACGGGTAAGCCAGGGCCTGACCTCGGGACTCAGTTTCCCCACCTAAAAATATGGGAGTGTGGTCTTTGGGGCCCCTCCTGGCTGTAATATTGGTGATTTTGCTTCCAAACCCTGCTGCTTACTAGCCACACTCCTGCCAAGGCCCCAGGTGAGATGCCCCGCCCCCAAGTCTCATCACCCCTCACCGCCTCTAGGGACCCACGTGTTCCTTCTGTCTCTCTACTGGTTCTTGCTTTTGAAGGTGCCTAATTTCCAGAAAGGCAGAGAGAAGCCCAGACTTTCATCACAAGCATCTTCAAAGTTTCAGGGTCAAAAATAAACATTCCCTGCTGTGTTGGAGGATGAGAGGGCAGGGCAGGGTGGAGGGCAAGGAGGGGACATCCCCGGGGGCCTCGCCCAGGGGTCTGAAGCTGCTGCTGTGTGCAAGGGGGGTCCAGCCCTCTGATGGCTGGCCATCCGCCACCACTCAGAAGTCCCTTAGAGGGTCTTCCTGTCCTTACCGTCACTCACAAAGGACAGAGCATGTGGAGAATTCCTGTCCTTTTCAACCCGGGAGCGGGCCAGCCTCCCCCAGTCCCAGGGCCCTCAAAGGCTGCTCCCGGGTCCCATGGGGCCAGAGGTCTGGTGAGAAGGCGACGGACTCATCCCTCTCTCTTCCCACCCCTCCCGCCTCCCTAGCCGCCCGGGAACTTGGAGAAGAAGGACAGGAGGGTGGGAGGGGAGTTTCCTTGAAGGATGCACCACCATTTTGAGCCAACTTTTTCAGAAGCAAGTGGTGATTTGCCTTCTTGGGGGTCTGGGGGAGGCAGGCAGAAGAGTCCCTGTACTTTTCCCAGGACCCTGATGGGCCAGAGCCACAGCCCAGGACCGACCGTCTCCCCCAGGGTTTGGGGCTCTGGGTTAGTGGTTAAAGGAGCAGGTCACGACTCACACGGCCCGGGCTTCGATCCTGGCTCGACCACTTATCAGCTGCATGGGCTCAGGACAGAGAGGCCACTTCTCTGGGCCTCAGTTTCCTCACCTGTTAAATGGGTGTGATAATGACACCCACCTCCCACCGAGAAGAAGATGCACAAAAAACATCTAGAAGAGTACCTGTTTCGTAGTGAATACACAATAATACTGTTGCTGCTGTTATTTTCAGACTAGGAGACTCAATCCCTTTGCTTCAGTTTCCCCCTCGACCAGATCAGCTTCAAAACAGGTCCCCTTCCAGGGGCCACATGTGGACACAGAGTGGGATGCTTACAAGGGGGTGGCCACAGGAAGGAAATGGCCGCAGGAGAGAGCAGGGTCCCTTTGGGTCAGGAGGGATAGGCTGCCCCCAGTGCGCTGACAACAGGTGGGCCGGGAGAACTGGGGGAGGGGCTGGCGACAGGCTGCAGAGACACGGAACCCTTGGGGGTAGTAAGCCTGGGCGCTTCCCCTCCATGGCCCTGCACTTGGCCAGACCTGGCCCTGGGAGGAGCACAACCTGCCGTGAATGAATGGTGGAGATTCAGGGAGAAGAGAACGAATTATGGGCCAGGACTCGGAAGTCAGGCACCCCGCCCTGCGGCGGTCACTCCTGGACTGCACGTCCCGGCGTGATTTATATGCTGTTTCTGAGCATCACCTCCCTCACCTGTGAAATGGGGAGGCTGCATCCCTTCTCAGCCAGCCTTGCCTCCTATCCCTTCCCCACCCCTCACTCCACCCTAGCTGCACTGACTCCTTGCTGTCCCTCAAATACAACAGGCACATTCCAGCCTCAGGGCCTTTGCACAGGCTGTTCTCTGCAGGATCTTTACCTCCTGGGCTGTCCCCTCAGCTCACTCCTTCAAAGCCTTACCTGGAAGGTCACCTCCTCAGGGAGGCCTCCCTGACCACACTATTTAAACGGCAAGCCCACCTTCGACCTCAACACTCAGCTTTTTCCTTCTCACCTCCCAATACTCTATATAATTTGCTTATTTATTTTATCAGTTATTTGCCCGTCCCCCCTTTAATGTCAGCTCCATGGGGGCAAGAATATTTGGTTCACAGCTGTCTCCCAGGGCCTGGAACTGTGCCTGGCACTCGGTTTCCTAAATCATTTTTTCCATAAAGCTCACAAACATTTTGTCCAATAAGTGAGAGTAAAGAACAGTCCAGAACCGTGTGCATATCGGGGGTCCTTGTTAATTCCACTCCCCCTCCTACTCCGCGCCTCAGCGGCAGACCCTTTCTCCAGCAGAGGGGGTGGGGCTATCCTAAGAGCTTGGGGGAGGGGAGACAGCTGAGTGTGGGGTTGGAGAAGCTGCGGGGGCTCTGGGGGCAGGGCCCCGCGGAGAACAGGCCTGAGCTGTGGGTCCAGCGGGTGTTGACAGCCTCAAGTGGGTGGAGGGCTCTGGGCCGCAGGGCTCCGGGAGGTCTGATTAAGCTGACAGCGTGTGGGCGGAGAAGCCGCCAGGGCAGCCGGTTCCCAAGACACTGGGGCCAGAGGGGACCTCGGGCCCAGACGGCCCATTTTACAGATGGGATAACAGAGGCCTGGGGAATACGCGGTGTCTTGTTTGCTAACAACCCAACAAGAAAAATCTCTCCTCCCCCTGGGCTGAGCGTGAGGCTTCGGCTGAGGAATGGAGAATGCCCCCTCCTGGCCCTCCGACAATCCCTCCCACCCCACCCCCTCGTCCCTGACCTCTGCCGGCTGCAGAAAGAGAGGATCGCGGCCCCCTCTCCACAGGCCGCCAGGGCTGGAGAGGCCGCACAGTTGGGGCGCGCATCCCTGCAGCCCCGGGGCCCTCTCCCCGCAGGGCGGCCCCACCAGGAAAAGTTGGTCTGGAGGAAATCAACCAGGAAGTGCGGGGCGGTGGGGCGGAGAGGCGGCCTCGGCCGACCCTGGGTTTCGGAGGAACCTCGGGGTTTTTGGTCCCCGCCCCCATCGCCCCCCGGGGCCAAAGGGAGGCGGGGGGAGCCCGGGACTGGGTGGGGGCGGGGGAGGGTGGAGCGAGGGGACTCAGCCAGCGCCCGACCCTGGGGGGCGCACAGGGGGTGGGCGCGGCGTTCTGGCCTTTCCTCTGCAGACCCGCCCGGGTGGGTGCGAGCATTATGCTCACGACAGGGAGCCCCCGCCCACCCAGCGTCAGGCTAATGGCCCCACACTGCCCCCTTCCTGCTGAGCGCGCGACTTACGGGAGACGGGTGGCGTCTGTCTCCACCTGTGCTTCCCCTACCCGCCGCTCCCAACAACCGCGGCTTAGGCGCGGCTTCGGTTTCCGCCTCTCCCCACATCCCCCAGCCTGGAGACTGGGGTCTCTCCCCGTGCTGCTCCTCCCCGCTCCAATGTGTCCTTTATCTTCCAGCTCCAGACACTCATCCAGTTTCTGCGACCCGGGCCTGAGGGCTGGGGGCCCTAGGCGGGGAGCTCCGGGCTGTTGGGCGCCCCCAGATCCTCCCGCCCAGCACTCCCGCCCACGGCCCCCCGAACCAGAAGGTCGGGCCAGACTTGTGGGCAGCAGGAACTCGGCCACCTCGGTCCACGGCCCTGCGGGGGCGAAGAGGGAAGGAGGGGGACTCGCAAGTTTGTGCCGCGCACTCCCAGGACCCGGGAACAATGGAAGGGGGGCGGAGGGGAGTGATGGAGGGGGGAGGGGACAGAGAACCGAGCGCGGGGACCGAGTCAGACCCCAGGGAGAAAGAAACCGCTTTTGGCTCTGTCTCTCTCTTGCTCCGAAGCAGAGAGCGCGAGCCCGAGAGGGGGAGGCCGAGGGCGAAATCAACAGCCCAAGAGGGAGGAGACGGCGGAGCGCGGAAGCCAAGCCGGGGGAGAGAGGGAAACCGAGTCAGAGGGAGGGGCAGCGAGCGGAGAAAGCGAACGAGAGGAACAGAAGGGGCTGCGGGACGACGCCTTGGAGAGGCGAAGACGAGACCCCTGGGGTCCCGGCAGGATCCGCCAGTGCCAAGAGGTCCTGGGGCGCCCGGCTTGCGCGCCTGGGATCCCCGCTGTCCCCAGCGGTCCCTGCGGCCGCAGGAGCCCCGCCGGGCTGCGCTGCGCAGGCACCGGCGGGCGGCGGGAGGGGAAAGTGCGAGGCTCCGAAGCGGCGGCGGGGAACAGAACTTACGTGCCTAGCGCATGCTGGCGCCCGCGCTGCGCGGAGGTGGCGTGCCACGGGGACGCTCGGGGCCTCGGGCGCCTCACATCGCGCCGCCCGCGCGGGCAGGAGAGGGCCGGGCCGGGCCGGGCTGGACTGCGCGCGGAGCGCTGCGCGGCCGGGGTTTGCCCAAGTCTGGCGGCCCGCTCTGGTCCCTCCTCTCGGTTCCGCGCGCAAGCCAATGGCGCGCCGTCCCCTCCCACGCGCCGGGCTGCCTCGCCCCCGAGGGTGGCCGGCGGGGCGGGCGGGAGAGAGGCGTTGGGGGGACTGGGCTCCGGGGCACCCGGCCGAGGCTTTCCCGGAGACCGCCTGCGGGGGGCGCGCTCACGCCCCCGGAGAAAGCTCTCGGGAATGAAAACCGAGGGCCCGCGCCGCCCAGGAAGACTTTCTTGGCAAGTTCTGAAGACTGCACCCCTTTTGTAAGACCATCAACACCCGCATAGGCTGGCAAACCACAGTGTCTTAAATATCCTCGGGGTATCCCCTGGGGCCTAGGCCAGTATCTGAAATGGAAGGGATTTTGCTTTGGTTGGTAGGTATCCAAGTATGTAGTAACACAGTGAAACAGTGGTCCCCGTCCGCTGAGCGCCCGCGCGGTGCCATGCACATCGAGCTCAAGGAGTTACAAGTATTCACTCATTTGATTCTCACAACCAACATATGAGGTCGGGATGATTCATCCCATTTTCCAGATGGTTGTCATTAATGTTTGATTTCACTTAGCCTCTGGCTTCCAGCCTCGGCCCACCCCTGCTTGGTGTGACATTGCCAAATAACTTGACACCTCCGTCCCCCACACACACCTTCTTCATAGATGTTGCTGTAAATTGCACTGTCACAGGACTAAGATCTTATCTGGGGCTCCTGGAAGTGTGGGGAGGGCACAGTGGACAGACCTTTTATCTCCACACATCCTGCGGGGGCAAGGCAGGGGGAGAATGGAGTTTGGGGGTCCTGAAGGTTCTCTGGGAGCCTGTCAGGCTAAAATAAGGAGACTTCCACAAACAACACTCCTCCCCTACCCCTGCCCCCAGCAGATTCTGGGCTCATTTAAACCCCCTGTGACCAGTAATGTGCTCTCCGGCCCCAAAGGAACTCCTACGGCCCTGCACCCTCCTCCTTAGAAAACCGCCTGCATCTCTTCATCTTGTCTGGCGGGTGTGGGTGTGTGTGTGTGCGTGTGTGGAGGGCGGAGGAGGCAAGGTTGATGCCATGCTCCATTTCACAAGCTAAGGAAATGGGGCAGAGAGAGAGCGTGGCTGCCTCGGGCATCTCGCTGGGTGGGCATCTCCACTCCAGATCTGAGCTCTTCCTGCACCCGTTCCCTTTAGGGTTAATACGCAGGCTCTGGAACCAGACTGCCCAGGTTCAAATCCAGGCTCGGCCTTTTGGTGACTGCCGGGCCTTGGGCGCGGTCCTTGACCTCTAGGTGCCTGTTTCCTCGTCTGTAAAATGGGGACGACCCACAGTAGGAACCGCCTGTCGTCGTGGAGATGTCGAGTTACATGGGGCATCTCATGCTTATTGAGCGCTGACTGTGTGCGGGCGCTCAGAGCTGGTGTGCCAAGTAGACTCCCACGGCCCTCGCCACAGCTGGGACTCGGCTGGGACTGTGCCCTTGACGCGGAGTAAACAGAACAGTGCCTGGCTCATGGGAGGTGCTCCGTGACTGTCAGCTGTCCCCATCACCAACGTAACAATGCTGATCGCGAGGCCCTGCTGTGGTCCCCAGTGCCACCATTCCTTCTCCCAGCCACCCACCCGGCCAGTGACAGCCAATCATGAATGAATGAGTGAATGAATGAACGAATGACTACAGATCAGGGTTGTTCCTAGGAGTGTTGGGTGGAGCACAGACCCAAGAGCCAGCTGACTCAGGGCTCAGCCATCGTCTTTGTAACAACTCAGCGTCTCAGCTCGCTGCCTTCACAGAGCTGGTGCAGGCTGGGATGATGAATCCGTTTGCTGCTCCTTCCTCTGCCTTGGAGCAGAAGTGACTTGGAGACACTACCAGTGCTCTCCCGGGTGTGACCACTGGATGTGCTCAAGAGCCTGACCCCACGTCAGTAGAAAGAGGGACTTTGTAGCAATCACCGCAAGATCTCCAATGTGGAAGGGGTTGCCTTGGTTAGCAGTAGTGAGCACCCTGTCACTAGCAGCATGCAAGCAGAACCCAGGGAAGAATTGATGAGGGAGGCTAGAGGAGGGATTCACGCCTCAGATGCCATTTGCTGTGGATAACCTTTGAGCTCCGGCTGTCTTGATTCTTGTTCTCTCGGTTTCCCAAGCCCGTCAGCCAGGAGGCTGGGAGCACGGGCTATCCCACCATCCTTCATGAAGGAGGCACTCTTGACGGGGCCCTTCCTGTGTGCCAGGTAAGGTGCTGCGTGCCGGGCCCCAGGGGGGAACAGGGCCCAGTCCCTGTCCTTGAGGAGCTCAAGGCCCTTGGAAGACAGAGGCGCACAGAGATAGCAGCAGCGGAAACAGCTCACAATAACAGGCAACGTGGTTGGGGGGCCGGAGGAGAAGGAAGAGACTATCCATTACCCGCCCCCAACCCTGCATCCGCTTCCCTAAAGCGCTCGCCCGTTAGAAGTCTTGTTCTCTTCCTTCCTATACGCCTTTCTAAAGGGATGTGCATCTGGTTCGGGAACATTCCTTCGGCCGCCATTCTGCTCTTAACTCTTCTGCGTTACATCATCTTTACGTTGGGCATAAAGCAATTCACCTCGCTGGGCTGTTGCAAGGATTAAAACACGTTTGTAAAGCGCTCCCCAAATCTAGGCAAGAATAGGTGTTGACACATGGGAACAATGAGGTGTCATCATTATTTACAACGCAGAAGGGGGAGAGAGGGGTTAGGACCCTGGCTCTGCTCCTCACGGGCTCTGTGACCCTCTGCGGCCCCAGGGAAATGGAAACACAAAAACACTGCCTCTCAGCCCCCGTGAGAGTCAGGGGAGGTAATTAGATGAAAAAGGTTTGCAAAATGGAAATGCTGATTCCTATTATTATCGTTTCTCGTTGTTGTGAAATGTTTCCCTTGAAGCCCCAGGAGGGTGGGGATGCGGGTGGAGCCCAGAGACGGCCAGCTGGGGGAGGGTCACTCCCCTCCAGCCTCCCACGGAGCCGGGAGCAGCTGGGCCTCCATCTGCCCGGGGCCCCTCAGCAGGGGCGGCAGCTTCTCCTTCATTTGGTCCCGCCGCCCCGGGTGTGGTGCGTGAGTGTGCGTCTGTGTGTGCCTGTGCTGGAAGCTGGCGCAGGCACAGGGAATGCCAGTATCTGTGGCCAGAAATCACTTGTGGGTTGTGATCCCTGGGGAAGAGTGCAGATACAATTGGTTTTCAAAGATGCCAGCAGAGGGACTGGTGTTGGCACGTGGTGGGTGGGAGAGAGAGGCCGGGAGAGTGCGGGTTGGGTCTGTTCTTCGGGTCTAGGGCCTGGGGATAGGTCTCAGCAGGGACCCCGTCCCTGGGGATGGGGGGCACGGAGAGGAAGAGGATGTGGTCAGAGGGCTGTTGCGGTTGAACCCAGAGGGTATGAAGCTGACAGATCTGGGTTCAAATTCTAGGTATGGGACCATGGGCCAATGCTTTCATTTCTCTGAGCCTCAGTTTCCTCATCTGTACAATGGGGATAATAGAAGGACCTACCTCTCGGGGTTATTGGGAGTGTAACAGGGAGGATGCATGTTAAGCCCTTAGCAAGGAGCAGGCACGTATAAACTTCCGTTTTGATGGTATTATCAAGCAGCCCAGAAGAAGGAGGGAGGGGAGGGCCTCGGCAGGTGCTGGTGCTTTGTAAACTGTAAACGGTGGCTTGGGAGGAGAGTGGTCAAGCCAGGGTTAGTCGAAGCTGCCACGAGGAGCAGCGTCTTGGCCCAGGCCCAAAGGCCCATCCCAGGACACAGGGAGCGAGGCAGGGAGCTGGGCCCTCATAGCCCCTGCTGTTCCCCTTCCTGCTTCCCCTCACTCCCTCCAGCCCTTCCTTCCCTGTGAGCTGGCATCCTCGCAGGAAGGCCTCTGGGGCTTTCCTCTCCACCCTGGTAGTCCCAGGCGGAGCACAGCTTTGGGGACTGGGAGGAGCAGCTGGGAGCTCAGGAACTCCAGGCAGGCAGGCAGGCCCGGCCCCTGCCTCCAGCTAGGGGAGGCCTCCTTCCCTCCACCCCACCGGCCCGCAGCCGCCCTCCCTCCCTCCGTGAATCACCCCAGCACCCACCCCGCGGTCGCTGCCCCAGGACCACTGAATGTCGAGCAGCTCCTCACCCGGGGGAGAGACAATCCAGTAGGACTAGGACAGGGATGGAAGCGACGGGGCTCAGCCCTCCCCAAAGGCTCGGGGCCAGAGGACCACAGCCAACCCTTTCCCGCTTCCAATGGGGCAGGTGAGAGCAGCTGGGAGTTAGACCATCCTGGAGTGAGGGTCGAGGCCCTAGTGCTCTGCTGACTAGCTCTGTGGCCTTAGGTAAGTTACTCAACCTCTCTGGGCCGCAGTTTCTTCATCTGTCAAGTGGAAGACAGAAATCGTGATGATGCACAGGTACTTGGAGGACTAAGTGAGACTCCATGAGTAAGTCCCGAGCTCAGGCCTGGCTCACGGTACGCGCTCAGTAAGCATTCACTGACTCAATGAGTGAATGAACCGTGGCAATGGCGGTGAGTGGGGGTAGAGGGGGCGCATGTGGCTGTCTGCAGGAAAGCCACCTTCCACCAGCTGGGAGAATCGGGTGGGTGGATGTCTGGGGGCCTCGCGTCGTAGGCCCAGGACACCTGCTGCTCCATGCTGGTGTGAAGGGGGCAGCTTCCAAAACTCAGAGTGGGGTCTGGAATATTCCTGTGGGCACAGCCGACACATCTACAAGCCAAACAAGAGCCTCGGGCAGGGTCCAGACTACGTCCTGAGACCCCCAGGGCCCCTTCCCGGTGAGAGCCTACAGCAGCCACTCTGGGCTGTGAGGCCAGGCCCTTGGACCCTGGGTGGCCGGCTAGGGCTGCGGCCAGCACCTCACTGCCTCCTGCCCAAGGGAATGCTGGGCCACTTGGGTTCCACACCCCAGAGGGCTTCCTCACCATCTCAGTGGAGTGCATTCTGAGCTCTTCTCTGTGCCAGGCCCCGGTCTCGGTGCTTTATGTGGATTTAATCTTAACACATCTCATAGGCTTGGTACCATTATCAGCCCCATTCTATAGATGAGGAAACCGAGGCCCACGGAGTTACATGACGCCCCAGGCCACACCCTAGAAAGCAGCGGGGTCAGGATTGGATCCCCAGGCAGGCTGGCCCTGTGCCCTAGCCGGCTCCGGCTGTGCTCAAGGGCCCTGCCACTCCTTGCCCCAACCGTTGACATAGTCATCCAAGTGTGGGGCAGGGCGTCACCTGGGCCAACAGACTTTCATTTATCAATCACTTTTGAGCAGTGGTTCTCAAAGCCTGGTTTCAGGGAAAAATGTTAGAAAAGCAAGCAAGTCCCTGGGGCGGCAATCTGCCTTTCAACCAGCCTTCCAGGTGATGCTGATGCGCGCTCAAGTTTGAGAAGCAAAGCTTTTGAGTTTGCAAAGCCGTCCTGGTGTTCCAAAACGAAATTCAACTGAGTAAATGTTAGAGATCTTATCGGCTTTATTCAGCGATTCATGAATCGGGCAGCATCTCATCTACGTGTAGCAGGCGGAAGGGAGCTCCCAGGAAATGGACAAAATGAAAGACCTTTATAGGCACAAGGGGGTGGAACGAGGAAGTTATACCAGCAAAAAGCGGGTTGGGTGTGGCAAGGTCACGTCCCCTTAGGGGACAGCAGGGGTCTATCAGGGGATGACCCCACTAGTGCAGACCAGGTGATTCGTGATGGACTGGTTTAAGACTCCGTTTCTGGAGAAGCCAAAACTGTAATGAAGTCTCGGTTTGGTGATGTGGGGCTTAGCACACTTGACTCCATTGTGGGCCTGTCGGCTTGTTTTTAACACTGGTTTCTCTCACTTAAATTGACACTTTGGTATTCTTCCACCCATTTTACAGGTAAGACGAACGAGCCTCCCTTTGCCAGAAGTCACCCATCAGGGAGGTGGAAGAGATGGGCCTAAAGCCCACAGCTTTGGTTCTGGAATATTTTGGTTGTGTTCTGGGGACCAGACTGCTGACCAAGGTGGGGAGGCGGAGGGGTTCTGAGCTGAGGGGCTGGGAGAGAGGGTCTGGGGGCCGGCCTTGTTTAGTCCCTCCCTCGGAGGCCCCCAACCCAAATCTGCATAAATAAAGCCCAGCCTGGCATTCTGAGTGATGGGTTTATTAATACTCGGGCCGCTGCCGAGGCGGATCAGGCAGATCCAGCAACAAAGGCGGCCGCCTCGCACCGGGGGCGTCATTATGCAATTGCTCGGAGGACGAGGGAGGGCTGGGGCGCCGGGCTGATGGCGAGCTGGGGGGTGGCCGCAGGGGCTCCCGGCGGCGGTGGGTGGAGGGAGCACCTGCCCGGAATCCTCGCTGGCATCACTCCGCTCGCCTCCTCCCACGCAGGGAAGCGGTTAACCCCTGCGTGGCTGGGAGCAGCCCTTCCCTCTGGACAAAGGGCCCCCCCCAGCGGGAGATCCCCTGTCCCTGGAATCCCCTGAGGGTGAGCCAGGGCTTCCCCTCCCCCACTCCCCGCTGCCCCTCCTTGCTCCACCCTCGCTCTGAATTGCAGGAGAGAAAAGACGAATGCGTTGGGCAACTTCTGGGTGCAAGACACGGGCTTGCTTGTCAAACTCACGGCAACCTCTGCGAGGTGGTCCATTTTACAGGTGGGGACCTGAGGCCCAGAAACGGGGGGTTTCTTGCACCAAGAATTCCAGTCCCTGAATCTGTGAGCTCCAAAGCCGGCATTTTTTCCCTTGTACCCCACACAGGGTCTTAATAACCACCATGGATGAGTTGTTACCTCAGTTCCCCCATTTTGGGGTCAAAGTGCCAGGATGCTGTTGGTGGGGTGGAAAGTACTGTGTGCGCCCCCACATGCGGGGCCTGGGGAAGGGGTTTGGGACGCTGGTGTCTCCTGAGCAGATGGTGCCAAGGACACACCATGGCTGTTTGGGTTAGTGGGGGTCAGCACGCCAGGCCCTGCCCCCACACTGCACACCGTGCCCAGACCCGAGAACAACCCCCGCCATCCCCCCAAACACTGGTGCTTCAGCCTTCTGCGGGGAACGCCCTACTCCCACCCACCATGCAGTCTCATGTCTGGGCATTCCAGCCCAGTACCCCCTCCCCCCGACACACACCAGGAAGGCTTCAAGGCTGTTCCCTCCAGCCCTGGGAGCACCTGGTGGCAGCACCTGACACACTGTGCAAGGGGAGCTCTTGTCACCTGTCGGCCCCATTAGGTCGCGCGCTCTGGGCTGGCAGTTCCTCATCCCCACAGAGCCGCCCTGCCCCGCCGGCACACAGTAGGGCCCTCGCAGCGCTGGCTGAATCTGCAGCCCTCTGATGGGTTTAACGCTTGGGGACAGTCTTCAGACCCTGGCTTCAGAACGCCACAGACCTGCCAGTGGCTCTGCCGTCTCCAGCTGTGTGGCCGTGGGCAACTTCTGTCGCCTCCCTGGGCCTCTGTTTCCCCGTTAGTAAACGGGGATAATAGCAGCCCCAGGCTCCCGAGGCCTGTTAGTGTTTATTGAACACTTACTGTATGCTGGGCAACTTCACGGCCCCTACACCCCGGCCTGAGGTGGGAGCTACTGTGATTATTTCCACCTTATAGATCAGAGCCCGGATTCGCACCCTGGTCCCTCTGTCTCCCGTGTTTCCAATCTCCCTTTCACAGGAGTATCCTGATGATTAGATGAGAGAGTGATGACCAGTATACAGAAGGCGCTCAATGATGTGTATGCCCCTCCGCAGGGGCCTTCCGGGAGCCCTTCTGTGGGGGCCTGGGGGCAGGGCCGCAGGAGGAAGTGCTCTGGTTTCTGAGTGTAAATAAACAAAGGTTTTATATCCCTGTATTCAAAGAAGGGCACGGTGCACCTTTGCCAGTCAAGCCTGTCGGCTGCAGCTTCCCAATGTCTTGTCAATCGCCGAAACGTGTTTGCAGCCCCGGGCCGTCAACAGAAGCCCGCTCTGCCCGGCTGCTCCCGCAGTCCTGGAGTGGGGAAGGACGGCCGACCCCAGCCGGGCCTACAGTGAAAGGAGGTGTCGGGGGGGATACTGAGGCAGGGAGGGCTCCTGTGGGTCTCCTCCGGCCGTTAGAACCTCAACAAGCCTCTTCTCCTCTGCGCCTCAGTTGACCCAGCTGGAAAAGGGCCGATTCCTAGTGCCCTGTCCATTTCCCAGGCTGAGAAAAGACGTGTAAAAGTGCTTTGTACTCGTGAATCATACTGTTGTCGTTATTATTAACATGGGGAGCAGTGAACGTACCCAACTCCATTTTGCCCCTTCTGGGCCTCAACTCAGCTGCCGCCATCTCGCCTGCATGCCGCCCCAAGCCTGGCCAGGCCACTGTCGTGTCTCCTGGGACCGCCACGTCACCCTCTACTCAGCGCTCTAGAGAGCCTGGAAAAAGTTGATCAGAGCTTATGAAATATGGCTTTCTCTCTTGCTCAGCATAAAATCCAGACTTGTCCCTGGAGGCAGCATGGCCCTGCCTGCTCCAGCCCCTCCACTCACTCCCTGCCCTCCAGCCACACCAGGTCCACCTTCCTAGTTCTCGTATCCACTGAGCTTGATTCCACCTTGGGCCCTTTGCACATGCTGTTCCCTCTGCCTGGAATGCTTTTCCCTGCAGGCCTTCACATGGCTGCCTCTCTCTCTCACAACGGGTGTCAGCTGAAAGTTCACCTTGGCCCACCCAGATCACCGAATCACAGCAGACCTTGTTTCACAGCCCCTATAGCATGTGTCACCATTTAAGATTACCGTTACATTTTAAAATCTACCTGTTTCTTTTATCTGCCTCTTCTGGAATACACTCTACTGGAGGACAGGGGATAAAGACTTCACCTGTCTCACTCACCATTGAATTCCCAGCCTCTTACTCTCACATACTGCATAAGCTGAGAGAGAGAGAGAGAATTACTACGAATAAAATGACAGCGTAGAGCAGGGCCGTGGGTGTTACTCTTATCGCAGAGGGAGCATTGCAGTGCACAACCTGTGCAGCAGTACATGGCGACCCAAGGGTAAAGGCCGTTGTCGATCTGCCATTTCATTCTGCAAGATTCCTAATGAACTTTATGTTGTTCCAGCTAAAACAAATGAAGGAAGGAATGCATGCATATATACATAAAACTAGTGATGAGTGGGGTCCCATTTTTGCGCCAGAGAAGCTTGTAATCTGGTGGAGAAAACACATCTGAGCAGATGCTACTCCCAGTCGCCCTCGTGTGCGTGACTCTGTCCTGCGTCTGGACCTGTCTTGTGTGCTGTTCCCTCTGCTGGGACCTCCTTCCCCCATCATGCCCCAGTCTTCATCTGCCAGCTCTTGCTCATGCTTCTCTTAGCTCATTTCCTCTGGAAGCCTTTCCTGGCCCCTCACCTGCACCCCGCATACTCTCGCCCAAGGTTGGGCCCCCACAGACCCCGAGCTGACCCAGCAGCTCCCTCAGGGCACTGGAGTGGATTGGATGCTAGGTCCTGACTGCCCAGGGCTGGCTCAGACCTACCTCCAGCAGGACTGTGTCTCTTCGCTGCTGTATCTCCGTGCCCAGCACAATGCCGGCACCTTGTAGGCGTCCGAAAAGTGCGGGAAGAGTGGGAGGGGGATGCAGGGGAGACTGTGAGAGCAGAGATGGGCTCAGCTGCCCCTCTCCTACACACACGCAGCTCCCTTGGCTCAGGCATCCATCCCTGGAGTCCAAGGAGCCCGATTCGAACCTCTGGGGGAGCAGCTAACCTCTGAGCTACCCCCCACCCGCCTGCTGTCGCCTCCCGCCCACCCCCCAACCTCTTCCGCCCCCGCAGGGATCCACGGCAGCCTGGAGAATGGTGAGAAATCCTCAGCCGCCCTGGTCGGGCTCTCCCGCCCCCTCTCTTTTTCTTTCTTTTCCTTCTGTTTTGCTTCGCACTCAATCCCCTCCCCCAGCCTGGTGAATACAAACTGACAAGAGAAGAAGAAAAAAAGGCCCACACAGCGGCGTCAACAGGGAAAAATCACCAATTTAAGGAGTAATCGTGGCCCTAATGATCGTGGAAGCCCTGAGTCACTGCAGAAAAGCAGGCCAAGGCTCCAGGACCCCCGGCTCCCTGAGCTGTGCCGCGTGGGTTGTCCAAGACACAGGACCTCAGTGTCTCCATCCGTGAAACGGAGGGAATCCTGTCAGCCCAAAGGAACCGACAAAGTGTCGCCTTCATCTCGTGATTCTCCCTGGGGCTGCACATCAGAGGTTAGGGTGGCAGGCCCTGCCAGCGTGGGAGCCCCCCTGGGACAGATTCTCCCTGCATGGGGCCAGTGGGAGGAATGCAGTGCTGGGGGTGGGGCGCCCAGAGAGTCTCACAGCTTCTGGGGTCTTGGGAAAGGCTTCCTAGAGATGGTGACATTTAACCGAGCCGGGACGGAGGAATGGGAACTATGGAAAGTGATGGAGTGATGGAAAGTCAGCCCTGGAAGGGACCAGAGATGCCATCTGGTCCCACACTCTTGTTTTACAGATGGGGAAACTGAGGCCCAGGAGGGCTGTGGGAATTGCTCAAAGCCATCCACCCCTTAGTGGCAGCGCCCAAATGACAGTGCAGGTGCCTTGACTCCCATTCCAGCTGTCTTTCTTCTGACGTCAAACGAGGTCGTAGTGACAACAAGGACAGCGTGTTGAATGCTCACTGGGAGCCAGGCTCTGTGCTAAATGCTGTGTGTGTGTGTGCGCACGCGCGTGCACGTGTGCATCCTATTTTCTTTCATCTTTGGACGTTCCTGTAGGGCAGAATTAGTATATAGGCATTATTTTACCTTAGTAAGGTTCAGAGAGGTTAAATGACTTATCCAAGGAGACACAGCACCACTTTCTTAACCCCTGCACCCCTTCCCAGCTTTTCCGTTCACCAGCATCATCTAAGACCAGTGGTCCCAAGAGGAGAGGGAGCAGCTTCTGGGCTGCGTCCCTGGGTGGGCTGCCCTTCTCTCTCCTCTAACGAGGTTTAGGGAGGGGGCCCCTTCCCTAGAGGGGTGAGGAGGGAGCCGGGGCTTTCCCTCGAAGCCCCCACAGGAAGGGAAGGCAGATGGTCAGGGAGACAAGAGGCTGCATTTAAAGTCCCCATCAAAAAGAGTCTGCCTTGCCAGGGCCCATCTGGATGCCAGGCCCCCCGGGGGTGATTCCACTTTCAGGGGAAGGAAACTGGGCAGAAGTGGGGGAGGGGTTGAGGAGTGACCAGGCCCAGGGAGGAGAGGGCGGTTCTCAGTGGCCAGCCGGCCCCTCACCAGACCCCACACTGGATGGGGCACCGGAGCAGGGAGCCATCTCTTAGGAAGTGGGGCTGTTGCTCTGGGCGCCACAGAGGCGGGGCCACCAATAACATGAGGGAAGGTGTTTTTAAAGAATTTTTAAAAAAATGCATCAAAGTACTGTTGTCATCATGGGATTTCCTTACAGTGATTTTAGAGTTTAGTGTTTTTATTAAAACTGCACTGGGGATAAGGGGAAACACCATCAGCTTTTCAGGACTTGGGGCCAATGTTATCACTGGGAAGAAGGGAGAAGTGTCTCAGGGCCATTCCCGCTCTCCCCCAGGGAGGTGGCGGGGACTCCTGCCCGAGACCCGTTAGCTGAGGAGCCGGGAGTGTTCAGGACCAGGCCTGGCTCTGGCAGGACTTTGCTGCGTGAAATTTACTTTGTGAAATTGTGTGCCTGCGGGGCCTCGATTTCTCCACCTGTGAATGGGGATGGTTACTCCTTCCCACCTACATCACAGGCCTTTCCCTGCCATTCAGGCTAGAAAGAAACAGAGAAGCCAC
Source organism: Tapirus indicus (assembly GCA_031878705.1). NCBI lineage: Eukaryota > Metazoa > Chordata > Mammalia > Perissodactyla > Tapiridae > Tapirus > Tapirus indicus. The sequence continues at coordinate 12,607,085 of CM062928.1, forward strand.
ATTGGCAGTGCCTGCGAGACCTTCTGGAATTGCCTGGAAAGTTGATCAAGAATGCAGATTCACGGGCCCTCCCCACACCGCCTCTGCCACCACCGCCGCTCAGCGATCTAGATGCTCCTGGGGTCCGAGCAGCACAGCTGGGTGGCGGGGAACCCAGGGGTTCTGGTCCCAGTCTGGCTTACCCTCTGAGGGGCTGTGTGGCCTCAGGCAGGTGGCTGGACCCAGGGGACCGGTCCAGGAGGTGTCTGAGGGCGTGGCCCCCACAGTGTCTCCCTGAACGGTCAGGGGTGGGGTGGCGGGGCAGTGGGGGGTGGAGAGGATACCAGGCCTGGTGAGGGGACCCAGGACCCGGAGTCAGGCACTGACCACTTCTGTAAGCCACGAACAGACCCTACCACCCCCGGCTTCCAGCTGGGCCTCAGGGCTCCCCAGTCTCCGGGGAGGGGTGGTAGGTGGGCCATCTGCTCAGACCTGGGTGGAGGAAGGGTGGTAACCTTGGCAGGAGTGCTGAATGGCCTCCCTGTGGAGACCCAGCGCAAACAACAGATGGCCTGGGGGCCGCTGGTGGGTGAGGGGGCGGATAGAGGCCAGGCTTGCCCCCTTCCCCCCTGCCAAGCCACAGAGTCCTCTCTTCCTGGGAGAGGAGGCCCCACAGGTCACATGGTGACAGTAGCCAGGAAGAAGCGGGTTTAGAGGGGATTAACTGGGCCCGACAGCAGGCTGCTGGCAAGGCCTGAGAAGTGGAATGACACCTCAGCCTCGGCCAGAGCTGGACGGAGGCCGCCCAGTGCGGGAGGGAGGAGCGATGGGAGCCACATCAGCCCCGGGGAGCCTAGACGCCCCCCCAGTCTAAACCTCTCCCACCAGTTTTGCTGATGGGGAAACTGAGGCCTGGGAAGGGCAGAGACCTCCCTCCCCGTCAGCCAGCGAGTCCGTGGCAGAGCTGGGCCGGCTGGACCCAGGCGTCCCAGTTCCTGACTGAGGCTTTTCGTTCCTGCTTTTCCTCCTACAAGTCCTTGAAGACCCACATCGAGTCCCCACCTTCTGGAAACCTTCCAGCCCATCCTCCCCATGTGCTTTGGTCATCTAGGACAGTCCCTTCGTCATAAAGAAGTAATGAGACCCAGAGAGGGAGGGATGTCCAGAATTGGTCCCCACCACCTCCTTTCCCAGCCAGTGTCCCGTGCCTCAGTTTTCTTTAAAAATATATTAAAAAAGGCTTCACTTCCCAGAGGCGGCCAAGGAATCTGGTAAAACGAGGGGTCCCTTTGGGCCCCTTTTTTGAAAGGAGATTTTTGCTCCTGCCTCTCTCCGAGCTTCCCAGAGGGTCAGATTTCGGTTCTTTTTAGCGGCAGGCACCGAGCAGAAGCTGGGGTTGGTGCCAGAGAGGAGCAGCCACACCTGCCGACACCCAGGTGCGGCCGGGTGATTGTCCCCTGTGTGCCAGCTAACCACAGGGTGATCGAGACGGCAGATTGCCTCGCAACAGCTGCTGGGCCTGAACCAAAGGGACCTGAGGGGAGAGGTGGGGTGGGGAGGGGAGGAAGAGTATCTCCTTGTGCAGAAGGGACCAGGTGTGATCCCGACTCCGCCGCTTACCCCCCGTGTGAGCTGGAATCAGTCTCTGAGCCTCATCTGTGCCTCCCCGACCGGACTGTGGGGACATCCCAGGAGGGTCACCTGAGCACAAACCCCGGTACCCAGAGAGGGGAAGTCAGGCCTCAGCCCCTGCCCCTCACAAAGGCCCAGCCCAGGTGACGTACCCCTGCCCCTCCCAGTGTGCCTCACTCCACCCAGCCGAGAACCCCAATTCACCTCTGCACCTGTGTTGCTGGCAGTGTGTCCTGACCTTGCTGTGTGTCTTTAGGTAGGACCCTACCCCTCTCTGACACTCCGGGTTCTCAGACCTCAAAGGAGGGCAGTGGACACCTCGCTCCCACAGCCTCTTCCGCCCCTGGAAAACCACTCCAGGCTTCCTCTGAGCCCCCGAGACAGGTCCATCGGGGCTCCTCGTGTGAGGGAGGCTGGAGATGTCTGAGACCAGGGAGGGGCAGGCTGGTTCCCATATCCAGTAGCCTCTAGCTGCAGCCAAGAGCCGAGTCCAGTCGAAGGAAACGTTTGTAGATTCGCTCAGATCGGATTCATCCGTTTCATTCTTCATTCACTTATGGAGCACCTACGGTATACCAGGGGTCCTGCTGGGCTCTGGGCATACGGCAGTGAAAAAAGCAGCCATGGGTCCTCGTGGTGGTCCCCACGCTTATCATCTGGAGGAGGAGACAGCAAACGGCGTCCACAAACAGATTGACATAGTGACAAAATGTAACCGATGCTTTAAAGGTTATGGAGGGAGCACGGAGCGAAGAGATTAATGGGGCGGGGGAGGCGATATTCTTTAGATGAGGGGCTGACCGGGGCCTCTCAGAGGGGTGACGCTGGAACCGAGACCTGGGGGATGAGGGAGCCGGCCACGTGTCACATCAGGTGGGGGTGCGTGGCTGGGCCAAGGAGCTCAGGAGGCCCTTCTGGCTGATGCAGAGTGGGACGGGGCTGGGGGGACGTGGGGGGCGCAGATGAGGCGGGAGGAGCAGCCAGATGTGGTAAAAAGTTTTGCTTTTTCCCCAAGACTCACGGGAAGCAAGGGAGGGGCAGGGACTTGATCAAATCCCCAATTTCCACATTTTCATGAGCTCCTGCTGGCTACTGTTTGCAAACGAGGTTGGTTAGGAGGTGACGGGGCCAGGGAGGAGCCTGACACGGAGGGGGGCAAGCACCCCAGGAGGTGTGCCAGGGAGTTCTTCGAGGGGAAAGGAACATTAAAAATTGTTATTTCTCTTTCCATTTTATCCAAAAAAAACAAAAGGAAAAGAATAAAGTTTTGCTACTATTTCTAGATTGACACTGATGTCCATACTTGGTCTGTATGTCGGACGTTACTCGAGGGAAGGGTGGGAACAAACCACACAGAGAGGCTGGCAGCCCGGCCTTTTTCCTTGCTTTCAGCGTTTTGAAGAAGTTTTCTCTTTGCAGGAGACCAGTTTGGCAGATTTGTAGATATGATACCCTTCACTGATATTTCACCACATGGACAAACGACATAAAAAAGAAAGCAGGAAAAAGAAAAGAAACAAACATTGAACATGGTGCAAATGCTTGAAATCAGAGCAAACTGCACCTCGGGCCCTTCACCCCTGCTGGTGTCCTCTCCAGACAGCCGCAGGGAAGCAAAGACAGTGACAATCGGTTGGGTCTAACAAGAGAGGGGTCCCCAGATTTCAAAGATGAGCAAGAAGACAATTTGCGATAAGAATTTATATCCGCTATTATCGCTAATGAGATTTTAGCTAATGATGGCACCACTCACAATTATTAAAACGTTTAAAAACATTATTTTATTTTCATCTGATTTAATTTCATTTTTAATTTATAGTTTGTGAATGTTTGATACCATTCATAATACAGTAGTACGGTAGTGCAGGATTATTATTTATAAATGAGTAAATATATTGAGTGTGTGTGGTCAGCAGTTTGTGCTGTTTTAAGGACATGAGTGGACTTGTGGAGGGGCCTGGCATGGGGCGGGCACGGGCACTGCTGACTTCCTGCCCAAGGGGTGCCATGGCCCCTGTGCCCGGCCTTCTGGGGGTGAGGGGACTCTCTCTTGGGAATTCTCAGGTTCCCACCAGCGTCCATGCCATCTGTCTGGCTCACTCCATGACAGCGACTGGGAGAAACACTTCCCCCAGCCCAGGCTTTCGTCTGGGGAGGTTTTTTTTAACTTCTCAAATGAAACAGAAGTTCATTCCCTTAAAGGGTAAGCAGCAGATCCTGGCAGGGCCATCCGATTATTTATTCACTGGCCAGTAATAGAAGACAACATACGTCCCAGCGGGAGGAGAGGGCGTTTCTGGTGCCTGCACCCGGGGCCGGAGCCCTGGAAGACTGGAGCTTTGCACCCTACACGGCTGCCTGCCAGCTGCTTCTATACAAAGGCCCGCTTTTCTGGCCTGTCCTTATCGGGCACATCGTTTCTGCGTGTTTCTCTTGACAGCATCCTGGAAAGGCGTGATGATGCTAGCTGTGTGTGCTGAGGGTCTGCACTTTACATGTGTGCTCAACACTCCCTCCCATGGAGCCCAGCATCAGGCCAGCTGCCCCTCTGGGGGAAGGTGCCTTGCTGCCTTTCCCACTGCTTTGGGGTTTAAGATCCCCTATAGGTACAGAATGGCTGCCACCTACCCCACCCTTTGCCATACATCCAGAGTCCAGCAGACCTGGCGGGAAAGTGTGTCCCTGCATCTGGCCTGAGCAAGGCCTCCAGCCCCGAGCCACTCAAAGTCCTCTGGCTGGAGGGTCAGGGCACCAGACTCCTTCACATCCAGTTCCTCCCAGCTCTCCTTTTCCCAAAAAGGTCTTCACAAACGCCAGTGGTCCTCGGACGCCCTGAGATGCCCTAACTTGGGCCATCCGCTGCCTGCCTCCCTCCGTTCTTCCCATAGATCCCTGTCTATTTCTCCTGCCATCACAATCCAGCCAGAAAACTCCCCAGAGCTGTTCGCATTCCTGTTCCCAGGCAGCAGTTTCCACGTCGTTGGCATCGGGACGGATTTATTAATAAAATGAGCAAAGGAACCAAATGCTTTGGCAGCTCCTGAAGTTTGCAGAGGCTGTCTGCGTGCCCGGGGGCACCCGAGGGTGGAGACAGGCCCTAGAGAGGAAGTCTGTGGGCAGCCAACGGGGGACATGTCCCTGGCCATTGGCGAGATCTTCCAGAGTCCACAAGGGCTGGCCCCGCGGTCTTGGCTGGGGGCGGCTTCTGGGAAAGGAAGCTGTGATGGGGGCAGAGTGGCCTGCAAATGCTGTTTGGAGGACCTTGCTCGAGACAGCCCACCCTCCCCTCCTCTGGCCAGACCAGACCCCCCAGCCCCAGGGAGCCGTGGAGAATGGGCCAGTGCCCACCCACCAGGGGAAGCACTCTTCGCATAAATAATGCTGGCTTAGGGTCCTACCTCGACGTTCAAATCCTGCTGTGGGGCCTTTGCCAAATGATCTAACCCAGCTCCCCACTTCCGGATCACCTGGGATGCTGCCCCACTGCAGACACTGCAGTCATCGGGCCCGTCCTAGACCCATGCAAGCCCCCTCCGCAGACTCAGGCCCAAGAATGCGCTTTATCATGTGTTCTCCACGTGCGTTTGCATGTGGTCGGGTCAGCACTCAGGAGCCACCTCTCCTCTCAATCTTCATTTTCCCAACAAACCAGTGGTGAGATAAGGAAGAGGACAATTGTCCTTACCTTTCAGGGTCATTGCAAAGATCAAATTGACGATTGTGTAGAAGGAATACCAAAATCCAGCTAGCCTTCCCTGAGACTGCTGCTGGATGAACTCACCGAATCTGCGTCACAGCCCTGTGAGGTGGCACATTATTAAACCCATTTCACAGACGAGGAGCCTGAAGCTCAGAGACGATAAGTAATGTGCCCAGGGTACACAGACAGTAGTGGCCGGGGTCCATGTAAGCTGCCTGGCACAGTGCTGGGAACATACGTCGTCATGAATTGGTGATTTGTTTAAAACAAAAGAGAGGGTGGCTCAGGTCCGGGGCTCAGTCTTCAGAAGAGGAATGCTGTCCCTGCCCTGCAACCCAGGACATTCTGCCCCACTGTGGTCAACCCAACCAAACGGCTCCCCTTGCAGAAGCGCCCAGCTTCCCAGGTCTGTGGCTGCCTCTGCGCGTCAGACTGCAGCTCTGGGCCCCGAGGAGCATCTCAGAAGCTGAGTCCGGTGTGATCCGGCTGGGGCCACGCACACCCACGAGGCTCTCTCCCTGGGCGGGAGAGGGAAGATGCTGGGTGCTTCCTTAACTCACGCCTGCGCCCTCACGTTCACAAGCGATGCTTTTCTTAGACCGGCGCGTCATTCGTGCTCGCAGCGTAAATCTGACACAAGGGAGAATCGCAGGGGGAAGGAAGGAACGTGCGTTAATCCAGGAGCCGCCATAGGACTGGGCGTGGCGTCTCGTTTATCTTCCCAACTGCCCGGATCAGGAGGTGTCATGACCCCGTTTTGCAGCTGAGAAAACCCAACGGCAGCTCAAAGGTTGAGTCGCTTGTGGTGGTAATAAACAAGAGTTCACGTGTATTGAGCTCGTACTGGCTGCAGAGGTCACATGCACGGATGACTCCTTTAATCTCACAAGGACCCTTTGGGGCACACCATTGTCATCACAGAGAAGAGATTTGCCCAAGATCACCTAGGAAGTGACAAAGCCAGATTTCAAACCCAGGTCCATGTGGGTCCCAAACACTTCTCTCTGCCTTGCGATGTCAGTGTTTTAGCATTTCCTGATTCTTTTAGACACCGGCAACCCGGCCCCAGGTTTGATCAAAGCCCCCTCCTCCTGGGAATCCTGGATTTGCAATAAGGAGTATTGATTTTGAGCCTCCACTTGCTGTGTGACCTTGGGCAACTCGCTGCACCTCTCTGGAGATGCTTTGGTTTCTTCATCTGGAAAGGAGGGGGTGTGATCCTTGTGGACATTACTGACTTGTGGGATCTACTCAGAGAGAAACTGCATGTACAGGGCCTGTGGGAAGACTTGGTCTCACTCAGCCGTGGCTTAAACGACGTTCCTCCCTCCCTGATCCCCTTTGCTTGCTACGTCAGGTCGATTCAATTCAACAAGTGCTCCCAGTGGCCACGTGTGCTCCGCAGTGTGCTGGGCTCCAGGGGCGCAGCAGGAAGTAGGGCCACTGAAATCCGGTGCCCGCCCACCTGCGCACACGTCCCCGTAAGTTTGCTCAGCAGCCAGCCTGAGTCACTGCCCAGCTGTCTTCACACGGGCCTTCCTGAATGCAGTCTCTCTCTCTCAAGGGCCCTTTGAGGCTCAAGGTTCACCTTCCAGGATCCCTTCCTCATGGATCAGACCCTCTCTGAGCCCTTCTCTCAGGATCTCCTCCATCGTCTGTCCCGGCGGCCTCCAGGCAGAGCTGAGTACCCGTTGCAGTGCTACGATACCAGCTCTGCCCCCCAGGGGGACACGGGCAGGCTGCTTCTCCTCTCCGTGCCTCCGTTTCTCATTCTGTAAAGCGAGGATAATAATCGCATCTGCTTCAGTGTCGTTGTGAAGATTAAATGAAGTAATACATGTACAGGGCTACCTGCATTGTCTGGAATATGGGAAGACCTCCATAAATGAGAGATAATCATAATGACAATTATAAGGAGACAATGTTATTAATTCCATTGATGGGATAAAGCCCTAACTACTGACTTACAGATTTCTTGAGACCTAAGACCAGTTGATCATTAGAAAAAAATGGTCTTTGTGGGCATTTGGACAGGGTGGGATGGGGAGGAGGGGAGAAGATAGGAGGTGGAGGCAGAGGTGAGTCCCTGGGCGTGGCCGCTTTTGGGGAGGTCTGCACAGCCCGTGAGCCAAAGACCCCTCTGTCTATGGTGACTCCTGCCCCCACATCCCCGAGGGAGGCTGTGGGATCGTGTTGCACAGAGGCACCTTGGTTATGGGCGACCAGACTCAGGACGGACGTGTGGCCCGATCGGTTCTCGCTCGCAAACATTTGGACATGAGAAGAGCGGGAGAGGGAAGGACACGGCCAGGTGGTCTCTCCACGTGGCCGGACTAGAGCCAGAAGAGTGGACACAGCGGCTCAGGGCAGCCACAGCCTCTGAGGAATGGAAGGCGCTGCTTGGGAAAGACAGAGGGGAACAAAGCCAGCGGCCAGGGAGGAGCCGAGATGAGGAGAGAGACCGTCCAGATGGCCCCCAGCGCCAGCCTAGTCTCCGCAGATCTGACCCTTCCTGCCAGCCCCGGGTGGGCAATCGGGAAGACCCCTGGGGACTTATTAAGAAGTCCCCCCTTTTTGCTGCGCCCAGCTTGAGTGGGGTTCTCTGACTCAGAACTCCAGAGCCCAACCAGTACCGCCCTCCCTCCACCCAGGCCAGAGAACACCCCGAGGGGGGACCCCATCCTCCAGGATGCGTCCTCAGAAAGCCCGGGAGAGAAGAGCAGAGACAGAAGTGTGTGGTCTCCCCAGTTCTCGGGGCAGAATCGGGGCTCTGTAACACGGGGAGCTGCCGAGGGGCTGCCCTCCCCCTGAGTATGGGGCAGGGGCCGGAGCTCGTGCTTGCTTCCATCTGTGTGGTCTTGAGTCATTTCCGAAAACTTGATCCCAAGTTGGAGGCCTCACCAGAGATGCTTACTAATAACCTGAACCCGGTTCACGTTTATTCAGCCCTGCAGATGTGCAGACTGACTAGTCACCGTCCTGGGAAGCTTTCCTGCACCTCTCCGTGAGGCCAGACTGCTCTGCTCTGCATCTTGGACACCCTCTGCTGAGGATGTGCTGTCACCATCGCACAACAAGCAGGCCGCGCAGGAGGGCAGGGCTCACGCTTCAGAGCGAGGTAAGGTGGGCTCGAATCCCAGCCCTACCACCCGTTTCTGTGCGTAAAGTGGGGGTGGAGTGTCCCCACTGGGCTGTCTTAAGGGTTTATGAGACTGCATACCGGAAGAATTCAGTGCAAAGCCTGGCCTTTCGTGAAATCTCGTAAAGCGGCTTTGTGACTGGGTGTTGGTTTGTTTATACATGTCTACCCCGCTGGACTCTGAGTGCTTCGGAAAGAGTGACAAGAGCTGTCTTATGGCTGTGGCCTCCCGTCTAGCAGTGGCCAGTGCACAGTAAATAGCTGTCCGGTCACTGACACTGCATTTTGGATCCACGAGCTTCTCTAAGAGTCCCACAGTCAGTGGAACTGACCGGGTGGCATTCTGCCTGAGCCCTGAGTGGGATTAGAACTCAGGTCTAGTTGAGCCCAAGCCCGGGCCCAGTCCCCACTCTCAGGTTGTATTTCCGCTCAAGACTCGATTAATCCCACGCTCCTTGGAAATGAGACAGGCTGCGGGCCTGCTGTTCTGCTCGAGGACGGACGCCGCCCATCAGTGACTGGGTTTCTCGGTCAGGCCCTGAGCCCGAGCAGGAGATGGGGGGGACATGGTGGCCTTCCCTGGAGGCAGCCCAGGCTTGGCCTCCTGCCCCAACTGGTCAACGAGGGCTTTGCTGAGTTGTGGGGGTTCAGCGCTCAAAGTTGCAGAGGCGTCTGGGCCTCCCACGTTCTCAGAATTATCCACCCAAATGTCTCCATCATCGACCTGAGTGTCCCCATCAACCACCCAAGCGTCTCCATCATCCACCCAAGTGTCTCCATCATCAACCCAAGCGTCTCCATCATCCACCCAAGTGTCTCCATCATCCACCCAAGTGTCTCCATCTCAGGTCCCAGGATCCTGTTCTCTCCCAGCAGGGCTCTGACCTTGCTGAGGAGATCTGTCGAGGCTGTGCTTGGTCCCCTTTGCAGTCCTGACCTCCCCTCCAATTCCGTCCTGAGCCTCATTTTCAGTACAGGGAGCCCTTTGGCTACAGGAGGAGACAGTCTCTTTCAAGAGTACCACGGAGGGTTTGGGTCTTCACAGGATGCCCTGAGTTGACACTTGATGGACCTGAGACTGATATTTCCTTTCTTTAAGGGTTGCAAAGCAGTTAACAGAAGCCAGCCAACCCCACAGTCCTTTCAACGACCATTGCCCCTGCCATTCAGATGCCAGAGCTTTCACACGGCCTCAGGCTTCTCCTTCTACCTGTGCCGCATCCCTGCCCACCACAGGTGACAGTCTTAGCAGCTGTGACGCTCAGGATGCCCCAGGTGGTCACTCGCCCCCACCCCACTGCAATGGGGTCCTCACTGCATCTCACCAGTTCCAGAATGCCACCCTGTGGTGGTGTTCTCAGGGCTACCCCAGTGCCGACCGTCTTAGACTCGGGTCCCCTCAAAACAGAACCTGATGCAGGGATGTGTGTACAGGGACTTTATTTTGGAGGTGATCCCAGGGAGCAGAAATGAGGGACCAATGTGGGTGAAGAATGGAAAGCAGAAAAGCCAACATAACACTGAGTCATCAGGTCACTGCTGTGGATGACCGGGCTCGACGTTGCCAAGACCTTCCGGGCAGTGCACGGAAGGACCCCCGGACTCGTCAGCCAGATGACGGATGGGCAGAAGCATCGTCCCTCAGCTCCCGTGCCCCACTGGTTGAGACCGGCCCAGTGGAAGCCAGCGTCCCTCCATATGTCCTCATGTTGCGCATGCTCCCGCCAGCAGCTCATGTTGGGCACTGCACGAGCCCCAGGACAGAAAAAGAAAAAGGCCTCCTGCTCACACGAGGCGAGATGCTGTCAGCGCAGAGTGAGTGGAGGCCCGCGTGGAACCGTTTGCCACAGCATGGCTGGAAATAGAGGTGCCGCTGAGCGCCTGGGAGCTGTGAACACGGGCTTTTGAGCCAGGCTGTCTGGGTTCAAATCGTTCTGCTGATCTTCATCTTCCACCGCTTATGAAAGGGGGAGTACTAAGAGGAAAGTAATGTATTGGGTGGTTATGAGGTAAATGAGAAAATCCTGCACAAAGTGCTTAAAAACAGTGCCGGGCACGAGAATCCCTCGAAAAGAAAGACTCCTCTCATCCTCATTGTGCAGTTGAGGAAATTGAGATGCAATTTCTAAGGCATGGAGAGAGGGGAGGAGGAGAGGGAGGGAGGACTTCATTCAGACTCTGCTTAGACCTCCAGAGAAGCCCGGGTTTACAACTCACAGAAAACTCTCGTATTTCTCGGCAGAGTGCCTCTCCCTCCTTCTCCGCCTGCCTCCCCCGTCACACGAGGGCCCGGAGGGGAAGAGACACCCTTTCTCCCCCACATGCATTCGCACTTCCTCCGCTCCAGCAAAAGGGTCCCCAGGTTCCTTCCGATGTCACAGCTGGTTGCTATGGAGACCAGGTTGCTGGGAATGTCAGTCTGGTCCACGAGGAGCACAGCAATCAGCATCTGAGCCGGGCCGGGGAGAGAGGAAAAGGAGGCCCGGGGAGGTCTCATGAACACCTCTCCCCAGAGCCCCGGACACACAGGCGCACACAGCCGAGTCAGCAGGCCCCACGTGCGTCCCCTGGCCCGCCCCGCTCGGCTGAATCTGGCAACATAGGTTGGGGGCAAACGGCCCCAGCAGCCAGGAGCAGGGTGACAAGGAGTCGGCATCACTGTCCCCTCCCGGTGCCCCCTTGGAGGAAAGGTGCTGCTCAGCAGGCAGCAGTGGCAGCCTGCATGTTGCCGTGGCAACACTGAGGTCAGACCTCACTGTGGTGACCTCACTCTGGGGCCAATGGACTCAGGCCCAGCTGTCACTGCCACCAGGGGGAACGGAAAAGCTGTGAACACTCTCTCCAGAGAACACGGATCTGCCCTCGTGGGGTGACGGCTCTGGGTGAGTCCACCCCAGCCCTCCTCTGGCTTTTAGAGTGACGAGCGAGGCCGCTGAGCCAGGGCCTGGTTTGTCACAGCGGATGGGAAGTAGATGTCTCGCCTCTGAAGACAGCAAACACCCCCGAGCCGTGCGCCCCTGGGCCGGCTGCTCTGAGACCTGTGTGCGGGTCAAGTCTTCTGGGGGGAAGCACAGAGTCAGGGGAGCACCCGCTGCCCCTCCCTGGGTTCCAGGGGGCATCCTCTGCACACCCCGGCCCCCCTCCCAGGACCCAGCCACCCCTGCTGCTGGTTCACCCCGCCTGCCTGCCCCGTCCTAGGCCAGGCCCCCCTCCTCCCCCAGCCCAGGGCCCCGCTGGGGCGCCCGCCTACTTGGGACACTTCTTCAGGAGGAACTCTGGTCTTTCTCCTGCTGGACCCTCGTAGGAAACAGTCACTCCTGACCTGTATCTCGACCGCACAGTGGGGGCCTTCATCCTCCTGATGGGCAGTCGGGAGTGGGGGGAGGGGCGAGAAGCCACAAAGTTGTCCTGGATGCAAAGCCCATCGCCCCCCTTTCTAGAAGTGTGGCCTTGTCACGTCCCCTCTCTGAGACCCTTGTTTTCTCAGGGCTGCTGTGGGGATTGGATGGCCCCGTAAGTGTTCACATCCTTCTTCTCGATTTCCCCCGCCTGGACCCCCAAATGCCACCTCCTGCCCCACAGGCCCTATACCTATGTTCTGCGTACCTGTTGTGTCACCTGGGCCCCCCAAAGCTGGTGGCTTTTCCACACCTTGCTCTTGCCGGCTCAGTGGATGTGTCCAACTAAAGTCAGTCCCCAGCCCTCCCCACCGGTCCCTTCCAGAAAGGAGAGCCACAAAGAACCACGGCCTGCTCTGCACTGAGTCGGGCATGGACACTTTGTACCCATTGTTCTGTTGAATCCTCACCACAAGACTGTCAGCGGAGTATCACTCACCCCATTTCAGGGACGAAAATTGGAGACCCACAGAAGTAAAATGACCTGCCGAGGCCACACGGCAACCACAGCTACCATTTATTAAGCATTTCCCTTTTGTGGAGTTTCCTACTTTAATGCTTTATACACATTATCTCAGTGCAGAGTAGGAGGTTAAGAGCGTGAACGATGGAGCCAGCCTGCCTGGGTTTGATTCTTGCCTCTGTGTCTTAAAAGCTGTGTGACCTTGGGCAAGTTACTTAACCTCTCTGTGCCTCAGAGTCTTCATCTATAAAATAAGATAACTACAGCGTCTCCCTCATAAGGTTGTTATAGGATTAAATTAGGAATAAAAGTGCTTCCAACAGTGCCTGGCACAAAGTAAGTGCTATGTAAATAGTGTACACTGAAAATGAAGGAAGGGGGGTGAAATGAAAGGTGGGGGGGTGAGGAAAGCCTCACAGCGTCTTTTTGGGTAGAGTACTACTGGTGGTTGCATCTTAGACAGTAAACAAGCTCAGAGAGGGGAGTTAACCTCCCTGAGGTCACAGAGGTTGGGTGTGGGAGGGATATAAGCCCGGGGGTCCTGGCACTGGAAGCCGTGCCTGCCCCACTCTGCCAGGCCACCCTGCTGGAGGGCACAGCAGAGAGCCTGCCGGAGGGCTAGAAAAAGTAAAGTCCGTGGGGACTCAGAAGCAGGAGGGAGGGCTGTGTGGTGACTCAGGAGGTGGCCCAGGACCTGGGCAGAGGCAGGGGGACTTGGGCTGGGGGGGTGGGGGGCCTGGCAGGGGCTTTCCAGGACCCCAGCATCCAAGATTCCCGCTCCAGCTGAGTCCGGGAGAAGGAACCGCGGCCCGAGGGGCTGCCGGCGGAGCTGGACTCCGGGCCCCGCAAAGCCCCTGCTTCCTGCCTAGATGGGCCTGGAACCCTTGTGAATCCCTGAACTGACTGTGGGCACCGGGCGAAGCCCTCGGGACATTAGGACCGGCAGTTTGCCCATTTCCTCCTCGGGACAGCCTGGGAGGATAAAGGGAATTCTTCTCTCGCCCAATCCCTGATGGCGGGTCCCAGGATCACTTCCCTTCTCCAAGCCTCAGTTTCCTCATCTGTAAAATGGGGCCAATATCATTAGCTCTTGGCACCTAGCCTTCTGCTGCTGTTTGGGGCGGGTCCAGTAATATCACATACACAATGTGGATTTGCTTTCCACCTGGCACAGAGAACCTTCCAGAACTGGAGCTATTATTTCCTACTGTGTGACCTCAGACATGGGGGCCTGTGTCACGAGGTTGTCATGGGGATCTGACGCTCCCGGTACGGTGCCTGTGCAGGGCAGGAATTCAGGCTATGGAAACCCCCTTTGCCCTGCTCGATGCCCGTGGACGTAGTTGACCCTTGGTCAGTAGAGAGTCCGGAAGAACACCTGTGTGCCCAGCACGGGCGCTCGATGTGTGAGTGTGGTCATCTTACGGTGGAGAATCGGAGGTCGTAAATGTCGTCGCTGCTTCCCCAGAGTCTCCTGGAACCAGAAACCCGGCCCGAAGAAATAACGACAGGGCGCACAGCCAGCATAAACACAAACGGGGTTCACCTTCTTCTCCCTGCAAGGTGGTGTTGGAAGTGGCCGCCAGTCTCTGCTCAGCTGGGGGGAGCTAGGGGAAAGGGGATCAGGCCAAGGCAGAGGGCGGTGTCAACCTCAGTGACCTGAGGCCAGCCCGGTGGTGGCGGCGGGAGAGAGCAGCTCGGTGAGACCCCAGGGGAGAGTTGAGACTCAGCAGGACGTGGTCCCAGTGCTCCTGTGACAGCCCTCTCTGTTCTCCTCACCTCTCGGTCATGCACGTAGGCTTTTGCACACACACACACCTTGACACACTCGTGCCTGAAGATTGCTGCACGGACGCCCTTCCTGGCGCCCCCTCCATTCTCCAGCGTCACACACACGACGAACCTCTGCAAACTTCCCCTCAAAGCGCCCTGACAGCAAAGGAGAGCAAAGCCCTCCCTGGGGCAGACCAAGGGCTCGGTCCGAAGCAGCAGCCGCTGAGAACGGCCTCTGTGAGGGCAGAAGGTGCACCGAGCTCCACACGCTTTGTCCCACAATCTCGGAGCAGGAAGTGCTCCAAAGCCTAGTGTTGGATGTTAAAAACTCACCAGCCTGCAGCCCTCGATGAAGCCAAGCTTCTTTGCGTTTGGAACCAGGCTGAGAAATCTGTAGTCGTCGGAATTGCTTTCGGGGACCACACCAGGCTGGGTCTCTTGGTGGGGGGAGGAGGGTGACGGTGGAGGTGGTGGCAGTGGGGACCCCAGGGGACAGTCACGTAACGGCGGGTGATGCAAGGGGGATGTGGAGCGTGTGAGGGAGGGAAGCAGGGGTACTGGCGGTGCAGGATCTAGGAGGGAGGAGATCGAAGCAGTGACTCTGGGGCCTTCTGCCAGGAGGAGGAGAGGAGGAGAAAGAGAAGGCCTGCTCGGTAGAGGAGGAGCTAGCAAAACGACAGTGTCAGAGGGGTTGGTGTCGGGGAAGGGGGGTGCGCGGGGTTACCCCACTCTGCAGCAGCGAAGCTTCACTGTGCGTACCCGGGGCGTTGGGTCCCCTCCAGGGCGCTGGAGCCCCTTCAGTCTCTCTCTCCCACTAGACTGTGTGTCTCAGGGGTGGGGACATGTGGCTTCACCCTGAGCCCAGGCACAGCGCAGGGCCATGGCCTGTCAACACTGTCAACATTGCTCGAACTCCAACAGCGACCATGCTTGGCTGGGCTCCGACCTTGCTTGGCGGGTGGGTTTGGAAGTTTTCACGGTTGGTTTTATTTAACAAAGGAGGTAGTTCGGGTTTGGACCCAAATCTTCACCTGCCCGGTTCAGTTTTGCCTGGAAAACGATGGGCCCAGCCTCCTTAGGCTGCCCCGTGACCAGCTGATTCCTGGGTCTACAGGAGGCGAGGGGGGGCTTCTGGCCTGGCTGCTGGACTGCCTGACGGGAGGGAGGACAAGGCCAGGCTTGCTGGTGAGAGGGCAGAGGGCCAGAGGGGCCCCCTTTTCTCTGCAGTCGGTCCGACTCTGGGCTTCCTTGTGTGTCCTGGGCGTTTGAGCCCCAGGAAGGGGGGATCGTGGGCCCTGCTGCCCAGGCCTGTTTCGTCCTGAAAAAGAAAAGGACGAGCCCCCGCAGCTGCTGTTTGCAGTACCAGAAGCGCCAGACAGGTGCTGGAAGCTGCTTTTTCCCCTCGGGCAGGAGCGCACGAACGAGCGCACGAACGAGCACACGGAGCCAGAGACGGAGAGGGGCTCGCGGGACCTCACGGGGGACCTCTTCCGCCTGGAACGGGTTGCCACGGTAGACTACTTTGGAGAGAAGCGGCAGCACCCCTGAGGGGGTCCAGGGGTTAGCACACCTTCAGGGACGGCAGGCCCCGTGCTCCCGGGAGCTCCGGGAAGGACAAACACCCACACAGCATCGGCCCAGCTCTGCTGTGAGTCACCGCGGATCGGCTGATGGCGGTGGGGAGCAAGGTGGGTGAAGGATGGGCCCTTGGGTGGGGAGAGGAGAGACGGAAGGGGTGTTTGGGGTGGGAGCTGGAGGCATGAAAAGGCCCCCAGAAGGTGGAGGGGATGTGGGGAGCCCATGCTCCTCACCAAATCGACTCCATCCAACCAGCCTAACACAGCCCCCAGCCCGCGGGGCCCTGGGCCTTGGAGGCTGAAGCCACAGGGCTGTGGAGGTGTGTGGAGGGGACCTTCCTCACTGCAGGGGCCGGGGAGCCCCACTCATCAAGCTGCCTTTGTGCACTGAGCACTTACAATGTGCTCGGTGCGGCCAAGCCCTTCACATACGTGTTAACCACGGGGCTTGCTATGTACCGGGCTCCCTCCGAGCAGTTGACCTGTACTCACTCACACGGTTCTTACTAACCAGAGGAGAAGCGGAGGCACAGAGAGGTGAAGTGACTAGTCCAAGGTCGCCCAGCATGGGGGCCCCAGAGGCCGTACTCCGGAACCCCCACGGCAGCCCCTGGGGATGCTGAGTCATTCTTTGCTACGTCTGCCCTGCACATAGCATTGTCCCCATTTTACAAGGGAAGAAACTGAGGTTCAGAGAGATTCACTGAGCAGGGAATGAGCCCCCAGGCTCTGTCCTAGCCACGTTCCCATCTGTCGCTCCTTTCGGCCTGGCTGCGGGATTGTTATCCTCGTCCCACAGAGGAGAAGACAAGGAGACAGAGGCGTAAGTCACTTGCTAGGATTTGACCCAAGAATCCACATGAAACCTGTGTGATTTTCAACAGTTGCTGGCCTTGGGGAGCCACGGCTTGGACACCCACATTTCGGGGTCCAGCAGTTTCCCCAGAACCTCCCCCGAACCCGCTGTCCCGTTGCAAAAACCCAGGCTGGGGCCAGAGGGTGAGATGGGTGGGGACCCACGGGGATCACTCTACAGAGCCCAGCACGTTGCTCCCACCCACTTCCTGTCCCCAGGAAACACGAATGATTATTCCCAGCGCTGGAGGAGGAGCCAGGGCAAGGGGACATTTGGGGGGTGGTAGATCCATGGAGTAAAAGCACTGTCTCCCCTGTCTGGATTCAGATTCTGGCTTAACCCCTTGTGGTCGTGAGCTGGTGAGAGTCTCAATTTCCTCGTCTGTAAAAGGAGGATTGTTATCTCGGGGCATAATTGTGAGGACCGGATAGAGAAGACACCTGGTACAGTGCTCCTCAGGCCAGCCCCCCAGAAGCAGGGCCTGAGACGAGGGTTCGTGTGCAGTGGGTCCATGAAGGACGTGCTCCCAGGGGAGAACTGGAGGGAGTGGGGGGAGCAGGGCAGGGGAGGGGAGGAGCCGAGCCGGGGCACAGTGCTGGGCGCTGTCCAGTGTAGATGAGTCCTCGGAGTAGGTCAGACTCAAGCAAGGCTGTCAGTCATTGGCCGAGGGTCACTCTGGCTTCCTGCTCTCTGCAGCCGAGGTCAAAGTGGCTCCGGGCCTGAGGGCTGTTAGAAGGACGGGGCCCTCAGAATTGGCAAGAGGACCCAAGGGGATCAGGGTCACCCGAGTGATGCACACAGGTGCTCGTTAAGTGAGAGCAGGGACTGATCATGTCACGGAGGTGGGAGAGGACGCTGGAGGCTGGGGCAAGTTGTGCGGCCACCCAGCCGTGGCAGGTGTGTTAGTTTCCTCTCGCTGCTGTAAGAAATTACCACTCACTTAGTGGCTGGAAACCACACCAGTGGATTCTCTTACAGTCCCGGCAGTGAGAAGTCAAAAATCAAGGTGTCATTGGGGCTGTGTTCCTTCTGGTGTCCTTTGAGGACAATCCATGTCCTTGCCCCTCCCAGCTTCTAGAGGCCACCTGCATTCCTCGGCTTGTGGCCCCTTCCTCGTCACTCCAGCCTCTTGCTCCCATTGTCGCCTCTCACACTACTGACCCTGACCCTCCTGCCTGCCCTTTAAGGACCCTTGTGATGACATGGGCCCATTCAGATGACCCGGAATAATCTCCCTCTCCCAACACCCTTAACTCAAAGTTCCTTTTTACCTAGAAGGTGACATATTCGCAGGTTCTGGGGATGAGGATGTGGACATCTTTGGGGCCATTAGTCACTCTAACATAACACGGGAAGGATGGGGGCGTGTGCCTCCCCCAGTGGGTACAGAGCCCTGCCTTTGTCTCAAGGGAACAGCTCTGTGGTCCCCTCTTCATACCCCAGAGCTCCCTGTGGGATCAGGATGAGACCACACTCCAGCTGAGCCTGAAGCTTCGCTTGGCTTCTTCCAGGCCTAACCTGTCTCCTTTACTCCCCTCTGGGTTTCCCCCGACAAATCACGTGCGCAGAATCCTTGTCTCAGGCTCTGCCTCTAGAGAACCTGACCTAAGCCACTGGGTCCCATTATCCCCATTTTACAGATGAGGAAACCGAGGTGCAGAGGGAATGACCATAAGGTGCTCAACCTGGACTGGATCCCAGTCCCAGATTCCCAGTTCTGGGCTCTCCATCCCTCCCGGCTCAGCCTTCAGCTTGCTGAAGGGATTCAGGGCTGGAGAGGGGCTCTGTGCAAGATCAGAGAGCCTGCCTGGCCCTAATTGCCTCCTCATACAGCTCAGCCGGCCTCCCACTGGCCAGCGCCTTTCTTCTTACCTCCTCTCAGTCCTTTGTGGGGGAGACGGCTTTGAAGGACCCGCTGGCAGTTCTGCTTTGAATTTCCCAAGTGGCTCTTTTGCCCCAGATCCTGACAGCCTGGCCTGGGGAGAACAGACTCCACCCAGGGCGCTGGGACGGTGTGGGAGGGCTCTGCTCTCCCTGGAGCCCCAGGCCCCGGGCCCTCTTCAGGAGACCGGGTCTCAAACGCAGTGGGAGTGACAGCTAAGGTGAAAGAAGTCGGGCACATACCCGGCTCTTTATTTCCTCCCACCCCCAGCCCCTCCCCGCCTGCTCTGTGCCCCGGCTTCCGGCTGGGCTTCCACCGAGGGGAGGCACTGGCAGGAGCAGAGAGGGGTCGGTTTTATGTCTCCCCGCCCCTTGCCCCTTCAGGCCCAGGGGTGGTAATAATTCCCTGCGGGGGCTAATCCCGGGCTGCCTCTCCATCTCATCCAGGACAGAGACTCCTAGGAGACCAGTCCAGGCCCCAAATAGCTCCAAGGCGAACGCTGGTGCAGAGGAAGGAAAGGCAGAGAGGCCGCTGGGTCACCACTGTGTCATCTGCCAGGGACAGACATGTGAACTCAACGTGCAGTCAACACTCTTTAGCCCCCGGGCTCCGTGAGCTCTCCTCCTCCCGCACCCCCTCCCTCTGGGTCCTAATCCGGGGTCTGTGGACTGCTGAGGCACAGACCCAGCCTGATGCAGGCCTCGCTCGTATCTTCAGGAAAAAGTCATTCTTCCGCCTCCTAGTCAGCTGTTGGCTGTATCGCAGAATCACCGTGTTGGGAACCCCTAAGAGGTCCTCTCGACCAGCCCTTGTCTGAGATGTGGACCCTCTACAGTCCACTCCCCTGGTCTTCTAGCTTTTTCCTTGAATGCCTCCAGTGACGGGAATCTCACAACCTCTCAAAGTCATTTTGGGGAATTCCTCTCCACTGAACGTCAGAACTAGAAGGGATCTTAGGACTCTCTAAGCCCACCCCTCCGTTTTTTCTCACCATACTCTTTTCTGCCTTGTCCTTTATCCAGTACAGACTCATCTCCCTTCTCCTGGCTGGTTTCTGAATTGCCAAGGGGTGGGCAAGGTCTTCTTTCTTAACGCATCTTTAGGGAAAGCACCACAGAAGAAAATGAAAGACCAATTCGTACTCTCTACCCTAGCTGCCCCCTGAAGCCCCACCCTGCTGGGATGGGAAGTGCCTGGCACATGTGCTGCCGTCCAGGCCCCCACACTGCTGGCCACCGTTGTTAACCAATTGCCACAGTCAGATGCAGGCTCAGCATCCTTCTTAACACAGGGCTTTAAACAGCTTCTTCAGTCAATGGAAGCTGACGTGTAAGATGATACCCCTTTGCCATCCCTGCTCCTTCCTGTGACGCAGCCCTGCAGGTGAGAATTTTTCCAAACCCATCTACCGGCAAGCAACATTTCCAATCCAGCTATAACAAAGGCTTCTCTCAGCCCCCCAGCCTCCTCAGCAATTGACCCCAGCTCTGCGTCCAACCACCCCGCCGCCTGAGCCTCCTTCCCAGCCAGTCCAGTCTCCTTCACTGCACCCCGTTTCCCAAACGCCATGCTCCGCCCCAGGCTCCGAGGTTTTGTTCAACCTCCTCCCCAAATCTGGAGTTCCCTCCCTGGTCTTCTCTGTGCATCGAAATCTTCCCCATTCCTGGGGAGCCCCTCTGTCACCACCTGCCCTGGGAACTCTTCCCCAGCTGCACAGACACCAAGGAAACAGCCCTCTCAGACAGTGGCGCCTGGTCCTGGCTGGACGCTGGAATCACGTGGGAAGATTTAAAATCTGCCGACACCTGGATGCACCCTCCAGACCCTGGTTATTTAATTGGTATGGGGTGTGCCCTGGGCTCCCGGGAGATTGTAACGTGGTTGAACCACGTTACAACCAACCACCAAGGTTGAACCACCGCTAGGCGATCCAGTCGAACTTTCCACACACCCCTTCAGCTTATGCTGTGGCCGGACCTTCCTGGGAAGGGCTTTTCTGGATTTGTTTGCTTCTTGTCCACACTTACAAAGAGCTAAAGTGCCGAATCAGGGCATTTCCCAGGGTCCAGGCACCAGACTGAGAGTTTTCCTTACTTGTCCCGTTAAATCTTCATGATGCCCCTGTGAACTTCTTATTATAATCCTGATTTTCAGGAAATCGAGGCTCAAAGGGTGAGGGGCTTATCACGTGTGCACAGCTGGTCGGTGATCCCCCAGGATCTGCATCCCGGCCTGGCCCAGAGCCTGCACAGTGAGCCCCTTCTCTATTCGGCCGCCCCTCATTTGGTACAGCTCCCCACTTCTTGTCTCCTGTGCATCCTTCCCATCTCAGCTCTGGAAGGCCCTCCCCGACCTCTGCTAAAGCCCAGCAGATGTTCTCCCAGCCGCACGTCTCTGCCTCAGAGCACTTAGCTCCGTTACCATTTCCATTTATTTGTGTCAAGATTCGATTAGCATCTGCCTCTTTCTGCCCCACTCCCCACACCATAAGCTCCAAGGGGGCCAGATTATGTCCGCTTTTGCTGCATTTCTCGGGCTTACTTAGCACAGCGCCTGATATCTATTTGTCAGATGGATGAATGAAGGAAAGAAAGAAAGAAGCCAGATACAAAATACAAATTCCAGCTTCCCAGCCAGCCAGCCACAGCTGTGGAGAGAGGAGACCTGTTTTCTGCTTCTGGGAGCAGCAGGGATCCAAGCAAAGGACAGTGGCCGGTGTAGTGGCAACTTCTACTTCCTGGCTGTGTGACCTTGGGTAAATGATCCACCTCTTTGAGCCTCGCCTGTAACATGGAGATGGCAGGGCTCACCTACAGGAGGGTGGTGGAGGTGCCGTGAGATCGTGAGCAGAAAGTCCTGAAATAGCAAGAACTCCTTAGCAAGAACGGCACAGTCGGCAGGGCGGTGGCTGGCTCTTCCCAGCCCCGCCCACCTCACCACGCGCCATTGGCCTTGGTACTGGGGACAGGGCGGCCTGTGTGAATCCACGGGACACGAACTCTGGGAATGGACTCGGACGACTCTTCCATGAGCCTTCTCTCCAGGCAAACCTTTTCAAAGGCTGCTGAGACTTGGCTGAGAAGACAGGAGAGGAGGCGTCGTGAAACACGGGCTTGAGCATCAGGGGTTGGCGGGGAGATGCTGGGGGGCCAAAGGCAAAGGGTCATGACAAAGCTTTGTCTCCCTCCACTGGGAGCTCGGCTCCACCCACCGGGATCCACCCTGAGCTCCAGCCTCCCGACCGAGCTCTCGACTGACGTCCGGGGATTTGAACGGAGAAAAAACTGCATCTTTATTGTTTGCGATTTCTCATTTCCTTCAAGTGTATGTAGGCAAGAAACCACAGTGATGAGCGGCATCTGTGACTTCGTCGCCAAGAGAAATCACAGATACTTTCATATTACATTCTAGTTGTGGCAGGCATCTTGAAATATCGTTTGTGCTCATCACTATCTTGAAACCACGGGAGTCATTGCACCTACGGCCAGATCTTTCTATTTAGTGAATCAATAACAAAGCCAATGTTGCAATTTTTTTGTTTACTCTGATCGTATTTTAACATAACTGCTTTCCTCTGTAATACAATGTATTTTATTTTATGAACTAAAAAAATGATTTTTCTGAGGAAGGGTCTGTAGGCTTCACCAGGTGGCCAGTGGGATCCATGGCACTACAAGGTCACGACCTCCTCTTAGAACCTGGCTTGCCTTCTCCCCAGTGGTGTGTCCCTCTGCGACTCCTATTGGCTCTCAGCCAGTTGTCAGGGGCGAGGCCTGTGGCCCTGTGCTAAGTTACAAGACAGCTTTGGACTCTGAGTTTGTTTGGGGGGCCTCCCTCAGCCTGTAGGGATCAACGGATGAAGGATGGCGACCCTAGGGCTGGCATCCTGCCTGGGTCAGACCCGGCCCTCCCAGCCGCCCCATCATCCAGCGACGGGTAGCTTCGTTCATGGATCCTTCCAGGACCTCTCCTGAAGCCTGGCTTCCTTGTCTGCAAAATGGGGCTAATAAGGCCCCGCTCACAGGCTGACACACGCTCCCATGAGGTTCCTGGGAAAGAGCACAATAAACAGTGAGTGTCATCCATCTGACTGGTGACAGAGCCGCCTCCCATCCTCCCCGGTACCCAGGCAACCCCCAAGCCAGCATCCCTGGAGCAGCGAGACTAGGGAGGGCTCACTGCTGGCAACCCAGGGCCTCCCATTTCCTGCGTGGCCACACTGTTCAGCAAATGCTGCCAGCCAGCTGCGGCTGGGGCGGATGTGGCCGGGTGCGTAGGTGAGCCGTGTCATCTCGCTGGAGCACGGGAGTCAGTGCGGACGGGGATCTTCGTCGTCAGCCAGGGAGACAGCTGGCCCGGAAGGTCACCCCCGGCCTGGCACAACCTCCAGTTCCGACTCCCTTCTCCTCCTGTGGACAGCGTCTGGCTGACGCCTGATCACTCATTGGACAAACCGCTGGGGTGGTGACAGACGGGTAACATGCATTAACTCACTCAGTCTTCTAACAGCCCTGTGCGCAAGGGACCGTCACCATCCCACTACACAGCCAGAAAAACAGGCGCAGGAAGTGAAGTAACGTCAGGATTTGAACCGAGGCAGCCCTGCCTCCAGGGCTGGTTCTCCCAACGCTACTCCAGATCAGAGGTTTGCACAACTGAGTGTGCATCAGAATCACCTGTTAAAACCCACACTGCTGGCCCCGTCCCCAGAGCGTCTGATTTCACAGGGCTGAGAACCACAGCGTGAGGACCTGGCTGCTCAGAGAGGCGGGTGGGGGCCGTGGCTGGGGTGGAGGGAGCGGGCGGGGAACCAGCCAGGTCAGCAACCCACGCTCTTTAGAAATGCAGATTCTCAGGCCCTGCCCTGGTCCTACCCCACCAGAATCTGCTTTTCAGCAAGATTCCCGGGTGATTTGTGAGCACACTACAGTTGATAGAGCCTTATTCTAAACCACCCCAGGGACAAGCACCCTTGACTCTCACAGCTTAGATACCAGTGGGAGGGAGACAAACAAACAAATAAGTATAATGAGATAATTTCAGATGGCAACATGTTCTATGAAGGAAATAAAACAGGGCAATAAGAAGTGGGCCATTTTAGCACAAGTGTCCAGGGAGGGCTTCCCTGAGCAGGTGACACTGGAGTTGAGACCTGACCGAGGAGGACGAGCCCGCCCGTTAACAATCAGGGGAAGAGCATTTGCAGCAGAGGCCTTCCTGCTTTTGGGGTCCTGGGCTGGGGGCCGAGCAGGGCCCTCCCTTGCAAGCTGCAGGATGTGGGTGCTTAAGACAGGCACAAAGGAATCCCCTGGGTGGGGCACCGGCGAGTCAGCGGGTGAGAGCCAGGCCCCACCCTCCAGGAGCTCGAGTTGGGCAGGGAGATGAGCTCTGAGCACCGAATTATGAAACGAAGGAGAAGGAGCCAAGTCAGAGGGGCAGAGAGAGCGGGCCATGGAAAGTCAGTGCTCCCGGAGGGATTACCCACTGGGTGCCAGGCACCGCGCTGTGAGTTTCTCACACACCCACAGGCACACATACACACACGCACCACACCTGCACACACACGCTTATCGCACAGTGATGGAGAGCCGGGAGCAGAGGCCTGCTGCCCTGAGCAGTGCCCCCTTGGCTGCTGCTTCAGCTTTGAGCCTCTTCCTTCATTTCCCTGTGCCTTGGTTCTCTTCAGCGGCCTTTGTAGAGCGCTTCCAACAGTGCTTGGCCCCCAGCCTGTGCTACCCGAGTCAGCCGCTGTCGCGATTCCACTCCCTGAGCCTGTGATTCTCGGAGGGAGCTGGGCTAGCATCCCCATTTTGCAGATAGAGAAACTGAGGCTCGAGAGGTCCACCAACTTGCTGAATCAGGAGATCCGCCTGTCGGACACGGAGTTCAGAGGAAGCGAGGTCACTTCTGGCAGTGGCAGGTGGAGGAGGCTTGATGGAGGAGACCCTGAGCTGGGGAACGTGGGATGGGGAGGATTTGGTCACGGAGAGAAAGGATGGGGGGGGAGCTGAGGTGAGAAGGTGACCCCGTTCGTGGTGGAGGGAACAGAGTGGGCAAACACACAGAGGGAGTGGGTTTGGAAGCAGATGGAGAACAGGGAGTGGCACCATTTAGCCTTGAACATGAAGACAGCTAAGGGTGAAACACGGCTGGACCAGACAGAGGAGGACTGATGAGTGGGGGCTTTAGGATTGCTGTTCTAAGTGGAGCCACAGAAGGTTCTATCCCAGCCACCATGTTCTGAGCCCCTGGGCATCTGCAGACAAATGCGACCTCATTTCCAATGGCCACGCTCATCCCCATTTTAGAAGGACTGGCGTTGGCCTCCCTTCTCAGCTGGGCCCGAAGCCACGTGTCCCGGAACCCAGTCACGTCCTGCAACCAGACCTCACTCTGCAGGGCAGAGCCTCCCAGGAGGGGAAGCGGGGCTCGGCAGCAGGGCGAACCCCGAGGGCAGGCAGTGCCCGCCGGGCACCAACAGCTGTGGGTTCGAGGTTTTCAGCCTGGCTGCCCGGCTCCACAGAAGCCCCGCCACCAGCAGGGCCCACCTCCCCGGCTGGCTGTCCAGGAAAGTCCGGGAGCTCTGTCCTTGGCCCTCAGCCAGCTGGAATGGGCGCTGCCCGGGGACCAGATGCTACCCGGAGGACACAGCCCCTTTCGGCCCAGGAAGAACCATGTCCACAGGCTGGGAAAGCCGGGAGGTCGCCCCCAGCCTCAAGATACCGAAAAGGGTTCACTCCTCAGCCTGGCCACCTACTTGCTGTGTGACCTTGTGCAAATCCCTTCCCCATCCTGGGTCTTGATTCCTCATCTGCAAAATGGAGGTGGTGGTACTTTATACTTTTTCTGGTTAATTTGTGTACTTGTTTACTTCCTGGCTTCATGCTGGACTGGGCACCACATGGGGACAGAAACACATATCTTGTGTCACCTGGCACATAGGAGGTGTTCGGCTCATGGTTGTTGATTGACTATGTGACTACTGGGAAGATCAAATGATGCAAAATATGAAAGCAAGTGATATGTTCAATAGTATTAGGTCTTGCCTTGCTATGACGTGGCCTCAGTCTCAGCACAGGAGATAATTGCTCCAGGTGGCCACAAGGACAAGAAAACACAAATGGGAAACACTGAAAAGGAAGGCAAAGATGAAAACAATTTGCCGACGATATGATTTTCTACCTCGAATAATCCAAACAGCTCTGCTGGGGTAGCGATGAACAGCATGGACACAAATGTTTGGTAAAAGAACTAGATGCAAGAATTAGGTAAAAATGAATTGTTTTCCCGACTGGTCACTCTACTTAATTTCAAAGTGTTATTCGAAAAAAGATCTCGCTCATAATAGCAACAAAAAGCTGAAAAACCTCTTAGGAATTTGCTTAACAGGAAGCATTGCAAGGGCCGTAGAGAGAAATCTATTAACGCTTTATGCAGGAAAAATAAGAATATCTGCATAAATAGAGACACGTTCATGTTTCTAGAAAGCACGTCCCAAGTGTGAAGATGTCAATTCTGCCTCCTATGACTAATAAACATAATGGAATTCCAGGGAAAAGAGCAGTGGGAATGTAAAATTCATTTGGAAGAAAAAATGCTTGAAAGTTGTCAAGAAAATTTTGAACACAAATAATAATGAAATGCTGATGAGAGTGTTTTACCTTACTTGATAAGAAAACATACCACAAAATGACAAGAATTAAAACAGTGTGGGTTTTGCGTGGGAAAACCTGGTTCAGTTCTCACCTCCCCCTTCCTGGCTGGGGACCTGACATCTGCTCATCTTCTCGAAGTTCATTTCAGTGAAATGGGGATAATAATGGTCTCAGCACTGAAGAGCGTACTTAGCATGGTGCCTGGAGTAAACTCTCAATAGATGATATTATTTTATTCACTGAAAATAGGAATAAATAGGTAAGTTGTTAATTGGCTTATGGGCCAAGGAAAAGCCAAGTTGCATTTTTCCGTTACTGGTTGCTGGGATCTTGGTACAATTTCCCAACTGGAGCCTGTGCTGGGCAAGCTCCAAGCAGACGGGAGGTGGACCCATGTCCCTGTTGAACTTGGATTGTTTCCCTCTGCCCTCAGCTCAGCTTCCAGGTGGTTCTCTGGTTTCGTGTGGTTGTTTTTCTGATTGCGGTTCACAAGGCCATCCTCCCTGCCACCTTCGCAGGTCAGACTTGCTGAAGGCGGGAGGGATCAGGCAGCCAAGAGCGGCCCAGACTTCACCCTGTGGGGGCAGGGCCTCTGATCTTGGTGGTTGGTGCCCAGGATGCACCCCTACCCCGCAGGGCTGAGTTCAGTACAGAGTGGGGAGCCCCCTTCCACACCCTCCCCAGCCACCCCAGCCTTCAGCACTTCCTGGGCTCCCAGCTGGGAGAGAACAATATTTTCCCAAACACAATCTGTGTGTGATCTGGGGTGAAGCTCCGGGGGTGACCTTGCGAGGAATGAAGCAGAGAGCAGGGTGAAATCGCATCTCCTACAAGCACAGTCAGCATCACAAGGTCCCCAGGGGGCTGTCATCACAGTGGTCACCTCTGACGGCGGAGATGGCAGCACCTGGAGAGTGACTGTCCTGGGCAGAAAGGGGATGGTTCCGAATGGGAGGTGGGTGGAGTAGGAGAGCACTGGACGGGCAGTCATGACCTGTGTTTGAGCCACTCAGCCTCTCAGAAGATGAGGTAACTGCAGCTTCTCCCACCAAGCTGTCCCCCGTGAAGGGCAAGACCAGTGTTCTATGTGTCTGGTCCCAGGGCCCGCTAGAGGTCCTGGTGCACTGTAAGTCCTAGAGGTGCCTTGGCATTGAGAATGTGGGGGCCACGCGGGCCTGGGCAGAGTGCAGCCCACATGATGGCTGACCTTCGGGAGGGGCTCACTAAATGGTGCTCCCAGGGTCCCACCCCCTCTAGCTGACACTCATCTGTGGACCTTGGTCACCAAAGGCACAAGGTCATGGACATCAGCAGGGATAGGACTCAGTGTCCCAGGTTAGGGATCAATCTAACTGGGGTCAGTGCCCATCTGTGGCTTATCAAGGAGGTCGTGGGCTCTCATTCAGTTGGTGGCTGAATCGGTTTCCTCCCCTCCAGTAACCTGCTCCAACCCCCATTTTCCCGTCTCTGTAAATGGCACCACATCCCCGACCCCCCAGGCTACAGACGTAGGAGCCGCCCTGGTTTCCCTCCCAACCCTCACCCCCCACACCCCATCCATCAGCACACCTTGTCAGCTCCACCACCCGTTAAAACCTCAGAGTGACCCCCTTGTCACCATCTCAGCACCGAGACCATAGCCCGAGCCGTCCCACGCGGGGTGGTGCACAGAGGTCCTGTGAGGGGGGTAGTGCTGCCCGATTCCAGGGTCCAGAATTAGGAAGCTCATTTCCCCGGGAAGATAAGCAACATTTTCCAT
The DNA here is from genome assembly GCA_031878705.1 of Tapirus indicus. NCBI lineage: Eukaryota > Metazoa > Chordata > Mammalia > Perissodactyla > Tapiridae > Tapirus > Tapirus indicus. The sequence continues at coordinate 12,634,898 of CM062928.1, forward strand.
TATCAGCTTTATTACTAATAACAATAACATTTTTTGTCTTGTTTCTCGATTGGTTCAGAACTCAGACAGGGAAGAGGAGAGACATTTATCAGGCCCCCTCAAATCATCAACACTAACATCTTGACAGCATTTGATAGGCCAAAGAATGTTCCTGCTTATAACTTCCTGGAGCCCTCATTCCAGCTACACAATATAAAGGAGATTATTGTGATGCCTACTCTACTAATTAAGAAAGAAGACTCGGAATGGTTACGTGACTTGCCCAAGGTCACACACAGTCGAGCCTAGAGACCAGGTATCACAAAATTTCATTGTCATAGCTTCTTCCTTTTGGCTTAAGTTTTGAAAACTGGTAAAATCTGAATAAGAGCTGTAGTTTAGTGAACAGAATTGTACCAGTGTCAATTTCCTGATTTCGATAATCTACTGTGGCTGTGTAAGGTGTTACCTTGGCGAAGCTGGATGAGGAGTACACGGGAACTCTACTAATTTTGCAACTTCTTGCAAGTCTTACTTTCTTTCAAAATGAAAAGTTTAAAAAAGGCGTAGCTCCCACTGGAAGATAGGGAGCAACTTTAATGTTGGGCTGGCAAATGAATTTCACCTCCTGTGCCAGGTGCAATCAATTGGTGGGTATTCTCTGGATCACAATCCACAGTGTGAAGGATGCTGAAGCCACATCTGGGCCCAGGGGGAATAAGTGCGGTAATCGACTAGTGATGTCTGCTGTGGCCTCTGGGAGTGGCATGGGCGGCATGGATCAGGTTTCCCCCATGTGTGTGCTCAGTCCCTGATAGTTCAGTGTGAGCCAAAGCACTGAGAACAGAGAGGGAGGGAGGGGAGGGGCAAAAGAGGGAGGCAGGTGGACCGTCCGATTCCATTTACATCAAGTTTCAGAATAGGCAACCTGGAACAGTGGTAGCTTCTAGAGGTTGGGGATTGATTGGGAGGCAGCCTGGGGGTGATGAAAAATTGTCTATATCTTGATTTCAGTGTTGATTATACCAACGTGTACATGTGTTAAAAGTTATTGCCCGTGCTTTAAGATCTGTGCATTTTATTACATATAAATTATACTTTGATAACAACAAAAAAAAAGATGTCACGAAGCTCTGAAAGAAAAACCATTTCCATTAATAAAACATAACCCGAAACTTCCAGTGCCATCATTGGGAGGAATTCCTCCTTGGGGGGAGAGGTGGCCGGGCCAAATGCCCAGAGAGGCCTGAGGTCCACCCGCCCCATGGTGACAGGACTGTCTGGGGTCAAGTCCTAGCCCTGCCACTTACTAGCTGGGGCCCTTGGACATGTTGTTCAATCTTTCTGCCTCAGTTTCCTCAGCTGTAAAGTGGAGATGGCACTGGTGCCTGTCCCATCAGGTACTTGTGAGAGTGAAGTGAGTTAATCCAGTGAAGAGCTTAGACTAGGATTGCGTGGTGCACACTACCTGCTCCATAAATCTTAGCTGCTGTGACAGCTGTGGTTCTTCTCTCTTTGATTCCCGTGGCTACCAGCTCCCGGCCACCCCTCTTCAGCACTCCAGCACCAGGGTGACCACGGACTCCTCCTCCAGCATACCTGAGACTCACCAGGTATTCAAAACGACCAAACGCTCCAGGAAGAGGACAGGGAAATAAACACTCTGTGGCTCCCCCAAGGTAGTCCGAACCTCACAGAGCAAGCTCTGCCCAGGCTCCCTCCTCTTCCGTCTGTCCTGAGGGATCCCTGCAGGCCCGTTCTTAGACTCTGCTTCCTGGCTCTGGGACAGTCTCTGTATGAATGATGCTGTCTCAACACTCATCACCTCCTCGGTGTTTCACTGACTTGGAAAAGTCAGCTGAAAGACAGCTCCGAGCCCTCTGCCCTCCATTGACGTCCCTTCCTCTCAGCTCCTGGTCTGAAGGCCATGTGTTTGTGCTGGTCACTGCCCCCTGGAATGATCTCACCCTTCTGGTGTGGTCCTGCCCCCTCCTCTTCCCTCCTCTGGGGGTTTAGTCCCCAACACAGGGCTTGTGAAGGAGAAGAGGTGCTCTTTCTTTCCAAGAATGAGCCTGTGACGGCGCTGGGGAGAGCTGGCTGAACCAGGAGGGAAAACGGAAGTTGCCTGGGGGGTAATGGAAGAAGGGGTGATTTGGTGGGGTTCGTGGAGCTTCTCCGTAGAAAGAGCAGCGGGAGCAGGTGCTCTAGGGCTGGTCTGGGCTGGACTCAGCCTATGAGGTGCAGCAGGCTCCAGGCTGAGGCCCAGGGGCAGTTGCCCCACATGGGGCTCTCAGGGCCAATGGGGTAGAAAGGACAACAGCCTTCTGCCTGGGCAGGGGGGCTCCTCAGCAGTGGAGTTTTCACAGGACTGTCGTAATAGTGTATAGCCAGGAATCCTCCAGTCCACTGTCAGCTTTCAGAGAACCGAGAAGCAGCTGAGGTATGAGGAAGCTTGAAGGCTGTGGGGAAGATCTGTCTGTCTGTCCGTCCATCCAACCATCTATCCACCCATCCATCCATCCATGCATCCATTTATCCATCCATGCATTTGTCTGTTCATTTATCCATCTGACTATCCATCCGCCCATCCACCCATCTGTCCATGCATTTGTCCATCCATCTGACAATCCATCCATCCATCCAACCACCCAATAATTTATTGTGCCCATTATGTGCCAGGCATCAGGCTGGCCCCTGGGGGTGCACAGGCAAACATGTAATTTGACCTCAAGGTGCTTATGTTCTGTTTCCAGACACAAACAAGAAAACAGCACAGTGTGAAACAGGGAAGGCAGGGATGCTGGCTGCACAGAGGAGGGACACCTAATCCCCACACCTGGAGACTCAGGGCAGGCCTCTTGAGGAAGTAAAATTGAACTTGACACCTGAAGGATGAGGGGAAGCTTGTTAGATGTGGTGGAGATGGCTGGCTGGCTCTTAAAATTCACGCTCCCCTTCCATGGTGTCGAGTTGTCACTGGAAAGAGGCGGCATCTTCCAGCCCACCGTCTCCTTGCTGGTGTGGGTGGGTGATGAGATCTCACTGGTGGAAAGTAAGTGGAATTTATATGTGCCCCTGCTGGGCCAAGGCTTTTAAGAAGCAGTTATGTCTTCTCTAGTATCTCTTTCCCCCCATCTGAATGCAGATGCTGATGGGATGGATGGCAGAGCCACAGGATAGAAGGAGTTTGGATCCCCAAGTCCGGGTGGAAGAAAGCCACCCGCAGGGCAAAAAGGCCCACTTTGTACTGCAATGAGAACAGTAAGCAAACTTCTGTTACCTTAAGCCGTGGATGTTTGGAGTTCATTTGTTACAGCCGCTAGTGTTCCTTAAAGGGAAATAAAGAATACACCCCATGAAGACAGAGAGAGAGGAAAGGGGCAAGAGAGTTCAGAGGAAACCTCGAGTATAAAAGCCCTGGGGAGAGAGAGGAGCATAATGCCAAGTGAGGCTGGGAGGTAGACTGAGGCCTGGTTGGCCATGCTAAGCAGTTGGGACTCCATGCTAAGTATAACCAGGCTAGACAGCCCCAGGCCTTCCCCTCTCTGCCCTCAGGAGCAGAGAAGATGAGCAACTTTCTGGAAATCGTCTGATCGGGGGACAGCAGAGCCCAGGTGTTGCTGACTCCATGCACCTAAGCATTCAGCCCCATGCTTCCAACAGAATGTGGTACAGCAGAAAACTGTAACATTCGTCTCCCAAGAACTCTATGGGAGTCCTGCCTGTGTGGACTTCTCCAGTTTTCTGGAACTGGAACCCAACCAAGAGAGCTGTCTCTTGGCGCCAGGCCCAGGCCAGCACACAGAATCGTCACCTCCACCCAGCTACAGTGCTCCAGCATCTCCCACCCTGCCTGGGGCTCTGCATCCCCAGACAAACCAAATGAATGTTCTGCCTGGTCTGGCTAGACCCACCTTCTAGGGGAGCCCAAAGAAGCCCATCACCCAATGAGTGAGGTTGGCCGCATCAACCAGCTCCCACTCTGGTCTGATCCACAAATGGGACAGAGTAGGGGCAGAGGTTGCCCAGAATCGCTTGCTCCTCTGTGTGGCTCCCTGGGTTGAGTGAGCCATGTGGCAAGGTTGCAGTGAACGCCCAACTCCTCCATCCGTGCGTCCTCAGGAGAGCTAGAAGGAGACATCGCTGTGTTCCCCTGGGCTACTCTTAGCTAGGCGGGCTGGCTAATCCACTAGGCAGTGATATTTGATGTAGGCAAGAAAGGCTAGGGATTTGGCGAGGATTTCTGATTCCTCTGCCACTCCTCCCCAATATATCTGTCCTTATTTCTGAAACTAGAATGATCTGGGTCACCTTTGTCCAAGGCCTTCCTAGGTTTTGCAAAGGTGTCTCCAGTGCTCCTACAGAGAATGAAGGTGAGGTCCAGGGCAGAGCTTCTGGTTCTCTGCCCATCTCTTTCCCTGACTCCATCCAAAGTAATTCCTCTTTTATATGCCCAACTTCCCCCATTAGGTAGTGTTTGAAGACAGAATTTCACTACCAAATGAAATGTTTGAAAACAACTAGGCAAGCCTAGGCCTCTGATTTTCTAGATGGAGACTCTGAAGCTCAGAAAGGGGACATACATTTTTTGAAAAACACATGCATGTAAGTTATAGAAAAAGGTCTGCTTGCCTTTTTGTGTCTGTCTGCCATCATCCATCCATCTATCCATTCTTCTCTCTCTCCATCCCTCCGTCATCCATCCATCCATTCTTCTATCTATCCATGCATTCACCCATTCATCCAGCCATCCATCCATCCCTTCCTTCCTCCATCCACCTCTACCCATCCATCCATCCATCCATCCATCCATCCATCCATCCATCCATCCATATCTCCGTTCATCCGTTGATCCATCCACGCACCCATCCATCCAGTCAACAGGTACTGAAGGCCCAGGATGTTCTGGCATTCTCACCTTGCAGCCTGGGTACTTGCTTCTAAAGCTGTCGGCCTTCTTAGCCCCACAGAATAGAAAGAACCTGGATTCTGCATAGATCTGGGTGCAAGCTCCTTTTCTGCCACCTTCCTGTGGTGAGCTTAATTTCAATTTCCTTAATAGTAAAATGCAATCTGTACCTCCAAATTACTGTGGGAATTGAGCGAGGTAGTATGTCCAACCCCTGGGGGAGTGCTTAGAACATAGTGGGGTCTCAATACCTGCTCGATGTCTGAAAGTTCTGCCAGCGCTCCACGCTGAGCTCTCGTCCGGAAATGCTCAGAGCAGGGAGGGAAATCTCTCTGCTCCCCTTGCAGAAAGCCTGGCCTGGTTCTTCCTCAGCTGTGACCTAATTTTGGTCTGGCCAGAGCTGGCGTCTTCCTTTTCCCCTCATTGTCTTGGAGACCTTGAGTGAACTTGGCCAGGACTGTTTCCGCAGAAATGGCATCTATTCATCCATCTGGGCATATTGTATGAACACCCCCCCACCCCCCCACACACTTCAGCTTCTGAGGTGCACCCCCCGGATATCCCCACAGCTCACTCCCTGCCTTCCTGCAGGTCACCCCATCGATTGTCACCTCCTAAGAGAGGCCGTCCCTGACCCCTCTTCTGCCACTTCCTCTCCTTTAATTTATTTTTCATCACGCCATCAGAAATTATATGATACATTTATCCTTTATAGTCTGTCTCATCCCAGTAGGAAGTAAGCTCCGTTATTTTGTTCGTTGCTGCATCCCCGACCCATCATGTGATTGGTGCTTACAAAGATTTGTTGAATGAGTGAGTTGGTGAGAAATGGGGAAATCCTAAACTCCCCTGCCTAACATTCACCGCATTCACTGAAATCACTCACCCAAACCCCAAAGAGTGTCTGTGGCTGTCTGGGTTGAGGGGGAGATTATATGGGGTCAAGTCCTGGACAGAGCATTAGAACATCCCCCAAAGCGGCAGGTATAAAGGTCTAAGTCACCTGGTTGTGTGTGAGAGGCTGCGTAAACTCACACTTGCCCTCCACGAGCAGGTGGGGGAGTGACTGAACACAGGAAGCTTGAAAGGCCAGGCTTGGAAGTACAGGACCTGGGTTCAAATCCTGACTCTACCACTTCCTAGGAGAAGTCACCTACCTCTCCAAGCCTCAGTTTCCTTTGTGCAATGGGGCTGATGATTCTTGCCTCATGGAGTTCTTAATAAGCAAAGCGACCCTTTATGGGTATTTGAGCTCTGGGATCCACTGATGGGCACACCAGAACCAAACTTTGCCTTTGGGTGCCGTGAGCGAGCCGTGGGACCTTGAATAAGTTACACAACTTCTTGGTGTCTTGGTTTCCCCTTTTGTAAGATTTGTGAAGCTTTCACGAGCTCTTGCATGCAAACCATTTGGGTCTGTGCCAGGCACTAATAATGCTCAATAGTTTTATTTTTATGCTTACTCTTTAAAAATCAAGGTATAGTCTAGGTACCGTGAAATGCACGGATCTTAGATGTACATGAGACAAATTGTATACACAATCTTCATCCACGTAACCCACACCCCAATTAAGATATAGAACATTCTCATCACTCCAGACAGATCCTTGTGCCCCTTCCCAGTCGATTCCTGCCATGTCCCTTCCCCGAGAGGCCACCACTTTTCTAATATCTATCACTATAATTCATATGAGCGGACTCATCCAGCATGTAGTCTTTTGTGGCTGATTTTTTTGCTCAACCTAGTGTTTTTGGGTTTCTCCATGTTGTTGCGTCTGTCAGGAGTCCGTCTGTTGTTATTGCTGAGCAGCATCCCGTTGTATAAATATGCCACAGTCTGCTCGTCCATTCTCCCGTTGATGGACAGTTGGTGGTTTACACTTGAGGGTAATTGGGAATGAACCCGCTATGAACATTCTCATATCCGACCCCTTGTGAACACGGTTTCATTTCTCTTGGGTACCTAGAAGAACAATTGCCGGGTCATAAAGTAAGTGGATGTTTAACTTTATAAGAAATAATTACAATCCTTTGATATTTCTTGAGACTTCTCTTTGGCCCAGCACATGGTCTGTCTTGGTAAATTTCCACATGCGCTTGAAAAAAAAATGTGTATTCTGCACTTTTTTGGGTGTAATGTTCTACAAGTACCAATTAGCTTACATCTTCTATAATCTTCCTGATATTTTGTCTCAATTCCTGAAAGAGAAGCACTAAATTCCCAACAATCATCATTTTTTTTTTTCTGTTTCTTCCTCTAGTTCTGTCAATTTCTGCTTCACATATTTGAAAGATCTGTTACCACGGACATAAACAACTAGGGTTATTACGTCTTCTTGATAACTGGCCATTTCATCATTAAGGTATGCCCTGCTAATATTTCTCGCCTTGTATTCTACTTTGTCAGGTCTTAAGAAGGCCACATCATTGTTCTTATGCTTGTGTTTGTATCATTTCCCAGCCCTTTGCTGGGAAAATTGTATTTGTATCTAAAAGTGCTTTCTTGTGGACAACGTATAATGCGTTTTGCTTTTTTATACGTTCTGAAAACGTCTGCTTTTAATTGGAGTATTGAATCCATTTAGTTAATGTAATTGCAAGTTTTTTTGGTAAGGAAGATTGGCCCTGAGCTAACATCTCTTCCAATTTTCCTCCACTTTATATGTGGGACGCTGCCACAGCATGGCTTCATGAGCGGTGTGTATGTCCACGCCTAAGATCCGAACCCACGAACCCCCGGCTTCTGAAGCAGAGTGTGCAAACTCGCTACACCACCGGGCTGGCCCCGTGTAATTGCAATTTTTGATGAGTTTAAACTTCTTAACCTTCTATTTGTCTTCTGTTTATAATCAATTGTTCTTTGTTCCTCTACTTGGCCTTTTCTGCCTTATGTTGAGTTACTCAAGTATTATTATTTTTTTAACATTTCATTTTATCTCTTCTGTTGGCCTTTTAAGCTATTTATTTTTGTTTTATTTATTTTTAGAGGCATCTCCATGGATTAAAATATGTGTCCTTAAGTATCATATTCTACCTTGAATTAGTATTATACACTTTCATGTATAATGTAAGATTTTAAAACATTATACTTCTATCTGAACTTCTTTCACTCTATTGTGCTCTTGTCAAATATTTCACTTCTGTGTATAATATAAACCCTACAACATACAGTTATTATTTTTGCTTTTAGTGGTCAATTTTTAATAGCTTCATTGAGGTTTGCTTTACATAGCATAAAATCCAGCCATTTTAAGTGTACAATTCAATGATTTTTAGTAAATCTACAGAGTTGTGTGGCCATTGCTATGATACAATTTTAGAAAATTCCCCTCACCCCAGGAAGATCCCCTGTGCTCATTTCAGCCATTCACCATTGCCCTCCCTCCCAGCCTCAGGCAACCACTGTAATACTTTATGTGTCTATAGCTTTGCCTTTTCTGGACGTTTCATATAAATGGAATCATACAACATGTAGTCTTTTGCGTCCGACTTCTTTCACACGCATAATGTTTGTTAGTTTCATCCATATTGTAGCTTGTATTGTTAGCTCGTCCCTCTGCATTGCCAAATAATATTCCATTGCATGGATAGATCACATACTTTGTTTCTCCATTCACCAATTGATGGGCATTTGGAGTGTTTCCACTTTTTGGACATTATCAATAATGCTGCTATGAACATTCCTGTAAAAATCTTCACTTGAACATGTTTTCGTTTCTCTTGAGTAATACCTTAGGAGTGGAATCGCTGGGTCATATAGTAAATTTATGTTTAACTTTTAAAGAAACTGCCAAACTGTTTTACAAAGCCGCTGGGACACGTTGCCTTCTCACCTGCACTGTATGATCAATTGCTTTTTAAAGAAGTAAGAAAAGAGAAAAAAATAGTCTTTTATATTGACTCATATATTTCACTTTTACAATGCTCTTTATTCCTTCTTGTAGATATGAAATTCCATCTGGCATCTTTTCTCTTTCAGCCTGAACTTGTTTTTTTTTTGCTGAGGAAGATTGGCCCTGGAAGCTAACATCTATTGCCAATCTTCCTCTTTTTGCTTGAGGAAGACTGTCCCTGAGCTAACATCCATTCCCATCTTCTTCTATTTTTCATATGTGGGACACCACCACAGCATGGCTTGATGAGCGGTGTGTAGGTCCATGCCCTGGATCAGAATCTGCAAACCCCAGGCCGCCAAAGCAGATCACGCAAACTAAACCACTGCACCACTGGGCTGACCCCACTTTCAACACTTTAAAGATGCTTTCCATTGTTCACTGACTTATAGTTTCTGGTAAAAAGTCAGCCATTATTCTTATTACTGTGTCCCTGTGCATAATGCATCTTTTTTTTTTTTTGGATGCTTTTAAGATATTTTTCTTTATCATTGGTTTTTATAAATATTACTATAATACGCCTAGTTGTGGTTTTCTTTGTGTTAATGAAGAAACCAATTTCCTTCTGGGATTCCAATTTTATGTCTGCAAACCGCCTGATATTGCCCCACAGGTTATGATGCTCTGTCTGTTCATTTTCTTTCAATCTTTTTTTTTTTTTCTCTGTGCTTCAGCTTGAATTTGTTTTGATGTGTCTTGAAGTTTACTGATCTTTTTTTCTGCTGTGTCCAATCTACTGTTTATCCAATCAGTTATTCAGTTCTGATATTTTAATTTTTATTTCCAGAATTGCCATTTGGTTATTTTTTAGAATTTCCATTGATATCCTGAAAAATCCCATCCTTCAGCTAGTCTATCTATATTTTTTAATAAATTTCTTCATATACTTATATATATGTATTTAAGGTCTGTTTGGGTTGTGGGGATTTTTTTTTTTTTGCTAATTCTAATAACTGGGACATGTCTGCTTCTGTAATTTGTGTTTTCTCTTAATTATGGGTCACAATTTCCTATTTATTCTCTTGTCTAGTGTTTAATTTTATTATATTATTGAGAATGTGCATAAAAGAACAATTGAGATTGAAGTGCAATTTTTATTTTTTGTTTTATTTATTTCCTAGAAAGTGTGAACCTTTTCTGCTGTTTGGTGGTTAGACTGAGAGGCCGTTCACTCAGATTTTGCTTAGAGTATAACTGAGCTGGGGCTGAGAAACAGCTTTGATTAGATTGAGTTACTGGTAATTAGCCCAACCACCAATATCCTCTGCCTTTTTATCTCGTCAGAATTTGAGCTGGGAGAGGCTTGATGGCGGTTTGGGATTTTTTCTGGTTTAAATTTAGATCCAAGTACTTCAGGGCCCCGCATTCCAATCATTGTGAGAATGCACAAGATTATGCAATTTGTTTCTACTAATGTGCCTTTCCTCCATCACTGCCTTTTGGAAAAACTTGGGGAGGATGAGGTGCTGGGCCAATGACCACTCCTTTGAGAAGATGGCCTCTCCATCTTGAAAGACAGTGATTTCTCCTTGCACTCCAGACTCTTCCAGACTCTTCCAGACTCCAATGTGACCTGCCATCCCTCACGCTGGTCCAAGGCTGGAGTGATTTTCCTTTGTTTCTGCAAAGTCTCTGCACGTACAGCTGATGTTCCTTCGTCCACCCGTACACGGACCAGCACCTCCTCCAGGTGTGGAAGCTGATCTCATCCCCTGAGAAAAGCTGGTTTCTTCCTGGAATTCAGTTCATTAAAGCTCCTTTGATCCCACTGCTCTTCCCTAGAAAGCTGTGATTTTAACGTTTTCTGGAGTTTTCTTGTTGTTATCACAGGAACAAAGGTCTTTTACCTCTTTCTACTCCTAATTGGAAGTAGAACTCTCCATAAGTGGTAGCTGTTATTATTACGATACGTGGACAGTCGTGAATGGAATGAGCCACAAATAGGAAGATAATTGCAATGAAGATCAGCGCTGTGATGCAGAAGTACCTGGTTCTCTTAGAGTCTTTTCTGGCAGAATGTTCATTTTGCAGATAGGGTTACGAGAAACTGAGTACCTTGTCCAAAGTCACACCACTAGCAGAGAACAGTGTCAAGATTTAAACCCAAGTCATCTAATTCTAGAAGCCACGCTTTTACCCACTCTGCTGTAAAATAAGGATTTAGATTTAATTTACTCAGAGTGCCAGGCCCATCATCAGCTCATTGATGAATGGCATTATGTAAAATGGCCTGCCCTTAAGTGGGTTAGGGACTGGGGACAGAGCCCATAGACAGTCCTTGACAAATATGTGTTGACTGAGTGAATAAATCTCCACCCCACAACACACACAGACACACACACACCCTCTTTTGACCTGGCAGAAGAGCCTACCATCTAAAAGGATCTGAGAATGTTCTGTTACAAATCTCAAACCTCCTTTTGTGTCTTTTCTGAGCTGCCTCCTCCTTCCCTCTGACAGCCGGTGGCTCTGGGGAATTAAACAAGGGGACAGACAGGAGAAATCTTAAAGTTTCAGGATGGTCTCAGGTACTCAGACATCGTCCCTGGAGCTTTCTAGGTTCCTCGTCCCAAGGTGACCCTGTAGCGTCCTCACTCGAAGCTGGAGACTGAGTGGCTCAGGATATGGTCCACGGTCCATCCACCCTAGGGCTGGGTCTTTGGGGACTCTGATCTGTTGTTAAACCCAAGCCCCAGGGAGTGGTGGCCCCTGCCACGTCACCCCCGTGGTCTCCTACTGGGTGAGGGTGAAGAACACAACTGCGTGTTGATCGTCCACCATCGCTGGAGCCTGTGTTCAGCTTCTTAGACCCGAGCGTAATTGTGAAAATGCCGCACCAGAGCAGCTGGTGCAAATCCAGCTTTACTTACTTCCTAGTTGTGCAACCTCGAGCAACACACTTAACCTCCCCGAGCCTTAGTCTCCCATCTGAAACACGGGGGTTAAAACAGAACCTACCATACAGAGTGATTAATTAACTGGGCCAGTGCACGGTCAGGTTTCTCACAGAGCTTGGCCATAATAAACACTCAATAAATATTAGCCATTCTTAGTAATGTTCGCTATTTGCGTTGTATATTACCAAGAAGCAGGACCTGGAGGGGAATCAAGGTCAATGTCTGTATGTTTTACCTCTTATACTAGTTTTCTCGCCTGGAGAGCTGGTTAACAAGGCAGATTCCAGACCCGACCTCCAAAATGCTGATTCAGATCTGGCGTGGGGCCCGGGAGCCTGCATGTCGGCAAGCATCCCAGGTGATCTGGATGCAGATCTGGGGCCATGCTTTGAAGATCACCCTCGGGATGTCCCACCTGTCTGCTGGGAGCCGGGCACTGTGCAGAGACAGGGGTCTGGAGGGGACCCTGATGACCCTGGCCACCAGCACATCTTCTCTCCACACTCTGCCTCGAGACAAAGGACACCTCCACCCACCTCCTGGTCCTGGGAGCCCTGGGGACCAAGTCCATGCTGTCAGCATGAGACTTAACACGGGCGGGGCTGGAGCCCTCCAGTTCAGCCCACTCTCTTTCTAGTCTCAGGCAGTGACAAGTTGGGGCTGCTGTCACCCTCAGAAAGAAGGCTGTCAAGCTGGGTCACAGAATTGCCAAGTTAGGCTGTTGACATACGAGGCTCTGGGCCTGCGTGAGGTGGCCCAGCTCTGTCGGCCAAACAGGTTTCATTTCATGGGCCAACTCTGCTCGACAGCGTCTGCTTGGAATGCTGTGTTGAGAAGGATGCTGAGGCTGAGTCTGGGTCAGTGGTTCTCAACTGGGGGCAGTTTTGCCTCTTCGGTTATGTTTGACAATTTTTGGAGACACTTGGCTGTCATGACTGGGGTGGGGTCATGGCATCTAGTGGGTAGAGACCATGGATGATGCTAAATGCCCTACAACGCACTGGACAGTCCTCCACAAGCAAGAATTACCCTGTCCAAATGGCAATAATTCCAAGGTGAGGAATTCTGCTCTTGGCTCAGTGAGAAAGAGCGTTATGATTGATTAGCAATGTCTGGCCTAGTTGGGGGTGAGGGGGGTAGGAGTGCTGGTGAAGCATCACCGGGCATTGCCAAAAGCCTCTTATGTGAACTTAGAAACCGAAATAGACACGCAGACCAAAGAAACTAGAATAGAAGAGATGTTATACATGGAGCAAAATCATAAAAAATATAATAAAAACCCAAAACGTCTAAATCCAAAGAGAGGTAACAGAAGATAATGCATTCATGAAAAAAGAACGTGATGCCATAAAAAATGAACACATGAGCTCAAATGAACACAAAAAATTTGATAGTGGAAATATAAAACTCAGTTGCATGTTTGGGAGACAAAGTTGAGGAATTTCTCAAGAATATATAGCAACGTAAATAATTGAAAATGCAGATAAATGATAAGAAATTAGAGAACTGGTCCAGCTCTAATCCTTAAATCATAAGAGTTCTAGAAAGAGAGAAAAAAGGATGGGGAGGGAAGATCAATAAAATAGTTGAGGAAAATTTCCCCAAAGTGAAGGACATGACTCTCAAGATGAAGTGCTTGTCACAGGCCTGAAGCCAGACTTCCAGCAGGGAGGGTCAACGGGGAATTCCGGGACACTGGCAGCACGAGAAGAGGTGACCAACTTCCAGAGGAAATAACGGAATCAGAAGGGCTTTAAAGTTCTCAACAGCAGCTCTGGAAGCAAGAAGACAAAGGAGCAAATCTTCTAAAATTCTGCAGGAAAAGCAGTCCTAACCTAGAACTCCATGTGGAGACGAAAGTCAGAGAGATCCTTAGACACGCGAGGTCTTGAGAAGTTCCCCTCCCTCCTCCTCTTTCTCAGGAAACTGCTGGAGGATGTGCTCCACCGAAAGGAGGGGTGAGCCACGACACAGGAAGACGGGGGGTCTGGGAAGCGGGAAATCCAGCTCAGAGGAGACGGAGAGGGGTCCGCAGGCTGGGGAGGGAGGGAGATCCAGAGTACCAGTGGCAGAGGGCAACGAGTCCAGTTTGGGGATGCCAGTGGGTTCCGGGACAGACATCTCTCAAGGTGATGAAATTGATAAAAGTCGGATGTGAATGAAGGCGTTGAGAAGGATTTGGACCACGGGCAAAGGGTTGGAGGCTAAAAATAATTCGTGATCGGTACACAGAAAACCGAACAAATGAAGAAATCATAATAGTCGTAACACTGAGAACCAACCTCGCTAAAATCAAACAGCGTTTTGGGGAGAATGAGAGGGATGGAAGTGTGGGGTCAGGGGCAGGGGAGGACAGAGATTGAAAATTGCCTCTCCTGGAGCCGGGAGACAGTGGAGGGTGCCTGAAAGCGACAAATACACATAAAATGCAGCATGTCATGGAGCCCCAGGGAGCTGGACTGAACGGTCAGCTGGGAAATTCAAAGTGGCTGTTTCTGGAGAAGCGGAAGCGGCGAGGGAAGGGCTGGAGTTTTAAACTGCAGCTTATCTTAACCAACCTCCTAAACCAGCTGCCTCTCTAAACTAGGAGCTTGGGTAACTGATAAAAATTGGAAATTAAAAACGATGCAATTGGAGGGCATGTAAGAACAGGTGGAATCTGAGGAGGGTGTGTATCTGACTTAATAACATTGCTCCAAGGTCAATTTCCTGATTTTGACAATGTCCTTCGGTTACTGGAGAGACCTCATAGGTGGGAGCCGGGGCAGGGTGTGTGGGAACTCACTGAACTGTTTCTGCAACTTTGTGTGAGTCTTAAACAGATTTCAAATAAAAAGTTATGTCAACAACAACAAACAGTTACACCAGGTGAATATACTGTCCCCAAAGCCATCCCTTATAGAGGAAGGACCCGCATGGCCTCCTCTGCCCAGGTCCTGGGTGGGGAGCCCAGGGGCCTCCCAGGTACAGCCAGACGCGGTCTGCAGCCCATCGGTGAGAGAAACCGGGGGGCACGCGATTTGGGGGTGACTGGAGAGGCAGTCTGTGCCTGAATCTCCGTGCAGGGCCGGTGTGGCCCCTTTGCGGGGAGGCAGCGGGCAAAGACTGGGGTGCTCTTCTCCAGCAGTTTTGAGGGGAGCCGTGGAGGAGAAAACACAAATTAAACCACAAACATGCCCCTGACATTGTCCTTTTAAAAGGAAATAAACGCCTGCCTGTCGCTGCCGGGGAGAATGAGGCTTAGTCATGCAGCTGCGCTGTGTCTGGAAAGAGCAGCCGTCCCGTTCGGCTGGCAGCCTCCCCGGTGGGCAGCGGCTCTGCAGCGGGGGGTGGGGGGGGAGGGGGTGGGAGAGCGGAGGCACCCGAGGGCCAAGAAGCCCAGCAGTGCCCGCGTGCCGAATCTTCTCGTCCAATCCTTGTAGATGCAGAAATGGGGGAAGGACACAGAAGGAACAGGTGCATTTGGAGTCAGAGGCATCTGAGTTATTAGGGCAGACCCCAAATCTACTTCAAACTGTGTGGCCTTGGGCAAGACCTCATAGTTCTTGATCCTTATTTTCTTCACTTGAATATGGGTATTCAGTGTGCAGGTTGGAAATCAATGACTGTCAGACCCCGGACACAGTGCCCCAGCACCTTGCCGTTTTACATAGGAAGAACTGTGGACCAGAGATGTTAAGCAGCTTCCCCAAGATCACACAGCAGGTAAGGGACCAAGCCAGGATGGGAACCTGTTGTTGTGGGTTTCAAGTGTGGTTCCACCAAAACCCAAACCCTTCCCAGTCTTTGCCACTCTCCCGTGGTGTGTGATCAGGCGTTCACGATGTGCCAGGGAGTGTTCTAGAAGCTGAAGTTGCAGCATGGACAAACCAAGCCCGTGCTCCCAAGAAGCCGGAATTCCAGTGAGGAGATGATTATAAACGTAAGCAGGAGAGATGCTGGCTGTGAGAAAGGTCAGCTGACGAGTTGTGTTGAGCCCTTTCTGAGCCTGCGTGGCCACACGAAGTCGCCATCACTGTCCAGTGGGGGGCGGGCAGTGGGGTTTGGATCCCAGCGTCTTGACTCGGAATGATGGGGGTGGGGGGTGGCAAGGCCAGCCTGGGGGACTAGCTCAAGGACAGTCTTTGCTGAGTAAGCTCCAGGCTACAGAGCTTTCAAAACTAACTCCCTCTTCTTTCTAGACCCCGAGGGGACAGCAGGACCTTGGGAACAGTTCCTGGGGCGTCCATGGATAGCTGCTCCATGGAATCCCTCCTCCCCCTCGCTCATTTCTGGCCCAGCAAGGGGCACTGGACTCAGGGTCTAACCCCGTTCTGCTGCTACTTGCTGTGTGACAAAGAGTAAGTCCCTGCTCCTCTCTGAGCCTTAATCTCCTCACCTGAACAGTTTGGGGGGTGGACTTGAAGTCTAAGGGGCAGCTCCAGTTTTAACATTTTGGCATCTTCAAACCCTCGAGCCTTTGGAGAAACATCCATTTATTCAGCCACCATGGGACACTTCCTACACGCCCAGTGCTGAGCTATAATGAGGAGCCACACAGACATGGCTCCTGACCTCACGGAGATTACAGAGGGAACGGAGGTTAGGCTGATAGTGACCGAATGGCCATTTGGATACGTCCGTGAAGGAAGTCATAGAAGGAACACCTTCCTACCTTTCTTCCAGGAAGGAAGAGGGTGGGGACACATCTAGGTGGCTTCTCCTGTTGGTGGGATTTATGAAGCTGGTGACCACGGGCTACTGCATGACAGATATAGCGTGGCCCCAAGGAGGGAGGCCTGGGGCAGCAGGCGCCCGTGTGGGTCTGCAAAGGTGAGATGGTGCTTGCATCCCAGGCCCCCAAAACAGGAGTGTGGGCTGGGAGAGGTCACCTCTTGGGCTCTCCTCCAGCCCAGTGAGCCTCAAGGCGGAGGGGACAGTGGCTTCTCATCACTGTTGAGACACTCGCCACTAGGAAAATGGTGCTGGTGGTGGTGTCCACTGACCTGAGCTTGAATCCTGGCTCTGAGACTCGACAGCTGAGTGACCTTGGGCACTCACTTCACGTCTGTGTCCTGCTCACCAAGTGTGTAAACCAGGGTGATGGACTCCGCTGCACAGGCTGGAAGGATTAAATGAGATAATACCCCAGCGTTGCCCGGCACACAAGCCTTCAATAAGTAGCAGCTGCTGTCAATCAGCCCCACTTCTGCTTCAGACCTTCTTCCAGTCTATTCTCCTCAGTGCAAGGAGCACGAGCTTGTCAAAAACACAAACTTGTCATGCTACTCCCCCTTCAAATGCTTGCCACTGTAGCTGGGAGAAAGTCCAGCCTCCTCGCCATGGCCTACACAGTTGGCTACTATAACGTCTCTTGAATATGCTAAGCACATTCCAACCTCAGGGCCTTTGCACTTGCTGTTCCTGCTGCCTACAACACTATTCCCTCTATCTATGTCTGGTAAACTCCTACTCACTTTTCAAGCCTCATCTTAAATGGCACTTTATAATGGAAGCTTCTCCCGGGCTGGGTCAGCCCCCTATTTGCAGCTTCTATAGCATCCTGTACATTTCCTTCAAATCACATATTTGTTCTTGTGTTATGTGTTTAATGCGTGTTTGCCCCACCAGGCTGTCAGTTCTAAGAGGACAGGGAACCTCTGCTTTGTCCACAGTCATATCTCCAGTGTCATGGTGTTCAGTGGTGCTCAATATATAGTTTGTGATTGAAGGATCACATGAATGAATGAATATCAGTTTCTCATCCCACTTCAAGTTTTCTCTGGGGCCAGGGTTTTGGGCGCCCTCAGGAATACTTCGGCATCACCCACATTTTTAAGTAGCAACCTGAACTGAGACTTCAGCCCCCCTGACCTCTATTCCCACCCCCCTGGGAATCTTCTAGCAAATTCAGGGAAGTTACTCAGCCCCCGTGGTTCTCGAGTTCCCCATCTGAAAAGGAGGAAACAGGCCCCTCCTCTGGTTTCCCACGGGGGCTGGGAGGAGGAACAGCGGCTGCACATCTGCAAGGTGCTGGGGCCACTGGAGGAAGTGGTGGCCCGGTCGCCAACACAGGGCGCCACGCTGGACCACGGTGCCCGATGCCTGAAGATCAGCAGCCAAGGGGACGTCTGCTGTTAGCCCCGGCGGGCTTCCTCTACAGAGGAGAAGGGCGCCCCACAAGGTCGTGGACTCCGATGCCATAAGGGGGTGAGACTGTCGGGAAGTCTTGGGAGAAGGTGAGTGTATTTTGCACGTGGAATAATACTTATGGCCAAATGGGGGTCCCGCAGTGGACGAGAAATGATCCTTTTTTTTTTTTGAGGAAGATTGGCCCTGAGCTAACATCTGTTGCCAATCTTCCTCCTTTTTTGCTTTTTTTCTCCCCAAAGCCTCAGTAGACATTTGCATGTCATAGTGGTGCATCCTTCTAGTTGCTCTATGTGGGACACCACCACAGCGTGGCTTGATGAGCGGTGCGTCGGTCCGCGCCTGGGATCGGAACTGGCGAACCCCGGGCCCCCGAAGCGGAGCGTGCGAACTTAACCACTACGCCACCGGGCCAGCCCCAGAGATGATCCTTGGTAGCATGGGCTGGCTTTGTGACTTGCCTCGATCACTGGGATGTGGCAGAGGTGACGTCGTGTGACTTCTGAAGAGGCCACAAAGCTTCCCCTGTCGCTGTCGTGGAACCTGGCTGCCACGTGAGGAAGCCACGCTAGCCCGCTGGAGAGGCCACGTGGAGGCAAAGCGAGGAGCCCAGCTGGCAGCCCCGGCCATCGCCAGACACTCGAGGACGCCATCTGGGAGCAGCCAGTCCTCAGCTGACCTGCCAGTCGACCTTTCCTCTTGCCCAAACCACCACACGGAGCAGAGAGGTGCCACCCCAGCTGGACCCAGCCTAGTCAGGAGCAATCGGTGGTTGCTTTAAGCCACTGAGTTTGGGGTGGTTTGTTTCACAGCAATAGATAACCGACACACCTCTCTGTCTGCCTATCTCCTTGGCCAGACTTTTCTTACTCCTCCTGTCTCCTGATCACAGCAGAGCAGAGTGTTAAGAGATGCAGCAGCATCAGAGAGACCTGGATAAAAATCCCAATTTTCCCACTTAACTTGCTGTGTGACTGTAGACAGGTTTCTTAATCTCTCTGAACTTTATTGTCCTGCATCAGTAAGATGGGGATACTGATAGCACACAGTGGGTTACTGTGGGTTATCACGAGGTTGAATCGAGAGGATAATACTCGGTTGCTGGCACACAGCAAATGTTCAATAAATTTATTAAATGTCAATAAATATTTACTAAACACCTGCGTGTGGCACCAATCCTGGAATTAGGGGGCTGAATAAGACAGAACAGGACTCTGCCCTCACAGGGTTTATATTCCCAGAGGGGAAGACAGAATAAACACACAAAAAGTGAGACAATGGCAGATGGTTGTACAAGCTCTGAGGCACGATGTGACAGAAAGTGACAGAGGCGTGACATGGAGGGAAATCAGGGCAGGCCTCTCTGGGAGGTGATGTCTAAGCCGAGGCCTGGATGGTGAGGGAACAGCCACTGGCAGATGAGGAGAAAGGGTGTTCTAGAAAGAGGGAACAGCATGTGCAAAGGCCCTGAGGAGAGACGGAGGTGGATGAGGCTCAGGAACCCAGGGCGCCTGCAGGGTGGGGGAGGAAGAGCCGGGAGGAGGAGTCCAGGCGGGCGGTGTGAGTAGATGGTGGCTGCTTTATTATTATCGGTGGATCTATTGACATCAGCCCAGGTTCAAGGCCGGACCCGGAGCAAATGTGCAGTTCGTGCTGGACAAGTGGCTGATGAGGGAGGGTTTGGGCAGAAGCTGCGTAGCGTTTCCATGGAAACCCATCATGCTCCCTGTTGATAACCTGAGAGGCCCCCAGAGGTCTCATCTCCTCTGTCCTGGCTGGCCCCGGGCTGGGGAGTCATTTCCTCTTCCTCTGTGCCCCGCCCCGAGCCCCAGGTGTTAGGGACGCTCTTCCTCCGGTGCTCACGCGTGCACACACACAGCACATGGGGCCCGGGTGGCCCCGGGCCCCGCTCCTGGGTCCCAGCCCACGTCACAGCCCGGCCCCCTGGGATGCAGCTGGGCCCCGCCTGGCTCTGCGGGAGGAAGCGCCTCCGCTGACGGGGTGGGGGGTGGCCGGTCCACTGCCCCGGACAAAGCAGCTGGCCCGAGACGCGTTCCTGCCCCGACTCAGCGCCAGGGCAGGACATCAACACGGTGACAAGTGCTGTTGTGGCCCCACTGGAGGAAACGGGCCACAGAGGGGAGACCAGCCTGCACTGGAAGGCCGCTGTTTTCAGAGCCAGACTGCATACGTGTGTACACACACGTTCACACCCGGACCCACACGCAACCACTCACGGCGAAGGCAGACTCAGCCGTCACGTGCTCCGATAGAAGACAGGAGCACAAGGACATGGGGACACACAGACACGCACGGTCCAGTGGGACACTCTCTCCTATGGGGATGTGACACACAAACCAGGATTCTGCACAGCCAGACACACACACACCCGCACACAGCCGCAGACGCACCTGCCGACGCCCCTGCCCTCACTTCCCAGATAATTGTGCCAGAAGATAGACACACCTGCCCCCGCCAGGCCCTCACTGGCGGCCACGGCAGCGGCCTCATTAAGCCTTCGCGGGGGGCTGGAATTTTCCTGGCAGCCCAGCTGCCCCTCGCTGGCAGAGCGGCCGCCAGCCCTAGTGGCCTTTGTGATGGGCCCCAGGGAGGCACTCGGCCCAGTCTCTCTCCCCTCCTCCCTCTGGACCCTGACTGATTCCCCACCTTGCTGTCCCTAACGGCCTTCTCGGGCTGATGGCCACGTACGAGGAGGCCGGGATGAAACTGCCGGGAGACTGAGGTCTGGATCAGCAGAGATTCCCGAGGAAGTCCTAGCTCCCTTCCTCAGGGACGCTGAGGGACTTGTCAGCCGTGGGCACGAGTGGTGGGTGTTCCCAGCTGCCATCTGCCTAGTCCAAGGGCTAAACTCAGTCCCTCTGGCCAAGAGTGGGACTCAGTTTCCCTTATTTGCCGTCCTGGGCTTGGCTGCTTGGCCGTTCCCTAGCACACAGGGACGTCTCTGCCACTCTGGCCTTCCTGCTCTTCCCACACACCAAGCTCACACCTGCCCGGGGCCTCTGCACCTGCTCCGTTCTCTGTCTGAAACACCCGCACCCAGGTCTTTGCGGGGCCCCCTCCTTTGCACCATTCAGATCTCAGCGCACATGTCACCTCCTCCGAGAGGCCTGCTGGGTTAAAATATCTCCTCCAAGGGGGCCCCTCAGTTATTTTCTAACTCAGTGGTTCTCATTCTTGGCCGCTTGTTAGAATCACCCGGCGAGCTTCTAAAAAATCGTCCGACGCCGGGCCCGCAAAGGCTGATCAAGGAAGACTCTCCGGGGTGTGGGGCCCGTGTGCTGGCGTTCTTAACAAATTCCCCACGTTGTTCTAAGGTGCCGTGAGGGTTAATTCTTGGCCCAGGGACTTTTCAGACAGGAAGAGGAGAGGCTGAATTTTGCAGCCTCCTCACTCCCTCCTCCTCACGGCTGCTTTCATTGAGCACCTACTGTGTGCCAGGCCTGTGGTGGACGTGTGCCTCGTGATCTCAGCACACACTTGTGTGGTGCTTACTGTGCACCAAGGACTGTTCAGAGGGCTCTGCGTGGGACAGCTCATTTCACTCCCCAGCAGCTCTATGATGTGAGAACTATCGTCATTCCCATTTGACAGATGGGGAAACTGAGGCACACAGAGAGAGAGTAATTTATCCAAAGTCATGCACCTGGAAAGTGGTAGAATTGGGGGTTTAACGTAATTGGCTTGGCTCCAGAACCTGGCTCTGACCCGACACCAAGCTGCATTGTTTCATTTAGTCCTCACTTTGTGACGCGACGTTTCAAACACGTGGAAGCTACCACTCAGAGAGTCAGGAGACTCGACCAAGGTCACACAGCCGGGATGCAAACCCGCGTCAGTCTGACTGAAGTGTAGGATGCAGTCACCTTCGCGGTCCCTCACGTCCTTATTCCCCCACCTTCCAGAAACCAGCCGTGGGGGCAGCAGGGCCGACAGGGGATGGGAACCACACGGGTCAGCCCACTCGCTGTCCGTGAGTTAATTTAATAATAGCAATAACTGACACGCATATGGCAGCCACTGTCTGAAGGACAGTGACTCACAGGACCCTCAAAGAGAGCATCACTTCACAGCGGAGGAAACAGACGCACAGAGAGCCAAGTCACGTGCCCAGGGTCACACAGCCGGTCCGCGCAGAGCTGAGCCTTGAACTGAGGCAGGCTGGTTCCAGAGTCTGTGGTCTCCACGCCCGCACCATTCCCCCTCTTGGCTGCCCTGCTTAATGGAGCTGCTTGAAACTCACTTTTCTCCTCTATGAAATGGGTGCATTAGTGCCTACCTCGTCCGGAAAATTGGAGGACAGGACAAGAGCGTGGATGCGTGGAAAGCCCTAGCACGGGGACGGTGCGCAGGGGGCACTGGATAGGAGGGGTCATTGGACACAGTGGACAGTGCCACAGCCTCATCCGGCACCATCTAGCCTCGCATCTCACACAGGTGGCGGCTGAACCAACACGGGACGTGGACACAGGTGGTGACATTTGCAGGCCTCCAGCCTGCTGCTCCCTCAGAGAGGTACGGGCTCCAGGGGCCCCCTGGGACCCCGAGCTCAGCACGGGCACCTTCGCACGCCTGGAAACCGCCTGCGTGCGTCACCGCTGACCCTCCGTTATCCTGTAATTGCTGCTGCAGGCGAGCAGCTGTGTTCTCTGGGGTGAGATTTACAGCAGAGCGGGCAACAGGTGAGATGGAGACGAGGAAAGAGAAGGGGCTTGGGGACCAGTGGGGAGAAGAGGCCTCAAAGAGGACAACTGCGTCCTTGCGTGACCCTCGAGCTGGGTTTTCAGGGCCCCCTGAGCCCACCAAGCCTGCCCTGAAAATGCCCGCGTTTGAGTCTCCAAACTACCTCTTCCACGGGGATGTGAAAGTGCGTCCCCGGGACCGGCAGTACTGGGACTCAAGACCTTCTGAGTGTCTGTAATGTTCTCCCTGTGTGCGTGACGTCACGGAAATCCGCGAGAATCATCAAAGATGTCCTGTCTGGGGGTGTGAAGGAGGCTTTGGTTTCAAGGCTGCAGCCGTCTCCCCAAGAGGGGGTCCTCTCACACCTTACTAGGTGTGTTAGTCACCTCTCCAGCCCTTCAAAGAGATCTCCAAATGCGCAAACAACAGGCTGCCCAGCGTCCCATTAGCAACACCGTGCCCTCCGAAGACGCCGGAGGAGGAAGGAAGAACGGCCCCGTGCCTGGAATGAGCCGTAGTTTCTCCTGCGTTCTTCCCTCCGCTGGGGATGCTCCTCGTCTAACCAGCCGGGCAAGTCCCTCCCGGTCCTTCGAGTTCAAGCTCAAGTATGACTTCTTTTGTGAAACCTCCCCCCAGCCCCCTTCCACCCCAACCCCCACAAGGGTGCTGCTCCCCAGCTCCGACTTGTCCCATAAGGAGCCTTGCTAGAGCTCTTCCGGTTCTCTTCTTTCCCGTCTGCTCCCCAAGATCATCTCTGGGTCCATCCTGAAGCCGCTTATGCAGTAGAGCAACAGTTCCCAAGGCGCGGCCCAGCATCCCCGGGGACTTTGTCGGAAATGCAGATTCTCGGCCCGACCCCAGACCTACCGGATCATCAACACTCTGGGGGTGGGCCCAGAAACCTTTCAACAAGCCCCCTAAGGCGACTGATGCACGCGCAAGTTTGAGAACCACCGTGGTGGGGAGATAAGGCAAGTTCACGAACGCCTAATCCAACACAGCCTGGAGGACTGTGTGCCGGGCACTTGACCTGCATTAATTCTCCACGGCAACACAGGAAGAATATACTAATATACCCATTAGACGGACGAGGAAGCTGAAGCTAGTGAGTCACTCCCTTCCCTAGAAAGCAACTAAGTGGTGGATCCAGTTGCCGCTCGCTCTGACCACCAAGCCTGTGTGTTACCCACAGAGAGCGCCGTCCGTCCGCATCATTTGGGGTTTAAAAGTGGGAGAGACCACGTCCAAGTCAGGTTTTTCCTAAATTTTCTATTTTAGAAGTATAATTTTAAAAGATTAAATAGTGCATTAAAAAAAAGCACAGTGTTGCTTCCTCCTCCCCATCTCTCATCCCAGCTCTCAGAAGCAATACTTTCAACGCTTTGGGTTGCTTTTTTGAGTATTTACTTCCATACTTTAAAATATTTGCATCTCGTATTGTCTTTTGATTCATCCATATGAGACCTAACCCCTTGAATGATAAGGAATAGCCCTGCCCCGGGACCACCGCACAACTCCAGGAGGCATTGTTCATTTTGTAAACATCTATGACTAAATCCATAGTCAGTGTTTCAAAATTGTGGCCAAATAAATATTAATCACTGCTGAGCCAAATAGTGTACTACAGTTAAATTATTTTCTTGAATTTTTTGTTTTTTCCTAGAATAATTGTTGTGGCTTTTGTTTCTTGGCTCCTGTGATGCCCCTTTTCTTAGTTTGTCCCCTTATAGAATGTTCTAGAATCATCATGAGTTCCATTATTCCATAGTGTGTTCTCCCCGAAAATTCCAGCATCTTCCAATAAATCCATATTATCGATTTAGATCATATTCAGCTTTAAGTAGCTTAAATAAGAGAGAAGTTTTTGTTTACTTGTTTGTTTTTGCTTTTTCTCAAGTGACAAAAATCTAGAGGCAAATCCAGGGCAGGCATAGAAGATCCATGACCATCAAAGACCCAAGCTCTTTCTACCTTGTTGCTTCACTACCCTTAATACAGGACTCCCAACTCACAGGTTCAATATGGCTGCTTGAGCTCCAACCATCATGTCTGCATTCCAGCCATTAGAAAGAAGGATTCTTCTACTCCCTATAAAGACAATTCCTGAAAGTTGCACATACTATTTTTGTTTACACTCTAATATTTACAACTTAATCACATGGTTACACCTAACTGGTGGGGAGGCTGGGAAATGTAGTCTTTATTCTGAGTGGCTGCATGCCCAGCAGGAAAACAGGATATCTGAGATCAGGTAGGAAAGGAAGAACTGAGAGTAGAGGCACCAGCAGGCTTGGCCAAACCCCCTTTTACTTAATCACTTGAGCTGGTGTTCTAGCCCACACACCCTTGCTGAGAAACCTTGCTGGTTTCTTCCAGCACCTTCTCTCCTCTGTTTGTGCTCCGGGCACCCTGCACTCCTCCTCGACCTGGGGCCCTCCCACACACTGTGCCTCTGCCAACGATGACTCCGTGGGAGCCCAGCCCATCCTTGATGTGATAAACCCTACTTATCTTCCAGTTCTCAGATGAGATCACAGCTCCTTGGAGACCCTTCCCGGATCCTAACTGGGTCAGGGCCTGGTCGGTGGTCTCGTAGCCTCCTCATCTTCTTCTTACAGCAGCCGTTGGGGCTCTAAGTAGACACTGACTTGTGTGATTGTGCTCACTCACCGTCTCTTTCCAGAACCAACTAAAATGCCCCCTCCTCCAGGAAGTCTCCCTGTGCTCCCCCTGAGACAAGTAGCCCTCCCTCCTGAGTGCCCACAGCCCTCTTAGTCATGATCACTTTCTGCCACACGGCGTCGACTTTGGGGAGCACGTCTCAGCTCCTCTCTGCGCCTGTGAATCCCCGGAGGACAAGCTCCATCCCACACACACCCAGGAATAACCTAGGCGACTCTCTGGTCCAGCAGCAGAATTGCTGACCAGGAAGCGGGACCCCTGGCGTGGCCTCTGGCTCACCGTGTCACGTCCAGCGATGGCCTCACTTTCCCCACCTGGCCTCTTGGGGCTCTTCCCTGACATTCTCTGACGCCGCGGTTCGGCTCGAGGGCTGCTGACCTCTCCCAGCAGGCCTCTCTCCAGGGGCCACAGGCTCCATTTCCCTGGTTTGTTTTCCATTGAAAAATCAAAGGAACAGAGATGCTGAGCACCAGGCTCGCAGGCAAAACAAAACAAAGCAAACCTATCAGAGGGCAGGGACTCTTCTTAACTAACAGCTGGCCAGAGCTCCTCATAGGAGGAAACGTAACATTGTTTGGAAAAAAATATTTTGACTAGTGTTGGGGAGGAAGGTAGGAACTTGAGGGCCCGGTGTCAAAGCCCCAGAGGAAGGGAAGACGCTGCTCTGGGAGGAGAAAGACTTTGCAAGCTCCCAGGGCACCAGGACAGCGGGGGTGGCGAACAATGAAGAAGGATAGAATAATAGTTAATATTTATGGATACCTTGATTGGCACTAAGGAATGCATATACTTTGCACCTAACATATTGCAAAAATCCAGGGGCTTGATTATCAAAAAGAAAAGAAAGAGGGAGAAAGAGAGTAAAGGGAAGGAACAGAACAAAAAAGAAAGGGCACAGGAGCCACCGCTGGCTAGCTAAAGCAGTTGAAGAAGTCTGAGGTATAAGAGCTCCGTGTAAGGCTCGTGGCTACAGAAAAGGGAGACCAGAAATGACGATGGCTTAAATAAGATAGAAATGTCTTTCTTTCTTAGTGAGGAGCTGAAATGCTGTGGTGGTTCTGCCCCATGAATTTTTCAGGCCCTCAGCATGTGGTCCAGGAAGGCTCACTCATGTCTCGGCATTGCAGCCAGCAGGAAGGGAAGTAAGGGGAGGGATGGGATGTCCCTTCCGCTCACACTCCATAGTCTAGAGCCTGCTCAGTGTCCACCCCTGGAGCGAGGGCAGCTGGGCAATACAGTTGTATTCTGAGCTGCCATTGGCCCAGTGAAATATCCTCTAACTGCACGAGCCAGGAGATGGCTACTGGGGGCAGCCAGAAGTCTCTGCTACAGGTGGAGATGGGGGAGGACACAGGGTCGTTGGGAAGGCTCAATTCCCTGATTGAAGGGAATCAGGCTGAGAAAATTGGTGGCAACCAAGGGTGGCCACTGGGCAGGACCCAGAACCACGGTCATGCTAATGGACAGGCTGGCTGCGGCACGTGGCCACCGCCGCCACTGGGAAGGGCTTCCCGTCCATTCCTGCATCTTTGCATTGGGACCCAGAGAGGAGGCGTTCAGTCCATGGAGCAGGGTCACCGGCCCGAGCCCCAGTGGCCAAGAGCTTCCATGGACAGAGTGGGGCACCGGGTCTACCTCTCACACCCGGGGGCTGAGAATTCCTCCCACGTAAGATGGGAGTTGGAGGCCTGGCAGCATGCACCCCCCTAAAGAAGCCAAAACAAATGTCCACAACACACGTAACGTCATCTCATCCTCACAGCCACGCTTTGAGACAGGTGCTGTGATGAGTCCCACTTTTCAAGTGAAAACGGTTAAATTTCCCAGTCACTTCTCCAGCACTTCCTGTGAGCTAGGCACCTGCTCTAGGTACTTTACAGTCATTAATTCTTTTCATCTGTCTCAGCTTCAGAATGATCACTTAAGACAGGTACTTTTGACACAAATAATCCATAACCAATCTAGAAATCCAAATTGGGGTGAGTTTCCTATGAGCCACATCTGAGGACCATATAGCCCGGGAGAGTCCTTGAACAAAAGAAGAGAGCACTCCAGAGAAGTGGGGTGCTGAGTGGCTATACACCGTCAAAGAACACGCATCACATATGACTGGAATGTCCGTCTGACAATGGTCAGGAGATTGCTTTGCTGGCACAGCAATTCGGTGAACACGGCAGGTCAGTGGTTGCAAGGTCGGTGGTCACAAGGTGAACTCAGCAGGTCAGCAATTAATCTTTAGGGAGAGATGCTTATCCCTAAGGAAATGCTGATGTGGGGGAAGTTACATCCTCATCTTTAAGGGCATTGTTCTTGTCTTTGGGACATAGTAACACTTAAAGCAGATATACAGCGCATGCTCAACAGACCACGTCAGGCCCTTTTGGAAAAACAAGGCCAGGCTGAATGAATTTTAACCCAAATGGCTTCTCCGGGTACCCCAGTATATCCTATTGCTTGTCACTTATTTATCAGCACCATCAGCATCCTTAGTTTGCAGAGGCGTCCCGAGGTAAGGTGCCCGGGGCTGCACAGCTACTACACAGCAGCGAAGCTGGGATTTGAACCCATGCAGCCTGGCTCCAAAGCCGTGCTCATAACCACTCTGCTCCATAGTGGCGAAGGAAGGGGGCAGCAGGGAAAGGCATGAGGCTGTGTGTTCTGAGATGAGCACCCCCCCCAAGTTTTCCAAAGATTTTTCAGTAGAAGATACCGAACTCATGAATATTTTATGTAAATGTTTGTTGCTGTTGATGTTCTGGAAATCAAGCCAATTCCATCTCAGGGTCAGGGAGGCACAGATCAGAGCCGGCCCTTCCAGGAGGCTGGGCCCGGGAGGAAGGGAATCGGGCTGAGAAAACTGGGACGGCGAGGAGAGGTAAGAACCCCCACTTCCGGCTGGGAATTAACAAACGTGTGGGACAAGGCTATGTGGAGCCACGTGGGGACTTCACTGGGTCTTGGAACAAAGGGCATAATGACAACCTTGTTTGGACCTCAGAGGCAGCGTGGCCAACAGCTGTCATCTAAGCCACCCAGTCTCTGAAGCCAGCAAGCCAGGGGCACAGCCCTCCGCCCCTAGATACACACACCCGCCCGGATATTCTGGCCTGTCGCTGCCTGGGAACCGAATTCTTGAATGTGAATTTCGCCTGACCAGGTCCTGACCCTGTGTTCCAACAGGGCGCCAGAAGCAGGCTGCAGCCACAAAGCAGAAGGGTGAGAAAAGAGAAAACGGGTCTGCAAAATCCATCGATGGGCTATCTGTCCCCAGAATTCACCCAGAGCGTCCCAGGACGTCCCTGGGGTGCTGGGTGCTGGACGACACGGGGACCTCGCTGACCTCGGGAGGAAGTGGAAAGGCCCTGGGGAGCCCCGCTCCGGAGACGTGGCTATAACCCACTGCAAGAACCCCCAGCCCAGGCCACGGCTGACTCAGAGCTGGAATGTGGGGGCTGTAGGTCCTCAGAAGCTTGTAGTCCACACACACACACACACACACCCGCCCCCGGGCATCCAGAAGGCCCAAGGTGTCGCTTGACTGCATCACACCACACTCTGATACCACTTATCATGTCCCCAGGGCCGAGGCGGTCCTAGTCCCCTGCAAGCAATAGGAGATCCTTCCCCTCCAATCTCACAGGGCAAGGGAGTTTATTTATTAGTAACAGACGTTCCTAATCAATATCATTATCATTATTTTTTCAGTCGTCATTTTTTAGTATTTCTAGTACCATAAACTATATTAAGCACTTGACAATTGTGATTGGGACCCTCCCCCAATGTGTGAGGTAGGGACCCCACACCCACCCTGCAGTTGGGGGAGCGGAAACTTGGAAAGATGAACTGATGGTCACGCAGGTCATAGAAGGCAGGACCAGCGCACAAGCCCCTGCTCTGTGCTAGATGGAGGGCAGCCCCCAGCGAGAGCAGGTGATGGTTGCTCTTCTGGGAGCAAAACAACAATTCTTGAGGTGACCTGGAAGAAAATGTCCTCATGGAAAGGGTTGGTGGGTTGACCAGCAAAGCTGTGTTTCCTGAAGTTCCCTCACCTTGGTCTCCAGGAGACGCACTGGAGGGTTCTCGCTGGATCCCAGCACCCCAGGGTGAGACCCCACTGGATGCCTGAAACTGTGGATACTATCCAACCCTATATATACTGTGTATTTTCCTGTACATACAGACTTATGATCAAGTTTAATTTATAATTAGGCACAGTTAGAGATTAACAACAGAATTTAGAATAAAATAGAACAATTATAACAATATACCGTAATAAAAGTTGCCGTAGATCTTAGCAACCTCAGCATATGATTTGTTTTCTTTATTAAGTTGAGAATTTTCACTTTTTGGCTTAAAGGAAGCACTTGACGGCTTCTCTTTGGCATATCTGAATTGCCAGCATCACTACTCTTGCGCTTTGGGGCCAGTATGAAGTAAAATAAGGGTTCCTTGGATACAAGCACTGCGAAACCGGACAGTGGATCTGATAACCGAGACAGCTACTAAGTGACTAACGGGCAGGTAGCTTATACAGTGTGGATCCGCTGGACAAAGGGATGAGTCACGTCCCCGGCAGGATGGAGCAGGAAGGCAAGAGATTTATCACAGTACTAGGAACAACTTGCAATTTAAAAGTCATCAATCCTTTATTTCTAGAATTTTCCATTTAATGTTTTTGGACCTCAGTTGACCTCAGGTAACAGAAACCACAGAAAGTGAGACTGTGGATAAGGGGGGACTACTGTGAGTACAGAAAAAGAGAAAAGAGAGAGAGAGAAGAGAGATCATACAGAAGGAGAGAGAGGAAATAAACGACAGAAAGATTCTTTCCTGGTCCCTCCCAGCTCCAGGTTTCATGAAGTCCGACACCAGTCCATTGCTGTGATCTCTGTGCCCTCCCCGACCTTACTTGAGCTATTTTGGGTGATATCTATTCCTTGCAACTAAACGGCCCCCAACAGAAAAACAGGAACCAAGAATGGACTTGCAATACTAAGGTCTCAGGGGAAACACGAAGCCATCTGTGGGATCAAAGGGAAGTGGGAGGCGAGGAGGATCCTGTGGTTGATTGTGTGATGGCTATAAATGCCTCCCACCCCAGTCCGCCCGCCCCCCTGCAATGGACTGTGCTGAGTCTCCCGGCCAGAGCTGGAGCCCACTTCTCCATCCCCGGAATCTAGGCTGGCCTTGTGACAGCAGAATCTGGCGGAGGTGAGGTTGTGTGCATTTCAGGGCCTAGACCTCAAGAGGCCTTCCAGCGTCTGCCTTTGCCTTCTTGGACCTCTGCCCCGAGCCTACCCATGTAAGGAAGCCCAGGCAGCCTCCTGGAGGATGAGAGGCCATGTGGAGGAGCAAGGCACCCGGCCCGCAGCCAGCACCACTGCCAGCTGTGATCGAGGCATCTGGGCCCTTCCAGCCCAGCCAACCTTCCACCTGACCACAGCTGGAGGAGGGAGCCCAGGAGAAACAGCAGAGGAACCCCTCGCACCATCGTGGGAAACCCTAGATCGTTGTTTTTTAAACCACTAAATTGGACTGTAGTTTTTTTACACAGGATTGGATAGCAGTTACAGAAATTGGTACCCCGGACCTGGGCTGCTTCCACAACCAAAAATTCAATCGTGCGCACCGGCTCTGCGACCCGGAAAACGAGTGGAGGCTGGACGGGCAGCGAGGGAACCGTCAGTGGGAGCTGGATGAACTCTGAGGGAATCGCTGTTGGAGGCTGGAGAGAGGGGGACACGTGTTGTGTTGCGGCAGAATCGGCAAGGTTGTCACCTGTAGAAACTTGGAAGATAGAAAACGTGCCAAATGAATTATGGATCTGACTCAGAAGCTTTCCCAGCAAAATGTGGAGACAGCCAAGGCACTTCTTTTAGCTCCATGTGATAAAGTACACGAAGAGAGAGGAGAGATAAAGAGAGAATTATTCAGTTTGCAAGCAGAATTTAGAGGCTATATGAAGCGACCAGAACACACTGGGTTGGAAAATAGAACTGTTTCTTATCCCCAGTCTCTCCTGGCAGAGGGTTCTCAGAGGAAAAAATGGACTCGGGGTAAAAACAGAATCAAGTGTGTAGCTGTAAGATCCTTTATTAAGGCCTCAAAATGATGTAAGGCAGTGCCTGGTGGTCCTTCTCAGCCGTGGAAAAGGGTTTCTAAGAATCTCCTGAGGGCTGGACCACAGCAATCTGACATGCCCAAAGTAGAGCGATCTGTCTCGAAAAGAATTACGTGGCTTTGGGACATTGAGTGCCCCCAGATATGATTCATAGGAAACCCATAACATTTGAGAGAATTGTGTCAAGCAGAGTACCACTAATTTGGACTAAGAGTGACTGAAACAGTTCAAAATGAAAGGAGTCCTCTGAATTCTGCAAGCAGGGAGCCACTCAGCTGCGAATATTTCTTATGGAAAAAGAGAAACTCTAGAGAACAGAGCCAAGAGCCCAGAAGGCGGAGATGACAGCTGGAGGGAACAATGGGGGGGCACCCCAGGAGTCAGAATCAGGCCCTGATCAAGGAGCATCTCCTGTCCCCAGAGCAGGGGACTTGACAACGTGTGCCTGGTTGGATTTCAGAATTGCTATGGACCAGTGAGTGTCGTGTGCCTGCTGTTCCTCCCTCTTTAAAATGGAAGTGTCTAGATTGTCTCGCCACTGTCTCCTGGGTGTGTGAGGGTTAGATCAGTTGTCTTTGATGAATAGGAACGTCATCCACATCCACCCCGATCTAGACCATGAGGCTCTGGGTGCTGAGCCTGCTGC
This sequence comes from Tapirus indicus, assembly GCA_031878705.1. NCBI lineage: Eukaryota > Metazoa > Chordata > Mammalia > Perissodactyla > Tapiridae > Tapirus > Tapirus indicus. Next base: position 12,666,855 of record CM062928.1, read on the forward strand.
TATAATCGGGTGAGTGTCTGGAGTCTTGGGAGCAGGATACGCACGACTTGCTGGGGATGGAAGTGAATAATTTGTGGCCAGAAGGCAGATGTGGTTGATTTTTTAGTGGCTGCAAGTTCCTCCCATCCCAGTACACCTGCCCCTCTGCAACATGACTGTGTGGAGTCTCCCATCTGGAGGTGGAGACTGTCTCTCCATCCCCTGGAATCTAGGCTGTGACCCGCCTCCACCAATAGAATCTGGCGGAAGTGAGGTCGTGTGACTTTCGGAGACTAGACCTCAAGAGACCTTTCAGCTCCTGCCTTTGCCCTCTTGGAACTCCGCCCTGAGATGCTGTGCTGTGAAGAAGTCTGGGATGAAAGACCACATGGAGAGAGAAGGGCCAGCGTCACAGCCATCTCAGCCCCAGAAGGCCAGTCCCCAGGTGACCTTCAGCTGAATGCAGGCAAGACGGGCAGAACAACTGCCCAGTCAATTACAGGACCAGGGAAAGAATACATTGTTGTCATTCTAAGCCACCACGCTTTGGTGTGGTTTGTCATGCAGCAAAGTCTGACTAGAACAATTGCCTCCCCTTAGGAGCAGCCCACCGTGGATAAGCCACGGGCTCAGATTGTGGCCCTGTTGAGAGGGGGAGCCTTGGGGAATTTGTGGCTCCTCAAATTAAGGATATTGGAGTATGCTAATCACTCCTTCTGGACAAATGTAAAAGGAGAGAGACAAACACTAATCCTAGATTTTCCAGCTGGAACCAGAAAAGTTTTTAAATGGGGCAATTTTGTAGCTTTTTTCTTATACCCAGCCCTCTGAGACAGCTGAGACCAAATCCAGAAAATAATCACGCACCTTGCCAAATTGCGGCAGTGGAATTTTCTGCCGTTCTGGGTTTCTGTGATTAAAATTAATTCATTTAATGAAAAAGACTGGCAGAGAAGGGAAAAATTGGGCATCCTAGCCAGAGAAAAAGCTTTGAGCAAAAGCTCAGAGATGTAGTATCAATGAGACTTGCCCTCAGATGCAAGTAAACAAGTGCAGATAATGGGGCGCTTAAGCCAACAGTTCGGAAACATCGATGTGCATCAGAATCCCTTGCAGGGCTTGTTAAAAGCCAGATTGCTCAGCGTTTCTGATTTAGCAGGTCTGGTGGGGGGGGGAATTGGGGTTTCTAACAAGCTCCTGTGTGATGTTGATGCTGCTGTTCAAGCAGATGCCGCACTTCAAGAGCCACTGGCCTGAATGTTGCCCCTAAACAGAGGATTTTTTCCCTCATCTTACAGTAGGTGGTTGGAGCAGTAGTTCAGGCCTCCACAATCCCATCAGGAACCCAGAATTCCAATCTGTCTTCTTGGATGTCTTTAGCTTGTTGGTTTTTGTCCTTATGGTTGAGGTCTCATGGTCACAAGAAGGCTGCTGCAGTACCAGAAGTCATGTCCATATTTAAGGAAGGAAGAGAGTAGAAGTTGATGTATATACTAGTGGAGTTTGAACTCTTTTCCAGCAATTCAAAGCTTTCCTTGAAAGACCGATCCACCTCCGCTACTGCTTGCCCTTCTCCCCCCCACCAGATTGTCAGACACATATTATGGGCCGTCTCTAGCTGTAAAAAGAGGCTGGGAAACGGAGCGCATAGTTTTCCACCTCTACAGTAGAGGCCTGCAGGGAAAAGGAGGTGGGAAATGAAGGTACCGTGTTTGCCGCAGGTGTGAAGGTCCCTGACTTGTGGCCAAAACGTCTGGAAGCTGATCCCTGCCAGAACCCAGTGGGGGACATAACAGGCTTAAGGTTTTTAAAGACACCGGCTGGTAAGCAGAGAGCAAGGACTCAAACCTGGCCTGTTGGGTTCCAAGCGGACAGCCCTAACCACTGCTCTAGACGGCTCTCACAGAGAAGTAGACAGGCGCAGAGCCTCCAGCGCCGCGAGCTCAGCTGACGCCCTCCCCGTCCCGCTCTCGCTGGGCTGGTGACTCGGCGGAAGCCAGGCTCGCCTCTGCCGCTCCCACCCCTCAGCTGGAAGCTGCCCACAGGAGCCGGAGGGGACAGCCTCCCCCGCAGACCACCTCCCCCAGCGGGAGTGGACTCCTGCCGGGTCGGAGAGCAGGCCGCTGGGGGGTAATTAGACGTGTGTGTGGAACGGCTCCCTGAAGAGGAGGCTGCTCTGGGCAGGGGACACTTAGAGGGGACGTCACTCCCGACACCACCCCCCACCAGCATCTTGCCTTGGGCACGACGAGGAAGGAAGAAGCTACTAATGCTCTTTGTGGCCCAGGCCCTGTGCTGGCCATGGGGCTCCTTTACCCTCGTGACACCCAACCCGCAGATGAGAACACTGAGGGTCAGGCGGAGAATAACGTCTTCAGAGTACGCAGCTAGGAAACGGCAGAGAAAGAGGTTGAGAGATCTGAGCGCCAAGTCTGTGCTCTTTCTCCTCTCGCACACCATTGGTCCTATGTTCTTCGTCTGCTCTCATCTTCCGACATTAGAGCCTCTGATAGGTACTAAGAGTTGACACCCAAGATGATATTCAAATTATTTATCGGCTGGTATGGCAGGGCTGTGACCAGTTAGAATAGACCCAGGCCCGCGCGAGGCCTGGAGGGCTCGGAGGGGCCCCAGCTGGGCCAAGCTTAACCCCTTGGCTGCCGGAGCACAGGGAGGTCCAGAGGATCCTACGAGACAGACTGTGATGGCTGGGACAGCCGTGGCGGGGGGACCCTGGGGACTCAGAGCAGCAGCTTTTAATCAACTGGTACGGAAGAGTTTCAGTGTTAACAACCAGCATGGCCGTAACAGCCCACGTATCGTGGCAGAACCTCAGCCACTATTGGGTCTGCCCTTAGAGGTGGCATTCGCCTCCAAGCCAGGGGACCGTGGCCAAGGAGGCTGCTAACGTCCTCCCGCTGAGTCCCCCTTCCCCTCACCCAGAGCCGGCACCCAAACCCAAGATGGGTGACTCGCGCCGTCTCCCAAAAGCAGGCAAGGGAGGGAACAGTCTCCCCAGGCAGGAGCGGCCAGCGCAGGGAAGCCCCCATCTGGCTGTGGCAGTCCGTCCACCTGGGAGAGGGGAGGGTGTGGCCAACACCGCAGCAGCTGTGCCCGGAACGAGCTCTGCAAATCCACTCAAAGACCGTCCGCAGGAGGGAGGGTTCCCTGGTAAGTCTGTTTGGGAAACGTGGGTGCACCACTCCCCCCCGGAAAGTCACGGCCCGCACCCACATATGAAAGGGGCTCAGAAGTCCCGGGGAGGAAAGGCCTTTTGGCTTTATTTACTGGATGTTTTTCCAGGCGTTTTGAACCACAGAGCCTGTGTTTGTTTAACCCCGAGTTTTCTTTGGGATGCGGCTTTGGAAACGCTGTTGCTACAAATCCCTTCCCTGAACCAGCAGCCTGGACTGGGCCTGGGGGCTGATGCTGGGGACAAAGGGAGAGAGGAGTCAGGAGAAAAGAGAGCGAGGTCTGGGGGGATGGGGGTCGGTCTGCACCACAAGGGCCCCCAAAAGTCCTTTATTCCCCCCATGTCTCCCTCCATCAAATAATGAAAGGCCATCCACAGACAGGGGCTCAAGCAGGGTCCAGCCCTGCCTCAGGAATGATCTAAAAATGCAACTCAGTCTTTGGGCTCCAGGACACTGTCCCTCAGAGCCAAGGGCTCTAGACTGGAACAGCCAGGGTTCAAATACCAGCTCCACCGTTGACTGCTGTGTGACCTTGGACAAGTCACTGAATCTCTCTGAACCTCGGTTCCCATAATTGGATGGTAACGCTTAGATGACAGGGTTGTGGTGAGAATAAAGACTATCGTAATAGCCACACTTGCATGGCACCGTGTGCCCTGCATGGCTCTAACTTTACATTTATTAACTTTTTGTCCCTAACAATTCTACGAGGGAGGTTTTCTCGTCCCCATTCTACAAATGAGGACACTGGGGCACAGACTGGCTGGGACGTGCCCAGAGTTGCACAGGTGATAGGTGGCAGGGAGTCTGGCTCCCGAATCCACTGTCAACCGTTACACACGGAGCCTGGCCCAAGTCAAGACTCGGGACGTGGTGACAACGATTTGTGTCGCTACGCAGAGACTCTGGGATGGAGAGATTGCAGGGGCGTTGAGAGGGGCCTGCCCAACACAGGGAGAGAGAGGCAAGTCTGAAAATGAAGGACGTTCCTGGAAAGCATGGTGCCCTCTCCCCGTGGGGTCTGAGTTCGTATCAGTCACCCTACCTCTGGGTGAGGGGAGAGGCCTCGAGAGGGGGTCCACCTTCCCCAACACCACGACACACCGGTCCTCAGGGTCCTGGAAGGGCGGGGTTGGGCTTGCTCAGTGCACAACCTCTGTCCTGGATTCTAACCTCGTGAAGGGACCGTCCCACAGCTGGATGTGAGTAGGTACGCGGCAGGTCTGAGCCCAGGGTCTCCGGAAAGCAGAGCCTGTGACAACAGCTCTGTGTGACACGGGGACCAGGAGTGTGTGCTGCGATAGGGATGGGTCCCAGAGCTGCTCCGTCCCGTGGGACTGCCTGGAGCACCCCGGGAAGCGTTTCGGCACAGGCTGCGTCTCCCGGTGGCCGAGATCACCCTTGGGGGCAGCAACCCCTCCAGCACTTCCCGGCTGGGCACGTGTTTGTGCTGGAAAAGTCCCAGGCCAGGAAGGACCGGGAGGGGCACAGGCAGGTTTGAGGCAGGTGGCTCCTGCATGAAGCTGGTCAGAGCATGAAAAAACCAAACCAGCCAGCCAACCTGCGTGGAGCCGGGCATCACAGCTGTGGCCGGAGCAGGTGAGACCAGGATGGCCTGAAGCCGCGCCTAAGCTTCTGATTCCGGGAGCCACCGGAGGTTCCTGGGCAGCGGAGTGCCGTGACGGGTCTGTATTTGGGAATGATGCAGCTGGTTTTGGGTGGCGAATGCAGGAGCTGAAGGATCTGAAGCGGGGAGCCCTGCCCCGTGTCCGTGGTTCTCACTCTGGGGGCCCCGGGATCTCCCGGGGGGCCTGGTAAAGCACAGGTTGCTGGGCTCCGGGCCCCGGGGCTGCAATCCTGCCGCGCTGGGCGGGTGCTGCTGCTGCTGAGCTGCGGCGTCAGTTCTGGGACACGGGAAAGAAAAGAAGGGCCTCTGGACTGTGCCATCTTAAGACGGAGACGGGAGCCCGCATCCCCGTCCAGACTCAGCTCTCCGGCCTCAGGCTTCCTGTCTGGACGTGAGGGAATGCGTCACCCTGGGGGTGTCTGCGGGCCTTTTCTGCTCTGAGGTCCCACGAGTCTTCGAGACGAGGGCTAGCATGGAGAGTGGGCACCAGCCCTGGACACTTAGAGAGGAAGAAGTCTGACTGTCCTGAGGAAGGGACATCTCCTGGAGCAGCAGGGACACCTGAAAGTTTGATGCACCCCTTTGCTTATTTCTGGAGGAGTGGACAGTGACTCCCAGGCCGACCTGGGACTGCACGGGGTTACGGCTCTGTCCGGCCCACCCGGAGAAGGTGGGGCGTCAAATAGGCTGCAAGTCCATGAGGACAAGGCCTCGGGAGGAAGCATAACTGAGGGCAGTCGGTCCTTGGGTGGGAACCTCACTTTATCGCCTCTGTGTGGATTTGAGTTCCATGGCCTGGCGTCCAGGGCCCTCTACAAGCAAGCCCAAACTAACGGGTCAGCCTGCTCCAGTCAGAACACACCTACCACTTTCCTAGAGTCACTGAGGGAATGAGGACTTGGGAAGCAGACCAACTGGGATCCAATCCTGTGTGACCTTGAAGAAGATACTTAACCTCTCTGAGCCTCCTTTTCCTCAGTTGTAAAATGGAGGTAATCGTGCTTTCACCTCAGAGCTGTTTTAAGGATTGAATAAAAGAAGGTAAATAATAGTATGCCCGATGCAAAACAGGACTCAGGAAACAGTAGCAGTTGAAGCTTAATGAAGCCCGGAGTGCTGTGTGACACCATCCTGGCCATGAAATACCATCTGTAGACCGATGACACCCACATTTATTTCTCCAGCCCCGGTGTCCAGACTCAGACAATAGCGTCTGCGGCTCCTCCACCTGGAGCTCTGATTGCATCTCAGACTCGACCTGCCCCCTGCAGAACTCTGCTCCCTCACGTGCAGCCCACCCCAACAGGCTGCCCCGCCGGTGTTCTCTTCTGCCCGAATGGCCCCCCACGCACCAGGTGGCCAGCCCAGAAACCTCGAGCTCGTCCTTGATTCTGCTCTTCTTTTTGACACCTCCAATCCACCCACCAGCAGGACTGAGGGCTCTGCTCCAAAGCATTTCTAGAATTTGGCCATCCCCAAGACCACCACCTGGTGATAACTGTCCGTCGGGATTGTCAGCCTCCTCACTGGCCTTCTGCTTCCTCTCCTGACCCATCACTCTGTCCAGCAGCCAAAATGATCCCGTTAACACATGAACCAGCCCAGGGCATGCCCCAGCTTGAATGCTGCTAATGATTTCCCATCACACCTACATCCTTTCCACGGTGAGCAGGACCCCAAACACCAGTCAGGTCTCATTTTCTGCCACCCCTCCCCAACTTAACCCACACCAGCCACACTGGCCACTCTTCTCCTTCGGGACACTGACTGCACTCCTGCCTCAGGGCCTTTGCACTTGCTGTTCCCTCTGCCTGAAACCGTCACCCCCAGATTTCTCCAGGGAGCATTCCCTCTCTGCTGTCAGGCTTCGGCTCAACTATTTCCTTCCCCAACCATTCTTTCTAAGAAAGCATCACTCCGTCCACTCTCTACCCCTCCTCTGCTTTACTTGTCTTCACTGTATCTGAGGTCATGTTACATATTCGTCTCCAGCAGAGCGTCCAGTGGAACTTCCCACGATGGTGGACACGTGCTATCGTCTGCATTACTCGATAGGGAGCCACTGACCACATGTGGCTCCCACACACTTGAAATGTGGCCACTGTGTGAAGGGGCTGAATTTTCAATTTTCTTTCATTTTAATTACTTTCCATTTAAATAGCCACGTGTGCTAGTAGTTTCCATTGTGGGCAGCGCAGGTCTACAGCCTCAGTCTCTCCAAAAGGATCTAAGTGAGGGAGGGGGTTGTCCCTTTCGTTCATGGCTGTATCCCAGGGCCAAAAACATTTTTTCGCTCATGCAGTAGGTGCCTTAAAAAACCTCATGAATGCACGGCTCTGGTGTCACAGAATTCCATTCTCTGTCTCTCCCATTTGCATGAATGATGGGACGGAGGCCCAGAGAACCACACACATCTAGTCCCCGCCCAGTGAATCAGACTCTCTCCCGGCCCACCCCCACTCTGCTCCCTGGCGACCTGTGGGCAGCAGGGAATTGATTAAAACCAATCAGCCTGCTTAACGCCGGAGAGTCTGGGTTGCGGAGCTCCGGGGGGCAGGGGCGGTGGAGACTGCTCGTGGGCAGAGCAGAGGCCCCGTGCGGCTGCCACAGGCTGGGAGGGGGACGGGGTGCGTGAGTCACAGGCTAAGCTGCGTGAAACGGTTCAGATTGCTCAGGATGGCAACAGACCAGAGAAAGATGAACGCCTGGGAGACGGCCGACTTACAATTTGTTTCAATCAAGAAGTCTTATGGATTTCTGCTAGACCAGCCTCAGGAATCAGGGGTCAAAGAAAAATCCAGGAAAAGGAAACAGGAAAACTTGCTTCCTGCTGTGTGAGCAGGAAGCGGGTTTATAGTCGGGAAGAGAAAGGTGGGGACGGGGACCGGGCTGTCTCTGTGGCCTGAAAATACTGTTGGCACCAACGGTCCACGCTCCTGAACCCCGCATTGCCCTGTACCCCGTGAGTGAGGATGGGCGCGCGGTCCTGAGGCTTCACGGCCTGAATCTGCATCCTTGTGTGTCCTCTCTCACCCTCGGTTTTCTCCTCTGTACGCTGAGGAGAAAGGAGCCCACCCCACACGCGAGGAGTCTGGCACCGTCTGTGCTTAGCAAATGCTAGCTGATGTCCTTGTCCTCAAAGTGTCCCAGGGCTGGAAGAGATGGAGAGGTCAGAAAAGACTTTTCTGAGCCAGTGACAAACTGGGCCTTCGAGGAGCAGGTGAGGAGAGGCAGGAACGCCAGGCAGGGGGAACAGCCAAGCAAAGGCTCAGAAGGGGGACCGAGGGGATCTATCTGGCCGTACAACTGGCAGGTCCCAGTTCTCTCCACTCCTGACTGTGACCTCGGGAGGCTGTGTCTATCTGTCCTCCCTCCTCTTACCCAGGGACCCTTCAGTGGGAATCCCCCGGAGCAGGATGAAGGGGGTCAGGGGAGGGAGAGGCAGAGCAACGGGCGAGGAGGGCAGCAGGCAGGCTGTGGTCTAGTTAATCAGCCCCAGAGGTGACAAGGTCACGAGGAGGAGCAGAGTGCTAGCCATCTCCCCGAGGGTTACTGGATTTAGCAAAGAAATAAAAACCAAAATAGGATAGCCAGTTAAATTTAAATTTCAGATAAACAGCAAATAATCTTTTAGCGTAAGTACAAAGAAGCCAGGACATACGTACATAAAAAAATTATTCCTCGTTGATCTGAAACTCAACTGTAACTGGGTGTCATGCATGCAGGCCGGGAGACCAACCAGGGCCCCTCGAAGTGGCCCTAGTTGCTCCCCCATGAAGTTCAAGAGCCAAGGGCCCGGCCTGCCCCCTCCCAGCTTCACCCAGAATCACGTTGCCCCTCCCTCCGACCCCCATGCTCCCGCCTCCATACCTTCCCCCCTGGCGCCTGGCCTGGTTCTTCTGCCCCTGCTCCTCCCCCATGTCCCCTGCCAGGACGCTCATCCTCACGTCCCCGACCTCCCACGGGAGTTCATTTGCCCTGTTGCCATTTCTCACAGCCCTCGAATCTTCTCTTTATCACAGGCAGGTATCTTGCGACATTTGCTTGTGGAAACCTCATCTCCGCTGCACGTTGGCCGTGGCTCGCCGTGTACCCCAGCATCTGGTCCCGTCCTGGCGTAGCAGGTGCCGCAGCCGTTTGCTTGTCTGAGTGAACAGGAACTCTTCCAGGAAGTGGGGAGGAGGCGGAAGAGGAGGGTCAGGAGTACCCACGTGCTCACGCCTCCTCCAGAGAAAAGACCATTTCCAGACCCGGCCTTCGGCCTCTGGACAGGACAGGCGCCCAAAGCCATGGTCAAGGGGCTGGAGCTCTTGAGAGAGGCCGAGAGCTGGAATCCCGGCTCTGCACACCCAGCTGGTCACTTGGGGCAACCCTCTACTCCTCTCCGAGGCCCTGCTGACCCCTAAAGAATACTGGACATCCCTTCCAGTCCTGCTTCACCATGAGGCTTGCCACTGAAGACCCCACGTCCTCCTGAGAGGGATGTTGGGGCCCTCCTCCCCTGCCAGGCTGTAATCTGGAGAGCCACGGGTGGCCAGAGCTCGTCTGTGACATCCCGTCTCTGTCCCCGGTATCTCAGTGTCTGCACACATCGTACGAGCTCCATGACCAGCTGTAGGGTGAATGAATGAGTAAATGGCCCGTTTCCTCCACACCCATGAGTTTTTCAGGGACTCGGGGGGAGGGGAGGCAGAAGCAGCAGATGGCCACGGGGACCAGGACTGGGGTGCTGAGAGGGAAGACGATGCAGAGAAGGGAGTTGAAGCTTAGGCACACTTCCCTACACTGATGTCCTCTTGGACCAAACCCAGAGGGGCTGAGTTATCCCAAATTATGTCTCCCCAGGCTAGCATTATCATCTGATTTGGAGCAAATTACAGAATTAAGGGGTGGGGGTGGCTGGGCCTGTTCTATATTTGGCACCAGCCTATCAGCAGAGCCAGAAAGAGCCTGCTGGGATTGTGCTCAAAAAACCTGATTAAGGTCTGTTTGGGCCAGAATGTCGCGTGCTCCCCCAGGCAGCCAAGGATCTCACAGGCGAGAGAGGGAGGCCGGGGAAGGGGTCTGTCCGAGATGTTTGCGCCCCCAGCTGCCAGTTCACATTAACTCAAATAACATAGCCGTGGCTGGAGTGGGGGGTGGCAGCTGGCAGATGCTGTGTAGACAGAAGGTGTTGCTGGCTCCTCTGAGGGGGACCGGATTACGCTCAGCATCCAGGGAGGCTGGGAAACATGTGCCAAGAGGAAGCAAGGAGGTGCAAACGAATACATCTTGTCGGAGGGGGAGGGAAGCGTGGGGGGTGGAGAAAGCTGGGGGAGGGGGCCCGGCGGTGTGAAATAGAGGCGGGCTTCTCTCTGCAGCCTTAGCTCTTGCTAGCTGGGGAGGACGTCTGGTGTTTTTGCCTGCTTGACATGCATTTCCCTCCTCTGGAAACATCGATGTGGTTTTCCTTTGAGGAATTGCCCAGCCTCCACTCTCAGCCCATGTCATCTAGCCAGGGCTGACACCCCCCCCAACCCCCGAGATCCAGGGGCGAGCCCAAGCCCCAGTCCAGACAATAGCCCTGAGCATGGCGTGGTTCAGGATGGCTTGACCTGGAAGCTGGGTCCATCAGGGTCAGTTCTGGGACTTTGGTTGGAATTGCGGAGAACAATCTGTTCTTTCCCAGCTAGGGTTGAAAGAGGAGGGAGGGGAGCTCTGAGATGTTCATTTGTCTCAGAGGGAAGCAAGTGAGAGGAGAGCAGAACTAGGAGATGGAACAAGAAAGACCGAATCCTGGATCCAGCTGAACCTGAAGCTCATCTCCTGCACTCTTCTGATAACGTAAGCAAAAAAATTCCCTTTGAGCTGAATTTCTGTAATTTGCTACTCAGAGAACTGAAGAATTATCTTCAGTCCTACACTCCAGCCACACGGGCCTAGCTGCGAGTTCTCAGAACAGATCAGACAACACCCACTTCCAGATTGTTCCTCAGGCTGTAACCTCTGCCAGGAATGCCATCCCCACCTCATGGCCTCCTGCTGAAACCTTACTTTGCCCTTCATTCAAATGACATCTTCTTCAAGGAGCATCCTGACGTGACAGTCACATTACTTCCTCCGTCACTCTCATAGCAAACTGCGCACGCTTTTATTGTGGCCCCAGGCAGTGGCACTGGGTCTGCACCATTTTTGTCTGTATTCAACCCTCTGCACTAGCCCAGCTCTGTGCTGGGAGCACCATCTCGTTTCCTCTTCCCACCCGAAGTGGTATCTTTACAACCCCCAGTCCACGGAGGCATTGAGTCAGAGAGGCTGAGAGCTATGCATCGTGTCGGAGGTAAGAGGTGGGGTCAGGCCCGCAGAGCCCCATCCCCGGCCCGCTGTGCTGGGCTGGCCCCTGGCCTGTTTGCCTGCTGGGGTCTTTCTCCCTCTTTCACTGCAGTGGCCAATGGGGACGATGTAGCGGTAAAGGAGGTAAACTCTGGATCACCCTGTGAGGGTTCAAATTCAGGCTCCACTTCTAAGCAGCTGTGTAACCTTGGGCAAATAACTCCTCTGCGGGTCACTTCATCTTTTTGTTTTTCATTATTGTGGCAAAATACACCTATCATGAAATGTACCATCTTAACCATTTTTAAGTGTACAGGTCGGTGGCATTAAGTACATTCGCATCGTGTGCAACCATCACCACCATCCATTCCCAGAACTCTTTTCATCTTATAAAATTTATACTCAGTACCCTATAAACAGTAACCCCCCCATTGCCTCCTCCCCCCGGCCCCTGGCAACCACCGTTCTACTTTCCGTCTCTATGAAATTGACTACTCTAGGTGCCACAGATGAGTGGAATCAGGCAGGATTTGTCTTTTTGTGACTGGCATGTTTCACTTCACACAATGTCCTCGAAGGTCATCCATGTTGTAGCAGGTGTCAGAATTTCCTTCCCTTTTTAAGGCTGAATAATATTCCATTATATGTGTCCTACCTTATCTTTAAACCGAGGCTAGAATCTACCTCCACAATAAATATCAGCCGTTAGCATAGGCGTCGTGGCCAGCCCATGTCCTCCGTAGCCAGGTGGGGCAGGGATGAGGAGGGAATCTCGGGGGGGTGGGGTGCGTTCCTGCTGGAGAGGAGGGCAGGTCCATGTTGAGACCCGCCATCTGCACTGTCCCCCCTTCAGATAATTGTCCACCAGGAAGAAAAAGGGAGGGAAGGATTGGCAGCATCTCCCCAAGTTCTCCAGCTGGCCGTGGGAGATGGGGTGTCCCTGCAGCGAGGGAGCCTTCTCAGCTCCAGCTTCTGTCCCGTCTGAGGGGCACCCACTGCGAGCCAGGAGCTGTGCTGGGAGCTGTCACTCCGCTCGTCAGCTCTCCCCCCAGCTGCCAAGGAAATGCCCATCAGAGGGATGGCAGAACACGAGAGTGGGAGAGAAAGGTGCCAATCTAGAAGACTCTTGGCTGAGCCCCCAGGGAAAAGGCGATGTTGCAGCTTCCCCCAGGGACCTGCCGGGTGTCAGTGCTGTGGGGAAGGGAAATGAAACACTTGTGCCAGTTCAGGGAGCTGCCGCGAAAGCCCTGGAGGAGGGAGCACTGCCGGCTGATGCTTTGGGCCCAAGACCAGCTTCGCAGAAGGACTCCTTTGGGACGATGCTGCCCCTCTGGATTCCAGACCCTCCTAGGTAGTTGCACGGGCTGAGCCAGGCCCGGGGCTGGGCACCAGGGAGGGTAGGGCGGGGAGAGGAGGGAGGGACTCCACAAATCCCCCTTAGCCTGTTGGCAGTGCTTGGGTTTACCAGGTGCCGCCCCCTGGATTCCTGAGATTCTGCAGCCCTGAGGACCATCCAGAACATTCCTTCCCTCCTTCAAAAATTCTGAAATTAGAATCTAAGTGACCGCTCCCCCAGCCCAGTCAGAAAGTGGAGCTGGTGAAGGACTGGCAGCTTTGGGGAGCTGTCCGAGGTGGGAGGATGGACCACTCTTGCATAAATGAGGACAATGATCGGGCTAGGACACACCTGTCAAAATGACGCCCCATATAAAGGAACACATCACCTCCTGCTGTGGAAGATTGATTATTGTCCCAGCTCTCGGCTCCCCCTCGTCACGGAATTCTACATCCACACCCTTGGCCACAGGACTGGGCAGCACCCTCCCTGCAGGGGAAACGTAATTCCCTGCCCCACTCAGGTTGGGCCTGGCCATGTGACCTGCTTGGGCCAATGGAATGTGGGTGGAGGTGCCGTGAGGTTTTAGGTGTGCTTACATCATCTGGCTTGGTCTCACGTGCTTCTGCCGTCTGCCATGAGGAGAGTGTGCACCACGTGGGCACCAGGCCAAGTAAAAGCAGGACGCCAGTGGATCTGACCCGAACCCATCCCCTAGCCCGGAGCCACACCAGATCAAACTGAGCAGACCCAGAAGTGAGAAAATAAACATTACTTCCTGCAGGCCATTGCACGTTGCTGCTTGTTCCTCGGCATTATCGCAGCATCGGCTGACAAATACACCACATACACACAGATGGACCCAAACAATGCAGTGCAGGCCCATCCACATACGAGGTGTGCTCTACACGGGTCTCAAATGCAGGAGTCCTCCCTTATCTGCGGTTTTGCTTTCCTTGGTTTCAGTTACCTGCAGTCAACCATGGTCCGAAAATATTACATGGAAAATTCTAGAAATAAACAATTCATAAGTTTTAAATTGTGTGCCATTCTGAGTAGCACAATGAAATCTTGAGCCATCTCGCTCAGTCCTGCCCAAACGTGAATCATCCCTTTGTCCAGTGGCTCCACGCTGTATACACTACCCGCCTGTTAGTCACTGAGTACCCGTCTCAGTTATTAGATCGACTATTAGAAGGACTGTTGCAATACTCGTATTCAAGTCACCCTTATTTTACCTTATAATGGCCCCAAAGTGCAAGACTAGTGATGCTGGCAATTCGGAGATGCCAAAGAGAAGCTGTAAAGTGCTTCCTTTAAGTCAAAAGGTGAGAGTTCTCGACTTAAGGAAAGAAGAAAACTTGTATGCTGAGGTTGCTAAAATCTACAGCAACTTTTATTACAATATGTTGTTATAGCTGTTCTATTTTTTTCTTAGTTCTTGTTGTTAATCTCTTACTGGGCCTAATTTATAAGTTATGCTTTGTCCTAGGTCTGTACGCACAGGAAAACACAGTACACATGGGGTTGGATACTATCCACGGCTTCAGGCGTCCACCAGGGTCTCAGAACCGGGAAGACCAGTGAATTGTGTTTGCAGCCCCTCAGGACCTTGCTCCCCACCCGAGTGCCCCTTTCTTCAAGCAAGAGCCTGGAGGAAAGTGAGGGCAGCGTGTGCTCACCTGTGTGTCCAAAGTGACCTCACAGGGCGTGACATGCCAACTCAGATGCCCAGTTCGAGTTCGTTCGATGGACACAATCCAACAGCCTGTTGGGTATTTTTGCTCCGGAGGCTGCAGACTCTTGGCGCCCCATCGGTCCTGGAATTCTAGGGTTCTCTTAGCCATGCTGGTGTCAGCGCGTGGAGAGGTGGGCGGAGGGGGCCTGCTTAGCAGAGAGGACAGCCACAGCAGCGGGGAGGCCTGGGGCCCAGCCACCCCAGCCAGCATGGCCCTGCTTCTGAGCCACACCCTGCCCTGAGCATGGGGAGCCCCGTGGGCCTTCACTGATGTCCCAGCTTGGCCTCAGGGTCCATCCGTGAACTGGGGAGGCAGGGCTTTAGCATCTGGTGGTAACAGAAGGGGGCTCGGCGTCAGACTGCTCATTTTCAATCCCCACTCTGCCGCTGCTTACCTGTGGGTCCCTGGGGAAGTTGCTTCACCTCTCTGGGCCTCAGTTTCTTTCTCTGTAGCCTATTTAAGTCCATGCCTACATTTGAGCCTCAGATGCCAGCCCCTTCCCCCACTTAAACACTTTGCTCCAGCAACTCTTCCCTCTGTCTCTCCCTCCCGCGTCATTAATTTTTTCCTCTTTCTGGGATCAGTCTCAACAGCATACAAATATGCTCAAATGCCTCCCACCTTAAAACAAACAAACAACCAAAAAAATCCTGTCCACATCCTGTCCCCCGGCACATCTGTTTTCTCTGCTGCCCTTTAGAGCAGAAGTCCTTGAAAGAGTTGCCAGGCCACGTCGTGAAAGCAGGCGCCTCCATTTCCACTCGTCCTCGTCTCTCTCCGAGTGTCTACTTCAGTCAGGTTTTGTCCCCATTATTCTGCCAAAACTGCTCTGGTCAAGGTCACCGACGGCCTCCACGTTGCTAAATCTGGTGTCGTGTCTCGGGCCTCCTCTTCCTGGCCTTCCGTCACAAGTGACCGCTCCCTCTTCGTGGGACCTCCGAGCTTCTGCTCTTCCTCCGGCCTCTTGGCTGTCGGCTGCCCTCATCCTCTGCTGGGTCCCCCCACTTTCTGGCCTCTAACCCCGGGGGCCCAGGGCTCTGTCGGCTCCCCTTCTGTCTACACCCACTTCCTTGGGGGTCACAGATACAAATACCGTGTATACCGTGGTGCTCACCAGCCCAGACTGCGCTCTGACCCCCAGACTCGTGCCCCACTGTGTACTGGCCGTTTCCACCCCACAGCCGTGCGCATTGAGCATCTGACCGTTTGGCAGCCGGAATCTCCGCATTTCCCCATCTCAGCAAGTGGAAACTCCCCCTGCCAGTCACTCATCCTGACACCTGGAGTGACCCCTGACCCCTTCTTCCTCCGATATCCCCTCCCACCCTCCAGCACTCCCTGTGCATCCCTAATCTGACCACTTCTCGCTTCCTCCCCTCCTCCTTCCGGAATGATCCCTGCATGTCACTCCCCTGCCCCAAACACCACCTCCCCAGTGCGCCATCTCACTCAAGGACAAAGCCCGGGTCCCTGCCCTGAACCACAGGGCCCTACGTGTGCAGGTCCCAGACCTCCGTGGACCACCCCACCCCAGGCTTTGCCAAGTTCAATTTGAAAACCCCAGAGAGAGGTTGCTGAGCACAGCTCATGTCCCATCACCCTGCCCCTCGCCCAATTTACTATGGTCACACTGGTCCCCACTGTTCCTCAAACACCCCACCTTAAAGCCTTTGCAGTGGCTGTCCCCTCTGTCTGGGGCACCTGGCTCGGACACACACAGCTCCTTCGATCTGTGCCCAACCTCCCTGCTCCTGAGATCTTTCCCAATCACCCGATTTTAGATTACAAACCCCACTCCAACCCCGCCACTCACCAGCCCCCTTCCCAGCTTGATCTTCCTCTGTTTTACTTATTTGCGATTTTTATTGTTGGTATTCACCCAGAATGGAAGCTCCATGAGAGCAGAGATAGTTGGGTTTTTTTGTAGCACCTAGGACGTCGTTGGTGCTCAGTAAGTACCTGTTAATGAATCAGCGCGTGAACGAGGGTAACTCGCACCTGCCTCACTGGGGTTGGGTTCAAGGAGAGAGCAGAGGGCACGTGGGGTCCATGTGGAAAGGTCAGCTGTTATCGTTATTGTCATTGCTGTCAACACCATCATCGTCATTTCCCTTTTTCTCCGACGCAGGAAGGAGGGCTCAGAGGCAAGGCCAGCTCAAGGTCACAGAGCAGGGCCACAGCAGGCCAGGCCACCTGGACAGAGCCTCCCTTAATGACAGCTGGGCCACTCCTCTGGTGTAAGAAAGACCCCCAAACCCTAAGGTGGGATCTGGAAATTTCTAGAGCTGGAATGGACCCCAACTATCCTCTGCCTAGTGGTTTCAAACTCTTTTCTTTCTGTCTGTCTTTTTTTAAATCCAGATGTCTTTTGCTCAAATTAAAATGGATAGAAACAGCCCAGAATGTGAAACAGGTACAGAGGGAAGGAGCTGTTCCAGATGAATTCTGGAAGATCTGTCCAGAGTCCAGCCCAACCCCAGACCCGGTGGACCCCCAGGGCTCAGCCAAGTGCAATTTGAAAGCCCCCAGCCAGAGGCTCCCTCTTCCTCTCTCTGTTCTACAGGGGAGGAAACTGAACCAAGAGCCGTTAAGACCCTTTCCCAACGTGGCAGCAGGGAGGGTGGATCCCTGGAGGGCACCTCGGAGCCCCCTCCTCCTGGCTCTCCACCCTCAGACCTCCATTCTCATCAGTCCCACGTTCCTGCTCCCCCAAGTACCTCGCTCCATCCAGCCCACTTAATTGAAGCCAATTATTTAGCACAAAAGAACAGAGAACGCATCAATTCATGCGTTTGTCCCGGCAACAGGGCCCTGGACAGGGAGCTCCAGCTGCCTGTGTCCCCAGGGATGCTCATTACAGACCAGCTGAGCTCAGCCTCCAAGGGAGAGACCGGGCCTGCCAGAGGCTCGCTTCTGTGGCCAGAGCAATTCGCTCGGGGCTGCCGGGACGGGGGCCCAGCTGTGGGCACCGAGTTCTTGACTTGGGACAGAGAGCTTCCGGGGAGTTGGCAGGCCGCGGGGTGTAGGAGTCGGAATGGCTGGAAACCTCCGGGCTGTCATTCTCCCTGGAAGTCTCGGTGTCCTGACCTGTGCATTGGTGACAACAGTGGAACCTGTAAGATATACCTGCCGAGTACTTAGCACAGTACTCTGAACGGAGCTCATGCTCATGTTAGCTATTTTTACCCATTTGTGATGGCTACTAGGTTGTTCTCATGAAAGCAGAGTGTGGTTCGCTTGGGAGTAAGCAGACCTGGTTTGAACCTGGCCCTGCCTCTTAGGCGCTGTGTGACCTTACGTGGGTCATACAGCCTCTCAGAGCCTCAGTTCCTCGTCTGTAAAATGGCTGTAATGGTTGTGCCGACCTCAAAGGCCTGCTGGGAGAATGGAATAAAACAGTCTACCTCCGAGACGGCCAGGTATGCCCCAGGCTCCTAGAAAGTAGCAGAATGGTTCGGCCGGGAGCCTGTGCCCGCGATCAGCCAGGACAGCCCAGGGAAAAGAAGCACTTGCCCTGCTTCAGCGCAGACAGCGGGCAGCGCTGCTTCCTGGTGGGGTGACCTTGCAAGCCGCTCACCCTCTCTGGGCCTCCGTTTCTTATCTGGAAAGCGGGGACGATGATGGCAGCCACAGAAAAGACAGTGCTCCAACGGTAGAGGGTAGCTCTGATGCTTTATCCATCCTCCTGTGGGCTAAGCTTTGCGCATGCCTTTAATGCATCAAATCTTCCCAGTAACGTGTGACTGGGCCCCGTTTCAGACACGTGGAAACCACGTTCAGAAGGTTAAAGCAACTTGTCTACCATCAACCAAGTAACAAACAGCAAAAACAGGATGTCAGCCCCGTTTCGTGGGAAACCAATGTCTGTCTGTGCATTTAACCACAGCACCTCTCTGCACCCCCCTCCAATCTGGGGGCAATTCCCTACCTCAACCCAGTGCAGGAATGGGAGTTATAGATGTTGATACAGGCAGAGGAAATCGGGGCAGGCTTTATGGAGGAAGTGGTATTTAAGCCTTGAAGGATGGGTCTGATTAAAGCAGGTAGAATTGGGGGAAGGATATGGGGGAATGAAAAAGACACAGGGGACAGAGTGTAGGGCATGTCTGGAGGACAGGACGTGGTCCCTCTGGTGTGGCGGTGGGGTGGGGGTGGGTGAGGGAGTCATTCAAATCTAGAAGGCCCAAACAAGCCTTGGCCCCTGTAGCCTTAAATAGAACCAGCTGAGAAGAGGCCCCTCCAGCCCCCTCCCTGCTCAGTGTCAGCTGTCACTGATGGCACCTCTGTGAGTGCGGGACCCTCTTCCTTATCAGAGCCGCAACTGCTGCTGGAGGTCCCTGACCCATCGAGATGAAGCCCTCCCTTGCTTTAGGGTGGGGTTTCCCACTTGGGCACTGCTGACCATGGGGGCCGGGTGCAACTTTGCTGTGGAAGGCTGTCTGCCCTCTACACTGTAGAATGTTTAGCAGCATCCCTGACCTCTGCGCACAAGACACCAGGAGCACCATTTCCCCAGTTGTGACAACCAAAAATATCTCCAGACATTGCCAGATGCCCCTGGCAGGGGGCAAAATCACCCCCAATTAAGAACCACTGTTCCTGCCCGGGGCCCAGGCGCAGCCCTCCTGGATCCTTTACTCTGGATCAGCATCCTCGTATACTCCCCAGGGCAGCCCTCCTCCCCACTTCCAGTCGCTGCTGGGGTGCTGGGCTCTCCCCGGGGAACAGGCAGAGCTCTCGTGCTGGGCTGGCATCATCACCCAGGACGAGCTGGTCCCTGCCAGGAAATGGACCATAATTGCCTAGTTGTCGTGTCCCTAATAAGATAGATGCACTGTCCCCACCCCGTCACCCACTCTCACCCCCATCCATCACTGTACAGAGCAAACATGCGCCACGCAGGGACCCACGGCATCAATTTTGGTAATAATGATAAATCTCAGTAATTTTCCAGAAGGTCAGCAGGCCTGGGGCAGAGAGGTAACTCGGCTGTTACACTTTCATAAATCACTCTGATCACCCCGTGGCGGGGGGTTAGAACGAAGCTTTTTTTTTTTTTTTTTTTGGTCACAGTTTTTTCTCATAAAGGCAGCAATCTTACAGAAAGTTTAGGAAGCAGAGAATGACACATCATCCAGCCCGCCACTGGAAATGTTTTTATTTCTGCATATCTGGCTGGGCGCAAGCCGAGTCTTCTATAATTACAGGCACAAGGGATACGCCGTGCGGATATTCTGTTTTCTTTTGTGCTTTTATTTCAAACTGCGTATAATGCCAAAAACATCTCTTCATGTTGCTCCCCGAACTCCGTGATTCCAGGACTGTGGTGTTTATCTGAAGTGTGGCTCAGGGAACGAAGGGGCTCATCGTCACGGGTGGGGCTGTGGCGGGTCTGTGGCCTCGTAAACATGAGGACGTGGTGTTTACACAAAAGTGGGTCCTAGGATGGTCAGTTCCTTGGGTGGACCATGAAATCCTGCAGCTTTATAATCATGAAAATATGGAGCTTACCTAAAGAGAGTTTTGGCGGACAAGAGGGTCATCAGTTCCTTGGGTGGAGCCTGCAGATGCTGAGATTTCAAAATTATAAGGATGTGCTATTTGAGATCACAAAATCCCGTGGTTTCTAAATTTAAGAATGTGTGTTTTCCCGCAGGGAGAGGTCAGCTTCTTGGGCAAGACCACAAGAGCCTGCAGCTGCTGAGGCTGGGGACGTCAAGTATTTCTGCTCAGAAACATGTCTCCCAGGGGCCTGGAGAGGGCACGAGGTGTCTGCCACACAGGGCACAGTGCAAAGCCCACTCTGAGGGGACACACTCAGTGGGAGCAGGGTCTGCAGGACACACAGGCAGCCACGTGAGCGAGGATGAACTCTGGCCCTTGACCTGGAACATTCGCACAGACTCCTCTTTCCAAGGGGCTGGAGGAGTTCAGTCTATCAGGCCACTCGGCCATGGGTCGCTCAGACACTTACTCAACAAGCTTGCACTGCGTGTCACTGTTCCAAATCCCCAGTCCCAAGTGAAAAAAGCCAACACCGACTTGCCCCGAAAAAGTCCACAGGCCAGCGACAATGCCCACCAAGTAACACAGTAAAGAATTGCTACGTTGCAAACCATGGGAACGAGGAAGGAAACTCCGAGGGCAGCCCTGCTAGAGAAACAATTGAGGTCTGGGGTCCTGACTTTGGCGGGGTGTTCGGGGCGGCCTCCTGAAAAGGTGGATTTTTAAACTGAGACCCGAGGGAGGAGGAGACGCAAGTACGACACCTGCGGTGGGAAGGGCTGGGCATGTTGGAGAACGAGGAGGCCAGTATGGCTGGAAAGAGATGAGAGAGGGGAGAGGGTGAGGGCTCACGCCTGAGATGTCCATGGAGGAAGGCCGAGGAGGGTCTTATAGGCCGCGGTGAGGAGTTGGGACTTAGACCAGAGTGAACCAGAAAGAGAGTGGAAGGTTTGCTCTTTTAGAAAGATGACTCTGGAGGTGGGAGGTCAATCATGGAAACAGGGAGACAAGTCAGGGGGAGGCGGTGGCCTGGGGGTAGAGAAGAGAGAAGATGGAGTTCAATTCTCAGTATTCCTCGGTTCTGTATTTGCGAATTCGCCTACTTGCTAAAATTTCTGTGCAACCCAAAATCAATGCTTGTGATGTTCTCACGGTCTTTCATGGACACACGCAGAGCAGCAGAGCACAGGGATTGCCCACACAGGTTCCCAGCTGAGGTCAAACAGGGCGACCTCTCTCTGCTCGTTTCAGCTCGTATGTCAGCAAGTGTCCACTCTGGAGTCCATCGAGCACCGCATTTTTTCACATTTGTGCTTTTTGTTGGCGATTTTGCTCTTTAAAATCCCCCCCAACTGCAGTGCTGAAGTGCTGTCTGGTGTCCTAAGCACAGGAAAGCTGTGACGTGCCTTACAGAGAAAATGCTTGTGTTGGATAAGCTTTGCTCAGGCTAGAGCTGTTGGCTGTGGGTTCAATGTTAATGAATCAATATGCATATTAAATGAGATGTCTTTAAGGAGAAACACACACAAGACAAGGTTATGTACAGCTAAGTTGGTGGAAATGCTGTGACCAGAGGCTCGCAGGAACCTAACCCTGTATTTCTCCCAGGAACAATCGTCCAGTGTTCCCTAAGTCAGCGTTTGTGCAACTTTATGGAGCACAGCTGCTGTGAATAATGAGAAGTGACTGTATTTGAAGGCAGAATCAATGGACTTGCCAACGGACTTAGATGGGGAGGGAGGAGAAAGAACCAGAGAGGACCCCCACTTTCCTGCCCTGCCCCTGCAGACCGTGGTGGTGCCCACCAACATTTGGGGGCCTGGGGGCAGGAAGACCAGTGGAGGGTCTTGGATCAAGGCCCACCTTCTCTTCCCACCTCCGGCTCTGTCCCTCCGACCAAGGAGCTCACACGCACGCACATCCAGGCAGTGTCCACACATCCCACCAGCAGATGCTCACCCCTTGCCCATCCTGGGCCTACGGGTGAGCACAGGACAGCTGCCTGGAGGGTGGACTTGGGAAGAAGCCCTGGGAGCCAGCTTGGGGCTGATGCTCAGGGCATTCCGGGGTCCTATGTAGCTAGAGTCTGGTCTAGAAACCGGGGGTGTGAGCACAAGTGGGCACATCCTTCTGGTTCTGCAGACTCCTCACTCCGTGAGAGGGGTGCAGCTGGAGGAGAGTCGAAGCAGGACCCTCTGACACTGTGCTGTGCAGTCAGTAGACTTGCCACATGTGGCCACTGAGCCCTTCACACGTGGCTGGTCCACACTGAGATGGGCTGTAAGTGTAAGAAACGTACTGGGTTTTGAAGCCTTAATATGTAAAAAGCACACCTCAGCAATAATTTTTATATTGATTACTTGCTGAAATGACATTTTAGACATATTCAGTTAAATAAAATAGTATTAAAATTAATTTCATCTGTTTCCTTCTTTTTTAATGTGGCCACTAGAAAATTTAAAACCACATGTGTGGCTCACGCTTGATTTCTATTGCATGGCGCTGCTGTAAAGCATGGGGCCCAGGGCAGGGGGCTGGGCTGTCCAGGAACTGAGAAGACCGGGGCGGTGGGGTGAAGACATAGCATGCAGAGACTCCAGCAGTAATGCTGGACTCTGTGTGCACCACCCTGCTGACCACTGTCCTCCCAGATTTGACAGTTACCAAGATTGTGCCACCTTTGCCTCATCTGGGATTCATTTATTTAGTGATGGTTAAGATTTTCCCAGGTAACTCTTAGAAGGGCAAAAATGGCCACAAATTCTTTCCCTCCCACGGAGAGGCAGAATCTATTTCTGTACCCCTTGGTCTGGTTGGCCATGCCATTTGCTTTGGCCAATGGGACTTTAGCCAACATGACTCAAGCAGAGGCTTGAAAAGTGCTGGTGCATCGGAGCTTGCCTGCTCTTGCTGCCCTTGAAATAGTGCTGCCTTGGGAAGAAGCACTGATGACGCCAGTTTATAGCCTCCCTGTATCCACACCCTTTGCGTGTGATCTTGAAACTCCTTCCATCAAGAGATGGAGTTGATTTCCCCAGTTGAATCTGGGCTATCTTTACGACCTGCTTTGTCAATGGAATGCAGTAAAGTGAGGCTGTGGCTGTCCTAAGTCTAGTTCTCAAGAGGCTTTGCAGGCTTCCGCTCTTTCTCTTGAGCTCTGCCAGCTGTTATGTGAATAAGCCCGAGCTAGCCCGCTGGAGGATGAGAGACCGCAAGGGACAGAGCCAAGTCAGCTCAGTTCACCCGCTGAAGCTATCCGAGAACAGCCACACCCCGGCTGAGCCACTGATGGCAGATCCGTGTGCAAGCCCAGCAAAGATCAGCCAAGTTGAGTCCAGAGCTGTAGAACTTCCCAGCCAATCTGCAGACTTGTGAGCTAAATAAATGCTTGCTGCTTTAAGTTATTAAACTGGGGGTCGTTTGTTATGCAGCAAGAGCTCACCGATACGGTGATACAGATACAGATGAGATTTGAGCTCGAGTCTGTCAGACTTGCTTCCAAAGCCGAAGATCTTAACCACCACACTGTACCAATTACATCCGAATTCTGCTGACACCCAAAGCTTCGTGGTGAGGTGGAAATTTCCCAGGCTAATGATGCGGGAGTCATTACCTCCCCCACTAGCAATAAGAATGGCTGCCCCATGCTGTGTCACCTTCAAAAGGCATGCTATCTGAACTTTGGGTCCTAGGATGAAACATTAATAAGGAGCCTCTGCTGTCCTTTGGGATGACAATTACTCTTTGAGACACCAGCTTCAGTTACCTTCCTCATTAGGGGGTATTAACCTTCTCCTTCTATGTCTATTGTTAGGACTCAGGAAGGGGCCACTTTGTAGATCCTGTTCTGCCTCGATAATTACCCATCATGGGAACTGAGCACCTTTAATGGAAGTCTTCCTAATTACCAGCATTTTCCAAGCTCTTTATATTTGCAAACTTCCCCCAAACCTCCATTCGTCCAATTCATTAGATTTGCTTTTTCGGTGAATTTAAAAGGCACTTTGATGACATAATCACTAGAGTTTGCATTCGTGCTTTTCTCCAGGATATTAGAACAATTTACAGCTACTTATCCAATTCACCTCATTGCACCCCGTGAGACTCGTGGGTAGGAGTCATGGCAGAAAGAAAGAAGCCAAGTTTTGAGTCCTCCCACAAAGAGGTTATATCCATTGCTGCATAACAAATTCCCACCAATATAGACACTTAACACTTCACATATATTTATCACCTCCCAGAAGTAGTTCCGAAGTCTGGACACAGCCTCGCTGGATTCTCTGCTTCAGGGTCTCACCAGCCTGCAATCCAGGCATTGGCTGGGGCTGCGGTCTCATCAGAGGGTCGACTGGGGACAGGTCAGCTTCAAGCTCATTCAGGTTGTTGGCAGTGTTCATCTCTTTGTAGCTCAAGGACTGGCATCACCATTTCCTTGCTGGTTGTCAGCCAGGGGCCACTTGTAGCTCCTAGAGGCCACCCACAATTCTTTGCCATCTGGTCTTTTCTAGAAGCCCTCTCCCAACATGGCAGCTTACTTCTTCAAAGCCAGCAAGAGTCTCTCTTTTTCTCTCCAGTCTGCTAAGACAGAGTTGTATATGGTGAAATATAATCACAGGAGTGACATCCCATCAGCTTTGTCATATTCTATTGATTGGAAGCAAGTCGGAGTTCCTGCCACACTCAAGGGGAGGGGATTACACAAAGGCATGGACACCAGGAGGAAGGATATCACTGAGGGTCGCCTGAGGGTCTGTCCATCACTTTAAGCAGAGGACCTGATGCCACACAGCAATCCGTGATTCAGTGCTCTGGCATGAGTGCCTGTGCTCATCTCATGGTGGTGGCCTTATGCATCAGCACCCACGTGCACACACACACTCGTTTCCCCTCATGCACACATGCCAGCTGGCGCACAGCCCAGACACCAGCATTCCCCAGGACCCTCGGTCTCCTGATCTCCCATCAGGAGTGCAGGCGAGGCTGCATGGGGGGATCCAGCTTGAAGAGTGCACCTCCCCCACCAGGTAGACCTTATGCCAAATGATGGCCACGGAGGTCATATAAGTGGAGCACTTAGAACAGAATTTGGCACTCCGCCAGAGCTTGGTCCATGCTCTCGATTTCTGTTATTCCTGAAAAGGAGTTTGGAAGCCAAAGCTAGACCCCCAACTTCAAATGCACAGGAAGTGTATACACCAAAGGACCACGGATGTGGGAGGGACTTTTCTTAAATCTAAATATTTTTATGAGGCAAAGCATTGCTCCTCCATTTTTGTTTCTGTCGTAGTTTCCTGTTGGGGCACCGAGTGAAGTACCTTCACAGATTATCTTGTTTAATCCTCACAGCGACTTTTCTAGAAAGTAAGTTTTATTTTCCACATTTTGCAAAGGAGGCCTCCAGGTGATCCAGGAAGTTAAAGGACTTGCCAAGCCCATGCAGCCTGCAGGTGGCCTAGCATGACCCCCAAGTCCATGCTTTGAAACACTCCGCCGGCCTATCTAAGTTTGCTCACCAGCTTCTTCCACGGCCTTGTTCCCTGAGCAGGGGCACAAGAACCATAGTCTCCCTTGAAGACGACTAGGACCCAGGCTCTCTCTGTCTCACACACACTCAGGTACTTTCACATACAGTCTCTTTTAAGGAAGAGTCAGACATTGTTCTATTGCACAGTCCATGCCGTCATGAACCCATTTTATTTTTCCTCCATCACTGCCCCCGCCCTGCTCTGTCCACGTTCCACCCGAAGCTTTAATGGCGTCCAGGCAGGTCTCGTAGACTTCCAGGCAGTCTGTGAAGATATAAGGCCCAGTCCAAAGCGATGCAGGTTAGACCCTTGAAGTCGACTCAAAGAATAGCCCAGCTCGGGCTTGACTGGGGCCTGCCGCAGGAGGAGTGCGCACGGGGACAGAAAAGTCAGACCTTCTTTCACCTCCCCCCTGGGGTGCTCCCTCACCTGTCAGTGCAGGGACCCCCTCACTGGGGACCAGCTCTTTCATACACAGTTCAAGAGGATGGCTCAGGCCGAGGGCCCACCCCAAACGCCTGCATCCTTGCCACACTAACTGGTGGGCACACATGCAGCCCCTCTCCCCACCCACACCTCTCTCTCTCTGCCTTCTCTCCGGCTTTCTGCTTCTCGCCTCTGCCTGGAGTAGAAGGGGTACCACAGACTCCCAGATAGGCCAGGATGTCGAGGGCCTCTAAGAGGCACCCGTGCCCTCCACGAAGTCTTCTTGGACCTGCCCCACTGGACTTGGTGGAAGGACCACCTATGGGAGGGGATGGGAACAGCCACATTACTCCCCACCCCCCACCCCAGGCTGGAGACTGTTTTTCAGAATTCCTCCCGACTGAAGAATTCTCAAAAGATTAAAAATAGAAGTACCATATGATCCAGCTATTCCACTACTGGGTATTTATCCAAAGAACATGAAATCACTAATTCAGAAAGATCTATGCACCCCTATGTTCATCACAGCATTATTCACAATAGCCAAGACATGGAAGCAACCCAAGTGCCCATCAGTGGATGGGTGGATAACGATGTGGTACGTATATACAGTGGAATACTACTCAGCCATAAAAAAGACAAAATGGTGCCATCTGCGACAACCTGGATGGACCTTGAGGGTATCTTGCTAAAAGAAATAAGCCAGACAGAGAAAGACAAACACCACAAGATCTCACTTATATGTGGAAGATAAACATATAAGAGAACAGATTGGTGGTTACCAGAGGGGAAAGGGGTGGGGGGAGGGCAAAAGGAGTAAAGGGGTACATGTGTATGGTGACGGATAAAAACTAGACTATTGGAGGTGAGCATGATGCAGTCTGTACAGACACTGAAATATAATAATGTACACCTGAAATTTACACAATGTTATAAGCCAATAGGACCTCAATAAAATAATTTTAAAAAATAAAAAAATTTAAA
Organism: Tapirus indicus; assembly: GCA_031878705.1. NCBI lineage: Eukaryota > Metazoa > Chordata > Mammalia > Perissodactyla > Tapiridae > Tapirus > Tapirus indicus. Next base: position 12,693,482 of record CM062928.1, read on the forward strand.
AAAAGAATTCGTCCTGAATCCCAAGGCCTCAGTTTATACAGGCTTGGTGCTGTATATGTGGGGCGGGCGGCTGGGGGGCTGTTTGGCCTCCTCTTGGTAGGTCTGCGCGGCCCTCTCTCCTGAGTGTGGGCCCACTCAGCACCCATTGTTTCCAGCTTTATCCCTCGAGCGGCAATTCCAAGGTAGCAGAAAGCCCCAATCCACAGACGGCTGCCCATCACCGCGTCCTCCCTTTCTTCAGCTCACAGGCCCGGAAGGAGCGAAGGCGCTCTCTTCTCACAGTGCTCGACCCGCCGTGATTGCACCTTTCCTGGGAAGTCGCTTGATCTCGCTGTGCGGGAGGCAATTTACTGGAGAGAAGATTGCAGCGCCCCGCCGCTGGCGCCAAAGTGGCCGTTTCCAAAATAAATCCGTCGGCGGCCCCGGCGAGGGTGGAGCATGGAGGTCGAGCAGCGGAGCCGCGGCTGGCTGCGCCGATCTACCAGGCTGGTGGGTACTGGGGTCCAGCGCTGCCGCGGACCTCTGGACTGTGTGGTTTTCTAAAGCCACCACCCATTTCCCTCGGATGAGGCGCCGGGCTAGGCCAGCTGCCCTGGTGTGTACCGTCTCCTTGAGTTGTGCCTAGCTCTGCGAGGTAGGACTCACTTCTCCCCTTTTAAAGAAAAGGAGACGGAAGTCCAGAGTACCTTTCCCAAAGTCGGACAGAGCAGGTAGTAATGATGAGGCCAGGGTCTGAAGCAAGGCCAGTTCCAAGATCTGTATCCTTGAACACTCTGCTATGTGACTCCTTGCAATGAGAGCACAGTAGTAAAGACTCTCGCTCTTGAATCCCAGTTTGGCCACTTCCTCACTGTTTTGACAATGGACTTGTTACACAGTCTCTCTGAGCCGCTTCCATTTCCTTATCTATATAATAAGCATCCTAATAGCACTGCCCTCAGAGGGTTATTGTGAGAAACAAATGAGACAAGGCAGGCAAAGTGCTTCCAGGATCACCACGTACGGATGTTCAAGCTGGGCACTGCACAACCCCAGGGAGCTGAGCAGTACACAACTTCTGCAGCTGCACTTGACAGCCCTGCTTAGCACAGTGCCTGGCGAAAAATGACTGCTCAGTAAAAGGGAGCTCTCCGTTCCTGGGAACCACTCACCACAGGCAGTGAGGAGAGAGAGAAAATGCCCTCTGGCTCTTCTCTTCCCCCAGGCCCCGGGCAGCCCGGAGGCTGACTCCTCGGCAGCACCCACTCATCTGCAGCTCCCTGAGAGAGCGTGGCCCTGGGAGTCTCCAGGAGGAAGGGAAGCAGAAGGAGACTGATGAGGCAGTGGGTGATGCTCAGAGTGGGCGTGGATTGCCCAGGTCAGCTGCAGAGGAGGTGGGCTCAAAGGTCTCCAGGCTCTGTCCTGTGACCTCAGTACCCTCAGAGGAGTTGGGGAGAGAGGCCCAGAATGGAGGGGCTCATGGGCACCCTGAGACCTTGGAAGGGAGAGCATCAGTCGGGAGCAGGAAGAAAGACAAGTGCTCCCCTTGGCGCCGCCCTCCACGGGAGGAGCCTGGGGCGGGGCAGGCGCTGAGCACTCTGCATCTCTGAAGGGGTGGGAAAGCTTGGTCAGCTCTGTGTCAGAGAGCGGGAGGCAAAATTCAACTCTCTAAGGAAAACTTTCTAAGCCACAGAACGCTCTCCAGGCGATACACTGCTCTTAAAGGTGGTGAGCTCCCCATCCTCAGAGGTGAGCGAGCAGAGATGTTAAAGAGGGCACTGCAGCATCACGTGAGCAGATGGTCTCATTGGCTTTGCAAACCCAAGCTTTGAGCATCATTCTGACCCTTCCAACCCCAAACCCACCAAGTCAGCCTGCAGCGGAAGCTCTGAGCCAGGCCTGGACAGTACCCGTCGAAGGCAAGGGGCGGGTATCTTGTTTTCTGAAGCCACAGGCGGGAGGCTACAGAAGGTCAGCGGGAGGGCAGGGGGGCAGAGACCGCATTGGGCCCGGCTGCACCCAGGCCGGGCAGTGCCAGCTCCCTCCCGGGCACCCGGAAGCTTCCTGGGCTTGAGAGTTCACCTGCCGTGGCTCTAGCCAGAGGGGCAAGGTTTAAAGGATCTGTCCCTTGTCCCTGCCCCTGTTCCCACCCCCTGAGTCCAGCACACAGGCCAGTGCAATCAGTCGCCCTCTCTCATTCACACATGCGTGCGGACGTCCAGTGGCTCCCAGCATTTAAAGTAAAACGCAGTCCTCCGGCTGGCCCCCCGGGCCCCCACGACTTCACTGCAGCCACATCTCTGCCCATCTCGTCTCCACGCTCCCCCCTCACTCTTCCTGCACAGCGTGCACGTTCCCATCCCAGGGTCTTTGTCATGCTGTTCCCTCTGCCTGGAATACGCTTTCCCGAGATATCCATAGGCTTGTTGCCCTGACCGTATTCAAGTTTCTGCTCAGTGTCAGCTCCTCAGAGAAGCCTTCCCCGCCCATCCTTCCAGAAGAGCCCCTCCCTGGCTCTCTTGCCCCTTAACCGGCTGGACTTTTCCTCCCAGCGTCTTGCACCACCAGACATTGTACGTTACTTGGTTCGTTGTCAGGCCTCTCCCAGGATGTCCCCTCCAAGATGCCAGGAACCTGGGTTCTTCGCTGCCAAGCCCCAGCACCTAAAACAGGGCTTCCACTGTACCAGAGGCACTCAAAAGTGCTTGGAATAGATGAAGGAGGGAAGGGATGAGAACTATCTATTGAGTATCTTTCACACACCAGTCCACACGCCTGGTGGTTAGGGACACAGACCCCGGAACCAGACAGCCCACCTTCATGTCCACATCTGGAGAAGGGTGACGACAGTCTTCTCCTCACAGAGTCATCTCTTGGATTAAATGAGTTCATTTATCTACAGTACTGTGAACGATACTTAGTATACAGTAAGTGCTCAATAAATGTTAGCTCTAGGGCTTCAGTGGTGTTTAGAAAAGACGCAGATCCTGCCCTTCTAGGGCCTGCAGTCTAGTGGGGGAGGCGGACATGCATCAAATGAAAGCTCCAGCATGTAACATGAATTGTGGTAGGTGCTGTACACAGTAGGAGCGTGGGTGTTCCTGTACACAATAGGAGTTTGGGGAGCTCTAGAAGGTATAGTTGGCGGACCCGATCTGCTCCATGGAGTCAGCAGTCTTCCCTCAAGAAGTGACATTAGTCTGATGAACGGGAGTACACTAGGCAGAGGTAAGGGAAGAGTGATCCCGATAGACGGGATAGCAGGAGCAAAGGCCCTGAGGTGGTGGGAGCATAGCCCACTTTTTTTTTTTTTTTTGTGTGGGGAAGACCAGCCCTGAGCTAACATCCGTCACCAATCCTCCCCTTTTTTGCTGAGGAAGACTGGCCCTGGGCTAACATCTGTGCCCATCTTCCTCCACTTTATATGGGACGCCGCCACAGCGTGGCTGACAGGCAGTGTGTCGGCGGGCGTCCAGGATCCAAACTCGCGAACCCTGGGCTGCCAAGCACGGACTAAACCTCTGCGCCACCGGGCGGCCCCAAGCCCACTCTTACTGAGCAAGGCCGGCAGGCCCAGAGCGCTGAGAAGGGAGAGGGGACGAGAGGAGACTGAAGACAAAGGCCGGGCCGTATTGAGATTCTGCCCCTCCCTTGGGAGCAGGGGGAAGCATTGAAGTGTGGATGGCCCAGGAGATTAATGGGACAGCAGATGGCACAGCCTGAACTCTTGCATCAGGCTCTGCACTGAGAGCTGGACCAGGCAGGGGAGGGATGAAGAAGGCATCCCCCATCTTGGTGCACAGGGAGGATCAAACAATGCTTCTGGAAATGAAGGAAGGAAGGAAGGAAGGAAATTGCTTCCTCTTTTGTCGAATGTCTACTCATTCCTCAAAGTCTAGCTCAAATGCCACCTCCTTCGAGAAACTTCCTTTGAATGCACCAAGTAGATTTGTTCCCTCCCGTGTTCCCGAAGCACAATGCAAGAAACCCCGTGAAGTCCCTCATTGCTGAGAAGGATAACAACAGCTGTGATTTACTGAGCAGCTACTACGTGCGGGCACTGCCCTCCGTATGTCACATTTGCCGGGCTGACCTCCTCCTCCAGCTTCCCCGCGCCCACCTCGCCTGGCCCTCCTCTGTCCTGATGCTGCTCCTTCTCAGCCTTCTCTGCCGCACACTGTCTTCATCCTGACCTGCCTGTGGGATGTGGGACGTTCCGGCGCTCTCTCTCTCGGTCCTCTGCCCTCACCGCCGCGGTGATCCTGACCCGTCCGCGTCTCTATAGGCCACCTACGTGACCCTGCTGTGCATCCCCATCCCTGCTGCTGCAGATTTGATTCTGCAGCTGCCTGTTTGGCACGTCCCCCTCGATGGCTAAGGGACATCTCACTCTTGGTCCCTTAAAAATCCTCTCCCAGCCCCCAGCCTTCCTGACCTCGGTAGAAGATGGCGCCATCTACTCAATTGCTCGGGTTAAAACACTAACCCTCTCTCTCCTCCAAGCCTGTACCCAATCCCACGGCGAGCCCTGTTGGCTCAGGCTCCAGAATAGATCTCACGTCCTATCTTCCCTCGCCCGACCCACTGCAGTGTGCCGTGGCCCAAGCTCCCGCCCCCTTGGGCCTGCGCTATTGCGGCAGCCAACTGGCTGACCTCCCTGCCTCCACCCGCAGGCCTCTTATAATTCATCCCCAACACACCCCAAAGTGCTATTTCTTAAGCTGAAACTGATCCGATCACTCCTGCTGAAAGCAGGATCAGAAGGAAATCCACGCGCCCCACGGTGGCCACCAAGGCCTGATGTGACGGTCCCCTGCCCCCCCCGCCAGGACACCGGGTGGCCATTCTGACTTCAAATGAGCCACGCGTGTTCGCCTCTCAGGGCTCTGTCCTTGCTGCTCCCCCCGGACCCTGCTCATCCTGCAGGTCCCATCACGTGCTCCCTCCTCTGGGAGCTCGTCCCTGCCTCCTGGCCACACTCCTGCTGGCCCGACTGCAGCCATTAGGACCCGAAACTGCCTTGTTAATGCACGTGTCTACTCTGTCTCCAGAATGAAAGCATTTTGAGCCCAAGGTCTCCGCCCTGCTCGTGCGTGCTTGGCACATAGGAGGTCTCAGGGAAGACGTTGTGACTAGCTGACCAGCTGAAATGCCCTGCCGACCTTTATAATCCTCGCTGCAAACTCGTGAGGCAGGACCCCCACTGCACAGGTGAGAAAAGCCCAGAAGGCTTCACAACTTGCCCCAGGCCAAACAGCCAGTAAGTGGCAGAGCAGGTGTGGGCTCCCAGGCCGGCCTGACTCAGTCTGCACGCTGCACCACCAGGCCACACTGCGCTGGGCTGGGTTTTATGTTTTATGAGCCTGCATCCCTCAACCAGCTGGAGAGGATGGAAGCTGGCGCCTGCTGCTGGGACCAGAGCAGTTCAGCAGAGCCCGTTTCCTGGTGTCGGGCTACGGTTTCCGCGGGCACAGCCAAGTGCCCGTCTCTCCGAGCAAGAAGCTCTTGTCTGCAATGTTTCTGGCAGGGCCCTCGGGAAGGGCTGGGGCGGAGAGGAGGGGACAGTGTGGAATCAGCATTCTGATGCACAAAGACACTAATCGCAGATAATCATGGTCCCCAAACTCATCTCCGGCCAGAGGGTGGTGACAGCCCAATTATGGGCCAGAACAACTAATGACAGCTCCTGGCTGGGAAGGGTGACAGCCCCCACTGCTATTCTAACCCCACCCCCACCTCCACCCCGGGGGCCCCTGGGTGGGGCTGCTCTGCACATTGGGGCGGAGACTCAGAGGCCTCTTTGCACTCTGGGGCTGGGGCCTCTCCCGCTGTAGAAACACAGCCCTCTGCATGGCTGGCAGAAACCACCCTCAGCCGTGCTCCTCCAGGTGGCCCGCGCACCAGCACAGACAGCTGGGCTCAGATTCACCCCTGCAGCCCTGGGGTCCTCTCTGCCCTCCACACTCAGGCAGGGGAGGGGGAGGATGGGACCACCACTTCTTGAGCACCCGGGATGTGCCAGGAAATTGATTTGGTCCAGGCGCATGCTAACCCCCAGGATGACTCCACACTTCTCCACATTTCAGATGAGGAAACAGGCTCAGAGAGGTTAAGTGACTTGTCCAAAGTCACACAGCTAGTGAGCTCAAGGGACCAGATTCAAACTCAGATCTTTCTGGCTCCAAACCCCTGTTCTTTTCAGGATCCCGGATTCTGCAACATCCTTAAGGGTTAAGGAATGCTCGTAGGACCTGGAGGGAGCAAAGATGTCCAAGTGCAGAGTCTGACCCATCTGGATGGGTTAAAACGGCTCGGACACGGGAGAGTGTGGATGTCGTGGACAAAGTGACCCCTACTGATAGGAAGGAACGGCCAGAATGAGTGGTCAGTAGGCAAACTGCACCTGTGAGAGGGCGGATGGAGGGGCCGTCGTCCACTGTCACCTCCCAGAGGCAGAGCTGGGTTCGGAGAGCACGGATGGGGGCAGAGGTGGGAGATGGAGGCAAGATAGGTGAGGGGGAACCCGCTCCTTCTGCTGGAGGGGCACTGAGCACCTTGCCCACAGCTGACCGCTTCCTTCCCGGTCTCACGAGGATCCTCGGGAACAGCGGATTGACGTATTACCTTTAAAAGTCGCTCCAACGATACCGCCCACTTGGGGCTACCTTTCTCCCTCCCCGTCCAGCTGCCTTCCCCCCTCTGTGCGAGCTGTTTTCCTCCAAGTCACCAAGGCTCGCGTCACGCCTTGGATGTCTGGCTGGCTCAGGGGACGAGGAGACCGGCAGACGGATGTGAAGACAATGCAGACCTCCCTGCTGGCGGGGGGCCAGGGCTCCGCAGGGGGAAGGAAGCCATTGGGAGGCCTGGGGGTATCAAAGTGGAAGGAGTCATCCGAGGGTCAGGTGGGGCGGGCTGCTGTGTTCTGGAAGCTCCTGGGGGCGGTGTGTGCCGGGAGATTCTGGTGGGGGTGCGGGTGGGGGCTTTACTGTTGGTGTGGGCAGGGGACTCCTGGAGCGACCTTGAGGGTTTAGACCAAAAGAGATGCCTTTCTTCTTCAGGGCCCCGGTTGGAGCTGTTCTGCTGTGGAGAGAAGCCGGGGAAGAAGCAGGAAGAGGAAGAAAAAGTCAGTGTCCATTAAGGCTGAGCGCGGGTCCCGGAGAACTAAATTGCAAAATGCGTGCATGATGGGCTTGTGCTCGATTTGGGCCCGGAGAGCTCCAGACTCAGGATGGAAGGAAGGAAGGAAGGAGTGAGATGGAGCAGGGGACACGGTGCTAAATGCTTGCTGTCTTGTTTTCAAAAGAGCCATTTTCAAACGGACCTCCCGGGAGCACTTGAAGAGAAGTCACTGACTCTTCAAGTCAACCCAGACGACGTCCCTGGTCCCTGAGATGCGCACCTAGATAGAGGTAGCCAGGCTGTAGGATGCTGGCAGAGCAGCCACTTTGACATGAAGGAGAGCAGGATCTGCAGGAGTCCCAGGCCCCATCTAAGGAAGAGAAATTCCCACCCCCGCCCCAACTTCCAGGTCCTGGTGAGGGATTGGCCGAGGGTGGGTCTAAGAGTCCCTGGGCGGGTTATCACAGGGTCTGAGGGAGCTGAGCCCCAAATACCCCCACCCGGAGCTGGAGCAGATGACAGCCAGTTGGGGGGAGTGTGGGGGCTACGAACCCATTCAAAGATAGGTCTCCCATCCTCCCATCGCATCCCGCCCCCACCCCCCCGCCTACCCCCACTGCTGGGTTTCTCTGCTAAATCAACTGGGTCATCCACAAATACTGGACTCGCGTCAGCAAACATCAACAACTCCTTATCGGTAGAGGGAGGGGAGGGCTCACCTTCTCCTCCCCCACAACCTGGCTCCCCGGTGGTAAGCTACAGTGAGAACACATCTCACACGGAATTTGGCCACACAGGTGCACATTTATTAGCAAGCGCACATTATATATTAATGAGCAAGCGGGCCCCCAAACTGCCTGCTCTGGAACTCCAAAGTCCCAGGTCTCTGTCCTATTAGATGATCCTTGCATGAAAGATTTACCCAAGGCAGATGCAACAGTATTCTAGTGCTGAATTCAGCTGAGATCCTAGAGGGAGGCAGGCAACGAAATTCTCTACCCATAGGCTGTGCACAAGCGCAGATGGAAACTCTGAACCTAGAGCACTTTCTGTGGGCTACAGGACCCTCCGGATTCTAAGATGCTGTCCCCGCAGGAGCCACAGCGCCTGGATTGACTCTCCAGCCAATAACACGTTGCTTACCCCACTGCATTCAACAATGAAAAGTCATTCCACACCCATTATGCAAATGAACAAGCCCCCCGGTGCTAAGTGGGGATAAAGACAACTGAAATGCTTGTAGTGGCCCCTATGAATTGTGGGCTTCTGATGGGTCTTTCAAATGCTAACCACCCATCCCTGGAGTCTGTACTCCTGTTTGCTTTGACTAACTATTCTAGAGTAGAGACTAAAAGTAACAGACAAGATATGTTACATTGCCTATCTGAAGCACTTTGAAATAAATCATAGGTAATTTAACATCATTGAAAGAGGGAGATTTGCAAAACCTGTGGCTTGGGAAGCAGCCTTGGGAAGCGGGGATATGTCCCTCACCTAAGGCAAGTACATAGGCATGGTGCATGATTTAAAGAAAATTCCGTCAGGACTTGGGCTATGACTTTGAACCAGACTTTGTGCATGTCCATTTAAGTATGGCAGTGATGTCCCGACTGGTTGTTGTACCCAGAAAAGACAACTCAGAAGTTTACTTTGAGTTTAAATAACTAGCGTTCAATTTATTAAACTGCCAAATTCTTAACCCGAGTTCACTCTTAAGCTTTCAAATCTGCTTCCAAATCTTCCTCTGTTTATATCTTGCAGATATTAGCAACCGCTTCTAAGAGGTCTTTGAATAATATTTGGTCCTGTTTACAAATGTAAGTAATTAATGAAACATGTCTCAAATAATTTATATTGTGTTTATAAACTTAATGTTTTGAGTGAGTGGTTTCCCTTGGAGGCGGGTGACTGGAGGAGGCAGGGGTGTGGGGTGTTTCTGGGGTTCCAGCAACATTAGGTTTTTTGATCTGGTGCTGGCTCGCTTTGAGATCTGGGGATTTTTCTGAGTGTATGATACATCTCAGAAAGAATTCTTAAAGTCATCTATTTGATTTCCTTTTTAATTCATTTGCCTATTTTTAACAAAATCCCTCTGGGTACTTAACTAATTCTTTTACATCTAGTAAATTAAATGTGTATATAAGGTGAACCTAAAATTCTCTTAAATATTCTATTACGGAGCATAAGCTTCTAAAGCCTGGTAAGATTGCAACTGAAACTCACACATTGAAGTTAATTACTCAGTTACTTTTTAAATTAGAATGACTAGAGTCACTTTAACAGGCCAAGTTATCTTAGCATTACAAGTAAGCATGTAACAGAAAAATAAAATACCATGGTTTTGATGCCCATAAGCCTGTCTAAATGTAACCCCAATCCTCTTGGAGTTAAAAGATAAGCACCCACTAAGGAAAGACCTTATTCCAGCTAACTGGGGCAGTCATGAGCCAGGCTGCTTTGGGCAGGAAATTTCTCCTGGGATGTTGGTTAGGTTCTTGTTGGTGGCCCGGGGCGGGGGGGGGGCCCTCCCTGAACCGTTTCCAGGTTCTCTGTCATGGGCTTGAAAAAAAGCCAGGGCTTATCTCCCCAGCTCCCTAGCCCATCTCTGGAGGCTGGTAACATACACGCTCCTTAATTTATCTATGTTTACACAAGGTTGATCACAGTGATTACATTCACATGTTTCAATTCTGACCATATGTACATGCATTTACCCTTTTAAGTTCAGATTTTTGAAGTGGATGGAATCTTCTCTCTTTTGCACTCAGGATGTAACAACTCTGAAAGACATTTATGTAAAATGCTCTGGGACTGAACTTCCTCTAAAGTTTGGTCATGATAAGATCACTTTTCTAGGAGGTGGAGGGGAGCAAGGGGGAGGGAGGGGAAGGGAGGAGGGAGGCAAGGGAGGAGGGGAGGGGAGGAGGAGGGGGAGAGGAGGAGGGGAGGAAGAGGGGGACGGGAGGAGGGAGGGGAAGGGAGGAGGGAGGGCAGGGGAGGAGGGGGAGGGGAGGAAGAGGGGGGAGGGGAGGAAGAGGGGGGAGGACAGGAGGGGAGGAGGGAGGGGAAGGGAGGAGGGGAGGGGAGGAGGAGGAGGAGGGGAGGGGGAGGGGGAGGGGAGGTGGGAGGGCAGGGGAGGAGGGGGGAGGAGGAGGGGGAGAGGAGGGAAAATCATTTTAACTCTCCGGGGCACAGATCAGTTTGCTCCCGTCCTCACACAGCTTCTGCTCCTCCTCTCTCTGTTGCTGTGCCCTGATGAAGCCTTGCTCCTTCCAAGGAGCCTTCTCTGGTGAACCCAGGCCCCCGACAGTTTCATGGGACGTGCCCTTGCAGCCCTGGGTCCTCGTATGAGGAAGACTGCTCAGCAAACGTCAGCGAGCGGCTCATTCCTTCAGCCCATCACAGTGCAGACACCCAGCCAGGCTCTCCCGGGACGCTGCCTCATCTCCCACCTTTCCACGGCAACTTCGATTTTGACCACACGCTCTCGTGGATCCTTCTCGTTATTCTCTCCTACAGTGTCCAGCAGGACCTGTCTGCTGGGAGACAGCTCTGTTAAAGTTAGGGAAACAGAAGGCATCCAACAGCCCGCATGGCTTTAACCTGAAGAACAGCAACACATTGATTGATTGAGTGCTTAGGACGTGCTAAGGGTTTATACGCATTTGCTCATTTCATCTTTCCAAGAGCCCTGTGATGTTGGTCGGTTCATTAGTCTTTTTTATGGAGGAGGACGCGGAAGCACAGAGAGGTTAAGTAATTTGTCCCAGATCACACAGCCAGGAATTGGAACACAGGTCTCTATTTTTAAACACTGCACACGTAACCACTAATCTATATGCTGCCCAATCAGGGTAGGGACCAGGCTCAGCCCAGGACCGAGTTGCCGGGGGGAGATGCCCAGCTAGAGACGGGGCAGATGGAGGGCTCCAGTTTCTCCAGGGAGCGAACACGGCAGAGAAGGAGAAGGGTGAGAAAAGAGTCAGAGGAATCGGAGAGAACAGCCGTCAGCGCTCACCGCCTGCCGGGCACTGCGGGGCCCTTGCCCCCGTGTTCTCAAACCTCAAGCCTCACGCGGGCCTCTCTCTCCGCTGTTGAACCCCCCGAAGTCAATATTGCAATTCACAGTGAATGAAAGCAAAGGGGGAACCAGTGCTCTGTTTATGAGCCACACCCCCCACCCCCTCCTGGATGCCCAGCCAGGCACCCCGGCCCCAGCCACGCTTATCTCATTCAATCCTCCTCCGAACTATGCTAGAGATCGGCCCATTCTATAGATGGGACATTGATGTGTAAGTGATGGAGATGGCTTTCCCTGGAGGTCTGTGAGCCCAGTCACAGCGCTTCTCACCACTACCCTATACCACCTGTTGGGGTGATATCAGATCTCCATCTGAGTCTGCTCAGATGACCAAGAAGCCACATCCCTTGCTCAGTGTCAGGCAAATCTCGTTCAAGTCTGCCGTTTTCCAGGGTATATATATGGGGGAGTGCACAAGAGGGGGGAAGACTAAGACTCAGAGAGGGTAAGCAACTTACCCAAGGCCACACAGCAGTCCGTGGTGGCCTCGGGACTAGCACCCAAGTCCTGTTTGCCCTGCATCTTTCCTGCCCCGCTCCACCCCAGCGCACACCCCTCACTTCTGAGTCGCCCAGCCTGGGGCCCGCTGAGCAGGCGCGTGCAGACTGGCTTCAGATGCGTGTTCTGCTTTGCCTGGCACGCTGCTTAGTGATTGTTCTACACCATGTGTGGGCTTCTCCACTCCCCCAGTCTTCTATTTCTTTCTATGCCCCCACACGGGCCCCCATCCCCCACCCTCCCCCTCCAAACCCCGCACAGCAAGCCACGCTCAGCAGGTGTTCAAAGAAGGCTCAAGTGAGGCATCCGACAATCTGCAGGGGCCGCAGTGGGCGTCAGACTCTCCCACCCCCACCCCGGCGCCGCTCCAGGGCCCAGCATGGGTGGCCCCTCTGCAGGTGAGCTTGATGGCACCCAAGCTGCCCCTGGGGATGGGTGGAAAAGATTGGGATTCTGGAAGGAAGGGGCTAGGAGGCCTAGCTGTGTCCGGAAAGTCAGAGGCCTGCTCCAGGCCAGGAAACCCCTGTCCCTGTCACGTGCCTGCAAGTCCCAGAAGAACGCAAGCCCAGACCCCTCCCCAGCGGGCAGCCTCCCAGAGCACGGTGCCCAGGGGAAGGGAGATGACACACAGCTCAAACGGCCCCATTTTGAATTTAGAAACTGCGGGGAATGTGTGAGCAGTGTAGGCAGCCGGAGAAAAAGAAAGAAGAGAAGGCTGAGGCTTGGGCTTGCTCACTGGGACAAATGACTCCCTGGCGTCCCTCAGGGAGTGTGGTGACAGGGCACCGACGGTACTAGGGGCTTCCCCGCCTCTGTTGTCCCTTGAGCCCAAGGTTCTTCAACTGGAGTGTGCAGGGTTCACCCGGGGAGCTTGCTAACACGCGGGGTCCTGGCCCCCAGCCCCGGAGTCTGGTCCAGTAGGAGCTGTGGAAGGGCCAGGAATTTGCATTTTTAATGCGTCCCCCCACCCCCACCGCGCAGGCGAGTCTGGCACAGGTGGTCTTCGAACCATACCTCGGAAGCACCTCTTTGGGCTTTTTTCCCCAACAGCCGGAAGCACCTGTGTTTATCCGGTGGCATAGCTGGGGGCTCCATCCTCTTGCCAAGGCCCCTCACCCAACTCATCTGGGACCAGGGTGGAGGCTGGTGCAGGCTGCTGGAGTGGGCCCACCCAGGACCCGAGCTGGCCCCGGGGCCCCTCTCCTTAAAGGCCAGCTGAGGGGCCACACATCCTTCCCTGAGAAGCCCCAGATCCCAGGGTGGAGCTGGAGCTCCAGAGAAGGGCTAGAAGAAAGAAAGGGGCCAGGAGAGCACCAGGGTGGCGGGGGGAGCCCTGGGGCAGAGATCTGGGATGCACTGTGCCCCCAGGAGAGGGACACCACGCCAGGGAGGGGGGGACTGGCCATCCCGCATCCCAGTGCTGACTCCCCTGGGCAGCCCCTTCACAGACGAGAGACTAAGCTTCCAGGAGTTTCCATCTTGAGCACTTGTGGGATTCTTTCTACAGGCACGTCCCTATAACTCGCAGCAAGCTCCCGGCTCAGACGCAGGGAGCAGGGAACCCCGGCTCTGCTAAGTCACGCAGACCCCGGGCAAGGACCTTCCATGACCCGCACTCACTTCCTGTCTACGGTGAGGAGGTCGGGTGGAACCCCATGAAGAGACAATCGAGGGACAGCGGCCGACTGGGGGGCGGGGCGGGGCTCAGGGGAAACCGTCACAGCCCCGCAGCGTGCCCGGCGCTGTCTGAGCATTTCACATCTGTCAGCTCTCTGGGTCCCCGACAACTAAAGTAGGTGTTCGTGTTATCGCCACTCCACAGATCAGGACACAGAGGCACAGAAAGGTCAGAGACCGTGCCCCAGGATTCGTGAGCGTGTCGCAGAGCTGGGATTTGAACCTGCGGAGTGTGGCTCCAGAGTCTCCGCCCTTACCCACCGCACGGTGCTTCCTCAGAAACGACAACACAGGAGCTCATCGTGACGAGTTAATGACCATGACCAGCGTCTGTGTCTGCCCCTGGGCGGCTCGGCTGGGTCGTGAGAGCTCGCACTCATCTTATCGGTCTGTGAGGCCGAATTTCCAGACTGTGGTCTGTCACCCCTAAACAAGCCCGCACAGAGGGGAGGTGGACGGAGCAAGACCACACAACGCGTCATGGAGGCCTGGAGCCCAGGGCTGCCACCCGGTCCTCATATTTGAGTTCCTTGCAGCACTTCCTGTCCCCCCAGACTGACCAGCATGTGGGTCCAAAGCCAACGGGCTCTGCTTACTGTTCTTTGAAAAATACAATGCATTCCACCTCTGGGCCTTTGCACCAGCTGATCTCTTCCTCAAAAACATCTTTTCTTCTTCAGAGTGCATCTCAAATATCACCTCCTCCATGAAGCTCTCCCAGGTTCTCCTCCAACCAAACAGAACCCATCCATCCTCTGCAGCCCCAGGCCGGGGCCTGAATCACATCCCAGTGCCCGTATCTCTCTCTGGACCTCGGCTTCCCAGTTCTGCATGTGTAGCACGAATCCTGGTGCATAACAGATGCTTAATAAGGGACAGAGGCACTAAATGGAATTGAAAGCCTTCAGAATTCTGGCTCATTCGCCTTCTCATTCTACCAAGCTTTTTTCTTAAATGAAAAAGAAAAAAAAAACCAGTGAATTCTAGATCTGCCTACAAATAAGGATTTAAAATCGTGTTAGTCATAAGAGCCCCGTCTTTTCCCTCCTGGGGTCTGGTCTGCTGGCCAGCTTCCTTTGTCAACCAATTTGGGTGTATTTGTTCACAGTTGGCTGTAGAATTTGCAGGTCTGTCCCACTACACAGGCCTTCACCTCCTGCCACCCCGACCCCGTGGGTGAGGCCGGGAAGAGACTATGAAGAATGTTCCTCTGCCCCCCGGGACCTGCCAGGCACACACAGATAAGTCCACACCTACGTGCCCCCCAACGCTCCATGGCAGTGGGGCCCGTGGCCCAGGGCTCTGCAGAGAGGACGTGCCCGGGGCGGACCTTGCCAAACCACCAACAGCCTTCTCTGTTTTCTCATCACTGGCTTTCCTCTCACTTCTCTTAGTCCTCTTCTCTGCAGGGCCTTGCAGGGAGGGTGGACAGAGGAGTGGGCAGGGAGATGGCGAAGGTAGGGATTTGGGGAAACCAGGCTGAGCTGGCACCTGGAGAGGGGAGGGCCCTCCAAGGCGGGGAGCCCGGCAGAGGCCCACGGCAGCCTCCGCGAGTCTGGCTGCCCAGAAAAGACACCCCAGGCAAGACGATTGTCCTGGGGCTCGGCCAGGATGACACCTCCTCTGGGAAGCCTGCTCTGACCCCCAGTTGCATTAGGGGCCCCTCCTTTGTGCTCCCACATCCTCTGTGTCCCTCGGTCCTAGTGCGGATTGCACAGTTTCCTGACTGTTTGTGGGGCACTCCTGAAGGGGGAGACTTGTCAGATGCTGAGCCACCAGCAGAGAGCCCGGCAGAGCCAGCATCGTGCATCAGTGAGTGAAGGAACGGATGAATGGAGCTGACACGGGATGGCATCTGCAGGGCGTGTGGGTCTCTGCTGGGAACACCTGTGCACTCTTCTCTTTGCACTTGGCAATCGACAATCACAAGTTCTGGCTTTTCTCCCCCCTCCTACTTCGTCTTCCAACCCCTGATGCAACACTACACCTACACACACTCACACGTGCAGGCGCACACCTGCACACAAACCACAGACACAGATACAGTTACACATGCAGACTTACCCATAGACGCCAGACAAATAATGCTTACACACAGTAACACGATAATACTCGTACACTACATGCATAATACACACGCACCTGCAGGCCAGCAACACCTACACCTTGCACACCTGCACACATAACCCCATAAATGCTTCCCATATACACGTGTGCAGACAGACAGACCCACCACCTTAAGGACACACACTCTGGATGATGTGCTCATCCTACTTCTCTTCCATCTAGGGATTTGTTTCTTGGTCTTTCTTTTCCCGTAAATCTTGCTTTGCAATGAACAAAGCACTTCCCTGTGGTCACCCCCCCCCCCCCCGCTGACTCTTGTGAAGGACCTCCCTCTGTGCCAGGCAATACACATAAAGATGAACGGGGCTCAGACCTGCCCCCGGGAGGCTCCCAGTCTAATAGAGGAAACAGACACAGAAAGTGACAAACAAAAGCTGGTGTGATCATTCCATTCAAGAACTATTTCTTGAGTTCTTACTGTGTGCTAGACTCGTGCTGGGCTTTGGGAATACAGAGGTGAGCGAGGTCTAGTCTCCCTGGCCTCAAGGAAGTTCCAGACTGGAGGGGAAAGAGATGCACAAAAATATAAATATAATATCTTGCCATTAATGTACACAAGACAGTGGCAGCCTGGGAAGGGAGTGATTAACACTGTTGGGTGAGAATCAGGGGGGTCTTCATGGAGAAGGTGGCATTGGGCTCTGTAGGATGAAGAGGAGTTCACTGCAAGACTTGAGCCTGGAGCAGGTTGGCATTTGATGCAGAACAAAGGCAGAGACCTCAGAGGGGTCAGCAACAGTTCCGTGGGTCCGGATCATAATGATGAGTGTCTGTGTTGGGGTGGGGTGAGGGGATGGGGGAGGTGTGGGGTGGAAGATGAGGCTGAAAAGATAAACTGGCAGAGAACAACATCTCCACTTTGCAGTTGAGGAAACTGAGGCTCAGGGAGGTAAAAGTAGCTGTCTTTGTTCTCGGTTGGACTCTCCTGCTCATAGGGCCGGCAGCAAACCCCGCTGCCCCTTCTCTGCCAATGTGGCTGGTGGCTCGTGGTGAACGAGTTAAAAGCTCAGAGCAGGTGGGAGGCGTTAGTACCGGGTGTGATAATTCTCTAAAGTCCAGCTTGGCAGATAATCAGCAACTCGGCAGGCCCCAGGCTGGGGTGACTGGGGCCTCTGAGGCTGAGCTGCCCCAGTCCTGGCCCCGGCCCCCTGCCCAGCAGCTGGCTGGCGGCTGTGGGCCTCGGTCCGCTGCGTCCAGGAGCCAGAGCCCCTCCCCTTGGGGCCGCCTCCTGCTCCCGCTGTGGTTCTTCCGTGACGCGTCCACCCCCAGCCGCCCTCTCATTAAGCCGCCCTCCCCCTCCCACCACCAATTATTTCTCATCAGGCAATTAGCGGCTCCCTGCTCCTCCTAGTTTCTCCTTCCCTCTGCCGGTGGTGGTGGAAGGGGCTGAGTCATCTTCCCGAAAGGAACGAAGGGAACGTTGCCTGAGGAAGTGGCCCGCCCCCTCCCTCCGTGCCTCCCTCCCTCCCTCCGCAGCTGTGTGATCTCGGGCAAGTCACTTCACCTCTCTGAGCCTCAGTTTCCTTGTCTGTAAACGGGGTGTTCAAGCAGCTGGATTATGAGTACAGAGGGCTCACACTTGGACAAGTCTCAGCCTCAGTTTCCCCCCCTTGTGAAATGTAGAGAAGGGGTAAATCAGAGGTCAAAATTAGCGACTCCTGAGACAGACATGGCCAGCCATTTCTTTGGACCAACATCTTGTTTTTAAAAAATTGCAATTCAAAGGCACAACCCAGGTTGGCCCACTCCCCACCATTTCCTACTGTCTCACCCCAGCTACATCCCACAGCCCCTGAGGGCAACTGAGTTTGAGACCCCTGGACTAGCTGGTCTCAGAGTTTCCATGAAGCTCCTCTCAGGTTTCTGTGGCTGTGGGGTATGGGGCAGGCCAGGGAGAGGCAGCTGGGCTGGCACAAGGGGCCAAATGCCCCCAACCAGCTGGCCCAGCGCATGGGCCTTCCTTCCCCCATCCAGACCCTTCTTCTCTCCCCTGGGCCTCTGCCACAGCCTCCTGGAGCTCTCCCCTCCCCAGTCTCCCCCTGCTCCTATCTGGGCTTGTGTCAGTGGAATGTCTCTGAAAACACCTCGGACTTGATCATTTATTTTTCTGCTGGACATCACCACCTATTTGCCCCAACTCCTTGTCTGGCATTCAAGGCCCCCCACAATCCAGCCCTTTCCCAGCCCCAGCCCCCCGTTTCCCCCCACCCTCACCGCCCCTTTCCCGAGTCCCTCCTCCCTACACTTCCATGTCCCCAAGCTTTGCACAGGCCGATCCCTCTGCCTGGAACTCCTTCCCTGCCTTCTCCACTCGGGACAGCCTTCAAGGTCTTCCCCATGTTGCCTCCTCTGGGAAGCTGTCCCTGACTGCCCCCCAGGTGGAGTGGACACCCCTCTGGTACAGCAAATGCCGGGGGATAGTGGCAGTGGTGGGTCGGCCCCTCCTCCCTACAACGTAGTCAGTAAACGGTAAATATTTATTCACGACCTAACAGAGGCCGCAGTCACTGTCTCTTCAGAGCCCAGAAAGGAGGCTGGTCACGGTTCGTCGGCGGTCACTAAATGTCTGTGTAGGAATAAAGGACAAATAAGTGTGGTAAGCACTGCCCTCTCCCACCCTGACTCATTTAAAGTGCAAGAGGCAGGAAGCTGGGCGCATAGGAAGCTCCCCCATCTCAGAAGAATGATTCCCCTGCTCCCCCTCCTCCTTCCCCTGTAAAGACCACACATCTATAAAGCACTCGGACGTCCTTGCCCACAGTCTTCCACAGATAGCTGGGATCTGTGATCTATCGTCCCTGTGTTGCAAGTAGGTCCTGGGAAGCAGGACGCCTGCTGGAGACCTCGATGCCCAGGGCCCCTGACTCCTGGAGACACGCTCCCTCTGCCCTCTGGCCACGGGCTGCCTCATCTCTGTCTTTCTCTTGTCACTCAGGCTGAATCTACGTCCATGTGTCTGCTTCTCTGGGTCCCTCTTTCTTTCTGTGTTTCTCTCTCTCTTTCCTCAGTTATTTATTTCTGTCTTTATTTCCCCAGGTTCCCACTCTTCTTTGTGTTGCTGACCCCTGCCTTTCTCTCTCTCTCCTTTCTCTCTGTCTGTCTGTCTCTCTCAGTCACTGTTTGCCCCCGCCACACACACCCCTTTCTCTTCCTCCTGAGCTGTCTCTGTCCGCCTTTCTCTCCATAATTAGCCTCACTTCTAGCTTCCACTCCCAGGCCCCCTAGGGGGTGGGGTGGGCAGCAGGACTGGAGGGAAATATCTTTTCAGCAGGCAGAAAATGGGCCAATTAAAGCCAGGAGGCTGCTGAGGCAGCCGAACAAGGAGGAAGCAAAAATAGCCCCAGGCGGGTCTAGCTGGAAAGATAAATAGAGGGAGAGGGAGAAAGGGCAAATGGAATGCAGAGTCCAAAGTCACGGAGTGCCGTGGCCAGACCACAAGGGGTGCCGTGGCCAGACCACGAGGGGGTGGCTCCTTCCCATTGGGAACTGGAGGTCGGACTCTTCTGCCGCTTGGTGGGGTGTCCCTGCCTCATCGTCCACCCCAGCCGGAGCCTTCCTCACAGGCTGGGAGCTGGGAGGGGTACGTGGAGGCACCCCATCCCCACCCCATGTAAGGCCTTCTTGCTTCCTCCTTTCCGTCCCAGGAGTCCAGGGCCTCTCCGCACCAGGCCCTCCTGAGCGAGGAAGGAATGGCACTGCCGACTGTCTTCCTAGGAGCTCACAGTCCGGCGGGGGAGCCAGACACATCGGTGGGCAACACATGTGGTCGAGTAGGAGAGGCCCTTAGCTCAGCCTGGGAAGCCAGAAAGGGTTCCCAAGGAATCGACATCTGCCCCCACAGAGTGGGGCAGTGGGGGCTGGGGACTGTCTCCAGCAGAGGAAAATGCAGGGACCATTCGAGGGCATGAAAGAAACCCCACGAGGCCTAGGAGGAGCCAGGGGAGTAAGGACGTGTGTTTGGGGGTGCCGGTAGTCCAGGACAAAGAGCTTGGAATTTATGCTCAGGGCACTAGGGAGCCATGAAGGGCTGTAGCCAGGGGAGGGGCCCGTGGCATGCTCCGTTATGGAGGTTCTACTGCCTACAGGGGAGGGGAGGGCAGACTAGGCTGAGGCAGGGGAAGCAGGCCAGGTGCTAAGGCAGACCATCAGGGAAGAGGTGACAGGCCCGATATTGGTGGCAATGTAAGTGCTAAAAAAATACTGGTTCAATGAATGTTACTCAATCTGTCATTCCTCAGCCAGCCTCTGAGGCTGGGGCTGTGACCTGGCCCACACCTCTCCAGAACCTTCTCCCCACCACTCCTCCTCCTCCTCTTCCCACTGCCTTCCCCCCGAGCCCGCTCCACTCCTGGACCTGCCCAGATTTATCCCACCTCTGTGCCTTAGCTCATTTGATTGCTGCCTTCTAGAATGTTCTCCCCTCATTCTCACATTTCTAAATCTTACCCATCCATCAAGATCTAATTCAAATGCCCCCTCCTCTGTGCGGCCTTCCCTCCTTCTCCCCCCTCCAGGTGCTCAGGAAACGTTATCTGGGCCTCTCTTGCGGCCCAGGCCACTTTGTACCTTCTGTAACATTCTTTGCACCTACCCTCGTATCCTCTATAAACTCAGAGCATCTTCAGGGCTGAAGTCTGAGTCCCATTCAACAGTCCTCAGGACAGGGCCTGGCCCGGAGAGAGGTCTCTGTGAATGTTTGATGAAGGAAGGAAGGAAGGAGGGAGGGAGGGAGGGCGGGCAGGGAGGGGAGAGTCGACATTCCTGAGCTCACCGTCTGTGTGTGAGGCCAGAATTGCTTTAGCTCCTGCTGGATGATCCATTTCCCTGCTCTCTCTTTCACTCCCTGCCTCGGTGTGCGCATGATGCGGTTCTGATTTGCTGAGTCTGATCTATATCCTGACATTAACATCAGAAATCCCGATTCTCTTCTTTCCCTAAGACTCACTACAACCTCAAGCTCATTGTTTCTGCCCAGCCACAGAAATATATGAATGGATGGATGGAGGGACGCATTGGAGGGATAAATGGAGGAGTGGAATGGATGGATGCATGGATGGATGGATGGATGCATGGATGGAGGGATGGATGAAGGAGTGGATGCATGGATGAAGGGATGGATGCGTGGATGAAGGAGTGGATGCATGGATGGAGGGATGGAGGGATGGATGGATGCACAGATGGATAGATGGATGCATGGAGGGAGGGATGGATCGATGGATGGATGGATGGGTGGATGGATGGATGCATGGATGGAGGGATGGAGGGATGGATGAAGGAGTGGATAATTGAGTAGATGGATGGACTGAATGACCAAATTAATGACTAAAAGGAAACCATCCAAGAACTATTAATGATAAACTATAAGTGGTGTGAGACCAGCATTTGGTGGATGTCAATCAAATTCTGGCCATGTATTCATTCATTCACCTGGCACTA
Organism: Tapirus indicus; assembly: GCA_031878705.1. NCBI lineage: Eukaryota > Metazoa > Chordata > Mammalia > Perissodactyla > Tapiridae > Tapirus > Tapirus indicus. Next base: position 12,714,399 of record CM062928.1, read on the forward strand.
ACTGAGCACCTACCTATGTCAAACATCATGGCAGGCCCTAGGGATCCAGCAGTGAGCAAACAAACATGGTGCCGCCCTCACAGAGCTTAGAGTCTGGTGAAGGAGACAGACAAGGAACGGAGGGATTGCCAGAATAACATAGCTGGATAAGCATTATGATAGAGAAATGCGGGAAGCTGTCTGAGCAAAGAGAAGCTGTGTGCGTCACTCACCCATTCGGGAGTGTCAGAGAAGGCTTCCTGGAAGAAGTGACATCAAAGGTGTGCAAGGAGACTGCTGAGTAGGGCGTAGGGAGTGTGAGCGAGCCTGGCAGAGGGAACAGTGTGTGCAAAGGGCTAAGAGGGAGAGAGCACATGGCAGATTTTGTTTGGGGAACTAGAAAAAGTCAAGTGGACTGGAGCATAGAGTCCTGGGGGCAGCAGATGAGCAAAGAAGGAAGACAGGAGCCAGATCTTGAAGGGCTGTGGGCACCTAAGGAGTTCAGGCTCTGTCCTAAGAGCGGGACATCCCTTGAAAGGTTCCAGGCAGGGAGAGACCTGACCACGGACGTAGGAAGACTATAATTGAATAATGTCTTTCGAAATTCCTTCTGTTAATGCGGCAAGTTAATTTTCTTCTAATGTTTTCCCACAAATAACGTTGTGCTAAATCTATAAATCAACTGGGAAATTAAAAAGCAGGAAATCTTGTCCTGCTTTTTTTGGCGAGGAAAAACCAAGAAAATGAAAGTCGAATTAACCTCCTACCCCCAAACTTCAAGTTTCTCATTGACCAAGTTGAAATTTTTCTATATCAATTTTATCTAAAAACAGTTCTGTTTTATATTTCTAGCCCCAAAGGTTAAAAGTTCAGAAAGCAAAGCTTTTGCCTATTAAATGAATACTAAGCTTCATTGAAGAAAAATAACCAGAATGCCAAAGCTTGTTCTTTTGGTGAAATAATACATTTTCTGGCTTGGATACGTTCCAGGAATTGTTCTCAAGTGTTCACAATAGCTAAGATTAACCTATCAAAGAGAGTATGGTTCACATAATGAATGATTGCTTCGAATAGCTCAGGTAAATACAATTTTTAAAGTACCGCTTGATTTTCTGATGTAGTTGCAAAAGCAAACAGCAAACAGGAAAGAAATCGCTGTTTAAAGATATAGTAGGTGCCCGGCAGAAGGGAACCTGCACCGCTCTATTCCCCAGTCAGCACGCTTCATTCATTCCGCAGGAGGGTGTGGTAAATAACAACCAGGTGCACGGGACAGGTGGGTGCCTCCTGTAGGCGGCCATGGGTGGGGAAAGCCTTGGTCACAGGTTGCTTTCAGACCTGAAGAATGAGAAGGTGCTCGTCAGAAGTGTGGTCCAGGTGGGAGGAAGAGCAGGTGCCAAGGTCTGGGGGCAGGAAAAGACTTAATGGAGAAAAAGGCAGACAAGCAAATTGGAATTCCCATGATGTCACTGACGTGCTGGGGGAATGCCTCCTCCCCACGTGCTCCTCATGTCCCCTCCTCCTTCCTGAAGTGGGGGTGAGTGGGTCCCAAGGCTCTTCAGGACCTGCTTCCTGGTTTTCCAGTCCTCCGGTCCTCCCCCACCTCCTCTCCAGCCTGCCCTCTGGCTGCTCACGCCCTGGATGTTGGGGAGATGAGGTTAGCTGCAGGCACAGACATTTTTTGAAAACCCAGCCATTTAAGGACATCAGAGCTCTAAATAAACTCTCAAAACTCTCCTCTTTTCCCCATGAGAGGTAGCTCCTGCGGGGCCTGGTCAGGGATTCTGGGGGGATGGGGAGGGCCCTGAAGGCGGGGCAGGGCCATTTGCTTGTCCAGACACCCTCCCTCCAGGAGGTCTTGCCCCCGGGCCCTGAGAACCAGCCAAGTGGCTGCTCAAGGCATGGAAGCTGTTCCGCGGGTTTCAAGCCAACTGGGCCCGCGAACATGTCCAGAGTCACTCCTGGGGCATTCTGGGACTTGGCTTCTGTTTTCTTTCTTATATTAACTTTTTCATTTGTGCTTTTTACTGTGAATCATATTATATACATATAAGAATGCATATGATATATGCACATCTTAAAGACTAATATGTCTATTTATTTAAAAATTAACAAACAAATGAAGCCCTGATCTTCACCTCCGGCCCAAGAAACCACATTGCCAGCACCTTCTGAGCCCCCGTGTGCCCCGCCCTGTGCACAGCCCCACCTCTCCTGCCCAGGTTGACCACTGGCCGAGGGTTGTGGGGAAGCCTGCCCACCAAAGACGGGGAACACACTCGTAATGGGAAAATTTTAGATTTCTTAAGCTTGTGGCTTCGAGGGAGCGCACAGCCCTGGGAAACCTAGGGGGTGTCTCGGTGAGGGGGACCTGAGAAAGCCCCTTGGGTCCGGGCTTGTGCTGGATGATTCCGAGGAGCACTAGGGAAGCAGCCCAGTCTGGACCGGGCACATATCATCTAGATCTAGGAGGCCCGAGGGTGAAGGCAGGGCTGGGGTGGCGCTGGTGAGGGGGCCACACTCACTGGGAGAGGGAGCGCAGAGGAGGGAGCCGTGGCATTTGTGCGACCGCAGAGCGGCCGGTCTGTGTCTTATTCTGAGCACAGTTGTGGTTTTCTGGAAACATTGTCGATTTGTCAGCAACAGGCTCTCATTAGTCAGTGTCAATCCTGCCTGGCTTTTCTTTATAGTATGTATGGAGGGTCAGTATATTGTATACTCACGTGTGACTAACAAGAGGTTGTTTATCACATCACCACCACCACCACCACAAGAACAACCGCACCACCGCCGTCACCACCGCCTCCACCTTCACCACCTCCATCATCACTGCCTCCACCTCCATCACCACCACCTTCACCACTGCCTCCACCTCCATCACCACAACCATCAGATCCACCATCACCACCTCCACTCTAATAACCCCACCACAATCATCACCACCTCCATCATCACCGCCATCACTGCTACCATCACCACCACCACCTCCATTCTGATAACCCCACCACCATCATCACCACCTCCATCATCACCTCCATCACCACCACCATCACCACCACCATCTCCACTCTGATAACCCCACCACCATCATCACCACCTCCATCACCTCCATCACCACCACCGCCTCCACCTCCATCACCACCACCACCTCCACTCTAATAGCCCCACCACCATCAGCAGCACCACCATCATCATCATCACTACTAGCACCATCACCACCATCATCATTACCATCACGTATACACCGTCCCGCAGGCAGCCTGAGTGGGCGGTCACACGTGGACGTTTCACGTGTGTGGGTGTGTATCTATGTGTATGACAGGTGATTGTTCAGGGAGGGGGAGGGAAGGCTATTTGAAGTTTGAGGCTGAGCAGCCCTGAGGAGCCAAGAAGTTGGCTGCAAAGATCTGAGTGCTCCTCATGGAGCACCTACTGCGTTCCTCCCCTCCTCCCTCAATCTCCATGAAGGACGAGGGCCTGGGCTGCCAAACAATCACAGGGACTGAGCGTTGGACCAGGGCTGGGGCTGGCAGGGCCCGAAGGCGAGGCTCTGACGCACCTTATTCTGGCTCCCAGCAGTTTAGGGAGTGACTTCTAACAACCCTGCCTCCGCGAGCCTCGGTGTCCTGTCTATAAAACGGGAGCAACAGTAACCAGTCTCAAGGGACTGTGGCGAGGATCTGGTACTGTGGGCGTGGCCAGTGTGGAGCTGGAGCTCAGTGTACGTGAGTCCCTTGTCCCACCGGGGGGAGGGCCGGAGCCACAGGTCGGCAGGCAGCCCCACCCTCTCCCAACCCCTGATGCTGGACAGGGAGCGGGAGGCTTCTGGGAAGGTCCAGAGCAGATGTCACCTTCCACCTAGGCTGCTCCTGAATGTCCCCTGATACGGCCCTGTCCCCAGCTGCAAGGAGGGCCCCAGAGAGCGCAGCATGGGCAGTGAGGGGCTGGGGGAGGCCGAGAGGGCAGCAGAGGGGAGGAGTCCCGACGGGGGAAGAAGGAAAAAAAGGCAGGAAGAAAGAAAATGCTGGAAGAAGAAAGGGAACAGGAATGAAGAGGAGGAAGGAGGAGAGGAAAGATACTGTTGTGGGAGGAGTCGATGGCAGCGAGAGAAGAGGGGGCTGGGAGAGAGGAGGGGGTAGAGGGAGGGAGGAGAAGGAAGGAAAATGAGCAGGAGGCACTTGGTGCTCAGTGTCAGACAGAAGGAGAGTCCCCCAGCAAGGACCACAGGTCAGCCCTGGCGGCCACCAACGCAGCCAAGGGGGAGCGGGAGGGGAGGCTCAGTGGCGTGGGGGCTGGGCAGGCTGGACTTGCCAGCTGCTTAACCACCTCCCTCCCCCGCCCACTGCCACCACAGTGGGATCCCACCAACCTGCCACTCTGTCCACTGGGGACAATGGGGAGCTGTCAGGAGCTGTGTCACCAGCTGCCTCCCCAAAAGGAGGCGACAGCAATGTCTCCCTGCCCTGGGCCTCAGGGCCAGCTGCCAGCCCAGTGAAAGCAATGGGGGAGGGCCCAGCAGCTGGGCCTCCCTCTGTCACGGCTCCTCCCCCTTGGTGCGCTGCTTCGTCCTTCGACATCCTCCAGGCCACTCTCCCAGGGGTGCCCCTGCATTTGGCTCCTCTTTGCTCCTCATGGTGGGGGGCAGGCAGGGGGAAAGGGCAGTGCGGAGAGCACCAGGGAGACAGGACATGTGGGTTTCAGTCTTGACTTTGTCATTGTGGCAGAGACGGCCAGCTGTCCCTCATTATCTGTTCTCCCCTTCTTCCTGATGAATGACACCCCTAATTTTGGGCCGGCCACATGGCTGTCCTGAGTAAAGACTACATTTCTCAGCCTCCTTTGCAGTTAGATGTGGTCACATGACTGAGTTCTGGCCAGTGCAATATACCTGCAACACCTGGGGCGTGTCCTTTTTGGGAGGGATGTGTTCTTCTTCAACCCTTCTGTTTTTCTGCTCTGGAATGCAGACATGATGGCTGCAGCTGGGGCAGCCACCTTGGGTCATGAGGCAGAAGTCACATGTTGAGGATGGCAGAGTAAATTAGGAGAAGCTTGGGTCCCTAAGGCTCATGGAGCTTCTATACCAGCCCGGGATGCTTACCTCCCTTCATTTACCAGAGAGAGAAACGAATTTGTTTAAGCCACTGATTTGGGGGTTTTCTGTCACTTGCAGAGATACTTAATCCTAATTGGTAGAGTCTCTAACTTGTAGCATGACCTTGGGCAAGTCGCTTTCTTGGGCAAGTCTCTGGGCCTGAGATGATACATTTGAACAACGACAGTCTTGGGCTCGTAGAGCATCTCCAAGGACACTTCCTGTTCTGACATTTTAAGGTCAGAACCAAGGGTAGAGGTTCCTTGCTGGGATTAAAGGCCCCACCTAGTGAACTGACTTTACAGACTAACAAGAAACTCTGGAAAATGAAAGAACTGGAAAAGGTAATACAAATTAGTGTCTCACCGGGGCCCAGAAGGCCCTATGTGATCGGGGCCCTGCCCGTGTCTCCCACCTCATCTCCTATGACCCCCCTTCACTGCCCACACTCCAACCACACTGGCCTCCTTTCCAGGGCACCAAGCTTGTGCCTACCCCTGGGCCTTTGCACTTGCTATTCCCTCTGCCTGGAATGCTCTTCCCTCCAGATCTTTATTCAGACCGCTGCTCACTGTCATCTCCTTAGAAAGGCCCACCCGACTCTCCTCTCTACCATGGTCAGTCTCCACTCCCGGTCACAATACATACACAATACAAATAAACGTTCTTTAAAGCACTCGCTGATAGCTGACATTTTCTTGTTTATTACTTGCTTCTTTTTTTTCTGACTTTCTCCAGCAAAACGTCAACTCCACGAGAGCAGGCACCTGCCACGTTAACTGCCGGCTCGCCAGGACTTAGAATAGCACCTGGTAGACAGGAAGTGCTCCATAAATGCTTGATGGATAAACACAGGGAAGGCCGGAAGGCCAGGAAGGGCACTGACACGTTCCGAGCGCCTACGATGGCAGGCCCCGTGCTGGATGCTGTGTGGATCGTCTCATCCACTCCTCTTCACACGCTCAGGGAGGAGTCGTGATCCCCCTTTTTCAAATCTGGGGACGGAGGTTCTGAGATCACAGGCGACTCACTCTCAGATCCCAGAGCACTAAGCCCCGGGGCTGGGATTTGAGCCCAGGTGGCCTGGATCCAGCCCAGTGGGTTTTCATTGTTCTGGCCTGGCCACGTGCTCTCGGAGATAAGAAGCCTCCTCAGACGTCTCTAATGCCCCTGGTCCAGCCGTCCTCTCACCCACCTGCTAAGCAGCTTCCCAGGCAGCCACACCGCTGGCTTTGAATTTTAGTGTCCTTCCCATTATCTTCTGAGGAGGTCGTGCTTGAATGCTGCTAAGGAGATTGTGCTGGAAGCCTGCAGAATCACAGAGGCACTGGGGGGCGTGAACGGAGAGGCCTCCTGCCACTCGGAAACGTGAGGACCGGCTCCTTCAGGAGGGAAAAGAGGGCACTATCGTTTCCAAGCGCGTCCTCTGCCAGGAACTCCCGTCGGCTCACTTCACACGATGTTCACGCCAACCCCGGCGGGAGGCAGCTGTGTGGCTGGTCTGCTCTGCCCTCTGCGACTCAGTGTTCTCATCTGGAAAATGGGGATAATGACGACACCGGCCTGGCAGTGTGTTGAGAGGTAAACGGGATGAAGGTGGGGTGGGGATTTGGTTTTAAGGTTCCTGCAGTTAAATAGAAAACACCTTGACCTTTATCCCCCATACCCTGACAATGGCGTCCTTGTGTCACAACGAGTTTGAAGATCCGCTTTATCCTGAGTCCTCTCCCTTCCCAGCCATGTGACCTTAAACAAGTCCCTTCACCTGGCTTGCACACTTTCCTCGTGTGCAAACTGAAGGGGCTGGACTAGATTCTCTTCTACTCTGAAATTCTAAGGCTTCTTTATTAAGGAAAGTCTGAGGGGTAATAGTTACTATCTAGTGACCATTTATTATGTGCCAGGCACAATTGTCAGCACTTCTACCCATATTGTCTAATTTTGTCCTCAAGACAACCCTTGAGGAAGGTATTATTCCCATTTAACAGATGAGGAAACTGAGGCTCAGGGATGAAAGAAATCACCCAAGGTCACAGAGGGTGGTGGGATTCGAACTCAGGTGTCTGTCCAAAAGCTTGGACCGTTTAGCTCCACTGTGAGCACAGGATCTGAATTTATTTTCACCCCTATTTTGTGGCCACTATTTTCCTGCCTTGCTTGCTCTTGAACACAGGGCTGTCAGGAGGTTGCCTGGGCTGGGGACCACCTGTCGATGAGATCAGCAGGTTGCAGAAAGTGTGGCCTGGCTGGCTGGAAAGTGGGGCCACAGCTGGTGTTCCAGTCTCTAACCCAGGCCTCTGGGTGATACACCCAAGTTTGGAGGTGCCTGCCGTGGTGGGACGGGATGGGGGGATATGACAGTTCTCCAAGGAACTCTGAAAGCGGAGAGAGAGCTGTGCAGGCAACATCACGTCATGGGCAAAGGTGCCAGGGAGATGTCAGAACACAGTGTGCCGCCTGAGATCGGGAGACGGGGAATCCATGCCCGGGTTCCCTGAGGCAAATCCCACCGCCTCCGGACACCAGGCAGAGGGATCAGTGACTCGGCAGCCTCCTTCAGCACCACGGACAGCACCCGGATTCCCCTGCGGGGATCTCCCTGGCTTCAGTGTGCCAGGCAGCGACCCGCAGGATGGCCAAGGGAAGGGACGGCGTTGCTCCCCTCGGCCCGGGGAACCCACCATCTGGCTCAAGGGAGAGGACTGGCGTGCAAGGAAGACAGTGCGGGGTGTTCGCTCACGCTGCGAAGGACGCTCCCGGCCAACGCCGCACTGGACTTCCATTCATGCGTTTGGCTGTTACCGAGCAGCTGCTGTGTGCCTGGTTCTGCACCAGACACCAGGGAGGAAGAATGCAGATGAACGAAGGCCTGCCCGCCCCTGAAAAGCTTGGGGTTAGCGGGGGAGACTGGAAACCAATAATTACAAGACGAGAAAGAGCTCGCATTGATTGGGTGCTTATGGCGTGCCCGGCGTGGCACTAGGCACTTGACACATGATGATGTAAATGACCTAGCTACCTTTTTTAGTCCCATTTTACAGGTGAGGAAACCAGGTAGGGTGACTTGCCCGAGGTCACACGGCGATGAAGAGGCAGACCTGGGATTTGCACCCTGCTGGTTAGGCTCCAGAACCTGTGATTTAAACCACTACCACAGTCCATGAGACAGGGGTGGGGGAAGCATTTGAATAAGCCTAGAAGGGAGCAATGGAAAATTCCTGGAGGAGGTGACACCTGGGCTGAATTTTCCCAGGTGAGGAAGTGGGAAAGGGCATGGGGTAACTCATGGGAAACCAGAGAATGTACCATCCCATACTGGTTCCTTGTAGCCACAGCAAAGAGTGTAGGCACAGAGGGGTGGCAGAAAGAGAGGTTAGAGGGGTCCCCAGGGTGGGACCTTGGGGAGTGTTGTACTAAGCTAGGGAGTTGGGCTTTATTCTGAAGCTCGGCAGAGACAGCAAAAGGCTTCAAGCATTGAAGGAAGGTGATCAGATTTGTCTTCTGGAAAATGGCTGACAGTGCATTGGGGGGCGGACTGGACCACTGATGGGTGGGATGTCCAGCCAGGGGGCTGCTGCAGAACTCCAGGTGAGCGAGGGCAAGGGGAGGCTGGGGTGGGGCAGTGGAGTGCAGGGTATGACCACAGGAGCCCTTGAAGAAGCCACGACCTTGTGGTTAAGACCATGGGCTCTGGCCGCACGTGTCCTGGGTTCACGGCCAAGACCAGGGGCGAGGAAGTAGCTGCTGTCGACTTTACTCACGAGCCCCTCTTGCTCAGGATATCCTGTTACTCCTACTTTACATGCAGTTCTGACCGAGCGGAGGGGCTGATCCCCACATCTACAGCCGATTAGAAGTAGGAACCTTCACAGGGTGGGAGAACGGTTAAGAGGCAGGTAACTGAGAGTGAGGAATCAGAGCTGAACTTTAGAGCCCAAAACTTTTCTTAAAAGCCCAATAACGCGGCACCATTGGTAGACTTCGAAAGCATCGTTACAACTTACATTCAAGGATGCTTTATTTAATAAAGTTGGGAAATAGGTTATATTTTTAAAAATATTTCCATCCAAAGGCTAAATGAAATTTGAAAGTTTGAGTGGTTAAAAGGGCAAATCCTTAGCTATACAGATTGGCTAATTGCCCCTGGGATCCAGCGGACAGAAACCTTTGGGCGCCTTGCATTCTCAGAGCACCTTTCAGAACCCTGTCCTGTCCATCAGCTCACCTGATCCTCACACCCACCCCATGGGGAAAATAGGCAGGAAAGCCACCCCCATGTCACAGAGGAAGAAACTCACGGTCATCCCTTTACAGCCCGCCCAAACAGCTCTTCACCGTCCAGTAAGGCTTAGCCCAGGTCTCCTGACTGGCAGCCCAGAGCTCTCTGTGTTCCCTGGCTCCCTCCCCTTTCCTCCCTCCCCTTCCAGGACAGGCCCCACCCACCCACAGGTGCTCACACCCGCTGCTGACCCGCTGGTGGCAGGCCCTGAGCAGCAGCCCTCTCCTCCGTGGATCCATGTGCGGTGACATCACAGAGCTCATTTGCATGCCCATCAGCCAATCAACACCCAGCCCTCCAGCCAACAGTCCCCCCCTTTGTGGGCTGAGCCCTCTCAGGGGACTGAGTTCGTGACACTGTGACACTGCTGCCTTTTTTGGACACTTACCGTGGCCAGGCCTGTAGTGTGAGTTTGGCGGGTGTTCTCTCGCTAAAGGTGCACAACTGGCTGAGGGAGGAAGGGTTTTTGTGCCCATTTCTCAGATTAAGAAACTTCTGAAGTTTAACGATTTGGCCAAGGTCATGCAGAAAGTTAGTGGCAGAGAAGGGATTCGACCCCACGAGTGTCTGACTCCACTGCTGGGCTCTTAGCTCCAGTGTCTCCCCACAGGGGTCCAAGTGGGCATGTGCACCCCCCCTGGATGGGGCCCCCAGGACTTTGGCTGGGAGGGCAGCTTCTCTGGACCACTTCCCCACTCCTGACGCACACTCGCTGGCTGAGGGGAGTTTTGGGTGTGTCTGCTCCATCAGAGGAGGCAACTAGTGAGGAACTTCCATCCAGGGACGGGGCACGCCCAGGTCCTTAGGGCTTCTGGGGACCCCTGAGCTGGGGGCCGAGGCTGGGCTGAGCCAAGGTCTTGCTGTGTGACCTGGGTCATTGTTTGATGACTGAGCCCTGAGGGCTCTTCCTGACCTGCCTTCTGCGAGGCTGGCTTTCCAGGGGCTGGAGGTGGCAAATGCCAGCTGGACACAGATGAGGGAAGACACAAGCCCAGCCTCTCAGCACTTCCCCTTGCCTGGCACAAGGTGAAGCAACCCTGGCTGGGGCCCAGGCACACTCACCGCCGTCCACAACGCAGCCGCTCCCAGGAAGAGGGATAGGAGACCGCCAGCAGCCCCAGTGGGAGTCCCCCTCTCACTGAGCCATCACACGAGGACCGTGAGATAATCAATTCATTGACTATGCAGTCAGGGAAGCCTTCCTGAAGGTGGTGGCAATGGAGCTGGGCTTCTTAGGGTGGCTGCTTGAGTGGGCAGACTGTGGAGGGGAGAACATGCCGGGTGAAGGGAATAACGAATGGAAAGAGACAGAGGTGGGACAGAGTTTACCTTGTAGATGGAGAAGACCACCCACTGAGGGCGGGCAGGTCGGTGACTCAGAGCGTGTGGGACAGGGGTGATACTGGAACCAGGTTTCTTTGCTCCCAGCCCAGCGTCCATCTCAATCAGAGCCCCAGCCTGCATTTCTATCCTCTTGTCTGTCCAGGGGTTAGTGGACCGGGGCCTGGGATGGGGTCACCTCTGCCACGTCTGCTGGGCAGGGCCCAGGACGACCACACGCGCCTCCGCTCCTGAAGCCCAGAAACCCTGACCACTGGCTGGGTCCACCCTCTCCTTAGAAGCCAGCCTCCAGTCTGCAGCTGGCCCTTTGGCTCCACCTGGTGGTGAATCTGTGAAATGACAACAAGTGGCCCTTACGTTGTGGGGAGAAGTGGTGAAGGAGATGTGGGAGGATGAGGAGGAGGAAGAAGAAATAGCTGTTTCACAGTCTATGTGGCTCACCATGCGCTTCGGTAAGAGACGCACTAATCTTAGTCTTACTCCTTAGCAGCTATGCACAGCCCCTCCTTGAGCCTCAGTTTACTCGTCTGTAAAATGGGTATAACTAACCCCTCTCACAGTGTTACTCTGGTGAGGTATCGACGGAGGGGCCTCCGAGGGTGCTGGGAATGGTCTCCGTCACAGTGGTGGTCACACAGTTAAGAAGTCACTGATCCGCACACTTGAGGCTTTTGCAGTCAACAGTAATGGTACCGACCTTACGGGGTTTTTGTGAGAACTCGGTGAGATCATGTAGGAGAGGGTTTAGCGCAGAGCCTGGCACACAGTAAGGATGCAGAGAGGGTGACCGTCACTGCTGTTGTCACTGGGCATTTTCAAATACAGCTCCACTCTCAGTTTTGGGAGAATCCTGCAGGTTGACCTACCTGTTATAGCTGAGGAATTGAAGCCGGGTGAGAAAGTGCTCCCGATTGTAAATTCCACGTCCTAGACTTTTTCTCCTGGGCTTGACCTCAGGCCAGCATGAGCGGGCCCAGGTCATCAGAGCCGTCTGCGCAGGCCCAGGGGCCACAGTGCCCAGCAAAGCGCCAGGTCAAGGTGTTGGCCGTGGGTTCCCGGGAGACCCGGATCTGCTGGGCCCCGAGGTACTAGAGGGGCCCCTCTCAAGCAGAGTGGGTGAGAAAGGGCCAGGTGGCCCCCTGAAGGGAGGGCGGAGGCGGGCAGCATGGGGGTGTGGGGCAGGGGAGAGAGCCAGGGCAGATCTGGGTCTGAATCCAGGCTCTGCTGGGTGACCGGGGACAAGTTGCTTCTCATCCGTGGGCATCAGTCTCCTCCTCTGCCAAATGGGGGTGAAGATACGCACCTTCCTGCTGCTCGGGGTTGCCGTGAGAGCTGAGTGACACTGTCGGGGTGAAGACACTCGGGTCCTCCCACTGACCTTGCAAGGCAGCCAAGAGCATGTCCATTTGACAGATGGAGAAACTGAGGCTTAGAAGCTGTAGACCCTCCCCAGCTCCTACCCAGCTCCCACCTTAGACCTCAGCCCCAGGACGACATGTGGCATAAACACAGCCTGGGAAAGAGAGAAAGAGGAGCGAAGGTCTGGGAGTATGGGCTCCTGGGGTCGACCAGAAACCTCGGTGCTGCAGATGAAACGGGATGATGTGTGGGGCCAAAGGGATGGGCTGGCGGGCCACCCTGGAACATGTGACAGCCCTTTGGTTAATTCAGATCAGGGCACACAGCCTCGGCGTCTACAGCTGCAGCTGACCCTGAGGCCCCACCTCCCAGCCATGGTGATACCAGGGCCCCCGCAGGACACAGGGCTCGCCGGGACCAGGGGCCTTTAGGATGGCCTGTCCTGACAGCACAGTGTGGCCCTGGCCCGCCATCTAGTGGCCACAGGGAGAATCGCCAGGGTGAGGCACCATCCTCTGACCTTGCCCTCCTCTCCCTCGGGGCAGTGCCAGCCTGTCTCCCCAGAAGCCCCGCCCTGGTGGGCAGCACCTCCGAGCCCCCTAGAAAGTGCCCGTCGCTAAGCCCCAGGGCTACAGAGTGAGCAGGACGGAGGTCTCCGCTGGGGTCAGGACTGCCCGAGCATGCCCAGTCCGTGGATGCGGGAGGTCCCGTGCTCCCGAGTGTCCGGACTCGAGAGATTCTGCCCAGGCTGGTGGCCCCAGCCTGGGGTCCAGCCCCCCTCGGTACGCCATGTGGGGGTCCTGGCATCTCTTGGGGCGCCCCAGGATGAGGGGATTGTCTTCCGGCGACTCTCCGGTCCTGCCGCCCCTGACCTCTTAGCAGGCTGGGGCAAGTTTCTCTTTTCTTTGTCGTTTCCGTCACCATCCCCCTGCTCCAGGTAGTACCGCTAACCAACCCCAAACTGAGTGCGTCAGACGGCCACTTAATCATGGTCACGGGTCTGTGGGTTAGAAATTTGGACAGAGCACGGGGGTCAGTTTATCTCTGCTCCACAAAGCCTGGGGTCTTGGCTGGAAGACCTAAAGGCTGGGGGCGACCTGATGGCAGAGGTGGGACCATCGGAGGCGTCTTCACTCGCGGATGTGGTGGCCGAGAAGACCCTGATCTTGGCCCCAGGACCCTGCTCAGGTTGGAGCAGTGGGGTGTCCTCCCTCTGAGGTCTTTTCCACGGGTTAGTTTGGGCTTCCCCAGAGCGTGGCGGCGGGATTCCAAGAGCAAATGTCCCCAGAGAGCGAGGCAGGAGCGTATGGCATTTTTCAGGTCTGGGAAGTCACACAGCATCTTCCACCAGACTGCCGGGTGAGGCCGTCACAAAGGTCTGCCCGGGTCAAGGGGAAGGGACACAGGCCCCACCACCGACGGCAGCCGTGTCAGGGTCACACTGTAAGAAGAACAGTGGATGGGAGATGTGGTCATCTGTGGACAGTCCACCTGCCACGTCACCTCACCCAGAACGGATGCTTTCAGGAAACAACAAGCCGACTTGCTCTCCAACGCACAGCCCTAAGCGCCCAGAAGCAGGGCAGCTGGGAGCTGGGCCACCCGCTGATCCTGTGGAGGGGAAATGCCACAGTGAGAGACGGAGGATGGAGCCTGGAGTGGGAACGCTTTCCTGGAGCAGGGAAGCCTGCAGAGCAGAGTCCAGGCTCTGGGAAAGAGGTTCCAGAAGGAGAAATGGAGCAGGTCTGTTGAAGTCAAAAGACAGGGCTGTTTCTGTCCCCGGCAGGAGAGCAGAGTCGCCAAGTGTGGCCGGCTGGCCATCCCTGGGCTGGTCAGCTAGGTGAGCGCTGGCTGGCTGAAGGTAGTCCCAGTGGGCACCCATGGGGTTTGGGGACCCAGGAGCCCCAGCCGAGTGTGTGACATATAATCGTAAGCATCAAATCAGGATTGTGGTGTCTGCGCCAGGGTCGCCAGGCCCGGGGTTACCAGGACACAGAAGCACATCTCAGCGAATGACGGAACTCGGGGTCCCGGCGCTGCCGAAGCAGCTAGACACGAGGTCATGGGGTCAGACTCCCCTGGCGTGATGCTGGTCTCCTCCATCCGTGCGACCTTGGGTGGATGACATCTCCAAGCTCCACTTTCTCACCTGCAAAGTGGGGATAATTATAGTTCATGGAGCCACGGCCTATTTTAGGGCAAATTCTAAGTCGGTGGGGCAAAAATTGAGTACAGACCAAACCTCCCTAGAAAGCCCCTTAATTGAGCCCCCCACACGCACACACATGGTTTTCTGCAGACAACTGTGAGGGCTGATTCTAACGAAGACTAAATTTGGAGAACCGATGAGCTAGAACAGAGTGGGCAAAGGGGACCCAGGAGCGGATGGTTGGGCTTCACACCATCTGCCTTTAAGAAAGTATCCAGCCCCTAGCTGAGCGGGGACAGATAGTAGATTTGGTGCCCCTGAGAACATTAAACTAGATGGTCTACATGAAGGCTGCCAGCACAGTTCCCGGCACATTAGAGGCGCTCAGTAAAAGCGGGTGGATTTGAAGTAATCTTGCGTGATCAGACCCACGTATGAGGCTAGTTTTCAGCCAGGACAGCTGTCCCGATTAAAACACTCCAGTAGTGGTTGTAAAGAGCTGCTGTCCCAGTTCCCCCTGAATGCACCCCACTGCGCCTGCTGGCCTGGCCTCGTCCCTGGGATCCCCGTGATCCAGCGTCTTGAGGGGTGGCCTGGTCCAGTAGGCCCCCAGGACCCTGCTCAGGCACCAGGCTGGAGTCTGTTCCAATTGGAGGTCCCATGAGCTCCCGGGGTTAAACATTTCAGGGATGACCCTGCCCACGAGCCCGCTGCTCCGTGAAAAGTGTGAAGCGAAGCCAGCACCTGCCCCCACACTTCTCGGCTGGCAGGTCCTGCGGCGCCCGTGGATCCCGTGCTCGTGCTCGGCCTGGGCTCTGGCTCCAGCCCCGGGGGCCCATTCTAGAGGCGGTCATGTCCCCCTGGTGGGTCTGTGCCCCGGGGAGGTGGGCACAAGGATGGACCGATGCTGGGAGGAGCACGGGGCCGTGCACGGCCAGGGCCCAGCTGTCTCTGAAGTCCTTAGACCCGTCTCCTCACAGGCCTGCCCTGCAGTGACGTGGAGACCCAGGCCCGGTGCCCCTCAGCCTGGGGGTCCCAGGGCCTGTCCTCCAGAACTTTCCCAGCCGCTCCCTGAAATGCCTGCTGATGCAAGAAGGAGTGAGCTTACCTGGCGGCCGGGCACCCAGCCCAAAGCAGCTGACACGGCGCGACATTTCTTTGAAGTCTTGGGTTTCGTGTCAAGGTTACATACGTTCTGCTTCATGATGTTTCTGTTTTTGTTTGAACCTGAAAATAGTGCTCGAATTACTTCCAAGGAAGAAAATCGACTCTCCAGGACGATGCCAGGCTCACCCCGCGGCCTCGCAGACACCCGGGCTCACTGCTGTGACTTCCGGGCACTCAAGACTGGAAACTTGAAAATGTTGGCCCCCACCCCTCAGAGGGACTGGATCTCTGACCTTTCACCTCTGACCTGTGCACAGACACCCCCCCTGAGCTGCCTCCAACTTCGGTCCCTCTGAAACTGAAGCAGCACCTTGGCTACCCAATGGGTGGCGCCCATAAATTCCTTGTGTTTTCCCTAAGCCAGTAAGAGCTGAGCTTTATCTCTTGCAGCTAGAAGAGTCCTAATTAATCAACCTTCCCTAGAGAGGAGACCTCTTGGGGGGACCTGCTGCTCCTCCTCAAACACTTGGAGCTGTCATGGAGAGGAGGGCACATCGGCCAGAACCAAGACGGAGCCATAGGAGATGGAACGAGGCAGATTAAGGACGGGAGAACAAAGTACCTTCCGAGTCAGATCCTTCCAGAGACAGCAGTGCCTGCTTCAGCAGAGAGTGAGCTCCCCGTCGCTGGGGGCATGTAAGCATAAGCTGATGACCTCCTGGTAGGGAAAGGGTAGAGGGATTGAGACACTGGATGGGGAGGGGTGGGCTATTTGTCTCATAAAGATGCTTCCCTTTCAGAGTCTCTGATTGCACGATACTCTCTAAGCTCTGTCCAAGGATGTCACCTCCCTGCTTCAGTGACCAGGCCTGCCCAAAGCCACCACTCCTCTCTCAGCTGGACGCACTGCGGGTCGGTGGCAGGGTGGCTGTGCCCGTGAGTCAGCATGGGTGTGGTAACTGGCCGTCCACATGTCCGGATTCTAGCGGACAGGAACTCAGTGACCTGAGGCGCCCCTTGTCTGCATGTCCATTGCCGCTCTGGTTCACGCCCTTTGCGTGCAAACACCCGTGAGGGGCCAGGTCCGGCATGAAGAATTCCCCGCCCCCTTTCTGGCGGGGCCGCTTCTCCCGCAGGAGAGCCGAGTGGAGTCTTGGAGGAGTGCAGGCCCCGGGTGAAATGTACTGATGGAGCGCCTCCCTCCAACCCCGACTGAAATCACCCAGAAAATGTACAAGCGTGTGTGGGGGTGGGACGTGGGAGCGCAGGAGCCTGGAATAAGGAAGAGTCAAGTGCACACTATGGCTTTGGAGGAATTTCTAAACACAGCGTCGCTGAGGCCAGGCCGGAGACAGCTCCTGAAGCCACGCACAGCCTGACCCCAAGCATCTGGCGGGCTGGCACGGCCAAGGGGTTCTTTCCTGGCCTGTGGGTGACAGCGCCCGGACGGAGGACAGGCCACGCTGCTCTGGCCACCCCACCAGACGGCCTGAAGACAAGGAGCAGGTCAGAGCGCCCCAGACCGGTGGCGGTGGCGACAGGACCCGGGGCCCTGCGTGCAAAACCCGGGGGGCGCCCCTCCCGGCCGGGGGCTCGCAGGTTGGTGGAGGTATTACTTCCCTTTTCCAGCAGAGGGCAGTCAAGTGCCCCGAGGAACAGGCGCCTGTTTCCGATTAGCACAGAAACCGTTCTGCTCCTTAGGTGGCAGCAATCTAGGAAATGACTCTCCAGACTCAAACCTGAGAGTCAGATCCTTTTTTCTACTGACATAACTTTCATTTTAATCAGAGTAATACATCACTTTTTAAAAAATGTCCAATGGGGAGCCGGCTCGGTGGTGTAGTGGTTAGGTTCACCTCTCCACTTTGGGGGCCCAGGGTTCCCAGGTTTGGATCCCGGGCACGGACAGACGCACTGCTGGTCAAGCCATGCTGTGGCGGCGACCATATATAAAATAGAGGAAGGTGGGCACAGGTGTTTTCTCAGGGACAATCTTCCTCACCAAAAAGAAAAAAAAAGTCCAATGGTTCTCTAAGACTTATAACCAAACCCAGCAGTCTCCTCTCCTGTCTTTCTCACCTGCTCCCCGCATGCAGCCACTTGCAACTGCTCTAGGTGTTTCTTCTGTTGTTTAATCTCTATTTCTCAATAACCTGCCTGTAGTATGAGTTCTTGACTTCTTTTTAGACATCATCTTTGACTTACTGTGATGGAAGATGAAGATTTATCTTTTTTATCATCTACCCCAAGCTCCCCTCCCCCAAACACACACTTCCTCTTGCCTCTCTCTCCCAGCATCATTATCTCACTATTTTTGATTAAATCAGTCTTCTGGGTATTTACTTACCTTCTTACCTACAATATTTTTCCATCTCTGGACGGATAGAACTCCTTATTCGCTATCATGATTTTCCACCCAACATTGCTTCTGACTGAGACACTCATTTCACAGCAAAAGAGTGACAGTGGACTTGAGCCCGTGGGACTCAGCGGTCTTCCCACATATCCCACCATCCGGAAGCAGGGGGCCTAATCAGAAAGTGGAATGGCCTTCGGAAGACTCAGTTAGATGCTGCTTGACAGACAACACTCTGGAAAGTTGAGGTTCTGTCTTACAGGATGCAGAATATGCTTTTGTTCAGCAACCAACATAGGGCATCTTCTCCCCCGTGCCCACAACAACGGGGCCAGAAAACACGGAGTGGGAGTGGCTCCTCTCGCTATGCGACCTAACAACCGCTTACAGAATGTTTGCTTCTTGTCCCCACGACTCTGAACTCTGCTGGTTTGGAAGGCTTTGTCCCCAAGGGAGAGACGCTTCCGCCATGGGACACGGCAGTGGCCCATTCAGTTCGTTGGTGAGACAGGAAACTCTGGCTTCCTCCTGCCGTCGGACCAGCAGGCACAAGTCGAGCTTCCTCTGCTGTGTCGTGTGATGGATCCTGACGGTCAGGTGCTCCTCTACGATGGACAGACTGTGTCTAAGACCCAGAGGGCTTTCCGGAGGCACCTGATTCTTCCACGTCCAATAATAGAAGTGAATGTAAAGCCAGAAAGGCAGGACCATTGAAAAATCAGACTCTGGGAAAATTTGGGTCACCACAACCAACCAAGGTTTTGGCTGAGGGAAAATGGAATAGGACCTGGACGGTAGGAGAAGGGAACTATAAAAATCAGCTCTGGCCTGGTGGCCAGTCACAGAAGCAAGGTCTGCTGCAACTATGTAGATTTTCTTCTTGCTTATTTCGTGTGTATGTATCTTTAGATTTGTAAGTTTTACCAATTTCTTTTTCACCGTCTCCTCCTTTCCCCTTATTATTTTATTAAAGGATTGTTGATGATGGTTAATTCGACAGTTTAGTCTTTAGGTCACAGAATAGAGGGAGTAATTAACATCGCCCACAGACGAACGCTGTGACTATTCACGGAGCTGGAAACAATGAACATTAGGGCTGTGTGTCTCCCCTGTGGAGACAGCTCCACGCCCACTCTTTGATGCTATGCTCTGTGATGCTGGGCTCAGTCTGAACATTTCATTTCTCATTTGCCAGCTGGCTGTCTGCCATTTGAGGGTGACTAGCAAGAGGGCAGAAGGCACGAGGAGGGAAGGAGGGACATGATCCTTCTTGGATCCTTACGTCCATTCCTGGACGGCTCTTGACCTTGGCAGTGGCAATTGGTTCTGGTGGACGTTGGTTCCTGTTCCCAGCATCTTCTGCCAGTTCAGAACCAGCCTCACTGCATCCCCTTGGAGGTGCCAGCCCCACCTGGGCAGTGCCCCTTCCTTGGGGGTCAGAGTCCCAGCTGTATGAGAATCTCCTCTGAGCTCCTGAGGTGCCATTAGCAGCCGATGAGCATCCCCTCGTCTCACAGGGACAGCTGTGCAGAGCCCCTCCCTTGAGCTCTGAGATGCCAGGACTGGCCAGCAGCATCCCCTCCAGAGAGGTCTGAATCCCAGCCCTGTGGGACGCCTCCTCCAAAAAAGTCTCTTCCCCACCTCCCCTAGCCCTGAGCGGGGTAGACGTTCCCCAAAGTTACTATTCTGTGTCTCTGCAGGGTTTCTGTCCTTCCAGTCCTCCAGTACCCAATAAACCAATTCTCTCTCTGTTTCTCTTTCTGTGGTAAACTAATGTGGTTTCTGTTTTCATGACTGGATCCCAACTGATACAGCCATGAGCAGATAAATATGATTAATCCTATTTTTAGTACTTGGGGAAAAAAAGAAGAAAAAATATTATGTTCAAATTCTTATAATTTTTTTAAATTACCAAATACTTTGTAATAAGTTTTAGAAGAAGTAAGCAGCATCTAAATGAAGAAAAGTGCAAAATTTTAGTGAGCAACATAAAATATAACCTGAGCCAATGGGACACACACCATTATAGGAAGAAAGTGCCAATGTTATGAAGATATCCATAATCACCCATATAAATCTATAAATGTAATGAATTTCCCCTCAATATCTCTCAGGGATTTTTTTTTTGAAGCACAATAAAATAAGTCCAAAGTTTATCTGGAGAAATGAATCATCAATAGTCAATAAAATACTGAAAAGAAGAGGACTCTGCATGACAGTTATTAAAATGCGTTACAAAAATACAGCTATTAAAATAGCGCGGATTGGGGCCGCCCGGTGGTGCAGTGGTTTAGTTCACTCTTTGGCAGCCCGGGGTTCACGGGTTCAGATCCCAGGTGCCAGCTGACACACTGCTTGTCAGCCATGCTGTGGCGGCGTCCCATATAAAGTGGAAGAAGATGGTCAGGGATGTTAGCCCAGGGCCAGTCTTCCTCAGCAAAAAGAAGAGGATTGACAACAGATGTTAGCTCAGGGCTGGTCTTCCTCACAAAAAATAAATAAATAAAATATATAATAAAATAAAATAGCATGGATTGGTTCCATGGCCAGCAAGGGTAAAATGGCTTTTATTGAGTTAAACATTCCTTCAGATGACAATTATATATTCTGAACAAAATATTTAAAAAACTATTTTAAGGCACCAAAGAGTGAAAAAATGAATCCAGAATTGTATATCTAGAAAAAAGCATCCTCAAACATGGGAAATAGACATTTCAACTATGAAAACTGAGAGAATTCATTGCCAGCAGACCTGCTCTATAAAAAATACTAGAAGAGGTTCTTCAGGCTGAAAGGAAATTACATCTGAAGGAAACTCACATTTATAGGAAGGAATGAACTCCCCAAATGGTAAACATGTAAGTCGTTATTGAAGAAAAAACATATTTTATTCTTTTAATTTATTTAAAAGACATCACTGAAGCAAAAATCATAACATTGTATTATGGAGTTAATAAGGTATATGGTTATAGTATAGACGATAAAGGTAACACAAAGAAATAGGAGATTGTTACAAAGTTCTTACCTTTAATGAGAAGTGATACAATATCTGATAAGCTAAGAATGCATACTGAAATCCTCAGAGCACATACTACAAAATAATGCAAAGTGGTTTAGCTGAAAGGTCAATACAGAAATTCAATGATTATTATTTTTTAAAGAGTCAGCTTTTTTTTGAGGAAGATTGGCTCTGAGCTAACATCTGTTGCCAGTCTTCCTCCTTTTTTCTCCCCAAAGCCCCAGTAGATAGTTGTGTGTCATAGTTGTGCATTCTTCTAGTTGCTCTATGTGGGACATGCCTCAGCATGGCTTGATGAGCGGTGTGTAGGTCTGCATCCAGGATCCAAATCAGCGAATCCTGGGCCATCAAAGTGGAGCATGTGAACTTAACTGCTATGCCACTGGGCCAGCCCTAAAAGATTATTTTTTAAAATGTTTAATTAACTCAAAAGAATACAGGAAAGGAGAAACAGGAGCAAAGATGCATGGGACAAATGAAAAATAAATAGCAAAACTGATAGTCCTACATTCAACTATATCAATAATTAAGTTAAATACAAATGGATTAAATGGAAAATATCCAAAATGAAGCACAGAGAGAAAAAATATGGGGGGAAAAACTGAACAGAGCATAAAAGGATGTGAGGCATATTCAAAAGTTCCAACATTCATGTAACTGGAGTGCCAGAAAGAGAGGAGAGAGGAATGGGGCATAAGCTATATTTGAATAGATAAGGCTTGAGAATTTTCCAAACACTACAGATTCAGTTATATAAAGCAGCAAAATCCAAGCAGGATAAATAAAAAGTAAGCCACATGTAGGCTCACGATAATCAAACTGTTGAAAATCAAAGACAAAGAGAAACCATAAAAGCAGCCAGACAAAAAAGGAACCGTTACCTTACAAGAAAAAATGGTTAAGGCTGACAACTGACTTCACCAGAAGCTATAGAAGCTAGAAGACAATGGAATCACATATTTAAGGTGCTAAAAGAAAAAGAAAATTGTCAACTTAGAATTCTATACCCACCAAAAATGTCCCATAAAATTAAAGGTTAAATAAATTTTCACACAAACAAAAATGGAGAATCATCACCAGCAGACCAGCACCACAAGAAATCAAAAGGAAGACCTTTAGGGTGAAAGAAATACCCCAGAGGGAAGGGCAGAACTGCAAGAAGGAATGAATACTACCAAAAAGGATAAATATGTAGGTAAGTATAAAACAATATTGATCACCTAAACCAGCAATAATGATACTGAATCTTCAGCTCACAATATATATGAGTAAAAACGTATGACAATAATGGCACAAAGGACAAGAGGGGATAAAATTGAGAGAAGCTATCGTAAGGTTCTTGCATTGCAGGTTCTGTACCAGAAGTAAAGGTACAACCTTAAGGAAGACTGTAATAACTCGGGGATGCAGTTTAGCTGCACTAAGGAGAAAAAACAAAGAATATACAACTAAGAAGCTAACTAAAGTGAAAAGATATAAGGATAGTGGATAAATCAAGAAAGGCAGGAATGGGTTGGGCCCGATGGCCGAGTGGCTCAAGTTCCATACGCTCTGCTTCAGCAGCCTGGGTTTGTGGGTTTGGATCCTGCACAGACCTACTCCACTCACCAGCCATGCTGTGGAGGTGTCCCACATACAAAATAGAGGAAGATTGGCACAGATGTTAGCTCAGGGCCAATCTTCCTCACCAAAAAAAATAATAATAGCAAATAAAATCTGGTGACATATAAAAAAGGTTAGCATATCACACCAACTGGTAGTTTATTCCAAGAAAGTTAAATTACTTTAATATTCATTTAATACAATTCACCACATTAACAGAATAAAGGGAAAAATTATATAATCATCTCGATAGATGCAGAAATATTATTTGACAAAATTTAACACTTGTTCATAATAAACTACCAGAAAACTAAAAATAGAAAAGAACTTCCTTAATCTAATAAATAGTATCTACAAAAACCCTTGGGTAAACTCTTTTAATGGTGAACTAGTGAATGCTTTTCCCCTGAGATTAGGAAAAGGGAAGGCTGCTACTACTATTCAGCATTGTCCTGAAGATTGTAGCTGGTGAAATAAGGCAAGAAAAAGAATTAAAAGGTATGATATTGGAAAGGAAAAAGTAAAACTACCATTTATTCACATATGGCATGAGATGGTGTATGTCAAAAATTTAAACTGATCTATGAACAAACTACTACAATTACTAAGCAAATTTGGAAAGGTTCTTTAAACAAGGTAGATTTTCATAAATCAATTGTATATCTATATAATTTTAAAACAAATTGGAAATAGAACTTTAAAAACCACCGTTTACAAGTGGATTTAAAAAATCAAATGCCTAAGAATAAAAATAATGAAAAATTGCAAGATATGCACACTGAAAACTATAAATTGTTGAGAGAGATTAAATAAGACTTATAGTAATGACTAGACACTCCATATTTAAGATTGGAAGACTCAATACTGTTTCTCTCCAAGTATCAATAGCTCTCCTAGCTGATTTATAGATTCAGTGCCATCACAATCAAAATTCCAGCAGGAAGTTGAAAAGCTGATTCTAAAATATACACGGAAATACAGAGAAACCAGAATAGCCAAAATAATCTTGCAGAAGAACAAAGTTGGGGTACTCACAACATCAGATATTAACACTTAAAATATAAAGCTACAACAATCAAGAAGACTGTATGCTTTTGGTGCAAGGATAAACAAACAGAAGAATGAAGTCAGATAGAGTCTAGCAACAGACCCACATTTATACGGTCAATTGATTTTTGACAATGGGCCACTGCAATGCAGGTGGAGAGGGATGCTTTCTAAATAAATGTTCTAATGTTCTTACATCAATTGGCTATGCATATGGGTAAAAATGAACCTTGATCCCTACCTCACACCATACACAAAATTAGCGTGAAATAGATCATAGATCTCAATGTGAAAGACAAAACAATAAAGCTTTTAGAGGAAAACATAGACTATCTTTATGAACTTGAGATAGCCAAAAAAAATCTTAAACAGGACACCAAAACCAGAAATCATAAAGTAGACTTCATTAGAATTAACAACTTCCAGGGGCCAGCCCGGTGGCATAGTGGTTAAGTTTGCATGCTCCACTTCAGTGGCCTGGGGTTTGCAGGTTCGGATCCCGGGCGCAGACCTATGCACCGCTCATCAAGCCATGCTGTGGTGGCGTCCCACGTACAAAATAGAGGGAGACGGGCACGGACGTTAGCTCAGAAACAATCTTCCTTGCACACACAAAAAATTAGGAACTTCTACTTATTAAAAGGCATCAGGAAAGTAAAAAGGCAAGCCACGCACTGGGAGAAGATTTTCCCGACACATATACTTAAAAAATTGATAAAACAAAGACAAACAACCCAATTAAACATTGGGCAAAAAACTTAAGCACTTCACAAGAAAGGATTTTAAATGGTCAATCAACACATGAGAAGGTGCTCAATATCATTATTCACCAGGAAAGAGCCAATTAAAACCAAAAAGAGGGGCCGCCCGGTGGCGCAGCGGTTTAGTCCGTGCTTGGCAGCCCGGGGTTCGCTGGTTTGGATCCCGGGCACCCGCCGACGCGCTGCCTGTCAGCCATGCCGTGGCGGCGTCCCATATAAAGTGGAGGAAGATGGGCACGATGTTAGCCCAGGGCCAGTCTTCCTTAGCAAAAAGGGGAGGATTGGCGACGGATGTTAGCTCAGGGCTGGTCTTCCCCACAAAAAAAAAAAAAAAAAAAAAACACCAAAAAGAGACTTAATACCCACGCTCTAAAAGGAGTAAAAATAAAAAGGCTGACAATACTAAGTGTTGTCAGTTATTGGAACAGCTGAAGCTCCTTCCCACTGTTTTGGGGGTGTAAACTGATATGATTACTTTGGAGAACTGTTTGAAGATTTTGGATAAAATTAAACATACACCTACCCCATCACCAAGCAATTTGAATCCTAGGGAACTACCCAAGAGACACTAGTACACACATGTCCATCAAAAAATATACAAAAATGTTTACAGCAGCTTTGTTCAAAATAGCCAAGAATTGGAAAAAAACTTACCTGTTCAACAACCGTAAAATGGTTCCCTGGTATAGTCATTCAAAGGAATACTATGCAGCAAAGAAAATGGCAAGCCTTCTCAATTCTTAACAATGTGGGTGAATCTCACAGATATAACGATGATCAAAAGGAGTAGATGTTAAAGTTTACATACTGTGTCATTCCGTTTACACGCAGTTCAAAAATTGGCAAAACTAACTTGGGTGACAGAATCTGAGCAGTGGTTGCGTCTGGGGAGTGTTGGCTGGGTGGATGCACAGAGGAGCCTTCTGGGCCTGGAAATGTCCTATTTCTGGATTTGGGTGTTGGTTGTATGGGAGTGAACGATTTGTGGGCATTAAATGTGATTTGTGCAATTTTCTGTATGTATGTTATACTGCAGTGAAAAGTGAAAAACAGAATGCTAGGCCCTGTGGCGCAGCGGTTTAGTCCGCGCTTGGCAGCCCAGGGTTCGTAGGTTCGGATCCCAGGCGCCCGCCGATGTACTGCCTGTCAGTCATGCCGTGGCGGCACCCCATATAAAGTAGAGGAAGATGGGCACGGATGTTAGCCCAGGGTCAGTCTTCCTTGGCAAAAAGAGGAAGATTGGCGATGGATGTTAGCTCAGGGCCGGTCTTCCTCACAAAATAAAATAAAATCATACAAATAACACACAAATTCATACTCAAATAACACATATGAATAAAGAATACATGTTATTAAAAAAACAAAACAAAACAAAAAACCAGAATGCTAACAGGGAAAGTTGATAACGATGGGAGGGGAAATGGGCGTACTCATACCTTGCTGGTATAATTATAAATCAATGCAAAGTTTTAGAGGGAAAATTAAGGAAAAGCCTTAATAATATACATACTATCTACCCAGTAATTTCATTCCTAGAGCCAGACAAATATGCAAAGACGTGTGCACAAGGATGTCATCGCACCGTTATTTACAATGGCAAAAAAATTGACATCTAAATGTCTCACATGTTGAATGCAATGCAGCTATTAAAAATCCTATTATAGACAAAAAGTTATTGACGTGAAAATGTTCATGGTATTTTCTAAACGAAAAGAGCGTGTTTAGAATAATACATGCAATACGATCCTATTTACAGCGGTAAGAAGCTGCAAATGCCAGTTTATCATCTCACATTACAAGAGTCCAAAGATAAGTCTGTTCCAGGGTTGGCTAATTAAATTGCTCAGTAATGTTATCCAGGACCTGGGTTTCCTCCTCGGTGTTGGTTTTTGTTCCCAGCCTAGTCCCTCCTTGCTTGCTAGACGGTTGCCGCAGCTTCCAGAATCTCGCCTTCATAGAGCCGGGTTGAGCGACAGAAGGAGGACCGTCCCTCCTGTGGCTCTCCTAGAACAAGGGAAAAATTTCCTCCAAGTCGTCCCAGTGCACCTCATTGGCCAAAACTGTATCACATGCCCACGCATAAGCTAGTCACAGGAGAGGGAAATGATTGCTGTCATTATCTTTGACCAATCATGATTGGGTTCCCTGCAGCTGTGCTGTGAGGGGGCGCTTTCCCTGAGCCTGTGGCCACAAGGAGGCTGAACACCCAGAAAACCAGGGCTCTGCCAGCCAAGGGGAAGGAGACAGTGGCAGTGAGGAGAGAGGAAACCCCCCTCCCACCGCATCCATGCCGAATGGCATAAACCAAGCTCTGAATGTGGGCATGAACCTTACCTCTGGGTGGAGAGACTGCGGTCATTTTATTTTAGTGCTGTGCTCTTGGTTTTCTTCATTGAATATGCATTATTTTTGTAATTAAAAAAGAAAGTCCTAAATGTTATTTCTTAAACAATAATTAATAAATGAAAGTGATCTTGAGAATCGTTAAGTACATCCCTTGAACTTTCCAGATTGGAAAGATATGTTTCTAAAAGGTACAGTGATTGTTGATGCAGCTACTGCCATTTCTATTTCTATTTCCCTTCTCTTCCACGGTCCTCTCACCATCTGCCTCTGAGCGACTCAAAGTCCGACTTCAAAGTGATGCTGGGAGGGAAGGGACATCTAAGAACACTGGGGTCAACCTCTTACAGGAAACCCAGAAAGAGAGCACTTTACCCAAGGTCATCAGCTAACTAAGGAGCAACACCCAAAGACAGCGATGGGTGCCTTAGAAATCCTCCGATGGATGCACTTCTCCAGTTCCTGAAGTCAGCCCGGGGGCAGCAAAGGCTAGTCGGAAGCCAGGCTGACACTAATGGCTCAGCCATCTTGCCGGGGAGAGAGGCGCTAGGAATCTGTCACTCACTCCCACCCCACCCCCAAACTAAAGCAGAAGTTCTCTTTCTAGTGTCACCTCTCTGCGGTACCTTTCCCCTTGCCTTCTCCGCTGGCTCCATTCCCATGGGCTGAAAACATGCCCACTTTTCTCTCACCCTTTAAAAAACAAAGCCCTTTAACCCTGCCTTCTCTCTCCCCTGCTTTTCACCCAAATAGCTCAGAAAAAAGAAATCTACACTTCCTTTTTCTAATTCCTCAGCTCCTACTTTCTCAATTCATTCCCATCTGCTATCTTCCCCCGTATTCCACTGAAATTTCTCTTGCTAAGGCCACCAGTGACCTCCTGTCACCAAATCTGAGGACATCCTTAAGATCTTATCGTACTCCACAACCCTGTTGCATTTAACCCCACTACCCCTTCCCTCTTTCTGAACACTCGGCTCTCTCGGTCTTCTGTCTTCTTGCCTTCTGTCTCCACTCCTATAATCACCACTGTTTTGGAGCTTCTAACTAATGCAACAATAGAGGAAAATTAACTAAGATTCATAAATATTTAAAAGGAAGAGGCAAAATAATTATTTTCATGAAATATCCTTATCTATCAAAAACGTTCAAGAGAATCAACTCGGAACTATTATAAACAGTATGTGAATTTAGTAAGATAGCTAGTCGGAATATAAATTTATAAAAATCAATAGCTTTCCAATATAACAGCAGGATGATTTAGAAAATAAATGTAATTGAAAAAGATCACAATGGCAACAAAAGCTATAAAATACCTAGAAATAAACCTAACGAAATATGTTTGGTTCATAAGAAGCAAACTACAAAACTTCCCTGAAGATCGTAAAGGAAGACTTCAACGTAACAGAGGAATGTACCACATTCCTGAAGGAAAACTCAATACTGCGGAAATGTCAATTCTCCTCAAATTATCCTGTAAATTTAATGGCATTTCATCAAAATCCCAATGGCTTCCTCCCCCAAGCCCATAACCCGCCATCTAACCATAGAAAAATATCAGATAAACCACAACAGAGAGGCATTCTACAGACTACCTGACCGATACTCCTTAAAACTGAGGTCATCAAAAAGAAGGAAAGTCTGAGAAACTGTCACAGCCAAGACGAGCCCAAGGAGATATGGCGATTAAAGGTAATGTGGTGTCCTCTATGGAATCCTGGAACAGAAAAACGACTTTAGGTAAAAACGAAGAAAATCTGAATAAACTACGGACTTAGTTAATAATGATGTATCAATATTGGTTCATTAATTGTAACCAATGTGCCGTACCGGTGTAAGATGCTAACAATAGGGAAACTGGATGAGGGGTATATGTGAGAACTCTCTGGAATATCCTCGCAATTTTTCTGTAAATTTAAAACTGTTTTTAAAAAATAAAGTCTATTTTATAAAAAGTCCCAATGGGATATTTTTGAGGGGGGCAGAAGGAAGGGGAAATTTTCAACTTAATTCTAAATTTTACCTGGAATAATAACTGGATGATACCAAGACAACATTTCCCTTTTAAGATTAACGGGTGTCTATTGAGTTAAGGTGAAGCGAAGAGGTTTCCATCTCCTCTCCTCATGAAAATCAGCCTTCAAACCGGAAGAAGGAAAAACACGACACAGAATCCTTGGATGAAAGAAGAGGCATTGGAAATCTCAGATCACCACGTAAGAAGATGAAAGGCAGCTAGAAGAAGGGATGGCTTAGCAGAGAAGGAGGCATCAAATCTGAGTGCCTAGTGGGGGTCATGGGAAAGGAGGAAGTCAGTTTGCCCACCCAGAGCTGCAGGAAGTCCTCTAAATAGCAGGGACCAGGTCCCTTGGAAGGTTGAGGTGAAGCCTGTGGCTGAAAATACAGGGATCGTTTTTTAAAACATTATACAAGAAGCAGTGAGACCCCCAGATTGTCCATCCCAACCACACCCACGGCAATCAAGGGGCTGTCCCTCTCCTATCCCTGCAGACCACCAGAGAGTCTGTTTCTAGAGAAATGGACACAGAGAGTCTTCTAACTTGGTTTCACCAGGCACTGAGGAGGGTGGGAAAGAGCTGGACTGAAATGAGATGAGGAAGGAGAAGTCTGAGACCTCCAGCTTCCTCCCCACTCAGGTCCAAAATTAGAGTTCCCTCTGGTCTGGCATCGCTTTCAAGGCAGACCAAGACTAGACTTACTACCCCCAACTCCCATCCCCGTCCCCCCCATACACACCCACTGGTAGGAGAGCGGAGGGTCATTCTTTGTAAAAGAAGAGAAGCTCTATGCTGCCCAGGGGAATCGGCCAGCTTCAGCCTCCAGTAAGCCCCGCCTACAAATCCCACCCACCCAGCACGCAGCCTGTTCGTGCCTCACTCTCAAAAACGAAAAGACAGCCAAGGATCACTGGACATTTGAAGAAAACGCCAACATGATGGAGAACACAATAAGAAAGAGCTTGAAGGAAGCAGATAAAACAGAGAATGGGGGAAAAAGATATTCCTAGAGAAGAGAAAACATTGCATCCATTAAAAATAAAGGAAGCTGTAAGAAACAGAGAAAAAGAAATCTTGTTTCTTGATGGAAATTTAAAATATGAAAGCTGAAAAATTTTTTAAGAGTTTAAATGTTGAAAGGTAAGGCCATGGAAATATCCCAGAAAGTACAATAAAAAGGCAGAAATTGTGGTACATTGATAGAATGGAATGCTACTCAGCCCTAAAAATGGACAAATTGCTGGTTCAAGCAACAATGTACTGAGCAAAGGGTTGTAAAAAAATAATAACAAAAAACAAGACTCTGCGACAGAGACCACAGGTAGCCCCCAAAGCCTCTGGTGCTCACTGTCTGACTCTTCTCAGAAAGTCTGCTGATCCCTGCTACAGGAAAGGAGTCTCTAGGGAAAAACAAAAGGTTCTGATATATAATCTAACAGGTTTGAAAACGTTGAAAATTATAGTGAAAATTACAGTGTTGGAGGGTGTGTAAAATCTTAGATGCTAAAAAAAAAAAAAACCCAAGCAAATGAAAAAAGATGAGGCTGTTATGAACTCTAGGAAAAACATAAAGCTACAAAATAAAGGACATTTAATTACAGCGTGTCTTGGGCTCAGCACTTCACAATAGTCACGTGGTCATTATAATGAAAACCCTGAGAAGGGACACAACCCAACATTGAGATCGGACCAGACTGAGCCCATGGCGGGGGGAGGGGGGACGCACCACGGAAAAGAGAGCATAAATGAATTAAAGACTCATCTACTATGTCAGAAAATCTGATAATGTCTGAAACTGATCAATTGAAAGCTAGTAATATAAGCATAAAATTTAGGAATATGGAGGCAAATATCACCAAAGAGTTAAAATTGTTGCCTCTAGGGAGTAGACCAAGTTAATTAAAATAAAAAGATAAGGGAAAGTGGGGGCTATGTCCTGCCTAATATGAAAATGTACTATAAAGCTACACTAATTTAAACAGTTTGGTGCTAGACAAATAGGCAAATGATGAACAGTACATAATAGGGAAACAAAAAAGAGGCATCTGTATGATGTGGAAACTTAGCACAGGACACAGAGGGCAAAACTGCAAAACAATGAGAAATGGATAAATTATCTTATAATTGGTGTCGGGACAACTAGCTATCCATTAAGGAAAAAAATAAAGTCAGATCCCTACTCTATGCTCTGCACCAAAATAAATTCCAGTTGGATCAAATATTTAAACAAAAGTAAATGGGAAGAAAATCTAGGAGAATGCTTTTATAATTTTCTGAAGGAGATCTTTCTAACTATGCCCGCAAAACCATAAAGGAAAAATACAAAACACTTAAATTTCCATATAGCAAAAACATCATAAATAAATTTACAAAAACTTTCTGAATTGAGAAAATAAATTGCATTATCTATTTCAAACAAAGGCTTTTGTTATCCTTAATGTGTAAACTACATTTATAAATCAATAAAAAAGACACAAGGTCCTCAATTTAAAATGGACAAAGGATATGATCGAGCAATACACAAAGGAAGCACGAAAGATTAATAAACATATGAAAACATGCTCATCTTGCTAACAGTATCATGTAATTTAAAACAACGAGATACATCACTTGTACATCAAATTACTGAAGATTAAGCAGATGGATGACGACCAGCATAAGCGTGTAGAGAAATAAGCGTGCTTACACAAAGTCAACGAGAACTGACATGGGTACCATCTTTTTGGGGGGTGACCTGACAAAATGTTTCAGGATGTAAAGCTGGGCAAACGCTTTGACCCTGAAATTCCACTTCTGGAACTTATTCCAAGGGGATAATGAGAGAAGCACACAATACATCTAAGGATGTCCACTTCAGCACTTTTAGGATAGAAAAATATAAACTAACCTAAATAATATCCATTTGTTTGTATGTCTTCATGTTGGTCTTTCCCGGGACCCTGTGGGCTTCATGTGGGAAGTGGCTCCAGCATCTGTGCATGGGAGGTCTTCAATAAATGTTTTAGGGATGGGTGGACGGATGAGTGAGTGACGAAAGAAGGGAGGGAAAGCGGGGGACAATGTTTGAGGATATTTGGAATCATCTAGTCTAGTGAGCCCCACATTTCTTAATTTCATGTACTAATACACATTCCAAAATAATTGAGGAAACTACTACAAGTTCACCAACATTTTATTTTTGCCAAGTTTTTTGGCAAAATATTATTACTTTAGTTTTTGGAGGAAAAAAACCCCCAAACTACCTCCATCTTTCATATATGGTATTACTGCCGGTTCATAAGAGAAAGAACATTTAAACACCAAAATAGTAAGGAAAATATAATCTCAAAATAAAAGATAGTCCTTTAAGTTGAATAGATTTAGCTTTATGAAAATGATCGCATTGCTTTATGGTTTTCATCGTCTCGAGGACCAGGGAAAAGTTCTCCGACAGAGGCGGCTCCATGATTGGCATGTGGAAACTGGTCCCCCATTTTACAGATTGTGAGACTGAAGCTCTGAGCAGATGTGGGACCTGACTGTAGACCCCTGCAGCCAAATAGCAGGGGGAGGACCAGAACCCCCGTCTCCTGACTCCCAGCCCAGCGTGTGTCTTCACCGCAGTGCCCACGACCTGGCAACGTGGCCGCGCTATTCCTAGATTCAAGAGTATTCCCCTCTGGTGGGAACTTGGGAGCTCATCACACCTGACCTCCAGCCCTGGCTGCCATCCCTCCAGTAACAGGAAACTCACCATTTGCAGTAGCAGCTCCTTTTGTTGGCGGGGGTGGGGGTGCTCCATTTCTTAGGCAGTTGTTTCCTTCCTGGAGCCGAAATCTGTCTCCGTGCTGTTCCACCCAGCAGTCCCAAATCCGCTCCCCCACCTGCATGGGGTCCTGCAGGTTTCGGAATGTGCGGCATTCAGGAGTCTGATCCTGGAGCTTCCTGGTGCTGGAAATGAGCCTGTCTAGTGCCTCAGTCTTAATAAGGGACAAGAAGAAAAGAACACTAGGAACACATTGTATCTTTTGAAGGATGATTGAATCCAACATTCCCAACCCAATTTACAGATGAGGAGACCGAGACCCAGAGAGCTGTAGAAGCCCTCGGGTCCAACACCCTACCCAACTGAGGTCCCCGGAACGGGGGGAGGTGCCTAGACTCTAGTTTGGGAACAGTGCCCCATAACTAGTACTCGGCTCAGTGTGTCCAACGTCGCTCACTTTACCAGTCTGCCAAGGCCCTGACTGTGACCCTGGGCAGTTTACAAGGCCAGCTCTGCAGCCGGCACCCACCTGACAGCTGGGAATTTGCCTCCTCCCCTGGCTACATCTACTGCTAAGAATTGTGGAGAAGAGCTGTGGGATGGTCTGCACGTCACATAATTTCTTAGGTCTTCATGGTGCAAGCAACAGAAATTGCTCTGGCTGATTTTGGTCACTAGCCTCCAAGATGATCCTTCCTCTTGGTATTGACGCTCTTGTGTGGTCCCCTGATGCTGTACCAGGGTGGGTCTGTGTGACCAATAGAATAGGGCAGAAGGGATGGTATGTCACTGTGACATTAGGTCGTAAAAGGCAGTGGCTTTCTTCTTGGTCTCTTTCTTTCAGATCATTCACTCTGGGGGAGACCAGCTGCCACGTCACGAGCAGCCCTATCGAGACGCCCACATCAGGGATCTGAGGCCTCTTGCCAACAGCCCCATGAATAGGGCGACCAGCTTGCCCTGATTTGCCTGGGACCGACCTGCTTTTAAAGCTGAGAGTCCCATGTCCTGGGATCCCTCCTGTATCCTGGGCAGCCTTGGATGTCTGGTTACCCTACACGTGTAGAAGCGGATCCTCCAGCCCCAGTCAAGCCTTCAGATGACCGCAGCCCCAGGTGACAGCTTGCCTGTAACCTCATGAAGGATTCCGAGCCAGAGCCACCCAGCTCAGTGCTCCCAGAATTCCTGACCCTCAGAAGCTGTGAGATAATAGATGTGTATTGTCTTCAGCTTCTAAGTTTGGGGGTCATTTGTGATGCAACAATAAATAATGAGTACGTTGACTTAAGCAGAAGAGGCACACACTGAAAGGAGTTCAGGGGGCTCAGGACTCTCTGGAAGGCTGGATAACCAGGGGTGGGGTACACAGAGCCACATCGTGCCACAGGACCAGTGCAGGGAGGACACTGCCCAACGCTGACCAACAGGTACCGCAGCTCGCACCCCAGCTCTGCTGGATCCAGCCCCGGCACCTCTGCCCCTGAGATCTGACTGCACCACATCTCCACGCTCAGCAGAAAGGGTGCTCCGTGGTCCATGCCTCCGTGCATCACTAGCTCCCAATTCAAGGTTGGGGGAATGCACCTGATTGGCTGAAGGGACGGCAGATGCTGGGCAGCCAGAAAAAGAGACGTGTCCACACCAACCTCCTCGCTAACGTGGGGACAATTAAACGAGATGGTTGATGTGGTTACCTGGTTTACGTAGCAGGTGGATGCCTACCTGCTCACTTGGCACTTGGTGAGCAGTAGCAGCCACATGGCAGCCGAGGAGATCAGGCGGAAAGGTAAATTAGGTTCTGCGCCTCCCCAGCTGTGAGGTGGCCAGTGGTTTCCATCGCACTTCAAATAAATCCAATCCAGCCACTTCTCCCCCTCGTCTCCTTCACCGTCATCCCTTCCACATCTCACTCTGGGCACATGGCCTTCTGCCACCTCGTAGAACAAGCCCAGCTAGGTCCTGCCTCAGGGCCTTTGCAAGGGCTGTATCCCCTGCTGAGGACCTCTTCTACTCAGCTCTTGGTGGGGCCGGCTCCTTTATCTGTCACGACTCCCACTGAAATGCCACCTCCTCAGAGTGGCCTTCTCTGTCCTCAGGATCTAAAATTGCTCCTTCTCCTCCACCCCACCATCCCCCACCCTCACCTTGTCGGGCACATGGTAACCAGTCTGTAAGAGGCAGTGGCTTCTGTAGAAAAGAGGAGTCCATTCTCTGCCTTGCCTCAGCAGGAGGGACTAATGGGGATATTTTGGGGGGGATGGGTGGGGGATAATGGTTTGCGCTTCCTGGGGAGCTGGCAGGAGAGAAGCAAGCTGCTTGCAGGTAGAGGAAAAAATAGCAATGATGCTCTGACCCAGGGCATGTGAACTTAGCCATTGTCGACAGCTGGGCGAGGAATCCCTTGGTCTTAAGCCAGCCCCTCCTTCCTTCCAAGAGAGGGATCCCTCAGCTGTTGGGCGAGTGGACAAGACCAGAAGAGAACTGTGCCTGGCTTAACACGAGGCGCATGGAATCCAGGACCCATCAGCAACTCTTCCAAATGTGGATTTATTTTAAATTTATTTCTTGCCATTAAAAAGGGGGATATCTTTAATAAAAGGCAGAGAAGACAAGCCTGAGTCAGTAGGATTAGAAGTGGGAAAGCAGGAATGAGGAGAAAGCAAGTGCCAAAGTTGTTGGGATTGAGGGTGGAATTTGGCTCTGAGCTTCCTGGCAGCCTGTGCAAAAAGGGAAACCTGATCAGTTACGAAGCTCTTCTTATTAGCAAGGGAGATGCTTGCCAGCAGTTGGTTTTCCGTTTTAGTTGTTTCCAGGCACTAAATCCTGAATGAAATTTCTCCCTCAAGGCTTTAGGAGGGGTCATTGATTGATGCAATAAACAATGTCCTTGTTTTATAGCAAATGGGGAAGTGAATCTCCAGTGATCCAGGGGGCATTTAACTTGCAGCTCATTGGATGTGTTTTGCTTGGGTATCATTATTATTAGTAGATGAGAAAGGTCTCAGATTGGCTTTTCCTTCCAAAGAGCTGAGCTTCATAAACTCAGAATATCAAATGCCTTCACGGGGACCTGGAGGTGACTGGGATGGTTAGTACGTTTTCTGCAGGGGGAGGTCATGAAGTACCTGACCTCGCGTCTCAAAGTTCTGGTCAGCTCCTTTTGTGTGATATGCCTGAGGGAGAAATTAGGGAAATATTTTACTAATGATTAGGCTGCAAAGCTGCATTATGGAAAAGGACAATGGACCAGAAATGTCCAAGAATGGAGGACGCTGAGCAATGGAGTCAGGCAGACCTGGGTGTGAATCTCACCCTACCTCTAACTAGCTGTGTGACCTCGGGCAGGTTTCTTAACCTTTCTGAGCATCATTTCTCTGCCTGTAAGAATAGTGATGATGATCTCTGCCTTGGATTACTGAGAGAGTCAAATGCTAATGGCCCTGAAAGTGTGTGCCCTGTGCTTCATTCATTCACTCCCCTTCACTTCCCGCTCCCGTGCTGGCTTCCTGGGAATTCGAGTGGAGCTCCCACCCCACTCCTGCTTCTGCATTTCAGGCCCAACTCAGCCCACGGAGGGAGGCTGAGGCACAGCCTCCCAAGACCTGCCTCGTCCAGACGCCTATCTGTGGTGATTACCGTGAGGCCCTGGGCCACCTTCTGCCCACTGACCCAGAGCACCCATGCCAACACTTGGGCTGCCTTGGCCTCCCTTCGGAGATGGCTCCAGCAGCTCTCCCAGCCTTGTTCCAGATTCCTTCCTGTGCCTTGGCCTTGATTACGTGGCTCAGGGCAGACTCTTGAGGGCAGCAGGTAGAACCCTTGGTCTAACCCTTTTGCGTCCTGCAGGAAGAAGCTGGGGCCCAGAGAGGAAGAGCTGCGCGCCCCAGGTGACACAGCACGGGGCTGCAGGCCGAGCCTCAGACCCGGGTCTCTGAACCACGCCACATCTCTGTGCTCCCCAAGCGTGATGCCCGAAGCATCAACTCCCCAGCCTGCAGCGCCCCGGGACCCAGCCCTGCTCCACAGCTGCAGCCCAGGACCAACTGCTGCTGGCAGAGAAGCCGGACGGGGCCAAATGGACGGGAGATTTAAATGGAAAACCTGCACCACGGGGAATCCCTCCTTGCCTCTCTTACCGCTCCTTCTCAGGACCTGCTGCTTCTGGAGTCTGTGACCACACTCTCCCTCGACCCACTCAGCTTTCCGGGCTCGCTCCGTCCCTCCGTCCCGCCCACTCTCTACTCCAGTCACCGCCGACCACGTGTCCAACACCCCGGGCTCTTTGACACCCCCAGGGCTTTGCTCTGTCCTGGTCGCCCTCCTGGAATGCCGTCTACCATCTGACCCCCTCCCGAGGCCCGCCTCTGACATCAGCTCCTCGGTGAACCCGACTGCTCAGAAGGGAGAAATGGCTCCTTCCTCAGTGTCCTTTCTCCTGCCCAAGGACTCGGCCTCCGCATAACACTGAGCCAGGTGGGCGTGCATTCATGACTGAATAATTCAAGTTAGCTGCGAGTGCCTCCGTCTCGTGGCCGGACCGAGACCTCCTGGGAGGACCATGTCTAACTCATCTTGGTACTTGGCAGTGCCCGATACTCTGCCCAGCATGGAGCAGACAGACTCAGAAAACTTGTATTGAACGGCCTGTAATTATGGCGTTAATTACTGTTACTTGAGCATCTACTGTGAGCAGCCCTGTGCTAGGCCATCTCAATACACTCCCATGGCTCCTCACACAGAGCCGGCATCGTTAGTAGTGTGCCCCACTTTGCAGATAAGGAAACTGAGGCTCAGAGAGGGGAAGTCACTTACTCAAGATCACACAGCAAGTAATAGACGTGGGATTCCAAACATCTGTGTTTGTGATGTCAGAGTCAAGGGAAACAGATGATGTGGTACACACAGAGCTTCTCCCCCCAACATCCAGACTCCAAGAGCCACCAAGCACGTCCTGGGGCCCAACCTTGGGCGCTCATCTGGGGGCCAGGCTCTCAGCCAGCAGTGAGGTTGACAGGCAACTCCATCCCCTTGGCAGGAGGCCTCCCTAGGGTGGTACCCGCTGGAGGCCGCCTGAGCCATCGCTTGCAGGTCTTCAATGGACGTTTGGGGGGGGCGGGCCGCCCCTCACTGGGCAGTGCCCCACCCAGGTGCCATCCTGGGATCCAATCCCTCCAGGCAACCTCCGACTGGGGCTTATGACCCCCTTTTTAGAGCCCGCGCAGCACAGCCCTCCCCGGCAGGGGAGACCTCGCAGTCCGGCCACGCGCCACGCAGACAACGCCAGGAGAAAGGGGCTATTTTGGGAACGGTTGTCTTGGTTACGCCATCCCGCCGTGTCCTCTGCCCCATCACAACCCATCGGTTTTCTAGGAGCCAAAGGAAGCTTTTCAGATTTTTAAACACTTTGTCTTTATGAAAATTCCTTCCCGACTTTTCCTGGCTACCTTCAGTCTCTCTGTGATGTTGAATCCCATTTCACAGACGGAGAAACTGAAGCGCCGAGCAACTGAGCGCGGCTTCGACACCTTTTCCGAGCCAGCCAGGGACCAGCCCGTTCGGTTCTCAGAATCTCAACCCCGGGAACAAATCTCGATTTGAAGAACACGCGCGCCTCGCGACTTTAAACCCGCAGTTTTTCCTAAAGAGTTAACATTTCGAACGAACCCCCAAGCCCCTTACCCTCAGCATTCAGCGGGACGCCCAGTCTTACAACTTCGGTTTGCACCCCCAGACTGCTGGCATGCAAAGGGTTAACCGGGACCTGGAGGGGCCCTGCTGCGGGCGTGGGAGCCCCGAAAGGGTTAAAAATATGAACGCATTTATTCCCCCGACTGTTTGGTTCAAAATGGGCAGCAAGGGGACCCGGGGAGCGTGGGCCCCCCCACGGGATGGCTTTTTAAAATCGTAGAACTTTTAATTCTGACCACAAAAAAGTGTCCCAGTTCCAAAGTTCTTTTAACCTTCTCTTTCTGCATTTATTATTTTTTTTTCTCGATTTCTCGGCGGGGCTGGAAGAGAAAAGTCGCCCCGGCCTTTTGGGTTCGAGGAGCCGGGTGCCCCCCTCCGGGCAGGGCGCGGGGCGGGGGCCGAGGGGGCCCCGGGCGTTGGCTCCGGGGCCGGGTGGGGACGCGGCTGGTGAGTCCCGGCTCCGGCCCCTGAATTGGGGGGTCCGCGTCTGCCCCAAACGCCGCTTTCTTCCGTTTTCCATGTCATTTCCTGTACTAATAAGATGGTGGTCAAAGCAGGGGAGGAGAGCAGCAGCGAGTCGCCGCCGCCGCCGCCGCCGCGCCGAGGCTGGCGCTGAAACTTCGGGGACCCGCGCGCCCGCCGCGGGGGCCGCCAGCCGGGGCCGCGCCGCCTCCGCCGAGCCGCCCGCCGGGCCGCCCGCGCCGCCCGGGCCCCGCGGCCGCCGCAGCGTTCCCGGGAAGGTGAGTCAGCCCCGGTAGCCACTGTGGCCATTGAACATGGCTTCGGAGCGCGCTCGGCGGCTGGCCAGCCAGCGCGGGGGCGCGCGCGGCGGGGGGCCCGGGGCGCGCGCAGCGGGGGGCCGGGGCCGGCCGATCGGGGGGCGCGGGGGCGCGGCCGGGGGGGCGGGCTCGCCCCGGGCCCGAGGTGGGTTAACCCTCGGCAGGTAGCCGCCGCCGCCGCCGCGGGATCCGGGGGCCGCCCCTCCGCCTCCTTCCTCCCCGCTCGCTCCTGCCCGCTCGCCTTGTTACAATGTAGCCTTTTCTCGGCGCCGCGGTGCCGCCCGCTGACGGACGTGGCCGCCGACCAATGGGGACGCGCTGACACGGGCGGGGCGGGGCGCGCGCGCTGCAGGGCCGGCCGCGGCCGCTGGCCTAGTTTTCGGGGGGCGCTCCGGGCTCGGCGCCCGGGGCAGAGCTGGGGGGCTCGGGTCATCCGGGCTGCGCTGGGGGGTCTCTGCCAACGCGGCCCGCGATTTCCCGCTCAGCGTGGCCGAGCGGGAGGCCGCTTCTTGAATGCATGTTAATCTTAGTGGCGGTGTGGACTCTTCGGGAAATCTCTCCATCCCCCACTCGCAATCCCCAAGGTACTCTCAGACGCAGAAACTGCGGGAACTTAGCGGCCGGTGACCTTTCTCCGGTCAAGGCCAGCACGCCCTAGGCAAGTTGCTGCAAGGAGAATCCAAATGTCTTGGGCGATGGGCGATGCTGGTTATGGAAAAGTTGCTTGGGTCTTGAACCGGGTTGAGCGATAGGGGCTTAGACCCCCAGGATGAGCTGGGACTTAGGGGAGAAAAACGTTAAACCTCTTTTCTTTCCTAGACTTTTGCTTCATGTGGGGAAAAGCTGTGGTATATAATTTAGAGTGGCTGAAAGGAAACACACCCAGTTCTTTGTGCGCGGGGACAGGAGGCAATGATTAGAGATTGCTCTTGAGGCCTGGAAACGCTGTAAACTTGGGAGTTTTTGTCTGTGCCGGGGCAAAAGAATTTTCCATGGATTGTGATGCCTGTGGCCCCCAAGCTTGCCTCTGCCACATTTCTCCTTGAGAAGGAAGGTGGTGGAGGTGTGGGGTCCATGGGCTAGAAGTGACGGGCTGCTGTCTCCTTCCCCAGGGAGTGGAGAGTGGTCTTTGCCCAGCAGCTCTCTGAGAGGTGGGCAAGCAGAATTCTGTGTGGGCACATGTCTGAAAACCTTTTCTGGAAAGAGAGCCCAGGCTGGTTGCTTTAGTTTAGTGAAAAGGGGCTTTTCCATTGGAGCCCTTCCTCCCCGTCACAGTAACTTTGACTTTGGACTTGGCATGGTTACCTCCAACCCCTCTGAACCTTGTTGCTCCATCCCTAAAACCATGCCAACAAAGCCTGTCTGGCTAGGAGGTTGTGAGATCAAATGAGATAGCAGAGAAAAAACGCCTAGCCCAGGGCGGGCGCATGGGTTAAGAAGTATTGTTCTTCTCTTTCCCCAGAATTATTGCAGAACATACTATCCTGGGAATATCAGAATTGCCCAGCAGGCCCCACCCAGGTCCATCCAGTCCCAAACTGGCAGGGCGCCCAAGGAGCAGCTGGGCAGGGTCTGGTTCCCTTCCCTGGTGACATTCTCAAAGATGAGGGGCTCCCGCCACATGTCCCGGGAGCCCTTGATCAGCCATCACAAGCCATCACCTTCACACTTACAGACTATTTTGACCTGATTACAGTTCCGTCTTCCAGACCTCCTGAATTGATGAGTTTTGTAAATTTGTTATTCTTGGTGTCAAGTAAGACCTCTGTCATCTGAATCTTTCCTCTCTGAGTCCTACACGGGGAAGCAGAGTCTCCTTGGTTCTAGGTTATCGGCAAGTATGAAGGATGTACGGAGCACTGGACTAGAAGTCAGGAGTCATACCTGTTTATTCAGCTGCCCGCTTGGCCTGCCCTCTTGGCTGTCTCATAGTCATGACCAACACAAGGTCCAAGGCTGGCCCATAATCTTCCTCCCTAAACCTCCTCCAGGGCTCTCATCTCGGCCAAGGCCGCCACCGTCCTGCTGGTCCTTAAGGAAGAAACCTCGGTGTCTCCGTTCCCTCATCCCCATCCACTCCATCTCCAGCTCCAGAGAACTTTAGCCTCTATACTGAATCCATCCGCTTCTTTCCATCTCCTTCTCCCCAGCACTGTAGTCAAGCCACCACTGTCTCTCCCCAGGACAACAGCAAGAGGCTCCTAACTGTGCACCTGCGACCTCCCCTCCACGCCAGTCTCAGCATCGCACTCAGGCTGCTCCATAGAGGGTCACATCAGGCCCCCCATTTCCTGCTTACAGCACCGAAAAGTCTTCCCCGTGCTTTTAGAATCAAAAACCCAATTGTCACCATGACTTAAAAGCCTCTGAGTGGTCTGGCCCTGCCCTTTCCTTGGCCTCATCTCCCACCCTCCCCTAATTCTCTCTGCGCTCTGTGACTTGTTCTGTCCTGCCCGCGCTGGCCCCTCCTCTGGAATACTGAAACCGTTGCCATCTAATGAATGAGTTAAGGTTGGCGAAGGGCAAGATGGGGTGGAAGAGTGGTGGTCCTTCATGCTCCCCCCTAAATATTTCCAGTTTCCCAGGCACATGGTAGGATCGACTCTAGGTCCCCTTGTGCTTGCGTGGGCCCATGTGACCGGCCAGTGAGGAGTGAACTACAGCGATACATGTCACTTCTGGGCCAGAGCACTTAGTTGCTGGTGCGTGACCCTCCAGAGCACCCTACTCCTGCGGCGTGGCAAGTGGCAGGAGGTGGAATGGTGGCTGCTTCTGCCAGCCTGCGTCCCTAAATCACTCCACGAGTGTGGCCCCTGATGCCCCACAGTGCACATGCAGCGTGAGTGATAATTAAACTGTTCTTTTGTGTCTTATTTTATTTGTTTGGTTTTTTTTACTGAGAAAGATTGGCCCTGAGCTAGCATCTGTGCCCATCTTCCTCTATCTTATATGTGGGTCGCCGCCACAGCACGGCTTGTGAGTGGTGTAGGTCTGAGCCTGGGATCCGAACCCATGAACTGGGCCACCGAAGTGGAGTGCGCCGAACTTAACCACTATGCCACCGGGCTCGCCCCCCCAAACCATTGTTTTAAACCACTGACATTGTGGGGCTGTTTGTTACTGCTGCATGACCTAGCCTGTCCTGACTGATACAAGGACTAAAGGAACATTCCAGGCAGAGATAAGTACCCACTCGGGAGGGCTCACCTTCAGCAGCCAGTGATGTTTTTGACAAACAAATCTGAGTCTATCAACTCCTGCCTGAAAAACCTTCGGGGTGCCTCCCACTGCTGTTAGGAGACAGAAATCCTTAAGCTGTCCTCCAGACCCTATGGGGACACCATATTTTATCCCTCCATTTGCCATGTTCCACTTAACAGGGTGCCGTCCTCATGTTGTCCCTCTGCTCTGACTGTGCCTTCCATTCCTCCTAGTTAGGCCTCCTCATCCTTCAACTTTCAGCTTCAGCATCACCTCTTCAGGGAAGCCCTCCCTGATTACAGCAAAACCGCCATGACTGCCTCTCATGGCCCCATGTACCTCTCCTTTGTAGCACTTGTCTTAGGAGCAACTTTACATTTATTGGTGTAATTATTGACTGCAGTCTCCCTCTCTCATCAGACCGTGGGCTCTGCGAGGGCAGGGCCTGGGGTGGCTTGTACGTGCTGCTGTATTTCCAGTATCTGCACACGAGAGCTGCTCGAAAAATAGCATCTGATAAATCCTTGAGCATCGACTGCAGACTCGCTGTGTGCTGGGGGCTGAGGGTGGGATTCATGAACGCTGCGTCCCTGGGGTATGGGCAGCTGGGTCCAGTGGAAGGACGTGTCAGGCATGGCAGGCAACGTGAATGGCCTGTAGAGTATGGGTACCAAGCTCCCCGTCCTTACAGGTGTCCATGCCCCGGAAGGATCACGATTCTGGGATGTACAAGAGGAAATTCCAGAAGGGCAAGAGTGTGAGATTTAACAGCCCCTTGAGGTCTCTGCTGATCTGGAAAGTATATGATTCAGTGACGGGGCTGTAGAGTAGGAGATCCAGGGCTGATGAAGATGAAGATAGTGAGGATGATGAAGGCCGCTAACGCTTACTGAGCGCTGATTGTGTGCCAGGTGTGGTACTAAGCATGTCGCAAACCCTATGCTGAAAACAGCTCCACAAGATAGATATTATTATTTCCATTTCACAGATGGGGAGACGGAGGCCCCAAGAGGTCAAGTTACACAATGGGCGTGGCCAGGACTGGAACCCTGGCACTCTGATGCCACCTCCTTAGGGATGACCTCTCACTGGGAGGGCAGAGAACCCAGACCCCCCAGGGAGAAGCCCCTTTGGAAATGTCACATGAGGTCATAAAGCCCTCACTGGAGAACGAGTTTCCAGGAGGTAACACCCACCTAATATCGGGGTTTGAGAATGGTGTTTCTGGCCTTGGTGCCAGGGCTGGTCTAGAACCATCTGGTGCATCTCCACCCCTGCTGGGGCCTGGGAGTCCTGGGAGGCCGCAGACCCCCATGTTCTCAGAGTGGGGCCTGGGAGGGGCTTCCCTGCAGATGGCCCAGGGGCTGCACCGGAAAAATAAGCCGTGCAGAAAGAAAAAAAACAATGAAGAAGAAAGAAAAATGTGCTGTTATTTTTAAAAAGCCTGTTTCCTATTGCAGATCTGTATCTGCGTCGGAAAGGGCAGCGTTCACACAGCGCAGCCACACTCGGGGCGGCGGCCCCGGGCTAAGGCTCTGGAAGAGGGAGGCCTGGGGCATGTGGGCTGGGCGTCCTTCATTCCTTCATTCGTTCATCTGGTGCACACTGCTGTGCCGGGGCCAGGCACGGTGCTGGGCTTGGGGGTGCAGTGGGGACCCAGTCCTTGCCCCCACAGAACTCACACACCAGTGTGGAAGATGGGCAATTAGCCAGGCAGTTACGGGTTATAGCAGAAGGGTGCAAAATGGCCATCAACTGAGTCAAGGAGAGCTTCCCCGAGGAGGGAGCTTTTCAGCTGGGTTTTGAAGGATGAGTAGGATTTGGAGAGCAAAGAGGGGCGAGGCATTCCAGCACGGGGTGTGGCTCATACCAACGCCTGGGCACACACAAGGGCTTGGAGAGCCTTGGGTCGTTCATCTGGCTGGAGAGTGTGGGTGAGGGAGGAGGGGCAGGGAGATGAGGCTGGAAAGAGAATAATAGTAATAATATGACCAACACACCAGTCCTGTCCTGCCTCAGGGCCTTTGCACTGGTTCTTCCCTCTCCCTAGAACACTCGTACCTGTTATCTCCATGGCAGACTTCCTCAGCTCCACCAGGATTTGCTCAAATGTCACCTTCTCGTGGGCCCTTTCCTGTTTAAAATTGCACCCTCCCCGCCCCCACCTCCCACCCACTATTTCTCTGCTCCTTTTCTCCTTAGTATATAGCCCATGCCCTAAGTTTTATTTATTTCTCTTGTTTTGGGCTGCTTCCCTTCATTATAATGTCAGTTCCCAGAGAGCTGGGAGTTTTGCCAATTTCATTCCCTGCGGCGGTGCATGGCACAGAGTAGGGCCTCAAATTTCCGGGGTACGAGCGAACGAACTGAGTGCTCACTACGTGTCAAGTACTTTACCTGCATTTGCTCATTGACTCTTCCCAGCAGCGCCCTGACGTGGGTACAGTCATTTCCCCACTCTTTAGGAGAAATAGGAAACGGGGGCTCAGAGAGGTGGAGTGACCTGCCTGAGGTTTCCCAGCTGGGATGGCT
Source organism: Tapirus indicus (assembly GCA_031878705.1). Lineage (NCBI taxonomy): Eukaryota > Metazoa > Chordata > Mammalia > Perissodactyla > Tapiridae > Tapirus > Tapirus indicus. The sequence goes on from CM062928.1 coordinate 12,758,799, forward strand.
CATAGCTGGGATTCGAACCCAGGCCGCCTGACCCCGATGTTTTACCCCAGCCAGGTTGTAGAAGGTCGTGATCGCCCTCTGTCTGTGGGGCCGCAGGGAGCCGCAGAGGGTTTTACGAGGAGGAGGCGGACGTGGAGGTCAGATCCGGGACCCAGAGGTCAGCCGCAGCAGCTTGGGTGTGAGGCTGGAGGCGGGGAGGCTGATGAGGAGGCTGTTGGAGGAATGAGAATAGGAGAGGATGAGGGCGAGGGACTGGTGGTGGCCATTCCAAGGGGGGCAGAGAGGGCAGGGACTTGGCCCCCCTCACTGAGGCTCAGAGCGGGTGGGTGGGGGCACAGCCCTGGGGCCACGGGTTTCCTAGAGTGTGCCTGAGCAGACACGGCACCCCAGATAAGACCCTGCAGAGTGCTTCAAACTGGCCTCTTGGCGGAGAGAGGGAACTGAGAGGAAGCAGGTGGGTGGGGACAGCGCTGTGCCCTGCAGAGTGGTGTGGGCCCCAGTTTCAGTCCTGCCCCTGCCACTTGGCGGCTGGGAGACCTGAGCAAGAGGCTGCCCCCGTCTGTGTCCTCATCTGCAAAGTGGGTGTGACAACAGTGCCAGAGGAAGAAGCCCCAAGCACCAGTGTGTGGCATGTGGCCAGCTCTGGGGCCACCTTGTCGGCTGTGGGCTCGTGACCACAGGGGAGGCGGGCACGGAAATCATCTCTGTGCCCCTTGCTGGGGACAGCAACATCTGGATAGGAGAGTCACGGGGTCTCTCTACTTAAAGGTGACCTGCCCACACCTTCAGACACTCGCCCCCATGGGCTCGTATTCAAGGCCAAACGTGCCTGGGCCTCAGTTTCTCTTTCTGCAAATGGAGACAGTAATGTCTGTCCTGCACTAAAATAGGATTTGATTTGTAAGCCCTTGATTTACTCAGCCGGTTTCAGGACCCTCTCCCGACCCCAGGAACCTCATGGGTCAGAACTTGCAGGCACGTTTGGACAGACCTGAAGCCTCCGATGAAGTGGCGGGGTGAGGGGCGTGGGGGTGGAGACGGACAGAAGGCTGCTCCCCTTCCTGCTCCCCAGAGCGCCAGCCTCAGAGCGGGGGTGGGTGCTGAGGGGTGGGGACCCTGTTTGCAAAATGAGGCACACCTGGGCCTCTGGAGCCTTCAGATGCCTTCTGGGTCTTTCCCTTCTGTCCCTCTCTCTTCCCCACACCCCCCGCCCCCATCCATACGGGCCACCCAGGACTCTCTTCCCAGCTCCACCTTCTCCCCAGTCCCTTATCATTAACCCATGAGGCGGGCAGGCCAGCTGCCATGACCCCCATTTTATAGCTGAGAAAGCTGAGGCGCAGAGAGGGGAGGTGAATTCCCGGAGGTCATACAATTTAGGGAGTGACCAAGCTCAAATTCTAACTCCAAATCTAGCACCCCTTCCCCTGCAGCCCAGTCCTCCTCCTCCTGGAATCAGAGCAGAAGGAGGACTTCTGAGCATTTGGCCCAGTCTCTGTGTCCTGCCCCGCAACAGGAGAGGCTGTCCGGCCACTGCTTGAATATCTGTGGTGGCACGGAGCTCACCCGTCCTGAGAAGTCAGAGGCAGCAGACCCTGGGGAAGGTGCCTGAAGGAACCCGGGGCGAGGAGGGGGTGGTGACCAGTGGGCTCCTTCTCCTGGGCTCATGGCCGGGCTGGGGGCGAGAGTAGGACCAGCAAGCAGGAAGATGAGTTTGACTCGGGCACCAGGCTGGGCTGCTATGGACGTCACCGAGCAAGTAAATATGGAACCACCCCCACAATGTCAGCTTTCCCAGAGTGGCTTCTCCCACTATCTCGCACTTTCCCCGAGGGAAAGGGGTGAGGGCCAGGAAGGGATCCTGCTGCCTGATGCCCAGGAGATGGAGATGGCCGGCTTGGGAGGCTCCGGGATGACTGAGGGGCGCGGGGAGCAGCCCACTGGACCCTCAGCTCCAGCAGGGAGGGAGCCTCTTATGGGGACAGCCGACTGGGACCCAGCCGGGGTGGACTCAGCGTTGTCCAAGGTACAGGGAGGGTGGGCTCTGGCTGGGTGGGCGGGTGGGGGACGAGGTTGCAGGCTGGGGCCTGTCCCTGACCTCACAGCCTGGCCCTTCACTGCCCCAGCCCAAACAGGGTGGCCTTTGCCCAGGCGGTTCAGGGCCCCTCCTCAGACAACTGTGTTCCAGAGGGAAAGCCAGAGCAGCCAGGGCTGGTATTTGGAGAGGAAGTGAAGATCAGAGGCTGAGGGTGTCCCAGGGAGATGGGAGGGTGAGAAAGGAGAAGCTCCTTAGCCTGGGGTAGAGGAGTGAAGAGAGCTGACATCTTCATAGGAAATCAGCGAACTTAGCCAGGGAAGGATTTACCCTGAAAAGAAGGCTGGGGTCTTGTGGGAAGATGAGCAGAAAGGGAGGACACACGGCAGAGTTTCTGGCCGGGTGGTCCCGGACCTTTATAAACATCAGCAACAGCCAAACCTGAATAGGCTTGTAGGTGTCTACGGGCCCTGCCTGAGGCAGGATGCTGCCCCATGACGCTGGTGTTATTAGCCTCAGTTCACAGAGGAGAAATTGAGGCCCAGAGAAGGGAGGTGACTTACCCAAGGTCACACAGCTCTGAAAGGCTGAGCCGGGATTTGAACCCAGGTCTGTCTGATTCCGGAGTCCGAGCTCTTCACCGCTGCATGGGACTGCCTCCCTGCTACGGCAGTGGAAATGTTGTCTGGAGCCTGTGCTGGGAGGGATGGTGGACTGGAGGACTCGCAGATTCCAAGTGTCTGCCCCTGCGGTACCGGGAAGTACGGAGAAAGTACGGTGCGGGCCAGCCGTGGCGTCAGGCCGGTCACCCGCTCTGTGCATCTCCGTGCTCACCTGAGAAATGGGGATGCCTAGCGCAGCTCCTGCCCCTGTTACAGGGTGGTTGGGACCGTCCCATCCAATATTGGGGTCAGCAGATGTTCACGGAGCGCCCCCTGGGGCTCTGGAGGTCCGGGCATAAACATATAACTGGACGGGCTCTGCGCGCAGGGGAACACTGGGTGCCGGGCCCTGCCAGTGCCACGGAGGGGTGACCTGTGTGTGGCTGATCTGCAGCGAGATGGGTGCAGACATTAGAGTAAGTGTTGAGAAACTCATATGGCAACTTGACCTCGCCACGTCGTTTTTTACTGTAATTTACACGAGCATCCGTTGGCAACAGATTGGAAAACTTAAAAAAGTCTCTTTACCACAAATAGTTTGAGCAGCTCTGGCCCACATCCTAACTGTGATCGAAGGTAGGAAGTGCCCTACTTGCTCAGGGATGGGGTGGGAGGGGAGCAAGTCATTCTGCCATGGGCGGTGGGGGAGGGATAGCAGGGTTTGGCTCCCCAGAAGTGACTTTGGGCTGGGCCTTGAAGGAGGAGTAGGAGTTTGCCGGGTGGAGAGGAGGGAAGGACATTTTAGGCACTGGGAACAGAATGTGCAAAGGCAGGCAATATGAGAAGCTGGTGGTTCAGGGAATGGCAAGCGACCTCGGGTGTTTGGCGAAGAGATGGCAGAGACGGCCCTGGAGAGGCAGCTTGGGGCCAGTTGGGAGGGCCTTGAATGCCAGGCTAAGGGGTTGAGTCTTAAGACTGTCCTGGAGGCAGCAGTCCTGAGGTGAGAGATGAGATCATGGCAGAGTAGGTGCTTTAAAGGACTGAAGGGCCATCAGGTGGTGTGTCCTTTTGGTCTTTAGCCTTCAGGAAGGCCCAGTGGGCTAAGTTGCTGGCGAGCAGGCCTCTCCTTGTTCCCTGAGGCAGCCAGGCCGTACTCCTGCTGGTACCTGGCTGCCCGGGAGTCCGTCCTGGCTGGACAGGTAGGCAGTCCTCTGGTGTGAGTGGCAGGCCTTCCCAGGCTGACTGGTCAGTGGATTGGCATCTGGTGCGGTCAGCTGGCCATGACAGACCCTCTTGTCCCCACTGCCTGATGCTCCCCGTGTTGTGAGCCGTCAAAGCGTGTGTGCTGGCCACTCCTCAGAGTGTGGCCAGGAGGAGGGCTGAGGTTGAGGCTGAGGTTGGGGGTTGGACAGGCCCCGAGAAGCTGGTGTGATGGCGTGGGGTCCTTTGAGGAGGTGAGCAGTGGACAACGGCCGGAAGTTGCATCCTGTATGAACCCTCTGACGGCCAGGGCTGAGGCCTGCATGTGTGGCCTGAGGAGCAAACGCTTGATTGAGGTGGCGAGGGACAGTTAATGTCCCAACCTGGGCCAGCTCAGGGGAGCAGACAGCTCAGTGTCGGGGAGTTGCTGCCGTGGTCCTGGGCCCAGGCACAGCCTTCTGTCCCAGGAGGAGCCGACCTGCCCTGCCCCAGGGCTGCTGGGAAGAGACCACGGTGCGCCTGGGCCTGCATGTGGCCACAAGTCCACGGAGGGGGCCAGCCTGCTGGAGCGGGCTGTGGGAAGCACCTCTCCCACGGCCCCACCCAAACCCTCCTCCTCTGGGGCCCCTGTTCGGGGTGGCCCAGCCTCCCGCTCCCTCCCTGCAGCTCCCTGTCAGCTGGGCCCCACACAGCAGGCCGGGCTGCCTGGCTGCAATTCTTTGGGGACTCCAGCTGCCTGGGAGCCTGCGGGCTGGGGCTGGGCAGGCCTTCGCAGCCTATCCAGGCGCGGGCTTCAAGGCCAGCAGTCATTGAGGGGCTTTTGTTGTGACCGTGGCCTCGGCTGTGCTTGGAGAGTCACAGCTTGAGTCCGGGGACCTCTGCAGCTCTCTGCCTCGGGCTGGGTGGACTCAGAACTGGCCGTAGCCCGAGGGTCTCCCTGAGCTGGGGTAGGGCAGCTCTGGGGCTGCTGCCCCACCCTCTCCCAGGGCTGGAGCTTTCCACTGTGCGTCCCAGGTGGCCCTTCTCCTCACGGGACCTCTGAGACTGTTCTGCGTGGCCCCGGGCCCTTTACCTCCCAGGTGGAATCCTCCAAGTCTGGCCCTTGGCTCCTGGCCACTGACTTGGCTTCTCTAGTGACTGAGCTCTGCTTTTCCCCTCCTCGATTCCCCGCTGTGGTTCTGTCGCCCGCCCCTGCCCCAGTTCCCTGGGCTACTGGTGAGGCGAGGACTCGCTGGCCCAGCTCCCAGGGCCCGCCTCCCCCAGGTTCAGGTAGAAACCAGATTCCTCCCTGGCAACTGCCAGTGGCTGCCTGCCCTCCCCGAGACCTGGCCCTGGGCCCAGGACAGTGGCCAAGAAAGGCTCCACTGCCCTTTTGGACTCACTCTTGTCTCCTCCTGCGCCCTTCTCTCCGCCTGGAGAATCCCTCTGCCTGAGGCTCCCTGCCCCTGCCCGGGGCCACAACGGGCTCCTTTCTGGGCTCCCAGACTTGCAGCGGGTCTGGCCACTCCTCTTCTCAGTGCCCAGTGTCCGCAGTGTGGGTGGGGCCTCACGTTTTGTGGGCAGAGGGCCTGTGCTCCCCGGTGGCAGTCTGGGATGGCTCCAGCCTCTGCAGTGGCTTTATCCCACTGTCCGTTGATCTCCCAGAGGAGGCTGCTGCCTGCAAATGCGGCGGGCGATCCGATTTCTGCCCAGCTTGGCCCAGCAGGCCCTGGACCGGGGCCTGCGGGGAGGCAAGGAGGTCAGCCTGACCCTCCTCTTGGCGGAGGTGGCCCGGAGCCTGGTAACGTAACCCCACACCTCGGGCAGATTTACCGGCTCTCAATGGGGCCTGTTGTGGCCGCGGATTTGATCCCTCTTGGCCTGCAGGGTGGGCAGGAGAAAAAAGCAGCTTGGGGCTCGCCTTCCCCCTGGGAGCCCTGGGGCCTCTCTGGGCCACAGTGGCTGGTCCAGGCTTGGGTTTGCCTTTCCGCCCCCGGGGCGAATCTCTGCGGGTGATTGTGTGTTTAGCGCTGGAAAGGATGACACTTTTGCTTTTTCCCCACCTTCCTGCCCCCACTTGCGTGTTGTAAACCACCTTTATACCACCCGCTCCTCACAGCCACACTGTGAAACAGGCAATCCGGTCCACGCCATTTCACAGATGTGGAAGCAGAGGCTCAGAGAGGTTAAGTGACTTTCCCAAAGCCACACAGTTAGCGGCTGGCAGGGTTGGGAACATAGCCAGGCCGTCTGGTCCTTGTTGGGTTCTTTTTCACGAGGCCACCCAATGTAAGAGTCTTGACAGAAGGTGCCTAGCCGGGCAGCCCTGCTTGACCTCTTGCTCTCTGATCAGTGGCAAGTGTGGTCAGTGAGCACAGAGGGTTGGGATTATTTCCTGAGAGGCCAGAAGAACCTTGCCTGGCCCGGGGCCCAGCCTTTCCCCAGCACCAGCCACAAACCCCCTTGGTAGCCAGAGGTGGCGGGGGACAGAGTGTGGCTGCTCCAGCTGAGGCATCTGCCCTGCCGGGGGGAGAGCTGGCCCTCTGAGCCTGTCCCGTGGGGTCTCAGGGGCTCCAGCAACCCCGGGGAGCTCTGGGTGCTTCTCCCAAGGAGGCGGGAGAGCAGCGTCGTTCGGCCCATTTGAAGGCTGGAGAAAGCGAGGCTCAGAAAGGCCCAGGGGCTGGTCTGAGCTGGTGGCCGGCAGAGGGGAAACTGGAACCCGCCCCTGATCCTAGACGTAGACCCGCACCGGTCGTGCTGCTGGGTCACACCAAAGACCTTGACCGGCCGAGCTCTGGGTTAAGAGGGAGGCCTTTGGTGTCAGAGTCATAACTGTTGCCATTCACTGAGCACTCCTGTGTGCCAGGGGCTCGTCGAAGTCTTGACCTGTGATATTTCACTTAGTCCTCAGAATAACCTCGTGTGGTCAATACCGTTTTTCTGCTCCATTTACAGCCAAGGAAACTGAGGCACAGAGAGATTAAGTGGCTTCCCAAGTCCTAAGAGGGGAAGCTGGGGTTTGAACGCCAGCAGAGTGGCTCCAGAGCACAGGGGCAGGACACACCTGTCCTATTCCTGGCACGGAGCCTGGTGCGCGGCAGGCCCTCCTTACACGTTTGTTGAGTGAATAATCGCGTGACCAAATGTGAGGTTTGCCAGGCGGTTCAGCCTCTCTGAATGTCAGTTTTCTCACCGCAAAGTGAGGACCGAGTCATCTTTCCTCCCACGTTGATGGGAAGGGTCCAGCATGGTGACATTTGAAAACACTGAGCCCAGGGCTTGGGCCTTGGTGGCTGTGGTCACTCTCAGGAGACAGTGCCATTGAGCTGCTCTGAACCGTGTCCTGAGAGCGGGTGGTGCTGCTCCGAGCTGTTGCTCTGGCGCTCGGCTGCTCTCCCCTGGGGACAGAGGCAAGTCCTCTCTGCAGGGGTGGCTGGGGGTGTCACCGTGGCCTTGGGCTTCCTCTGGTCAAGCCGGGGGAGCAGAGGGGCCGAGGGAGAGCACCGTGACTGCGTATGTGCCGGCCCTCGAGTTCCTGTTGAGCTCTACCAGCCTGCTGCGTGGTTCACACGCTCGTCAATTTCCCGGACCGTCTTCCACCGCGGCTTGGGGAGGTGGGGGCACTTGCCCAAGGCCCCATGGGTGTGGAGCAGGATTCCATCTGCCTTGGCCACTGCCCTCTGAGGAGCCCCCTCCAGTTGCTCACGTGTCCCCTGTGGGTTCCAAAAGTGGGGGGCAGATGCTGGGGACAGATTCAGATCAGAAGGGCCCCTAGAGGTCTCAGAGGTGCCTCCCACTTCAGCTGCCCCTGCATGTAATGAATCCCCTCCCACTCAGATTTACTCTCTTCGTAAATAGTTCTGACAGCAGGCTTTCTGCAGGGGGGACTCAGGAGACACAATTCCATCCTAGGCTCTGCCATAGATTTGCTGTGTGGCCTTGAGTAAGTCCCTTCCCCTCTCTGGGCCTTGGTGTATGGCCCTGTGAAGGGAAACCATGGAGGTCGCTGATACCTGCTGTTCTGCCCCTCCTGTAAGGGGTATGACTTATGTGTTGGGACCCAGACTGTCATTATCTCAGCCCGTTTTTGAGATACTGGGATATTGGGGACCTTCCACTCTGCCAGTTGGGACAACTGGGTTTGGAGTTGAGGACCAGGTTCTGGCATTTAATGGTCCTGAGACGGTGAAAAGCATGTGGCAGGGTGTAGTGGGGCTGGCCAGGGGGTCCCCGCTGGGTCCACTCCCCTCGCCCCACCCTGAGAACTAGAGGTTTGACAGATAACACCCAGCGTGGGGGAGAGTACAGCTTTGGGAGTTCACGAGATCCGGGTTTGAAGTCTGGCCTTGCCGCTTACCCTTGGCTACCCACTTGACCTCTCTGAGCCTGCTTCCTCACCTGTAAAATAGAGGAGGTGGAACTTTCTCCCTAAGGTGGAGGTGAGGATGGAATGGGTTGACGTGTGTGACTCCCCGGCAACCCGCTGACACTTAGCAGGTCCCCCATGGTGTCAAGGGGTCTGCTGAGTGTGGTAGGGAGGGGGTCAGAGAAAGTTCTGGAAGCCCTGCCAAGAGCTCTGGAGGCTGAGCCCGGGAATAGAAGACCCCAGAGATATAGGCTCCTGATGGCCAGGCTGGGCTCTGCCAGCCCCTGAGAGGCCACACTGAGTGGGCAGCATGGGCCTTCCCTCCCTCCCGGGGCTGCTGGCTGCATAAATTACTCGGCAGCCTTTGGGCTAATTTTATCTCTGTGGTTTTCATGAATCATTTCCCATCCGGGGGCGTGCGAGAGAAATGGAAACGGCTCTGCCAGCTGGGTGCCCGGGCGCCAGCCGCAGAGAAACGCCCGTGCCGAGCCCTGCTCATGTGCCTTTCGAAGGGTCCCTTCCCAGGACAGGGCACCCAGGGACCCCAGAAAGGGCCTCCAGGGGCTGGCTCCTTCCAGCCGTGTCCCTGTGCCTTTGCGTTATCATGATTTGGGGTAAATGAGCCACAGCAGGTCCTGAGGCTGAAATTTGGGCTCAATCGAAAGGAATTTGGAATCAAATGGTTTTCCCATGATGGTTAACGGCACCTGTTTTGACCTCAGTGGTGGAGTGGTTTAGCAGAGACCCCTGTGACCTGCCGGGGGACTTCTTTGTGGCCCAGCTCCAGGCGTTTGCACAAATGCTGAATTTTCGTAGTCACAGAATGCCGGAGCTGGCAGGTCCTAGTAGAAAGTCAAACCCCACCGCCTTGGGTAAACTGAGGCCCAGAGAGGGGAAGAAATTTATCTCAAGTCAGTGAATCAGTGGAAGAGGTCGGGCTAATAGTCATTTATTGACTGCTTACCACTTTGCTCACGGCAACCCTATTTGAGGATTATAACCCCCATTTTATGGAGGGGTAACTGACGGCACAGAAGGTGAAGAGATTCCCCAGGTGGCACAGTTGTAAGTGGTGGAGCCACGAATCACAGCCCCGTGGTGTCACTGCAGAGGCCACGTTCCCGGCTTCCACAGCACGCTGCCCCGTGGAGTAGGTTTGTGGGGCCACTGTGAGGTCGTCCTGGAAGCCGCCAGCTCCCACCCTGTCATTTCTTCTTTCGTTCACCAAGTGTGTATTGAGGAACATTCTGGACACTTGGAGCAGCCAGAGTGGACAGAGCCTGGGAGGCCGGCGAGGCCCCAACCCAGCACCCCCATCTCCCCAGAGGCTGGGTTCTCAGCGGACCGCGTCTACACAGCACGTTGGTCTCTGCCACGCGGGCCGCAAACCCGATGCTCGGCCCAGGCAGGGACGGTCCCTGAGTGACACAGGCCGGCTGGAGGTCTGGAGAGTAAGTGCTCGCCCGTTCCAACGGGGCCACCACCACCCAGCTCCGGCAGGCTGCTGCCACGTGGGACCACCTGCCTGTGTTGCTACTGCTTCTGATTTTCCAGAAAAGCTGAAAATCCACGTTTTTACACAAAATCTTCTGTTTCTTCAGTTGGCAACGAAAGCAAAAATAAAAATTGGAAAAAAAAACAAAACAGCTGCCAGTTTGCAACCTGTGGGTCCTTTCTTCTGCCGCCTCTCCACAGGCCTGTCTCTGGTTGGAGCAGGTTCCCTCAGGGGCCACCTCTCCCAGGAAGTCCCTTCACTCCCTGCCAGGGAAGACCCTACCGCACCCCCGATGGCAGTTTGTCTCCCCCACCCCCCGCTAGACTCCCACCTTGGAGTAGTGGAAAGGGCATATTCTTTTACTTGGATACACTCCAGACAGCTGCTGTGTAGCTTTGTTCAAGCCTCTTAACCTCTCTGAGCCTCCACTTCCTATCTGAAAAACAAGTAAAGTAAAACTGGACTCCCTAGGTTGTTGAAAGAACTAAATACAATCAGACAGAAACTCAAGTCAGGCAGGATTGGGGAAAAATGGAATTTATGGGCTCAGCAAAGTGAGAAGTCCAGACGCATCCACGGCGTCAGGCACAGTTGGATCCAAGGGCTCACGCTGTGTCAGCAGGACCGGTCTGTCCATCTTGCTCTGCTTTCTTCTGTGCTGGCCCCGTTGATAGACAGGCTGCCGTCCGTGGTGGCACCATGGCCGGCTGCCAGCAGATGCACACTGACGTTCTATTCTCCAGCAGCCCCTGTGCGCGGCGGATTTCTCCAGAGCCCCGAAACTGAGCTCCTGATTGACCGGGCCCTTTACCCTTCCCTGCACCGCTCACTGTGACAGGCAGATGTGCGCGCCTCTTGGTTGGTCCTGGTCACACCCCTATCCCAGAGTGGAGCATTTGGAGAAGGGGGCTCCCCAAGGACAGGAGGGGACTTGGTGCCGGAAGAAGGAATGGATGCCAGCAGGGGAACCTACAACGTTCCACCCAGGCTGCAAGCTCGTGAGGGCAGGACCCGTTCACCCTGGATCCCCAGCACCTAGGACGGTGCCTGGCACTCTGCAGCACGCGACCGCGTCCCGAGTGAGTGAGTGCGTATCCTCCGCGTGCACGTAGCACACCTGGGCTCAGCAGCATCTGTGCCCCTCCTTCCGGGGGACCGGGACGAAGGGCTTCACCTCCCCGGCGGCGTCACGGTTCCTCAGTGCCACCTCAGCGTGGACCGGTCAGCTTGGCCGGAGAAGCCCCAGAGACCCGTTTGTTTGGGGCAGCTTGACAAGCGGTGATTACAGTTACGCGTGATCCCACCGCCTTGCACGCAGGGATCATTCTCCAAAATCGTCTCGTCCTTTGTTGACCCTGTTGTTGCCGGGGTCCCAGGACTTTATGTCTGTTAGTCTTTTGAGACTGAGCTACGGGTCGAGCTTCGATGTCATCAAATGTGAAAAGGGGATATGGTCCACCCTGCAGGGTTGTGGAGTGAGTAATAAAAAAATAGAGCACCTGGCACAAAGTGGGGGCTCGAGAAGGCCGGGTTCCCTTGGAATCCCTGCAGATTAAGGTCTGTGCGAACCCACGTGTATGAGCCTTTCCAAGTATGCGGGAAGAGAATTCATTCTTTTTCTTTTTTTTTTTTTTTGTGAGGAAGACCAGCTCTGAGCTAACGTCCGTTGCCGATCCTCCTCTTTTCTTTTCTTTTTTTTTTTTTTTTGCTGAGGAAGACTGGCCCTGGGCTAACATCCGTGCCCATCTTCCTCCGCTTTATATAGGATGCTGCCACAGCATGGCTGACAAGCAGGGCGTCTGTCCGCGCCCGGGATCCTCACCTGCGAACTCCGGGCTGCCGAAGTGGAGTGCGCGAACTTAACCGTTACACCACCGGGCCGGCCCCCGGAGAGTTAATTCTTAATAAATGGCCATTGCAGATACACACAGACATACAGACACACTGACACCCACACACACAGTTAGGGAAGAACCCCAGTCTCACGGCGGAGATGCTAAATGTGCCCAAGACTCCGTGGATCAGTGAGACAGCGTATTAGTGGATCATCAGCCTGGTAGTGCCGGTTACCGTGATCCCAAGTCCCGGGGTGACATTATGGACCCAGATGGTGACTGTGCGGACAGCGGGTTACACTGCACCGGAAGAACTCAGGCCCAAGGGCTCCGCACCTTTTGCAGCAAACAGTAAACAAGCCAGTCCCCCTTGTTGCACGGTATTGATGCTGTGGTCACCTTGACCTACTTAACTACCTATGTGAGTAGCTACTGAAATGGCTCAGGGAATGGGGACGCCTTATAGTTTGACATACTCCCCAGGGACCCTCTGGACCCCTGGTGGACCACCTCTCCCATCACTCACACACACACACACACACACACACACACACACACACACACATACACACACGCATGCATGCACTTTCCTTCTCCAAAGATGGAATGGTGGCCAGGCTGCCTGGTAGTGAGCTCCCCGTTAGAGGTATTCATGCAGGCTTGGTGATGATACATACTGTGGCTTCGAGCATCTTGCATTTAAGACTAGTGCCTCTCAAACTCTACTGTGCATACGAATCACCTGGGGATCTCCGTTTTTTAGGGAGACTCTGATTCGGGAGGTCTGATTCGGGGTGGAGCTCGGGACTCTATTTCTAATAAATGCCATGTGATGCTGACACTGCTGGTCCGTGGACCACACCTTGAGAAGCAAGGATTTGGGGACTTTTGAGATTTCTTTGAATTCTGAGATTCTGGGTGAGACTGGGCGAATCAACAGCCAGTGGGAAGGGCAGGGGCCGGACGGAGCAGTGAGGGAGGAGGAGGAGACTGCAGAGGTAAAGGCTGGGGCTGGGGCTGCCGGGCTGGCCCCAGGCCCCGGGGCCCCTTATGGCCCTGCAGCCCCTCCCGCCACAGGCCGTCCCCTCTGGACTCGTGGTGTAGACAGAGAGGCCCCTTTCCTTGTAGCTAAAACACCACGTGGTGTTCCACCACGTCCTCCCTCACTAAGTAGTGGCTCCAGCTCCGTGGTCAGGAGGAGCGAAGGTGTGCGAATGCGCAGAACATTCTGGAGAGGGGCTGAGAGACCAGAGGGCTGGGTGAGGGGCTGCCGAGCACAGACTGATGGTGGGGTTCAAATCTCCCACCGCCTTCCTCTGGGAGGCCTTGAGCAAGTCACTTCCCCTCTGGGCCTCCGTTTCCTCGTCTGGAAAGGAGGGCCTTGGACCGGGAGGTCTGGTGCATCCTTTCAGCCCTAACAGCCGGCGGGAGGCAGTGAGATGCGAGAGCAGGCGATGCGTTGCGTCTCCCCAGGCCCCGGCCGCGGTCCGTGCAGGACAGCTGATTGTCCTTAAACGAGTCTACATATCCAGGCCTCTTGCATGCACGACCTTCCCACCCTCCCACTTTGTCATCTGCAAGTGTGGCCGCCCTGGGCCCCTGGTAGCCTCAGCCCAGACAGCCCCCACTGCGGGCAGCCTGCCCCTGCCCCCCAGGCACACCCCCCCTTCTCCCCGAGCCTTATTTGGCTGTGCTCGACTCGGTGCTTGGAATCCTGGAGCCAGGTTGGACTCGGGGAATTTGGTTGGACTGCAGGGGCCCCTTCCACGGAGAGAGCAGGTGCTTGAGAGGAGCCCCCCTCCCCCCGCCGTCTCCTCCTTTCCTCACCTCCTGTTCCACCCACTGGCGTGCTGGGGGACAGGGGAGGTGTCAGGGCGGCAGCCGGGGGCTTAGTTTTTCAACTGTTAATTTGGATATGTATTTTTTTATTTTTTATTATGCAAAAAAGGTAGATAGAAGAGTATAATAAACTTCCACAGAGTTAGCACCCAGCCTCAACAATTAATAACTCCTAGGCATTACTAATATATTTTTAAAATCAGAAATGCGTGCATCTGGTGTAAAATTCAGAGAGAAGTAAGTCTCTCCCCTCCCTTAGCCCTCAATCCCAGGAGCAGCAGCTGTCACAGCTATTCTGTGCATCCATGAGCACAGATAAATGTGTATGTCCTTTTCATTTTCTTAAAATGGGACATGTTTGTTTTATATAACACACATTTATATAGCTTACTTGCTTTGTGTCAGACGTCATTCTAAGTATATTACAAATATTAACTCATTTAATCCTCATAACAGCCTTCCCAGGGAGGTGCTGTTAATATCCCCAGGCACAGAGAGGTTAGGGAACTCTCCTGACATCACACAGCGGTAAGTGGTACAGTTGGAAGGTGAACCTAGGCAGACCCGCACCGGAATCTGTACTCTCAACCACCATTCTCTGCTGCCTCTCGAATTATACACCCTGTTCTTTACCTTGATTTCGTTTTCACCACTAATTCCATAATCCATTCGGCAGACGTGGATTGTCTGCCTCCTCTGCACCAGGCACTGTTGTGGTGGCAGAGGATACAGTGATGAACCAAACAGATAAACATCTCTGCCTTCCTGGAGCTTCCATTCTAGCTGGGGAGACAGAAAGCCAATAATATAAATGAGCACTACATAAATTTGACGGTGAGTAGTGCTCAGGAGAAAAAATAAAGCAAGGAAGGCAGGGGAGACAGTGTCGGGGGTTGCAATTTTATATTGGGCGCCAGAGAATGTCACATTGAGGAAAGGCCTGAAGGGAGTGAGGGAGCGAGCCCTGTGGGTGTCTGGGGGAACAGCATTCCAGGCAGAGGAACAGCCACTGCAAAGGCTCTAGACAGGAGCATGCCATGTTGCAGGCTGAGCAAGGCAGCCCCTGTGACTGTGGCTTCAGGCCGGAAGGAGAGGTGGCTCGGTCCAGGGTGGTGGCCGTGGAGGAGCGGGTGGAGTTCGTTTCCTCGCCTCCTTCTTTGAAACAGCTGCCTGTTGTGTGGCTGTGCTGTCACAGAGTCAGCCAACCTCCAGACGGACACGTTGGTTGTTTCCAGTTTTTTTGCTACTCCAGACAGCGCTGCAATTGAATACGCGTACGCATGCGTCTTGGAGGAATTCCTGGAAGTGAAATGGCAGGATTGAAGGTTGTGTGCATTTTTGAATGGTTCCCGGTGCCAAACTGCTCTCCACAGAAGCCCCAGTGCCCCAGCAATGCGGGAGAGAGCGTGCTCAGGTTATAGCTTCAGGTTAGGTCTCGGGCTTAGGGGAGAGGGTTGGCCGGGGGTGAGATACTGCGGGCCCACCCGATTTCCCCCTTTGTAGGGCAAGGCACCATCGAGGTGGACGCTTTATAGATGCGGGCTGGAGTGGAAAGAAGTGTAGCAGGAAGAGCAGAAGTGGAGCGGATTTCAGGACCAGTTGATTCCACTGTGTCAGTTAAAGTCCCCATCTCGGGGATGTTTTCCAATCCCAAACGGTTCTCGGATTCTCCGGCACCACTGAAACTAACTACCCAGAGGTGGGACAGATCCTACAGGTTGAGGACTCACTTCCACAAGACTGTCCCCACTTCAGACGCCAGTCGCAAGTCCTGGGCCACCCGTACTTCTGACCAACACAAATCAGGAATTTCCGCAACCCTGCCGCAGGGTTCTGTAGTTTGCTAGAATGACTCTTGGAACTCAGGAAAATGCTTTACTTACTATTGTTGCTTTATCATAAAGGATGCAACCCAGGAACAGCCATATGGAGGCAAGGTGTGGGGAGAGGGGCGCAGAGCTTCCAGGCCCTCTCCGGGCACGCCACCCTCCCGGCACCTCGGTGTGTGCACCAACTAGAAAGCTAAGAATTTGTGTAGAGCTCAATCTCCAGGCCCCCTCCCCTCCCCGGAGGTCAGTGTGTGGGGATGAAAGTTCTAACTCTCTAATCTCTTAGTCTTTCTGGTGACCAGCCCCACCCTGATGCTCTCTAGGGGCCCCATCCTCAGTCAGCTCATTCCCGAGTAAACTCAGGTGTGATAGAAGGGGCTGCTTATGAAGAACAAAAGACACTCCTATTGCTTGGGAAATTCCAAGGGTTTTAGGAGCTCTGTGCCAGGAACTGGGGACAAAGACCAAATGCATTTCTCACTACACCACGCTTTCCCTCTGGTCCGCTGTCCTAGCTTTATCCTGAGGGTGCTTCCTGCCCAGGTCCTCTGCAGGACACGGCTGCCATTTGCGACAGTGGCTGCGTGCTTTCTCCCGAGGGCAGGCTCAGCTTCTCCCGGATATCAGCAGGTCCTGTGAGGGAGGTGTGGCACCTGGACAAAGTCCAGTTCTGTCCGTGGGGAGGAAAGGGGGAATGGGATCCAGCCGAGCCACCAGCAGTGCCCACCGTGAGAGGCAAACACATAAAAAGGGTGCTATCCTTCACCGCCTTCTCCTCTCGACTCACTCACTTGACACTGCTCCTGCCCACTTCTTATCAAGGTCTTCCCAACGTGGGAGCCAACATGGTACCTCTCAGAGGTTCTGCAGGAGGAGCCACCGAGGGAGAATGTGCTCCCCGGGCCCGGGACAGCTGCACGGCTGATGCTCAGTGGAAACTGCAATGCAGATGAAGGCCTGAAACCCGATCGGCTGTGACCGGGGCAAGAGCCTCAACTGGCTGCACCCCAGTTTCCCCAGCTGCAAAATCAGGGGCTGGACGGGGTCAGAGGTCCCCACGTGGGAGTTCCTTGGCTTAAGGGCCCCTGTAGAATTTTTTCTTTGTTTTTATTAACAGATAAGTACATATAGAAAAATGCACATTTTATAACAGCCTGACTCACTGTATTTTTACAAACTTAACACACCCATGGGAGCAGCACCCAGATCGAGAAAGAGAGCATGACCAGCACCCCAGAACTCCGTTTCCTGCCCCTTTCTAGTTATTGCCAGGGATAACCACTAACACCTCTACCACCACAGTTTTGCCTATTTTTTTAAACTTTGTATAAATTGAATGGTACTCTTCTTTTCTCAGCGATATGACTCATCCATACTGTAGGATGTAGCTGTCACTCATTCTCGTTTCTGCGTAGTATCCTATCCACCAAGCTATTTTTTTTTTTTTTGGTGAGGAAGATTAGCCCTGGCATAACATCTGTTGCCAATCCTCCTCTTTTTGCTGAGGAAGACTGGCCCTGGGCTAACATCCGTGCCCATCCTCCTCTACTTTATATGTAGGACGCCGCCACAGCATAGCGTGATAAGTGGTGTATAGGTCTGCACCCGGGATCCGAACCTGTGAACCCTAGGCCGCCAACTTAACCACTATGCCACTGGGCCAGCCCCCTATTTTTTAAACATAAAGAAGTGTAAGGATATCATACAGTTCCCTGTAATCAGCTGGACAAGTGAATGAGCGTGCGGAATTGCTTTGCTTTCGCTTATAATGTAACAACTAATCAATGTGTTAACCCTGGTTATCACATAACCTGTGTGGATAGGAAAAACTAGGAAAATGAGTGAATTATTACTCAATGCATGTGATATGTTTAGTAGAGAAAATCTTTCAAATGGGATCATAAAGAAGAATAAACACAGAGGTGCTTCGTGGTAGAAATATTGGGGCCCTTAAGGATCAATTGGTCGATTGATGATTGATTCATTCATCAAATGTGCATAAAGTGCCACTTCTATGCTTGGTCTTCAGTCTTTAAGGTGGATTTCTCCCTCCTCCCAAATAATTGGTTGGACCTCAGCATCTAATGACAAGTGGGTAAAGATGGAAGGATCTTAGATAGTATCTTCTCTAGCAATTTCTAAACTAAATGAATATGAAGAGTTCCTTTAAAGAACTTGAAGCAGCATTTTTTTTCTCATAGGCAAAAGGAAGAAAACAGAAACTCTCTTTAACATAACCCCGAACTAACCACTAGTGACATCTCAAAATGTATCCTCCCAGACTGGGTGCACAAATCCATATAGCTATATATATATATTTTTTAACAGAATTATTTTGTACCCATCTTTTCACAACTTTCATTTTTAAAAAATGGACTTTATTTTTTAGAGCAGTTTTGGGTTCGCAGCAAAATTGAGCGGAAAGTACGGAGAGTTCCCATACACCCCGTCCCCACACACGCACAACCTCCCCCACTAGGGACATCCCCTACCATGGTGGGACATTTGTTACAATTGAACCTACATTGACACGTCATGATCACCCAAAGCGCGTGGTTTACATTAAGGTTCACTGTTGGTGGTGTACATTCTGTGGGTTTGGATAAATGCATAATGACACGTATCTGCTGTTATAGCATCATACAGAATGGTTTCACTGCCTTAAAAATCCTCTGTCCTCTGCCTATTTGTCCCTCCCTCCCCTTAACCCTTGGCACCACTGATCTTTTTACTGCCTCCAGAGTTTAGCCTTTTCCAGAATGTCATATAGTTGGAATCATATAGTATGTAGCCTTTTCAAATTGTCTTCCTTCACTTACCAATAACTTTCATTTTTCTTTAACAATACATTGACTGTGTGTTTCCATGTCAATAAATATTCTTCTAAAGCGTTGTTAATTGCTGTCTAATATTTCATTGTGCACTCTATATTAACTTCTCTCCTGTTGTCGAAGTTTAAGTTGTGTCCTAATTTTTGCTGCTAAATGGCATCGCAGAGGACAGCCTTGTGGGTAAATCTTTGCAGACGATTTAATGATGTGCTTAGCATAAATTCCTGGATTGGGGATTGCTCCTACAAATGTCTTGCTCACTGCAAGCCTCTTGATATGTGTTGCTAAATTGCCCTCAAGAAAGGTCATACCGATTTATATTCCAGCCAGTAGGCTGTGAGGGTATTTCCCCTCCACTCTTGCCAACTCTGAATATCATCGAGATTTTTAATCTTTGCCAACTTAACAGAGGAAAAATGATATTTATTTGTTTTCATTTATATTTATTTGAGTATTAAAGTTTTGCAGTTTTCCATGAAGTGTATTGGCCATTTGTCTTTCTTCCTTTGCAAATTGCTTTTTCATGTTATTTTCCATTTTCCCTATTGGTATGAGCATCTTTATAGTTTAGATTTATTAAAAGTGTTTCTCTATTGAGGGTGTTAACTGCTTATGAAGGCCCTCTTTTAACGTTAACAAATTTTCACCAACTTACCCACCTGATGTCTGTTATACTTTTAAAATAATAAATAAAATGAGTGATAATAACTAATATTTATAGAGTGCTTATTATGTGCCAGGCGTTACGTAAAATAGCCCTGTGAGACAGGTTCTGAGGTCAGGCCCATTGGACAGATGAGGAAACCGAGGTGGAAGTGGTTAATTAATTTTCTCAAGGTTACACACCTGTGAGCGGCTGTGCTGGTGTCAGCTGGTAACAAAACACGGGGTGACATAGGGCTTCTATGAATTCAGTAACACTTTTTAATAAATGTATCTTTCGTTCATCACGAAAGTATCCACATACATGTGGAAATCTTGAGGCGTGTCATTCATTCTCTCTGTAGGCGGGGCTTCCTGGGCATATAAATTCAACAACTCCCTGTAATAATTCCACGCTCTCTCCCCATTACCCTCATGGTTTTCTGTTAAAACCACGTTGGACCTTTAATTTTTCAGGAAGGGGAAGTCGAAGCTCAGGACAAAGCAAGAACTTGCTCAGGGTCACCTGAAAAGCTTATGGCACAGCCAGGACTGAGACCCAGGACTGAGGATACCCAGCCCGGTCAGTGTGCGACTTGGGCCAGCCCCCTAATTGCTTATCCCTTTGTTCTCAGAGGGGACGACAAAGGATGCTGTGGCGGTACCAGAGCAGGTCTGCCAGATTCTCATGGTGCCAGCCTCTAGGGAAACCAAGTGGGTACAGGCTCCCAGTCCTCTGGCCACCCTGGTTGCTGGGCATTCCAGGCCCCTGGCACCCTGCCAAGGGTGAAAACAGAGCTGCAGCCTCCTGAGCTGCATTCTGCCCCCTCCTCTTGGGTTTGCATCTCATGGCTGGGTTTGCAACATGCCTAATCTCTGCATGTGCAGACTCAGAGGAGCCAGCTGAGAGGGAACATTGCCAGCAGCTTCTAGTCCTCCATGAGGCCTGCTGACCACCCCTCCCCCAAGTCCCTCACTGGGCAAGCAGGGCCAGAGCCATCTGCAGAGTCGGTTGCTGGAGCTTCACCTGGCTCAGGCCTTACAGTGCCCGCTGAGGTGGACCCAGTGAAGGACGCAAGCCTGTGTGCCCTCTCTCTTCCAAACGGAAGTTCATTTGGTCCTGCCACATCCCATCTTCCCCCTCCCTGTCCCCGTGGGCTTCATGACAGACACAGAAAGGAGCTGTCATGCACATCAGTCATGCAAGTGAGGCTTGATCCTGCTTCTCCAGGCAGCTGGACTCCTCCAAGAATGGAGAGAACTTAATTGTGCAGTCAATAAATAGGTGTCAGATAATGAGAATTCTGTAACCCATCATGTTTCCCTTTTTGCTTCAGCTGCCACGAGGTTCAGAATCGAGTGAAAAGCTAGATCACCAACCATCTTACGACAGATTCTTGGTATAATTGGCGTCACTCTTTCTCCATGAGGTCTCTGGTTGCTCAACTGTCCTGCTGAGTGTTTGTGTTATAAATCATCGCCATTCTTTTATGTGATGAAGGTGGGATGTAAATGAAAAATAAGACGTGAAAGGAGGTGACCTGTAGGCATCTCTACTTTGAGATACAAATGTGTGCTTTTCCCAGAAGGGGCTGGTTTTCCCAGGACCATTTAAGGACTTAGAAAAATGTCTGTGTGCCTTTCCCCTCCATCTCTCTCTCTCTCTGTCTCCCTTTTCCTTCCCACTTGCATTTTTCCGCCCCCTTTCCTCTCCTCTCTCCTTCTTCCCATCCATTCTCTATTCTGTTGCTATTGCCTGCTTTTCCCTCCTTCCCCTCCCTGCTTTCCAGTCTTTCTTTCCTCCATCCCCTCTCCCCTCTCTCCTCTTCCTGCTCAACCCCTTGCCTCTGGGCAGCCAGCTTAACATTAATATCCCTGACAAACCTGTAGTACGTGGCTCTTGGAAAGGCCTTGCCCCAGCCTTTCTCTCATTTATTCCTTGTGGGGACAACCTGGCAGTTGTGATTATTTCCATTTTACCAAGGAAGACGTGGAGGCCTACAGATTTTGAGTGATGTGCCCGTGGCCACACAGCTCGTACGTTACAACTTATCAACAGATGGGGGCTCCAGGCCTCGAGAGTCTAATTCCACCCGACTCTCCACTGCACCCCAAGGAGGAGAGGCTCCAAAACAATAACCCGCCCCCCTGTCTCCCCTTCTGAGGTCCCTTTAAGAGTGGAGATTCTCAGTGGGGCCAGCGGGACACAGAGAGGGCCAGAGAATTAAGACATGGGTCATTTGGTCATTAATTCATTTGGCTGATGTTTATTGAGGACATGCTACGTCCTGCACAAGGCTGAGGCCAGGCAAAGGCAGGCAAGACCCCGAGGGTGCAAAATTTAATGAGGCGCTCACTCCCAAGTGCCATTTCTGCAAGTGCATGACCCCGAGGGCGGGTGCCTCCTTAAGGTTCATGCCCTGGCAACTTGCTTGTCCTTGGCACACTCTGCCCCGGTGCCAGGCACTGTTTCAAGTGCTGGCGATTTAATGGTGAGCAAAGGAGCCTGCACCCTGCCCTTCGGGAGGTATAATCTATTATAGGAAACAGATACTGATCAAACCGTTATGCTAACAAAAGACTTTTAAGTGTGACAGGTGCCGTGAGAAAAGAGACTTGGGGCTGGAGAGAGTATTTTGGGGTGGGGGAGAGTGAGGGCTGAAGGATGGGTAGGAGTTTTCCAGGTGTGCTGCCGGCAGAGGACACAGCAAGTTGACAGGCGCCACAGCAGGGTGGGGCTGGTGGGGGGCAGAGGGGCCAGAGCAGGGAGCCCAGTGCAAAGTGGTCCCAGTCTGTTTCTAATACAGTGCCAGAGTTGGCAAACGATTGACTTGTAAAAAATAAATGCAATCCAACAGAGAGTTCAAAGCCACTCTTAATGAGGTCATGCACATCCCCTTCCTGATCAGCTCTCTTCAGGGGGATGTGCAGAGGCTGTGTCGAGCCCCCTCCACACTCATCTCCATCCGCTTCGTACAGCAATGTCTGTGATAGAAGCTAACATTTGCCACATTTTCCAGATGAAGAAATGGGAGCACAAAGTTATATAACCCACTGTCTTAGTCAGCTCAGGGCTGCCATAACAAAATGTCACAGACCGGGTGGCTTAAACAACAGACATTTATTTCTTGCAGTTCTGGAGGCTGGGAAGTCCAAGATCAGGGTGCTGGCTGATTCCGTTCCCGGTGAAGGCTCTCTTCCTGGCTTGCAGACCGTTGCTTTCTCACTGGCCTCACCTGGTGGAGAGAGAGCTCTGGTGTCTCTTCCCCTTTTTAAAAGGGCACCCACCCTATTGGATGAGGGCCCCACCCTTATGACCTCATTGAACCTTTATGACCTCCTCACGGGCCCTTCTCCAAATACAGGCACATCAGGGGTCAGAGCATCAACATATGAATTAGGGGTGGAGGGGACACAAACATTCAGTCCATAACACTTGCCCAGGGTCACATAGCTAACCAGTGGGATTTGAACACAGCTCTGGGGCCCAGGCTCCCAACCACTAGACTTAACTGTCTCGGGATGTGTTGTGTGAGTGTTGCCCATCCACGTGAGTAGTGCTTCTCAGGACGAGGGGTGTTCAGTGATCCTTTACGAATCTATCCGGGTCTTGCCCCCACCTGGCAGCTGGACATGTGGGCTGAGGTCTGAACTCACCTCAGCGTGATTCCGGTGGTGATCCTTCTGGAAGAGGACTGGGCTGAGGGTGGGGCATGGAGGTAAACCAGACCTGACACATAATGCTTAAGCTGGGGGTTCTCCTGTTTCCAGTGGACCCAGAGGGGGCCCCAGGCTCCAGTGCAGACTTCACCAGGAATGGACTGCGTGACCTTGGGCAAGTCATTTGACATCTTCCAGCCCTAGGTTCCTGCCTCGGTGACCCCCAAGCCCTGAGCCCTCACGGGTGGCTGGGGGCCATCCCGCGGGCTATGAGATCCGCCAGGCACCAAGCGCGGAGCCCCTCCTATACCGCTGCCAGAGGGCAGGCGAGCTGCAGACGCCGGGTCCCCACCCCAGGCCGTGCGGATGGGGCAGGGTGCGGAGCCGGCGGGTTGGGTGTCCGCTCCGGCGCGCCGCAGGCCGCGCTGCAGCCGTGCCCAGTGCGCTGCGGAGGGCGGGAGGGCGCGCGGGGAACCGCTCGTGCGTTTCGCAGACCTGCCCCGACCCCCGCCTCCCAGGCGCTCTCACCCCCCCCAGACGCCCGCTTGGCGCCCCCCGGCCCGCGTGGGGGCCGAGCCTCGCGGGAGGGGCTGGAATTCCTCCCCGGCGGGGCCCCCTCCCGGACGCTCGCTTCCTCCCGCTCCCCGCGCGCCCCCCTCCCGGCCGCCAGCCAACTGCGTGCCCCCGGGGCCGGCAAGAAGCCACATGCCCCCGCAAGGAATGCCGGGCCTGGCGGGCGGGGGGCGGGCGCTGGGCAGGGCCCGGCCGGGCAGGGCAGGGAGCTCCCCGCCTGGAAGGTTGGTGAGAGGCAAAGAGCGAGCACGCGCCCTCCCGGCCCCCCGCGCCGCCCCTGCGCCCGGCCGGTGCGCCGCCCTGGCCCGATCGCAGGATCTCACACTTTTTCCCCGCCGGACACTGGACGGGACGACCAGCGGGCATCGGGGGCTGGGGGCGCCCCGGGGGCTGGGGCGGGGCGGCTCGGTCGGCCCGGGCAGCCCGCGCCCCCCTCCGCGCGCCCCCTGTCCCCGCCGGCTCGGAGGAGGGGGCAGGCCGTCCTGTTTCCCCACACCCCTCCCAGCCGCCGCCGGCTTTGGGGCCCCGGTGGGGAGCAGGGGGCTGATTAGCCGAGGAGCAGGGGTGTGGCCAGCGGGGCCCTGGGTAGTGAGTCACACACGCTGCTCGCCCAGTCCAGGGGCCGAGCGAGATCCCAGCCCGAGCTGCGCGCTGCCCTGGCCCGAAGAGTGTCCACGGGCTTGGCATGAGGACCCTGGGGTGCCGAGGGAGGGGCTGAAGCCCTGCGCGGTGGTGGAGGAGGGCGGTAAGCAGAGGGCTGGGATGACTCCCCTAGACAGCGGGGTGGGGCTTGGAGTCAGGGCTGGTCCGCCGGCCCGGCCCACACCAGGACCCCCAGGCCCCGCCTGTACCTGCTCTGAGCTGGCAAAGCGGGCCTGGCTGCATTCCCTGGCAGCCTCCGGGTGAGGGGCTGTGCAGCCAGGCGCTGAGGGCTCATTTCATCTGCCCGCCCCCCTTGGCCCCAGCAGGACTTAAGTCGATCCCTCCCCTGCTCCCCATTGCAGAGTTTTGTGCCGTGGCTCCTGTGGGTTCCCCATACCTTTGTCCTTTGCTCTTGGGGTCCAGGCTGTGCCTGGACCTGGCCTGCGCTGCCCCGACCCCTGACCCCATGGGGCTGGTGGCTCCAGTCGTCCCCAGGACCAGCCCGGGATAGAGATGGCATTTCCTCTTGGCTGGGCTACAGCTGTTTTTGTTGTCTGTTCTCAAGCGCTTCCTCTGGGGATGGCAGGGAGGGTAACCAGACTCCATGGGACCCCTGCTTGCCCTCTCCGCCGCTCACCCCTCTTCCCCTGTCTCTTTGATCCTCTTCCTGTGCTGGTCCCGCCTTCGCGTCCCCAGGACAGAATGACTGAGAACATGAAGGAGTGCCTGGCGCAGACCAAGGCGGCCGTGGGGGAGATGGTGACCGTGGTGAAGACTGAGGTCTGCTCACCACTCCGCGACCAGGAGTATGGCCAGCCTTGGTGAGGCCCCTATGTGGGGACAGGAGAGGGAGAAGGGGGACTCGCTGGGCTGGGTTGGTTGAAGACCCTGGGGAGAGTTCCCACTCCTGCACACCTTCCTTCCCTGCACCCAGCAGCTCCTGGGACCGGAGGTGAGCACAGGCTGTAGAAAACTCCAAGCAGTGAGTGGCCTAAGAAGGCCTGGGCTCAGGTGTCAGGACTCCTACTGCTCCACTATGAACGGGCGGGCTGCCTGGGGCTCCTCCACCTGCCCCATGCTCCCGTGGCCTCCTGGCCAGGTCCTCGGCTTCTCTGTCCCCCAGCCTCTCACTCTCTGATGGCGTCTTTGCTTTCTTTACTGGTCCCTGTCCTGGCCAGTTCTAGGAGACCAGACCCCTCAGCCATGGAAGTGGAGCCCAAGAAACTGAAGGGGAAGCGTGACCTCATCATGCCCAAAAGCTTCCAGCAAGTGGACTTCTGGTGTAAGTGGAGCTTGGGGCTCTCCCTGCGGTCCTCCTGCCTTCAGCCCCACCCCACATCTCTGCTTAGGGACTCTGTAGCAATAAGACTGATGACCGGCATTCCCGGTTACAGGTCCTTACACAGGATGGGCCTCAGTTACTCCTCACCACTAGCCATTGTGGGGGCTGTTATTGGTCCCATTTCCCAGGTGAGGACACTGAGGCTTGGTGAGGGTGAAGTAGCCCGCCTCGGGTCCCACAGCCCGCAGATGCACAGTTGCGATTCAAACCCAGACCCATCCGACTCCAAAGCCGTGCTCTTTCTTCTACTTTTTCAAACTTGACACAAAGGGAGCTAGTGGTTTTCTTAGCGGTGGCAGATGTGTCCTTTTAGCCCCCAGGGAGGGTAATGGGTGATTGCTACTGAAGACCCAGGGGCCTGTGGCTGGATAGGGTGGAGCCAGGGCTGGGACTCCCCAGGCCCATGCAGTGTGCTTTCCACCACCCTACACTGTCCTCAGGGTGGGCTTCCCATCAGCCCCTCAGCGACCTCCATGGAGGTCCTACCTCCCTGCGACGACTAAGGCTCTCTTTCCTCTTTCCATCCCTCCAGTCTGCGAGTCCTGCCAGGAGTACTTTGTGGATGAGTGCCCGAACCATGGTCCCCCGGTGTTTGTGTCTGACACGCCTGTGCCCGTGGGCATCCCAGACCGGGCCGCCCTCACCATCCCACAGGGCGTGGAGGTGGTCAGGGAAGCCAGTGGGGAGAATGATGTGCGATGCATTAACGAGGTCATCCCCAAGGGCCACATCTTCGGCCCCTACGAGGGGCAGATCTCCACCCAGGACAAATCAGCTGGCTTCTTCTCGTGGCTGGTGAGTGTCCCCTGGGCTGTTCCATGGGAGAGGGTGCCGAGGAACGTGGAAGGAAACCAGCAGGGGGAGCCATATGCTGGCGGCCTAGCCTGGCCAAAGAGCTTTTCTGCCATCACTCCGGGACACGTGCGTGATGGATCTTTCTATCCCCTTGCCCCAGTGAATGGCTGCAACCCTTGGTGGCTGAGGGCCATGCTGAACAGCCCATCTGGCAGTAGTCGGCAGAACCAGTGGTGGGGCTCCAGGGAGCCCACGCAGCCAGCCAGGCAGAACTCAGGGCCATTTTCCCATGAATCCTTGTGTGTGTCTGGCAGACCATTCAGCTGAAAAAGCAGTAATACCAGGTGCTGGACGTAAAGCCTTCAACCGGACAGACACGGTCCCTGCCCTCGGGGAGTGGGCAATCTGGTGGGGAAACAGGCATTGGACAAGTCACACACGTGTGATACTTGCTACTGAAGGGGGCAGAGAGGATGCTCTGGGAGCAGCGGGAGGTGCCAGTGTGCATAGTGCTTAGGAATTTGGGGCCTGGAGCCCAAGTTCATTATGTCAACCAGCTTTGCTATTTACTATCGAATGTGACCTTGGACGAGTCATTGAGCCTCTCTGGGC
The DNA here is from genome assembly GCA_031878705.1 of Tapirus indicus. NCBI lineage: Eukaryota > Metazoa > Chordata > Mammalia > Perissodactyla > Tapiridae > Tapirus > Tapirus indicus. Next base: position 12,785,076 of record CM062928.1, read on the forward strand.
CTGTTCTGTCACAGGAGAATCACAGCTGATGGTGAAGCTTAAATGAGTCTGTACTATAAAGTTCTTAGAATCATACTTGCCCTTCGTAAGCATGCAGTGAATATCAGCTGTCATTATTTTTCTTGGCCTACTTGAGGGCTTTGGGCTAGACTTCCTTTAGCCTACGACCAGAAGAATGAGTAGCGGTCGTGGAAGGGGATGGAAAAGTGCTCCAGGCAGACGGAACAGCGGAGAGAGGAACTCTGCGAAGTTCAGTGGGCGACAGCAATGGGCCCGGCAGGCAGAGTGGCGAGGAATCGGCAGGAGGGGGACGCAGGGGCCAGATGCTGCTGCGTTTCATAAGCCGGGGCGAGTGCATCCTCCACCCTGTGGGGGCCAGGGGAAGACACTGAAGCTTTCGAGCAGAGGTGTGACTCGGTTAGGCTGCACAGTGGAGAATCGGGATTAAAGGCTGGGATGGGGGTTCAGGGAAGAAAAAGTGATGGCTTAAACTCAAGAGCTGGAGGAGGGATATTGGAGGAAGGGGAGAGAATCGCCAAGATTTGTTGATGGATGGGATGTGGAGGTGAGGAAGAGGGCTTTTCAAAGATCTGAAGAGGAAGGATTATCAAAGACGACTCTCAGGGCTCAAATCTGAGCAGAGATGGCGGAACATGGGACAATAGAGAAAGGCAGGCTGTGAGGTAGGAGTATCATTCATTATTCATTGAATAATCATTTCCTGAGGGTCTCCTGTGTGCCAGGCACTGGGCTGGCCCTGGGGATCAATCCTGCCCTCCTCGAGTTTACTGTGGGGGAGATGGAATGAATCAAAGAATACGGTAAATAAATTAAAATTACGACTGAAAGGTGATGGAGAGACGGTGAGGCTGGGAGCAAAGTGCACAAGCAGGGGGACTGGTGTGGCCAGAGGTCAGAGAACACTTCTTGACGGTTGAGCTGTGATTGAAGGAAGAGAGTGCCCACCAGATGAAGGTTGGTAAGGGGCATCCAGATGGATGGGACAGCATGCGCAAAGGCCCTGTGGCAGGAGAGAGCACAGTGTGTTTGAGCAACTGGAGGAAGGTCCATGTGTCTGGAAAGCAGCAAACCGGGGCCTGGAGGAGACGGACGCTTGGCCATATAGGGCCCGGTGGGCCAAACTGGGACTTGTGTTCTTTATTTTAAGAACAATGAGAAGCTTTCATTTATGTTTTGAAAGGGTGACTTTGACTGCAGGCTGGCGAACTGGTGGGGGGAGGGGCGTTGGTCAAGAATGGATGGCCACTCCCCATGCCCCAGTTAGGGGGTTGTGGTTGTTCTCTTAAGTCGGCCGTGGTGGAGGCTTGGGCTGGGGGGTGCAGAGACATGGAGACAAGTGAACTGGTTTGTGAACCATTTCAGGGATGAAAGAGATTTGATTTGGAAATGGACTAACTGGCCTAAGTAAGGGAGAGGGAAATGTCAAGAACATCCAGCAGTCCTCCCCTCGCAACAGTCAGGAATGGTGTCTTTCTCTGAGAAATGGGGAATGCCGGAAGGGGGCTGGGTTGATGGAAAGATCCTGGTTTGGGTTTTGGACTTGTTCTGTTTGGAGTGGCGTCAGATATCAAGTGGCGATATCAAGTAGGCAAGTTAGATATATGGGTTCCGAGCTTGGAAAGGAGGGTTGGAGATGTCCCTTCACAAGTCACCTGTGCATAGGTGGTCAGTGGGGCCGGGGGTGTGGAGGGCAGCTCCTGGGGAGAACGGGCTGAGCGAGAGGTGGAGAGGGTCTAGGACTAAGCTTTGAGGAACTTCAACAGTTAGCGGTCCAGAAGGGGTGCTTGATCCTGCAAGGGAGACAGAGAAGGAGCAGCCTGGGATATAGGAAGGCCAGAATACCCGAGTGTCAAATTCTGCTGAGACGCCAAGCAAGAGAAGGGCTCATATTGTCCATTGGATTTAGTGCCAGGAAGTCGTTGGTGACTTTAGCAAGAGCTCTTACTGTAGCCAGTGGCTCTCAACCTGGGACAGTTTGCTCCCCCTCCCCCACCCCGGGACACGTGGCAATGTCTGGAGACAGTTTTGCCTCTCACAACTCAGGATGGGGATATGCTGCTGGCATCTAGAAGGCAGAGGCCAGGGATGCTGCGAAAGCTTTTATAATGCACAGGACAGCCTTCTACAACAAAGAATGATCTGGCCTCAGCTGTGGTTAAGAAATCCTGCAGAAGATGATGAGATGGAAACCTTATTAGAATGGAGGTGATCAGTACAGTCACTTCTCAGAAGTTTGATTAGAGATAAGAAGTGGAAGAGAGAGACAGGGGACAAGAAGGGTGATGGGTGGAGGAAGAATGGAGTCAAGGGAGTGTGTTAATGAGAGAGACTTTAACATCCTTAAAAAACCCAGTGGGAGTCCTGCTGAAGAAATGGTTGAATATAGAGCAGAGATAAGGCATGATGGGTAAGCTTCCACATTCCCTGAGAAGGTCCAGACAGAGACACTGGATATGGAAAGGAGGTGGGTCAACATCTTTTCTGTCGCTGGAGGAGTATCCTAGAGGTTTGGAGCAGACGGAGGGAAGTAAGTACGGGAGGCCAAATAATGCCCCCCGCAAAGATGTCCATGTCCTAATCCCTGGAACCTGTGAATAGGTTATTTATATGGCAAAAGGGACTTTGCAGATGTGGTTAAGTTAAGGATTTTGAGATGGAGAAATTATCTTGGGTTTTCGGGGCAGGCACAATGCAACTACAAAATCTTTATAAGAGGGAGGCGGGAGAGCCAGAGTCAGAGAGAAAAGACTGGAAGACGCTATCCCGCTGGCCTTGAAGATAGAGGAAGGAGCCAGAGGCCAAGGAATGCAGGCAGTCTCTAGAAGCTGGAAAAGGCAAGGAAACAGATTATTCCGTAGAGCTTCCAGAAAGAACTCAGCCCTGCTGACACCTTGATTTTGGACTTCCGATCTCCAGAACTGTAAGATAATAAATTCGTGTTGTTTTAAGCCACTGTGTTTGTGGTGGTTTGTTACAGCAGCCTTAGAAAACTCACACGGGGGCTTCTGCGTTTGGGGGGGACATCTGCTAACACGTGCGGAGAGGTGGAGGGAGGTGGCCTGAGATTGAGGAGGACAGAGAAGGCAAGTTCAGGTTGGGGTGAGGAGAGCTTGAGGTGCTCACGAGCTGCCCAGGGGATCTGTCCAGAGGCTCACTGATGCGTGTGGAGCTGCAGCCGAAGGGAGACACCTGGAGGTGGGAAAACTATGCATATAAATATACGCGAGTGAAGCCCCGGGAAGGGATGGGCGGCGGGGTCGGTGCTGCGGAGGGTGAGAAGCTGGAGGACCCAGAGCCCGCCTGGCTCGGGTGGCACACAGTCTTGGTGTCCTTTGCAGGGGCAGTTGCACGGGCAGAAACCACATTGCCGGGGATAGAGGCCTGAGTGGGAGGTGAGGAGAGGGCGCCAGCAAGGGTGGCTGGCTTGTTTGGAAAGTCTGGCTGCTCATGGAGCAATTATTATATGCCAGGTGCATACCACATTCTTCCTCTCAACGGTCCTGCAGGTGGAGGTTGCTGTCCCTCCAGTTTAGATGAGGAAACGCAAGGCTAAAGAGGTTAAATAAGCAGCCCCAGTCCCCTAGCTGGTACGTGGTGGACGGCGGGTTCTTTGAGAGAGAGCTCCCCACCACGATGCCAGGGGTCTTTAAGGAGTTGCTTCATGGGAGACACAACTAAGGGGGTGGAGCAGTGGATAGCCACCCTGTCAGACGTGATTGTGTGTCCCAGTTCAACCCGACCTCACAGACACAGAGCAACCCCCAAGGAGTAGGCCCTGAGCAGGGGGCTCTGGGGGTAACAGACATACATGAGGTTTAGTCCCTGTTCTTATCGGATCCTGTGGTCCAGCAACAGGGAGTGGGGGCCAAGGTGTATGCTTGGGGTGGAGGCTTATTCCCAACCAAGCGATCCCAAGGCAGAGCGTTGCTGGTGATTGTACTACTGCAGAAGCTTTAGGGGCAGGGAGAAGGGGAATTCGTTTTGACTGGGTAAACTGGAGATGGGTCTTGAAGGATGCATAGAAGTTCAACAGAGGAGGCTGTTGGCTTCTCAGCCCGTGGGAAAATCTCGGGGGGGGAAAATCTAGGGCCATGCCCAGGGAAAGGCTATTAGGATCCCTCCCGCCCCCACCAGAGCCTACACCTTGGGACCGCCGAGCCGGGCAAGCTTGGGCTCTCCAAGGCAGGCAGCTCTCCCAGATTTGCGGCCTGTCGTGGGTCTGGGGTCTGGAGGAAAAGCAGAACAGGAAGCTCCACCGTCGAGTGGGCGTGGCCCGCGGTTCACGGGTGGGGCGCTGTTTCTCCTTGGAGGGTCCTTCTGGACCGGTGCAGGGAGGGCGTGGCTGGTGGTCGCAGGACCATGTGCGGCTTCCGCCTTCGTGATCCGGAGAAGTGAGAGGCGTTGAAGGCCTGGAGAGAACAGAGCCCGTGTGTGTGCGCATGCGTACGCGCGCGCTGGGGTGTGCATTTGGGCTTCCATTGGGGAACAGCAGGGATCAGGGCAGCTCTGCCTGCCCAGGCAGGGGGTGGCTGAATGATGGGAGAGCGGGCACGGGTGGGCTCAACCATAGTACTGATTTTGGACCAGGATCCGGAAGCCCCACGTCCTAAATAAACTGCATTCACTTGTCAAATCCTCTCCCAAAGCCATATTTGATGTTGTCCTTTCTTGACCTTCTGCCCGCGCCGCCTTCAAAAGCCCTGGCCCCCATCCAGCGTAATACATTTCCTTCCACAACTGCTCAGTGTGTGCACTTGACTCCAATAGAAATGACGACGATGTTAATGATAAGAAAGCCGTGAATGTTTCTTGAGCACTTACCGTGCGTCCGGGTCTGCGATCAGCACTTTACAGCACGATCTCATTTGGTCCTAACGATGCCCGTGTGAAGTAGATATTATTCTACCCATTGCACAGCTGAGAAAATTGAGGCCTTGACAGGATGAGTCATTCTGCACAAAGCTAAGCAGCTGCTGAGTAGCTGAGCTGATGCAGTCTGAGTCCAGCACCCACCCTCTCGTTCTGCCTCCTATCCCCTCTGCCTCCCTTCCTTATCTGGTCTGTGCCTACTTCCTGGCCTTGGGTGACTCTGTTCCACTCATCCTTCCTACTCAGCACAAGTCCCCTCTCCATCTCCCCTCAACCCAGAGGCAAGCTGGCCCCACTGCTTTCAGTGTGATGCAGGGACAGGGCCTGGCTTTAGATGGACCAAATGGCCATTTCCACTTTGCGTCTCCTTCGCGGCCCGGCCTTCCGGCGGGAGTTTGCACTTACTTCTGGCTGGTTAGAAAAGAAAATCCCCTTCCTCTGCTTTCTCATCTCCTTGGAAATGATAAACCCCATAAATCATTGCAAAGGTTGCCCAGGCTGCCCTCAGACACTGCAGGCTGGAGACGATGCTGCAGGCACGAGGCCCTGGGGGAGCGCCGTGTAGCCATATGGTTTGGTAAAAAGGCAGAAGGAAGAGGAGGCCAGCCCAGCGTTTCTATTTAAGCTTTTCACTCAGACCCCATCCTGTTCCAGAAGGGATTTAGGGTCGCCTAGCAGGATACATAAAATAGAATATGATAGCATATTAAAACTGGGAGAGAGAGAAGAAGGAAAAATAAGGGTGGAGACCCTCAGTGGAGCCAGGAATGAGGCTAAAAATGCATACCATGGTGATCTGTATATGCAGTTTTAGCTACATGGGGTCCAAATCTGGCAGCCACTGGGAAGCGACGAGTCTGGTCAGCTACCAGTACATTCTGTCCATAACATGAAAAGTCCCGGGTAGCTCCCGAGGAGATCAGCCCCTCTGGGTATGATACTGGGTGAGAGATTTCCCAGGGTCCTTCTAAAGGACCTGCAGGAGGGGCTGGCTCCCCCACTGTCAGCCGCCCCTCCCGCCCCCAGACTCCCACTGTTCTGGGAGAAACAGACGAGACATGGTATTTCAGTGTTTTCCATTTCAGCCTCCATCATAAAATGGGGATTTATTTTAAAATGTGAACTTGGATGTGCAAAAGCTTGTGGCACACCCTCCAGATTCTGAGAAACCCTGAGTAACGAGGATAGATGAAAGTGTGAGCAGACAGTGGCGATCCCACGAGATGTCAGCGGGAACAGGCGGGTTTTACCAAGTTTTGGGGGGCTCAGAGAAGGGAAGAGTAATAGACACATCTAAGATGAAAAGAAGGCATATTTGAGACATGCTGGGCGTGTATGTGTGTGTGTGCGCACACGAGCAAGTGCTGTTCATGCTGGTTTGTTTGTTAACTTCTATTAACTCTAGAAACTTCAAACTCTGTAGAAAAGTTGTAAGAATAATGTAACAGACACCCACTCATCCTGCCTCTGGATTCACCTGTTGCTAACATTTTATAACAATTGCTTTATATCTCTCTCTATATATACCTACAGTCACCTGTGTGCGCACGCACATTCTTTTTTGTTTTTGTTTTTCTGAACTGTTTGAGATATAGTTAGTCATCAGGCTTTATGGGCCCACAGTCTATCACACCTGCTCAACTCTGCCGTTGTAGTGCAGAAGCAGCCATAGAGGGCACATGAATGAATGAGCGTGTCTGCGTTCTAATAAAACTTTATTCATAAACACTGAAATGCACATTTCATGTGATTTCAAGTGAGATTTGAATTTCATGTAAATCTGAAAATCATGTAAAGAAAATGATATGAAAAAAGGTTTTTTTCAATCATTAAAAAAAAATGCAAAAACCATGCTTAGCTCACAGGCTGTATAAAAACAGGTGGTGGCTGCATTTGACCCTCAGGCCATAGTTTCCTGACCCCTGTCCTGTTCACCACAATACAGTTATTACACTCAGGAACTTTAACCGTGGATACAGGATTGTCTCAATCCGGATACAGTCCATATTCGGATTTTCCCAGTTGCCCCCAGTAATGTCCTTTAGAGATTGTCCCCCGTTCAAGACTCACTCGAGCATCAGACATTGCATTTAGTTGTCTTCTCTCATTAGTCTCCTTTATTCCAGAATGTTCCGCCACATTTTCTTTGTCTTTCACGATATCGACACTTCAGAAGAATTCAGGCCAGTTGTTTCCAGAATGTTCCACAGCTTAGATGTGCCTGATTGTTTCCTCATGATAGATTTAGACTGTAGATTTTTGGCACAGAAGATGTTGTGTCTTTCTCACTGTAGGTAGTGGGAGGCACGTGCTGTCAGTTCACTTGGTCTTTTACCCTATGGTTTTAGCAACTATTGATGATTCTTGCCCGTGTCAGTTACTATTCATGGTGTAAAATCATTTTGAACCGTTCCTGCTGCATCTATTACTTGATATTCTTCTGTGGGAAAAAAAAAAGTGTTCAAACTTCTCCCCACACAATCCCCATTTACAAATGACTTCTAGTAGGGATTTATGAATTCTTTCTCCTTCAATGTGTTCTAGTCCATTCCTATCGTTATTCTTTTTGATGTTTAAATGGGCCTAGATTTGGTCAGTGGGAGCCCGTTCAGACTGGCTTCTTGTCCTTATTTTAGCACTTCCCTACTTTCCGGTGCAAAAAGATGTTGCAGCCATCTCTCCGAGGAGCTCTGATTTGTTTTAGGGGGAAGTGGTGTTTAGAAGTCAAGATCTCCAGGCACTAGGTGTGCACATTGCTAATGGCGTGTCCTTGCTTCTTGGCCTGAACTAGGTTTTGAGGGATGAGTTAAAGCGAGTGGTCTACAGAGTCAGGAACTGAGGGAACACGAATCACAAACAATGGGCGTGTACAAAGGCCCAAGGGCACATGTGTAATGTTGAGGTGGGGAATGGCATAGCAGAAGCACAGAGTATGCTTAGAAGGAAAAGGGGAAGAGATGCTTCAGAAAAGTCACTTTTCTTGTGCTCTAAAATGTTATGGATCTTAAAACACTATTGATTCAATATCAGCTTTTCCAGGAATAAAAATACATATCTTAATTCTAAGGTTCCTCTTTTTTTTTGCTGAGGAAGATTTGCCCTGAGCTAGTATCTGTTGCCAATCTTCCTCTTTTTTTGTATGTGAGCTGCTGCCACAGCATGGCCACTGACAGATGAGTGGTGTACGTCCCCGCCCGGGAACTGAACCTGGGCCACCGCTGTGGAGCATGCTAAACTTAACCACTAGGCCACTGGGGCTGGCCCTAAGATTCCTCGTAATATCAGAAGCATTAAATGGGATCAGCTTGTATAACTGTTTTATAAATGCTGGTAGTTTGGTTGTTGAGTCACAAACCAAATCAAACCAAAGATTTCCCCCCAAAATATAATATGCTAGAGAACCAGTTTTGGCTGGAACTGAGCCTGTAATTCTCAAAATCTATTATATTGGAGCAAAAGTAGAGCGTGAAAGACTATTCTGATGTAAACTAGCTCCTAACTTGACCTTCAACCTTCCTTGTCTCCTCGGCACATCTGCTGCAGTTGTGTTTCTCACTGTGTCACATGGAGGTAGCTTTTTAAAATATGTAACTATAGTCACCATGCTGTACATTACATACCCAGGACTTATTCATTTTATTTTTGCCACTTTCACCCATTTCACCCACCTCCCATCCCCCACCTCTGGCAACCACCAATCTGTTCTCTTTATCTATGAGTTTGTTCTTTTTTTTTTCGGGTTCCACATATAAGTGGGATCATACGGTATTTGTCTTTGTTTGACTTATTTCACTTAGCATAATGCCCTCAAAGTCCATCTATGCTGTTGCAAATGGCAGGATTTCCTTATTTTTAATGGCTGAGTAATATTCCATTGCATGCATATACCACGTTTTCTTTATCCATTCATCCATCAGTGGACACATGTTTCCATGTGTTGGCTATTGTAAATAATGCTGCTTTAAACATGGGGGTGCAGATATTTTTTTGAGTTAAGTGTTTGCATTTCCTTCTGATAAATACCCAGAAGTGGAATTGCTGGATCATGTGGTGGTTAATTTCTGAGGAACCTCCATACTGTTTTCCATCGTGGCTGCACCAATTTACATTTCCAAAGCAGTGCCCACGGCTTCTCTTTTCTGCGCATCATGGCCGGTTCGTGTTCTCTCTCATCTTTTTATGACGGCCCTCCTAACGGTGTAAGAGGATATCTCATTGTGATTTTGATTTACATTTCCCTGATGACTGGTGATGCTGAGCGCCTTTTCAGGTACCGTTGGTCAGATGGCTTTCAATGTCCATGGGGTCCCAATGTTACATGAATTTTATTCTGATGTGAGTTAAAAAGATATAAAGCTAGATAAACACAACGTTTCTTATAGCTTTTAAACAACTATAAAACCAAGACAGACCTACAAATACAAAAGGAATAGGACTACGCAAACCAACATAATTCAAATCATCGAAATCAGTGTAATGTGTTGGGTGATGCTTTCCTGAAACGAAATAGCTGTTTATAGGGGGACGTGGTAGTGACTTCTAAGACACAGATTCTTTGGCGTGGAGCACGCCCGTGCTTTCGTGCGTCATGCAATTCCTTTCGTTTGTCGCTATTTGAAACACTGGGAGATCTTTGGTTAGTGTGACTGCGGTGGTGTTTCTTAGTCCTTTCTTTGCCAGAATGCATCATTGACAAATTGAGTTTGCACCTGTCCTTTCTCATTATCTCATGGCAAATAGTAACAATTGGTGTTGTATTGTCAGCTGTTACTATGTAGCAAGCTACCTCTGAATTCAGTGCCAAAGAACAGGGCTGGACAAGCTTCCTAGGTAAAGAGCCAGAGAGTCAATACCTTAGGCTTTGTGGACCTTACAGTGTCTGTTGCTGCTGCTCCGCTCTGCCTCTGAAGTGCTAGAGCAGCTCCAGGGGTGGCGTCTTCCCCTAGAACTTTATTTATGGATACCGAAATTCAAATTCTATATAATTTTCACATGATGAAATCTTCTTCGTTTGATTTATTTTGAACTACTTAAAAATGTGCAAACCCTTCTTAGCTGGTGGGCCATACAAAAGCAGGTGGTGAACTGGATTTAGCCTACAGGCCTCAGTTTGCTGACCCCTGGCGTGGAGCAACAATCATTTATTGTTGCTCGTGTATCCGCTGGTTGACTGCAGTCCGGCTGATTTAGCTGGGCTCGGCTGGGTTGCTTTGTTTCAAGCTGCAGCCTGAGCTGGGCTCCTCACTGTGAGCCGGGTCTGCTCCATGTGGGTTTGTTCTGGGCCCAGACTGAAGGGGCAGGGGCTCCCTGGGGAAGCTCTTCTCACGGCAAAGGCAGCGGCCTCAGAGGCAAGCCCACCCTCACAAGCACACGTCAAGCCTTTGTTGCACCATGTATATTAACATCCTGTTGGGCCAAACAAGTCACGTGGCTGAACCCAAGGTCAAGGAGCCAAGAAGTACAAGCCACGTGTAACACAGAGTCTACTGTAGAGTTGCCCGGCCCAGGATGATAGGGAGGGAGGAGAACTGGGGCCGAGAATTCAGTCAACCATGGGTGCCTACTCAGTCACAAACACAGTCTTCTTGTGGGGGCAGAAATCTCACGTGGATTCCTGTATATTGATTTTTTAAATGAAAACATTGAATTAAAAATTCTTAAAGAGGGGCCAGCCCAGTGGCGTAGCAGTTAAGTTTGTGCTCTCTGCTTTGGCGGCCCGGGGTTCACAGGTTCGGATTCTGGCGTGGACCTATGCACCACTCATCAAGCCATGCCGTGGCGGCGTCCCACATGTAAAGTAGAGGAAGATGGGCACTGATGTTAGCCCAGGGCCAGTCTTCCTCAGCAACAGCAAAAAAATTCTTAGAACTTTCGGATCTTGAGAGTATATCCAAAGAGCCTAGTTTGAGAAACACTAATTTCTAGTAAACTTCCTGGCTTGAATAATCAGGGATTTGGGGTTTCCTGGTGTTTGAAGTTTCCTCCAGGAGAGGTCTTGTCTGATCTACACTCCCAGCGCCTAATTCAGCACCCCGAAACCCCCATGGGTCCTCAGCAAATGCTAGTGAGGGTTGATGGGTAACAATAACAATAATAATAATAGCAACAACAATAACTGCCATTTATTGGGGACTAAAGGATTTGTGTGTACAACCTCACTATGGGGCAAGTATCATTATCCCCTTTTACAGATTGGGAAACTGAGGCTTAAAGGGCCAGGTTACTTGTCCAAGGCTGCACATCTAATCATGGGGCCAAGACTTCAACCCAAAATTCGAGCCCCTAATCTCCAACCCTCACATGTGAATATCTACATGCCCATGTGACGTCCCCTTGGTCTTCCCCACTCACATGGAAACCTCCTGTTTCTTTCGGGAATACTTTCCAGCAAATGGTATAAGATTGTTTCCTTTTCCTTGTCTGATTGCTGCTGAGGAATATTTGGCAGATTTTATGTTTTTAATAGCTTTATTGAGATGTAAGTTACATACCGTACAATTCTCCCATTTAAAGTGTGTAATTCAGTAGTCTTTGGTATATTCACAGATAAGTGCTACCATTGCCACAGGCAATTTTAGAACGTTTTCATCACTTCAGGGAGAAACTGTATCTTTTAGCTGTCACTCCACCTTTTCTCCCCTCCACTCTCCCTTCCAGCCCTAGGCAAGCACTAATCTACTTTCTATCTCTACAGATTCCCCTTCTGGACTTCCATATGAATGAGATAATATAGTATGTGGTCTTCTGTGACTGGCTTCTTTCACTTACCATAATGTTTTCAATATGTATCCATGTTGTGGTGTGTATCAGTTGCAGCACTATTCTTTTTCATGGCTGAATAATATTCCATTGTATGGATATACCACATTTAGTTTATCTATTCATCTGTTGATGGACAGTTGGGTTGTTTTCCACCTTTTGGCTCTCATGAATGATGCTGCTATGAACATTTGTGTACAAGTTTCTGTGTGGACATCTGTTTTCATTTCTCTTGGGTTATACCTCGGAGTGGAATGGTTGGGTGATGTGGTAACGCTATGTCCCATCATTTGAGGAACTGCCAAACTGTTTTCCAGAGCAGTTAGACCATTTTACATTCACCGACAGTACGCGAGGTCCTGATTTCTTCACATCCTTGCCCACACTTGTTATCTGACTTTTTGATCCTAGCCATCCTGGTGGTATCTCATTGTGGAGCTTTGGGTTTTTTCTCTGCTCTTTTTCTGACTAGCTCTTGTTCGTTTCACTGGTTACTGGGGGAGAGCTGCCCATGATGGATGTGCAGGTTGTGTACTGAACAACTCCATGGAGTGTTTTTTCACACCAGCCCTGTCCACTGCTTCCCTCTGCCGTGTTAACCTGGAAGACCCTTCAGATCTGTAGCGTGATCTTGAAAGTTTGTTTCTGTCTAATTTCTCTCCAGCCGTAGGTCCATTTGCTTTTGTATTTTTGCTGCCTCCCAGAGGGGCAGATTCTCCTGGACCTCTCTCCCACTCTTGCCCCAAGAGCTTTCAGATCAGGCACGACTAAGAGACAGGCTCCTCAGGTTCTTGCCCGAGGGCCCATTCCACCGCTTCACCGGCAGCCAGACTTATTACTCAGAAGAGCGAGGCCGAGTGTGTTTGGAGGGAGTAGAGGGTGGTTGGTCCTGAGGCTGGTCCCAGAGCCGAGGGCCTTTTACAGACAGAGCGAGGCACCTGGGAAGGAAGAGCTGTCTGAGATGGTTATAGGGCCCTGGCCTCAGACCTCCCCACCACTTGCAGGAAGTACCTGTGAGCTAGCAACTTCTATCTCCCGAGCTGTTTTCTCATCCGTAAGATGGGGATGCGCAATCCAGTGGAACACACCCCTGTGGGTTGCTGTGGGTATTAATGCTCATCCATGCCTGGTACCTAGCAGGTGATGAGCAGATCACAGCAAGCTGGACTGTCTTCACACGGGGTTCAGGACAGGCTGGGGGTGGTGAGTGAAATTACAGTCTGTAAAACCTGGATGTGGAAGCTGGGACTGTCTGTAAACAAGCCTCATTTACCAGGTCTCCAGGGCTTTTCTGAAATTTGATAAAAGATAATTCTGGAACAATAAAAGGAAGTACTAATTCCATTATCAGTTAAATGGAGGAGGGGGCTGGGGATGGGTGAGATCATAGTTCTTGGGCATTTTTGAGTCACCTAAGAAGTTATACTTATATACCAGGATTCACAAAATGCTGTGCATATTTTAAGGGACCCCCTCCTTCCCCTTGCTGAAGTCCATCCATGGGCACCAGGTTGGGAACACCGGGCCTGAATCATCTCAGAGGTCCCCTGCCAGCTTAAGTGTTCTTCATTCCATGTTTCTGGGTGTAGCAGAGGTCAGAGTTCAAGTTCAAGGTCAGGCCAGCCTCTTTATTTCTGCCGCTTCAGTTTGCTAGGCTGGGAAGTGTCTGGAGAACAGAAGTGATGCTGCCTGCCTCCCGGGGTTCTGGGAGGAGCATCTGAGACGGGCGAAAGCGCTTCGTCCACTGTGAATGGCTTCACAAATCATTTTTGTAACCGCTTTGCTCTGAGAGGAGGTACAGGGCTGAAAATCGGAATGCTTTATGGATTCGACGGATTCCTGGAAAGTTGCAAGCAAATCAGATTTTTGAAAATCCAATCTCTGCAGCCTCTGGTTATGGCACTGTTTAGAGGAGCCCAACAGCGAATCCTCGACTGCAGCAGACTTTCTGCCGCAAAGCAGAATGTTCCTCCCGTTAACATGCTGATCATCACGTAGCAAATTTGCTTAAACCAGGAGCTAAGCTGGCAGAAAAATCCAGAGAGGGCTCCAGGACCTTCCTGGTTGATTCTGACCAGCTCCTTAGGGGGAGCCTGGGCGTAACGTCCTTCACTCTGGGGAGCGCTTAAGAGCACGGGCTGTGCCCGGCAGAGACCCAGTTTGAACTCCAGCTCCCCCGCATTTCCTTTGTGGCCTCAGGCAGGTTCAGCCCTGAACCACAGTTTCCTAATCTGTAAAATGGGGATAATAACAGGAGGTTACTTCCTAGAGTTGTGAGAATTCATGAGACAGTCTATCGAGGTACTTGGCACAGTGAAGTGGCTCCATGAATGGCAGCTGCTGCTGATCTATTGTTGATGTCTTTATTAATTATTACCATGGTCAGAAGTAGCATTCTGGTCCCCATGGACCATGCTTGACCCGGCGGGACCAAAACTCCTGCTTTTACTTTGTTTTCTGAAGCTCTGTCCACATAGAATCATACATCTTAGTTTTAGACAGAATTTTAGAGGTCATGTAGGACAGATCCCCACTCAGTGGGGAAATCCTTTCTTCAGCCTCCCTGATAGCGGGTCATCCAGCTGCTGCTTGAATACTCCCAGTAACAAGAGGCTCACCACCTCCCAGGGCTGCTCATCCTTGTGCTGAGTTCAGGCCTGTGGCCCTCTAAGTGCCTACTGGTCCTGCTCCTGCCTCCCCCGTGTGGTGGTCCTTCCCACATTTGGTGACGGCTTTGCTTTCTCTGGCCTCTTCTCCAGGTTAAGGGACCTCCTTACCGTGCTGGTTGCCCTCATCTGGTCAGGTCCAGGTTATCAGAGTCCTCGCACCACAGTGCTCAGAGCCCGGGCTGGTGCCAGAAGTGCCGGGTTCAGAGGGGCCAAGGAGTTGACCTCAAGGGATAAGGCGACGGAGACCAGCCTTCTGGGGTCTTGGTTCCAAGCATCTAGCCATTCCTGGACCATCTCAGTCCCAGCACTGGAGGCCCATATCCCTCTCTCTGCTCCTCTGTGACATGTGACATGGTCTGCATGCCCTGTGTGGTCCTGCTCCCTCCACCAAGAATACCCTTGCCCTTCTCTTCTCTGAGACCTCAGCTTGGATTCCACATCCCCCAAGAAGGTCCCCGACTGGCTTTCAGGTACAGGGATCCAGTTCTGAGCCCCCATGTTGCACAGAATTCCCCCCGATAGTCCTGACCACGGGATGTCCTGTGGCCTCTCTTCTGTCTGCCCCTGGACCGTGAGTTTTGGGAGAGCAAAGACATTGTCTACCTGGATCACCATTTTATCCCCAGAGCCTGTCCCTGTAGCCACTCCCTCGGTGACATTTGTTGAATGAATGCTTGATTTGAGAAAACCCTGATTGGTGGGAAAGATAAGCCAAGAAACATCCCTCAGCTGATCTCCAGATCAGAACCCAGCAACAGAGGTCTTAGGCAGCTCCTCATCCCTCACGCTCCCCCCCAGGCCTCTCTGCTCAGTTGAAACCACAAAAAGGCTGATTACGACAACTCAGCGTTGACCCCCAGACCTCCCACCGCCCAGAATTAATCATGACTAACATTTGGTCCCTGCATTAATGATCACAGTCACGATCACCGTGGTAATAGCGACTGTTTGCTGCGGGCCTTCCTCATCAGTCATTACGGCAGTGCTCAAGGTTGGTTTTTACCCCTTTCACAGATGAGGAAACTGAGGCATAGCCAGTAAAGTCATCTGCCCAAGGCCACTCATTTGCAAGTGGTGCACCTGAGATGCTAGCCGATTCCCCTGGCTCCTTCGCTTTTCCTGTCCACTCGCTGCTCCGGCCACTGGCTGTGGGGCCTGCAGATGCTTCTCTCTTCCCCCAGGAGGGAGAGGAGCCATCAGAAAATGATAATGTCAGGAGATTAGTACTCTGATTAAGTACGGGGTTCAATGAGATTTCAGGGGAGGGTCCTGAAGATGGGGCCTCATCTGGGGAGACTGTCGGGGGAGGGAAAACCTGGGCTATATGTCTTCTCTTTTTGTCTATCTGAGAGTTTGAAACCACGAAGGCAGTCCAGTCTCCTAAATAGACGAATGAAGCAAGAGCTTCATCCCCTTCCCTCTTTCCTTCTCTCTAGAGGTGACCAGAGTTGAGAGTTTGAAATGTAGCTCTCAGACTCTATGCACGTTTACAGATGTGCACAGCGGTGGGCTGTGTGTGTCAGTTTCCACCGTGTCAATGCTCCCGCCGTGGTTGATTTCACGCTACCGACATGACGCCACGGAACGAGGAGGAGGGACGTGGTGTGCAGTAACAGCCGTTATATGGTATTTCTACTGTAGAGATACAGAGGATGCTGATACCGTCAAGAACATAGATAATGGTAAAATGTAGTAAAATAATCAGGAAATGGTAAGCTTTGGATATTTATTACCTTTTAAAAAATATAACTTATTGAATTGTAAGTTTATATAATTTAACTTTTAAGAACCGCTGTGTTTAAGGACAGGGTCACGAAATTCTGGAAAATGTAGCAGTCAACTCTCATCAGCCAGTGCAAGCCAGCATACCACTCATTTCCTTTTTACTAAAATATTAACACTATATAAATTTTTGTCATTAACTCCCTTTTTACTTTAAAGGTTCTTCATTTAATAATTCATTCATTCAACCACCAATATTCTGCCACGTGCCATGCACCGTGTTGTGAACCGGGGCCAAGCCACCGTCATGAGCAAGATAGCCACGTGCTTTGTCTCCATTAACTTATGGTCTAGTGAGGGAGATGGACAGTTACCAAATTGGCAAATAGATAAACACCGTCAACAACAAAAATGCACCCCATCGTTAGGTCTTTAAAAGATGTAACAGGATGATGTCATAGAGATAACACTGTCAGGGGACAGGTGTGTGGAGGTCAGGGGGTGGCAGAGGAGAACTCACTTTAGGTTCAGGTCAGGAAAAGCTTCTTCTGGGGAGGTGACAAAAATAAGACCCGAAGATAAGAAGGAGCCATATGCAAAACTTAGTGGGAAAGAAGTACAAAAGGCTGTGTTCACTTGGGTGCCATTTCTGTAAACTTTACAGACATGCAAAACAGTTCTGTACATTGCTTTTAAAGAAATCCTTTCCAGTAAAAATGAGACGGCTCCCTTCCAGCTTCAGGATGGTGGGTACCCGGGGAGGGAGGGAGGGAAGGAGAATGAGTTGGAGGCAGAGATGGTCTTCAGCTACATCTAGGTATTTTCTTGAAGCGAGAGGAGAGAGAGGTCTGGGACAGAGATGGCTGGTGGTAATTTTTGTTGGCTCTAGCTGATAGGTACAGGGTTGTCAGCTGTGTTATTCTTTATAATTTCTGAATTCTTGAAATATTTCGTGATTATTATTATTAATTTGTGTGAGGAAGACCAGCCCTGAGCTAACATCCGTTGCCAATCCTCCTCTTTTTGCTGAGGAAGACTGGCCCTGGGCTAACATCCGTGCCCATCTTCCTCCACTTTATATGGGACGCCGCCACAGCATGGCTGACAAGCAGTGCGTCAGCCAGCGCCTGGGATCCAAACTCGTGAACCCCGGGCTGCCAAGGCACGAACTAAATGGCTGCACCACTGGGCCAGCCCTTCGTGATTATTATTTTTTAACAGTGGGGAAAAGAGGTTGTAGGCAGCAGACCCGATTGGTGTAAAGGCTCATCTCAGATCATCGTGGCTGCAGAAAAGGGAAGGGGGAGATAGAGGCCCGAGAGAAGTGGGGAGGTACCTGGTCATATGGGTACCAGGCAGGGACCAGGTCCTACAGCCTTGAGGGTTGTGACCACAAGTATGAGTTTTGCTGTGAGTGCGGTGCATCCGGTCTTAAGCTGGAGTGACGTGATCTGATGGATGTTGATAAAGGAGTCCTCTGGCCGCACGGAGAATTGATGGGGAGTCAGGAACTGGCTCAGGGAGGTCAGCTCGCATCTCTTGCAGGTGCACGGAAGAGAGCTAAGGATGGCTGAGACCAGGGTGAAGCAGGGAGGCGTGGAGAGAGGAGCAGTTTCAAAATGTGACTTGGAGGACTTGGTGAGGGATTAGATATGGGGGCATTGAGAGAGAGAGAAATGAAGGATGACTTTCGTTTTTTGTTTTGTTTTTCAAAAACAGCTTTATGGAGCTATAATTCACATACCATACAGTTCACCCATTTCTAGTGCATGATTCACTGGTTTTTGGTCGGGATGACTTTTTTTTTGAAACCTGAGTGCATGGTGGTTTCAAGTACTGTGATGGGGAAAACGGAGGAGGAACAGGCTGGGGGTTAGTCAAGGTGCTCCTGAGACGTCTGGGGCGGGGAGGGGGGTATTAGGTGAGCAGTTAGATATTCACATCTGGGGCTTGAGATGAAAGTTTGTGAGGAATGGACAAATTGAGACTGTGGGGATGGATGTGAATCTCCACAGAGTACAGGTCAAGAAGGTGTGTGTGGGAAGGAAAGGAAAGGAGAGAGAGAGAGAGAAGGAAAGAAGGGAAGGAAGAAGGAAGAAAGGACAGGAGGGAGGGAGGATGGATGGAAGGGAGGGAGGAAGGGAGGATGGATGGGAGGGAGGGAAGGAGAGAGGGAGGGAAGAAGAAAGAAGAAAGTGGTTACAGAGCTGAAAACAAAGGCTCTAGGCTCCACCTAGAGCAGGCAGAGGTGACCATCAGTTGCAACTGCCGGGGACAATATGAAATAAAAGTGTCCCACATGAGGTGGAGAGTGGAGCCAGGCTGACTGTTTGAAATGAGGAAAAGCGAGAGAGAGAAAGAGACAGACAGACAGACTCACTCCCACTCCAGGTGAGCCTCCACAGCAAATCTCCAAAACTAATGAAGAAAATTAATGTTAAAAAGACAGCTTCCCCAAATCAATGACAAATGAGTTCACTCTAGTTAAAATAAAAATTGTAGCATATTCTGAAAATGAATTTCAAATAACTGTTTAGGGTCTGTATCAGGAGTGGGTTGGACTGTGTGTAATTGAGATGCAAAATCACAGCAGCTCAAGCAACAGAGGAATTTGGTTTTCTTTTGTGAATCCATTCTAGGGCTAGTGAGGTGGCTCTGCTCCAGTAAGTCCCCAGGAAACCAAGCTTGATCCAGCTCATCACTTCACTCTCTCAATGCTTGGATTATCCTCATAGTCCAAGTTGGTAGCTAGAGCTCCAGCCATCACATCTGCATTCCAGGCAGCAGGATGGTGGAAGGGCATGTATCAGCTGTCTTTTGAGGAAGTTTTTAGGAAGTTGACACATGACACTTCCACCTACATCCTATTGGCCAGAACTTAGCTAGAGGAGAAGCCAAGAAATGATTCTATTATTGCAGGTAGCCAGGTGCCCAGTTATAATCCAGGGGTTGTGTTACTATGGATGAAGGGGATAATAGATAATGAGGGCTAATTAGCAGTCACAGTCTTAGGATCCTCACAGAAATAAAGGAAGGATAACATCCATTAAGAGGAACAAGGCAGTGGGTTTTTGTTTGTTTGTATGAATTTAAAACCTCTGCTCTTAGAAAGACCCCATTAAGAGAATGAATAAACAAGCCACAGACTAGGAGAAAATATTTGCAAACCATATGCCTGATAAAGGACTTGTATCCAAAATATAGTTTTTAAAAACTCAACAATAAGAAAAATAACAATTTAAAAAATGGGTGGGGTTGGGCAAAAGGGGTAAAGGAGCACATGTGTACGGTGACAGATGGAAACTAGACTTTTGGTGGTGAACGTGATCCAGTCTATACAGGAGCTGAAATATAATGATGTGCACCTGAAATTTACACAATGTTATAAACCAGTGTGACCTCAATAAAATAATTTTTAAAAAATGGGCAAAAGATATGAACTGACACTTCACAAAGAAGATATGCAGCTGACAGACAAGGGTACAGAGAGATGTTGTCATGCGTCATCAGAGAAATGTGAACTATCATCAGAGAAATGCGAACTAAAACCACAGTGAGATACTGCTTCATAGCTATTAGAATGGCTAAAATGAAAAAGACCATCTGTACCAAGTATCAACGAGGATGTGGGCCAACTGGTGGGTCCTTACACTGCTGGTGGTGGAATGGTGCAAATACTTTGACAAACAGTTTAGCAGTTCCTTAAAAGTTAAACGTACACTGTGACCCAGCCATTCCACTGCTAGGTATTTGCCCAAGAGGAATTAAAGCATGTGTGTCTATACAAAGATTTGTAAGTGGATTTTCTTTGCAGCTTTATTTGTGATGGCCAAAACTAGACACAACCCAAATGTCCATCAATAAGTAGATGGAAAAACAAATTGTGGCACACCTGAACAATGGAATACTACTCACTAATGCCAGGGAATGAACTCTGATACCCGCATTGATACGGACAAATCTCAGAATAATTGTGCTAAGTGGAAGAAACCAGACATGGCTTCCACTCAATTCCATTTATATAAAATTCTAGAAAATGCAAAGTAATTTATAGTGACAGAAAGTAGCTCACTGGTTGCCTGTGGCCTGGGGGCGAGAGATGGGGAGGGAGAGATTACAGGCGGCATGAAGAGGCTCTTGGGGGTGACGGATACGTTCGTTACCTTGATTGTGCTAGGGGTGTACACATTTGTCAGAATTTATCAAATGGTACATTGTAGGTCAATTATACTTCAATAAAACTGTTAGAAAAGGAAACCGAAGGACCATATCATTATGAAACAAAGAGGCAGAATGATTAAAAAAAAAAGATGCATAGCAAAAAGAACCAATTAAAAATCCTGGGAATGAAGAAGATTCATTGCATTAAAAGTACCCATTTAAAAAGGAAAGAAAAAAAGAAAGGAAGAACCTCAGTAGATGGATAAACTCTGGGCTGGACACAGTCAAAGAGAGAATTAGTGAATTGGAAGAGAGTTCTGAGACATTTTCCCAGAGCATCTCCCAGAAAGGTAAACAGAAAAATATGAAAGGGTAGTTAAAAGACATGGAGAGTAGAGTGGGCTACTCTCGTATGTTTCATAGAAATTCTATGAGAAGAGACTAAGAAGCCATACTCAAAAGCGTAAAAGCTGACAATTTTCCAGAATTGAAAAAGAAATAGATGTCCTCATCAAGTCACATGCTCATCAAGTAACGAGGAGGATTTATAAAAAGTGAATCTCCACTTCAGAACCACGGAGAGAAACTGCAGAAAATCAGGACTAAAGGGAAAGTCTTCAAATTTACCATTGACAGATTATCCACATAAGAACATCGATAGACTAACGGGAGGCAGCCTAAGACCCTATGCAGCCTATTTCACAATCTTCAAAGCGCTGAAAGAAAATAAAACTTCGTCTGCCTAGAATTCCATACCCAGCTGAACTCTGATTCAAGAGTGATGATGAAAGAAGGGCAGTTTTACGGAAGATAAAGGGACCCAGCCCAAACCCTGAGGCTCTGGAACATTTAGAGATTGGGGAGACGAGGAGATTTCTCAGTCACATATGCCTAGTCATCCAGGGCTGGCCTCTGTCTCCCACAGGAACGAGAGAGAGGAAGGGCTGGATTTAACTGTCGTTGCAACACGAAGCTGTTGGAAATGCTGCTCCTTGGCCGTGTTGCTGGTATTCCATCAAGACAGAGGAGGGAGATGGGATTCCTGGCCCCAGCTCGGGTTTCAATCCCACCGCAGTGGGGCAGTGTAGCAGGAGGACAAAGGGAAGGTTCCGTGTGGGAACAGATGGGGCCAGGCCCCAGGCCCTGGTTTGGGGACGAGCCCAAGGACACAAGAGCCCCCTCTAGGACGGCCCATTCTAGACTCTCTCTCTGTCTTCCAGATTGTGGACAAGAACAACCGCTACAAGTCCATAGACGGGTCAGACGAGACTAAAGCCAACTGGATGAGGTGAGTCCCGCTCTCTGCTGATTTCCTGGGAGCCTTGCCCGAACTCTGGACAGGAGGCCAAGGGAGCCTGCTGGGCCTATGGGGTCTCCAGTGGTGGAGGCCCCTGAAGGCCTGGGACTGCCGTTTGCAGGGTTTGGGACATGTTTAGTTCTGGGGGACCCTCTTGCTCCCCCAGCCTTCCATCAGGAGGCTCTGGTGGAGGCCTAGGGCCAGACCCATGGGTTATGGGGACCCCGAGAGACTGCACACTTGTTGGAGTACCTGGGCCCCTGGCTCCTGGCAGCATCCCTGCTGCCCCAGGACTGTGACACCTCTCACAGGGCAGACTCCCGCTGGAGTGGGGCATGACTCATCCCAGTGCAGCCACCAGCGGTTGTTTAAATGGCCCCCATGGAAAAGGAGGCTTCCAGCACATTCTCTAGCTCAGTTTTTGACGGTGCTTGCTGCGCAGGCATGAGTACTTTTAAGAGTGGTTGTACTGTGGTCCAGTGTTTGGGACAGAAGTTTGCAGTAGAAGGCTCCTTCATGGCCAGCCAGAGAGAGCAGGAGACTGGCCCAGGGTCACCCGGAGGCGGCTGAGCTGAGCCTGGAAGAGAGGGCTTAGCACAGGGCTCTCCTTTCGGTTCTGTGCTGCTGGCCTGTGCGGTGTGCCGGGGCCCTGCCCCGAGGGGACTGTGAGCTGTTGGACTTGCTTGTTGCCTCTGTGGTGGCCTCTCTGTGGGACCCAGGAGCAGTGGGGGGCGGGGGGTTGGATGTGGGTTGGGAGGGAAAGGAGGCCTCGGATGGCTGGAACCAGGGGCACAACCACACCCTGAATCGGGCCCTCTGTCAGCGAGTGTGCAGTTCCGTGACCCGTGGGGCTGGGGGCTGGGGGTGCAGGAAAGCTTGTGCTTGAGGGAGGGCAGTTAGGGACTTTCTCAGAGGGAATTTGCTGTATTTAAACACTAAGACTTTGCAAGCAAATGAGAAAAAGTTGGTTTGAGGTGGGGTATCCATGACGAGGTGTCCTGTCCCCTTTCCCTGGCCTCCCTGCCCACCCGTGTTCCCAGCTGAGATCTGCTGGTAGGCGGGCCTCAGTTTACACTCTCCAGAGCACCTTAAGGTTCATCCTTTCTTATGTCGGGGCAGCTGTTCTCACTGCCATCGAACAGGTGCAGAAGCAGAGGCATCCGTGGCCCCCCAGCCCCCTTTCACATAATCCGACCAGCCGTGCCCTGAAAGGGGCTTCAAGAAGGCCCTCGCTGCTTCTAACTGCCTTCCTCTTCTCCCGGCCACTGGGTGCAGCGCAGCACATGCAATCCGCCACCCACGGACAGGGCAGACCCTGTCCCAGGTGCCCTTGGTGAATCAGCCAGCCTGGTCCCCCCGGGACTCACACCTTCCACCTCGGAAGATGCTTTTCCTAATACAGTCGTTGAATGAAGGCACAGAGGATGTGTTGCAAAGGCCCAGCTGAAAGAGGAGGGGCCTTTGAGCTGGGCCTTCAAAGGGGCCAGGATGACATTTGAGGGCTCCGTGAGCAAAGACACAGAAGTGGGGACCAGGTGTGTGGCAGGCTGTCGGTGGACTGCACGGCCCAGACCCCCGGCCTGTGCTCCCAGTGCCTGTTGCTCCCGCCTGGCTCTAGGCAAGCAGAGGAGAGGGTCTGAGTACAGTCTGGCCTTGGTTTCCTGCACTGTTGCTTTCTAGGCTCCAGAAGCTTTGGCCAGTAGAGCTGATTCTGTTTCACTCTTCCACCCATTTCTGATCTCTCAGCTTGGAGACAAGGCTTTACCACAACCCCAAAGAGAGACATTCATCATCTGAACTGAGTGACCATTTGGCACATTGGAGGTTCTGACTTAACTGGGCTGGGATGAGCCCAGGGTGCTGGTATTTTGTAAAGCTCTCCATAGTGATTCTGATACGCTGCTAGTGTTGAGAACCACTGCTCTGTACCCATCATGTGACAGCGGTATATCTAGACCCGGGGCAGGGCAAGGTCTTACTCAAGATCATGCAGTTAGTGGCAGAACCAGGACTTGAACCCATCTCTGGACTTCTGGACTAGTGTTCTTTCTGCTTGTGCACAAGAGACCAGGCAGAGCATGGCTTCCTGGGTCTTGTGTAGGGTGGGTTCTGCTGCTCCTACCTCGCTGGCATGGGATCTCTCCTCGTCCTGCTCCCAGCCCCATCCTAATCCAAGATGGCGCCAGGGTAGTCACAGCTGGTGGGCCTTCATCTCGTTAAAGACTCAAAGAGTAGGTTGGGGTTGGGTGTGTGGTTGGTTGCCATGGAGATGCCCCTCTGGTGGTAGTTGGAGGGGAAAGCCAGTTCATCCTGGGAAGCCTCCTTCTCCCTGAATGTACAGTTTCCATTTGTACATGTTCTAATTTGCAGACACTTTGACTGGTACCGTCCCAGCCTGGTATCTTGTGGATGACCGAATGGCAGTTTCTCCAAAAAACAAGTGGTGGGCTGGGAAGAGAATGGGCCCCCACATAATGAGTGTTGACTTTGTGGCATCCCTATGCCAGGTGCTCTGCCTTCAGGAAATCGGTGGTCGGAAACCAGGGGCTGTTTTGCTGGCTGGGGGCATTTGGCCGTGCCTTGAGATATTTTTGGTTGCCACAACTCTGCAGCTGAATGCTACTTGTTTCTATCAGGCAGAAGCCAAGGATTGATCAACATCCTTCATTGCCCAGGATGCCCCTCCCCCACTAACAAAGAATTTTCCAGCCCCAAACACGAATAGTGGTGAGATTGAGAACCCCCCGTGTACTCCTCCTACAGCCCAGGGAGGTGGCACTAGAATCACCACCCTCTTTTTACAGAGGGGGAAGTGGGATTTGCACAGGAGACTCAGCTTCTAGTCCCTTCTAGGTCTGAAAGTACAAGGCCCGGGCCCCTGCACTGTCTGGCTGGGGAACGAAGCCCCAGCCTTCCTCTCCCACCTCCTGGGCCATGGTGTTCTCGGTGGGTGGGGTGGAGAGGGGAGGGCCGAAGGATCTTTGTGCCCCTGGCCTCTCTCCGTGGTTTCGGCAGCAGCCAGAGCAGTGAATTGGGCTCCAGGTTCCCCTCCCTACCCGGGTTCCTCTCTTGGGCGGATCTTTGGGACATTCCAGCACTAGTTAAAGGGTGGACAGGACCACACTGTGGAGAAATTGAGTTTCAAAGCCTGAGCAGGTGCCAGGTCAGATGCAGGAAGGGCCACGCTGTCCCCTTGCCCAGGACTCCTGGCTGCTATGTGCAGATGGAAGCCGAGGTCACGCCTGGCCTCCATCCCAGTGGAACTTGTCTCCCGGAGGGAGCTCGTGGGCCCCTCACGTTCTACCCATGAGCTGCCAAAAAATCCACAGCAGCCCATCCCCAAAAGGAGCTGCTGCCAGCCAGAGCTCCAGTTGGAGGGGAGCCTGCATGCACCCAGAGGTGGGGACTTGGGGGATGGGGAAGGAGAAGAGAGCCACGGGACAGAATAAGCTTTCTGTGAATACACCCTAATTATGGGCGTCACCAGCGAGGCCACACACCGCAGAAGCCCACTGTAAATAGTTCCCCTGTTTAAATGTTCTTCCTCCAAGCCATTTATAGAGGCAATGGCCGAATCCTAACCCCAATAAGGATCCTTTGTTCCTGTTTAGGGGTTTAAAGCTCTTTTACGTCACTATGCTTTTCCCCGAGGTTGGTGTGGTTGTGATTGCCAGTCCAGATGGGGAGAGTGGGGCTGGGAGAGGTTGGGCGAACTGCCCTGGCCCTCCCAGCTAGTCAGAGGTGAGGCAGGGCCTGAATCCGAAGGGGTGCGACTCAGTCCAGCGCTCCCAGCCGCGTGCGCCGTGTCTGTCTCTTCCCGCCCTCCGAGGAATAGTGGAAGGGACCTCTGGTAGGAGGAGGGTGTGGTGGTGGTGAGCGGGCGAGGGCGCCCAGGTGCCTCCTGGCTCCCTAGCCGGGGGCCGGCAATTAGGAAGGAGGAGGACCACCCGCGTTGACGGTCATTTACCCAATTGTGCTTTGTGGGATATTCAACCCAAGGAATGTGGCGCCCCTGGCCGAGCGTAAGAGGAAGCCCAAGTTCTCCAAGGAGGAGCTGGACATTCTGGTCACGGAGGTGACCCACCACGAAGCAGTTCTCTTTGGGAGGGAGACCATGCGGCTGTCCCATGCTGACAGGGACAAGATTTGGGAAGGCATAGCTCGGAAAATCACCTCCGTCAGCCAGGTCCCCCGCTCCGTCAAGGACATTAAGCACAGATGGGACGACATGAAACGGAGGACCAAGGACAAGCTGGCCTTCATGCAGCAGTCCCTCTCAGGCCCCGGGGCCGGGGGCCGGGCCCCCACCATCGTGCTCACTGCCCACGAGAGGGCCATCGAGTCAGCATTGCTCACGGCCCGTTCCGGGCACAGCTTTCCCCGGGCAGAGCTGGATGGCACCGACAGCCCTTCGACCAGCAGTGAGTACCACCTGTGTCCCCTCCCCTGGCTCCTCCCAGCTTGCTCCTTGGCGGCAATTTCCCATGCACCTTCCTTCCTATCTCTTCTGTCCCTCTCTGTCTTGTCCAGTCTTTCCATTCTTCCCTCCTTCTCCCTCTTCTGTCTTCTCCACCCCTTTCCGTTCATTTATTCTAGAACATTTCCTGAGCACTGTGCCAGGAGCTGTTATGGGAGCTAGGAAGACAGAGCTGGATGTAAAACCTACACTAGCCCTGCTCTTGGGCAGTTCCTAGACTCCTGGGAATAGACCAATTTTAACTAAATAATTGCACCAGGAAATTTGTAATGAAGGATGAATACAGGAAGTCCTGAGAGCAGGGCTGACTCCCTGTGTCACAAGGGCTCCGTGCTGGGTATAATGCTCTGCTGTTACCTTCCTGAAACTCAGAATAGTTTTTGAACAGGGCGCCGGGCATGTTTGTTTTGCATTTGGCCCTGCAAATTATGTAGCAGCCATTCTGAGGGCGAGGAGCAGTGGAGCTGGCTCTCAACCTGGGACTGGGGAAGGCTCCCAGGAGTGACAGTGGAGCTGAGATGGGAGGGTGACTAAGAGTTAACCGGGCTGATGGCTGCGTGGGGCGCAGCGGAGGGGAGGGGAGGGGAGAGGAGAGCCTTGCAGGCTGAGAACAGCATGTACGAGGCCCCGCATCAGGAAGGCGCTTGGCACGTTCCAGGAACAGAGAGGAGCCAGGGAAGCCCAGTGCAGAGGCGAGGGGGAGGGGGCGTGAGAGGAAGGCAGCCAAGTCTTCAGGGCCCAGGCCGTGGAAAGCTCAGTCCTTTCTCTCGCTGTCTGTTCCTAATGTCTGTATTTCTGTGTTATTTTCTGCGTTTCTGGCCAGCCTGCCTTCTCCCACTTCTCTCCGCACTCAGCCTCTTTCTGCTCACCCTAAGGCTCCAAGATCCCTCTATGCTCACTAGGTCCCCTCCCTGTCCCTACTGCCCCCACATCCCCCTGCACCCCTCTTCTCCCTCAGCACCTGTCTCCCTCTTTCCCCTCTGCTTCCTGTGTCTCAGGATGGACTTTGACGCCAAGGGCTGGGGTGTGGAATCTCCTGGCCTGGCCTGGCCTGCTGAGACGGGCATCCTGTGGGGCTGTAGTTTTAGCTGTGACTCCCCAGAAGGGGGAGCAATCGAGACCCTTCGGTGCTGGGGCTGCACTCCCTTCAGCTCTACTTCTGCACACACCCGCCCCCCCTCTTCAGCCTGCAGTCCCAACTGGGGGGCCTCTGAGAGATGGAGCAGGGCAGGAGGGCTCCAGGGAAGCCAGTGAAGACCTGGCCTTCCAGTCCCAGGCCCTTTGCCTTTGGGACCCTGCTGATTTCCTGTTTAGCTGGGGTTCCTGACAGGTGGCCATTCAGAGTCAGATTTTCAGGACCAGGAGGGACTTGAAGACCATCTAGGCCGACTTCCTTGTTTTCCAGACCAGTCAGCTAAGCTCCAGAAACAGAGATGGCCCCAGAGCTCAATTCAGAACCAGGACTTGAACCCGGATCTGCCAGCTCCCTGTGAATCAGTATTTTGCTAACTTTCAGGATGATTCTGCCCAACTATGAGTAAAAGGAGGGGCCTGGCCCCCAGTGAAGTCTGTTCCCTAAATCCGGCCCTGCTCACCCTTTGTCTCCCTGAGACCAGAGGTAACAAGGTTACCAAATGTGACCTGGACTGGGCAGGGGCCCTGGATCCCTCCACTGCAGACTCGGCCAGCCCTCCCCCTCCCGGCCCATCGACCAGCTGTTCCAGCACTTGGCCAGGGGCTCAGTGGAATGAGGCCCTGGAAGGGAGGGAACAGCTTCACCTCATCCTGTCCTGCTCCTCCCAACCCTGCCATGCCAGAGCCCGTGTCCAGATCCTGGGGGTTGGCTGCTGTCCCACGAAGTGGGGCCACCAGACACTAGACTTGCTTACTGTGCTGGCCCAAAGGAGGCCCCTTGCAGAAGACATGAGCCTAGGGACAAGAGCTGTCTGTCCTCCCTGTCACCTCTCCTGGGGGTTGTTCTGAATTCAGCCCCTCAGGTATAGGGAGGGAGGATGTGCCTGTCAGTAGGGTCAGCCTGTGTATTTTTCATTCCTGCCATGGGAATCAGCTTGTAACCTTGGTCACGAGAAAGCCGAGCCCCGCGTGTGCAGGGCCTGGGCCCCTCCCTGGGTCCGGCTGTGAGTAGCAGACTGTCTGATGGTCCCTGTGTGCCGCCAGGCGCTCCTGGGTGGGAGCGATATGTCTGCCTGGGCTGCCCTCCTTGGGGGACTGAGTGGGGATGTCACGGCTGGTTGCAGAGGTGGCTCGCCTGCTCTGCACTGTCTTGCCTTGTCCGCTCCTTTCCGTTCTGGCGCCATCCCTCGCTTCCTTCCTCCAGCCCGTGGGCATCCCCCTGCAGTGATGTGAGGTTGCAGATTCCAGCAAGGCCACAAGGTGGCCCCCCCGCCACTCAGGAATGGCCTCATGGAGCTGGGACTCAGAGCCAAGAGCATCAGAGCACCTTTTGGCAGGGTCGCTCTTCCAGCCTTGCAAAGTGCCCTCATGTTCTCCCGTGTAGTCTCCTCAACAGCCCTGCTCAGTGGGCGGGTGGCTGGGTGGGTAGACAGAGCATTCGTTGTCTGGGCTTTGCAGAAACTGAGTCACAGAGAGATGAAGCGAGCGATCGGGTGGACATGCCGTCACTGAGATGTGCTACCGCTGGGAGTGGGGTCTCCAGGTGCCCCGACCGGGGCTCTCTCCCAGTAGAATGTCGCTGTTCCTGTGAAAGGAAGGGGACCTGGGCACTGCTCAAGCTCACCCTTCCCAGGGGTGCCTGGCTTGTGCACTTCAGGGGTTTGGGGAGCAGGTGTTTCTCCATGGGTAGGGGGGGAGCGGGCGTGTGCTGAACTAGGCTGAGGGGTGGCAGGGTATGGGGATGCTAGGGTGATTCTGGGGGTGGGTCCAAGCCCTGGGCTGCCCCTTCCTCCCTGTTGTAATTGTTCGCCCTTCTTTGTTTCTATCCCCCAAGATGATGAAGATGAGGAGGCACCTGGGCCCTCCCGGCAGCCTCTACGGGTGCCCCTGCAGCGGTCACCAGAGGAAGAGGCCTGTCTGGCCAGGCCCACCCTGCTCCGCTCATCCTCCTCCTCAGACCAGTCGGAGACAGTGGGCCCCAAGCCGGAGGCCCTCCCCCGGCCCTCGCCCCAGGCCCAGGCCGCCTGCAGGACCCCTCGGCCGCACCCCAGCCCACCCAGCGCGGGCCTTGACTGGCAGCTCCTCCACGCCCACGCCCAGCAGACTGAGGTGTTCCGGCAGTTCTGCCAGGAGCTGGTGACGGTGCACCGGGACATGGCCAACAGCATGCACGTCATCAGCCAGGCCATGGCTGAGCTGACCAGCCGCGTCGGTCAGATGTGCCAGACGCTGACAGAGATCCGGGACGGGGTTCAGGCATCTCAGCGGGGGCCAGATGGGGCAGCCCCCATGGGCTCTACCCCTCAGACCGAAGCCCCGCCCGCAGAGCCCCCGCAGGCTCCCCCGGCACCAGCCCCTGCACGGACTACCAGGTCTCGGAAGAGAAAGCACAATTTCTGACCCGGCCTGTCTGCACGAGGAGGAAGAAAGATGGAGAAGGGGTGTCTGGCCTTGAGTCAGGGGCCGGTCTCTCGTGTTCAGGACACTTGGGGGATCCTGGGGGACTGTGATCTCGCCCAGCGCAGGTCGGCTGCTCTGTGCTCTAACAGAGCGTGTATTCAGCCCCACTCCCCCATTTTTGGCAGATGCTCAAGATTCAGGAAAAGGTGCCTGCCTGATGCTTGCTTGGCTGGAGGTTCAGCGTCCTCTTGGTCTGCACCCCATGGGGAAGGGGGAGCATCCAAGTGGAGTCCTGCTTGCCAACCTCAGGGCTGCTGCACCAGCCTCCCAGGCCCTGATTCTGCTGCTTCTGAAGGGCGCGAGGCCTGAGGACGGGGAGGTGGGGCTCAGCCCTCCAGGAGGGGTCTGTCCGCCCCCCTCCAGGGCTCTGCGCCGCCCAGGCGGTGGCTCCTCAGCCTTGCCCTCCGCTTGCCATACGCGTGCGTGCGCTCAGCTGCTGTGCTTGCCTTCTATGGAGTGGGGAGAAGAATGGGATGACGTCGGAGGAAAGAGAAGACAATCTGGCGTTCTTAGAGGGAACCGTATGCTCTTCCCTGCATTTGCAGATGTGTGACCTCAGTGGGTTCTCAGGACAGCTGGAGAGGCAGCCAAGTCCGGTATCATCATCCTCATTATTGCCATCATCATCTGCATTTCATAGATGACAAACGACACCGCAGTTAGTGGGGGGCCAGGACTGGAAGCCAGGTCTGGGGATTTTTCCAGCTCCCCTGTCAGGGGCCAGATCTGGAGTTGGGAGGAGTGTTGCTCCTTGCCTGCCCCTGCCTCAGCAATCCTGGTGCCAGCGGGAGGCAAGAGCTGCATTGAGGAGGTGAGCCACCCACCCCTCCCTGGCACTAAGGCTGATGGCCAGTGGCTGGGAAGAGGCAGGGCCCAAGTCTTGGGGTCCAGAAGGCAACCCCTCTCTGGCCTCTAAAAGAACCCAGAGCCCAGGAGGGCTCCTCTCCCATTCCAAGTTCCAGCATGCCTCGCCTCTGCTTGCTTGGGCTGCGTGCGCATTAGCTACACACATCTCAAGCTTCATGTTTCATTTTGGAGTGTGGGGAGAGAGGTCGGTCCTCAAGCGAGGGAGGGAGGTGGGGGTGGCAGATGCAAGCTTAACTCTGACATGGGTGCGGCTCGGCTCTGCGTCCTCTTTGCTCCCTGGCCTGAGACTCACCCTAGAAGAAACTCTCATACCCTAGCCCTCCACCCTCCCACGCCTGCCCCTAGAGCCTTAGTAGGGGCTGGGAGGACTGCAATACCCAGTGCCTGCTGTGGCTGTTCCTGGAGAGCTGCTTCTAAACCCAGACCAAGCTTTGTCCCGTGTAGGGAGGATGGAGGGCAGTTGCACTGTCCCTGCGTCCTTGGCTCCATCTCCCCATTCTGTGGTTCTTTGGGGGTCCCTGCTCCGCCAAACGGAACACTCCCCTGTCTGACAGCCCAGTGGCTTGATTGTTACCTGGCATCGCCCTGCCCTCCGATGCTGGACTCTGAGATTGCCTTCCCCAGTATTTTTGTTAAGATGGCAATAAAAAGAAATTGATCTCTCACTTGGAACACACCCAGTCTCAAGGATCTTTCTTTGGTGTGTATTCTCTTTTTTCGCTTCCTGTGAAAACCTCCAGGCCCCTGAGCAGCGGTTAGATGACGGAGGAAAAGCGCGCTGGTGACAGTGGCTCAAGGGCTGGCATTTCTCAGACCCCATAAGCTCTCAGATGCCCTGCATTGAGCACCGTGCCAGCCCTTGGAGGAGAGGAGAGGAACAGACAGGCTGAGGGAGATGAAGCGTCCTCCTATGAAACCATTCAGCTATATTCTTTACACGTCCAAAGTGACACGTTGCTAAATGAATTTTACCTTTTGTTCCCTAAAAGAAGTTAGGGGTCCTGGAAAAAACATCACCATTTCTGGCAGGAGACACCAGAAGGTCCGGGGATGTCCATTTGCCAGTGTATCTCCGGGATGTCCGTGAGGCATGGATTTTTCTTGGCTACCTCCCCACTGATCCTGGCATGTGTCTGTCACAGGCACGGCCCCCCTCTGTCTGAGGCTCCTGCAAGTTACTGAAGGGGCTTCCCCCAGCTCCCACTGGGGGTCTTCTCGGCAGGGAGGGGGCCTCCCAGCCTGTGCATTCCCCTGGCTTATTGACAGTGACAGGGAGATGTTCTCCCAGGCAGGAAACCCCCAAATCCTCACCAGGGGTCCATTCCCTTTCTGAAAGGTTCTAGACTGCTTTTGACCTCTTGGAATCCAGGTCATCCTCTGCTGTTCTTAGCCAAAAAATCATGGTCACGGGAATCGAGATTATCCGATTTCCAGGAGATGCTAAGACGCTGGGAAACTGGGCTGGGGGTCTTCCCCACCAACGTCAAGGTGCTAAGCAGGGACTGGCTGGCCTCTCCCTCTGGTCCTGCAGAGGGAGGGGATCAACTGGAAGCAAAGAGGACAGAGAGATGAAGAGACTTATCAACTTCAGATGGAAAAGATTTTAGTTTCTTTTTCTTGGCTTTGGCAGGGATCGGGGGGTCAGCATGTCAACACAGGAAGGAGAAACTGGGGCCAGTGGATGGAAATGAATGGGCAGCCAATTTCAGCTTAAGATAGGGAAGTCCCTCCTAAGAGTCTGAGGCCTCCAGCCAAGCCAAGGGCTGGCTGGGTGTTGTTCTGTTGGAGGCTGGGTGACCACCTGGTGGGTCAATGCCAGACCCAAAGCCCCTCCCAGCCCGGAAGACCTAAATGCACGAACCCATACAGAACCCAGCCTCTTCTTGGGCAGTCTTTCCCCATTTCTGCCTCCGTGACTGGGGCAGCTTCCTTTCCATCAGAGACGTCCCCACCTGAGCCTCGCCTTTGTCTGTTTCCTCCAACGAAATAGATGCCCACTGGGTTACTTTCTCTCTCGAGTTGGAACTGATAGCCATTTCTTGACCCAGCTAGAAAATACGGTGCACTAGATAGGACACAGTGGGTGAAGCTTGAGAAGTGCAGTCTCAGTGCTTATCTCTCCAGGACCCAAAGTCAGCTGAGTCCATCCATTATCATCACGAAAGGTTCAATCCAGAACACACACCCCCACCTCTACTTCCCACCCCATTGATTGCTTCAAAGGTCCCCGACTCCATGGGTCTGATTTGAAATCCTATCAAATGAACACTAGCATTTCCCATTCCCTCTGACATCCTCTGTGCCTTCTCTCCAACAAGGTAGTGACTGGAAACTCAACCAATAGAAAGATTTCACTCCCTGGAAGCCTTCTGTTCTGGGGAGGGCTCTTGCTCACCTGCACCCATGTAATGGGAGAGCCATGGTTCTTCATAAAGGAATTGCCGTGTGGGAACAGAAGGATTCTGGGAGTGGATCAAGGCACTGGGTGGTACTGCAAAGTACTTAAAAGGGGAAGACCTGACTCGAGGTAATTGGTGCTGGGACTTAGCTGGCTCCACTTTGCTTCATCTCAAAAATCACATAGCATAAACATCTTCTCAGGGGAATGGGTTATGATTCACTGAGAGTTGCCATTTATATCATATTTCAAATGCCAAGTTTTCAAACAACCAAATGCAACCAGATGCTGAGAAATTTTTGATCTGTCTTGGAAGATGCTTTGTGATCGATCCAAAGATTTGGGGTTCTCTTCCTAAATATTGATTCTAGTTGCATAGGAAAACACCAGGAGGTGGGAAGGGAAATTGACTTGAATCTTTCTAAACCTCTGACGTGCTCTAGAAGTTGCTCTTTTGAATAAATCTTCCTCATCTCTTTTTCTCTTAAAGTTGAGTGCCAGAGAAAATAATTCCAGCCTTTAGAGCTTGACGGCTGTTTAGAAACCGAAGAAACCTTGTGTTCTGTGATTCAGGTGATTCTTGTGAGGGAAAAAGATGAATGAATGGTTTGCCTTCCGTATCTGGAAGTAGGAAAGCTTGCATCTACTTCAGTTCTGTTCTGTGCTAACCACAAAGTTGATTCATTTTGGATGTCAAACCCCAGACTCTCACTAAATTGGGGACTGGAAAATGTTTTGCACGTTCAGAAGAAATCTCAGGTATGGAGAAAAGGTAGACTCCTACAAGTGGAGAGTCGAGACTGGGAAGTATAAATGTGGAAACATGTCCCTGGGCCAGGGGTCCTCTTCTCCTTTCCTCTGAGTTCTTTGTTATTAACATCATGGCTGGGCATCACGGAGATCACAGCTTATCCTCCCAGCTCAGGGAGACCAACAGTCGTGTTGGATGCTGACAAGTACACAGATGCGTTGAGGCTAAGATCCTGGACAAAAGTAAGTTCTGGGATCTAAGCGCCATAAGTCAAACAAGTCCCACACCCTCAGGGTGGAGCTCATGACTCGCTTCTCTCAACGGGGAGGAAGCAGCCAGAGCTTGTGTTGGTATTGCATTCCCATCCTCCTTGTTCTTACCCCCACTGGGGTCTGTGCAACATCCTGTTGCCACAATGGATTGTTCCCTGGACTCGAGTGGTCCCCCTTGTAAAGTCACCAAGGCCTCCAGGGCCAAGTAGAACAGAGTGCACAGGGGACTGTCCAGAAGGGGCAGGATGTGTGCAAGAGGTGTTGTGCCTGGGGCGCTGCAAATGTAGATTCACAATGCTGCTGGCCTCCATGACTGTCACCACTGCCACCCTGTGTTGGAATTGGCATTTGTATATGTCTTTTCGTTTTTCAGTGGGTGGGAGTGGGGATGTCAGTAATCATTGCTTATTAAGGAAAACTTGGAAAGTACAGAAAATTACAAAGAAGTAGGTCCACCAATATGGTAATCACTGTGAAAACATTGGTATATTTCCTTCAAGTAGTTTACCGAGGCTTGTTTTTAAAGCATGACTGGAACCATGGTATAAATTGCTTTCAGTCCTATTGTTCTCACTCTGCACTATCTCAGGACCGTCTTCCATGTCGTGAAAGATTCTCTGAAAACACTTTTCTGTAGACGAGTAACATTCCAGTGTACGAATATAGCGTGGTTTATTAAATCATTCCTCTAGGGTTAGACATTTAGATGCTTTTGCTTTTGCACTGTTATAAACGATGCTGCAGGCAGTGTGGTGGTTTGCAGAGTTTGCATACTTGGTTCATACTTGCATCTTGTTGTTCTTTTTTTTAATTTTTCAAAAACTGTGGCAAAATACACAACATAAAATTTACCATTTTAACCATTTTTAAGTGTACAGTTCAGTGGCATTAAGTACATTCACG
This sequence comes from Tapirus indicus, assembly GCA_031878705.1. Lineage (NCBI taxonomy): Eukaryota > Metazoa > Chordata > Mammalia > Perissodactyla > Tapiridae > Tapirus > Tapirus indicus. The sequence continues at coordinate 12,819,836 of CM062928.1, forward strand.
TTGTTGTGCAACCATCACCACCATCCTTCTCCAGAGCTCTTTTCATCTTCCCCAACTGAAACTTTGTACCCATTAAACACTAAGTCTGCATTCCCTCCTCCCCCAGCCCCTGGCAACTACCATTCTACTTTCTGTCTCTGTGAATCTGACCACTCATATAAGGACCCCATGGAAGTGGAATCATGCAGTATTTGTCGTTTTGTGACTGGCTTATTTCAGTTAGTATGTGTCTTCAAGGTTCATTCGTGTGGTAGCATGTGTCAGAATTTCCTTCCTTTTTAAGGCTCAGTAATACTCCGTTGAATGGATATACTGCAGCGTGTTTATCCATTCATCCATCCATGGACGCTTCGGTTGCTTACACCTTTTGACTATTGTGAATAATGCTGCTATGAACATGCGTGTGCAGAAACCTGTTCAAGTGTGTATGCCAATTTGTTTTCCAAAGAGTTATGCCAGTTTATTCTCCGCCATAAGTATGAGACCTTTTTCTGACCACTTCACCAATACAGATATTATCATTGAAAAAAAAAAATCTGTGCCAATGAGCTACTTTGCATTTCTTTTCTTATTAGTGATGCTCAATGCTTTTCATTTGTTTATGATCCATTTCGATTTTTTTCTGTGAATTATTGTTTCTCCCAGACTGCTCCAAATACAGTTCTTTGGGCTACATCAGTCAGACAGACTGATTTCTTCCCTGGCCTTTGAGGCAAGTTATAGCATAAGGAAAATAAGTGTTTTTTTTGACTACAAATTTCCTAGACACTTGTGTAGGACAAAACTCTCAAACTCCAAATAATTTCCTCTTGCTCTTTTGATGTGTACACGTCCTCTTCTCTGCAGATGATGCGTCATCTCACCTTTTGGAGTGAGTGAGGTGGCAGGTTGGATGTTGGAAATGTCGTTTCAGGGAGAATGTGTGATTCTGAGGGTTTGACAGAACTTGAGGTTATCTGGGCATTGTTGCGTTGGTACCTTATGTGCCAACATAGGAGCCAGGAGTTCTAGTTGGAAAAGCACAGACCTCAAAGCTCCGTCTCCTATTTATTAGCTGTGTGACCTTGGGTAAGTCACTTAGCGTCTCTGAGCCTCAGTTTTCTCACCTTAAAATGACTTAGATTAACCAGTGGTTGCCAACCTTTCATGGCCTCTTGTTTACCTTCCTCTACTGTCCCTACTGGACCCCCTATTTTTAAAGATTTTTATCTTTAACATTTATTAATTGATCTCTTGGGCTCCCTTCCCACATGGGTTACTTCTACTGGCTTTGTGAAATACTGAAAACAGTTCAAATACCCCAGCCTTACCACCATCCGAGGCCTTCAGATGTCTGGGGGCCCCTGCAGTTAAAAGTTAGTGAAGAGCAGATGAGATGACCCTTCAGTTTTCCCATCGCCTCTATATCTGCTGTGGAATTTTATATTTGCCAGAACCTAGAAGGTAGGCAGGGCAGGTGTCATTTCAGTCTCAGAAAACAGAGATTCTCAGAGGTTCAGAGACTTGCTCGAGGTCACACAAAACGGTGACATTGAGACAAGGGACTGGCTCTCGCTGGTGTTCCTTTCTCGACAGGGCAGCTGCCCTGTCGGGTTCTGTACATGTCCACGCGCTGCGGACTCCTAACCACCCCCACCTGCCCGGCCCCGGCAGGCACTCACCCAGGAGTGGCCCCTGCGTTCTCACCTGTCCCCCTCGCCCCCAGGTACGTGGTCATCTCCCGGGAGGAGAGGGAGCAGAACCTGCTGGCGTTCCAGCACAGCGAGCGCATCTACTTCCGGGCGTGCAGGGACATCCGGCCCGGGGAGTGGCTCCGCGTCTGGTACAGCGAGGACTACATGAAGCGCCTGCACAGCATGTCCCGGGAAACCATCCACCGCAACCTGGCCAGAGGTGAGTGCCCACACTCGGATGCTTCTCTAGGAGCTTCCTAAGGAAACCGAGGGGAACCACGGCACACAGCAACGGGGAGACTCAGACTCCGGGTCTGAGTGGCAGCCCTGGGCCCAGTGTGTTCTCCTCCCTCAGAAACGGTCTCGGAAACCCCGTCACAGACATTTCAGTCTCAGGGAGGGAGACAAGTCCCCAAAGCCAAGCACGTAAGTTGAATCAAAATCGATCCTTTCCCCCAACTCAGATTGATGGGAAGATGTTATAAACTGCCACTACCTCAATAATAATAGCAATCACAGATAACACTCATTAAGTACTTAATTTGTGCTAAGCAGGTTTTCTGCAGCGTCCCATGTAATCACCACTACCCCATAAGTGCGCTGTGAGACTTAGATGGGGTAACATACAGGGTAACAGATGGGGTAACCACATTGAGAACAATGTCTGCCTTGACCATTGTAAGCCCTCAGTTGTAAACTTTTAATGCTAACGATCCCATGTGGATCATTGTCCCCATCTGACACATGTGGAAACTGAGAATCAAATAAGTCACCCAGATCACATGGCTGGGAAGGGCAGAGTGGGGTTTCTAAGCCACATCTGTTTGAGTCTAGGGTCTAAGCTCTAACCTACAGTGTCATCAGACGCCCAGACAGAGCTAGTCTCTTCCTCGCTTCCTCCTGGTCTCGTTACTGGCAGTCCTAATGACATGTTCTGAAAGAGCAATCTGTATTAGAACAAGAAGGTTGGAGGGAGGTGGGAAGGTTACCTTAGGTTTGGGTGGTGGCCTGGTGGCTGGGTGTCCATCCAGGCTCCATTTCAGTGACACATTTGAAAGTGGTTTAAAATACTCCCCAACCCCTAGCCCTTTGTCTCTTTACTCCACCCTCAGTCTAGCCAGGGCAAACTGGTGAGTCCAGGTCTTTCTTTCAGTGGGATCTTCCTGCACTAAAACCAACATCCAAAGCCCCAGAGTCCATCTGGTCCCAAGAACCAAGACTACACCCAAGGCCCACCATACCATGTTCCTGACCAACCTGCTTACTGGAACTAAAGCTTCATTTGGAATATGAGTGGAGAGGATGGAAAGGGGGTGGGAGTGGCCCATTGAAATCAAGGTATCTGTAAAAACGAAACAGAACAAAGCAGATTGTGGACACCGGGTGCGCAGCTGCTGCCTGACTTGGTAAAAGGTATCCGGAGGTTGGAATGGGCAGTGAGAGGAGACCCAGTAGACCTATCATCTCTTGTCTTCTTTGGGTCTGGGGGTTGGGCACATGCTGATTTCACTTGGGAAGGTTCCCATGATGAGACTGCAGTGGTTTCCATTTGACCTCTGGAGACGCCTCGTGTAAAAGTGTCTGATACGTAGCAGGGGCTGGATAAATCTTTGTTGAATGGATAAAAGAAGAAATGAATGAAGACAGCCAAGAAGTCTGCAAAAGAGTCATACCACCAGAAGAAAAGAAAACCAAGAGAAGCCGTAGCTGAGGACGCAGGTTCCATCCCTTGGCCGTGATCTTGAATTCTTCTGGATGTGTAACGTCCTTTTCTCCCCAGTGTCTTCTCCAAAGTGCCTCAAGCTGCGTCATCCTCAGAGAGCCCTGAGACCCAAGGGGAACGCTCAGAGAAGGGAGTGAGCTTCAGGAGAGGTTCGACGAAGGCGTGGCTTCCACAGAGACACGTGAACATACAGGAGGAAAGAGTCACTGTTCCTGGCCAGGCTGAGCAGTAGGAAATGGGAAGGAAGCTGAAAGCCGCTGCGGGGCGGGGCCAGGGCAGTGGGTGGCCTTGGTCCTAGAGCCCTTGGGGGCAGTGTGGAGTGCAGCAGCTTTAGACGTGTGTCTTTGCAGGCTGTAGCTTGGGGACTCTGGATAGGGTTAGTGGTGTCCTAGATGGGCATGCCATCCTGCTCTGGGAGGGGGACCCCCCATACTCAGTCACTTAAGGTCTTACATGGAAGGATTTTCTTTGTAATTGGAGGCTCCAGCCTTGAGAAAGGCCAGAGCATGAGCTATTAGTCCTTATTAAGTAGGGACATGAGTTGGAGTGCAGAGCTCCTTCCTGAAGAGAGTGTAAATGACTCCTTCGTGGTTATCTTTTAAGAATAGGTTGCATCTAATGCTATATTCAAAGAATTTATGTTATTTAGTTGACTTTGAGTCATTGATTTACTTGGTGGTGTTTTCCCTCGTGGTTTGGAGGCTTTGGAATCAATTTCATGATGCTTCAAGGTTGTTTTTGGTCCATAGATTTTTCTGGAAGCCTTTGAGTCCAAAGAGGTCTCCCACTCATCCTAGGAGATTTGAACGACCTTGTCTTTGAGCACAGAAGCCTGGGGAATCCCTGGCGCTTTGTAGCCCTGACCTCCCAACATCCTCAGCTGTTTGCTGCCTGACTGGTCCCCGAGAAAGTGAAAGAGTGGCCCTTGATGTTTGGAGATTCTGGACGGGCAGGCGTCGTACTTGGTCTGTAATACAAACATGTTGCATTTTTGAGAAAGTCTCTTCATCTCCCGGAGCTCCCTGAGCTGCAGGGGCCTTGGAGATAAGGTTGTTCCTTAAGCATTCACGTGAGGATGGAAAAGGGGCATCCTGAATAGGCCGCTCCCTTTTGTGCTGTCACCTGGAGGGAATCTGGAGTCACACACAGGCCAGGGCACAGCACCTCGTGCCAGCCGTGGGGAGCTGAGCTCGGTCACCGCGTGGAACAGCTGGATTACACGTGGAGATCCCTTGGCCTTCACTTGGAGGCCTTTAGCAAACGCAGCTAGCAGAAGCCTACTTACAACATATATTCAGGTCAAGTCGTTGTTCAGAGTCACATCTCCCGGGGCCCCGCCCCTGAGCTGGGAAGTCTGAGATTTCCAAGCTCCACAGGCTGCTCTCAGGACCTTCTGAGGGTCCCCCTTTAGCATCTGTCCTCTTAGGCAGCACCCACACTTCTGTAGCAATTTATGAAACTGTGTCGGCCATTATAAAGAATCAGGCTGAAATAATTTATCGTTGGGGAGCTCACCAGGGTCTCTGAAGTCATTCACAAGATAGAAAGAAATAGAAAAGGGAACGTCCTTTGCATTGTCAGGTGAGGAAACACAGCTATATTTTGAGAATGCTTTGGGTCAGCGTGGTCGTGCTGTTCTGTATCTTGTCCGAGGCTGCCATCTTGGTGCCCGTGGCAACTGTAGGTACCCCTGTCTCGGTCCTCAGTGAGAACCACAGAGGTTCAGATCGTGCTTTCTCACACAGTGGTAGTGTTCTGATTATGGGGAGAAACAGAAGGGACAGTTGCTGTAGTGCAAGCCTTGCCCTAAGTGGGCTGTCTTCAAAGAGTGAGGACAAGGATGGAGTGGGACTCAGCGGTTCAAGTGTACCTTTTACCAAGTCGAAGCAGCCATCTCGTAATTGCAGGGACTGGAGGACAAGCCTGGAGGGTTGGGGAATCCATATCACTTAGCTCTGAGATGATCAATTTGATCGGGTGGGATGTCACCTTCTAGGATGATCGGATGGCAAGTACCTTTGAAAGAACTTCCAACGACCCTCCCCTGTAGCATTCTCCCAACTTATGATTGTAGAGCTTGTACTCATAAAACTCTATTGAAACAATCTCTTTAAAACAAAATTCTTCCCACTTTTTTGGGGCCTCTGACTCTAGAACCCATGATCCAGTGAGTGATCGCCTCTTCCTTTTTGTCACACCTGCCCCACAAAGCCAGACCCAGAGGGATGTGTCAGGCGACTTCCTAACGGGAGGCCTGCCTTGTTTTCTGTTGGTTACTCCGCTTTGGGGCTTTTCCCCACTTCCTCACACCTGGTTTTCCTTCCTAGGAGAGAAGAGGTTGCAGAGGGAGAAGACTGAACAGGCTCTGGGTAAGCCAGAAGACCTGAGGGGTCCCATTCAGCTCCCTGTGTTGAAACAGGGCAAAAGTCCCTACAAGCGTGGCTTTGATGAGGGGGACGTGCACCCCCAGGCCAAGAAGAAGAAAATTGACCTCATTTTCAAGGATGTGCTGGAGGCTTCGTTGGAATCTGCAAAGGTGGAGGCCCACCAGCTGGCACTGAGCACCTCACTGGTCATCAGGAAAGTCCCCAAGTACCAGGACGACGCCTACAGCCAGTGTGCAATGACCATGTCGCATGGCGTGCAGAACGTCAGCCGGACCCAGGGCGAAGGGGACTGGAAGACCCCCCAAGGGGCTTCCAAAGAGCCAGGCCCGCTGGAGGATGAGGAAGAGGAACCTTCATCATTCAAGGCCGACAGTCCCGCCGAGGCCTCCCTTGCGTCCGACCCTCACGAGCTTCCCACCACCTCCTTCTGCCCTAACTGTATTCGCCTGAAGAAGAAGGTCCGAGAACTCCAGGCAGAACTAGACATGCTTAAGTCTGGGAAGCTTCCTGAGCCCCCCGTATTGCCAGCCCAGGTACTGGAGCTCCCAGAGGTCTCAGACCCTGCAGGTAAGTTGGTGTGGGTGAGATTGCTGTCGGAGGGAAGAGTGGAGGGTGGCCAAGCGCCCTCGGAGGGAGCCGCCTTTGGGGAGACCTGAGGCGTGGAAGGCGGAGGTGGGCTCCGGCCACAGCCCACGCCCTCCGGGGCCTTTGACAGGCAGTTTGCAGCTCCGGGGGGGGGCGCCTACGTCTGCTCCTGTATCCTCCTCATCAATAAAGGAAGTTCCGCTGCAGGAGGGGTGTGTGCTGTGTTCTTGACCTGCTGTCTTTCTCTGGTGGTCCTAATGGTGTCTTACCCCAAAGCCCAACTTCTAAACCCCGTCTTTCTCTCTCCCCCGTCCCCAACAGGCGTCTGTCGGGGAGAGCTCCCGGCCTTCCCGAATTCAGTCTGCGAACACAGCCTCCTTCTTTCCCTGAATTGCTGTTCTGCCACACGTGGTCCTAGCTCCCCCTGCCTGGAGTTTTAGGATGGGGTACGGGGCATTTAGCTGCATTCCTTTGCCCTTTTCTGTGGCTGTCTGGATCTTACGGACTTGGTTGACAAGGAGGAAGCTTTTTCGGTGCACATCAGCAGCTGAGTTAGAGTATTTACATGGCACTTCCTATTTTACCCACATCCTTGAGCTCCGCAGGAGGTGTTTCAGGTGCTCAAGGCACGCATCTTGACTAAACTGCTTTCTGATTCTGAAATAACCCGGGGCCATGTCGAAGCTGCTTGCATTCCAGGGCAGCCTGCCTCCCCTGACCACATTCGTGGTGGGACACACGAGCCCCACGTCCTCGCTCTCTGACTTTGCGATGTTAGATGTGCTCTATTCCCCCACCAGATCTGCTCTGCTGGTTGTGCTGCTCAGCTGATGTACGTATGTGGAACACGTATGTGGCTCGAGCTCCCGCTAGTGGAAGGTCAGAGCAGGCAGCTTGGAGCCTGGTGGCCACCAGGGATAATCCACAGAGAGGAAAAGTCACACCCTGTCGTTGAGTGCTCATAAGTAAATTCTAGGCTGGGATTCAGTCTGTTGTAGGAATTGGCTTCTGTTGCACACAGTGTGACATCTACCTTTGGGGCAGTCTTTCCTCTTCTTTTTGGAAAAGTCTGTTTTCTCCCAGCAGGTGTAAATGTTTCTTTCCCATTTGTCTTCCAGCCTCAGAGAGCATGGTCTCCGGCCCCGCCATCATGGAGGACGATGACCAGGAGGTCGATTCAGCAGACGAATCCGTCTCCAACGATATGATGACCGCGACCGATGAGCCCTCCAAGATGTCATCTGCCACCGGGCGCCGCATCCGGCGCTTTAAGCAGGAGTGGCTGAAGAAGTTCTGGTTCCTGCGGTACTCCCCGACCCTCAACGAGATGTGGTGCCACGTCTGCCGCCAGTACACCGTGCAGTCCTCCCGCACGTCGGCCTTCATCATCGGCTCCAAGCAGTTCAAGATCCACACCATCAAACTGCACAGCCAGAGCAACCTGCACAAGAAGTGCCTCCAGCTGTACAAACTCCGCATGCACCCCGAGAAGACGGAGGAGATGTGTCGCAACATGACCCTGCTCTTCAACACCGCCTACCACCTGGCCCTCGAGGGCAGGCCCTACCTGGACTTCCGGCCCCTGGCTGAGCTGCTGAGGAAGTGCGAGCTCAAGGTGGTGGACCAGTACATGAACGAGGGGGACTGCCAGATCCTTATCCATCACATCGCCCGGGCCCTGCGGGAAGACCTGGTGGAACGCATCCGCCAGTCACCTTGCCTCAGCATCATCCTGGATGGGCAGAGCGACGACCTGCTGGCCGACACCGTGGCTGTCTACGTCCAATACACCAGCAGCGACGGACCCCCGGCCACGGAGTTCCTGTCCCTGCAGGAGCTGGGGTTCTCCAGCACAGAGAGCTATCTCCAGGCCCTCGACCGGGCCTTTTCTGCCCTGGGCATCCGGTTGCAGGATGAGAAGCCCACCGTGGGCTTGGGCATAGATGGGGCCAACGTCACGGCCAGCCTGCGCGCCAGCATGTTCATGACGATCCGCAAGACGCTTCCCTGGCTGCTGTGCCTGCCCTTCATGGTGCACCGGCCCCACCTGGAGATCTTGGATGCCATCAGCGGGAAGGAGCTCCCCTGCCTGGAGGAGCTGGAGAACAATCTGAAGCAGCTTCTGAGTTTCTACCGTTACTCGCCACGCCTCATGTGCGAGCTGCGGTCCACGGCCTCCACCCTCTGCGAGGAGACGGAGTTCCTGGGGGACATCCGGGCCGTGCGGTGGATCATCGGGGAGCAGAACGTCCTTAATGCCCTCATCAAGGACTACCTGGAGGTGGTGGCCCACCTCAAGGACGTCAGCAGCCAGACCCAGCGGGCGGACGCCTCAGCCATCGCGCTGGCCCTGCTGCAGTTCCTCATGGACTACCAGTCCATCAAGCTCATCTACTTCCTTCTGGACGTGACCGCCGTGCTCTCACGCCTGGCCTACGTCTTCCAGGGCGAGTACCTCCTGGTGTCCCAGGTGGACGACAAGATCGAGGAGGCCATCCAGGAGATCAGCCGGCTGGCCGATTCCCCGGGGGAGTACCTGCAGGAGTTCGAGGAGAACTTCCGAGAGAGCTTCAACGGGATTGCGGTGAAGAACCTCAGGGTGGCCGAAGCCAAGTTCCAGTCCATCAGGGAGAAGATCTGCCAGAAGACCCAAGTGATCCTGGCTCAGAGGTTCGATTCCCGCAGCCGGATCTTCGTGAAGGCCTGCCAGGTGTTCGACCTGGCCTCCTGGCCCAGGAACAGCGAGGAGCTCATGAGCTATGGCAAGGAGGACATGGTTCAGATACTCGACCACCTGGAGGCCATCCCGACCTTCTCCCGGGATGTCTGTCGGGAAGGGCTGGACCCCCGGGGGAGTCTGTTGATGGAGTGGCGGGAACTCAAGGCTGACTACTATACCAAAAACGGCTTCAAAGACCTCGTCGGCCACATCTGCAAGTACAGACAGAGGTTTCCGCTCTTGAACAAGATCATCCAGGTCCTCAAAGTCCTCCCCACTTCCACCGCGTGCTGCGAGAAAGGCCGCAACGCCCTACAGCGGGTTCGCAAAAACCACCGCTCCCGCCTGACGCTGGAGCAGCTCAGCGACCTGTTGACAATCGCTGTCAATGGCCCGCCCATTGCCAACTTTGATGCCAAGCGAGCCCTGGACAGCTGGTTTGAGGAAAAGTCTGGCAACAGTTACGCACTGTCCGCCGAGGTGCTCAGCAGGGTGTCTGCGCTGGAGCAGAAGCCGATGCTACAGACGGTGGACCACGGGTCGGAGTTTTACCCGGATATTTAGGGGGCCGGCGTCACAGAGTTCACTAAGCTGTTGAATATTTTTTTAATCTATACTCCTAAGCTTTGATATATTATATAAATATATATTATATTATATATATATATATATATAAACCCACACTGAAAATTTTTAAAAAACCAAGGTGACCCATCCACCAGAAGCTACTGGGAGCTTCCAGAAAGGAATAATGTCGGAAACTGACTCTTGTCTACAAAATTTGGCAGCTGCAACAGATGTGGCAGCTCATTTTCACTCACAGAAGCATGTGCTGGGGCCACACATGTCCCCACCTGACAGTCAGCCAACAGCATAAGCTAAAATGACGGGTCTCTGTCCTCACCTCTAGGTAGCTCATTTTTGTTTATATTTTCATTTGGGGGTTGAGGGGTTCGGGTTGAGGTTTATGTTCTTGCCTTTTCTTGTTTGGTTTTCTGGTGGGGGTTTCTTGGGCTCTTTGTTGCCATGCTGGTCCAGCTGAATGAGATCTCTGATTTTGGATGGGGGTGGTTCGATCTGGATTGGGGTGTTTGACTTTCTTCCTCTCCCACCTGACTTCAGCTTGAGAGATTTTTATCCATTTCCTGACGAGCATTCCTTCACTGTCTCAGAAACAATGTGTCAGTCAAACTGTGACAGCCACCTCTCCCCTCCTCTGTCACCTCTCCCATCCCTGGGTGGTTGATTCCCTCCTTCCAGCCCCTGGATCCTAAAGACATTACCTGTTATATTGAAGGCAAAATTGCCTTACAACCGAGCTTGAAATCCCGGGGATGGGAAGGGTTGAGCTTTTTGCATTCCTGTTTTGACATGGTGTGGGATAAAATAATATAATTCCATTCAGATCCAGGGCTGGGGGAGGAAATGAAGAGCCAAGAAGTCGAGACCCCAAGAGGGCGGCGATTTTTGGCTAAAAACAAGTCAAACGAAAAGTCGATATTCAATTTACATGAATTATTTATACTCTGTCTTTATAATCACAGCATGTGTTGGGGGTAGTTTTGTTTTCCTTTAATAATCAAGAAATGCCTGCTATGGTTCAGTGGGAGGAGCTGTCCCCGCAGGTTTTGCCCTCGGTTACGCGTAACTCCAGTGAGAGTCTTGAGAGATTGAGTTCTTCTTTTGCAACAGGCTGGCAAGAAGCACGGCCTGGCAGGAAGGCAGTGGGAGATGGAGTAATTCATCTATGCCTGTGAACACTTCCTTTTTTTGAACAGGGTAGAGACGTCCTAAAGAAAAGGCAGGAATAAGAGGTAAGACAGGACTCTTGAGGCATCAGCCTACACACACACACACACACACACACACACACACACACACACACACAAAACCACGATATAAGCTTTAGAAATAGCCACTTGCCTACTCCCTGGGGCAAGGAGCGGTTTAAGCTACAGGAGTCTGATCAATACTCTTTCATTCAACGACCAGTATACCTCGCAAGGGAGTTTAAAAAAAATGTGCGTGCGCTGTTAAAAACTTCTGTTCATATTTCCACATCTGATTTATGTATATTTGATATGCAGAGATCCTGTATCGTGGATGCAGGTCATTTTGTGGGGGGGAGGGAGGAAGATCTGCATTATCCGTGGTCAGTTCTGCTGGGACCCCCCTCTCGGTTGGCAGAGGGTGGGCAAAGGCTGGTTGATGTGATCTGGCCACAGGCCAAAGGCCCCAGTGTCCCCAACCTGCTTGGCTCAGACATTATAAAACTGTGGTGGCTTCTTTCCTTCTTGGTTTATCTTGTCTCTGAGGCTTCATGCCACCGTTGAGAACAGTCGTGGAAATGTCATCAACACTGAACATGTCACCCCCCCCCGTCCTGCCAGTCCCTTCACCCCCCCAGATCCCTTCCCCCACCCCCTGGTCTTGGTGCTAAGATAACTTTAGAATCATTGCTGCTAGTCAATAGCTATTCATTATATGAATATATTATATATATTATATATTATTTTTGAAACTTTTTTGTTTGTTTCCAACAGTGATGTAGCATGTTAAAAAACAAAAAAACTGGTTTCTCTGACTGTCCCACTGCCAGGCCTCATATGCTGCCTTCTTCAACAAATCAATGCACCCCTGCCTGGTGACATTCACCCCTCACCCCCTCCCCAGTCGCACATACTTCCCCGCCCTCCTCTGAACAGGGAGAGAGTTTGCAGGAACCAGCAAGGAAAGACCTGAAGGATGCTTTGAAACGCCCAGCCTCGTTCCACTTCCCCACTTTAAGCCGATGGCCCCTCTCCCTCTGGCTCCTCCCACCCGGGACAGTAACTGTGGTCAAAGTGGGATGCTGTTGCCAAGTACAAGGTTCTACCTTTCCGTCCCCGGTTTCCTTTCCACCACACACACAAAGCACTGTGTCTGTGGGAGCCTTCTCGGAACATCACACAGAGTAAGATGGGCTGAGGGCAGAGATGGCTGGTAAGGTGGGCCTCCGTCGGGGCTAGAAACAGTGGCTTGGGATCCTTTCTTCTAGCCAACAGTTGCCTTACTCCTTCTCCTTCCTCCCTCTGCTCCTCCCCACCCATGACATTGGGAGTCATGCCCTGGACCACTCGTTTGAAAACCAGGAAGAGAGATTGATGTCTGCCTGAGCACCTAGTCAGGGCTGCAACTGTTTCCTCTCAAGAGGCCATGGCCAACATTAGCTCAAATTTTTATGCAGAGAGGAAAAACGTCCTTTGAGCCAATGCCAGCGTGTACCCTGTATCTCCTGAGAGAGCTGGGAGCTGGTGACCTGCGGCTGCTGGCAGCATGTGGCTGCAGGCAGTCACCTGCCGAGCAGGCTCCAGACATCGGGCAGGATGAGCTCTCTGGAGGGTCTAGAAGTTTGGCAAGGTGCCTCCAAACTCCGGGTGCTTGTGACTTCTGTTGAATTCAGCCAGGCCTGGGCCGTGTCAGACATGCTGATGGCCGCTTTGCCTTAGGACAGGGAGTAGCCGGGGAACAATCTGGGTGACACACCACTGCTACTTACACAGGGTCTTTTCTCCCCCTGCATGCTCCCAGGAGGCTCCATGCTTCTACCCTGTGACTGCCGCACGTGATTACCCGTGACTTCTATCATAGGCGTTTCCACTCTTCTGCCTCTTTGAGAAGGACTCTTGGGTTGATGGGACCCTCAGGGTCCAGCCCAGGGAACCACACGCCTGGCTGGCCTAACCTCCCTTTGGCGGGTATAAGAAGCTTGTGGCCAGGCAGTCCTTGCATCCTGAATGTGGTCGCTTCAGATGAGACAGAGCCCTTTAACTCAGCCTCTGGCTTAGGAGTGACAACCACTGGCTTAGAATGAAATGTTTGCATCTCTGGGGTATCAGGCTGGCTGATCAGTGACTTTCTCCGGTTCCTGGAGGGAGCGGGAAGTGAGATCAGGTTAGTGGCCAATTGTGCGAAGCAGATACACTGCAGAGTTTGGGAGCCAGCAGCCCTTGTGATTAAGATGTTCTTCTCCTCAATGGAGGGAAAGACCCACTGCCATCTAGCATCTGTGAAACCTGAGGACAGCCTAGCCCCGTCTGCCACTCTTGCCATGTCAGAATCCCCAAGTTTTGCCTGCCTGGTTGAATGTGAGAGTCCAGGCATTTAAAACACCAGCTTTCTCTTTTTTCATGACTGCCTGCAACATCCTGTCGTGGGGGGCAGGTCCTCCTTTCCTTGTCCTCACTTGAGAAGGAGAGGTCTCTGGAGGTCCAGGATGCCTGTGTGGCCGGGGCGGTGCTGGGCCCTGAATCAGGGGCAGGTGGGGGTCTTGGCCCCAGCCTCCGCTACGTGTTTCCATGTCAAGTTGTCTTGCTGAGCTCCCTCTTCTTGACTTGCTTAGATCAACCCTTTAATTCAGAGGAAGGACCTTGTAATTATTTAAGGTAATGTTGAAATACTTTCCATTTGTTTGGAAGTGACACCAAGGAGGAGAAAGGGGAAGGCATGTCGAATGCTCCTGGAGATTGATCATGGAGAGCCTGAAATGCGCTCAGACCTAGCCCCACCTGGGCTGTGGGGCTGGCATCCTTCTAGCTGTTCACCTGGAACCTCCTGGGGTCCAGGAGGTGGCCTGGGGTTGAAACAGAACTTCACTTCTAGATTCCTCCCCTTTCATTTTTCCTCCCACCCCCTCGGGGAACAGGAATTCCATATCTAGAGCTGGTTTGGGCTTAAGGTCTGGGCTGATTTCCAAGTAGAATTTGTGCTTTTTGTTGGTCCCTACACCCAGTTTGAGCAGAAGGTTCCAGTCACACTGGACCTCGCCCTTTCCAGCAGCAGGCCCGGCCAGGCCAGCCTGGGACGGCCAATGCCGGGAGGCCAGGCCTCCTTAGTCAAGAAGGGCGTGTTGGGAGGGCAGGTGAGTTTTGGACAGTCCTGTTCCAGACACCGGCCTCCCGGGGAGGGGGGGGGGTGCTGCTGGGTCGTGGGTTCTAGGCTGGAGCGTCTTGAAGAGGGAAGATTATGTCAAGAGACACACGGGGGAGTCCCCTCTCTTGGTCTCTGTTGACACGGTGCTTTGGCTGGGTGGATGGAGCTGTGATATTTTAAGGCGCCTTTGAGGTGATTTTGTGTGTTAGCCAGAGGGAGAAAAAGTGCCCTTTTGGGAGGAAAATGGTACGACCCTCCTAGTCCATCTGGCTCCCCCCTCCCCATCCCTTCAAGTGGTATCGCCCTGGAAATACCTATGCAATCCGGTCTCCCTAGGAGAGTGCTTGGAAGCAGGGGTATGTGCAGTGTATAATACAAGCGCTACAGCATATATATTGTATATATGGACATAAACAGTACGTATACACACAGAGTAAGAGAGAAATCACATCTATATATCTATAAATAATATCCTATATATTTATACATTTCTATGTTTTAAATAGATATAAAAATAGAGTCTATAGAGAGCTGGGAGAGCAACGGGAAAGCCTGTGGCTGTGTCGTGCGAAGAGGGAGGAGGCAGAGCCTTTGCAAGGGGAGATGGGGGTGCTGAGCAGGCTGGTTTTGCTGGGAACGGGGCCTCCCACCCGGAGTGATGGAGAGGAGAGTAACTGGGTCCCAGCCCTCTCCGTGCACTTTCTCTCCTCTACCACAGGCTTGGTCTGAGGGTGGAAGGAGATACTCACCCTCTGAACTGCAGCTGAAGTGCCCCTCCACCCCCCACGTCCCCACCACAAGCCTACCCTTAGGTGGCCACTGCTGCTTGGCAGTGGGACATGGTCTTTGACCCCTGGTGGAGGGACCACTGCACAATTTCCCCAAATACCCTCCCCCGCCAGGAATGAGCAGCATCCGTGGCAATAGGAAAGGTGAAAACTGGACCCAGAGTCGTCCAGGAGCGATGCCGCCCCTCCCCCCCTTTGCGTCTGCTGCCCCCTAGAGGCCAAACCTCTGAAGTACAGCCGTCCTGGCCTCCCTCGCCCACTCCACCCCTGTCTGCCAGGGCACAGGACAAGTGAAGTGGGTGAGGGGCATCAGCCAACAGGGAAGGGTGGGAGGGGCACATCCGCACACTCAAGTTCAGTGGCCACTCAAGTTCAGAAGCAGGGCGCTGGCCCAGCCCACTTTGCACAGCTGCTGCTGTACTCAGGACTCTCCCCAGTGACCCCTCACCCCTCCGCCACCGTAACAGGCAGGTTTAGTTCACGTACACTGTTCTGATTCTGTGACTCGAGGCAGAGGCTGAGCCCGAAGCCCAAACTCATCCACTTCCGTTGGGGAGGGCGCCCTCCTCAGCTTGTCCCTGCCCCCACTGCAAGCCGGGCAGGGATGTCTGGGGACCGAGGGGGCACTGGTGCAGCCGGCAGCACGACGGAGGGCTCGTTAAGCCCTGACGGAATCAGAAGCCCGTTTTGCTTCCAGGTTTCTCTCTGTAGTTCCTTTCCCCCGGAGGTAGGGGAGGAGGGGCTGATGGGGCTGCAGAGGATGGGAGACAGCGGGCAGCCGCATCCTCTGCTCTCCAGACCAGCCTCTACCCTTCGGCTCTCCAAAGGCACTTATCTCCCATCCCCGAGCCTCCTCTGGCCTCCATTCCTACTCTCGCCCACCATCCTACCAACGGACCTCAGTCTCCAGCAGACCCACCCCTGGTAATACCTACAGTCCGGGGCGGGTCTGTTCTGCCAATGCCCACCTCCTCTCTCTTCCACGTCCACCTGGGTCTCCTTGAGCCACAGCTAGCTGCCAACTGGGTCTCGGAACACCCTCCAGTGCCCGGCTCAAGGGAGAGCAGGCCTGGCCCACCTTCCTCCCGCTGCGGTGGCCAGAGGATGGGCACCCCCCGGGTAGCAATCCCACAATGCACTGTACCTCAGAGAGAGAGCATGCCATGGGGCATCCAGGACATCGGCCCTCCGTCCAGAGGAGGACAGCCGGTCACAATACTGCTCACAAAAAGACAAGGGCCGGGCTGCCCTCGGGCACCCCTCAGTCTTCAGTTTGTCTCTTGGGAAGAGCCAGCAGTCTGATTGGGTCTTTTCGGCCCCTGTCTCTCTCCTTCTCTCCACCCCCACGCTGCTGAACCGTTTCATTTCAATCACAAAGGAAAAATAAAGTGGGGGTGGGGGGAAATACCTAGAAGTCTATTATCACATGCATATTAATATGTTAATACTTTCTTTCTTAAAAAAAAAAACCTCTCGATGTTATTATTTTGCAGACTACGCTTTATAGTACCTGTGTGACGGGACCTAGGACACTGGATACAAATAGAGCTATGTTGGTTTATCATAATATGTACGCAGAAACTTTCCTTTTGTCATATTATCCTTGTAATGTAAGAAGATTGTTAATAAAAGCATCTAAATTTACTCACCAAGGTTGAATCTCTGCCTTCTTGTGTCTACCCCAAGCCTGTGCTCGGGGCTGCTCAAATGGGTCTCCACTCAAGGGCTCCCGTGTCAGGTCAGGAGCCTGTCTGCTGCCAGGGTGGGAGAATCTGGAAGAGGCCTTCTAAGTGCCTTCACGCTGCTCTCACTTTTCCCCCATTCGATCAAGTCCACTTCCAGCAGGTAACCTACATGCCCCACCCACCCGTCAGGCTGTAAGGAGGTGTAATGGAAACCATTTAAAATAAACCTGTCTGGCCCCTCGTGCATTTATCTCACAAGAATCTCTGAGGAAATGCACAGGGCTTTTGGAGATAAACGGTTGTTCTAATTTTCCCTCCGACTGCCTGGCATGGTTCTCCACTTGCAGGCCCCGTCCCTGGGGAGGGGTCTTTCCCCAAGAGTTTGCTAATGGGGCTGGTATGGGGGTGGGTGTAAGTGATAATTTGCCCAAATTGTTTTAGAAAGAAGATGGGCATCAATTCAATAAAGGCATAGGTAAGTGTTTTTACGTTTTCCTCCCCAAATGCTAAGCCCCTCCTACTCCCAGCTCCTGCCCCTCCCAGTCTAGCTTCCTTCCAGGGTCTCCCCTCTTCCCTTTTCTTGACCCCTGCCTTCTGAGAGAGAGCCTGCCATCTTCCTCCCAGCCTGTGTCCCTCTCAGCCCCTGGAGGCCCCCTCAGTTGGCCAGTTAGAGGCTTCCTGTTCTGAAAGCCACTCCAAGTCCCCATGGAATGTTCTGGTTCTCTTCTTATCCCAGAGGAGGGGAGGTGGGGGAGGAAGGAGCAAAGGGCATGGCTGAACAGCCCCCAGTGTCAGCTCCCGCCCCACTGCTGGCTGTCCGGATTTGACCCACATTGGCAGCCCTATGTGGAAGGTGCTAGTGATTGCTTCACTGGGAAGCAAGGAAGAGAAAGATCCTCCACCTGCACTTGGCCGTGAGTTTGGTCTCCCCAAAGCGTGGCTTGGAGGATGTGGTAAGGGGGGCAGTTCTAGTCCACTCCCTTCCCTCCCCCTTCTCCCCAGCTGCTCCCCAGCTTCCCTCTCTAAGGTTCAAAGGACAAGCTGAGTTCACCTCAGAGAGAAGACTCAGGAGACTGGCTAGCCGCCTGAAGCCCTGAAGGGCTGCTATGTGACAATTTCTAGAATGATCTTTTGAAAACACTGATCCAGTCACGGCATCCTCTCTGCTTAACCCTCCAAGGGTTTCCCGCTGCCGTTAGGGTTCAGTCCAAAGTCTCGATCACGACCCATCAGCCCCGTACCATCCAGCCGCTGCCCCCATCCCAGACGCGTCTCGTGTCCTCCTCTGTGCAGTGCTCCAGCCACACTGGGCTCCTCTCTGTTCCTCAAACCCTTTTCCACCTCAGGACCTCCCAACACCCCGTGCCCCCTGTCTGGGATGGTTTTCCCCAAGACAATTGCATGGCTGAGCTCTTATCTCTCAGGTGGCAGCTAAAATACCATCTTCTCAGGGAGGTCTTTCCTGATCATCTTCTCTAAATAGCCATTCGAGGCACTGTTCATTGTTCCCCCCGATATTTCCTTCATATCACTTATTTCCGTGTGCAGCTGTATAGTTATCGTATGTGTATGCATGCACGTGCGCATATGCGAGTGATTGTTCTGTGTCTGGTCTTCCCCTTCTAGACTGTAATGCCCACAAGTGGAGACTTTTTAATACCACTGTGTGCAGTTCCTATCACAGCAGGCACTAAGCAGTGTTTACTGAAGGGATGAATGAATGAATGAGTGAATGAATGACTTTAAGCAGCATCTGATAAAATTGCAATCCCAGCAATGCTGTATTGGTTACAGCGGACGTCCTGGATTCTTCCACTTCTCCCGTCTCTATTCTGGTTTCCTCGTTTGATCAGGACGACCCTGCACTTGATCCCTGGCTATATCTGGCCTTGGCCCAGCCCCTTCTCTACACAGAGCTGGAGGTTCCCCTGAGGTGCTTACTTGAGTTCTCCTCCTCTCCAACTGGCTCTTGTCCCTTGGATAATGTCCACTCGATGCAGTCAGGCGCCCCTAAATCCCCCCGGGAAGAGAGAGATTCCAGCTCCTTCCAGCCTGGCCATTCTATGGTTCCAGGAAGCATTTTGAAACCACTACCTGTGCATCTGTCACCTTTCCAGTAAAGACCCTTGGCCACTGGCCGTATGTCAGAGCCTGGACTCCAGGATTAGAGCTGTACCAGGTGCAAACTGCCCCCCGCCTCCTACAAGCTGTGAGATCTTGGACGAGGCACTTATCCAAGTCTGTGTCTTCAGTGCTTAGCACAGAGCAATGGTTTACCGCACGCTGACCACTTATCATCGTTATTGTTCTTGATACCTCTTAGGACAAAGCAAGTACTGGGAAGTGTTGGGGTTCCCTTCTTTCACCCAGAATTCCTGGGGCTACCCTGGGTGAAGGGATGCCTGTGACTTTTAATTCACAGCCACCAATGCCTACACCGACAGCGGCATGGACGCCTCTGCCTGGATGGGGATTCCCCTTTCCTTCTCAGCCCAGAGACAGATCTTCCGGCAGCTTCTGCTTCAGCAGCTCATCTCACCTGGCTCTCAAGGGAAACGGGACTGCATAGAGGTTTTGTTTGTTTGGGGCTGGAAAAACAGATTTCTCCTTGCTTGTCCCTGGTTTGAATCCCCGGGTTTCTAAAACAGGATTTCTGCCATCATCCACTTATCAACAGGCTGCCCCGACTCACCAAGAAAGAGCACTGGAAAATTTGGATGGGAAGCCATGCTCCAGCCTGGGCTGTCTGAGCGGTGGCTACACCCGGCCAAGGACAAGCCACCACAGGGCTCTGATCACACAGTGGTCACCACTAGACCAGTTTCCACGGCAATGTCTGGCTTCCAGCTACGAGACTGGCTTCCTCCCACCTCCTCCCAGGTAGGCGCCTGCCTCCATCTCTGGCTCGGGGAAGCTGCTGAGGTGCCCGCTGGGGACCATCTGCGCTGGCTCACCTGCAGGGGACGAGGGATGAGAGCACGGGGGCAGTTCTCCAACACTGGCACCAAGAAAATGCCCAACCCTCTAAATCCGTCCGCAGCCACATCCCAGGCTGTCCCTTGCCAGGCGTCTGTCCTGGGGGAGGGAGACAGAACAGATGCTAGGGTTCCAGGCTCCCGACATGGTGGTGCTTCCAAGCGGCTCTAAAACAAGAGCAGCTCTTGGGTGGAAAATTACCACCGGCTCCATGAGCAATTAAGCAAACGAGAAGAAGCTGACTCAGAGTCTCAGGTGACATTGCAGATTGTCTGGAGGAGTGGGTGGCTGTCAGGAGGGACTGTCAGAAGATGCCAGGGGGCATTGCCAGGCATGGGGCAGGGACGGCAGGCACACACGTCTGTGGGGCTAGTCTCTCTCACGCACAAGACTGGAGGTCAAAGATGTATGTGAAAAGTTACATTGTTGCCAGCCTAGATCACAGAAGGACAAAATGTCAAGGCCAGAAAGGACCTTCATGATCATTTGGTCCAAATTCATTTTACGGATGTGGAAACTGAGGCCCAGAGGCAAGTGACTTGCCCACGACCATAGGGGGCCAGTGACAAAGCCCAGCTGGGTTTCAGGCCCTCTAAATGCAGCACCCTGGACTGGAGTCGACTATATCTGCAGGAGCAGAGTTTGTTATTTAAGGCAGGTCAGTGGAAAGCCCTGTATAAAGTGACTCATGAACTCTTCATCCCTCTTCCATTTCTCTGTTATATAATCCAGACTCTCAAAGACCAGTTTTGGGCTCCGGTGCACCATAGTCATAGTTATCTGTGCAACATAGTCTGCATACTATTTGGCTATGTGGGATAAGACCCATTTCTCCTATTTTATTATGAAAATAAAAATCTTGGTTGTCTTGAAAATATATGTATATAAAATAAAATAAGGAATTATATGCACAGACTTGGAAAGTGAAGACATCTTATGGCTTTCTTTATGGATCATTTATCCTTTTTAAGAGCCTTTGTTTTTAATTTCACGTGACCTGGCTGATTTCCTACTGACTTGAAAATTCAGGCCTGCCCCTGGCTTAATGCCAGAGCCTCTTCCTCCAGGGGCCAGGGCCACGGCGGCCACCAGGAGGACTTAGGGTGACAGGACTCCAGGATCCCCTTGTCCCTCCCCACAATCTGGACCACAGAGGTACCATGGGCTGCTGTGCTGACTCTTCCAGTGATGGGAATATTTCGGGGGGGATGTTAGAGAAAGAGGGGTCTCTAGTTTCCACCTAATGTTTCTTCTCAAGAATGATGTCAAAGCCCAAAAGGCCTTGCTCGATGCCTGCATCCCTAATTGTCTGAAGCCCTTTTGGACTCAGTGCTCAGGCAAGGCCATCAAGGCACGTGCGCACACACACAAGGTACACACACACAACACTATATGATCTAGCAATTCTGCTCACTCCTAGGTAGACATCTTTGTGAATCTGGCACATGTGCACAAGCAGATGTGCACATTTGAATGTTCACAGCAGCATTTCCTCTAACAGCAAAAAAACAAACAAAAAGAAAACATCTAAATGTACAGCAACAGGAAAATGGGATTGCGGTATATCCATACAATGGAATATTATACAGCAGTGACAAATAAATGAATGACATAGATCTGCATGGATAAAGCTCAAAATTTTAACGTGGAGAAAAAATAGTGTGAAACAATTTAAATAAAGTTTAAAACACACAAGAATACTCTGTAGTGCTCGGGGTTTACATATATGTGTAGTAAAGCAATAAAGGGCTAAAATGCTTGGGGTGAGAGACCCCAAATTCAGGATGGTGGTCTCCTGATGGTGGTGGCTAGGGGACTTCAACTGTACTTGTCAAGTTTGATAAAACTTGGCAGTGGCTCATGAGTGTTTACCAAATTATTTGTTCTGCATTTTATATGTCTGAAATATTAAGTGAAAAGGAATAAAGCAAACACTACACAGATGACCCAGTTGGAAATTATTTATTTACCACTGACAGGTTTTTGCTCCAAAGTGTGACACCAGACATATGACTAGAACGTCTCATGCATCTTTTTGTGCTTTGGTTCATGATTGCAAAACAATTGACAACAGGGAACACAGGTAGCAGAAACAAATCACAAGGACTGGGTTTCTCTTTTAGCGTCACCTCAGCCTCACCTCGACTTGGCTTAGGCTGCAGCCACCTGCCCCCCAGGACTCCTTTACATCCCAAAGGATTTGCCCCTGAAGAACTGCTGTCCCGTCTTGCTCTCTCTCCATGGCGTCGTTTAGGGTAATTTGTCACTCTACCCAGACCAAAAGTCATATCTCCAATTGAAATGGACAGACATGTGAAAGGTCTTGGTCAATAGGCACGCAACAAAAAATATGGATTTCAGGCAAGAAGTGAAGTCACAGATAAATGAGGGTGGACTCCCAGTTCTCTGTCCACATCAGCGCGTCTATGAAAGAACCAGGTCACCTTGTGGGCCGCAGCCCCGTCTGAGGTGGTTTCTCCCTTTATTTTCACCTCTGCTTCACTCCCTTCTTCAAAAACGCTCGCTGGCAAAGTACAAGGTGTTCCTTTCAGAAATGATCAGACGCATTCGCACAGACACGATTACTCTAATTCGAGAGTCAATTGCAAATGTATCTGGTACCAGATAAGCTGATGCAAAGATTACTGAAGCTTTTTGATCTGGCAGTCTGATATCTCTGAGTAATTTAAAATTCACCAAGATGGAGTTTTGGTGGAAAAGCGCAGTGATTATGTTCTCTTCTATTGTTAATTACGCTTACGTGGAGATCTATGAATTGTCATCAGGTGAACAGTAATACCCAATGTTATGAATTTCTAGGGCAACTAGTGAGATGTCTGATGTCTTTACCACTGAGAAATCAGCTAGGACATAAAAATGCCACGTGCAGTGTCTTTTTCTGCCCACCCCCCTATCCATCCTTCCTTCATTAATTCATTCAACAAACATTCATTGAGGGCCAGGAGCCAGCTTTATTCCAAGCGGTTGGAATACATTGTGTGAACATGACAGACACAAACCTCTGTAAAACCTAGCTCGTTTCTGTACCTGTCTGCTAAGTGAGGTGATGCTCTGTGGTGGCATCTGACTCTTGTCAGGGACAACCTTTAGTCTGGATTCTGGAACACTAAACCTTGGCGATCCAAAGACTTGAATGCCTCGTCATGGAATGACCATGGGTGGAGTCGATATTTCTGGGATCAGGGGCCCCACCCAGCCCACCTCAAACGTCCTTTGGTGTGACTGTAAGGCAGATGCATAGAGTATAAGGAAGTAGAACCTGTGTTTCCTGCTTTGAAATCTAGAATCAGGCTTTCTAGATTGGAGTAGCAGATGTTACCAAGAAGAGAATCCAGGTCAACTTACATATGGAAAGTTTTGTTCTCTTTGAGCCATGTCAACAGAAAAAGGGAGACCAGAGAGGTGAGGACGGTCTCAAAAACATGATCTAGAAAATCAGCAACAAATGGTTTTCCCCAAAAATACTTGGCAGGCAGTGGTCAACATCAATGATCAAGATTTCCAATGATCTGAAAGACTTTCCCATTAAAGAGGGATTAGATATTTTTTCTGCTTCTTCAGAGGATGGTCTAATGCTTTTCTACTTCTGTACAGAAAAGGAAAATAATGACAAAAGGTGATAAGGTCCCTGTTCAGATTCTCAGGGAGAGGCCAAGAAGGACCTGACTTGTTGAAGGAATGAAGGACAGTCATCTCGTCTAGGAATTCTCTTTTAGGTCGGGGGGACTGGGGTGACATCTGCAGGCCCAGAGTTTGGATGTCAGTATTGAGGAGTCCAAATGCAGAATCCACGGTTCTGGAGATGCCTGGGATGGTTCTGGCTCTTTCCAGGCATTGTCAGCTGCCAACCTGAAGCTTAAAGATGATCTGCTGGTGGCTTCAGAGTGTTTTTAGCCAAGAAAGGCCTACAGCTTATGAGGACTATTTCATCTGTCACGTCACACACACACAGAACTGCCATGACATTCGTCTTGTCGTACACACGGCCAACAAGAGGACCCAGGAATCCTGATCCATGGGCAAATATTATATTCACTCGGCAAGGCTCATCGTTTAATTAACGATGTGGGCAGCTCTTAGGAATAAAAGGGTAGGAATTTGAAACCAAGCTGCTGGTTATTTACGATTAGGTGATAGGCCCTGAAAACTGAGGGAGGGAGGCCCATTTGCAAAAGACTTTGTTTCCTATTTAAGATTATTTTCCTTCTCCACCTCCACGTAGCCAGAAGTAACAGACTAACCTAATATGTGCCCCACACTGAATTCCTCCTGAAGTGGCTGGAATCCCAAGAAGGGACAGGTCTGTCTCAGAGGGTCACTTTGGTGTTGCTGGCAGACATGACAATCAGCGCTGAATGCTTATAGGGGATCCCACCTGTACCTTGTCAGGGAAGGTCTCCTCAGATATAGTATGAACTGATTTTGAGACAAAACAAGAAAGTTATTCAATAAAAAGCACAAAATTCAGTCCAGGAGCAGGATCTGAAAAGCACAAATGAAAATATTAAGAATTAAAACAATTAAATAAAAAACAGAGGCTCCCAAATGTCACACCAACAGTGGAGGTGTCCAGCGATGGGACAGCTGCCCCAGGGTGTTGGGGCCCCCACAAGGACTGTGCAAACCAGTCTAGAACGTTGTAGAAGGGATTTCGCTAAGTGCAATGCCCCAACCTCTGCATCAAAATGACTGAGTGCTTCTAAAAAGAGCAGGCTCCTAGTTTCGGCCGGGAATACCCATTTGCAAGGTCTAGAGGCGGGCCTGGAAATATGCTGGTGATTCTTCACACACTAAAGTCTGAGAAGTGCTGGGCTACTGCCTCGGGTCACTGGCATGATTTAATGCTGGCTAAGATTTCATCCCACCCTGCCAATCTCTGATTCTGTGAGTTGATCCAGGATACTTTTATTTCTTTCATCATTTTTGAAATGCTTATTTTTAAAAAGCCACATTCTTTGCATCCATTACTCCCCAGATTAAGCTTTCTCTGCATCTGGCCTGACCCCACCCACAATTCTGCACATCGGCTGTGTTTGATAAATGTCTCTTCAGAACGCAGATGAGCAAGATGCATACCTCAGTGTGACCCGAATGTCCTGTTTCCGCACACTGCCCCTCCCTGCTCGTGTTCTAGAAACAAGAGTGTGATGAGAGAGGAATGGGGTCCTGGCCTTTGCAAACGCGTCTGTCGTCTGGGTGTCAGAATGAGGATGGGGCACAAAGAGGAGGTGGCAGAGGACGGCTGGGGCTGGAGGGACGGGGCTGTGCCGGAGGAGGGAGGCTGCCCCGGTGGCTGGCTACAGGTGCAACTGGTGCCACATGGCGATCTGCCGGCGTGGGTTTTTGAGCATCTCCTCCCAGTGGCTGCGCTCGGAGCCCGAGGCGTGCAGGCCCAGGCTGCAGTGGCCGAGGGCGCAGCTCTGCCCCTCCGCGCTCTGGCCCAGCACCTCCAGCTCCACGCTGGAGGCCCGCAGCAGGTCATCGGGCAGCTCGAACATGATCATCTCATTCCACACGGGGTTGATCTTGTGCTTGGCTCGTTTCGTCTGCTTCTTCTTCAGCTTCTGAGCCTGATGCTTTAAGGTCACCTTGACAGAGACATCTGGGGAGGGACAGAGAGGAAAGAGAGACAGAGAGAAGGGCAAGGAGTGAGCTTCTGGGGTGTGGTGGGGCCCGGGATGATGCTTCCTCTTGGGGATGGACAGACACGGTCTCTGGTTCAAGATCTGCAGTGAGGCTCCCTCTCTACCTCCCCCCTCCCCATGGGCCATGTATTCATTCAAGAATTATTAAATGCCCACCATACGGCAGACACTGGTCTAGACAAGGGGATGAACTTACACTCAAGTACGGAAAACAGACAACAGATAATATATAAGGCTGGTCACTGAGTGGCCCACGACTGGCTCGTGCCAGAGTACAGCCAAGGAAACACCCTTTGCACGAGCCTTCACGTCCCACATCAAACCAGGCCCAGGACAATGGCTCTGGTGTCCTGCAGCTTGATTTTAAACTCAGAACAGAAAAACAAAGCCATCCCACGTCTCCATGGCCTTGGGCTCGTCCACGCATTTTTTTGGCTATTCTTAAGACAGTAGGTCTCCTGCTGGTTGGGTGAGTTCTTTTCCTCTGTTCTTTTGTAACTTTTACTTGAGGATCCCGATGTCAGGGGGAGGATGACGGCAGACTGCGTTGGTCCCCACAGGAACCCCACCAACAGAGCTGCCCCCCAGGAAATCCACTAACAGGTCACCAGACAAGGTTTCACGTAACATCACAGGGCTCAGGACCCGGATTCCATTTCCATTAGTGAGAGTCCCAAAGCTAATGTGAGACTCATTGTTACTCTGTATTTATTGCTATAATTATCACCCCCAGGTGGTTACTTTGTTATTTCAGCACAGATATTTAAGAGACAGAGTGTTGAGCTGTAATTGTCCTGACAGGAGCTATAAAAAAAAAAAAAAAAAAAGCAAGAGGCAACGAATTGTCTGGAGGGGATGAAGAAAAAGCATTGAATTCTGATCTTTGGCTTAGGAAAGTGGCAGCAAGACCAACTCTCCTGATTTCATTCACCCAAGATCTTTTGCTCAAAGATTCCAAACGCAGTGGCCATTCTTTATTTGTACGCTGTTATAAATATCTCTTTATTTATATCCTGTGATGAGCACTTGGCTCCAGGGCCATGTACCATAGGGCTAACCAACGCTGCTTTCCTGCTCTGACAAGAGAGCCTATTTGGTCCCCAAGACTTGAGGCCTGTGCTGGGGTACCCAGAAGGCAAAACCGAGGCATCCAGAATGTTGAAGAGATCCTTCTTTGGGTATATGGGGCACAGACGCCCTAAGCTTCAAGGCCGTGCACCCACACACCTTCTGCCATCACCCACGCCCAGCTGGTGTGAGGATGGCAGGTTGGCAAAGGCTGGGAAGAGAGAAGAGAGTGGAGTGGGCTGGGAAGCGCAGTGGTGGATAGCTGAGACGGGAGAAGGAACACCTGTCCAGAAGGTGGGTCCAGCCAGGTCTGGGTGACAAGGACTGGGCCAAGTTTCCCTACAGCCCAGATACCCTACTCTGTGGCTACAGTCTGGTCCTTGGCTTCCTATGACCCGCCGTTAAGGCTGACTCGTCTTATGGTGGATCTGCAAGGTCGGGAGCCCCAGGGAGCTCACCCCTGGGCCCTAATGGATGTCACTGGCCCAGGAGTAAATGGATGTGACTTTAAAGAAGTGAGTGTGTCCTTCAAAATTGGTTGTGAGTTTGGGGTGGAGGACACAGCAGAGGCTGGCCCCACAAATGTACTCATGTTCGCCTCTGTGCTCACCTGTCCCCACTGCCTCCCAGGTGCCACCTTCCTCTGCACATATCCCTAGAGGTGGGAGAGGCCTGGCTCTCCCCTCTCACACCTCACTCACCCTTCCCCAGGAGCTCCTTGGACTGGTTAGAGTGGAGGTTCTTGGCCTTAATCAGCACTACCAGGAGGCGGTTGGCAGCTGGGAGGTAGCTGATGGAAAGAAGGACCTCTCCAGTCCCTGCAGACGGCTCCTGAAACAGAATAGGGGACACAGGAGGGGACCCTCATTTACGGATGGCTTTTGACCCATCAACAAATGCCGAGGCTGGGGTCACACTGGACTCGGATCCAACAGGCATCCTAGAAACCATTTACCCATCAACACTGGTTTCTCCACCCTTACGGAAGGGAGGAAGGCACACAGGAATTATATATGGTGTATGGGTCAGTAACAGTTTGTTTCATTTGCCACGAAATGTGATTTTCCAAATATCTTATATTCAAACCCAACATATAAAACAGATGGAAGAGATGCCACTCAGGATGTGGCAGGGGCAGAGGGCCGGAACCCCCTCTCACCCTTCATCACCCGCCCCGCAGGCCCCTGGGCATCACTGTAGAACTCTAGGGTTCTAGAGGGTGCAGTTTGAGAACCTCTGCATTGACCCGTCAGGCTCCTGGGGCAGCGGGGAGCTGTGATTCATTACTCTGTTTGAAAAGATAATTCCTTCCAGCCCCCGCAGGGCTGAGAGAGTCAATAATGTGCTGTACTAATGCTCAGTGGGGTCTTGCTTGGTCAACAGAATGGCCAACTATGTCGACAAAAAGCCAGGCAGACGAGGAAGGGTAATGCACCAGAGACGGCCAGCAATAGCTGCATGTTGCGGGAGGTACTGATGCCTCTGTGAATCATCCAGAACATCTAGCCCCCATCTGCAGCTTTATAGAGCCTCTCCACTGAAATTCCTACAAGAGTTTGCTTCGAATTCCAACAAATCCATTGAGGGACAAAAATAACCCAAAGGGGCCTGCCTCATGGCATAGTGGTTAAGTTCATGCACTCTGCTTTGGCGGCCGGGGTTCACAGGTTCAGATCCCGGGCGCGGACCTGCACACCGCTTATCAAGCCATGCTGTGGCAGTGTCCCATATATAAAACAGAGGAAGATGGGCATGAATGTTAGCTGGGGCCAATCTTAGACACACACATACACACCTGTTCTTAAAAAAATGACCAAAAGAGTCCCCACAGCCAGCAGGTGCCTATCACAGTCCAAGGATGGTGCGAAGACTCTAGAACCAGACAATCTGGGTCTGAGTTCCAATCCTGCCATTTAATAGCTGTGTGACCTTGGGCAAGATACTTAACCTTCCCAAACCTCCATTTCCTCATCTGTCAAATGGGAATAATAATGTCCCCACCCAATGGGGTTGTGGTGGAAACTAAATGAGTTGATATTTCATGGCTTCAAACAGTGCCTAGCACATGCCATGCACCATGAAACTGTTCACTTTGATCACTACCATTAGTTATCCAAGAAGGACAACCACTATTTGTTGAGATTGTTAAGTGGGAACACTGTTTCTGGGTGAATGGGAGCCGGTCTGGGCTTTATGAGGGAGGCTGGAGGGAGGAGCTGGCCAGCCCTCTGCTCAGGTCACACCTTTCATCCAGGAAAACTGTCTTCATCATGACCCCAAGGTTCAACTAGCCACAAGTGACTATTCACATGATGAAATGATTTGGGAGCTGTGAGGATGTTGGTAATGGCATGAATAATAGCAGCTAGCATTAATTCAACACCTACTTTGTGCCAGGTGCAATTACATTATCTATCCCGCTGGGCGGTAAGCTCCACCGAGCCATCCCCAGCACCCAGCAGAGTTGGCACTCAATAAATATTTCTGAGAAAGAAGGGTGAGACATCCCTTTAATCTTGACATCAAGAGTGAGAGGGGCACCGATCTCATTCCCATTTGAAGCATAAGTCCCTGATGCCTCCTGAGGTCTTGTAGCCGGTAAGTAGCAAAACTGAGCCTTGAATGGAGGTCTGATCTGATAGCAAAGCTAAAGTCCTAAACCCGTGGCTCTCTAGCACCCTCGGTGGGCAGACCTCTCGTTTCGCAGTGAAGGAACTGAGGCCCAGGGACTTGTCTAGGAACCCAGGGGTGGCAGCAGAGCTGGGATGGGCACCAGCCTCCTGGTTCAAGGGCACTTATTGGAAGTCCACAGTGGGCCCGGGCTGTGGCCACAAGGTGACCAAGCTCAAGCCCTCTGGTCCTGCCAGACCAGGTGAGAGGAGCCTGGACCCGTCAGCTCGTGAAGGGCTTGTCACTTTTGTGTAGGGCACCAAGACGCCTGGATGAGCCCAGCCGGCTGCACCACAGCCAGAGAATTTTAACAGCGTCTGCCCCTCGGCCCTGCCGCTTGAAGTACCTGCCAACTAAAATAACCCTCTTTCTCTCTCCACCCTCTCCCTGGTGTTTCCCGCCCCCCATCTTTCTCTTGGGCTCTCAATGAATCATTCAAACTACCTTGGAGTGGGTGGCTCTGTGGCCCCTGGTGACGCACATGCCACTTTTGGCTGAGACTCTTCCGGGGAGAACTGGGGCACTGCTGACACCTCCCTTAACCCATTCTGACCAACAGAAGAACATGGTCTGGGCTGCAGCGACACGACGCTCCCCCACCTTGTTCAAATCGGCCAGCACCCTCGTGCCACACACACCGAGGGCGCCACCTCCTACTTCTGACTCCAGGCTCCCCGTGAGGTTGTCCACATTTGTGGCAAACAGCCCAGTGGTCCAAGGGGATGCGAGAGCGTATTGGCGGGACAGTGACAACTACAACGAGTAGGACGATGATTAGGAGGGATGAGCCGTGAGGGCAGGACTGTGTCTTAATTACTACCGTGCCCAGCTCCTGGCGTGGTGCCTGGCACACGGTGGAAACCGGGCCAGGTATCCGTGGAAGGAATGAATGATTTGCGCTCTTCTAGGGGGAGGGATAGAAGCGGGTTGGGTCCCCGAGATTTCCGCCTGGATGGGCCAAATTTCAGCCCTTCGGCACCATGGTCTCCCGAGCCCTGAAGGAGGCCCTCCATCTCCGCAGAAAGCTGCTTTACCAGCTGGATAAACCAGTGTCGGGTCCCCTTCCCAGGGCCCCCGGCTGTGGTTCCTCACAAGTCCCACACCACACGCTAATTAGAGAGTGTGATCTGGAACAGCCTGGGTCCAGCTGAGTGGCTGTCAATTTTTATCAATTTTCTGAGCTGGGAAAGAGAAAAATAAGGCAAGGAAGAGACGGCAGGAAAAAGGGGAGCAGGTGCGTGGGAGTGTACCCCCCCCCCCCACTGCAGCGTCCACCAGGAAGGTGCCCGCCGAGTCCGGCACTCACACTGAACGGTGGCGAGAGGACGACAGGGACTCACAGCCAGACCAACCTGGCCCCAAGGCCGAGCTTGCCATATCCCGGCTGGGCGACCCTGGGAAGGTTACTGAGCTACCCTCAGCGTCCGTTCCCTTGTCTGTGAATGGAGTGGTCATGGTGCCACTCTTGCTTGGTTGGTTTGGGCCAGAACTTAAGTAAAGTTCTAAGCACAGCCACTGATGGATGGTGCTCAAAAATTAGTGCTTTTTTAGTATTTTTATTACTCTAGCATGGGGGTCGGCAAACTTTTCTGTAAAGGGCCAGACAGTCACTATTTTAGGCTTTGTGGGCTATGCAGTCTCCAGATAAGGCACGGACAAGCTTGCTGAGAGATTGGTCATCCAGAAGGTTCCCTCTAGGCACCATCACGGCAGGCCCTTGGATGAGGCCTTGACCTAGGGGCCTAAATAACCACATACTGTCCTGCGGCCCTGACCTTCCCTGCCCCCCCTCACCGCCCTGGCCTGTGGGGACAATGGTCTGCTCTCCAAGGAGCCCCTCCCTGCACAGTGCAGCATCCCAGCAGACACCTGCTTCCCACTCACGGCTTCCCCGGCAGCAGAGGGGTAGGGAGAGCCATCCAGGGCTAGTGACCACGTAGAACACTGGGCTCTGGGGCTGCCCCCAGCCCCGGTCACTCCTTCCAAAGCCCAGCGCAAACATCACTGCACACCAGGCCTTCTAGAACTTTCCATCAGAGCACTTTGGTTAGGCCCCTCTTAGACATCTTAGGATTCAACACGTGTCAGATGCCATCATCCTCATCACAGTCTTCATCACCATTGTCCTCATCATTCATCTGTTCCAATTTATCCCTCTGGCCTGTTTGTTCTCTGAGCAGAGGGGGCTCTACCTGGTGCTCACATCCCCGGCGGCGCCTGGCACATAGTAGGTACACAAGAGTATAAGTGAATTTAAGTGGGGATAATACTGTCATCACCAGTGCCAATACACTCGTAACATAACGTTTTCCACGACACTGGTGGGGAGGGGTGTTGTGTCTTTGCATGGCAATCTAGAAGCAAAACCACCAGGAATCCCAAATCCTGGGCTGTGGGTCTGCTCCAGTCCCCCACCGCATTCAAGACTCCGACTTTACTTTCACACCCCCTGCCCCGGGCTGGGAAGGTCTCTAAGCTCGTCCCATGAGCACTGGCCCAGTCCTGCTGTTCCACGCTCCACTAACAGGCTTTACCTTTCCTGGCGAGAAGTAATCCTACCTTAACTGAAGTCTTCAGCTCGCCCCACTGGGCAGCCCCCAGAGGCACAGCCACCCCATCCAGGCCCAGGCGGAGCTCCCCGACCACGCTGTGGCGGGAGAAGCGGTCGCAGGTCCTCAGGGTCAGCGTCAGGGTCGCCATGGGGAGCTCCTCCTCTGCCAGAGGGAGCACCAGGCCTTCCTCCCACGTGGTGCGCAGCTGCCGCTTCTTCAGGGCCGTCTGGGCCTCCACAGAGCCCGTCCTGTTGGCCACGCTGCCTTGGACATAGCAGTCACAGCCTGCGTCGTGGTCACTGGTCACAGCTGCAGCCAAGGAGAAAGCAGCACAGACATGCGGCTTCTCGAGCACAAGGGGAGGGGTGGAGCACAGCCCTGCTTTCAGCTGCAGAATCTGGCTTAAGGGTCACAACCTCGGGGGTCTGAAAGACCCCGTGCTGACCACCCTGGCTTTTTGGAACCACCTTTCAGCAAGACGTGGAGAAACAGGAGATCCTCTGAGGGCCCATTGTCCGCACACACTGACCGGTCCTTCATGGAGAACGGGGACAAGACTTGGTGCTTCCCGGAGCCCTTCTGACCTCCCAACCCTGAGATGTCCCCAAGGCGCCAGGGCCCACCAACTACTGGTGACTTTTATTAGTGTTGCTCGTGAAACGGTAATTCGTCTGTTCTGTACTTTAAATATTTCCCACACGACCACTTGTGATGTGAATCCCTTGGCCGCCACCTCGTGAATGTTTTATATTCTGAACCCTGGTGCTTTTAATGCTTCACAAGGTGGAAATTGGCACCTGGGGTGCTTAAAAGTGACGGGCTCCTCAGGGGTTATTTGAGAGGTGGTAGCTGATGCTCCCCAGGAAGAGAAGATGTGGAAGCGAGGCCATATGTCCTAACGGAAAGAGCTCCCCGCGGAGCTGCAAGGGACTTGGATTTGGTCCTGCTTTGGCACCAACAGCTGGAGTGATCTTAGACAAGTCACCTGATGTCGCTAGACCTCAGTTTCCTAATCTGTAAAACGGGACGATTGTGAAGACCAAATGTAGGAGAGTATATGAACACACTAAAAAATCTTGAAAGAAAACAACAAGGAAAAACACTCTCTCAAAAAAATTAAATGAAATACGGAAGTGGGATTTATCCTGCCCACAGCCTCCAGCTTCCAGGATCCAGCGCTGCCCACTGCTAGCTCTGATTCCTTTGCAAAGTCTTGGCTTTGTTTGATGTCAGTAAAGTGAATTGTCAGGGTGGGGACACCAGAGACATCCTGACCCCCTAGCAAAGACGACCTGGTTCTACAGGAGCTTTGCTGACCATTCAGAACACCCTCTGTGTCCAGCACAAAGCCCTGTCCAACGGCAAAGACGCCAGTGGCAGAGATGGCCAGCTGTTCACCAAGAACCCATTTCCCCTTTTTGTTGGGTACCCGCTGGGCCACATTTCCCAGGCTCCTTTGCAGTCCGTGGCCATGTGACTGAGTTTCAGCCAATGGGATTGAGCAGGGGGGATGCATGCCGTGGGTAGGCTATGGCTTTTAAGGAACGGTTGTGCCCTCTCCCTGTATCCCTGAGAGATACAGATGACAAGGAGGCTGAGGGGATTGTGGGGCCACAGACGGAAGGAGCCTGGTCCCTGAATCACCATCTGGAGGAAAGATGTCCGCCAACCAGAAATCTCCACTTTGGTCTGTTATACGAGAGTGAGAAAAAACCTCTATTGTCGGAGTATCACACGTTTCAGGGTCTGTCTGGGTGCTAATCCAGCATCAGTGCTCCCCCAGCCACAGATGCCCTCATCGAGCCTGCACAGCTCCTCCGGGGGAGACAGACACACAGAAGTCCACGAACGTCAGCTGAGCACGTACCTTCCAGGAGAGTCACAAACAGTTCCGCCTTCTGCCGGTCATAGTCCAGGCAGTAGTGGAGTTTGGGGGCTTGGTTCCAAGTGGCAGCTTTCTCTGGGTTCCAGGTCTCCATGACGCAGACGTCCTCCACCACACCTGTTAAGAAGGTCACGCACCATCACTGCCAACCACGCCGGGGTCCTGTTTTCTGAACCACGCCTTTCCCATCTCTGCCACCTCTGCCACGAATCCAAACCCAAAGCTTCCGAGCCGGGTGCAAACTCACGGTGGCTGCACCATAGCGACACCTGTGGTCCTGGGCACCACATTCCAAGGGGCTGACCCAGCCCAGCGGTCAAGGCACAGGCTTTGGTGTCAGACACGGGCTGTTACATGACAGGTACGTGACCTTGGACCCATTACTTGACTTCTTCGAACCTCAGTTTTCTCATCTTTACAATGGAAATGATAACAGTTCCTTCTTCCTAGAGTTCCTGTGAGCATTACATTGAAATAAAGTGGGGAAAATACTTAGCCCGGAGACTGGCCCACAGTGAGATGTCAGTAAGGGACACTGTCACAGCCTGTGTGGTTCCGGTCACCCTGTTTCAAGCAAACCGTCCCCAGCCTGTCTCCAGCTCCCTCGCCCACAGCATCCAGTCCTCTCTCTCCAGGAGTTCACGGCTGGAGACAAATGTCACAGCATGAATCAGGAGGAGATGCTGAGGGACAAGGTCAGGAATAGTGGATGTGACTTTAGTGCATGTTTAGTAAATACTTGCTGAATGAATGGATGACCTTATCTTTAATTCAGAAATTCCTAAAACCACAAATATTGCTCACTCTGCCCCTCACTTGAACAGGAGCCAAACATCTGGAAGATTCCCATTAGTCAAACATAATACAAGAATTAAAAGATCCAGTAGTGGCAGCAGGCTCCACTTTAAGCAAATTGGAATTGAAAACATTTTCGATTTTCAGAATGAATTTAGAGGGCAGACATATAAAGGAGTATTTAGTTTCCCAAATGGTTCATTACTGGGTTTCTGCAAGTAGTGAAAAAGCTCCCTGGTGCATCTAAGAAAGGAAGAGATTGGCCGGGATGTGAGCAATGGTCACAAAGAGAGGCAGGACCCTGGTGGTTTCCAAGCGCACCACTCGGACAATGGCAGCAAGGTCAGTGTCAGAGGGGCCTTGCCTGGCACCCAGAGCTCTTAGCTCTCTGACCGCCTCGGCCTTCAGAATCAAAACCAAATCAAAACTAAGCCAAAGCCGGCACCACTTGGAAGCGGACTCAGCTTCAAGACTCGGGACGTTGCGCTCTGCAAGGAGCTGCTGAGGACGGTTGCTGGGGGGAGCACACCACCTTCAGCACATCGTGGGGACAGTGTCTGGTCAATCTGGTGTCCTCCTCCCCTGCACTCCCTCGCCTCTCGTCAATATTTGCGGAACTGATCAACTCTTGATAGATTTCTAGGGATTCAGGACTTGGTTGTTGCCTTCTGGGGTAGGGAAAGGAATAAGGAACCATGAAAAGAGAAAATGAACGATGTATTCTGAGTTCTTCAAAGTCCCACACTCTGATGTGCTCTCCTGCCCTCTTTGATGGAGAATGTCCAATCCTGGCTGCATCATTTGAGAAATCTGGGGCTCCCGAGAAAGGGGAGCCCTTCTGTGATTATGACTTTGATGGCCACCCCCAAGGCTTCTCATGCAAATTGTTCCCCACCCTCCAAGCTTAAGCTCTCAAGTCCTCAATGGGTCTATTTTACATCTAACTAAAACGTGGGCCGGCAAACCCAGAGGCGAAA
Source organism: Tapirus indicus (assembly GCA_031878705.1). Lineage (NCBI taxonomy): Eukaryota > Metazoa > Chordata > Mammalia > Perissodactyla > Tapiridae > Tapirus > Tapirus indicus. The sequence continues at coordinate 12,854,896 of CM062928.1, forward strand.
AGCCAACCAGGACTCGTTCATGCCACAGGCAGCACGTGAATTGTTCTTGAAGAAATGCCGGGCTAATCACTGTGTTCTGGGCTGGGTTGGGGGGGAACCTGCTCACTGGCCGGCGTGCAGTATGGCTGGACCCAGCCGAGGAGATGCGCTAGGACGAGTGAGGTCAATGTCAGAGCCGGCTGTGCTGCTTCTGCTTCCACCGTCTCCCTCCAACCACGCAAAACAAAACCCCAAGCCACACAACAAGCCATTCTCCTGGCTGTATGTTTCGCCCCCTAAAAACGTCTATGTGCTTCTTGGGTTAGGAACCGTGTCCCTGCTTCACAAATCTGCCCCCGTGCCCAGCACAGTGCCGCACACCTAAAGGGGCTGCATTCTTGATGTTGGTGCTGATGAGAATAGAAACAATAATGATATGTTTTGACTACATCCTTTGTGTCAAGTCCTAAGTTAAGAACTTTATATGCATTATTTTATTTACGCATCACAATAACCCTACCAGGCAGGTAATAGTATGATCCCATTTTATAGATGAAAAAACTGAGGTCCAGAGAGGTTAGCAACATGACCAAGGCCACACAGTGAGCATATAAAAGGTCAGAGAATTAAACCTATGACTCTGAAGCCCATGGTTTAATCACGGCTCTTTATCCCCTCTCCACAGGAGCACACAGAACTTAAAAGGGACTCTCCAGTTCCAGTGGAAAGCTAGAGGCCTTGAAGGGATGCGAGGTGGCCCCACGTCAGCAGGAATAAAGGACTGTGATTCTGAGGCCCTGTACCCCCAGCTTGCCCAGTGTCAGATGCCATGGATGCGGGGGCACGCCCAGCATCTATAGAGATGCTGCCAACCGCCCCCCACCCCGAGTGTTGCCCACGGGAGAGCGAGGGGCAGGAGACCCCTACCATTCTGAGGAAGGATGAACAGCTCCTCTGTGACCTGCCTCTTGAGGCGGCTGTCACTCAGGGCCTGGGGGCTGGCAGGCACAGCAGGCTCCTCTGTGGTCCTCAGCGTGTAGTCTGTATAGTTGATGACCTCTGGGGCTGTCACCGCCGGCCTGGGGCCGTAGATGTCTGGGAACGTGAGGAGGGCTCGGGGCTGGACGGGCTCTGTTGACTTTTTAACGTTGAACTGCAAACACAAACCGCTCTGATTAGTCCACGAGAGGACGTCCTGCCCATTGTCCACCCACGGAGGGAGAAGCGATGACCTGACATTTCATGGGAGGCAGGGGGAGGGGGTTGTTCCTTTCTGCTCTGAGGAGCATGTCCTGGGAAAGCAAAACATCATCTCCAAACCCACCAGCATCCACAGCATCAGGAGTCACACCAGGGCCCTCTGAGAGGTCGGTCCCGCTCATCCATCTCCCGGTCCCTCCATCCCCCCACTGCCCATCCTACTGCTGTGCCCGCAGGTGTTATCTGGGCGGGTGGTCCTCCCTCCTCCGCTCTCATCTGTGCTAGCTGCCTCTGCGTTTTCTCTCCTCTTTGTCTCGATCTCTTATTCCTTCTCTCCCTCCCCTTCGCCACCCAATGGCTTGGAAATGCCAGTGGTCCCACCACACTTAGAGCGAAATCCAAACTCCTTGCAGTGACTTACCAGCGCTTGCCCAGCCTGGCCCTGCCCACCTTTCTGATTTTGCCCCCAACCTCTCTCCCTCTGCTCCCCTCCAGCCACTGAGTTCCCTGCTTCTCAAACAGGCTGAACTCTTTCTGAATCTGGCTTCTGGTCCCCCACCCATCCCTCCAAACCACCCACCCAACCTCCACCTGCTCTAAATTAAGTCCCTTCCCCAAGCCTGTCCCTCCCTATCCCCACATCCTGATCTTTGCTTTAGAGCACTGAGCTCATCCTGTATTATTTTCATCACAGGTTGGCCTGTTTGTAGCCAGTCTCGCCCACTAGTGTGTGAGCTCCATAAGCACAGGGATTATGTCTTGTCTTCCTCCTGCTGTGTCCCTGGTGCCTAGCACAGAATCTGCTCACAGGGAGCATGCGATAAGTACCTGTGGCTAGGGCTGCCATGTTCGGTTGTATGGTTTGTGCACTGCACAAAGGTGCCTAGATGAGGGGTAAGTAGTGACTGAAATGCAGTTTGTGCACGATTTGCCCAGCTGTGTGCCCTGGGGTAGTGCTTGGTCCACCCGGAGGAAAGGGCATCTTTTTCTTTTCACAAAGACCCACCTGCTAGTCAAGCCTGAAGTATGCAAGGCTGCCTCATGGGGGAGTGGAATCTTCTATCTTTGCTTTCATTAGACTGACATCTCTCCTACTTGAGGGATTCAAAGTTGTATAACAGGCAGAAATGCCGGGGCCTGCCCAGTCCCCAGGAAATCGGGGTTGATGACCAGATCTAGAGCTTGAAACGCTGGCTCCCTGAACAGGCAGCCCACAAAATGGCCCTCAGGTTAAGGCAGGGACTGACCCACGGAGAAGTCGCCTGCCCTCCATGCTGGTCCTCCTGCTCTCCCCTCTCTGTGGCCACTGGAGGGGTTGGCCGGGGGTCAAGGCTGTTCTACCCAGTGGCGGGAGTGACCCAGGGGCTGGGGTCGGGGTGGATGTATTCCCGGGTGGGGAGGGTGCTTAAAAGGCTACGCTGTTTCAAAGTTCGTATTTAAAGTGCTTGCACCCTCTGTATTTCATTACCCGAGGATTACTCCTGGACATTGTGCCCTGGTTGACACTCTGTCCCCACCATTCCCGAGGAAGGCTGGACCTTGGTGACGGGGACATTCCTAATGTCTCACTGACTGGACAACAGGTGCAGAGAGAACAAGAAGGCACCGCAGGGCCCAATGGGTCACGAGGCAGGAGCCAGCCTCTCCTGCAGGCCACCATGCGGATTGCTGCCCCTGCGTTACCTCATGTATTCCTCAGAACTCCCGAAGGGGCTTAGATGGGCCCAAACACTCCGTTCCTCTCTCAGAAACACTGCGCAGCAGAATGTAATGCCACCCAAGCGAAGACACGCCTATCTTGATCTCTGTGGGGTCTGCCCACTGCACATGGGTTCCAGAAGCATTTCTGACTTACAGGGAGTGAAGCTGGGATCACGCAGTGAGGGGGCGGCAGGATTAAACCGACACCAGTCTGGCTCCAAGGCCCACGGCTCTCGTGGCTCCCAACCCTTTTTCTGCCTTTGAGCCTGTGCCAGGCACAGCACCCACCCATCTGAAATGTTTGTCATGGACACACAGGGCAACTAGACGCCTGGGGAGGGACCTGTACGATTGGCAAAATCAGGTCCCCTTTGCACCTGCACCCCATGGAGAGTGTCACTGGGCATCAATCCAGAGATCTGGCTTCTAGCACTGACCCTACCACCGGAACTAACAACTCTGGCAGGTCATTTCACCTCTGAGTTGTCCCCTCAAGTGAGAGGTGATTGATTTCAAGGCTTGTTCCACTCAGTTACAAAGAGGTGGGAGACACAGTTCTTGATTGGCAGGCACAGGTGATTTGGGGAGAGAATCACAAACAGGAGAGTGAATAACAGGTATTTTTCACTGCTCGGGACTGCAGCACAGAAAGGGCAGCAGGCCATCTTGTAAATAACCGACGGGGGAGAGCGGACGATACATGAGCCGGGAAGCCGAGGAGTCCGGGGGTTCAGGGGAGCCGGGGGGGGGGAGCTTGACCTTGAAGGAGAGGGGATTGGAAGGTAGAGGGAAGGGTGGGGAGGAAGGTGTGGCCCAGGGCCCCGGGAAGAGACACACAGAGCAATGACTGATGTCCCCATGTCATTTTATCCTCCACAAAGTGGTGTCCACCTCCCATATTTCATCGAAGCCCGAGTTCCATTTATTACACATTTCACAACGAGGACACGGAGGCCTGGGGACGTTCAAGGTCAGACAACTGACAAGTGGTATATAATTGAGCTTCCAGATAGTTTAACTTCAAGTTTGTGTCATTTCTACTGCCTTGTAGCTGCTTCTCAGAAAACACCCCCGTTGTCTTGGACACTGGATGCTAAGTGGAAACCGCAGCGTCCCAGGGTTCGGGCCGCTGCTCTTCTATCCTGTTCTTCAGCAAAAAAGTGCTCAGCTTCCCCCGGGGCCGCTGGACCACACACCCGCTTCTCGGACTCATCCTGTTCTGTTACTTGTTGGGGCCAGAACTAAGGCTATTCGGCTGGTTTGGGGAACACTTTTGCATTTATATTTGGTTTCCTCCCAGTTCAATCATTTTAGAAAAGAGCTGTTCATTAATTCCCAGTTTGACCAAATTTGGCCAATTTTGCATTTTTAATGGGGAAATAATCATCCGCTTCAGTTCCGAGTGAGGCTCGCTCCGTGTTGCCGTAACCCTCTGCAGAGCCTGGGTCCCCATTCCTCCCTACTCCGTGGGTCTCAATTTGATAACTCCGGGAGCCTGTGACAAGGGCTTAAAATGTGCCCCCAGCGCAGGAGGTTGTGCTTTTCTTGGTTGTCCACCAATATCCATCCCTCTCCCCTCCGCCTTCCCTCGAGGTCAGCAGGTTTTCTGCGTTCCACCCCAGCCCCAGCTCTGGGGCAGGGAGGCTTCTCTTTGGTCTGATCCCATCAGTTCTTGGCATTATCTTGGGGACTGGTTCTGGCCCAAGAGTTGGCACCTGTCCTGGGGAAGCCAACAGCCAGAATGGAAGGACTCGTATCCCATGGTACTAGAAGAGATTCTCTCCTCTGCTGGATGGGAAGCAGGTGGCCCTGTCTTGTGACTGCAAGGTCAGCCAGCCTTAGGGCAAAGCCAACGTAATGGACAGCAGGGTGGAGAGACAGAAGGCAGCTAAGTCTTGGATGACAGTGTCATTAAGCCACTGAGTCAACCAAGCCTGAAATCTGTCCCACCTCTGCTCTTCAAGTTAGACGAGCAATATTGATATTGTTTAAGCTGGTTTGAATTGGGGTCTTTGTGACTTGCAGCCAAGAGCATCCCAAATGGATGCACTGCATTTTTAATGAGCATCCCAGCAGAGCATGACCCTGGTATAGAGAAATCCTGCCTAGGGTAACACCCCCCCCAACCTCTCTGCATCTGGCCAGAGGCATCCTCGTTGCTGTTTCTCCTTGCCTTGTCTTGTGTGATCCTGTGCGGCAATGGCTGCCTTTAGTGGAGAATGCCTTACAGCTTATTTATTGCATTTCAAAACCCTGGTTCCACCACATTTTTCAGTTGCATCTGTTTCCACTCAAATAGCTTCAACTTCAGTGCCCAAGAAGCAGAAAAGAGGTTTGGGAGTTGAGGGAGGGAGCCTGGGAAAGGATTACAGGCAGAGCACAAGAATGCCTGAGAGGAAGGAGGCGCCCAGGGGAACAGACCCCTACAGAAGGACCTGTGCTCAAGCCTTACACCATGATATAGGAGGGGCAGGATTTAGAAGCAGGATTCTCCTCTAAATGTCCCTTGAACCCAGGGAAGAGGGCTTGGAAATACAGAGGCAAGATGAATCAGGGAAGTTTCCAGTGGGGGCAGCATTCAACAATTAGGGAATGCCCAGCTGTGCTCGGCACTGCAGGTACAGAGAGGGAGAAACACTCGGAAGGTGCCTCAGCCCCTCTGATGCGTCTCCTGGGATTCATCCTGCCTCACCTGTCTTGGGGGCCTTGGGCCACTTCCTCCTCCCCACTGTGGCCAGCTCTGCATGAACTCCGACCAGCCTCATGTGGGCACAGCCCCACAGTGCCTCGTGTCACGCCCATGCCCTGCCCCTCTTACCACCTGCCCTGGGGCTTCTCAGTGGCCCCTGAGGTGTGAGATCCCCAGGGACACTCTGTGTCCACCCAAGGGCAACCCAGATGTGCCAAGGGTTAAAACTTGATCAGTGTCAGCTGGAAGCCAGACACCGAATTCTTCTGCCTTCTTCCTCACTACCCCTCCCAACAGTGTCTTCAGTGGCCTTTCGGAAGATGACAATTTGAGATCCAGCAGTCGCTCTTGACACCAACTGGGCTCAGTAACGTGCCCTGTGTGTGTCCTCCCTCCTCCCCTCCCTCCTGCGTCCCTGGATTGCACTTCCTAATGAAGAGGCCTCTGGAAGCCTCCACTTTCCCGTCATCCAGGCTAAGACAGATGGCTTGGTGGGGTGGACCCGAACCTTCATTTCATGAACAAATATTTATTGAGCCCTACCACAGGCGGGTCCTATGCTACGTGTTAGGAACACAGATGTGAACAAGAGAGACGCTGGCCTTCCCTTGTGGGGCTTATGTTGGAAAAAGAGAAATTAATTACGTAGCTAATGATCTGTAAATGAACACTTAACCTTACCAGAAGACATTAGGCGACCCCTTTTGTGACATTAATTTTTTCACTGAAAGATTGCTTATTAATTTGGGTTTTCACGCCGGGGCATCCATCTTAAAGCATCATGGCACCCAGGAAGTTACGGGTCGGGGAAGCAGACTCGGCTGAAAGAAAGGACAGATGGCTTTGACTCTTACACTTGAACCTTTAAAAAGAGAGAGCAGAGAGGAGAGTTGGACGTAGAATATTTGGATGATGCCAAACAGGCCACTGTGGCTGGGGTCAGCAGCTAAGCAGAGTGAAGCCCCCTCAGAGGGGAGCTGGGCCAGGGGAGAGGGGCCTGCCAGCTTCTGTCGCTCTGGGCTCTAATACTGGTAATTATGCATGCTAACGTGTGTACAAGAGTTTGAAATATAGCCTGGTGGTCAGTGTTCACGCTCTAAAACAAGACAGCCTGGTTGGAGTCCAGGTTCTGCCAATTACTTGCTGTGTGATCTTGGGTCTGATTAATTAACCTCTCTGTTTCTTCCTCCGTAAATTGGGCATGCTAACAATAGCACCTATGTCCTGGGGTTGGATTGAGGAGTAGATAAGCCAACCGGTGTAGGGCTCTTAGCACAGAGGCCGGCACAGCAAACCCTCAATAAATGTTGGAAAGGATTGTTTGACCCTGGGGTGTAGACCAGTGCTATGCAAAGTGGGGTTTGTGCATTGGGACAGGCCATGAATGCTTTTTCACTCATTTGTGATGAAATAAGTAGGTGTTAAAACAAAACGAAACAAACAGGTCCTTTCCCTCCAGATGGTGTGAGAAGCTTTGGTCTAGACCCAGCGTCCCTCTCACACCAGAGCTGCTGTGGCAGGTGCTTCTACAGTGGCTCCCAGGGGCCCTCACCTCCTGTACGCCCACCTGTGTAAACCCCTCCCCTTGAGTGTGGGCCGGCCCCCGTGACTTCCTTCTGATGAACAGAATCGGCAACGTGATGGGCCGTCACGTCTGAGATTAGATTACAGAACAATCAGGTTCCACCTCGCCTGCTCCCTCTGGTGAAGCAGGCTGCAAGGGTGAGAGCAGCCTATGGAGAGGCCCATGTGGGAAGGACTCGAGGGCAGCCCAGGAGGAAATGAATCCTGCAACCAACCACATGAGTGAACTTGGAAGTACAGTCTTCCCCAATCGAGCCTTCAGATGAGGATGAGCCAGGATGACACTGGATGGCAGCCTGTGAGAGACCCCCAGCCAGAGGACCCAGCAATGCCATGACCATATTCCTGACCCTCAGAAACTGTGACATAGTAAGTGCTACTTTAAGCTACTAAGTGTTGGGGTAATTTGTTATGCAGCCATAGATAACTAATACACCTGTTCATGGGAATTATCCAAGACTGTGAAGAAAATATAAATACCACTGCATATCTACTAGAATGGCTAAACTGAAAAAGAATGACACTGCCAAGTGTTGGCCAGGATGGGAAACCACGGGAACGCCCATACCTTGCTGGTGGAAGGGAAAATGGTAAGCCACTTTGGACAACTGGTAGTTTCTTAAAAGTTAAACTTTCTATCCTATGACCCAGCAGTTCCACTCCTAGGTATTTTTCCGTTGAAAATATGTGTTCACAAAAAGACTTATACATGAATACCAATAGTAACTTTACTCATACCACCCAAACAAGGAAAGCAGCCCAGGTGTCCATCAACAGGAGAATGGATATGTAAATTGTGGCATATTCTTACAATGGAACACTCCTCAGAAATAAAAAGGAACAAATTATGAGTACACTCAACAACAGGGAAAAATCACAAAAACATATTGAGTGAAAGAAGGCATGATACATAAGAACACATACTGTGTGATTTCATCTATATCAGTGGTTCTCAATTCAGGGGACATTTGCAGTGTCTGGGGACATTTTTGGCTGTCACAGCTGATGGGTAGAAGCTGTTACCTAGGAGAGGCCAGGAATTCTGCTAACCATCCCACAACGCACAGGACAGCTCCCTACAACAAAGAACTATCCAACCCGAAATGTCAGTAGTGCCGAGGCTGAGAAGCATTGATTTACAAGAAGTTCTAGAACAGACGAAACTAATCAATGGTGGTAGAAATCAGAAAAGTGGTTGCTTCTGGGGAGAAGTGAGTGGTAAGAGGCATGTCAGAGACGTGGGTGACAGCCTAGGGGATAAATATTGTCAAAATTGATCAAACTATAAGCTTGGAGTGTGTGCATTTCACTGTATGCGAACTGTACCTCAAAAAAATTTAGCGAGATAGATACACACACACACACACACACACACACACCCCTCTATCCACCTGCTGAATTAGGCTTTCTGGGTGGGTGTGAGAATCTGAATACTCAGCAAGTGTCCCAAGTGACTCCAACGCAGAACCAGCCCCGAACCTGCCTACAGACCTGTATTTAGGATCCACTGGTCTCTGGATCACTGTTTCTCAAACTTTCCTTCCGAAGCACCTTTGGAGGCAGAGAAGGCTGACACACACTCGATAGCGGGGAGTATTCTGGAGCAATTGGGACTCTTTCTGGAAATCTCCAGTTCTATCTTTAAGATTCCTGTGAATTTTTGTACTTGACGTCATTTGGTTGTTTGTTTTAGTATTAAAATATTTTCGATCACCACCAGGAAGGAAAAGTTTGCCTTGTTTATTTTGTGACTTGGGATATTTCCCAGGACACTGGCTGGTTCCGTGCTCCCTCTGCTCCTCCTCAAACACAAACACACAAGCACACAGTCTCACAATACACACTCACACATATACACATGCTCACCCTCTCATACTCATACACATACACACTCACACTCTCATGTATACACACTCATGTACACATGCACTCTCCCCTAGTGGAGAAGTGGGACTCTCACTCCTTGATGTCTGGACAATACGCACTAAGTCCATTAGATCAAGCTAGAAGTTAACTGAGAGAGGCAATCATTTTGCCTCCAGGGAAGGACCAACTCAGAAAGGCTGAGTCTGTGAGTAGGAGTGGCCCTCCTTCCAAGTTTTCCTTCCACCCATATAGATAACTGTCCTGGAGAGAATGTGGGTACAGCCATAGAAGCTTTTAACCAACCCAAAGGCTGGATCCCCTTTGCCAATCCCTTCCGTAGAACATCCTTGCACAGACCCACACCTGGTTGAAACTTCCCGGCCGGCAGGCCACTGTTAACAGCCTTATATTAGTCAGGGAAGGCCAGCTGCTCTGTAACAAACAACCCCCAATCCTCAGTGGCTGAATACAATAAAAGTTGATTTCTCCAGGTCTTAAAGGGTCTACTGGTTATTCTCCAAACTTGGTGTCCTAGCGTCTTCCATCTTGGGGTTCTGCCCGCCTGTACCCCGCAATCTTCAGATACGAGCTCACTGAATCCTCACCATAACCCTATCACGAAGCACTATTATGAACAACCCCATTTTACTGATGAGGACACATGGTCAGCTAGTGAGTGGAGGAGGCTTGATTCAAACCCAGGCTGACTCACTCCAGAGCCCTATGCTGACCCACTCTGCAGTGCCTCCAGCCCCTTCACCCACCTCCTCCCATTTCTAGTCATATTTTACCCCTCACTCATGTTTTTGTGCCACTTAGACTGATGCTTGGGCCGCTCCCTGGCCCACCACCCCTTATTCTGCCCCTGCACGCCCTTTAGTCAGAGGAACATGGGTGTAAGCGCCGGTTCCCACACTCTGATGTGCATAAATTTCACCAGAGGAAATGTCAAATTCAGATGCCCAGGTACCCCTCCCCAGGGGTCTGGCTCAGGAGTCTTAGATGGAGCCTGGAGAATCTGCATGTCTATGAAGCTCCCCAGGGTGACCGCAATGTGGGTGGTCCCTGCAACCACGTGGGAACATCCTGGTTTGGAGGACGCCCCAGAACTCCAGGCGGGATAGATGTAGAAATGTCCTCTTGTGTGGCGAGCTGCTCACAAGACAGCTTCTCTCTCCCCATGAACATTTCTTTGTCTGGGAGACCTCCAGCTCCTGGGGAGCTGCTGGGACCAGAACCTCTACTTCTCGGCTGCGTATGGGCAAATCCACAGGATCAGGTCCCAGGGAGAGGGAGTATTTCAAGTTGCAAAGTTGAAATTCACTTTGAAGAAGCAGCACGTCCTCTGGTCCAAGCACCATGTAGTGTTTCCATGGCGACCCAGCCATCGCGCATCTTTTGTCATCCTTTCCAACACTTTGTCTTTTGTTTATTACACGTCTGTGCCCCCAATTCCTTCTCAAATCCCCTTTCCTTGGGACTCATCTCCTGCTAGTCCCTTTCCCCTCCATGGTTATTTTAAAAGCTAAAAATGCTAGTTGTGGTTGACCCAGCACACTCCCTGCCCCCTAGCTGGTACCTCATGCAACAGACTAGGAGGTTTGTTGGTGGGTTAGCCCTGCTGTTAGTCTGGTCAATGAGCCTCTCCCAACCCTGCAAGAATGAGACACTGGGAATAACAACCATCCCCTGGGCAAACCCTTTCTCTGTGGTAGTCATTCATTCAAGCATCTGTTCAACAGTTATTAAATCTCTAGATGCTGGTCAGTTGCAGGAACAACACTGTCCACCATGTTCCTTGTGGAGTGGGCACTGCCAGCGGAGCAGGGAGCAAGAAGCCAGCAGATGCAAAAGGCAATCTCAGATAGGAGTAAGTACTACCAAGACAGGGACAGATGGCAGTGGGGGTGGGTGGGGACAGAAGTTGTGTCTGCCAAGAATCTGAGGGTCAGGAAAGGATTCCTGAGCTGAAATTTGAGGGAAAAATCACATCTAGCGTTAATTGTGTGTCAGATACAGGTGTGAGCATTTTACCCACAGGGCTCCATTTAAACCTTACAGCCTCACGAGGGAATGTTACTGTTTACAGAGGAGGACACTGAGGCACAGAGGACTTAAATCTGAAGTCATGTGGTTAACTAGACGCAGAGCTGGGATTCAAACCCAGGCATGTGACTGTGGGGCCTGCAGCCTTTACATCTCAGCCACGCACTTCGCTGCCTGGACAAGACCAAAGAAGCAAAGACGGGATGGTGTGTTATCTTTCTAAGGTCTGGGTAGATCTAAGGAGAAGCCTACTGGGGCTGGGGGAAGGATGTCTCACCTCTGCCCTGGTACCCACGCACCCATCCATCCATTCATTCCATCAATCTTCCTTCAATGTTGAGAACGTTTTACATGATGGAGGCTACCGCAGAACTGGTCGCTGCTCTAACACAGTCTGTATGTGTGGGGAGGACGGGCAGTGGGGAGATTGGTATAAATGACAACCGCTGAGACGGAGGCTAGGAAAATACGAGACAGAGTACACGGGAGCACATCAAATTTTGCCTGTGGAGGGGGCAGGTGCGATGTGTGTGGAGGGCAGAGATTCTCAGGAAGATTCAGGGACTCTGTCCACCCCCACCCCAGCCCAGGCAGCAGTTTGACAGGTGGAGAAGCGGAGAGAGCATTCCGGGCCAAGGCAGCAGCATGTTCAGAGAACAGCAGGTACAACTAAAGCTTAAAGCCCCATGAGAAGGGGAGGGTCAATGAGTGTTGCCATAATCCCAACATTTCCGGAGGAAACAGAATTCAAGAACAGAATTAAATAACAACATAAAAAACCTCCGTGGGAGTGGAAACCACAAAACGACAGGATCCTGCCTAGAGATTGACTTCTTGTAGGTGGTCCCTGCATGGATCCATCATCTGCGTCACAATGCCTGAAAGGGCAAGAGGGCTGCCATCTCTTGAGCACTCCCTTTGTACCAGACGCTCTGGGAAGCGCTACAGAATTTATCGTATTTAATCCTCTCACAACCCTACAGATAAGTGCCTAATATTTTCTCTATTCTACACCTTAATGTTAATAAATAAAAATAACCTAATTCTTTTCTCTACTCTAAGGAGGAGGAAATTGAGACTCAGAGAGTTTGACATTTGCCCAAGGCCCCACAGCTAAGGTGTGACAGTCTGGACTTGGAACTCAATCGACCAAAGCCAGTGCTGCTAACCATGACACTGCACCACGTGCTTCTCTGGGGCTGTGACTCTGGACACCAACCCTCAACAGGTAGAAATGGAAACGTCCACATCATTGCTTCTGATTGGCCGGCAGGTGCTACATCATGAGACTGAAGACCCCATTACCCTCCCCCTCATTGTCTGGTTGTTGTAATGAACTGTCTGGATGTTTGGGCATCAACTTTGTTACTGCTCTTAGTTCTGAATCTGGGCTTAACATTCTTTGTGGCAAAAATGTGTTTCACTGGTGACCTGAGCCAAGACAACATCTAGACTATGTTGTAACCTCATCAACACTCGTCATAAGCAGTGTTTCAAAGCTGGGATATGTTTAAAGGTCACAGAAAACCCCTCTGGCCGGTCATCTATGGCTCAAACAGTCTTCTCACCCCATCCACACCATCCTTATCTTCCCATCTCCAGCCGCCATTACAGGCCTGTTGGCAATGGGTTTGACTCAGAGCAGAGTCGCTCAGCCAGCCTTTCACGTCCAAAATTTCCACCTGGGCCCCGCCACTGTATTGGTTCACTAGGGCCTTAAAACTCTGTTAAACAGTCCGTGAACGGGAGGAAGATCTCAGCCCTGCATCGTCAATAACTTCTACAAGATGGAACACAATGTTGAATGCTGGTCTCTGTGGTCTTATCCAACAGTGTCCGTTTCAACGCTTCAGACATGTTTTCCCTCAGTTTCTCACTTGTGGGGGCTACGTTTTTAATGGAAAAAGGTCATTTTGGTATTAAAGGCTGAAGAATCTGGTTATATGCCAGCTTCCTCGACACTGAATTCAGGATCTTCTCCCAGAACAGGCATAAGATTTTTTGATTTGATGATGCTTTGACAATTGACGAAACCATTGACGGAGGCATCAGTCTTCAACCTTGTTCTTTTGCCAGTATATCACAAACGACACTAAAGGACTGAAAATTGATCCTTTTTTTACCCATTTAAAAGCCAATGAGAGCTCATTCAAGGTTATTCTTATAACGATCCCTCTTGCACATATTTGTATTCCGATAGTGGGAGAGAGGGGAGGTGAATTCCACGGAACCTTCGAGCATGTGAATATCACCCATCAAAGGGGATGCAGCGTGGGAAAAAGTGCAGGGAACCACGAATCGAAGACATCCATCCACTGACGTGCACACACTTGGAAAAGCATGTCAATTTCTAAACCGGTGGTTTAAAAAACAGCCAAGTTGTAAAGTGCACCTTGAAAACAAGACAGTGACTGTTTTCCCAGATTCTCCTTATATTTTGGTTTTAAGCCCAAACCCTCCAATTAAGCAACCCTCAGATTTCTAGCCAAACGGAAATCGGCACACACTTGCTGCCTGCTAACTACGTGTATACCCAGCCTGTTCACCTTGTAAGATACGTGAAATCCCTGACCTTGGGAAGTTTACCATCCAATGGTGGAGACAAGATAGTCCATTAATGGGAAGTATGAATCACTTATGCTACAACTCTGCTACCCTATGCCCCTGGCAGACATGACTAATCGATGAGAGCATACTCTCCTGCTGTATTCAGACACAGCCTGTCCAGCTCAGGGCTCCAGCAAGCCATACCAATTAGTAAGAATTGATATGCAAGATGAAAGCTATCTGCTCTTCCTGATGCGTGATTATAAAGAGATGAAAAAGTATAGAAGGTAGTGTTAAAAGCCCAAGAGTCTGGACTGTGTGCTACAGAAGACCTAAGGAGGAGCCCCACATTGTCAATGAGATCAGAGAAGGCTTCCTGGAGGAGGGGCCTTAGCCCAGCATTCAAGGATAATGACGGGGAGGGGAGGCAGAGGTATCTCAGATGGAGAGAATGGCAGCAGTGTAGGCACAGAAGGGAGCGTGGTGAGTCTGGCAAACCAGCTGAAGAGAAAGGTTGCAGTTCGAGAAATGGACTTGCAAAGGAATGGTGAGGCCAGGCTGTGAAGGGCCTCGAATGCTCAGGAAAAATTTTAATTCTATTTATAAAGAGTAGAGAGACTTTGACAGTTTGTGAATAGGAGAATGACATGAGGGAAACAACATTTTCAGGAAATCAAACTAGCAAGTGCACACAGAAGGGACTGAGTGGAGGAAACTGGAGGCGAGAAGACCAGTCCGGAGACACGGTGGGAGTAACCCAGGTAAGCGGAAGCATGGGACCAGGCCGGGGCATACCTGGCGAGATGGAAAAACGAAAGCAGCAATGTGTGAGACTTCTCCAAGGAAGACGCGACAGTGCGTAGGGTGGAGCGACGTGCAGGGGGAGAAGGGAATCCAAGAGAAATGCATCGAGGATAAAATACTTCCATTTTCACCTCTCAGGTCTCCTTTTCCAAAAAAGCATCATCCCTGAGCGACGTGGGATGTCTACAGCCACAGCAATGCTTGGGCAAAAGATTGGTTCTTCTGTGTGACTTTCATGAGCAACCAGCAAGGAGATGTCAAGGGACAGCCACTAAAAGGCTCTTCTAACATTCTTCTCCCAGCTGTCATTTTGGCAGACTCTAAGTTGGTGGGTATCATCCAGAGATGTTGCTGTTCCTTCTTTTTGTGTGTGTGAGGAACATGGGCCATGAGCTAACATCTGTTGCCAATCCTCCTCTTTTTGCTGGGGAAGATAGGCTCTGAGCTAACATCTGTGCCCGTCCTCCTCCACTTTGTATGTGGGATGCAACCACAGCATGGCTGGACAAGGGGTGCGTCCGTCCGCACCCGGGATTCGAACCTGCAAACCCTGGGCTGCCCAAGTGGAGCACGTGAACTTAACCACCACGCCACCAGGCCGGCCCCCTAGCTGTTCCTTCTTTTAAAAGGGGTGCAAACCTATTGGATTTCCTTTCTGCATCACATGGGCCACCATTCCAACAGTCTACCCCATGCTGTCACAAAAATATGATTTGATCATGGAAGGTCAGTAATATCACAGAATTTGGCTCCAAGTTACTATACATGTGAAGTATTTTCCCTCAGCTCATTTCAAGCTTTTTGAAATGAGAATAACAACCAAACCTTCCCACCCACAGGTGTGTCTGTTTGGCAAGCATACACCAAAAGCTTTGAGATGTGCGGAGCCCCATGCTAGAGGCTGGATCAAATGGGAAAATGAAAGCAGCTCCTAAACAATCAAGCCTTGTGCAAACAGAAGGCTTTATCATCGCCCTGACCTGTGCAAATTTGTCCACACTCTCTCTGATGCACAGACTCTCCCTTTATTAGTATTAATTATTAGGGTTGGTAATAACAGCTAACATTGATGGAGCACTCTATCAATAAAGGTTTTGGCAGGCTCGGATGGCACATTCTAACAGGGTCACTGAGGAAAGTTTCATGAAGCAGACATTTACAAAGGTGCAGAGGGTTAAGGAAACCAACGAGGAATGGCGAGTCACTCGACAGGGAGGATGGTTCCAGGATAAATTCGTGGTCACCAACCTCAGATAGGCTCTCAGTCCTGCCCAGCAATCCTGCTGTTTTCCTAACTCCTCCCTCAAGCCCACATTTTGGAATTTCTTTATCTTCTCAGACTTCCTTCATAGAGAAAAAGGAAGACAAGAGAATGGAGGACCCTTAGCGTCCTGCCGGCAGACACACAAACCTGCCCTCCTTGGTCTGGATGGATGCTGTGGCCCATCCCCCCCCTGCTGTCCGGCAGGAGGTAGACCCCCGCTCCCTCCCTCCAAGACCAGCCCTTCTATCCGAGCCTTGCGCCCCACCCCACT
This sequence comes from Tapirus indicus, assembly GCA_031878705.1. NCBI lineage: Eukaryota > Metazoa > Chordata > Mammalia > Perissodactyla > Tapiridae > Tapirus > Tapirus indicus. The sequence goes on from CM062928.1 coordinate 12,870,847, forward strand.
GCACGTGTGGGAGCCTTACACTAGCTATTTTCTTTTTAAAATTTATTTTAGTGAGGTCATATTGGCTTATAACATTGTGTAATTTCAGGTGCACATTGTTTCTTATGAGATTCTGTATAGACTACATTGTGCTCACCAACAATAGTCTAGTTTCTATCCATCACCATATATATGTGCCCCTTTACCCCTTTCACCCAACCCCAACCCCTTTCCCCTCTGGTAACCACTAATCTGTTCTACGTATCTATGTGATTCTTTATCTTCCATGTATGAGTGAAATCATACAGTGTTTGTCTTTCTCTGTCTGGCTTATTTCACTTAACATCGTACCCTCTAGGTCCACCCATGTTGTTCCAAATGGGACAATTTTATCTTTTTTATGGCTGAGTAGTATTCCATTGTATATATATACCACATCTTCTTTACCCATTCATCCATTGATGAGCACTTGGGTTGCTTCCACGTCTTGGCTATGAACATTCAAGAGAAAGAGAGAATAGAAAAACTATTTTCAATCTCTCTCTTCTCTCTCTTGAATGTTCATCTTTCTCTTTCAACTGGCTCTTTCCCATCAGCTTTTAAATGTGCTCAACATTCCTTTGACTTCTTGTTCTCAGCTCAGCCACCGCCCTAAGCCTCTCCACCCCTTTGCAGCCACACATCTCAACAGAATCGCCTGTACATGGTGTTGTCTTCATTTCCTCACTGGGCACCCACCCCACAACCCATCCCAAAGGGTCCCGTCAGCCCAGTGAAGGTCCCTATTGGTCTCCAAGGTCACTGATGATCTTCACTGTCTAATTCCTATGGATGTTTTCAGTCTTATTTTACTTGACTTTTCAGCATTGGTCTTCCCAGTTGATGATTCTCTTCCTCTTAAAAGGCTTTCTCTCTTGTTATCATTATTATTATTTTGACATTACATCCTCCAGGTTTTTCTCCTTCTCTGGCCACTCCTCCTTGTCTCATCAAATGTTGGTGTCCATCAGGACTTGTTCCTAGGTCCTCTTCCCTCTCCCTCTGCTCTCTTCCTAGGTGGTCTCAGCCACACTCATGGCTGCAGTTGCTATCTCCTACAGACAACTCCCCAGTATACATCGCCAGCTCCCCAGTATACATCACAGCTATCTTGTGAGCTCCAGACCTGCTGAACTACGGGCACAACTGACATCTTCACGGAGATATCTCAAAGACTCCTCATGCTCTCCCTGCACAAAACTGAACTCATGACTTAAAACCCATGACCTCATCATTTTTGAGTGTCCCTTGTTTCACTAATTGCTACCACCATCCAGTTGGGTAAGTGAAAAACTCAGGTGTCACCCCTCACTTCTCCCTCTTCCTGGAGCCCACACCCAACCCATAAGCAAAGCCAGTCAATTTATTTCCTAAACATCTCCCCAAACCACCACTACTTGGCCCAAGCCATCAAAGTCTTTCTCCATGTCTTCCTTCTGGTTTCTTCACTCTCATTCTTCCCCCATCCAAAAGGGTCTTTCCACAACCCAAATCCAACCCTGTCACATCTCACTTAAGACCTTTCAGTAGCTTCCACTGCTCTTGGGATAAAACTCAGGAGGCCCTGTGTGGCCCAGCACTGGCCTGACCCACCTCCCTCACTTCTTATCACTTCCTCCCGTGCTCTCTGTGCTCCGCCCACTTTGACCTTCCTTCACTCCCTCCTAAGTGATATTTCTTCTTTCCACAGGGCCTTTGCACATGCCCTATGCCTAGAGGACTTCAAACTCTCATCCCCACCTTTACCTAGTAAGTACCACTAACTGTATGCCACAGGGATATGCAAGACAGTCCCATTTGGGGAATGGGAAGAAACTAATAGAATTTCATTTTAAAACTTGCTCCTATCTTATTGTTTTAGAAGGTCCATTTTTGTGCATGTTTTATTATGTACATGATATATTAGTGGAGTAATATATATAATACATAAGCACATATATGCTTTACAAAGAATTAAATGTACATGTACATGCTCAAAATTTTTTACTGAAAGGAGTTTCCAAAAATATTGATGATCAGAGCACTAATCGGTTATCACTTTTGTGGAGGATCCCTACCTCCCTTTTACACCTGCACAATGTAAATTTATATTCCTTTGTATGACTGTGTGATGAACATCTCTACCCCCAGAATAGGAGGATTTCAGGGATATTGTCTGCCCGGTCACTGTCCTGTCCCCAGAGCTGAGTCAGTGCCTTGCCCATAGTAGGTGATCAAGAAATATTCATTGAATGAATGAATATCCTAGAAGTAGGATGTTTGTGCTCCCCTTCCCATCCCAACAGAAGCCTTGCATTTTTCACATCTAGAATGCTTTTAATGGATTCTTTCTCTCCTACACAGTGAACATACAGACAAGCCATTGCTTTAGTCAAGGATAAATAAGAAAATGATTCAGAGATACCTAAAATATACCTTGAGCAGTGGCCAGGTGCTGAGTCTGTGGGCTGCTTTCATACATGTTTTTCTCATTTGGTCTTAAATGTTACCCTAGAGAACCTTATTATCATCTCTGTTTTATAACAGAAAAGTGGGATTCAGAACGGTCAAGGTCATTTAGCTGGAAAATGGTGGAGTCTGGATTCAAATTCAGGTTTGGGGTCTAAGTCTAATTTGCTTCCTGTTCTATCTCAGCATCTTGATCATAAAATGAACATTTTCATTCTAAGAGAGAATTTCCTCTTTTGAGTGGTCTCAAAAAATTGATTGCTACCACCTAAAATTAATTCCAGTGGGAATCCAAAATCAAACGCAAGACTACAAGGCAGTGGTTGCAAACAGGTTGCCCCATCTCGTGTTCATTGCTTTTCATTGCTGGGTCTTTCTCTCCTTGTGTTTTGTAACGAGGTTGTCAAGCAAAGGCGACAGTCTTGTTGCTGCTTAAAGAATCCGTTCCACTTGCAGAGTAAGAGGCGGGCTCGCTAGATGTCGCATTTGCAGGGAATGTGCCAAAAAGCCCTCCAGATCACATAGATGTTTTCCTATGGAGTTTCGGCTCTTGCTATACCATCCCTCCCTTCACTCTCTCTCTCCGGTAACCTTGCCCCGTCTTCTCTGTGCGCTGGAAATGAAAATGCAACTTAAGATGCTTGGTGGTGTGCACCGTGAGAAAGGAGGATCTGAGGCACAGGATGCACTCAGAGCTAACTGAAGTTATCCTATGCTTCCAGCTGTTTCCATCAGCTCTTCTACTTGCCCCACCAACTGCTTTTCCCCAACCTTACCTTCATCTTCAAATACCGCCCTCTCCAAAACCTCATTCTTCATTCTATTTGAAAAGCGAAGTCTGCACTATCCACCCTCAATAACCTCCATCCCCCACATCGTGCCATTCTTATCAGCGAGTCCAAAACCGCGTGGTTTATAATGCTTTTCCGAGTCAAATGTGGACTCCGTGGGTTTATCTCATTGGTCTTGCAGCTGAAGATTTTTTAATGGTCTCCAACGTTAGCGGAGTGATGGGAGACTCGAAGGGAGGGGAAACCAGTAGAAAGTGAAGCTTCCGGTCCTGCAGGCTTGTCTTGATTCCTGGCTGTGTCAGTAAAGGCAATCACAGAGATGCTTCAGCCAGCTCTTCAGCGCCTTCCTCTGTGTTCCGGTGCTTGTAATTTTTACTTTGGCTGCAAGAAGAGGCGGCAGCCCCGTGAATCCCCTCCTCCTCATTCATCTCTCCATCCACTCACTGACTCATGCAGTCATTCAACACTTCTGCTCATTTCTCTTGCTATCGGCCAAGCCCTGCTCAGTTTTTCTGTGAAGGGAAGGTATGTCTTGGACTTAATGAGTGAGGGGCGGGAAGAGTAAATGAAATGTCAAAATACCCTAGAGTCTATGCCAGGTGGACTAAGACTCCATTTTATAGCATTCCCATAGGATGCTCCTCCCCTTTTCTTATTCATATTTATATATGCATATACACATGCATATGCATATATTCATATATGCAACTATCCCAATTATTTGACTCTTGTTCATGGAAACATGCTGTCTAGCAAATTTCAGAGAGTAGTCACTCGTATTTCACTATTTTAAGTGGGAAAGTTATAATGCATTCCAAGTTCACTCAAAAACCCCAATCAACTTCCCCAAATATCACTGTGTATCATTCTAACACTCTTAAACACCATGTAAAAATCTCCCAGGAGTTTTCTATAATATAAATCAACTGAAACACGCTTCACTTAATTAGCCCTGAGGGAACTCCTCGGTGGGAAGGTGTGTGTGTCAGTGCAATGAACTGTCACTCTAGGGGATCGAGGCTCCTTCTGGCATCGCTCTGGTCCTCAAATGTCAATAATAAGGAAATGATATTGAAAGAGAATAAATGCCACTTCAATCAGACCCAGGTTTGTAGGGCTCCAGGTACCTGGGTGAAGCAGATTGGGAGCGAGGAGGGGCTAAAGCGTGGGGGGAAAGGGCGGGGAAGGGGACAGTGATAACGTGCAACATATTTAAAGGATGGAGCAGCAGGTTCAGGCTTGCTGGGAGAAGAGGGGAGCCAGGCCTGCCACACACTCATTCCTCTCGTGAGACTCACGAGCAACGAGATGTTTTCACGGCTGTGCCCACGTGGATTCACTGTAACGGGCATTCAGTACAGAGAGGAAGTGTTTGTTAAAAACTTGCCAGATACTGATGAATATTTTAGAAACGAGACTTTGGATTTTTTTTTAGTTAAGAGCTTAGAAAATACCACAATGAGATACCACTTCACACTCCCTAGGATGGCCACAACAAAACAAAAGAAAAATAACAACTTCTGGCAAAGATGTGGAGAAATTGGAATCCTCATACGTTGCTGGTGGGAGTGTAAAATGGTGCGGCCACTGAGGAAAGCAGTTTGGCAGTTCCTCAAAAATTAAACAAAGAATTACCATATGACCCAGCAGTTCCACTCCTAGGTATATATTTGAAAGAATTAAAAACAAGGACTCAAGCAAATACTTGTATAGGAATGTACACAGCAGCACCATCCACAATCACCAAAAAGTAGAATCAACCCAAACGACCATCAACAAATGAGGGATAAACAAAATGGGGCATATGTGTACAATGGAACATTATCCAGCCTTAAAAAGAAATACATTTACTAATATATGCTACAACATGGATGAACCTTGAAAACCTTATGCTAAGTGAAAGGAGTCAGACACAAAAGGTCACATATTTTATCATTCCAATGATCTGAAATGTCCAGAATAGACAAATCCATAAAGACAGGAAACAGATTGGAGGTTGGCAGGGATGGGGGGAGGAGAGAGGAATCGACGGTGTCTGCTTAATGGGTAAGGGGTTTACTTCAGCGGTGATGAAAATGGTTTAGAACTAAAGGGAGGTGTTGGTTGCACAACAATGTGAATGCACTAGATGCCACTGATCCGTACACTTTAAAATAGTTAATTTTATGCGTTTTTCACCTCAATAAAAAAAAGCTTTGAAAATAACTGTAACCATCATATTATCAATACATAGGTCAGTGCCCCTCACATAGCCATTAATAAACGTTTGATACATGAATGAAGAAACGAAGAAATGAACTTGCCCATGGTCTACAACGCCCTGCTTGCCCAGGCCCCTGTCCACCTCCCCAGCCTCATCATACACCGTGCTCCTCCTTGCTCTCAGCTCTTCGGGCACGGTGGCCTTTTCCTGCCCTCCAAAGTGCTGGGCTTCCTTCTGTCACAGGACCTTTGCACAGCCTCATTCCTCTGTCTGGTGCCCCTCACACTCCTCCCCATTGCCCTGGTTAACTCCTCCTCCAACTCCAGCTCTCAGTGTGGCCATCTCTCTCTCCAGGAGAGCTTGCCTGACCGGGTGAGTTCCACCGCACACTCTCACGGCACCAGAACTTTCTCTCCAGGTCATTTACCACCATCACACATTTTCATCCATTTGTGCTCTTCTCTTAACTCCGGCCTCCCCCATGACAACGTAAGTTTCATGAGGGCTGAGAATGCGTCACTGTGTCATTGAGGAGGGGGCAGTTACCACCGTATCCCCACCCCAAGCACAGACGGTGGCACACAGTATGTGCTCACTAAACATAGTCAAGGGAGGAAGGGAGGGAGGGAGAGAGGTGGGAGACAGGAATATATCTCTCTCTTCCTCTGTTTTCCTTTAGAAATCTACTAACACATTATTTCTTACCACACTGGTTGTAGGGGGCCCTTCGTATATACACGTGTGTTGACTTTGATGCATGTATATAGAATCCTTTAGTTCTTAAAACCTGTTTCTGTGAAGCTATTCTCCTCCATCCTCAAAGCAGGGTTTCCCAACGTTTGTTAGCAAGAAACCAGCTCCAGAAGTAGTGAACACAGGAACACGAAGGCAGAGGTGGGAGATGAGCTGTTCCTGGTTATTGGGAGATTGTAGGTCAAATAACGTGGACAGTACAGAGATCGTCTACATTTATTCTGATTTCTCCCCTGGTCTGACTCTGGGGTGGCCAGTCGCTCTTGATCTCGTCCCCTCTTTGTCTTCTGGGTCTGCTGCTTGCCCAGCCTGCTGGTCTCGCCCCTTCCTTCGGCCTTTGCCTTCAGCACCTCTGATTTCTCCTTCAGATGTTTCTTCCCCCATGCTCCGATGGCCTCCCCACTCCCCTTCCTGCACCCCAGCTACTTGACGGTAACCTAGGTCAGTATCTGAAAATTTCCAAGGCTGCAGCAATGCTTTCTGCTGGAGTTAACAAAAGGTGCTAGGGAACCGTCAGTCTCATGAAGAGAAGAGCCGGGCACTTGAATTATCTACATGCTGTACCGGAGGAGAGACCAGGAAGGGAAGGAGATGCGACACGTCCGGGCTTGGCCACTGGAAAGAGGTCGATGGACAGAGATTTGGGTCCACATTGTGCTTGGAAGAGCCGAGTGTTTCCAGCGGGTGTTTGCTCATCTCCCTGAAATAATCTATGCTAATTTCTTGATGAAAAATTCATAGTCTTCCACGTTGCTAAGCAACCAGCCCAAACATGTTTACTGTGTAAATCTCTCCGGAGGGCTCTGGGCTGCCCCTGGCGCCTGAAGGGTGGTGGACTTAAGAGGCGGGGAAGCCGTCCAAAGCTTTGGGAAGGTTTCTGAAGCTGCCCTACAGGGGTGCGTATTTGTAGACGCTTTTATGCCACATCTGGGGAAACACAGTGGCTCAAAGAAAATTTTGACCCGTTTTTTTCTGCTAATCTCCAAGCTAGTGGTCAAAAGCGTGGGCTCTGAAGCCAGAATTGCTAAATTTGATTCCCAGCTCTGCCACTGAATTAGTTAGTTAAGTGTTCTGTGTTTTAATTTTCCCATCTGGAAAATGGAAATAATAATTCTGCATATTGTATAGGGCTATTGAGAGGATATATAACATGGTTAAAGGGCTTAGAACAGTGCCAGGCATGTATACAGAACCCAATAAATGTTAGCTATAGCATCACTCATTTATTATTCTGTAGAAATGGATCTATTTTTCATTTGTTTGTTTATATGAATAGGAGAGTTTACCAGCCAGGAGATCAGCTGAGGAAGAATCCTTTAAAGGGGGAAAATCCACGGACGTCCGACCTTACAGCAGCCCGGAGCCAAATCAGTCCCAGCAGTGGGGTTCGCAATTCACGGGGCCTCCAGAGATCACTGAGGGGCAGGGGAGACCTCGGCACAGCAGCCAACCGGAACTGGAGGAAGTTCTACTTCGGGCTGAAGGGGGTGCCCCTCCTAAGGGTTTCCCATGGCCCCCCACACCTCCCCTGTCTTGGGCAGCACTGTAACACACTTCATGGCCATTGCTGGCTTCATTGTCTGTCCCTCCACTTATCAGGAAGAGCATACGCCTGCCTTTTCAGTGCTGTCTCCCAGGGCCTAGCACGTGCTCATTAACCTTTGTTGAATGAACTTATCAGCTAATGAAATGCAGCATCTGGGCTCTGACCCGGCCTCACTCTTACTAGTGTGGATTCAGACAAGTGATCTGAGAGGATGTCGTTCTAGAGGTCTAAGGAGGAAGAGAACAGACGGGAGGGTTGGTAGGGTTGACAGTCTCAATATCCCAATCCAAGGAGGAGGGAGCCACAGGAGTGACAGCAGAAAGCAGACGGGGCCAGGGAGGTAGTGCCTATTGACCACAAAAAGAGAGCCACATCTCTTGATGACAGCCCAAAGTCCTCCTGGTCATAAAACACGGGCTTGGTACTAAATTAATGTTCACGAACATTATGTCACAATATGACAAATTTTAATAAAAACTTGACTGAAGTATAACTACACACAGGAAAGTACACAAATCATAAATGTAGAGCTGGATGAATTTTCTTTCATAAGGGGAACACACCTGTGTCACCAACACCCACGTCGAGAGGCAGAGCTTGTAAACAAAAGCCCAGAAGCTCTCCCCCTGAACCCCGCCCCAGTCATTACCTGCCCCCAGCCATGGCACTGTAAATAAACTGGGCTTGATTTCAAATCTTGTGGAAATGGAACCTTAAGAGCATGTCCTCCTTTGTGTCTTCCCTCTCTTATTCAGCATTGTGTCACGATATGACGATTAATTCAAAATATACATTGAAGGGTTATCACATGCCCAGCATCACACCAGATATTGTCAGGGATACAAGAAAAATGAAAGAAGCACTCCTCGATCTTGGGGGGAAAGACTCCTCTAAACGTATATTGTTGGATACAAATTCAGCTCTTATTTATATTATTTCATAAAAACCTAGAATCAATCTATTAGTGTTTGCTTCAGTCTGAATGCTTGTGTCCCCCCAAATTTATAAACTGAAACCTAACCCCCGGTGTGATGGTATCAGGAGGTGGGGCCTGTGGGAGGTAGCTAGGTATGAGGGTGGGGCCTTCATAAATGGAATGAGGGCCCTTACAAAAGGGCCGGAGAGAGCTCCCTTGCTTTCTCCCCAACGTGAGGTTACAGTGGACAGTCTAGGAGGCAGCTCTCACCAGACACTGAATCTGCCAGAGCCTTGATCCCGGACTTCCAGCCTCCAGAACTGAGAGAAACCAGTTTCTGTTGTTTGCAGGCCACCCAGTCTGAGGTATTTTGTTATAACAGCCTGAATGGACCATGACAGTGTCCCGGGAAAGCCACTTGGGTCTTCTTAAGTCTGCGGGAAGGAAGGTAGGATTTTATAGTCTGGTGGTAAGTGACACTGGGAGGCTGGGGATGTGACTAGGTGTGGGGACCGCTGCTGAGGGGCCAGGTAACTTGGCTAAAGCCTTTGGCCACATGTTAGCTTCAAGGGGACAGTACCAGGGTCACCCTGGGGACCTCTGAGATGCATTTGAAAAGATTCATTTAAGGGTACAACAAGTTAAGCACCATGTAGGGAGAAAAATCGGACACCGAAGCTAAAGCTCTCTGAAAACAAGACCCCAACTCTTGCTAAGTGACAGGTGTCAGGGGAAAGGGTAGTGCTCCCTGTTCCTCTATAGTTATTTAGGTTAACCAAAAAGAGGGCTTCCTCTGAAAGGCCCCGGAAACGGGGTGAGTGATGATAAGCGTGTAAAGGAAATTCAGGGGGAAGCAACCAATGGATCTGGCTGCCTCTCACTAATAGATTCAGAAGCAGTGGTGAAGGGAGATGATCACACACACACACGCCCCATTCTGCCTCTCTGCTCTGTCTCCTTGCTCAAGCTGCCAGGTCTCTGCATAATAACCAAGCTTCGAAAGCCGGGCTGACAACAGCGAGGGAGGCCCCAGGTGTTCCTGCCCGACCATGAGTGGGCAGTGTAGTGAGATTGAATCCCTTGCATCCCCGGGTGAGGGTGAGGGATTGTCTAAGAAGGCAGGAAAAAGGATCCAGAGTGTTGATTTCGAAAAAGCAAAGAACACTGGATTGAAGCCAGCTGGAGGCATGACTGAAGACTTCCGTCCTCTGCCACCTCCCACTTAGCAGAGATTCTGGACCTTTTTGTTCCACGGATTCCTTTAGCTGCCTGGAGAAGCCTGGACACTTCCTCAGAATGTTTGAAAAGCAGACAATGAAAGACACAGGACTACAGAGGGGCATCTAACAAAATCAATTTGTGAAATGGCTATATGTGTGTCTCTTCATTCATTCATTAATAACCGGATCTAGCAGGAGATTTAACAAGTACCATGGTTTAGAGTTAAAGATGAGCATAAATGACATTATGAAGTATCTGTCACAGCTGTAGTGTGCTCTGAAACGATCTGTGATTTCCCTTGGGGACAAAGTCCCAGATATTGTTAATTCCTTGTGGTGTGGTGTTTATTTTCCTACTTACAGGAAATGCGAAGTTTCGGTTAGAGGTCAGTGAAAATAAAGATGTCGTTTTTTTCCCTCCAAGACCATGAACCCCTTCAATTTTATCTACAGGCCCCTTGGTGGGGGGTTCTGAGAACCTCAGGTTAAGAACGCTCAGGAAAATTTCAAAGTTCTTTTCAAAACCACTAATACTTCAACTTCATCTGACCATTCGGGGCCAGAAATCGGATTCCCAGCCGTGGCCTGCAAATCTGAGGAAGTTTCCCAGCAACCACAAGCAGCGACTTGCGGAGACATGGGCAGTCACTGTGTCCTACAGACATCTCAGTTCTCCGTGGCTACGGGAATCTAGAACACTGTTCCCCAGCCCCCATGACCTCCCTTCAAGGAACATCTTCAGAGAGCCTTCCCGACTTCCCCTCCTTGTCAACAGGTGCCACGTCCATCATCCTGCTGTCACCTGCCACCCCCGACACCACCTCCTTTACTTGTTTTGAAATGTCATTTGTGTTCTTTTCTCTGTTTACTTGCTCTGGGTCAGAGGCTGAATCAGCTTGAGCACAATGGCAGCCAAGCCAACCCTGTGTGATCCCAGCTTCCCCTCATTCCCGTCTTGCAGACTCCGCCCCAGGTTCCCAAAGCCTTGTCACCGAGGGAACCACGTAAGGGAATGTGGATGGATGGGTCTCATGTCTCAACAAATGTTTATTGTTCCCCTACTGAGCCAGCCCTGGGTTGCAAAGGCGTGCTGCATGCATCCACAGGTGAAGACAATAGTCCCACATGGCTGAATGCTGGGATGTCTTTATGTGTCGACAATTTCTTAGTGGGCGCCTACTAGGTTCCAGGCACTGAGTGGGTGCTGGGAATAAATATTAGACAAGTAAGCAGATAAGAAGGGTCGCATCCAATTGTCACGGGTATATAAATTAATTTGGAAGAAACGATATGGGAGGAGGTAATGGGGGAGGGGGTGCTTTATTACATGCAGCAGCAGACAAAATCCTCCCTGAGAAGGTGGAATTTAGACAGAAAGAGACCTGAAGGATGAGAAGGAGCCATCTGTCTGAAAAGCCAGAGGAAAACAGGACGGGTTGGTGTCCTTAAGAAGAATCATAAGTCCAGGGAGGCTGAGACTATTGATGAAGGGGAGAGCTGGCATGAGCTTGGCTGGATAGGTGAGGGTGCCAGATGAAGCAGGTGAGGGAGCAGAGTGGAGTGGCTAATAGCACGGACTCTAGAACCAGACCAGCTTGGCTAGAATCCAGCTCCCAAACTTTCCTAGCTGTGTGGCCTTGGGCAAGTCAGTCACCCTCTCTGAACCTTAGCTTTCTCATCTTTAAGTTGGGATCATCATATACGTCCTTCAATGAGTTACTAAATGCATTAAGCGTAAAGCACTCAGGATGCCGCCTGGCTCAGGGTACACACCACGTAACGGTTTGCTATGACTCGTTCCAAATGAGAAGTTGTGGACGATTTTAAGCCAGGGAGAAGCACAATCTGATTTGTCTTTAACAGATTCTTGGCCATTGTGTGGGCAACTGGTTGTCAATAAGACAAGAGTTGGAAGGGATCCCAGAGGTCATTTACACCAACTCCTTCCCCAGTGGTTCTCTCTGGGAAGGGGAGGGGACAGCGCCTCAAGAGCAGCCACTGTGAAAGGCAGAAGAATGGCTGCCCCTTAAGCGAGCTGAGCGGGGGAGAAGGTTGAGAGGCAGCAGGCCTCGACTTCTGGAGAAAGGCTCATCCAGGCCCCCACCAGCGGGGCGCCCACTACTGCCATTTCAGACGGTTCCAGGTCCCACCTCCCGCTGTCCAGCTGGCTCCTATGCCTGCCAGTGTCAATGTCACTTTTCTTGGATTATAAGTGCCTCAAGGACAGCAGCCATTTCCTCCCTTGTCACTATGCAGTGACTGACACCAGCCGCATGCAGCTGGGTCCCAGAGCTTTTGAATAATTGATTGGAAAAGTAAGATGGAATGGCAGCATTTTAGTGTCTCTCCTGGAACCATAAGCTCTATAAGGAATCTAGAGGCCAGCCTTCCTCAGATCACTCTAGCAAGACTCCTTCCCCGGGTGCTCCCGAGGACCCCAGCTCGGGTGCCTCCTGGAGTTCACAGCCTGTCCAGGGAAGTCCTCCCACACATCTTCCCCAGCCCCTTCTGCTGCATAGTACAGTGGGGACACCACACATTTCCTGCCACAAACGGCACTGGGGATAAAAGCCCTCTGGCCGCCAGGGACATCTTCAGAGACATCTTGGGGGAGACCACAGCAAGCCCCTCCTGCCTGCTGGAGCTGAGCGCTGCTGGGAGGGGGCGAACATCCTTCGGATGCACCACTCCCACCCCCCCCGCCCCCCACCGCCCCAGCTCCTAGGGGGACAGCAGCCACCTCCCCCCTGGTTTTTGGTGGATTTCCCCCTTCTCAGCTGTGTCAGTGCTTTCTCTCCACCAGCCACAATTCCCTCCTCTCTTCCCTCTCACGGTGCCCTTCTTCCTCCCCCCAATTCTGCAGGCTTCTCATTCTGCAGGGTTCCCCTCCCAGTCTCCCCAACCCTCACCGTCCTCTCTGCACAACCCCTTCCCACATCCCCCCGCCCCGCACCTCTGTATCCTGTGCACATTGCCCTCATGGCCTCCCTCTCTTACTCTTTCCAGCCCCCACACTGCACCCCCAGTCCCCCAACTCCCACCCAGCCCCCCACACTGCACCCCCAGTCCCCCAACTCCCACCCAGCCCCACACACTGCACCCCCAGTCCCCCAACTCCCACCCAGCCCCACACACTGCACCCCCAGTACCCCAACTCCCACCCAGCCCCCCACACTGCACCCCCAGTCCCCCAACTCCCACCCAGCCCCCCACACACTGCACCCTCAGCCCCTATTCCTATCCAAGGCCCCTTTCCCATTCCCTCCCTTCCCCTTCCCTTTAGCGCTCGCTGTCCCCGTTCCTCTCCCGCCCCCCCCAAGCCTCCTTCCCCACAATTATCCTCTCCGACCCCTCCCCCAGCCCCAGGCCTTCCGGACCCCTCAGCTCGTCCTCGAGCACGCCTGCCGTCCCCCCTCCCCGTCACGCTCTGTCGCGTAAAGAAGAACCGCGACCCCCGCCGCCCGGCCCGGGAGACCCCCACCTCGCCTCCCGGGGCCGGGGCGCCGCCCCCGCTCACTTGTTGGGCCGGTCGGAGCACGCCGCCTCTCGCCTTCTCCGGGTCGGGGTCCCGGTCCCGCTGCAGCAGCCCCTTCTTGGGGTGCATGTGCCGGCACAGGCAGGTGACCCCGCACAGCGCGAGGATGCTGGTGGCCGTGCCCAGCGTGGCGCCCAGCGCGATCACGGGCACCGACAGCACCATGGTGCCCGCTCCCCGCGCGGGGCTCGGTCCGGCCGCCGCGCACCTGCCCCGGCCGGGCCCGCCGCCCGCCGCCAGGCAGCTCCCGGGATCCGGGCGCGCCAGCAGCTCTCCCGCCGCCGGAGGGCGGGGAGGGCCGGGAGGGAGGGCGGCTGGAGGACGTCAGAGGAGGAGGTGGCCCGGAGCCGGCTGGTGCGCCCGCACTCAGCACCACGTCAACTAGCACCCCTCCCCGACAACACGTGACCCCACCCCCACGGGAGCCGGAACCGCTCGGGTGGAAGGAACCTTGGGGTCGTCTCAGGCCATTCTTCCCGCTTTACGCGCGAGGACACGCAGGCCCGGGAAGGGCAGGTGCTCGCCGAGGTCACACTGCGCGTTAGCGGACAAACCAGGACTCGAACCCAGGCCTGCGGGCTCTGACTGGATAGGGGGTCCTTTTACAAGACAACTCACCGTTTGTTCACCCTCTTTGGCGAGGAGGCCGTAAAACTGGGTCCTCCAGCAGCTTTTCAAACACACGAAGCCGGAGATTTCCCATCTCCCCAACTTGCCGGGTGTTCACTGCTGGGGAGAGGGGCAGGCAGCGGGGGAGAGGGAATGGATGCTGTGTCTGCGGTTGAGACTGGACCGTGTCCTGGTGAAGATGATCGCCAGGATTCTATTTACATCTGCCTCTCCTTTAGGGTGGACCCAGTCGTTCATGATCTTCGGGTTTTCCCGTTTCCAGAGGAGGAAGCTGGAGCTCAGAGGGGGTGTGGAGCAGCTAGAAAATCCAGTCGTTCTGAACCCAAACTCCGATTTGCAGGTTCCAAGTCCACGCGTCCCTCTCAGAGAAAGGATGGATCTTAGGATAAAGAGTATCAAATGCAGCAGCAGGGAATCCACATTCGATTCAGAGAGGGGGGATGAAAGTATGCTCACAGGGAGGGGAAATTAGAATTCCAGGCGTGAGGACTGTCTTAGATCACAAAACAATAGTTATGGATGTTTTTCATTATGCGGAGTGTTTAATGGAATTGAACAAGCATTTGCTGTGAGTCGGCTGTGCTCTGGGCGTGCTGGGCACGTGTGAGAAGAGGTGGAGGCGATTTCATCCACAACAGAGCTTTCACCTTCCCGTGAAGCTGATGACTCCCGAGTTAATGATGTTCCAGCCAGAGTTTTCCGCCGAGCTGCAGCCAGGACCACCACCTGGTGCCTCCTTGTGTTTCTGTTGTCCTCCTCTGCTTAACAAACCACCCGTGACTCAGTGGCTTACAATTATTTTGTGACGTCTCATGATTTTGTGGGTTGACTCCGCTCAGCTGGGCAGTGTTCCCGCTCAACGTGATGTCTTCTGGGACTTCAGTCCGCTGGGCTGGAATGGCCAAGATGGCGCACAGTGTGGTGAGCAGTTGGTGCTGGCTGCCCCTGGGAACACCACTGGGCTGTCAACTGGTGCCCTTTGATTCTCCTCCACGTGGTTGGAGCGTCTCACAGCATGGCAGCTGGATTCCCAGAGGATGGAAGCAGAAGCTACTAGTTCTGGCTTCAGAAGTTCTAGAACATCGGGTTTTTTTTTTTTTTTTTTTTGGTCAAAGCAATAGTTTCCAATCCTTTCCCTACAGGGCATCAAAAAGGATGTTTCTGAAATGCAAAGCTGACCCTCTCCCTTACATGCATAAAGGTCTTCAAAGTTTCTCCAGGGATAAACCCAAGAGCCTCCACTTAGATCCCAAGCCCTTTGGGAAGTGGTTCCTGCTAAGCCCTTCGGACTCCCCTTTATACACTTCCTGACATGTCTTGGAGCCCCAGCCACTCCCAGGGACTTGGGATTCATTCCGTAAGCTCACATGTTTAAGCTTCCAGGCCATCACCCGTGAGTGCATACAGTAGGCACTCAGTAACTGTTGAAAGGGTGAATGGCTCTCGTGATCATCTCATGCAGGATTTCCAGTGGCCTGGAAGGAATCCCCTTTGCTATATGAGCTCCATTTGATTAAATTTGACTCTTCCACAAATATTTATTTTGTGCCTACTGTATGCCAGGCACATTTTCCTACGGAGCCCCATTTGCTGCCAAATAAAGCGGCTTAGTCCCTGCTGGTAGACTTAGCTTTTTCTCTCATAAGAGCTTCCCTGGGAGGCTTTCTTGGCTCCCAGGCCTGGCAATGCAAAATGTCCTGGGGAAATGAGAGGTTTAATTAATGCTGTCAGTCCCGATCTCCATGCCTGAGCTGCTCCCCTGGGAGACCCTCAATGTCACCTAACAGGATCCAGGATGGGGGTGAGGGGAAGGATGAAGAACACTTAATATCAGGCATTGTCTGATGGGGATCAGACACCTATCATGTGGTCCATTGTTACTATGGTTACTGGGATGGCAGCAGCTGCAATGAACTTCATTTTTAACAGGAAGAGGGACCCCAGCCCAAGAAGAACAGCTTGCCTCCTGCCTCGTCCACACACAGTGAACCCACGGCAGAGTTAGGATGGACCTCAGGGGATTTGAAACCCAGTTGGATCATCCCAAGGTGGCTGGGTCACCTTGGCTACATCTCATCAAAGATGCGACTTTTGCTTTTTGGTTACTGATATCCAGGCAGTAGCCTTTAACGACAACTCTCTAAGAAAAGGCATTAGTGGGTTCCTTTGAAAAACGAGGTCATCTCTATTGAGAAAGGCGGTTGACAGAGGCGGCCGAGTGGAACAGTGGAGACAATCTGAGGATGAGGCTGGGAAATAATTGGAAATGCCGGGGCTGCCAGACTGCCAAGGGCAGACAGAGCAGGATGCTTGGGGAAGCTTCTGGAAGGCTGAGGGGTAGCTCTCAGAAGGGTCCCCAGTCTCTCGATGAAATGTCACCATTGTTATTTGGATGGATATTTTACTTGTTGGATGTTGGATGCTGTTGTTTAAATATTCTGAGGAACTGCTCTGAATTTCTAAGGTTTTAAAATACCTTTATCTGGGGGAAAGAATTTCAAATATGGAAGGTTCTCTTATTTAGCCAATATTTAGTGTCTGCCTATAGTGCTAGAGAGAAAATAATATGCAAGCAGAACAACCAGAATTTAACATTGGAAGGATTTCAGAGATCACCTTGTGGAACCCTTCCATTTGACCAACAGGGAAACTGAGCCCCTGAGAGATTGTGGCTTACCAGAGGGTAGAAGGAGTTAATGACAGAGCTGGGAAGATGTTTTAAGTCAGGCTATATTAAGTTCTGCTGCAGTAACAAATCACCTCAAAAGCTCAGAGATTAACTCAATAAAAGTGTGTCTTGCTCCTACCACAGTTCGAGGAGGGTCAGACGGCTCATCTGGGTGGCTCGTCTCCAGTTAGTGACTCAGGAATCCAGCCATTTTGTGTCTTGTGTCTCCTTGGCTTCTGGCCATGCAGATGGGGAAGAGAGAGACCACTGAAGACCACTTGTGACGTTTCAGAGGCCGTGGCTGGACACAGAGTATATAACTGTCACCCCACTGCCTTGGCCAGAATTTGGTAACATGACAACCTACCAACAAAGAGACTGGGAAATATAGAGGAGATTGTGGGGTTGCCTGAGCAAAAGTAGTCTCTGCCACAGAAGCTGAAGCTTGGGGCTTCTTGTCTGGTACATATCTCTCTAACTCATTCATTCGTTCAACAGATTTTTTGAGTTTCTACCACGTACCAGGTATGTGCTGGGTGATGTAGCAAAGATAGCAGAACCAGGCATGGTCCATCTCGTCATGGGGTTTACAATCCCACGGGGCAGACGACAATAATTGTTCATCACGCAAATACATGTGAGATTACACCTGTGACATAAGCTGAGAAGAAGAGGTTCAAGATTGGGATTTGACTTATTCCAAGACACCCAGGAAGGCTTCCCAGAGGAAGCAGCAGTTGGACTGAGGTCTAAAAGAGTAAGGTTAACTCAACGAAGAGGAAGAAAGAGTGTTCCAGGCAGAGAAACAGTATAGAAGGACCCTGTGATGGAACCACGCAGTGGGCGTGGGGCAGCAGTGTGCTGGTCAGCCAGCTCTCTGGGGTGGGGGGAGCGGGGAGATTGATTTTTAGCATTTGTTGACTTCTCGGGTATAAATACTCCCACCGTGGTCAATTTCTAGATGCCAACAAATTCCTGAATATTTTCCAATTGGCTCTGTGAGCTGGTAGGAGCTGGCTCCAGCACACAACTGGGAGAAGCTCCGTGTAAGATGAGCCTGAAGGGAGAGGCAGGGGTGACGACAGGTCTTGTAGGCCATAATGGAAGGCCATTGGGTGCGTTCAGGCAAGGGAGCATGATATGATCAGATTTGTGTTTTGAAAAGACCCCGCTGGCTGCAGTATTGAGAGCAGATTGGAGCGGGACAAAGTGGATGCTGGTGGACTAGGGAAGATGTCACTGCAGGCATCGAGGAGAGGAAGGCCAAGCTTCCCTGAAGACACGGATAGTTGTATGGAGGGCTGAAATTGTTGGTGGCGTGAGGAGAGGGCAAGTAGGTGGGCAGGTCACTTTCTGTCTCTGCTGGCCCCCCCTTTTCAGCTCTGTGTCGTTAGCTCTCTCATTTGATGACTTTGTGGTTCTCCCTGCTGGACCACTGCTGACTGGAGGTTTCCTAAGCCCTGGGTCCTGCCGAAGGTGGGATGTGCAGGAGGAAGCTGCCTGGGATAAGATCTGGGCCCCCCAGCAGGGTGATGCAGACCCCGGAGAGCTGAGACCCTGGCAGTGGGGAGAGAAGGTAGGGAACTCAGTTGAGGTCCAGGAGTCAGGGAGGCCCGCTCCCAGGACTGCCACTGGCTCTGAGCAATTCTGGGGCCACCTCATAAGGCAGAAAGGAGAATGGGGTTGGGTCTGGGGGCCCCTGGAACAGAAATCCAAGTGTGTGAAAGACGGAAAAATATTCCGGAGTTGGGCAAATGGCGGCATCCCTTGTTGACCTCTACTGGTCGCCACCTGCCCTGACAGGTCATTTTCAACAACCCAATATTCTTTCAAACCCCCGATGCCATCTCAGCACAAGATGAAGTAACACGTTCTGATTCTCAGAGGCAGATCCCCTCGTTCCATCCAATTTCTCTTGGAGCCGGTCTCAAGGCTCCCTTTCTCTCTAGGTTTCTGGAATGTACGAAGATTGTGAGACTTTGTCTGGAGGGTTTCGCCTGCCTGGTTGGAAGGAAGATCCGCACTTGCACAGAGATGTGGTGCTCAACTCTGTGGGGGGACATAGACCCCTCTGAGAAGCTACCAAAAGCTATTTCCTTTTCAGGAAAAGACTTGAACGCAATATATACGAAATGTTGCATGTAACCCTAAATTGTTCGAGGACTGTGTGACACCTTCTAGAAGTTCATGGACCCCAGATAAGGGGTCTTTAGCTTGACTAGTGATGGTGGATTTGAAATCAGAAGAAATAGGTTCAAATCTCTTCTCTTTATGTGCACAAGCCTGCATGATCCATTGGCAAGTAACCTTAATTTTTCTGAGCCTTAATTTCCTCATCTGTAAAATGATGATGATCGTCTCTACCTCATGGAGATGTCGTGAGGATGTCCTAAAAGCGCTGTGCTGTGTAAATAATAGAGAATGCTCAGCTCATGTTAATTAAGAATTAAAATGATCCCATTTGCTCCGGACCCTTTAATTTCTTAATAAAGCAGATTAGCCTAATAAAAAGAGTAGGTATTGAAGTCCCACAGGTGTGTGTTGCTCTAGTTCTGGTGCTTAGTAGCTGGGTAACCTGCCTGAGCTTTAGTTTCTTCCTTTGCATAAAGAGTGTGGTGTATTATTTGCAGAGATGGCTACAATGATTTCCCTTCCTGCATTCACACCCCTTTGCAATATGACTATGCACAGAGCTGGGGGTCTATTGCTTCACTCATAATCTGGGCTTGCCTTCTGACTTGATTTGGCTGGTAGACTGTGGTGGAAAGGATGCTGTGCCAATTCTAAGCCTAGCCCTGAAGAGACCTCGGATGCTTCGACACTCTGTTATGGAATCGTGCCCAGCCACCACGTGAAGCCCAGGCCAGTCTGCTGGAGGACGAGACATCAAGTGGCCCCCTTGTCTCCATCACCCTGGCCTACAGCTAGCCAATTTCCAGAAGCAGAGCTGAGCAGCTGGCTGGCAGTTCCCCCCAGACACGTGATCGAGCCCAGCTGAAACTAGAAGAACCACCCACCGGAGCCACCCCGGCAAAGCACCGACCACAGAATTATGAACTAAATTAAAATCAGGAGTCATTTTAAGCCACCTTAAATCTCCCCTTCCGATTGAGCGGTGTGCTCACTTAGGGTTAGGATTAGTTATTATTAGTTATTATTATTAGTAGTTATTTATTATGTTAGGTATTATCATTAGGGTTAGTTGTGTTTATCTCCAAATCTTTTTATGTCAGTTGATCTCATTATTGATTTATATACTTTAATGAACCGACATGTCAACCAAGGAAATAGAAGTATGGAGAGTTAGTTCTATGAAAACTAGCATGAATATTTTGGAAAGACTCGTAGAGGACAGCTGCTTTTAGAACTTCTGTTAAAATGGGTATGAGCAAGTTATCTGTGAAAGGTTGGGGAAAAAATCATACAGTTCTAGGATTCTGCCATCGGAGTGCTTGCTAGCGTCTCTGAGTTCTTCCTCCACGTAAAGAATCTGAGGCTGAGGTCTCAGATGATGCATCGTGGCGTGTGCAGAGGAAATGGTGCTAATGCTTACAAGGAGCGTCCTCCGTGTCAGGCCCGGCTCCGAGGATGTTATCTGTCCTGGCGTATTTCATAAACTCTAAGACAGATGGCGCAGAGCCCTAATCAGCAAGAGGTGGGCAAAGTAATGACAGCTATGATTTAGGTGAAAAGAAAATGCTTAAGGGGCGTGTGTCATTTTTAACTTTTTATTGAAGTGCAACCTACGGGCAACAACTGTGCAGATTATAAGCGTAACCTAGTGGATTTTTACAAAGTGAGCATACCTGTCTTTCCAGCACCCAGATCAAGAAACAGCGCAATACTCACACTCTAGGAACTCTTCATGCGTTGTTTTCTAGGATTCCCCATTTTTAATCAGCATTTATAGATGGACCAAAGCAGCCCTGGTTCCCAGAGTGTCACTTAAGCCAGCTTCCCTGGGGATCTTCCTCTAGGGCTGAAAGAGGACCGTCCATGCTGCCCCTCGGATGAGAGGACGCTGCCACCTAGAGGATGTGTGGGGGGTGGACCCTCCCCGCCACACCTTCACTCCCACCTTTACTTCCTTCCCTGTGAGGCCTTCTCTGCCACCTTATTGAAAATGACCAGCCCTCTGCCCTTCATCCCATCACTCTCTGTTCTCCTTTCTTACCTTACTTTTTGTTTTTTGCTGAGGAAGACTGGCCCTGAGCTAACATCTGTGCCAATCTTCCTCTATTTCATATGTGGGTCTCTGCCACAGCATGGCTGACGAGTGGTGTAGGTCTGCGCCCGGGATCCAGACCCGCAAACCCAAGTCGCTGAAGCAGAGCGCACTGAAATTTTAACCACTATGCCATGGGGCCGGCCCCTCATACGTTACTTTTAATATTGTTTAATAGTCCGTATACTTCCCGTTATGTGTCTGGTTTGCTTGTTGATGGCCTGAGTCTCCTTTTTGGAACACAGGCCCTAGGAAGGCAGGGATATGGGTCTGTGTCATCTACTGACGTATCCCCAGTTCTAGAACAGTACCTGGCACATAATAGCACCTCAATAATGATGTGGAGTGGACAGACAGGAGCCCTGTCCCTGTTCCCCAGCCCTGCCCTGTGGCCTTAGCCTAACCCTGAGGCTTTGCTACACCCCAACCACAGACCTTCTGTAAGTTCCCCTGTTACTGCCACCCCCCCGCCATTCCCACCTATGGGAGGCCCTGGGGACCCCTGGCACTGTTTAAACTGCTCCAGGGCTGGTGAAAGTCGGAGGGGCCATGGCCAGAGCCCGTGGACACCCTGGTCCGTGTCCTAGCCTGGACTAGTGGTCAGGCAGGCTGGAGAGTGGTTGTGTGTAGTGGCCAAGTCTGAGCTCTGTGGCACGAGCCGACCCCAGAGTGAATCCGGGTCCCACAGGGGAACTGACTGGGTCGCCTCTGGCAAAGCACTTTATCTTGGGGAGGCTGAGTTTTGACATCCATAAACGGACAGAATTAAGTACTATAATGGGTGACAAGTGCTCGGCCCAGGGCCTGGCATGTGGCTAGCGCTGGACTGTTGGGAATTATTACCATTGTTTTGAAATGTGAGGGCTGAAAGGAAAATAGAGGTCATACAGTCCAGGAGAAGCATTTATTATTGGTGTTATTGAAAACCACCTTCTTCCCACTAAGCACCTTCTGGGCTGGTTAGTGAGGTCCTAAGGGGCCCTCATGAGAGATGATCTCATTTCTCCTCACTCAGACCAAGGTGGGTTTCCAGGTGGAGCAGGAGGAATTGGGGAGATTTTCCGAAGGAGACAATAGCATATTGGAGAAGGAATCTCAGGGGCAAATCAAGTTGGTGACTCTGAGGAGCTCTGTAGGCAAGGCCAGGGCCAACCTGGCATCAACAGGCTTGGAAGTGATTCTAGTCAGGAAGGGAATCAATGCCATGAATAAAAATGACAAATTGCCAATTTCTGGGCCCTACGTCTAGCGAGGCTGATTCGGGGTCCCTGGTGGCCCAGTGTTGGAGATTAATGAGATCTGTGTCTTCTATCCCTGCTTATGAGTAAAATCTCTTTCATCCTCTGCTCCAGTCCTGTCAGGGTACTGAGAGTTGTTTATTGATTATTTACAACACTAACTAATGACATTCCAGGTCTTGCCCTCAAAATTCAAATGTTTATAATTAACAAAAGTATCTCAGCAACAAATGAAGGTGATGTCCCCTCTTTCCTATAACTACAGCGGGAGCAAGGTCTCTCTTTTGCAAATAATCTGATTTGATATGACATCAAATTGAGATCATTTGTGAGCATATCAGTCTTGGTTTCCATGTAATATGGAGGCTGGTGGGATGAGGTTGATAATCTCCAGAGACGACCATCAATTCCTTCCCTCCTTTTACATGCATGCAGCCCCACATTGAGAGGGGGAGCCTCATTTCCTTCACTTTTGCTGTAGGCTGGCCTTGGGGGTTTGCTTGACAACAGGAGTGATGTTCTGGAGGAAACCTCCCAGCTTCTGCCTGGGCCTCTCAGAGCTTGCAATGCTCCCTCAAGGAACCCAGCTTCCGCCTTCTGGGAAGGCCAAGCACACGGAGAAGCCATGGATAGAAACTCCAGTTGACAGCCCAGCTCAGCTCCCAGCTGACAGACCACACCAAGTGCTTCGTGAGGGAGCCATGGGGGATGTCCAGCCCGGTTGAGCCTTCAGATGACACCAACCCCAGCCACCATCTGAATGTAACCACCTAGAAACTCTAAGTGAGATCTTCCGGTCTGAGCCCAGTCAGCCACAGGGACATGAGAGAGAATTATAAAGCATCAAGTTAAACCACTAAGTTGTGGGTGGTTTGTTGCACAGCAATAGATAACCAGAACATGTAAATATCTGTGAGCCTATTGCCAGCTTATTCTGTTTCCGGTTGATGTAAATCTATCCGCAGAAGCATAATGTGAACTAAAGAGTCTTGTAAAACTCCTGAGACTTGAAATTGTGGCCGTGTCCTGTGAAAATAAACTTCAAACAGAAACTTGCATCCAGACTAGCCATTTTTCTACTGATAATTCTGAAATGGACATCGTTGGACTCGTAAAGAGCGTAAATATTTGTAAGATGCTCTGTCAAATCAGGACAGGACTATTTTGGAGTTTCTTCTTCTCCCACATATATAACGGGGGGTAAAAAGGCTTTGACTCTGTTTGATTTCTTATTTTAACGAATAAATGAAGAGTTTTTTTTGTTATTTAAATTAACAGGAGAAATATATGTTTTTCAACCAACTCCTCAGGTGGTGCTGGTGTGGGTGGTCCGTGGACCACGGTTTGAGAAACCCCAGGAACTTGGCTGTCCTCGGGGGCAGAGCAGGGCCTTGGGTTACTTGAGTTGTCTCCCTACACCCCACCAACTTTCTAGCTACTTCTGCTCTTTGCACACCACCCCGCTAGCTGTCTGCATCTGTCTCCAGACTTTCTCTACCTGCCCATAAGGAAAGTCACCTGGATTTGGGAGTGCGTGAAGGACCAGACACCCTCCGCTGACCTGGGGGGCCCCATCTCACACTCTGTCCTGGAAAGCTTTGCCTTCCCTCCACTGCCAGCCGCTGCTACTGCCCTCGGCTCAATTCTGGGCATCTCACTGCGCTTCCACCCGGCCGTCACCTGCTCCTCGGGAGCTCCTCCCGCTGAGCTCAGGGGCTGGGAGCAGGAGCCTGAACCAGCCCTGCCCCTGGGGGTCAGTCTCGCTGTGGAACCTCAGACAAAGTCATTTCACCTCTCCGGGGCCCTGGTTGCCTCAACCAACCCCATAGGGCTTTTTTTTAAAGAAAAATAATATTTTATTTTATAGTTAAATAACTACAATTATTCACTAATGAGAAATGTGCACCTGTTGGGCACTGCACAATTTCTTAATCTTCCTTTCTCTTCTTTTTTTTTTTTACAGCTTTATTGAGGTATAATTGATATACAAAAAATGTGCACATATTTAACGGGCTTTTGTAAGGATTAGATGAGTTAACACAAGTAAAGGGCAGCCGTCGCATGTGAAAGTTCTCATGAACACTAGTTGTTATAACTGTTGTTGTCATTATTATTACTAATCAGTTTCTCCAGCTTCCCCACCATACCTAGTAAGGGCCCGAAGGGCTGAAATGATAGCAGTAAACATACATTTTTTGAAAGTCTTTATAGTTTTATTATAAAAAAGTAATGTGATTTTGCATTCGCATCCACCATAGATTTTTTTATTGATGTCTTAATAGTTTATAACATTGTGGGGTTTTAGCTGTACATTATTGTTTGTCCGTCGCCATGTGGATGCATCCCTTCTCCCCTTGTGCCCACCCCCCGCCCCCCTTCCCCTTGGTAACCACCAACCAGTTCTCTCTGTCCGTGTGTTCATTTATATTCCACATATGAGTGAGTTCATGCGGTGGCGGCCACCATAGATTTTTATTGGCCCTGAAAGACAGAGTTTTAAATTACACCGGGAGGAGAAACAAAAGTTGGTTTCAGGTTTCTTTTGCTGTCTGTCCTTGCTGGCCCAGCACCCCAATGTGAAAAGCTCGCCTTTAAACTGTGTCTCTCTCCACAGTGTTCCCTGTGCTTTCCGATCAACGGTCAACGATCTTGCAGCTTCTGAACCTCCTGGGGCTGCAGGTTAGGCCAACACGGTGGTGTTTACAGACTACATAATGGTTACCAGGCCGGGTCTGGAGTCAGGCTGCCTGGGTTCCAATCTCAGCTGCTCCACTTAATAGCTGTGGCTGGTTCCTTAACTCTTTTAAGCTTCAGTTTCCTTATCTGTAATATGGGGGGAGGATGGTTAATATTGGGGTTGTCATGTTGTAAGGAATAAATTAGGTAATCTGTGTATCGTGCCTGGCAACAAAATAATGTTGGCTCTGGGTAGCTGGGGCCCTGATGGCAAATATGGGGACCTAGAGCTCGTCTAAGACCTTCTCTATGGTGAGAAGGGGTGTGTGTGGGGGTGTCTCTGTGTCTGTGTCTCCCCAATTCAGTGGTTCTCAACTGGGAACAAGTTGCCCACCAGGGGACATTGGCAATGCCTGGGGACATTTTTGGTGGTCACCATTGGGAGAGGGGAAGTTGCTCCTGGCATCCAGTTGGTAAAGAGTGGAGATGCTGTTCAGCATCCTGCAATGCATGGAGCGGCCCTCACTTTCTAACAAAAAATTACCCGGCCCCAATGTCAACAGTGGCAAGGTAAAGAAACCCTGTTCTGGCTGGAATACAAGGTCCTCGAGGGAGGGGCTGCTGCCTCTGTTCACTGCTGTGTCCCCAGACCATAGCAGCGTGCTTGGGCCTTGGTGAATACTTGCCAAATGAATGACTGACATGCATGAGTGACAGTCGAGGTTCTCGGGGGGGAAACGTCTACGGAGCTGCGTGAGCAATGCTTGTGGTGCAGACCTGTTCTCCTGCATGCGGAGTCACCAAACCCGGGAGAAAGGGTCCCGAGCCTGGGTGGGGGTAGAGGGGTGGGGTACGCTGAGTTCTGTGATGCAGGAGGGGCTCTCTGGGGGCTGGACGGTGGATTGAAGGTTCGTGTAATCCTGACTGAGCATCCCATTCCGGAAAAGCAATCAGAAAACTCTCATGCAGCGACCCCCTTCAGTGTCTCCCAGAGGCAGGGTCCACGGGAGCCCTCAGCCGCGTTATTTTGTCATTAGTGATTTGAGCCGTCCTGCCAGGGCTGGAGGTGGCGCTAGGGTTGCTTTGCAAAGCACTCACAGCCCGTCCTCTGGGTCTGCTGATGTCAGTGATTCCCTTGGTTCTGTTTTCTTTAGTGATTACTTCCTGCCCTGGGAAGTGCTACCTCCCAGCATTTCTGCAAATTTGGGAAGAAGAGAATCCACGTCAGCAAATTCTAGCAACCCCTAACTCCGGCCCAGCATCCCTTTCGTGGAACCAGACGGGCCGAGGGCCTGCGTCCTCCCAGTCCCATCGTCCCGCTTTCTCATTCTCTGCTCCTTCCCGGAGGGCAGTGACACCCAGAACACTGTGAGGGCACAGGGCAGAGGCGAGGGGTGCCGTCCTTGGACATCACACCTTCATGAGCCTTCTCACCAGTCCACGTCACAGCGGCTGATGGAGGGGACTCGGAAGTGGGGCCCAGAGCACCGTCCAGCCACATGATGGCTGAGGGATTTTCATGCTGGTGATGGGGTCTCACTTGAGCTTTCCCAGGGCTGCAGGTCTGAGCTGGTACCTCCAGGCTTTGGAAAGCGGAAAGTAAGCATTGAGGTCAAGGTATGCCTGCATTTAAAAAGTTTTCAAGCATTTAATTTTACTTGAATTTAACAGAGGAAAAAGAAATTGAGGTTATACTAAATGAATTTCTGAATTTCAGATAATTGCTCTTCTGTATAAGATGCTAATTTGAAAGATTTTTTTTTTTTTGGCTTGAGGAAGATTGTCCCTGAGCTAACATCTGTGCCAATCTTCCTCTATTTTGTGCGTGGGTCGCTGCCACAGCACGGCTGACGAGTGGAGTAGGTCTGCACCTGGGATCCGAACCCGTGAAGCTGGGCCTCTGAGGTGGAGCGTGCCAAACTTAACCACTATGCCACAGAACTGGCCCTGAAAGATTCTTTTATGGTTAAGAAACAGAGTATGGCAAAATTAGGAGATTAGAGCCATTATAGTTTTTAACTCTATTTTTCAATTTGAAGCAGAATAGATCAATGTCCTGCTAAGAAAGAGGAGGAAATTAACACCCTTACTAATGTTTCCCCCTCCTTCCCCACCTCTGAATGTTACTATTTGTACTTGGTGCAAATTTATAGCATTGGCATTCTGTTCTCTGACACCAGAAGGGCTTTTATGACAGCAGTTGTTCACCAAACCCTTCATCCTATCTTCCCCAGCACAGCTGGGCCACACTGCCCACCCTCCTTTGCCGTGGGATGCTCCTGAACTCCCGTGGATGGACGGAAGTGACGGGTGCCACCTGCTGGCCAGGTCCGTGAAAACCACAGTGAGTGATCCGCCCTGCTCCCTCCCATCCCACAGCTGGAGGGATGAGAACCCAGCACACCTGGACGTCCGTGCTGACCACTGTGGGGCCTCAAGGTGGCAGACACCTGGATCCCTGAATCACCAAGCAGAGGAGAGCTGCCCACCAATCAGGAAACAGCTATTTTGGAATTTATATGATCCAGAAATAAACTTCTATCATATCTGAGCCCTTTTATATTTTGTGTGTGTTTGTTAAGGTAGTTAACACGACCTTACCAATTAAATGGACACAATGATCACTACAGTTTCTCCAGTTCTGTGTTTTTTATTTTATTTATTATTTATTTATTTTGTGAGGAAGACTGGCCCTGGGCTAACATCGTGCCCATCTTCCTCTACTTTATATGGGACGCCGCCACGGCATTGCTGACAGGCAGTGTGTCGGCCGGCGCCCGGGATCCGAACCCCCGAATCCTGGGTTGCCAAAACGCAAACTAAACCGCTGTGCCACTGGACAGTCCCCCTTGGTGCTTTTTATCTTAATTTCTTTTGGTTGGTTGGATTTATTCATAAGTAGATTCTTCTAGAAAAGTCCATAATGATTATGGGTAAAATTTACTGAGCTTTTACTATGTGACAGACACTGTGCTAATTACTTTACATGTATTAATTCATGTAATTTTTGCAGCAATCCTATGATGTGTTCTTATCACCCCCATTATACAGATGAGTAAACTGAGGCACAGAGAGGTCATGTAAGATCTCACAGCTGATGAGTTCCAGAGCTGGAGGTCAAGGTCAGGCAAGGTCTGGCTCTGAGCTCATTCCCTTCTCCTTTAGGTGAAACCTCTCAGGGGTTTATAATCCTTATGTTCCTGCGTGATTCATTGTCTTACTTTTTACTGGGTACTGAGTGCTTGTAATATCCTTTACGTGGAACCAAATTCTCTGAATATATAAAATCTCTCAAATCTCTATTTTTCTAGGTATCTTCCTCTTGGAATCTTCCATCTCTTTCTTTCCAGCTGGACTACTTGCTCTCCAGGTCTACTCTGACAGCTGGAATCCTGGAACTTCCCTTAATCACCCTCCTAGGTTTAGTGCCACATTGTTCTTTTCCTTCGTTTCATCCAAGAAAGAGGACTTTATTCACTGGAGCACATCCTCAAGTAACTTTCTCAGAAAAATATGAGTAGGAGGCAAACAGTCTGAGCCTGGTAAATCAGAAAATGTCTTTTTTCTTAACTTTAGACTCTATTAACTCTATTGGCCACTTGGACATAGAATTCTAGATTGAAAATTATTTTCTTTCACAATTTTAAAGGTTTGCTCCATTTTTTTTTCTCCTGTCCAGTGTTTCTGATGCCAGTCTGAGTTTCATTCCTTTGATAGAAAACTTTTCTAGTTTCTTTCTGGAAGTTTCCAAGATCTACTCTTTGTATTTGGTGTTTGGAAGTTTCACCACAGTGTGTGTGAGTGTCTTTCCATTAACTGTGCTGGGCATTCTGTGGGCCCTTTCAGCCTAAATACTTGCGTCCTTCGACCCTGAAGAATGCATTTATTCTCTTCATTTTCTGGTTCTTTTTCTGGAACTCCTATGAGTCATTTGTTGTGCCTCCTGGATCAATCTTTCATATCTCTTACTTTTCTCATATTTTCCATCTCTTTGTCTTTTTGTTCTACCTTCTGGGAGATTACCTTGACTTTATATTTCAACCTTTTCATCGAATCTTTAATTATCGCAGTCATCCTTTTACTTTTTTTTTCTTTCTTTCCTTTTTTTCTTTTTTTGGCTGTGGAAGACTGGCCCTGAGCTAACATCCATGCCAGTCTTCCTCTTTTTTTGCTGGAGGAAGATTAGCCCTGAGCTAACATCTGTGCCAGTCTTCCTCTATTTTGTATGTGGGTCACCACCACAGCATGGCTGATGAGTTGTGTAGGTCCACACCCGGGATCTGAACCTGTGAACCTGGGCCACTGAAGCGGAACACACAGAACTTTAACCACTGTGCCATGGGGCCGGCCCCAATCATCCTTTTCCTTTTCAAGAGCTCTTTGTTGTTCTATCTTCATAGCAATTCTTGGTTTTCTTGGTTGCAACATCTTCTCAATGCTTTTGAAAGCTACTGCCTGTTACCTGAATTAGCTTCATTTCCTTTAGCATCATTCTTACCATTTATTTATCTTATGCTTTCTCTTTCATGTTGCAAATTTTTCTTTTTTCTCTGGGGGTGCACTCATTTTTTAGAACAATGCAATAAAAAGCTGCATTTTTTAGGACAAAGCAATAAAAAAAATAACTCATTGACTGGCGAGTGTGGTCTCATGGTCACAGAGCAAGGAGCTAGTCTTTTCACTGGGAGACTCCAAACGCCGGGTCACAGGGTGTGCCAACTTCGTGAGTTGCCGCAGCAGAGGCCTGGGCAGTCAGTATATTCCATCTCTCTGGCCTCAGCGCTGAGTTCAAGATTGGCACTTGGTCCAATGAGACTCAGTCCTGGGACTTCCATTGGAACCACAGGGGAAAAGAAGCTCTTCCTACTGGGGTTTATGGCTGTAAGGATAATGCACATCTGTACTTGCCACAGGCCACTCTGTAGAGGGGGTCTGCCTGAGACACAAGCCCACAGAGGAAAGGAGAACCCAGAGATGAAGGGAAACACCGATTCCTGGATCCAGCTATGCCTGAAGGGAGCACAACCTTTGGTTGTGTGAGCAACTACATTTTCCTTTCCTTGTCTTATCCAGTTTGAAAAAAATTTCTATTACTTGCAACCAAAAGAGTCCCAAATAACATAACTAACCAGTAACATACTGACCTTCAGCAAGTCCGTCCCCCCCTTTATTATTACTTTTTTTTTTGTGAGGAAGACCAGCCCTGAGCTAACATCCATTGCCAACCCTCCTCTTTTTGCTGAGGAAGATTAGCCCTGGGCTAACATCCGAGCCCATCTTACTCCACTTTACATGTGGGATGCCACCACAGCATGGCTTGATGAGCCGTGCATAGGTCTGTGCCCAGGACCCAAACCCGCAAACCCTGGGCCGCCAAAGAGGAGCGTGCAAACTTAACCATATGCTTCTGCACCAGCCTCAAAGTCCCTCCCCTTTTGAACCTCAGTTTTCTCATCTGTATAATGAGAGTGATGATTCCTGCCTCCCTCGAGGATTGGGAAGAGGGCCAGTGAAAGGCTGAATGCCATCACCCTTTAAATACCGTTAAATGCCATAAAATGTAAGCAAATTGATATCGTAAGGATTCATCCTTTTATTTAAACTCTTTGGTGGGGCAGGTTTTTCTTTTTCTTTTTTTCTAGGCAGGAGAATTGCTAAATCTTGTTTCTTTGGAAAACAAAAACTAACTAAACCAAATTAAACTGGCTTCCTGCTCCCACTGTCAGGAAGAAGCCTGAGGTTAGAGTATCTGGCCTAATTCTCCAGGAGGGGGAGGGACAGATGACTTTCTCACTTAACGTTTGTTTAGTGCTCTGGGCCTATGGAGAGCCCAGAGTCTCTAACTGAGTTTGTTATTGATGTTTAGTGAGCCATAAAACCTCGATATCCTGCCTGCACCCCCAGCCATAAAATAGCAGTTTCCTGAGCCTGTAAACACCCCGTGGTCACCAGGCCCCACTCCCCGCGCCTGCGGGGCTGGTTAACCGGCACAAAGCAAAGGCCTTCTGGACAGCATTCTCCTCCCCTCCCTTCTCCCTCGCTGGCTTCTCTGGCTTGCTCCCCAGTTGTGGCCTTGAAAGGCTTTTCCACTGACCAGAGGCCGGAGCGGTGGCCTTGCTCCCTGGGACAGGCCAGGGCTCTGTGCTGGGAGCCGGTAGTCTCAAGGGCCCAGCGTATCTGGCCTTGAAAGTGGAGCATCAGCCCCCTCTCCTCACCACACAAACTCAAGGGGCCCATCACAGTCAAGGGGACAGCAGGAGCCGCTGACCCCAATAAAGCCTCACCCGTTGACTAGGCCTCGCTCAGGCTGCACCCCTTGGCCTCACTCTGGGAAGGCCCTTTGGGGTGGAAGGTCTCCGAAGCCCAGCCTCCACCTTCACCCTCTCTCTCAGGGGCCCCACCTCCTGCGGCAGGTCTGGGGTTCCACCCTTTCTGCACACAGTCCCCTCCACCCTACAGCTTCCGTGGCCTCCAGTGGGGTCAACCCTACTTTTGTGCTTTCCCAACAGGTGGGATGCTGGCCACCCACCTCAAACAAGGGGACGGGCGTAGGTGCTCGTTGTGGCTTCCCTGTCTTCCTCTGCTGGGTTGAGGGCACCTTAAGGGCATCAAACGTGTCTTATTCATCCCTGTCCTCCAGGCACCTAACAGAGCCAGGCCTGGACAAGGTGGTCAGTGCTTTTTGAGGGAGAAAGAGATGGAGAAAAGGAAAAAGACAGAGTAGAGGCAAGAAAGAGCCTAAGCCAAATAGAACCCACCGGGTTTCTAAGACAGATAGGTGTCTTGAATATTGTTTATTTCCCGGAATATATTTCTCTGGGGATATGGTAGAGAGAAAGCTTGGTGGGCAGCGGAGGGCACACTGGACAGGGAGTCAGGAGTCTCCAGGTGACCTTGGGCAAGCGAGCTTCTCTTTAGGGCCTGACAAGGAAGAAGTTGAAGAGTTTCTCTCTAGTGTCTTCTTTGTCCAACGTTCTGAGAATGAATAAAAGGTGGCCAATGAGGCCAGTCTTGATCTGTTCACGGTTTGAGCTGATGATAGGTTATGGAAGCCTCTTTATTTCCAGCAGCTCAGATCTTGCGAGCGCCATCTTCTGGCCAAGGCGGGTATCTGCGTGTGCATTTGAAATCGGCTCCATTTCACAGACGGGAGGCGCAGGCGGCTCCCGCCCCGTCACTGACCACAGGGCAGTGGAACAGCCCTAAGCTCCGGCTCGGAGTCAGGCAGACCTGGGTCAAGTCCAGCTCCACCCCTTACTAGCATTGGGAGCCCCAGCCAGAGGCTTTTCTCTGAGCCTCAGTTTCCTCATCTGTAGAATGGATTAGTAACATTTACCTCTCAAAATTGTTGTCAGGATCAAGGGAGATAATGTATGACAAGCTCTTAGCACGTGGCCTGGCACATGGTGAGCACTCAAAAAAATGGTGGCTAGGAATACTAATAGTGCTGATGACTGGATGTGGTCGTGGCTGGGAATGGGGCAGCAGATGTGTAATTATCCCGTGGAGCCTCCCACGGAGCGGGGATAAGCAGACCCTCGAGACCTGCTTCCAATGTCTTTGCATGTGTGGCACCAGGCCGTGTCCGGACAGTAATGAGCAGGCAGGCAGTGGAAGCGCAGGCTATGAGGAGCACTGAGGACCAGGCTTTAATGCAAGAAGAGGTGGTTGGGCGGTCTAGAGGTCCAGACAGTTAGAGCCAGAGGGACCCCCAAGGTCACTATCTATCAGGACGGCTGCCCACAGATGTCTGCAGGACTTTCCTGAAGGTGCAGGAGGATATTTGCTCCATTTGCCTCCAGAGACATTGGGAGGCAGTGACGGGGGAGGCTGATTCTGGCTCATTCCAGCCTGAGGAGGAAACTTCCCACAATCTGAACACCATCCAACAGGACAGTGTCCTGCCTTGTGGGCAGTGAGTCCCTGTCATTTTAAGAGACAAGGGAAAGGAACCCATCTGGAACTAGTGTAAGCAAAACGGAACCGTTACTCACCCACCTGATTCAAGGAACAGCCGGGCAGAGTTATCCTGAGCGTCTGCTGCACTCAAGGATCCCAGCAGAATCAAGATCCTTTCTTTTTGTCTCTCCACACTTCATCTTGACCTCCCATTCCTCCAAAACCCTCCTGCAGCTCTGGAGGCCTGTCCTGAGGCGGGCGATGTAACAGGAAGGAAAGTTCTCTTTTCCAACCTCTATGTATAAAATCCTGGGGAAGGTGCCTGATTGGCCAGCGTGGGTGGTGCCCCCGCCCCTTGGACTAATCAGGGGCCTGAGGGAGGCGAGTGTGGTGGTCGGTCTCTTCCTGAGACACAGCGGAGTGGGGGCAGAGGCAAACTCAAAGGAAAGGGTGCACGATGTTAGGAGACGAGAGGGGACGGAAGCACTAGGCAGGAACTCTCAGTGCCTTTGGACGATGCTGTCAGGGAGCTTCTGCAGGGGACGCTGGCCTCGATGTCCTGTGATGTCCTTTCAGCTCTCAGCATCTGGGACCATGAGTGGACTACATTTCATGCTCTGCTGATGGGCACGCTGCCCTCCTCCCTGTGTCCGCCGTGTCGCTCCAGAGACCATAAGGGCAAAGGCAGCGAGGGCAGCACGGGGCCTGGGGGTTGAGGACCAGAGAGCTCGCCAGAGTGAAACCCTTGGGGTTTTCACCGCAGCGAGACTGCAGTGGTCCTCAGAGGTTCGTCTGTCCCTGCCCCGGTCACACACCCAGTCCAAAGGAGCCGTGAGCTCGGACTCCATCATCTGCTCCGCAGGGCAGAGGCGCCCACAGACCCGGGACCGCCTCGCTGCATGGTTCCCGGGGCGCCGCCCGCATCGTGGAGCGCGTGCACGGCTTCCTGCAGCTGTGCACGTCCTGCTCCACTCCAGCCTTTCGGCTTCATTCTCGAGCTCACCCAAGGTGACTCCCATGGGGTCCTGCGGGCCTCTCTTATGCTCTAAAGCCAACAGTGGCAAATTAAATGAAC
Source organism: Tapirus indicus (assembly GCA_031878705.1). Lineage (NCBI taxonomy): Eukaryota > Metazoa > Chordata > Mammalia > Perissodactyla > Tapiridae > Tapirus > Tapirus indicus. The sequence goes on from CM062928.1 coordinate 12,904,688, forward strand.
TCATTCTCTGTCCTTCTCTTTCTCCGGCTCGCCATTCTCCTGCTGGCAAGTGGATGGACTTTTTATCAGGCTGAGGTGGGTCGTTGGGTAATTTACATCTACAGGCGGGCAGGTGGTCCTCCCAGGACACAGTCTCCTGTCCTTGTGAAAAAGAGCATGTCATACACCCAACCCATTAAGCTGCGTTTGTGAGTCTTGGGCACCCGTGTGGCTGCTTCTGCTACCCAGCTGTGACGCACATGGAGGGTGCCTCGTGGCAGCTCACCGAGGGGTCCGGACGGCCTGTCCCCACAGGATAGCGAGCTGCTTGGGACAGGCTTTCTTTGCACACACACCTTCCCCAAGCATAGCTCCCAGAGTGGTGCTAGGACCACTTTAAATCTCCGCCTCTCACGTGGGCTTGAATAGCGCCGATCCTTCTGCAAAGTGGGGAGCCGGCAGTGAGGAAGGCTGGGGGGCTGCAGGTGCCCTGTGAGACCCACAGCCTCAGTTCCCACCAACCTCCCAACCTCCGGGACCTCGTTCGACGGGGCACAGACACTTCCCCTTTCTTGACTCAAGGTCAGCTCTGCAGCCGTTGGAGGTGGGAATCCGGCATCCTGTGTGTTTGGAGTGAGAGGGAGCTCCAATGGGAGTTCAGGCCACTCTATGGACCAGAAGTCTCTCGCATCACAGGGGCGGTCAGAAGATTTTTTTCTCTTTTCATTTTCCTTTCTTTCTTTTTTTATCGAGGCACAGTTTACATACAGTAAAATTCATCCTTTTTAGTGTACAGTTCTATAAGTTTTGATAAATGCATAAAATCATGTTGCCGCTATGATAATCAAGACAGAGAACATCTCCATCACCCAAAATGTCCCCCCTGCCCCGTGCCAACTTGTGATCAACCCCAACCTTATGGGATTGATCTATTTTCTGACCCTATAGTTTTGCCTTTTCCGGGATGACATAAGAATGGAATCATACAGAACGAAGCCCTTTGCGTCTGGCCTCTTTCACTTAGCAAAAGGCATTTGAGATGGATCCAATTTGTCACATACAGCAGTATTGTTCCTTTCATTTTATTTCTTGTACGATGCACCACAGATTCTTTATCCATTCACCCATTGAAGGACATCTGAGTTGTTTTCGATTCTTAGTGATTGTGAATAAAACACTCGTGTACAGGTTTTTGTGTAAACACAAGCTTTCATTTCTCTTGGGTGATATGGCAAGTGTGTGTTCAACTTTACACGAAACTGCCATGCTGTTTTCCGGAGTGGCTGTGCCATTTTGCATTCCCACCATCAATGGAGGAAGATTCTAGGTGGTCTGCATCCTGGCCAGCATTTAGTATTGTCAACAAAGCGAACTTCTAAAGATGCAAATCTCATTATGTCAGAATGATTTAATGTCTTTTCACTGCTTTTAGGCTAAAGATCTCTACATGGCCTAGGAGGTCTGGCATGGTCTTACTCTCTCTCCTCTCCAGCTTCCTCTCACCTCTGCCCCTTTTGTGGGGTGCTACAGGCCCGCCGCCATCCCCCCAGCATCTCCAGGGGGCTTTCTCCTGCCTGGAGCCCTCTGCCTAGGATCCTTTACCCTGCTCTTTGCTGGGTTAATGCCTTCTCAACCTTCATAGCTCACTTGAATCTTCCTCCCTTGGCAAACTTTCCTAACCCCCAAACTAGATCTGGGTGACTCCACATTCTTCTCATAGCACCCTGTGGTTTTCCTTCATAGAACTTACCGCAATCTAGAAACACATATTTATTTCTATGATCATTAGATTAAGGCCATTTCCTCCTCTAACCTGTCATCTTGATGACAGGTGCCCATTTTGCTTGCTACTGTTTCTCCGCTTTCTCGGGCACATGGTGAGTAGACAAGAAATATTTGTCATAATTATGAATAAATGACTGGTGAGATTCCCCGTAGCTGGGATGGGCCAGGACAGGACTTCAAATGTTCCACGGCTTCTGGAAGATGTCTGAGCTTTTGATGTAGGACCTTTCCCACATTCCCCGGACTCTCACTAGCCACTGTTGTGTGCATCAAACACCCAAACCAGAGGAAAAATGTGTGCTTCGTTCTCCTTCCTAGAGCCCCATCCTACCTCCGCTGGTACCAGCCACCCAGCAGCATCCTCCCCTCGCCCTTCATGGTGGACTCGGTCTCTGGCATTTACTAGCTTTGCTCATTTTCTATCAGGTTTTGATCCATGCTTCTATTCTTGCACTAATGCCACACTATCTTAATTAAATTGACCTTATATTAAGTCTTAATACCTGCCAGGACAAACTCCACTAACTTCAAAATTGTCTTCGCTATTCTTGCTCTTCCATATATATATTTTTAGAATCCATTTGTCAAGCACAATGAAAAACCTTTTGGAAATCTGATTGAAATTGAATTGAATTTAGAAATTAACTTGGAGGGAATTGACATATTTATGATGTTGAATCTTACCATCAATGAACATAGCTTATCTCTCCATTAATGTGGCCTTCTTAAATGTTTTTTAATAAAGTCTCACTGGTTGCTACATAAAGCAACTTGTAAATCTTTTGCAAGATCTATTTTTTGCTTACTTATTTTTATTGCTATTACAAATGGAATATTTTTTAAATTACTTTTTCTAGCTCTATTGTGCTAGGATATAGAAATGCATTTAATTTTTGCTTATTGATTTTATATCCAGCAATCACGGCCAAATTCTCTTTGTTCTAATAATTTGTAGATTCTCTTGGGCTTTCTATATAGATAATTTTGTTTCTTCCTGTTCAATCTTTATTTCCTTTTCTTTTATTACTGTGTGACTAGAACCTCCAAATCAATATTGAATAAAGACAGAGAAAACAGTTATTCTTCCCTACTGATGCAATTTCTTTTCAGGTTATAACCATAAAACGTCTATTTGGGTCTTCTATTCCTTTTTCCTTTTTTGATGTTTTATTTTACACATTTTCTATAATTGGTCGGCATTACGTTCATTTTTCCTTTTATTTTCTTTAGAAAAAATTCAAGCTCCTAGAAAAGTTAAGAGAATAATCCAATGAGTCCCATGTACCATTTATTCACCAACTGTTAACATTTTGCCACACTGGTTCCATCTCTCTCTACACACACATGCAAACACAGACACACACACAGACACACACAAACACACACACTCTTCCCTTTTACCAAACCACTCCACGGTAACCTGGAAACATCGTGGTATTCGCCCCTAAACACTTCAGCATGCGTGTCGCAAGAATACAGCATTTTCCTGTACAACCTCATTACTGTTCCACGACTAAGAACATCAATATTAATTCAATAACTTCATCCAACACACAGTACGTATTCAAACTCCTCCAATTACCCTCAAAACATATTATATAGCTTTTTTAAAAATCTGGAATTCAAATTTCACCCACTGCATTTGGCTATTATGTCCTTTTCAGTCTCCCCCAGTCTAGAACAATTTTCCCCTATCTTCCTCGGTCCTTGATTTGGCTTCTTCCAACGAGCATCATGTTACGAGCATCCGCCATGTGTTGCAGGTAGCCAAGAGTTCGTTTGTTCTTATTGCTGTAATATTCCATAATGTGTGACTCCTCCGCAGTTTATTTACCCTTTTTGATGATGGGCACTTGGATAGTTTCTAGCATTTTGCTCTTATCAATAGTGTTGCTAATATATCCTCATACACGTCTCGTGGTGACATATACACATACTTAGGAAGGGAACTGTGGGTCTCCGGATGGGTGCCTGTTCAGCTTTAGTAGCTACCACTGAACAGTTTTTCAAAGCAGCTCTACCCGTTTATTCTCCCACTAGCAAAATGCAAATGTTCTGGTCGCTTCAGGGGGTATTGTCTCTTTTTAATTTTGGTCATTCTGGTAAGTGAGTGATACAGTTTCTTATTTTGCATTTCCTGATAACTAACAGAGTTAAGCATCTTTTCATATGTCTGCGGATCAAGTTGGGAAAAACTGACATCTTTGCAATATTTACATCTTCTTTCATTTATTTCAATAATGTTTTATGGTTTTCAATGAAGAGGTCTTGCACATCTTTTATTAAATTTATTCCTAGATATTTGACGTTCTGTGGTGCTACTGTAAATGGTTTCACTTTAAAATTTTTGTTTTCTGTGTGTAGTTGCTGGTAAATAGAAATATCGTTGAGTCTTCCTGTTGGCTTTGAATCCAGTGATCTTGCTAAACATACTAATTAATTCTAATAGTTTATCTATAGATTCTTTAGAATTAGCTGCATGCGCAATCATATCCTTTACACATAACGACAGTTTGATTTCTTCCTTTCCAGTCTTTACATCATTTATTTTGTTTACTTGCCTTACATCATTAGCATACTGTTAAATACAATGCAATGTTGAATAAAGTGATTGTAGTGTGCGTACTTGTCTTATACCCGATCTCAGAGGGGAAAGCTTTCAATAACTCACCATTAAGTGTAATGTTGTTTGTAGGGTTTTTGTAGCTACACTTTATTGGATTAAGAAAGTTCCTTTCCTGGGCCAGCCCGGTGGCCTAGTGGTTAAGTTCACATACTTCAGCAGCCGGCATTCATGGATTTGGATCCCGGGTGTGGACCTATACCACTCGTCAGCCATGCTGTGACAGCGTCCCACATGCAAAATAGAGGAAGATTGGCAAGGATGTTAGCTCAGGGCTCATCTTCCTCAAGCAAAGAAAGGTCCTTTCCAATCCTAGTTTGCTAAGAGTTTTATGTTTTTTATTGTGAATGGGTATTAATTTTTATCAAATGATTTTTAATGCATCTGTCATGTGGTCATAAGATTTTTTTCTCCTTTGATCTATCAATGTGGTGAATTACACTGAACAATTTTTAGATGTTGAAGCAACCTTGCATACCTGGAATCAACCTCTCTTGTCTATGATATGTCATCCTTTATATATATTGTTGTATTTGCTGTTTTAATATTTTGAGATTTTTGTACACCTATTTTTAAAAAGGAATTATTTATAGTTGGTTATTATTTTTCTTTTCTTTCCATATTATCCTTTTCAGATTTTGGTGTCCAAGTTTTGCTGGTCTCACAAAACGAGTTGGGAAGTAGCCTCTCCTTTTCTATTCTCTAGAAGAATTTATGTAAGATTGGTATTATTTCTTCTTAAATGTATGTAAGAACCCTCCCATGAAGCCATTTGGGCCCATATTTATCTTTCCAGGAATATTTATATGAACAGATTCAATTTACTGAACAGATATAGGGCAATTCAAATTTTCTACTTGTTCTTTCGGTCATTTGGCAAGTTTATTATTTTTTAAAAAGAAACTTCCATTTTATCAAAATTTAAAAAATTGATTCAAATAAAATTGTTTATAATGTCTTTTTCTTACATACCTTTAAGGTCTGTAAAATCTGTAATGAGGTCCTCCTTTTTGTGTCTTATATTAGTAATTTGTGTTTTCTTTGTTCTAGATCAGTTTTACTAGAAATTTATACATTTTATCAATCTTTTCAAAGAACCAACTTTAGGCTTAATGATTCATCTCTATTGTGTGTATACTTTCTATTGCATTGACTTTGGGTTTTATCTTTATTTCCTTCCTACTTCCATTGGTTTAATGAGCTGCTTTTTCTGTCTTATTGAGGTAGGAGCTTAGACCATTAATTTCATTCTTAGTTAAATATGTATTGAAGGCTACACATTTTCCTGTAAGCATTTCTTTGCCTTTATCTCACACATTTTATATGTCTTATCTTTATAGCCATTTGTATTAACCAGGCTTCTCCAGAGAATTAGAACCAATAGGATGTCTATATATATATGAAGAGAGATTTATTATAAGGAATTGGCTCGTGCAATAATGGAGACCCAGGGAAGAGTGGATGCTGTGGTTCAAATCCAAAGGCTGTTTACTGGCAGAATTCTCACTTGCTTTGGGGAGGTCAGTTTTTGTTCTATTAAGGCCTTCAACTGATTGGATAAGACCCATGTTATGGGGTCTCATTTTAATGCTGCAATGAACCCACGTTACGGAGAGCAACTTGCTTTATTCAAAGTCCACCAATTCAAATGGAAATTTCATCCAAAAAAAAAAAAAAAACCCTCACAGAAACATCCAAAACAATGTTTCACCAAATATCTGGGCACCATGGCCCAAGGAAGTTGACACATAAAACTAACCATCACACCGTTCATTTCAAAATAGTTTCTAATTTCTCTTTTGATCTATGGATTTCAAAACATTTTCTTTAATTGCCAGGCAATTGGCAATCTTCTAGCTATCTTTTTGTTATCATTTGTTAGCTTAATTCTACCATTATCAGAGAATGTACTCTGAATGCTTCCAAGCTTTTGAAATTTTCTGAAGCTTTAAAAAAATTTTATTTATTGAAGTCACATTGGTTTATAACATTATATAAATTTCAAGTGTACATCATTATATTTTGACTTCTGTATAGATCACATCTTGTTCACCACCAAAATCTAGTTCCCAGCTGTCACCATACACATGTGCCCCTTTACCCCTTTTGCCCTCCCCCCCCACCCCCTGCCCCTCTGGTAACCACCAATCTGTTCTCCTATCTATGTGTTTGTTTGTTTATCCTCCACATATAAGTGAAATCAAACAGTATTTGTCTTTCTCTGTCTGACATCTTTCTTGGCATAATACCCTCAAGGTCCATTCATGTTGTCACAAATGGCACGATTTCATCTGTTTTATGGCTGAGTAGTATTCCATTGAGTATGTATACTACATCTTCTTTATCCATTCATCCCTTGATGAGCACTTGGGTTGCTTCCAAGTCTTGAATATTGTCAATAATGCTGCAATGAACAGAGGCTCTTTAAATGGACCATCATACAGTAAATTTTGGTAATTATTCCCTATACACTTCAAAAATGTATGGATTTGGTTAACATCCATTGCAGTGTTCTATATATATTAACTGGGTCAAGTTTAAGTGTACTTTTTTAGATCTTCTATAGTTTTGATTTTTTTTCTTATTGTTTTGTCAGCAACTGAGTAAGTTACATTAAAGTCTCCTGCTATGAATTTGTATTTTTATTTCTTTTCTTTTCTGCTGAGGAAGATTGGCCCTGAGCTAACATCTGTGCCAGTCTTCCTCTATTTTGTATGTGGGTCGCCTCCACAGTATGGCTGATGAGTGGTGTAGGTCTGTGCCCAGGATCCAAACCCATGAACCTGGGCCACTGAAGCAGAGTGCACCAAATCCAACTGCTATGCCATGGGGCTGGCCCCACTTTTATTTTTTAAGCTCTATCAATTTGTGCTTTCTACATTTTAAAGTTCTGATATGGGGGACATGCAGATTTAGGACTGTGATACCATCCTGACATAACATCCCTCTCTCTGGTAATGCTTCTTGTCATAAAGTATACTTTCTCTGACATATATCTCTTTGATGTATAGTCACATCAGTTTTTCACCTGGTTCAGATTTGCATATTGTACCATTGTCCATTTAAAAAATTGTTAATTTTACTTTCTAAAACCACTTTGTTGAGGTATAATTGACAGACAAAAAGCTGTACATATTTACTGTACACAACTTGATGAGTTTAGAGATAAGTACACACCTGTGAAACCATCACCACAATCTATGCCATAAACAGATCCATCGCCTCCAAAAGTTTCCTCCACCCTCTGTATTAATTATTGTTATTTTTTTCTTTGTGATAAGAACACAACATAAGACCTACCCTCTGAGCAAACTGTTCAGTGTACAGTGCAGTATTGTTAGCTGTGGACACAGGCTGTGCCGGGGCCCTCCAGGACGTACTCATCTTGTAAAACTGAAACCTTGTACCCTTTCACCAACACCTCCCCATTTCCCCCTCCCCTAGTCCCCAGCAACCACCATTCTACTCTCTGTTTCTGTGACTTTGACTATTCTAGATTTCTCATATACATGGTATCACACAGTTTTTGTCCTTCTGTGTCTGGCTTATTTCACTTAGAATAATGTCCCTCAGATTCATCCGTGTTGTCGTAAATGGCAGGATTTCCCTCTTTTTAAAGGCTGAATAATATTCCTTTGCATGTATATAACACATTTTCTTTATTCATCTGTCTGTGGACACTTAGGTTGATTCCATGTCTTGGCTGCTGTGAATAAGGCTGCAGTGAACATGGAATGAAGATTTCTCAAGATCCTGGGATCTATTCCTTTGGAGATGTACCCAGAAGTGAGATTTCTGGGTCAGATGGTAGTTCTATTTTTCACTTTTTGAGGGACCTTTGAGCAAACACTGACCCCAGCACATGCTTACCTTCTGGTTAGCATTTTCTTGTAGTCCCTGCCCTCTCGCTGTTTCTCTGACTTTACTGTCAGCTCAATCATGCTTTTAAAAATATGTTTTACTCTCTCAAGCACTTTTAGATCTTTGGTACTGAGAAAGGTTCCTCTGAATACTTGCTCCAATATTTCTAAAAAAGGAAGTCTTTTCATCCTCTATTCCCTAATTGGGCTATTTGTCATCTTCTTACCAATTTGTAGGAAATCTCTACAAATTATCCTTTTTATTTAGCATATGTGTTATAAATATGTCCCCCCAGCATAGTCTTTGTCTTTCAACTTTGTGGTATCATTATCTGTGGTATACCTAATAAGGTATTTCCCACACCTACATTTTATTTTAATTTTTTAAAGTTTTAGTTGTTATGCTAAGTTTTGAATCCATCTGGAATTTATTATTGTAGACAGTGTACAGAAAGGACTTAGCTTAATTCAATCCAGGTGCAGAGTTAATTGTGCTGGCCCCATTTAGCAAACAAACCATTCAACCCAGTGAACTGAAATGTCACCTTTATTATACTTAAACTCTCACAAATACTTGAGTCTCTTTTTGGACTCTCTATTCTGAGCGAATGATATATTTGAGTATTTTGGTGCCAAAATCATACTTTTTATTGTAGTACCCTTAGACCTGACTTTTAACATTTCCTAGGGAAAGTTTCTCCTCACTATTACTTTTCAAAATTTTTCTTGGCAGTTTTTGAATATTTATTCTTCCATCTGAATTTTAAATTATTTTTCCCACTCCAAAGAAGAGTTATATTATATTATTATACTTTTGCATTATATTTCATATTAATTTGGGAAGCATTTTTCTTTCCATGCCTTCCTTTAAAATTGTTTTTGCTACGCACATATAGTTAAAATTGCAGAATTAACATTCTTCTCTACATGTAATATGCTGACTCTTCTGTACATCGTTTCCTTTAATTCTCACAACAACCTCTGTGAAAGGATTATTGATATCCCCATTTTAGGTTAAGAAAGAGAAGGACAGAGAAACAAAGTCACATGCCCAAAATCACTAGTTAAGAATGGGCAAGGGTTTCAGCCCTGGAATTCTACGTAACATGCTCACAAGGTGATGTGGGCATCTGAGAATTCATTTCCAATGGCTTTGGATCCATTTTCAGGACCATATTTTCTTGTTTGAACGCTTGAGTTTTTAAATGAGTAGCGGTCAAAAACCCACTTTGTATAGAATAAAAGATCTGCTTTGCCACCTCTTAGGACACAGCTTTCTTCTCAAAGCCTGGACCCACTGCCTGCTGGGGTCCAGTCATTCATTCACTCTTTCTCTCACTCAGCCAGCAGCTATGTGGGGGCGCGCAGTGTGTGCAAGTGTCGGTCTTCATATGTCACTGCTGTGGGCCCTGTCAGAGATCAAAGAGGAAGAACCAGCCTTTGCTCCAAGGGACTCACAATATGTTTGAGGAGCTATGAATGCACGTAGAGAGGTAAAGGTAAAGACTAAAGCGAAGGCTGAAACATCCAACACTGAACTAGCCTCTGTGGACCCTGTTAAGTCGTCAGGTCCGATGCCTGGCAGGTACAACATCTCCTTGGAGAATGAAGACATGAATGAAATCAACCCCACAGGAGGCTGAGGGACAAAAGGGAAGAAGGGAGTCTACTTCGCATGTCAATATAAAACAATTCTCTCAAGTGGAAAAAGAAACACAATTAGGAAACGCCCAACTGAGGTCAGCTAGGTAAAATCACCTTCGGAAATAAAGGAGGGGCCTTTTACAACAATGTCCTTATGAAGATGAAAGGAGGTGACCTTCCCGGGCCCTGGGCAGAGACAGAGGCAGCTCTTTGTCTCCTGTTTACCTTCCTGCCTGAGAGAGGGACATTGTTGTGGGCTGGGATCCCAGGAAAACAGCCAGGACCAGGGTTCTGGTCTCGCTTCCCCCACCGGGGCTGGCTTTCTTCTTCCACCTGCTGGAGAGCTCTGCCCTGGGCCCTGCACTGACGTTTACTCTGGTTGATCAACTGGCCCCCTTGTCTTATAATGAGTTCATTTTAAACTGAAATAGTATCTCCTCATTTAGGACTCCTAGTTTTCAAAAATATGATGAGTTTAAAGCTTAAAGTGAATTTAGCAATCATCTCATTCATAATTTCCCAAATTAATTTATCGAAGCTTAGATTCTTTAAGATTTTAATTGATTTTCCACAAAAAAAGGAGGAGAATGTTCCATGGTCAATAAAGTTTGGAAATGCCAAACTGAACAAAATTGAAGAGGTTTCTTCACTGCAGATCTTTTTAGGGTTTTTAGCACCCTAACGTGCATTTGAATTGCAAAGAGGGGGCTACAGTCAGAATTTCCTTATTTGACCCTGAAACTTTTCCCCCCCAAGTTTCACCATCTTCTTGGGGTGTCGTATTCCACGGGACCCAGTTTGGGAAACTCTGATCCAGTCCAATCCTCTCATTTACAGATGAACCATCTGAACCTGGGAGCAGGGAATGACTGTCACTCAAGGTTCCCTGTTAACTGGTGACCACTTCTGAGATGCTGACCCTGAATCTGGGGCTCCCTCAATTGAATAGACCACCGTGTCTAAGGCAGGGCGGGTTGAAAGGTGGACATAGTTAATATCTCAGTTATATATGAAATAAATTTTAAAAATCATGATGCCTTTGCAAAATAGGGCAATCCAGAGAAGAATGGAGGGATGTACTAAACCTAGGAAAGGTGGGGGGATCTGCTGGGCTGGATGGTGGGGGTCGGGGCTGTGGGCTCACCTCCTCTCTGTGTCCCCTCCCCCACCCGCGAGAACCCTTTGTGACGGCGCCACAGCTCTGTGACTCGGGCCTGGCGCTCAGCTCCCCAGCGCGCGGTCTCAGCGCCCAGCTGCCCCAGGCCGCGGTGCGCCTGGGTGATCGGGGACTTTCTCTCTTTTTCTGAATGGCCTTAGTGCTCCGTGGCTCGGCTCAAGCCTGACTTCTTGGGGGATCTGTTCTATCTTTTACTTCCTGTGGGGCGGGGCTCCTCCTTCTATTTCTCCGCTTCCTAAAGAAGAATCAATTTTTATTAAGGTTAAAGAAAACTGGAGACACAGATCAGGTAAGGAAAGCTGAGGCCCAGTCCCAGCAACGACTGAGTCTTGTTTTTCTCCCTCTGCCTCTCAAAGCCAGTCCTTGGGTGTAGAGAGGTACCTGGGACTGGAACTCTCAGGAAAGACTAGACCAACATCCTTCAGGGAACAGGCGGGGCAGGGGTTGGAGGAGGGACTAGGGCTTCCGCCCACGGCTCACAGACTGATGTGGCAGAGAACCTCAGGGTAAAAACCCAGGTAGGGTGATTCAGTAGCCGTGGATGGGATTCTTAAGAGAGTCTGGGACACCTGCACGGAACAGAGTCCCACGGTCGTCAATGAACCTGTGCATCAGTCCCCTTCGCGTCTCAAGTGTCTCTGCGCGCAGCCTTCCCTTTGCGTTAGGGATGATCTGGGGGGCAGTTCTGAGCCCCTGATCAGATGTTCTAGCACAGCCCAGAGGAGAGGCTCACGGGAAGAGAATCTTCAGATTCCCTGCTCTGCCCATCCCGGGGGCTGAAGGGAGGCGGAGCTGGGCCACGGGTCTGGCCACTGGGTGGCGCTGTGAGCGGTAGCGGTTGCTTCTGGAGGACAAGTCTCCGCCTACCCCTCTGAGAGGGCGTCTGTCTGCATCCCTCGCAGGGCGTTGTGAGGTTCGCAGGGGACAGTGCCCGTGAATGCACTGTAAATGACGGCACTGCCCACGCAGCCTTACTGTTCCCACCATGGACCATTTCACCCTCTCTGCTAATGTGAAAGGAACATTCCCTGGGCCTCTCATAAGACCCTTTTTCTCCTGTCTTCATCTGGTCCAGCCTGGGCTCCACCGTGCAGGGCTTGCCTGGATGAAACTGGGGTGGCGCCCGGCTGGCTGTCTCTTAGGGAAAGGTGGGTCGTCTCTCGCCCTTTTTTCCTGATCCCTCTTCCTAGAGGGGCCTCTGCAACCCCAGGGCCCCAGTGCAGTGGGGTGACACGGGAGGGGATCCCTTGGGAAAAGGCATTGTGAAAGAAAACCTTGGGATGAGGCATCAGAAGGGTACTGAGACATCAGGGATGTGGGGATGTGACCCCTGCCAGGCCCTCCCATCCCCATTCTGATTGTGGCCCACAGCTGTGTCTCCTGCAGCCACACGGGCTGCCCCCTTGGGAGGGCAGCTTTTTGCAACAGTTGCAGTAAGACCCCCGCTGTGGGGCACGTGACGGGGAAAGCCTGTGATGCGGCTGCTCCAGCTGTGTCCCTCGGCGTCCACGGCTCCTTGGCCTGAACCTTTGCTAACACGGGCCTCTTGGCCTCTGGCCTCCACCTTCTCCCTGGGCCCCAGCAGCCCCACACTCTGTGTTTGTTCTCACTCACTTGGTGCCTCTCTTCTCCCTTTTAGCTCAGGCTCCCACGTTCCTCGTCCCCATGCCCTGACTCCCCCCCCCCGCACACTCAGACTGCAGAGCCCCTGCCCCAACCAGACCCCACCTTGTCTCCGGGCTCCCCCTCCTCGGCTGACCCCCACCTTCTCAGGGGCTCAACCTCTGACCAAAGGCGAGTCTCCCTGTGGAAGTGACTGATGCACTAGGCTGTCATCGCCCACCCCAACCCTCTCTACCCCCCTCCACCAGACCCTACTTTAAGGCTCACTCAGGCTGACCTGATCCCCACTTCTGCACACTGTCCAGGGAGCCCAGCCCCATACAGCCCTGCAGGCTGGCCCCTCTGTCCCAACAATCCCGGCAGGACCTCTCACATCTGCTTTTATTAATTGTAGTTTCTCATTTCCTGTATTCTTGATGTTCTGCCACCTGGGGCCTCACTGACAGGGAGAGACCGCCCCTCCCAGGGCTACCCAATTCTTAGAGAGCCAATCTCTTGCCAGGAGGCTGCCTTTCATATGCAAACAACCAGTCCAAAGCCCATGCCTGCCAACCACCTCCTTTATGGAGCTTTCACAGGAGGAGCCAGTAGTCCCCTGTCCTGATCACCCCAGGGCCGGGTACCAGACAGCTTGGGACAGCCCCCACACCCCAGAGCCCACTGGAATTATTCAAACTCATGAATCCTAAACCTGCTTGGCCTGATTACCCATCCTCACCCCTTCCTTCCCATGAAAGCAGGAAAGGCTCTCACCCACGCTTTCCTCTTGCTCCTTCTGGCCCCCGACCAGCCCTGGTGCTTCCCCATGTGGCCCTGTGTGATGCCGTGCCTCCCGCTTCTAGGGACCTGCGAGTATAAAACTTCCTTCTTTGTAACAAACATTTCTGTGTCTGGGTGCCTTACCGTACCTGATTAAAAGAAATCCTCGGTGAATTTTAAAGCACCTGCTCACGTGGCCTTCTCCTGGCACAGGCGCCTGCCAAGGACACGTTCCTTGTGACCCTCCCACATGCTGCTTTCTCTCTGTCCATGAGAGGCCTCCCTCCAGGGAGACTCTGGAAGCAGGCAGCTCAGTCCTGACCTCCAGGAGTTCCTGGAGACGCGAGCCACAAAGACAGCAGATTTTCAGATTTGAGGGAAGAAAGAAGAATGGGCGGGACCATCCCCCAAAACTCTGAGGCCAGACTACAGACTGAATCTGGGACTACCTTAGGGTCACTGGCTGACAAGCGGGATGTCAGAGCCCCTTAATGCTTCTGGAGCACCGAGGGTAAACCAGAGAAACTCACTGTCCTCAGCTGCCCCCAAATCCCAAGACCTCAGGGGACAATTTGCGGCAGAAATGGACCTGTTCTTCTGGGGTCTCCTCGTTCCTAGTAGGAGTTCCCCCTTAGAATCTTGATTCTTCGTAGTCCAGTTTGAGGCTGAAGGGCCTTCAGCCCCAGCCTCTGCCTCACCCCAAGGCCCAGCCCCAGCCCTTGTCCAGAACCTCGTGCCAGTTACATCCCTACTTCAGGCCCACGTCCAGCCCTGGGCCACCTTCAATTCTCTCTCCTAGTCCGACCACCTTCTCCTTCACCCCAGATTAGGGCCAGTGGAGGGGCCTTCCTTTAGAGCCCAGAACGAGGCACAATCTCTCATCTTGACTGAAATTCAATACCTGCCATGGCACTGGGTGGAAAAGCAGCTGGAAAGTTGGTGGCGTTCACCCTGTTTGGTCTCAGGAGTTCAGCAAACCCGCAGTCCTCCAACCTCCGACCTTTCCCGATGTAGCCTGGCCTCTGTTTTCAGAGGGGGTTTCCTCTACTTGGCAGAAAGTTCTCCTCCATCCTCTCCTGGGTGGAAAGGTCCCAAGAAAAAGTGTTAATTCACTTAGGGAGAATCTATTCGTCTCACGCTATAGCGCATGCTCTGAAGAGAGTGCTCTCTGTTTCTCAGCATGAAGGACACATATGCTCATATCCAGCTGTTTTCTTCTCATAGGAGAATGGTGTCTTCCATCTGTGCCCTGTTTGGGACATAGGTTTAGAACATTCCAGAAGCTCGGGTGTAGAGAAATTCAGGACCTCGCTTCAGCTCTTAAGAGTGCCTGCTTTGGCTTCTAAAAACTGGCCAAGGTCATGGAGGGGGCTTGCTTACCTCCCATATCCTGGGTTCCTTCATACGTCCTATTTTTAAAATACTTTACTTTTTCATAATACAGACATTGAAAGAAAGACAAAAGAGAAAACTAATATAAAAACACTCACGGACTTGGCAAAGTGAGAGAATCCAGTAGACCCAACCCCAAGACTGGCTCACCCAATCCGACCTCCCTGAAACTGTACAGCTGTAGGGGTGGGGAAGGTTGCACAAGAAAAATATGAAGAATACTTTGTGGGTGTTGATAAATTTAGAGTATGCAATACTTCTTGGAATTCAGTATTAATGATATGGAGTTGACACAAGAGTTAATGAATTTAATTAACTTGGATGTAGTTTTGAAACCAATATGCTTTTATTTCAAACTCAAGTAATTCCTCTAAAAGACATGAACCGGTTACGTCAACATGGATGGATATATTAAAGGAAAATTCTTTTAAGTACTCAATTCAATTACTGGAAAACTTTTTTGGGGTGGTAAAAAATATAACAAATTTTTACCATCTTAAAGTGTACACTTGGGTGGCATTAATTATATTCAGTGTTGTGCAGCCATCACAACTACCTAATTCCAGAACATTTTCTTTTCTCTAGAAGGAAACTCCCTACCCAGTAAGCTGTCATCCATTTCTCTAGCCCCCCGACTCAGCACCTGACACCCACTAACCTGCTTTCTGTCTATGGATTTTCCTAGTCTGAATATTTCATATGAATGGAATTATAAAATATGTGGCTGTTTGTGTTTGACTTCTTTCATTTAGCAGAATGTTTTCAAGGTTCATCCGTGTTGTAGCGTGCGTCAGTACTTCATTCCTTCTTCGTACAATTTCCCCTTGTACGAATAATCCTATAATTGTATTTATTCATCATCTGATGGATATTTGGGTTGTTTCCACCTTTTTGCTATTGAATAGTGCTGCTATGAAATTTGTATACCAGTTTTGTTTGAACACCTGTTATCAATTCTTTTGGGTACGTACCTAGGCGTGAGATTGCTGGGTCATATGGTAATTCTCTGTTTAAGTTATTGAGGAAATGCTAAACTATTTTCCACAGTGGCTGCACCATTTTATAATCCAGCCAGCAACATATGAGGTTCCAATTTCGCCACATCCTCTCCAATACTTACTATTTTCTGTTTTATTGATTTTAGCCATCCTAGTAGGTACGAAGTGATATCTCATCGTGGTTTTGATTTACATTTTCTCAATACCTAATGACTGTGCATCTTTTTATGTGCTTGTTGGTCCTTTGTATATCTTCTTTGGAGAAATGTCTGTTCAAGGCCTTTGTCCATTTTTTAATTGGGTTGTCTTTTTTTGGTTGAGTTGTCAGGATTCTTATATTCTGGATACTAGACTTTCTTAGATATATAATTTGTAGACGTTTTTCCCATTCTGGGGGTTGTCTTTTTACTCTCTTGATAGTGTCATTTGATGCACAAGAGTTTTAAATTTTTATAAAGTCCATTTTTTCTTTTGTTACTTATGCTTTTGGTGTTATATCTAAGAAATCATTGCAAAGTAAAAGGCTATGAAGATTTAATCCTGTTTTTTTCCCAAGAGTTTTGTGGTTTTACCTCTTAGAGTTAAGTTTGATCCATTTTGAGTTCATTTGTGTATATGGTCTGAGGCAGGAGTCCAACTTCATTTTTGTGCACGTGGCCATCCAGTTGTCACAACACCACTTGTTGAAGAGACTATTCTTTCCCTCATTGAATAGTCTTGGCACCTTGTGGAAAAACAATTTACCATATATGTATTCATTTATTTCTAGACCCTCCATTCTGTTCCATTAGTCTATATGTCTATCATTATGTCAGCACCACTCTGCTTTTATAACTGCAGCTTTGTAGTAAGTTTTGAAATCAGGAAGTATGAGTCCTCCAATTTTGTTCTTTTTCGAAATTATTTGGCTATTTGGGGGCCTTTGAAATTCCATATGAATTTTAGTGTAAGCTTTTCCATTTCTGCCAAAAAGACCCCTGGGATTTCAATGGGGATTGCATTGAATCTGTAGATCACTTGGCATTATTGCCATCTTAACGACATTGTCTTCTAATCCATGAATGCAGGATGTCTTTCCATTTATTTAGATCTCCTTTAATATCTTTCAGCAATGTTTTTTTTTTTTTTCATTTTCAGTGTACAAGTCTTCCCAAAAAATAGAAGAGGAAGAGAGCTGGCCTGGTGGTTAAGTTCACGTGCTCTGTTTTGGTGGCCTGGGGTTCACAGGTTCAGATCCCGGGCACAGACCCATGCACCGCTCATCAAGCCATGCATGTTGGCGTCTTGTATACAAAGTAGAGGAAGTTGGGCATGATGTTAGTTCAGAGCTGATCTTCCTCACCAAAAAAAATAGAAGAGGAGAAAAACTTTTTAACTCATTGCATGAGGCCAACAATGTCCTGAATCAATGTCAGACAAAGACATCACAAGAAGAGAAACTATAGATCAATATCCCTTATGAATAGAGATGTAAAAATCCTCAACAAAATAGAAAACCAAATACAACAGCATATTAAAGGAATATATACCATGACCAAATGAGATTTATCCCAGCAATTCAAGGATGGTTCAACATATGAAAATCAATCAACGTAATACACCACATTAACAGGATGAAGAAAAAACCCATGTGAATTAATGCTGAAAAGCATTTGATAAAACCCAACACAACTTTCATAATAAAAATACTCCACAGCTAGGAATGGGATTCCTCAACCTGATAATGGGCATTTGTGGAAAACCCACAGCCAACATCACACTCAACGGTGAAAGACTGAAAACGTTCCCCTTAGGGTCGGTACAAGACAAGGATGCTCGCTTTCACCTCTGCATTCAATATGGTACTGGAAATTCTAGCAACAGTGACTCGGCAAGCCAAAGAAATGTAAGGCACTGAACTGGAAAGGGAGAAGTAAAAGTATTTGTATTCTTTTGGTTGGTGGGTGGTCTGTTAGTAGCAAGTGCTCTCTTGTGTGTTTTGCTATTGTGTTTGAAAGATCGTTTCACTGGTTGTAGAACTCCAGGTTGACTGTTTCTCCCAGACATTGTAAGACACTATTCTACCATCTTCTGACTTCCATTAGGTTGTAGAGAGGGTACCTGTCAGTCTAATGGTCTTTCTTGGGTAACGATCTTCTTTCCTCTCTCGTTGGTTCCAGATAGTCTCTTTGTGTTTGATGTTCTGCAGGCCCAGAGATCTAAGGGGTGATTGTGAGGGTGATCTGCGCTTCTCGACTTGAAAAGGAAACAATTACACCGGGCAAGTGGGCGGTTTTCCAGAAAAGGGAGCTACCACAGTCATTCTGAACCCATGGAACAAAAGAGAGACTTGCTAAAATTATACTCGCTTCCTTACTCAGGATTCTCCCTTCAGCCAGGTGAGCAGAGAGCTTTCTCTAAAGTAAAGCCCGGATCTGCCGAGGGTGGCCTCTGGGGATGAGGGTCTGGAAGCTGGTGCCGTGAGGAGTGGGGTGTGGCCCTTCCTCTCTGCCGTGCGGTTTTGTGCAGAGCTGGGGAATGCTGGGTCAAGGTGCTCCATCACCGGGCAGCCCCCAGCCCCACCAGCCCAGGACAGTGACACCATAGTGATGTCGCTACTTGAATGGCACTTCCAGCAAGGACCTCAACCGCTAGCTATTGTTGGGGGTGTCTCTAGGGGTAAAAATAGGGTCACACAGAAGTCATGAAATTGTTACCCTTCTGTTGTTACCTCCAGTCCTCACATTGGTTCTGGGACAGAAGGTGCATTATGGGCTCAAAAACTCACCCCCTCGTCAGCACAGACGCCCCCCTGTGCTTTCTGTGTACTCTGAGAGCCCCCCTTCTGCTTCCCTTCCACCCAGACACAGGCAGGTCGAGCTCAGAGCTTGGGTCCTTCTGCTGTCCTGGAACTAAACCAGTCACCTCGGAAGTGCCTCTGCCCCGACTAGTCTTCGTCTGGTGGAGGTGGGACTAACAATGGGCACATTTAGCACAGCCTGTGTCTCCACACGACACTGAGTCCCCGAGGGGCATTTCCTGCTATGACCCCATTTGACGGCTGAGAACCCTGATGCTCTGGCAGCCACAGGGCCCGTCAGGGTCGGGACCAGTGTGGCTGTCCTTTCTCTCTCCACCACACGGAGGCAGAGCCAGAATCCTAGACTCGCCTCCACGGGCCTCCCGCCCTTCTCAGGCCCAGGCCATTCTTTTCTTCTATTCTTCCTTCAACCAGACGTCCCCCGGCACTAGTGCACATCCCACTCGGCTCAGCCACGGAACTGACTCTCGGGGTAAAGCAAGTCCCTTCTTTTCAGTAAAAAAACTACCTTGTCCTTTAAACCTGCTGTCTGGCATTCGTTACCTGATGAGGCCAAGCTGGCTTCCGCCTGAGACCAAACGAGATGACGACCCATCGACACTGTGTCTGCGGCCGTTTCTCCCCTCCGGCAGGTGGGCTGTTTTGTGACTTGTCCTCCTCAGCCTCTGACCCCTGGTCACCTCGAGCCTGATTTCAGTGAAGCAAAATGCAGACTTTGCAATAATTGGTGGTTTCTGCAAAAAGCTTGTTTAGAACAGAGAGCACTGGGGAATCTCAAGGCCAAAACCAGTTTGATCAGGTTGGAAAATGCAGCGTGGGAAGTCGGGGAGCCAGCCCCAGAGGCCCGTGGAGAAAGGGTGACCGGTCTTTCTACACTTGGGGTTCGGTTCGCCGTGACCAAATGAGACTTGTCGGGTGAGTCTTCCCAGTCGAACCGCAGACGCAACCTCCAGATGCCCAACAGTAAGAGCTGTCAGCTGAGTGCTCACGGTGATCCTGGCTCCTCGCCCAGCGTGGAGCACACATGCACGATTCGGTTGTCGTGGGGTGAATGGTGACCCCCAAAAGATGTGTCCACATCCTAATCCCCAGAACCTGTGAACATGACCATATTTGGGAAAAGGACCTTTGCAGATGGAATCAAAGATTTCAAGAGCATCCAGGATTATCCAGGTGGGCCCTACATCCAGTGCCAAGAGTCCTTATAAAATCACACGGAGGAGAGACACGTGGACAAGAAGCCCGCGTGGAGATGGGGCAGAGGTTGGAGCGATGAAGCCACCAGCCAAGGAATGCCTGGAACCACCAGGAGCTGGAAGAGGCGAGGAAGGATTCTCAGAGCCTTCGGAAGGAGCGTGGCCCCTGCCGACACCCTGGTTTTGGACTTCTGTCTCCAGAACCACGAGAGCATAAATTTCTGTTGGAAGGCCACCCAGTTTATGACAATTTGTTACAGCAGCCCTGGGAACTAATGAATCCCTCAGCAACGCTGGGAAATAGGCACTCTTATCATCTCCCATTTTGCAGATGAGGAAACTGAGGCACAGGGCTGGGGTAACTTGTCCAGGATCCCAAAGCGGGGAAAAAGCACCAAGATAAAAATCAGGCAGAGTGACCCCAGGGACCCAGCTCCTGGCCGCTGCCTGCACTGCCTCCTGCTCTGCTAGAATGTGCCTGAAATGAATCGGCACTCCTACCCCTATTTTGCAGGTGGGGAAGACGAGGCAACCGTGGAGGAATTATTAGGAGGACAAACCTCGGATGGCACATTCAGATTCACAAGCGGCTGCTGTGTGCTACACTTTGCTTCCTGCTCATGGCCTGGAGAGGTGGCTGCTCGGATTTCTGTTTTCCAGAAGCAAACATTGGAATGGTAGCTCTTGGAGGGTAGAGACTGTTCACCACTGCTCCCCTGAGCTAGCCTCGGGCCTGGCCGAGTACCTCGGGGAGGTGTGGTGACATGCCCAAGGTCACACAGGTGGCCAGTGTGTGACCAGGGACTCAAGCCTAGGTTTCCTAACTCCAACCACTGTGCTTTTGTCCTGCGGAACAAATGCTAAGCAGGTCATAAGAGAGAATGAGCGGAGGGCAGCGAGAGCCCGCGAGCTCTGGAGAAGGTGTTGGTGGCAGCTTTGGGACCACGGGGCTGTGCCTCGAAGGTTGGAAGAGTTTAGGCAGGTGGAGATGAGGCAGAGGAGATGTGTAGCACCCTGTGTGGTGTTGCCAGGGCCTGGGGCCGGCGGGAGGCTGGGAGCCAGGGCTGGGGCAGGAGACTGGGTCTGCCCTGCAGCCACCCTCCTCTTAAATCCCACCTTCCAGCTGACAACACCGTGGGCCTGAGCCACCGAAGACAGGCCTTGCGGTTCCAGAGCTTTCTTCACTCATCAGAATGAAGGAAGGTAAATCAACAGTCAGAAGGTAAATCCACAAGGTAGATCTGTTATGGGGCGGGTCCCGTTAGTGGTGCAATTTTATACATTTCCCGGGAGCCCTGGAACGTAGGCCCAGTCCTCAGAGCCGGCCATCTGACTTCTCTAGGCATGGAGGGGCATTCAGGAGCCCAAGGCACCTTCCTCTGGCCCCCAGGAGTCTGTTTTTAGGGTCAGCGAGCTATGTTCTGGTGAGCACTGGTTTTGAAAGGGGACCATTGCTGATGTGAACGTTGGGAATCCTTTCCTGGCCTTTGATAATCTCTTTCTAGAAAAGCTTTTTCCTTCTACTGTTTGACTTCTGCCTTCACCCCTGCCCCATGCCCCGGAGCTGATGGTGAAAGGATGCTTTTCTGAAAGGCAGGGGGAGGAGAAGGTCACGGGAGTGTCCTGTCTGGGAGACAGGATCTCGGGATTCTAGTGTTCGTTCTGCCTTTGTCTGGGATCGTGAGGATGAGCTTGGGTGCTGGAGTCAGACAGACCTGCCTCAAACCCCAGCTAGGCCTCTTCCAGGCTGTGCGGCCTTGGCCAAGTGTCTTAACCTCTCTGAGGCTGTAAAATGGGGATAATAGTATGCAAGCCATAGATTGGTGGTGGCCATGCAGAGAGAAAGCACGCAGCACAGTGCTTGGTACGTAGCGAGGTTCAGTCCACGGTCATTATCACATCACTGAATCGTCCCCTCTTCCTCCTTCCCCAATTTGACGCAGCCACACGCCACACTGCTGGCCTCCTGGGTTCCAGCACAGGTCAAGCCCTCGTCCTCTTGCAGTTCCTTGTTCCTGGAATTCTCGTCCCCCAGCTCCTTGAAGGCCGGGCTGCCTTTCCTCTCAGACGGGGAAATGAAGTGTTCCTGTGGCACAGCGCCTCTTCCTGACCGCCTCCCCCCACGCCCCTTGGCCGCCATCTCTCATCATTCAGTTAATTCAATTACTTCTCATTGTCCACGTGCTCCACCGGACTGCCAGCTCTGTGCGGCGGGCGCCACGTCGTTGCCGCCGTGCTGTCCCTCCACCGCCTGTGCGGTGATGGTGTAGCAACACGTGTCACCTGATGAACACTCAATTAATATGTGTGGATTTAATGATTACCGATGTCTGATCCCAGGGAAGCAGCCTGATCCCTGTGGGATTCCTTTTTTCCCATCATAAAAATGAGGATGTTGGAATAAAAGGCTGAAGCATATGGGGACACGTCCCCCAAGTGTCCCATCAACTTGCGAATGAATTCCGTGGAACCTGGGCGAAAAGGCCGGGAGCGGCTTCTTAAACACGGCCTCTTGCTGCCCTCTAGTGGCCAAGATGATGCATGCCCCCTCGTCGTTTCCCCTGGTCTGTTCCCAGCTCCTCCCAGAACCGGTACAAAGCGGCTCGCTTTAGCAGACTAAAACTTCGGAAAGGAAAAGAAATGTCTTGTGTGCCCTGCCAGGGTTTCCTCGCACCTATTCAGGGGCCTAAGAAAAGGGGCCACGTCGTCCTCATTAGGGTACAAGCAGGGCTGAGCCCTGGAGGGTGGGAGGAGGTGTCAGGAGGCAGGAAGGGCTGGGTGGGACGTGCCCGTCTCCTCCTGGGTGACCTTGGGCATGGTGCAGCCCTCTCGGAACCTCTGTTTCCTCCTCTGTGACGTGGGCATAATAATATCCGCCTCACACTTGTAGGATTAACTAATGTGAAGTGGCTGGCGTGCGGTAGGTCCTCAATAAAGATTAGTGCCCTCTTGGCCCTGGATACATTTTACGTGAATGAAATGCAATCATACATAAGGGAACGTGTCACAGCCCAGAAGGAAGAGCCATAAATGGCGTGTGAAGGAGCAGGAAGCAGCACTATATCCTGGGAAAATCCTGGACTTGGGGTCAAGAGTTTGGGGACCTAGATTTACTAGCCCTGACTCACACCAGCTATGTGCCGTCTCTCTGGACCTCAGCTTTGCCATCTGTGAAATGGAAGATTGGATGGCAGAATCTTCTAGAAGGCACTCAGTTTCCAGTAACTGAAAACCCACTGACGTGACTTCACCCAGGGGCCAGCAAACTACAGCCCACAGGCCAAATCCTGCTTACCACCTGCTTTTGTGCAGCCCGTGAGCTAAGAATGATTCTTGCAGTTTAAAAGACATCAAAAGAAATAATATTCGTGACATGTGAAAATTATATGAAATTCACATTTCGGTGTCTTTTGGAACTCTACCACACTCAATCATTTGCATATTGTCCATAGCTGCTTTTGCACTACAATGGCAGGGTTGAGTGGTTGGCTTGGAAAGCTGAAAATATTTCCTATTTGGCTATTGACAGAAAAAGTTTGCCAACTCCTGGCTTAACCAATAAAGATATTTTATTATCTCACGTGACAAGAAGCTCAAAATGACAGGGCTCTGGGTCTCCCTGCAGTTCTCTTGGCCTTTCCTCCTGGTCACAAAATGGCAGCCTCAGTTCCATAAGTCACAACCTACATTCAAGACAGGAAGTAAGGACCAGGGAAAAAAAGACCTTCTCTTGCCATGGCTCCTTTATCCAGGAAGAAAATATTTCCCAGAGGTTCTACAAGAGGCTTCCCCCATCCCACTGGCCAGAGCTAGGTCACATGACAAACTCTGGACCAATCACTGAGATGGGATCTAACTGACTGCCTGAGCCCAGGGGGGCTGCTAAGGACCCACTTTCCTGAGATGAAGGGATGTGAGCATCTCTAGTTTCCAGTTACATGATCCATTTTAGAACTGACATTTGAATACTCTCTGTTGACTCGAATCCACGCTCTGGAACTCCGGATGTATTTGTGAATGATTTTCTTCATTTAGGATTTTTCGATCTTTCCTTCTTTGAATTTTGCTTGGTTTGAGGCATTGCTATTAACGCTGTTTCTCAACGTCGGTCCTTAATTCAGGCCCCACTTCTGCCTCCACGTATAAGAAGGTTGAGGAGTAGGCAGGAGACAGGAAAATTTCCCAGGGCGCAGTCACATGGCCGAGTCAAAGCAGATTAAGAGTTCACCAGGACGGTTAGACCGAAGCCCTCTGAGAGAAGGGGCAACCTCTTGAATTGTTTTTGTGGGAATGCGTTCTGCAAGGCCACTACAGTTCTCTAGGTTAGTAGACGAGACAACGTGGCTTCCAGCATCAAATGGGAACAATTTTGTAGGTGAATCGAGAAGCAATTTCACACGGGCTTCAATCTGAAATCGTAGCTCCTCGTTAGAAAGATTGGGAGTCGCACATGCAGACACAAAGGAAAACATCACAGAAATGGGAGGGAAGCCAAAAGAACTCATGCAGCAAATAAAAAATGGGGTCAGAGGCCCCAAGAGACGAGCAAAGAGCTGATACACATCCTCTATCGACAAGGCAGATGGTGCCTTAGAGAGAAAATGCAGGGAAGGAGGAATGTCCTTGAACCATGACCTCTTCTTGATTTCTGGGTAGGTTTCCTGACGGAGGATGCTGTCTGAACATTCCATACCAGGGGTCTTATATGCTAAGGGAAAACAGGGAAATGAATCCAAGTTCCCCCAAATAGGAGGACTGGGGCTCACTCCTGACCATCAAGATTCAAAGAGAATCGAAAGATGCAATTCCTCTGCACCTCAGTTTCCTCATCTGGAAAATGGAAATTTCAGTGCACGCGTAGCTGACTCAACATCTATCCTAGTTCCCTTCCCGGCTGCCTTCCTGTACTATTGACGCTGGAAAGCCGGGGACCCAATTTGTCAGGCTCCTTTGCAGCTAGGCTGCAGGCACGTGGCCTGGTGTCCACCAATCAATTGCACTCACTCAGGACTCAGATACGGAAGTGAGCAACGCAAGAAGGTGGCCCCAGGCTGGGAGACTGGAACTTCTGGAAAGCAGGGGCAGAGGGTTGAGTCTTCTGGGGCAACGGGGAGGAATTTTGCACATTCTGTCTCAAACCCCCTGGGCGGTGATTGGCAGGTGTCTGCAGCAGAGGGCTTCTGTTAGTTTGGGGTGAGTTGGGGCATTTTGAGGACTCTGTTGACCCAAGGGTTGTCCAGTGCTGTCTGGATCTGAGTATAATTCAAGCTTGGTTCTGTGGTCTTGTTGGAGAGTCCGTAAGATACCTAATAAATAAACTTTAATAGATGTCTTTCGGCGTGAACTTGGTAATGTGGATTCTGTTGCCTGCAACTAACAGCTGTTCCCTAACCCTCACGCAAAATGTTAGACCAGTGCCTGGCACGTGGTGAATCCTCACCATACGTTAGCTAACATTCTGCATTATTTGAGTGTTCTACTAAGGGAATGACGTGTCTGTTCTTGATTGGCAGGCATAAGTTTTAGGGGCCATCGATTTCTCTCCTGTAGAACCAAACTCTCAAAACCCCTGTGCCCTGGGGATGGAAACTCAGTCTTGCTAATCCGAGGCAAACTGTCCAGGTCAGGTTTTCTCAAGCTCGGTCAATGAAGGCTTCTTCCCCTTCCCCTCTGACATGCTGTCTTGGCATCAGTGGCCTGGGGGTGCCCGTTCCATCCTTCGGGGTGTCCCAGGCTGGTGTAATGGGCCTGGTCTGTGTGTTGGTCCTGACATGTAGCTCTTCTGCATTCACTGCTGTGACATCTGCTGCCACTCTGCACCCTTCATCAGGTCCCCAAACGTCACTCTACACCCTCTCCCCCCAGTCGCCAGGCATCCAGCTTCCTCAATCAGCTGCCTGTTTTGTGTCCCTCCTCGAGGTCCTGGAAGAGTCTTAGATCCTCTTCCCGCCACTCTGGGGAGGGTTTGGGGAAAGGAGGAGGCATCTGTGTCATGGGAGGACTTCACCAGGCACAGTGCCCATTGAGGATCCGCCTGGGCAGGGCGTGCAGGTCCCCTCTGCTCTTGTCACAGGTCCCTGGCACTGCCCAATCCTCTTCCTCCTACCTCCTAAGTTTGAACTTTTATCTCTTTTTGAGCGGGAACATTGCTCTTTTACCATCAAACATTCTTTCCCACTCTACGGTTTATACTACAGAATCCATGTTCTGAGTCCTCTAGACTCTTAACTTTACGTAGCTTTAAAAGAGGTTTTCTTCTCATGAAAAAAGGTCTGGCTTTTTCAAAATGTAGTCAAGAATTTCTTCACCAAATATTGGAACATTCACTGGGGGCAGGCACCCTGTGGGCCTGGGACAGACAGCTTACATTCTGGGGGAGGAGATGAGCAGTAAACACAAGCTTAGTAAGTCAATTGCTTATCTATTTTCAGCAGCGATAATGCCTTGCAGAAAGCAGAAAGGGGTAATGAGCCAGATAGGCTGGGCAGTGGGAAGGCGGTGGTGCTACACTGAGTCGGATGTCCAGGAAGGCCTGATGGGCACTTCACTGGGACCTAAATGCCAAGAAGAATCCCTCCAGGAGAGAGGGGTCAGGTCAACGTCCCCAAATGGAGGGACAGCAAGTGCAAAGGCCCTGGGGCAGGAATGAGCTTAGCCATGGTCAAGGATAAGAAAGAAGGCCAGTGGGCCCATTGAATGATGAAAACAGAGTGGGGGAAGAAGACCACAACAGTTCCTTTGGGAACCTTTTAGGCGGCTTAAACCTTGGAGGGTTTAAGTAGAGAAGTGAGTTACCTTTTAAGAAGATCATTCTAATTGCTGATTATAAGAGGGAGAGAGCACGGGAGAGCAGGGAGAAGGTCTCTGCAAAACCCCGAGTGAGTGATGGGGGCGGCCTGGACTCAGGGGGTGAAGAAGGAGAGATGTGGACAGATTCTGGATACATTCTGGGGGGAAGGATTGAAGGACTGCTGCTGGGCTGATGGGGACATGCAGAGGAAGGGGTGACTGAGGATGATGCCCATGTATTTGGCTTAAACCCCTGGGTAGCCCCTGGGATGACTGGACCAGTTTTACAGAAAAAGCAACACTTAGGAATTAACCCAAATGCACTTCTTATATAAGAGGTGTGTGTGTGTGTGTGTGTGTGTGTGTGTGGCTTTAGCTGGCAGATCTCCTCCTCTCTCACTAGGACGCTCTGGTGTGCAGCAGGCTGGGCAGGGAGCAGAGGGGTGGAGCAGCACTCACCATCAGCCAGGTTGGCACAGGCTTGCCCACTGCAGGTACTTACTGGTACCTGCCCTCACAGCGTGCTCACCGCATGCCACCCACAGTTTAAAGTCCCGCCAGTATTACCGGATATAATCCTCAGAGCAGCCCTGTGAGATGTGTTACGACGAACCCTCAATTTACAGATGGGGAAACTGAGGTTCAACGAGGTGAGGTGCCACGCCCAAGGCCACCCAGCTGGTGGGTGGCAGAGCAGGATTTGAACTCACGCCATCTGGCTTCAGAGTCTAGGCTTATCATTCACCTCTTCCAGCTCTGGTAGGGGATGGCAGAGCAGGGCAGAGAGCCATGAAGCTTGTTTTCTTTTTAATGCCTCTAAATGTAAAGGCAATGGGCAAAGTGCTGGCACAGAGTAAGTGTTCAATAAATTGTAATAATAATAATAATAATAATTATTATTATTTTTATGAACACCCAGGAACCAGGCAGGCCCTCTGAATTCCCATGCTCTGCGGGAGGTAGAAGATGCAAGTGGGGGAAAAAAACTGATTTACATCAGATGCCAAACCATCAAAAATAACCGCCAGGAGAGGAGAGACCAGACAGAATGTGTAAGTCTCTCTGTTTCTCTTCACTTGTTGTCACATTATTATAGTTAAAGAGTGAAAACTTAGCAAAAAAAAGAGCATACGTCTGCCTACATTTTTCTAGATTTACATTCTTTTCACTTATTGGAAAAGGAAAAAAAAAAAAAAAAAGACCAAATGTTAAAGGCATGAAAAAATAAAAAGGCAAGAAATATGGAGGGGGAAAAAATCAGACAGGCAGCTGTGTGGAAATTGAAAAACGCAAATGAAGCTGGCTTCGGTTATCTGACACCCCCCGTGCTGGAATTAATTACTGCTGTTGGGAGGAGAAAATGGGATGGGAGAAATGTGCAGGGTGTGCTCCTCAAAATTTAGGAGGGAAATTCGACCCCAAACACAAAAGTGAGCCCCGGGGGCGAGCTGGGAGGTGGAGAAGGTGGGAACCGCCTTGGGAGGGAAGGGCTGGCGAGCGTCCCTGTCCCGAGTGGATGTCCCTGTAGTAACAAGGATTCGCCTCCAGGGGGCGATGCACTCCCCGCACGGGGAAGACGTGGCTGCAGGGCCGCCCCCGGGAGAGTGAGAGGCGCTGGGCTGCTGCCCCCGGGGAGCGAGAACGGATCCTCAACCCCAAAGGCGGGACGGCTCAGGCTGCCCCCGCAGTGCCCTCTCCATTCACAGGGCCTTGATCAAGGCCTTCTGGAGTCAAAACCAAGGCCTGAAAGGGGAACCGTACAAAAAAAAAGTGGCCAGTGGGTGGAATTGGACGCATTTCAGCTCAGCGACTCCAGAGGGAGTTTTTGATCCGTGAGAGCTGCTTTTCTGGGAACGACAGGCTCACTGGGGAGGGGATGGAGATGATGCCCTAGTCGGGGGTCTGTTTCTGGAAACAGACAGCTAGTCAATACTTCAGGTTTTGCGGCCTGTCGGGCTCTGTCGCAACTGCGCGGATATAGCGTGACATTAGCCATAGACAACGCGTAAACGAATGAGCATGTCTGTGTTCCAATGACATTTTACCTGTGGACATGAAAATTTGCATTTCACTGTTAACAGAATGAAAAGGCAAGCCACAGATTGGGAGAAAATATTTGCAAAATACGTGTGATGAAGGAAATGGTATCTAAAAGGCACAAAGAACCCCTAAAACTCAACAATAAGAAAGCAAACAATCCCATTAAAAAAATGAGCAAAAGATCTGGACACACACCCCATCAAAGAAGATGTACAGATGGGAGGTGAGCATGTGAAAAGATGCACAGCATCACATGTCATCAGGGAAATGCAAACCAAAACAATGAGATACCACTATATACCTATCAGAATGCCTAAAACCCAAAAACACTGACAACACCAAATGCTGGCGAGGACGTGGAGTAACAGGAACTCTTAATTGTTGCTGGTGGGAGTGCAAAATGGTCCGGCCACTTTGGAAGACAGTTTGGCAGCTTCTAACAAAACTAAACATACTTTTACCATACGATCCAGAAAATGCACTCTTTGGTATTTACCCAAATGAGTTGAAAATTTATGTCCACCCAAAACCTACACACAAATGTTTATAGCAGTCTTAGCCATAATTGGCAAAACTTGAAAACAACCCAAGGGTCCTCCAATAGGTGAATGGATAAACGAGCTGTGGTGCTTCCAGACAATGGAGTAATATTCAGCAATAAAAAGAGATGAGCTATCAAACCGTGAAAATACATGGAGGAAACTTAAATGCATATTACTAAGTGAAAGAAGCCAATCTGAAGAGTCAACCTACTGCATAATTCCAGCTACGTGATATTCTAGAAAAGGCAAAACTATGGAGACAGTAAAAAGATCACTGGATGTCAGGAATTTGGGGGGAAGGAGGGAGGATGACTAAGTGGGGGCTCTGGTTTTTAGGGCAGTGAAACTATTCTATATGATACTGCTGTGGTGGATGCATGTCATTAGACATTTGTCCAAACCCATAGAATGTACCACACCAAGGGTGAACTATCATGTAAATATGGACTTTAGTTAATAATAACGTGTCAATATTGGCTCACCCATTGTAACAACTGTACCCCACTAAAGCAAGATAATAATAATAGGAGAAACTGGAGGAGTGGGGTAAGGGGGTACATGGAAATTCTGTACTTTCTGCTCAATTTTTCTATAAACTTAAAACATCAAAAAAATAAACTCTATTTTAAGAAAATAAAAAATTTGGATTTCATATGATTTTCAGATGTCAAAAAATTATGCTTCCTTTGGTTGTTTTCCAACCATTTAAGAACATAAAAAGCATTTTTAGCTTGTGGATCATATAAAAATAGATGGCAGGTGGGTAGGAGGTATTTTGCCAACCTCTGCCCCTATATAATCATGTTGATAAATATTAATCTCGTCTGAGAACTTGGGGAGAGGTGGAGGGGAAGGGAGGGAGCTGCTCCATGATGGCCCACTTTATGTAATTTACTCCTTCCACGCTCACAGCCAACCTGCAGGCTGGGAGTCCTCCCCAACACGAGGGTGTTGCTGACGCAGAGTGACCATGAAGGGCCAGGAGTAGAATGGGGGTGAGCAGGGGTTCCGGAGCCAGGTTTTGTGCCACTTACTGGCTCTGTGGCCTCACGTTGGTGACTTAACCTCTCTGTGCAGTATTCCCACATCTGTAGAGCACAGACAACAGTGATGAGATCTGTTACACAGGTTGTTGTGAAAACTGGATGATCTATATGCTGTTATAGTATTTCCAGCCCCTAGTGGAGGTTCTGGCACATAGTTGCTGCTCAAGTATCTTTGGAAGGAAAAGAGAAGGGAAGAGGAGAGGAAAATGTATAAGTCAGCTATTTCTACAAGAATGCTGTGTAACAACCATCCCTAAACTCAGGGGCTTGCAACCAAAATCCTTTATTTTCATCCTCATGGTCTATAGGTCAGCTGCAACTTGGTGGGGCTGGGCTGGACTGCTGGCTCCAGGCTCCAGTTTGCCCAGGTTGCAGGTTGGGTTCAGACCTGCTCCATGTGTCTTTCATCTTCCTTGGGCCAGTGGCTACTTGTATGGATGGGCTACTCTCCTGTCTCACCCTGGCGCCCATGGGAAGGGGCGGTGGCTACTTGGGGCATGTCTTCTCGTGGCAGTCACAGGAGCTTAAGAAGACAGTCCCAATGCACAAGCGCGGTTCAAGGGTGTGATTATGTCCTGCCCACTAATTAGCGTCATGTCATGTCCATTGACGAAAGCACGTTGTGTGGCCAGACCCAAAGTCATGTTGTCCTGTGGATGATAGAGGGGCGTGATCTCATAATCCAGAGTTGATGTTGCCCGTGTCCCCTGCACGCTCGGAGTCCCCATGTCCAGGGACTGCCTTTCATCTTGGATCTTGCCTAGTGGAGGTTCCCTAAGAGCAGGTCCAGGAGACCAGAGTCAGATACCAAGGTGCTAGACTTCTTGTTGCGGGAGGAAAAACAAACTCAGATTTGTCTGTGCCGGTGTTGAGCTGGCTGTTCTGTAATTTGCCCTGAGCGAGAAGGAGGCTATGGATTTCTGTAGGCAGGAAATAAAGCCACGGGCAGGGCAGGAGGGTCAGATGGAGGAGGACAGGGGGTCACTGCAAAGCATGAGTAGGGCACATGGGCTGGGCTCCATGAACACTGAATGTCCACATGGGTCCATCCTCCCGCTCGGCCTGCTGCCCCGTAACAGCCCACAGACGGACTCTGATTTATTTTTCATTGAAAATAACTTTTATAGAATTTTCTGACTTCAAAAGCAACACCTTGCTTCTGGAGAAAAGTTAGAAAGTGCAAGTAAGCAGAGAGAAGAAAATAAAAATACACCGTGATTCTACTACCCAACAATAACCACACTTACACTTGCCCCATAGCCATCTGCCCTTTTCCCATAGGCCCTTCCCTAAGAAAATATTCATTTATAAGAATTGAATCATAAGCTACATACCCACTACAACCTTTTCTTTCCTCATGTGGCAATATACAATTAATGTCCTTCCACGTCAATAATCTACAATCTCATTCTTAATGGCTACATAATATCCCTTTGCATGGGCATATCGGTGCTTTCATGTATCAATCCCTTACTATTAGACATTTAGGCTCATGACCAATTTTCATTTTCTAAACAACTGCGATGAATGTCATTTGGGTTAAATATTTACCCACATCCTCATTTACTTGCCTAAGTTATATTTCTAAGGTGGAGTTAACTGATCAAAGGATATGCTCGTTTTTAAGACTTTGATGTACGTCACTTAACTAACCTCAGGAAAGTAGTAGTAAATTATACCTCAGGGATGGATATTTAAGGATCTTTATGCACAGGGTCTAGAGCAAAACTTTGCACATAGCAGGAGCTTAATGAATATCCACAGATTGTAATTTGAGCACAATAAGCCCAGACTCCTCCAATGTCGCTATCTTCAGCTCTGCTGCTACCTTCTGGTAGCTCCCAGAGATTGAGCAAAGATTTGCTCATAAAAATGAGAGAAAGGTATGAGATCGTGGAAAAGAAGAGGGACAGTATCTCAGGGGAGTGTGCCATTCAATAATACCTAGGTCATTACACAGCACTTTCATTGAAATATGGGTGTTAACGGTCCCTTTATGAAAGTATCTATTCCATTATAAGTTAGAGTCTAAGTCATTTAAAAGAGCCCAATGTAACTATGCAGGCAAAAGTCCTTTTCATAGAAGGGCTCAGAGGTTAAAAACCATGCAGTAAAGAACTATGGCCATATCCAACCTCAGAACAAACACGATAGAATATCACTTAAGAAAACACACTCTCCCTTCCACAGCCAACGTAACCAGCCTGTGGGAAGCACTTCAAAGAAGTGTGTGTGCAAAGATAAAGGAGCACTTTAAACGAGCTCACCCTCTAAGCTTAGATTTCCATTTTTTTGACTTATTTTTTACAAATTCTCAGGCTAGAGGGCTTGGTTCATTTTGACAGAAAAGGATAATCATTGGAAAACAGAAGGACGTTTGGTTCAGCCTTACAGTGGTTTCTGTGTTAAGCTTCATAAATGAAAGTCATCTTAAAGTGTATTTATCCAGCCCTGACATCAAAGAAAGGAGAATCAAGGAGAAAAAGGTATTAAAACATGCAAAAATAATCTTTCTATAAAACCTGACATTTATGAACATAGCTCAAAGAAATACCTTAAAGTTAATCTGTGGATTACAGCAATTTGAAATGTATGGGAAGAATACAAGAATGAAAAGGGGGGAAAAACAAACAAAATGAAATGATTTGACATTCTAAAGTCTCTTTTCATTTAACAACAAGTATTTTCAAAGAACACAAGGCTCTCTCGGTTATTAACAATTCATTTTCTTTACAAGCTACATTGATCATATACAATAATATGAAAAATCCTCTTTAGGATTACCTGCACAAAATTGCAAAGAAAAACACATCATAAGATTATATGACAGCTTCAAAGCTGAATTACAGATGTATGTACCCAAGCAGCAGAGAAAAATGAGGGAGGGGGAATGATTAAGTTTTCAATTTCCCCACAAGGACTTGATGTTAATTTCAATTCACTGACGTGCTGCTTTGTAAAGGATTATTAAAGAAAACAAATAACCTGATAGTTTGATGATTTGAAGGTATCGTGGGAAATTATTTTCCCAAGAGATTGTCACTTAGAAGCTGGATGAGTTTCTTAATCACTCAGGACCTCGGTTTCTCATCTGTAAACTGGAAATGACCGTGATGCCCCCCCAGTAGGCTTAACGTGAGGAGTTCAATATGCAGTGGAATTTGGGTGCACGGCACATGGCAGGGACTCCCTGAAAAATGGTGACTTTTATTGACATGAGCATGGCAAAAATTCATTCTCAGAGTGCCTGTAATAAAGCTTATCAATAAGTCTACTATAAATATACTTTTCTAAACTTTGACCTTCCTTTTAATTCTTTGATGTCTACGATGCACCAGTAATAAGATCTGCACATAATTTTAGATGGAAGGCATTAATAAATAACTGTAATTTTTGTTGAGCACCTACCATGTGCGAGGTGTGCTGTATGATCTTGAACGGGCTTCACAGCAACCATGTTGGGCAGGTACTATTATTCGTCTTAGTTTGCCAGTGGAAAAATTGGAACTCAGAGAAGTGAAGCAGCTTCCCAAATGGCTGGAAGCAGCAGAGGGGTTGAAAGTGTTGGCTCTGAGCCAGGCTGCCTCAGTTTCCCCACTGAGGGGAATCAGGATGGGCGGTGTGTTAGGGTTCTGCAGAGAGGCAGAACCAATAAGATATATATCCTGTATGTATATCAGATATGTGTGTAGAGACGCGGGTGAGAGAGATTTTATTTTAAGGAATCAGCTCATGTGATTGTGGGGGCAGGAAAATGCAAAATTTGCAGGACTGGCTGGAAATTGGAGCAGGAGCCAATGCTTCAGTCTTGAGTCAAAAGGCAGCCTGGAGACGGAATTCCTCCCTCTTTGGGGGACCTCAGTCTTTTCTCTTGAGGCCTTCGCCTGATTAGAAGATCACCCACATTATGGAGGGTAATCTGCTGTCCTCTGTCTACTGATTTAAATGTTAATCACATCTAAAAAATACCTTCACAGCAACATCTAGACCAGTGTTTGACCCAGCAACTGGGCATTATAGCCTAGCCAGGTTCACACTTAAAATTAACCTGAACCCTTAAATTCTTACCCGAATGGTAAGAATATTACCTCCCTCATAAGGATTGGGAAGGATTCAACAATGCAGGTACAGTACTTACTATGCCTCAAGTACTCAGTACCTTTAGCTCCTATGGACAGAGCCCGGAATGCGGGAAGCAGTCCACAGATGTCAGCTATTGTTATTAAGTGACAGAGCCTTATTGAAACCTGGGTCATTGGCCTCCAGAGCTCTTTGTCAACCCCTAGACCTGTGCTGTCCACTAAGACAGCCACCAGACAGACACGGCTACTACGTATGTGTAATGTGGCCAGTGTGACTAAAACTAAAGCAGGGAAAATTTTTAAATATTAAAGTGACCTGGGTTCCACAATATATTAGATTAAATAGAACATACCAGCAAAACAAAGTTAATTTCACTTTTTTTTTTTTTACTTTTCTTAAATGTGGTTATGAGAAATATGTAAATTACACATGTGGCCTACATTATTTTTTTTAATTCTATTTTTGATGAGGAAGATTCGCCCTGAGCTAGCATCCACTGCCAATCTTCCTCTTTTTTTTTTTTTATTTTGGTTTGAGGAAGATTTGCCCTGAACTAAAGTCTGTTGCCAATCTTACTCTTTTTCTCCTTGAGGAAGATAAGCCCTGAGCTAACATCCATGCCAATCTTCCTCTATTTCGTATGTGGGTCACCCCCACAGCATGGCTGACAGGTGATGTAGGTCCACGCCCGGGCTCCAAACCCACAAACCTGGGCCACTGAAGCAGAGTGTGCAGAAATTTAACCACTACGCCATGGGGTCGGCCCCCTGCATTATATTTTTATTGGGCAGTGCTGCTCTAACCATTGTGCTTTCCTGCAACACACAAGCCCCTCAGGACAGGCTGAGCAGGGTAAACACTGCATTGATGTGTCTTAATTTCAGTGAGGCTGCCTAAATTCTTTCTTTAAAACTCCTAACAGTAGCACCAACCACAGAGGAAAAAAATAAATTGGACTTTATTTCAAAGATCTTTTGGTCATTGAAAGATACTGTTAAAAGAGTGAAAAGGCAAGCCACAGATTTGGAAAATATATCTGCAAACATATTGAGGAATATTATTATATGGTTATATATCCAAGATATATAACAAACTCCTGCAAATCAATAAGAAAGAGGAATACAACTCGATAGAAAAATGTGTGAAAGACTTGAACAGGCATTTAAAAAAAGAGGGTGTCCAAATGACCGATAAACACATGAAACGCTAGTTTAAAGATAATGGCTAAAATGAAAGTGACAGAAAGTACCAAATGCTGTCAAAGATGTGGCGCTGGAATTCTCATGTACTGTTGGTGGAGTAGAAATTGGTACAATCGCTTTGCAGATTTTTTTTCTTACCTGTGTTCTCTAATTTTCCTGCCAAGATCAAGCGTGCCGCCCTCTTCCCCTCCAAAAAAGCATAAAATTGGTCTTTAAGTTAAAAAGCCAGCATTTCAAAATACGTAAAATAATGAGGCAGAGAGAAGGGAGCCTCGGGACCTGCCACGTTGGAAGGAATTGTCTGCAGTTAATTGAGCTGCAGGGAGATCGCGAGCAGAACTGCAGACACGGTGAGATTCACAAATGACAAAACACAGCGCCTGATCTGGGCAAAGCAGCCCCCACGGGCTCCTGGCAAACTGCAGGGCGTTCTTTGAGGCCAGGAACCAGAGGGTCCTGCCGGGGGCTCTGGTGAAAGCAGGCAGGAGTCTGCTGGGGGGATGCTTTCACAGGAAGCCATAAAATAATTTTCTTTGGAAAAAATACATCTGTAACAAATGCCTGACGAAATTAGACTAGACCACTGAAAATTGGGAAATTTGCAGAGCTTTGCTCAGCCCTTTGGTATCACGCTCTGCCCTACAACTAAGAGTTAAGAGTTATTCTTGTCAGCTGCTGTTTTTGAAGTTCCTTGGCATGTTAAGTGGGGCATGGGGCCCCGCTTAGCTCTTGATCAGGGAAATGGAGAGATGATTGCTGTTAACGGGAAACTCAGGGCCCTGGGCTCGGCTGGCTGTCTGCCTGCAGAACCAGCGGATTCCCAGTTCCTCTGCTGCATGGTTCTGCTCTCAGGGACTTTTATCCTGGGGTCCACAGACACCTAACACATTCGTGGAGGGAATTCAAGGGGGTCTGTGAACTCGGATGGGCAAAAATGTATGTATTTATGTTCACTAACTTCTAACCGAAACTGAGTACTTTAGCTTGGAAAATAGGCAACAAATCATAGCAATATTATCAGTACCTATTGTCATCAATGGGAATCACAGATTTTCATACCTTATTATAGTTGTTGCAGATATGTTGAAATGAAGTCTGTGCTCATATGCATTTCAAAATTGGTTAGTAAACCCACTGCTAGAACTTGTCTAAGGCATTAATTAAGAAGCATATGTATTACTCTATCACAATTTAAAAATATATATATATACATTTTTTTTTTTTTTGCAGAGAAAGATTCACCCTGAGCTAACATCTGTTGCCAATCTTTGTCTTTTTTTTTCCCCTCCCAAAAGTCCTGGTGCATGGTTGTGTATCCTAGTTGTAAGTCCTAGTTTTTCTATATGAGCCGCTGCCACAGCATAGCAGCTGACAGACGGGTGGTGCAGTTCCGCGACTGGGAACCGAACCCAGGCCGCCAAAGCGGTGAGGTCACTGAAGTTTAACCACTAGGCCGTCAGGGCTGGCTCTAAAAAAGTACTTTGATAGTAATACTTTGATATAACTGTAATCGTATGTATCATGAGCATTTAAAAGTATTATTCTGAGATGCCCACGGGCTTCATCAGATGCCAAAGGGGCCCCTGCATGACAGAGGTTGAGAACCCCTATCAGGACAAGCAGAGGTGGGATTGGTTAGGGCAGGGAGAACCAAGTCGAAGAAGCAAGGTAGGGCACGGGGCTGGGCTTTGACTCTGGCACAGACATAGTTGGATATGGCAAGGAGAGGCCTGACCCAACCTGAATGCCAGG